>CM057341.1:747724723-750124723 GCA_030015575.1 Agapanthus africanus | reverse complement strand
TCACTCGTGGATATTAACAAAGTAAAAGAAACATGGAAGAAAACGGAACCCAAAATTAAAATTAAAAATGCAGAAAATAAATGCAGAATGTAATTGCAGAAAGTAATTGCGGAAAGTAAATGCGACAAAATTAAAAGAAAGAACTATCTTTTATTGAATAACTATTGTGTCACGCGCCGCTTCCCAAAAGACGGTAGCAGGTACGTGACAAGGCCCGCGACGTATTTATTTCGAGAAGGTCATTTCCCGGAATAAATACGCTAAGTGTAATTGAGCAATATAAAATGACAAGAAATTAACATGAGATTTAAACTTCAACAATTTTATCTATTTTATCTACA
Source organism: Agapanthus africanus (assembly GCA_030015575.1). Taxonomy (NCBI): domain Eukaryota; kingdom Viridiplantae; phylum Streptophyta; class Magnoliopsida; order Asparagales; family Amaryllidaceae; genus Agapanthus; species Agapanthus africanus. Next base: position 750,124,382 of record CM057341.1, on the reverse strand, counting down.
TTCAACTTGATACATTTACGATACATGAGTTCAACTGAAAGAAAATACAAGAAGAGAAATGTCTAAACATATGGCATACATAAACTGAAAGAGATGATAACGAGTCTAGGCCTGAGTCGCGATCTGATCGTGCTCCTCTTCGGTGGTGTCCACATTCTTAGTCTCCACAGTATTTGACGAATATTCCAAGAAACAAAGATGGGTGGAATGCCCGTCAGCGGACTTTCGCTCGGTAAGTCCTCAAGAAATGGGTGTGAAGTATAAAAGTATAATGACAAAAAAATGTATATCATGAATCAATGGACTAGGAGATATGGTGTTTAAACATGTCATTTAATATAAGCATGGCAATTCTATTTAATATGCAGTTCTATATATATATGAACTACCAGCAAGAAAACGGATGCAGCAAGAAAACTACCTTTTTTCGTTGGCAAAATAACATGAGCATAGTATAGCATGGCCATGTAGTGTAGGTGCAGTGAACATGAAGTGAATGTAAGTGTCCTAAAAGGTTTTTACATAGGTAAACTAATGTAACGTAAGTTCAAGGGTGAATGTCAACCAATCTCAAGAGTGTTCTCGAACCCAACAGGCTGTAATCCAGGGGTAAGGAACCACGGGTCCGAATCAAGTGTTAGTAACGGGACTTCAACCTAGTGTTGAAGTATTCCAAACTCAACAGGTTATAATCCAGGAGTAAGGAAACACGGGCTCTCATGATAGTATGCTTGTGTTGGGAGACATGAATTCATGATTTAGGGGGACTCCTGAGATTTCATTGGATTCATACATGAACTACCTCAACACCCCGTGTATTCTAGGTTACAGTTAAAATTACTAGCCTTACTCGAATCCATGAATACATCAGGTTGCAAGATTGAGTTCATGTCAATATCAAGTATTTGTGTCAAGTGTTCATGTATTCATGTCAAATTGTATTCATGATTCGAGTCAAGTCAGTTTCAATAGCAGCCATTGTGTTCTGGTATTCATGTTAAGTTCATGTCATGTCATAATATTCTAGTATTCAAGTTTTAGGATATTCAAGTTCAAATGTTCTGGTTCATGATCAAAGGTTCAAGTTTATATTAAAATTTGGATCCCGGTTGAGTTTGTATTCAGATTAGAGTAAATATCTTATGAAAGTATTTAACTCTTGAATTTCTTAAGTTTAGGAGTAATCGGCAACTGCTGCACATGAACGGCAGGATTTGTGTCTTTTTCCAAGAAAATTTCCATTTTATAATTCCGTTAAGTTGCCTAACCTGAATAGGCAAGCACTCACTTTCTTCGACTCCATGGGGCTTAAGAGAATTGATCCCGCTTAAACATATATTAATCTAAAGTCCTTAGTATTGTTTGCATATCTCGAAGAGGTTTTATGAAAAATTCTTTAATATAGTTTAAGAATAAACCTCGAGAGTGATTTACAAGATTTAGGGTTTTCGTAAGCATGTATTTTAATTATTATAGTATTTTGGTGATGAAACTTAGCCTTTTTAAAAGATTATGGTATTTTATTGAAAATTAGCTCTTTTGGAAACTTGATGGTATTTTCTTAAAATTCTAATCTTTCATTTTAAAAATATAGTTTCATATTATGTTTTTTTTTTTGAAAATACAAATTCATGGTTTTGTATAATTTTTTTCAAAAATTTAGTTTTTATTTAGAAATTCGTATTTCTTAAAAACCATATTTTATTTTCTTTCAAGATCGAATGCTCCGTGAGAAGTTCTGCATCCCGCTCTACTATCCCAAGGATATGCGATAATCCGCACCATCCATTAGCGGGTTCCCTAACAAGGGTTGTAGAGCCCGTATTTGCTAAGAATTACAAAATACCGCTTTAAAAGAAACCCTGTTTTAAAAAGATGCGGTATTTTAATGTAAAAACTATTCTTTGAGCCAACCATATATATATATATAGAGAGAGAGAGAGACATCATGCTATGAAACCATAGTGTGCGTGTGGGGTGGGTCGTTACCCCGTGAAGTTTTCCTAAATGTATTGTTTTAACAATTATCGAAAAAAGATTTATACTAAAGTTCAAGATGTTTTAATGAAAAAGTTCGTTTATGTTTGTTTCACATGAAAATTTTGGTTAAACTCGAAGCTAAAAGTTTGAAATTAAAGTTACAAGTAGGATGGTAAAATTAGTGTGACGTATGTATAAAGGAAAAGGGAAATCTAAGTTTTAAAAGAAATGTATCGGAAGTAACTCCACTTTACCGATATATCTTTAGGGAATGAAATGAGATGAAAAGAAAGAGAGATGAGAGGGACTTACGGCATGGAAATATCGAGAAGAGAGTAAGGAAGAAGGGAGAGGGTTTCGTGGTGTCGCGGAAGCTCCGGAAACGGCTTCGATTTTCGATGGAAGGAGCTTGGTTGCTAACTCCACTTAACTCCACTTGCACTTAGAAACTTTTGAGGTGATTTTGCTAGAAATTTTCAGAATTGAGGGGAGCTAGGGCATAGGGTGATATTTATAGTGAAGAATTATGATTTGGGAATTAAAATTTTGGATTAAAATGTATTAAAAAGGTGTTAAATGGTGAATTGAAGAGTCTCTGTTTGATTGCAGGAAAATCAAACAGTGCAGGGGCTTTAAGGGGAGTCGAAAGGACAAGTGTGCAAAGCACGGAGGCAAATGGAGCAAGATCGACCGTCGGTGCCGGCCAAAAGGGGAGAATAGGCGGTCGGATTTGAATGTCCTGCCTCGAGATTTGTGGCACGTATTAAGTTGGGTATGTACACCCCATTGCGCCTGTTTGATTTTTCTGAAACTTTTCATTTCTCCGTGTATTTCACATGCAACTCTTGGGCTTCCAAAAATTAAAAAGAAAAATCTGAAAAAAATAATAGGGTTTGATGGGATTCGAACGTATAGGCTATGTCACAGCAGTGCAAAGGCTTTACCAGTGAGTACAAGTTACTTCTTTCTTTTATTGAACAAAAATAACTTATAACTTCACATCAGGCTGAAATACCCCTTTTTGTACAATAAATAAGAATTTTTTGTACAGGGATTTCAGAGTCGTTACATATTGCATTACAGAAGTTGCTCGCTGAAAAACCAAATTACAAAACCCTAGTTTTCTCTAGATTACTTGATCAGTAGATCCGTCGATTCTTCGATGATTTGGTCCTTTTTTCGATGATAGATACTCTCGGTCTTTTTATACGCTCTGAAACTTGAAACTCTAGTCATCATAAATAAGTGTGTAAAATTATGATCAAGACCCTGAAGTTTCAAATCCTACGGCCACCATAAGACCGCGCAACCGCCGCCCATGGTACCTTTTGACCACGAATTCGCCGCCGTATGGTGGGTTTGTGCTTCCAAATTTTCTGTGCCTTTTTCTCTCGATATTTTAAGATCCTTCTAATAAAAATATTATGAAAATATATCTCTTAGTCTCCGCCATTACGAGATTATTCAATTTTCTCCTAACATTCGACAGATTTGGTTTGGTGAATCGATTTGATATGGATCTCATACTTGTATTTCAGACCTCAGCTGATCTATTATAATACTTGCACAATATCTCAAATCAAATTATTAGTGGCATTTGTTTTATTTGAGATAATATTCCAACCAATTAATTGATATGATATCGTAAGAATATTGGTTAGGATTATTTGATATGATATGCATATATTAATAATAAATAATCTCATGAATATTTTATTTAAATATGATATGCATATATTTTCCTAATTATATTAATTATAAATGAAGAAACATATGATAATAATCTTTTTACAAATAAACCCACACATGTTCTTTATTTACAATTAACACCTTTTAGTAGTTAATAATAATAGGGAAAATGTCCATACAAATGTGCAATAATTTTGACTGATCAACATGCACTAGGATTACTCTACGGCGGAGTGCTCGAGTACCCGGATTCTAGAGGGCAACGGGCCTCCATATCATGGCGTTGAGACCAGGGTGCCTTACTCTAGAATTGGCGAGCTATACACCACACTCGTAGGGGGTATAGGATTGACCCGCAGAGGGGTGCCCAAGTCACCGGATTTTGGAAGTGTTGGGTGACCTACTCACTTCGTTGATTAGGGTTGCCTCGCTTCTGAGATTGGCGGGTGGCTTGCCACACTCGTAGGGGTATAAGATCATGTACTACGGGCTATCCACACGACTGGAAAATTATATTTCATATTTGGATCTATTGAAATGTACTTTTCCTAGTTTATCCTCATTTTTATATTGTGATTGCTTCCGCTGCGATTCTGTGTTTGCTATATTATCATGCGTGAGATGAATGTTGCTGTGTGTGTGTGTGTGTGTGTGTGTGTGTGTGTGTTTTGCATCTACGCTAGTCCTGTCCCATCTCTGCCGTAAGTTAAGTAACCTTACGGTGAAGATCCGGAACCCTGTGGCGAATGCGGATAGCATATATGTGCGTGCCTATTTTTATTTCTTTCTGGCATGATATATTTAATTGATAGGACTACATTAATTCTGATTAATGCAAGGGAAAAAAACCTAAACGATGTTTTTGGAACCAATTTTTGAAAAATATAGATGTTTCCTTTTGCTTGGCATCGAGCTATTCAGTTAGGAATATCCTGCACCTCATTCAATGAGGAAAGAGCCTAGATCCCTTCACAGGGAGTGACCTCTTTGGCAAAATTTTACGTGGCTGTAAACTACTCGATTTTCTTCAAAACCATCGGTTTTCTACAAAACCATCGGTTTTCTACAAAACCACTCGTTTTAAAAATGAGGAGCCTAAACCACTTCTTTTCAAAGCCACTCGAGTTTTTTCAACGATATCAAGTTCATTATGTTAAAGGTTTTCGCAAAAAACCAACCGCGGCCCTCCGTCATTTCAGCTTAGTATTACTTAGTATTTGTGCTACGTTTGTCGTTGCTATTCATCGAGACGTAGTGTGCGGTAGCTCGGTAATATTGTTCTGTCGCATGGATATGTGGATTGGTTAGGACAGTCGTACGACTTTGTTGATCATTCATCAAGGGTTGTGCGGGTTGGTTTAACGCAATCAAGATAGTGACGGGTTGAACTTGACTAGGACTCTTGATTTGTTGATCATTCGTCAAAGTCCTTGGGTTCTAAGGGCAAAAACCATATCGGGAGTTTCAAACATAAGGGAAACTTGCCAAGTTTGCGTATACCTTCTGGAGTGTGGTAATTTTGGTCGGTTTCCGTCAAAATTATCACATAATAACAGTTGGGTCCTGATTCTTACTGATAAGTAGGCATTACTCCCCGGGAGATTTTCACTTCACAATTAGCTAACCTATTAGGTGTCTAGAAAGTATTAACGAGCTTATGGCTCTACGGAAACGAGGTTATTTAATTTGGTTCGTGCGAAAGCACGGGAGACCTCCCTCGGAGTACCAACACTGGCCTGATTGAACGGTTGCGAACTTGTAAGGTGTACATGATCTCGACTAGTTCTCCTTTTAGGGTATGAAGGAGGATTCGAGAAAACAGTGGGAGCCATCTTGATTAGATGAAGTGACCAACCAATCTAATTTTGACAGAGTGTACGTTGAGTGTTTCTTTTCTCTCTCTGGTCTGCGACCATGACTGACCTTAACTAAAACTCATGAACCAAGTTAACCGAACTTTCTTACACACTTTGTCTTTTGAATTGTCAGGATTCACGACAAAGTCGCATATATCCCTATCACACCTAATTCTCCTTTTGCATTTCTCCATAACACTATGTATCACTACGAAGATCTATATTTCTTGGAAAGGCCATCGTATGGTTACATACGAACTCGAAGAAACTTGTTTCAGTCCGAGAATGGCCACTGCTTCTGGAGAAATTGAATAGAATTATTCGGTTGTCTCTTCACTTTACCTTCTTTTAAGTTGCGAGAGCTCCTTTTATTAGGAGAGTATACCTATTATGCTTATTGTATAGTCTTCTTCCAAACCTTTTGCAGGTGTCGAAAGGTAGGAAAAGAAGAAAACCAATTAGCCTAAATATGGTATACAGAAGGTAAGATATAGAGACATATAAAGGGATTGAAGTGAGAGCAAAGGAAATTACGACTACTGTCATGAATCCGGATAATGGAAAAGGCATTACTAGGGATACCTGGCCACCCTCTCGAAATATTTTCATATTTCAATTTTATCGTGCGGTGTTAATTGAAAACTGCATTCCCAATTAGATATTGACTTTAGGGTATGTATTTACCAAACATGATTCTCACATCTGTATGGCTTTACAGATGCTGTGTGGGAGTCGAATATTGGAAATTGGGTGATTAGATCCTCAATATCAGAATTCTTTGTAATTGTGATATTTAAGGAAATTGCTTGGGTTTTGCCTAACGACAAATATTTGTTTTGAATATCCGTTGTTATGCATCAATTTTAAACCGATATATCTATACATTTATTTTATAAACTGAGATATAATTTTTTGAAACTATGTTTATAATATTTACCTTTATCGGTTGATGATTAGGTAAGATGCATTCAATAACGGTGTAATTCTTCTTAACCATAATACAATTTTCAACCTACCACGCACAAGGTTTGAGTTATTAAATTCAGAGGACTTATACAAAGAATTGTATGTTGTCCGATGTCCATTAGGACAAGGGGTTAGTACTCGTACTATATTCTGTTTACTTATGACTTCTCTGGTTATAGACACGTATTTCGTTGAAATACAAGATCCAAATTTTGAGAAGTTATAGGTATAAGAATAGAATAGAGAACCATGCGTTGGAAGTATCAGGATTTTTCGAGGTGATCGAATATTTAGATACTTATTCTAGGTATTCCATCGTAAGTAATATATTTGAGAACTTCTCTCTCAGGTTACTCATCCGTGGGTGCGCTCCTCGATGAGTAATGTTGCATGGCCTTCTTCCATTTAGTCGATATGCACAGGAAACAGCTGCATGATTTTTGAATCTGGTTCCAATTAAATTAGTGCATTTGTTTTCTATATTGGATATAGAATGGATTCATATCTTAACGATGTTAAGGTATAAGAAGTTGTCCGGCTTATGCTTAAAACCAGAATCCGGATAAACTCGAAGCACGTATCAGTAATGGCTGTTTGTGGGTTATCCCGGGTTTTGACGAGAATTAACATTCTACCATTTGCAAGATCAATAGTAATATTGTTCTTGACTCGCCACCCGTTTTAGTAAAATGAATTCTTTTCAAAAAACATTAGTGGGAGTATGGTAGAACTAGAAGTGATTCCAGAACCACAAACGGTTACTGAAAATTTAGTAGAACCTAAGAATTCAATTGGATTCGACAATCTATTACCCACTCCGCAGATTTGGTGGGTAAGCTCAGTCACCCGAAAGGAACTTCGGTCTCCTTAAATACGGTGACAGGGAGGTTTTTATGACCCAAGTTTGCCACTACTACTGTCCTAGACTATGAGATCTGGCAGGTGGATGACTATAACGTCGATCTAAATTAGTTTTAGAAATGCACGTGTATATGACTCTGCTAAAAGGTTTTTGTAGTCAGTGGGATCAGCGGAAGCGTGGTGGACCGGAAGCTTATGTTTATTTATAAACTAAAGCAAGTATAGCGGAGATAGATCATCTATCTTTGATGTAACAGTCATAGAATGTGACTTCATCAGAACAATAGATGGACCTGGTAAGAAGGTAGTAGGGAGTGATGTCATGGTATTTGGATAACATACTCCTGATGGAAAGTGATGTTTCTATACTACGATCGGTTATACTATGATCTTCACAAGGTGTTTTTCCACATAGGATCTGGACAAAATATCAGGGATTCTGGTGACTAGATCTATGGTTTTAGATTTAGATTTGGAAAGTGTCCCAATTCGGGTACTTTGACACTATTCTAAAGTGTTTTAGAATGGACGGCTCCTGGCGTGGTTGTGTACCCGCAGGTGATGGAGTCACCCTCTCCAAAGAGATGTCTTCTAGACTGATGAAGAGAGAGATTTGCATGATTAACATATCACTTGCTTAGGCAATTGAGTCAATCATGAAATGTCAAGTACCACGCCAGATATTACTTTTGCACTAACTGTAATAAGCATATATTAATCCAATTCTTAAGAAATATTGAGAAGCAGTTATGAACATAAGAGGATGTTCTTGATATATGATAACTGCAGCCTCCTGTGGGGGGCGGTTATCGTTTTAGGCTTCCAAAGTGACATGGATGACAAAGTAGCTATCAGAGATAATAGTTTGCCCTCTTTTGGGGTGCAGTATGTTGGATAGGTTTCCAAGCAGGATACTGAAGTGGTAATGGTTCTGGGTGCTGATTACATCAACAAATGGATACGGTCTAAGTAGTTTGTTGGATTTGGATGTTCATTTACGAACATGGTCCCATCAGTTATGCGGACAAATTCTATGGCAAGTATCGCTCATTTTGGGAGATAGTCGTTTTCCGCGAAATTGAGATATAGAGAGATAAATATAGAAACATAAAAGCAGATCCACTCACTGAGGCTATTTCTCGAAAGCGAATATTTCGCAAACATGATTTGCGAAACTGATTAGTAGAGAAGTTGGATGATTAGTAGTACACAGTCTGTGAGTATGCGATACCGCAATAATTAGCCTTAAGTGCAAGTAGGACATTGTTCGCTATAGGACCTTCAAGGCAATTGTTGTAATCGCATGCATGCGATTATGATGAATGAGGGAAGACCTATACGGGTAGAACAGTCTTACTCGAGATGATAGTTGTTGGAGTCGAAAATTGCACCCCGGTTGACCAAGTCAAAGTCAAAGTCAACCCCAAGCTAAGTGGGCCCAAGCCCAGGTCAAGTGAGCCCATGCCCGAGTCGAACCCGAACATGAACCGGCCGGCCTCCCCCATGCCAATATAAAAATCATGTAATAAATAATTCTAATGTAATTTTTTATGCATGAATGGGCATAAAGCCAAATTTTTGTAAAGCCCATGGCTTATGTGCAAAAAGAAATAGCACATGAGGCATGGGATAGGCCAAATGCCATTTTGTAAAGCCCAAGGGGCTATATGTAAAATGTATAGCCTATAAAAGCAAAGATAATGAAAATATCTCAACAACTTTTTTTCTCTCCTAAAAAGAATCAAGATCTGTGATCTTCTCCTTTCTCAAGGTTCTAAACCTTTTCCTTTCTTTTGAATTAAATCAAGAGTTTTACTCTTCTTTTTCCAAAACTAAATAGTTTTTCACCACAAAACCCACAAAGCAGAGTTCAGATCTTCCATTAGATCTCAAAAATGAGAGATTTTTAAAATCTCATACTTCTTGTTCTTCAAGATCCTGCCAACAGAGGAAGAAGAAGGAGACCCACCTCCAAGAACCCCACTTTGGGGAAGATCCAGGGCTCAAGGGAGAAGCCCATTTCATCAGCTCCAAAATATCTTAGGAGTCTAACTCCTGGCGCACAGCGCCCGCGTGCCATGCACGTGGTGTGCTGGCGCTCTGGCGCACAGCGCCCACGTGCCCTACACGTGAGGCGTTGGCGCCTTCTCCTACGCATCCTTTGGATGCACTTTCCCTTTACACACACATACACACACACACACACACACACACTAAATATACATCTCCCGTTAGAAAAAATTTCTAACGGGGCGCTGTCCCGCACCCCGCAAGGGGACTGCTAGCCCCCTTGACCCCCAGCCCGCTATCCGGGTAGCGAGACCCCCGTAAAAACTCTGCGGGGCCTCCGATATATTCAAAACCCCTTTCAAAACACAACACACGCACAATGCACGTTGAGTTCGCATGGCCTGTTTGACCCGTCAATCGGAGGTTCTCTCGCTCCAAAGGCGAAGGGTAATTAACGGCAGCTTAGTCCGCAGCTGCCGGAGATTCGGATCCCCACAATCAATAAACCCCAGTCTACCCTAGGCAGGGGGAATCTGTAGTACGCCTGACAAGCGCACGCGTATTCCCATCTCAATGGGGTGACGAAAAACACCCTACAGATTCTGGCACGCCTAGTAGGACCTTTCTCTCCTCCCATATTTCGGGTTAAACGTTCATACGAACTCAATCAATATACATATCTATATTTATACTAAAATAATGCTCTTTCATGCAGTTTTCCAAGCAATCAATTTTCAAATGTCTCCAAAGATGAACTCAACTCCCATCTCTTACACGATGAAGATGGACTCCAGGACGGTCCTCCCGGCCAGTCTTGGGCGACAGTGGGAGGAGCTGCTGCTACAGTTCGGCTCTATTCTATTCGTGCCAGCTAACGCCATTCCAGCATCTCAAGCTCCGGTATCCGACGAACCGGTCTCGAAAGGCAAGAGGCCAAATGTGGTGGTCTCGGGGGCGCCCCAACCCAAACGCAAATCCGTTTCCGAACGTCTCTCCATCGCTCCAGCTGGGGGCAAGGCCATTAACATCAACGAAGCAACGGGGCATCTCGAGCAAGCTCCAACGGTACTCTCGACAACTGCTCGGTCGGGTGTCTTCTCTAAGCTCCCCTCCAATTATAAAGAGACAGCTGGATATATGGTCCACACTGTCTACATGGTGGGCACATGCAGCAAGAGCAAGGAAGGGGCCACCACATCTCAAATTCAATCTGGTATGAATATGGCTGCCACATTGCAAGACCAGCCTCCTCTGGAAGGTAATGAAGACCCTTCCAGTGAAGCTGATAAGCAGGGAGAGCCCTCAGTTCATGAGGAGTCGTGCTCGGAAAGCAAAGATGAACCAACTTTCCATCCTAAGACCGCTGAACATCAACTTCTCTAGGAGCTCCGAAAGCAGCTCAGAAGTAGAAACAAGGAGATGGCCAAGCTCTACTCAAAAATTGACGACTTGACAAACGTCGTCTTACGGCTCACAGCTCAAGTTGCCTCTCAGCTGTCCAATCAAGCGCATGGTTCTACTCATGAACCGGGAAATGGTATCCCGAGACAACCGACGCCTATTCCCTCAAATCCAAAGCTGGGCGGACCGCACGAAAGTCGGCCGCATCCTATCTCGGGAAATGTCTTGACCAGCGATGACAACAATCCGCTAACTCAAGATCAAATCATGGATTTAGTTGCCAACAGAGTCAAAACATTGGTAGCCAAAGCCGAAGAGCAAAAAGATGTCAGCAGTAGCGGGAGACCATATCCTACTCGGTACGATCTTGTGGAGTTTCCCACTGGCTATGTCGTCCCCAAAAAGGTTCGATGGGACGGGAAATGTGAACCGACACATTGCCCAATTTAAAGTATCATGCGTGAATATTGGGGGCAATGATACGCTCCTTTTCCGTCAGTTTGTCAATAGCTTGACCGATGTTGCTTTCGATTGGTATGCAAGCATACCGAATGACTCGATTACGACGTTCGCTCAAATAGAATCCATGTTCAAGCAAAGGTTCATGAGTGCCAGCGATAAAATCACCATTTCCGACCTCATAAGGACCGAGCCAAAGAACAACGAAAGCAACATGGACTTTATAGTCCGATGGCGCAATCTCTCTGTCAAATGTGAACCGCCGTTGGAGCAAGGCCAATCCGTCAGTCTTCTTATAGAAAATCTGAACGACTGGATGAAACCTTTCCTGTGCACCGTAGGCCTCAGAACATTCCAAGAGCTAACCAAGAAAGTTTAAATGTTGGAACGCTCAAAGCCCGAGTCCACTCAGAATCTCCAATTCATAAACAGACCAAGATATCGGAGGGACAACAACCGGAAAAGCGAAAGTTCCAACAGCACCGATTCTCTAAATAAGCAGAGAGCGGGCGGAGCGAAAACTAACAAATCGCGGGAGCCAACTTTGGAGGAAAGAAGAAATAAGGTCTGCTCTTTCAAAAGGGACAAGGTCAACAAAATATTCAAAGATGCTCTGAAGAATGGCCTGCGGCTACCAGAACCAAAAAGGCTAAGTGAAGCAAACAGGACTGATCATCCCAACTTTTGCCCATACCACCGAGTGCTGGGACACACTATTGAAAACTGTTGCATCTTCAAGGATTGGGTCGGGAAACAATACAAGGCGGGAGAAATATCATTTTCCCCTGGCGTGTTAACAAACAATCAAGCTGCGACCGCCAATTTCATACAAACGGAGACCGAAGTCCTTCAGGGACCTGATTCTCTCAGACATCTGCCTTTCTCTAAAAAGAGCGGACCAAGACAACAAGCTAAAAGCCAAGCGGGCAACATTGCCAATGAAGAAGCAATAGACGGGTACACAACCCATACGGTCTATATGATGGAGCTTAGAGGAACAAGTCCTCCTACGCCTTATAACTATGACTATGACACGGTTGTTGCCATCCAATATCGGCTCGATCCAAATGATGAAGAGCTCGCTCAGGCCATTAAGCCAAAGGAACCCATGGTTCATGCTGAATCAAGCTCAGGTGGTAAGGATGATGTCGTTGTCGTACCCGGGACTATAGAACAAACATTATCCCAATGGCTTCAAAAGCAGCTTCAGGATAGGGACAGAAAGATGGCCAAGGTCAATTCAAAAGTCGATGAGCTGGAAAATGTCGTAGCGGACCTCGCGACCCAAGTCGCCCGATTGCAATTACAGCAAAATCAAATTTTGGTTCGTAAGCTAGGGATTGATATCCGGAATCAGCCAACCGATATTCCCTCCAGCCCAAGAGCGAACACTTTTGCGAAAAACGATCGCAATCAGCCTCCAGTACCTCTAATACGTACACTGAACGTGGTAAGCAGACAGTAGGCGAACCAAAGATGGATCGTCCTCAGGGTCCAGCATCAGTAAGGGCACCTACTCTAATGGAGAGAAAGAAGAAAGTATACTCCTTCAGGAGGGATGAAGTCCGCAAGATATTCGAGGACGCCTTGAACAACGGTTTCCAACTGCCTATTCCAAAGAGGCTGCATGAAATGAACATGACCGGCAATCCTATATACTGCCCATATCATAGAATGGTGAGTCATACCATTGAAGACTGCTATGTTTTTAAAGATTGGGTGGAGAACCAATACAAACTTGGGAAAACCTCACGGTCGTCAGATGTACCAATAAGCCACAGAGCTACGGTCATCACACAGCCCAGCCAAGACCAAAGTTCAAAGAGCTGGGATAAGCAAACCCCAGACCACCAAGTCTTTAAACTAGGAATAAATGACCACCACGTCGTTAAACTGGGAACAGTCGGCCTCTAAGTCGTTAAACTGGGGATGTAAGAATATGTAAATAAAACAAAAATAATAAAAAGTCAAAATGATAGGGCAACTTGTAATAAAAATCAGCGAGTAAAAAATAAAGATGAAAATAAACAGCCGAAATGATGGGGCAACCGCGAATAAATAGCCGAAATGATAGGGCAATCGTGACATTCGCGATAAGAAAAGCTGAAATGATAGAGCAATCATGGTAAAAAAAATGGCGAATAATGAGTCGCTCCTGATACCATATTCCAGTACAGCGATGCAGACGCCAACCAAATCCCAAATCCTTAAATTTCCAACGGCGAATGATGAGTCGCTCCTGGTACCATATTCCAGTGCAGCGATGCAGACGCCAACCAAACTCTGAATGTCCCGACGGCAAATGATGAGTCGCTCCTGGTACCATATTCCAGTGCAGCGATGCAGACGCCGTCCAAAACCCAAACTCTCAAACGGTGAATGATGAGTTGCTCCTGGTACCATATTCCAGTACAGCGATGCAGACGCCAACCAAAATCCAATTTCCCAAAACTCTTCCAGCCCTACGGGTGGTCCCCAAATTGACTACCGTATACAATCCACGGGCTCAAATAATTCTCCTCACACCCATGCCCCACCGCAGTCACCAGTCCAGCGAACGGTCTCCGCCCTTGGAATTATACTCCATGTGGGAAGACCCACTCATGTGTCCTCACGATACATGAGGAGAACAAACTTACGAGATCCTCTCGACTCGTATGAAAACACCTTTGTGGGATCCTTACGACTCACGAAGGAAAAACACACTTGGGAGTCCCCACGACTCCTAAGGAGAATACACCTACAGGATCCTTTCAACTCGTAGGGAGAATACTTTTATGGGACCCTTACAGCTCATAAAATTGAAAAGTCTTAGGTGATAGGGACCTAAACCTGTCTCCTAAGCCATCGCTCCCTAACAGGTAAAGGCAAATGATGAATTGCTCCTGGCACCCGTGCTTCAGTATTAGCAACAATGATGCCGACCCCTACCCCAAAATTCTAAACTTCCGATCCAATAGACCTCTAAGTCTCTAAACTGGGAGCAGATGACTTCTAAGTCGTTAAACTGGGAACAGATGACCTCTAAGTCGTTAAACTGGAAACAGATGACCTCTAAGTCCTTAAACTGGGCACAATAGACCCCTAAGTCCTTAAACTGGGAACAGATGACCTCTAAGTCGTTAAACTGGAAACAGGTGACCCCTAAGTCATTAAAATGGAAACGAGGGAAATCCACTCATGTGTCCTCACGATGCATGGGGAGAACAAAACTTACGAGATCCTTACGACTCGTAAGAAAACGCCTTCGTGGGATCCTTGTGACTCACAAAGGAAAGACACACTTGGGGGTCCTCACGACTCCTAAGGAGAAAGTGCACCTACGAGATCCTTACGACTCGTAGGGAGAAAATGCTTTTATGGGACCCTTACGGCCTATAAAATTGAAAAGCCTTAGGTGATAGGGATCTAAATCTTTCTCCTAAGCCATTGCTTCCCAACAGGGAAAGGCAAATGATGATTCGCTCTTGGTACCATATTCCAGTATAGCAGTGCTGATGCGGACCCAAAAACCAATTCCCAAATCCTCCCGGGGCAAATGATGAGTTGCTCCTGGTATTATTCCAGTGCAGCAATACAGATGCCGACAAAAAACCAATCCCTAAATCCACTCAAAGGCAAATGATGATTCGCTCCTGGTACCATATTCCAGTGTAGCGATGCTGATGTCAACACAAATCAAACCAACCAATTCCAACATCGACCTCTGTGTCAACCAGCGACACTCCGTAATGGGGAAACGTCAAGAGACTCCGCTTCGGGGAAACGTCGACCAGCGACACTCCGTACCGGGGAAACGTCCAACAGAGACACTCCATGCAGGGGACATGTCAACCAAAGTCACTCCGTAACGGGGAAACGTCAAGCAGACGCTCCGTGCCGGGGGCACGTCGACTACAGACACTCCGCCTCGGGGAAACGTCGACCAGCGACACTCCGTACCGGGGAAACGTCCAATAGAGACACTCCATGCAGGGGACACGTCAACCAGAGACACTCCATGCAAGGGACATGTCAACCAGCGACACTCCGTAATAGGGAAACGTCAAGCAGACACTCCGTGTCGGGGGCACGTCGACTACAGACACTCCGCCTCGGGGAAGACCTATACGGGTAGAACAGTCTTACTCGAGATGATAGTTGTTGGAGTCGAAAATTGCATCCCGGTTGACCAAGTCAAAGTCAAAGTCAGCCCCAAGCTAAGTGGGCCCAAGCCCAGGTCAAGTGGGCCCATGCCCGAGTCGAACCCGAACATGAACCGGCCGGCCTCCCCCATGCCAATATAAAAATCATGTAACAAATAATTCTAATGTAATTTTTTATGCATGAATGGGCATAAAGCCAAATTTTTGTAAAGCCCATGGCTTATGTGCAAAAAGAAATAGCATATAAGGCATGAGATAGGCCAAGTACCATTTTGTAAAGCCCAAGGGGCTATATGTAAAGTGTATAGCCTATAAAGGCAAAGATAATGAAAATATCTCAACAACTTTTTTTCTCTCCTAAAAAGAATCAAGATCTGTGATCTTCTCCTCCCTCAAGGTTCTAAACTTTTTCCTTTCTTTTAAATTAAATCAAGAGTTTTACTCTTCTTTTTCCAAAATTAAATAGTTTTTCACCACAAAAACCATAAAGAGGAGTTCAGATCTTCCATTAGATCTCAAAAAGAAGAGATTTTTAAAATCTCATATTTCTTGTTCTTCAAGATCCTGCCAATATAGGAGGAAGAAGGAGACCCACCTCCAAAACCCCCACTTTGGGGAAGATCCAGGGCTCAAGGGAGAAGCCCCTTTCATCAGCTCCAATATATCTTAGGAGTCTAACTCCTGGCTCACAGCACCCTCGTGCCATGCACGTGGTGCGTTGGCGCTCTAGCTCATAGCGCCCGTGTGCCAGGCACGTGGTGCGCTGGCGCTCTGGCGCACAGCGCCCGCGTGCCTGGCACGTGGGGCGCTGGCGCCTTCTCCCACGCATCCTTTGGATGCCTTTTCCCTTTTTATATATATATGTATGTATATATATATATACACACACATACTCCACACTAAATATACCTTTCCTGTCAGAAAAAATTTCTAACGGGGCGCTGTCCCGCACCCTGCAAGGGGGCTGCTGGCCCCCTTGACCCCCAGCCCGCTATCTGGGTAGCGGGACCCCCGTAAAAACTCTGCGAAGCCCCCGATATATCCAAAACCCCTTTCAAAACACAACACACGCATAATGCACGTTGAGTTCGCATGGCCTGTTTGACCCGTCAATCGGAGACTCTCTCGCTCCAAAGGCGAGGGTAATTAACGACAGCTTAGTCTGCGGCTGCCGGAGATTCCGATCCCCACAATCAATAAACCCCAGCCTACCCTAGACAGGGGGAATCTGTAGTACGCCTGACAAGCGCGCGCGTATTCCCATCTCAATGGGGTGACGAAAAACACCCTACAATAGTATGCTATCCGGTTCATCTCTATCATCATGTACATGTATTATGTGGTATTACGGATCACTATTATGTTGGATATAGGTGCCTTCAAGGCAATTATTGCAATTAAAGGAAGACCTATATGAGAGAACAATCTTACTCGACATGATAGTATACTATCTAATTTGTCTTTATCTTTTATGTGATGCATTTTATTTACTATCACGTATCGTTTAGACATGGGATAAAACCTTAGGATTTTGCTTGACTACCATGATGATGATGGAGATCATACTAGTAGGGTCTGAGTAGTCAATAAGCACATCCTTAAATGTCTCTAGTCATAGGAGTATCGAGACCGGGCATTGGTACTCCAGTTTAGACTAGTGTGTACGTTTCCTGACCCGGTTAGAGGGCGATAATTGATCCTACAACTATTGGTGTTTGACATCAAGGATTGTATACAGGTGCTTATTGGATAAGTTACACTGGACGGACTCACCGAGAACTCCTAGTTGGTAATATACCAATGTCAGATAGCAGTTCTCTTCTAACATATGTACAGGGTAGTCCCAAGAACCTGAGATCGCCATAGTGTCTCATGTGTGTTCGCACTATACTTAGAATTCTACCCTATCACGGCTCAAACGAGTCATGAAAATAGGTTTTCGTTAGGTGCGGTTCCAAACCATATGGAGGCAGTGAGCGGTCGAGAGGATTCGTCTCTCCTGGTATAGGGAGTTGATATCGTGCTGTGCAGGACATGACTACAACCATAAGTCGATGGCCATCGCAGTGGAGATAAACTGATAAGTGTTATCGGTTGTATTTTCGGTTGGTTATGAGTCCTCTGTCACACGACTTATCGAGTTATTGGGGTTTAACAGATTCCAAACCCTAGACCCGATATGCGATACTCTTAGACGAAAAGACTGGACTGTACAGTAATGTCACTGATAGAATTTGCAGGGTTCAGATGAGCTTACTCGTTGACCTTCTTTCGATCAATATCCGGGTAGCCGTTACGTGCAGCTAGTACCGCTGACGTGCTTGTGGGCTATGGATATGATCCTAACCTACTGCCAGCGTATTGTCGAGTGTTTAGAGTCTCACACAGAGGTTTCCCAGCACATGCGAAATGATGTAGGGCATGTATAGGGATACGTGCAGGAGTTCGATTAAACACGTATATTTGATACACGTATTTTAATCGGGTGTTTATTGATATTAGCCGGTATATATATGATATAGCCGGATTATTAAATCAAGTATTTATTTAATAATTAAATGTATATTTATATAGTGATATATTGATATATTAACTAATATCATACTCACTTAAAAGTTATCTCTTGGTGGATCATCTTCGGCGAAGAGATCATCGAGCAAGCTTGTTCCGAGCTTCGTGGAAACTAGCTAGAGTTCAAGGAGCGGTGGCTAACGCGCTGCAAAAGTTGTAGTTCACCAACTTCTTTATTTAGTTTTTGGTTGCAATTTAAATGAATGATGATCTTGGTTTTGTAATCGGTGTTTGCCTCTTTAAAACAATTATCGGTTTATCGCTTCCGCCGGGTCCGTGAATGTCATGACCCTTGCACCGATTCACTAACATATTACATGTTGATAGAGCCAATAGGATTCTTTCTTGATTACCAGTGTTAATGTGGCGATCACACTTGTGAGAACCGGGTAGTCTATAAACAAATCCTTAAATGTCCCTAGTCGTGGGAATATCAAGACTAGACATCGATATTACAGAATAGACTAGTGTATACGTTTTTTGATCCTGACGAGGGGTGATAGCCAGTCTTACAGCCATTGGTGTCAGTTAGTCACCAAAGATAGTATACAGGTGCTCATTGGGTTATGAGTTACACTGGACGGACTCGCCGGGAACATGCTAGATGGTATTATACCTATTATCAGATAGCAGTTCTCAGGTGACAGGAGTACAGGTTAGTCTGTCGGCTTGAGATCGTCATTTGTCTCGTGTGAGTTCCTACTGTGCTTTGATTACTACCCTACCACGGCTCAAAGGAGTCGTGACAACAGATTTTAGTTGGGTACAGTCCCGAGCTACATGGAGGCAGTGAGCGGATCGTCAGGGATTCGTCTCACCTGGTATTGGGGATAAATGTCGCACTGTGCACGAGTGGCCATCACCAGAAATGCTTGGCAAAGGTGGGCAAGATTTAAAGATTTGGATCGGTAGTTTCTCGGTGGAAGATGAGCTTCACACCGACACGACTTATCACGTTATTAAGGGTCTGACTTTATCCACCCCCTAAACCCGACATGCGATACTCTTAGACGAACATACTGGATTGTATAGAAATTGTCACAGACAGGCTCAGTAGGGGTACTGATGAATTTTCCCGTCGGCCTTCTTTTCGCTCAATACCTGGGTAGCCGTTACGTACAACTAGTATCGTTGACGTACTTGTGATTAAACCCACTGTCAGTGTATTGTCGAGTGTTTAGAGTCCTATACAGAGGGTTTTCCCGGTTCAGGCGAAATGGTGTAGTGGTCGTATATTTATACATGCAAGGTTCCGATTAAGTATGTGCACTAGCTACACAGACTTTAATCGGGCGGATGATAATACTAGCCGGTTTAGGATTAAGCCGGATTATTAAATCAAGTTTTGATTTAATAATTTGCATATATGTATTTTGATATGTATATTCTAGTATTATGTTCATTGTGTTTTTCTATCTCTTGGGTATTCGTATATTGATACGAATACGGGCATATATTTGTGGGGACAAATTTTTTTATTTACAAAAATAAATTCTAGAATGTAGACATCTCATTTGTGTTGATTTTCTATTTTTGGAAAATAGAAATAAGTTGGAGGGATGAGGTGGCTCATGGTATGGTGAGAAAGATGGGCAAATGAATTTTTAATTCATTTGCAAATACTATTGACTCATGGTTGCATTTTAATATTGAAAAAAGTTTTTGATTAAAAAGAAAGGGTATGCATCATTTTCTCACTTGATATTTTGTTCATAGCTGTTCCCCGCCGAAAGACGCGAGACGCGACCGCCCAGGTCCGTCTTGCCTGAATTTCAGGGTAGATGCTACTAGGTGCTATCCGTCCACCTCTCCGAAGATGCCAAGTTGATTTATGACACCATGTATCGAAGGTTTAAACGGATACAGCCGATGTAGCAGACTTCATCAGATTCCCCCTCATTTGAGGGGTTTTTGATTGTGGGGACACTCTTCCTGCAGGCGTAAGCCCCTGCAGTTAATTACACTACCGCATCGCAGCAGCAACTTTCTCCTTCTCCAGATGGTCACTTCATGTCGTGGGTGTTTGTTTTGTTTTTGGTTGCCCGTGGATTGCATACGGAGACTAATGTATGTTATCACCCATAGGGCGTGGATTAGTCCAAATCCGTATCTTTCTTAGATTTGGGTTTGGGGGTTGGGTTTAAGGATACGTTAGCCTCATTTGAGACTAAGATCAACTTAAACGTTTGTTAAGGACACGTTAGTCTCATTTTAAACTAAGATCAACCTAACGGGGTCATTTAGATCCAACAAAAAAGCATTTGGGCTCTATTATTAGTTTAGGGATATCGCGGTCGATTAGTTTAAGGACATTACGGTCCAAGGTTAAGGACATCATAGTCTGTGAGTTTAAAGACCTTACAGTCAAGGTTAAGGACATCATAGTCCGTGAGTTTAAAGACCTCACAGTCAAGATTAAGGACATCATAGTCCGTGAGTTTAAAAACCTCACAGTCAAAGTTAAGGACATCATAGTCCGTAAGTTTAAGGACCTCACAGTCTATGAAACGTATGGTTGTCGGGACCCGTCACCTCTCTGAAGACGTTGAAGGATTACAACGAAAAATATCAGAGGAGTAAAGAGATGTACCCTCGAACCGATGTGAGTTGGTTGAAAGATCTGTAGTCCAATTTGGGGCTAAGATCCGTTAACATATTTATGAGCAGATGAGCTCAATTAATATGAGTTGAGAACTTATGGCCAAACTTGGGCTAAGTCCAATAAATGTTTAATATTTTATTTTGGGCTGTTGAGCCTTTATTTGGGCTTGGCCATTTTAACAATGCTGAGCATTATATCTTGACAATGTTTTTTGTCTTGTATTGAATGCTGAGCATTCATCAGAGCTCTGGCTTAATAGAGAACAATTTATGTTCTATCAGCGCAACACGTGGCGCGCTGGGCGCTTTGCGCCAGTCAAAGAGCGCAGTGCGCTTCTGCAAAGTAGCGCACATGTAAGGGACACGTGTTGCGCTCGGCGTTAGGCACTAGATGATGAGCGCATGATGCCAGTTTATGAGCGCTGAGCGCTAGTCCATGAGCACATTGCGCTTTCAGTTTAATGGCGCACACGTGAGTATCACGTGGTGCGTTTGGCGCTGAGCGCCGGCCCATGAGCGCAGTGCGCTATTTCAGAAGCGCAAAGCGCAAGTTTTTAATTGGCGCATACGTGATTGGCGCGTGGCGCATTTGGCTCTGAGCACCAGTCCAGAGAGCGCAGAAGCACAGTTGATCAATTTTATTATCTGAGAAACAAATTTATGTTCTTTTAAAAGAGACTTTGTCTCAAGATCTAAGAACAACAGTTCTTATTCTGCAGGAGATATTTCCAATTTCTTATATTGATTAAAGGCTTTGCCTTTATAGATCCATGATCTGTGAGAAGAATTATGTTCTTCTTTTTTATTTTATGATGAGATCTCTTGATCTTTTTGTGAAAGACCTTGGTCTTGTAGATCTATGATCTTTAAAGAAGTAAATTCTTCTTTTTATGAGATGATTTCATCTCTATGTTCATCATTATCATTTTACCTTGAAGAAAGATCTTCTTGCAAGAGCTTGCTCTTTATCTTTGAGTTTCTCAAAACTTATGGGGGGGTTTCTCTCTCTTTTTCTATATCTCTATATCTCTCCCTGAGACTTGAAGTCTAGGGGCCTTTATATAGGCAAGCTGATTTGTTGAATCAGTTAAAGAGATCTCTCTCTGATTGATTTGGGGATGTTTCCCCACCATTGGATCTTTGATCCTAGAGCTTCTGTTTTACAGAAGGCAGTCTTCTTGTTTTTAACAAGATTGGAAAATCTTTCCACACAGAATTTATTCTGTCTTTTGGTAATTTTTATTTACCATTGGATCATTGATCCAACGGTGCTCTGATTTACAGAGCACAATCTTGTTATTTGGAAAGATTTTTGAGGAATCTTTCCTTAACAGAATTTAACTCTGATTAATTAATGATTTATCATTATTATTAGATCTTTGATCTAACGATGGGGAGCTTTTAGTTCCAGCGTTAGCGCACCCGTGCTTTACACGTGGTGCGCTGCTTAAAGGGCAGCGCACATTGCGCTAGCGCACCCGTGCTTTACACGTGGTGCGCTGCTTAGAGCGCAGCGCACCTAGCGCTAGCGCACACATGCTTTGCACGTGGTGCGCTACAACAGAGTCTTTGACTCTCAGCACTGAGACATTTACATTCTTTGCATGTGGAGTTTTTCCCTTTATTTTTTATTTTATTATTATTTTTTTTTTTATAAGGGCGCAGGTTGTAAGCCAAAATTTTGGCGGGAATAAATGCCCCTCACTACTTTGCCCATGTAAGTATGTACGTGGTTGAAGTAGTGCAGAGTTATGCATGGCCACAGAATTGAGGGCTTAGGAGACAAGTTTAGAGTCCTTGTAGCCTAAGACTTTTTTCGTCTTCATGAGCCGTAAGGGTCTCAAGAAAGTTTTTCTCCCTACGAGTCGAGAGTATCTCGTAGGTGCAAATTCTCCCTAGAAATCGTGAGAATTTCTAAGTGTTCATTACCTCCGTGAGTAGTAAGGATCTCACTCGGGTATTTTTCCTTACGAATCGTGAGGATCCGTAAATAGCTTCTTCACTTTAGCGGCGAATGTGGCTTTGGCAAATGCGGCCCATAGATGGTAGATGACATTTCATCCTGAACTCTTTATAAGGAAGCGATAGTTTAGGAGACAGGTTCAGATATGTCGCCTAAGGCTTTCCAACTTTATGAGCTGTGAGGGTCTTATAAAGACTTTTCTCCCTACGAGTCGAGAGGATCCCGTAGGTGTATTTTCTCCCTAGGAGTCGGGAGGACTCCTAAATGTGTGTTTTCTCTTTAGAGTCGTAAGGATCTCACAAGAGAATTTTTCCCACTTACCAGTCAAGAGGACTCGTAAGTGGTTATTTCCCTCCTTATCGAGATTTGACTTTGGAGAGTGTGGCCTATGAATAGTATGCAAGAGTCCATTTTGGACCGACTTACAGGGCCCCAGTGCTTAGGAAACAGTTTTTTTTATTCCCCGTTGCCTAGGCTTTTCCCTATGAATCGAGACGAATCGAGAAGTTCTCGCAAAGACACTAATTTCCTCACGAGTAGAGACGAATCGAGCAGATTTTTGCAAGAATGTCCTAACGTCACAGTTAACCTCTGCTCTTTACGACAGAGGTCCGTTCGGGTCTGTGGTACTAGGGTTTTGTCCGTCGTACCGTCGCGTTGGCTGATGTATTCCTCGATAGGCAATCTTGCTGTTCGAGTAGCCATGCGACTGTCGTGTCTCTGATCCCTTCGGGGGCTGGAGAAGACGTCTTCAAGCAATTCTGCTAGGCAGTTTGACCGTCGGAAGAGCAAGCGTTAGGAATTTTGACATGCCGCTTTTTACTTGAGGTTAAGCTCATTTTAGAGAGCCCCGATGAGTCATAACCACTCCGCGCTAGTGTAAGATGATCTCCGATAGTCTTTCAGGTTTTATATGAGTTGCCGTCAAGACCCTGAAGCTAGGAATTTGGCCTTCGCTTCGTTTGCTGGCATTGCATCTGCTGTATCAAGACGAATGTTGCGGTTGTCTCTAGGTTGTTGGTGAACCGTCGAGGTTTGGAACTAGGGATTTTGCCGTTGCTCCATTGTTTGATTGTCGCGTCTGAATCCTGCTGGAGTAAGAATGCTGTGGTGATATCTTGTCTGCTGTATCGAGACGAATGTCGAGGTGGTGACCACTCCATACGGGATGATCTCCGGTAGTCTTTCAGGTTTTATATGAGTTACCGTCAAGACTCTGAAGCTAGGAATTTGGCCTTCTCTTCGTTTGCTTTGGCGTGTCCGAATCCTGTTGGAGGAAGGACGCTGTAGTGACATCCCATCTGCTGTATCGAGACGAACGTCGAGGTGGTGACCACTTCGCGCTGGTGTGGGATGATCTCCGATAGTCTTTCAGGTTTTATATGAGTTGCCGGCAAGACCCTGAAGCTAGGAATTTGGCCTTTGCTTCGTTTGCTTTGGCGTGTCCAAATCCTGTTGGAGGAAGGATATTGTAGTGACATCTCGTTTACTGTATCGAGACAAAGGTCGAGGTGTTGACCACTCCACGCCGGTGTGGGATGATCTCCGATAGTCTTTCAGGTTTTATATGAGTTGCCGTCAAGACTCTGAAGCTAGGAATTTGGCCTTTGCTTCGTTTGCTGGCATTGCATCTGCTGTATCGAGACGAATGCTGAGGTGGAGCTGGGATTTTGCCGTCACTCCGCTTTGTTTCGACCATGGGGTCTTTTGTTGACGTTGCATCTGCATCCTGCTGGACTGCGAAGGAACGCCGTTGTTGACATTGCATCTACTGTAACGAGACGAATGCTGAGGTGGAGCTGGGATTTTGCCGTCACTCCGCTTTGTTTCGACCGTGAGGTTTTTCATTGACGTTGCATCTGCATCCTGCTGGACTGTGAAGGAACGCCGTTGTTGACATTGCGTCTGCTGTAACGAGATGAATGCTGAGGTGGAGTTGGGATTTTGCCGTCACTCCACTCTGTTTTGACCGTGAGGTCTTTCGTTGACGTTGCATCTGCATCCTGCTGGGCTACAAAGGAACGCCGTTGTTGACATTGCGTCCGCTGTAATAAGACGAATGCTGAGGTGGAGTTGGGATTTTGCCGTCACTCTTCTTTGTTTCAACCGTGAGTTTTTTCGTTGACGTTGCATCTGCATCCTGCTGGACTGCGAAGGAACGCCGTTGTTGACATTGCGTCTGGTGTAACGAGACGAATGCTGAGGTGGAGTTAGGATTTTTCCATCACTCTGCTCTGTTTCGACCGTGAGGTCTTTCGTTGACGTTGCATCTGCATCCTGCTAGGCTGCGAAGGAACGCCATTGTTGACATTGTGTCTGCTGTAACGAGACGAATGCTAAGGTGGAGTTGGGATTTTTCCGTCACTCCGCTTTGTTTCAACCGTGAGGTTTTTCGTTGACGTTGCCTCTGCATCCTGCTGGACTGCGAAGGAATGCCGTTGTTGACATTGCGTCTAGTGTAACGAGACAAATGCTGAGGTAGAGTTGGGATTTTGCCATCACTCCGCTCTGTTTCGACCGTGAGGTCTTTCGTTGACATTGCATCTGCATCCTGCTGGACTGCGAAAGAACGCCGTTGTTGACATTGCGTCTAGTGTAACGAGACGAATGCTGAGATGATCTCCGAGCTGTCTGTGAACCGTCGAGATTTGGGCTTCTTTTTCTGATGAAGCCTGGTGGGAAGGTATGGTTCCCTCTTTGTTTGTGCCCCTGGATTGTATACAGGGATCGATGAGATCTCACCTGTAGGGCAAAAAATTTCATTTTATATATATTTTTTCTTTCCGCGATACTCTATCATTTCAGCTTTTTATATCGCGAAAGTCGTGATTGCCCAATCGTTTCGGATATTTTTCGCGGTGCCCAATCATTTCGGCTATTTGTTTTATTTACTCGCTGCTTTTTATTGCGAGTTGCCTAATCATTTCGGCTATTTTGTATGCATATATTTTTACTTGCTGATTCTGTTGCAAGTTGCCCCATCATTTCGGCTGTTTCATATGCATTTGTGGCTTGCTGACTTTTCGCCGCGAGTTTGGGATTTGATACCGATTTAGGCATCGGTATCGCTACAACTAGGATATTGCTCAGAGCGAATCATCATTTGCCTTCGTCGATATCGAACAAAGGTGGATTAGTAGACAGGGTTCGGATCCTGTCGACTAAGTCTTTTGACTTCATGAGCCGTAAAGGTCGCATAAAGGTATTTCTCCCTATGAGTCGTGAGGATCTCATAGGTGCGTTTTCTCCTCAAGAATCGTGAGGATTCCTAAGTGTATGGTCTCTTATAAGTCGTAAGGATCTTACAAGAGTATTTTCTCCTCATAAGTCGAGAGGACTTACAAGGGTTGTCCACTGTGTAAACATATCCCCAGTCGCGGGTGGGACTTTGTTAGGGAAATATTTATTCGTGCCCGTGGATTGTATACAAGGGTCAGTATTGAACCGCTTGTAGGCAATGCTGGAGATTGTGATGGCTTAATAACATGTTCAGATCCCTGTAGCTTAAGGCTTTTGAATCTTATGAGCCGTGAGGGTCTCATAAGAGGGTGCTCTTTACGAGTCGTGAGGATCTCGTAAGTGTAATTTTTCCTTAGGAATCGTGAGGATTCCTAAGTGTGTTGCTCCCTTGTGAGTCATAAGGATCTCACGCAGGTGGTTTCTCCTCACAAGGTCGAGAGGACCTTACAAGTGTCTTTTAATGAGATTGCGCCCTTTCGGGTTTTCACAAAACTCGCCGATAGCCCTGCTGTTTTTACTCACGGAGCCCTTTCAGGTTTTCATCCGTGCCCCTTTTGCTTATGGACATACTATTTTCTTCTTCTTCTTTTTTATTTTTATTATTATTTTTTTTGTCGGCCTCGGGATGCTGCGGTCCATAGTAGTTTATCGACGTTTCGGTCAACAGCTAGTTTTAGTACATAGTGGTCCATTGTTAGTTTAAGGACGTTTCGGTCCAACGCCAGTTTTAAGACTTAGTGGTCCATCATTAGTTTAAGGACATTTTGGTCTGGCGTTGCCATATTTGAGGCGAGTTTTTAGTTTACGGACTTTTCGGTCCAAGGGGCTTTCTCAATGACTGAGCACGATGCCCCCGGCATGTCCATCTTTTTCGGATCATGTGGTTGTGGAGGGTTCATTCTCCATTTTTCGGACAGCACGAATTTACCCTGTTGGTATTGGTCTTCAACCCAGCCTTTGAAGACGAAGCAATTTTTGATCGGATAGCTTACTGCTTGGTGGTAAGGGCAGTAATTAGGATTGTTGACATCGCTTGGCTGCAACGGACGTTTTGGATCCGGCAGATTGATGAGTCTGTTGCGTACTGCCAGCTTGAACAGTCTCCTCATTTTATCCCGGGGAAACGAGTAAGGACGTCCCAGTCTCTCCTCGAAGGATGGCCGTGGACGCATATTGTTTTGGCGAACAACCGGCTTTAAGTTGCTCGGCTGTTGTTAAGTATTGGCGATGAAAGTTGCTTTTCCTTTCCCTTTTTCACTTCGAGAGTTCGTCTTTGGAGGAGACGGTCTATGACCCATCTGATCCATTTGGGCCAGCTTGTCAATCAAGGCCTAGAAAGTGGTCGGCTTGAAAATCATGAACTGGGAGATGGTCGCCTGCGGATCAAGAGTGCCCACGAACATGCCCACCACGGGCGCTTCTTCGATGCGCTGCTCGTATTTCGACCACAGATTCCGCCATCGTATGGCGTATTGGACCCATATTTCTACAGGTTTCACCCTGGCATTGATCAATGCCGTTATTGGGGTGCGTTCACTAGCACTTGCGAATTGCTGGGTGAATAGTAGCTCCATCTCTGCAAAAGTTTTGACAGAGTCGTTGGGAAGCTCCGAATACCACTCAAATGCTGTCTCTGACAAGCTACCAACGAATTGGCAAAGCAACAGTTTGTCGTCGCCTCCAGTGTTGCCGCATAAGGCCCTGAACTAAGCGACGTGCTGATGCGGATTGCCCGTCCCTTTATATACATGAAATTTAGGGATTGTATATCCTGGCGGGTACCTTGTTTGGTCATACCAGCCCAGATAGGGTCGTCCAGTCTTAACGATCTGTCCAGTCGTTTCGCTCACCTGATGAGCTCGTATTTGCTGAGCGATATAATCATCCAGAGCGGCCTTGGAGATGGTCTCCTTCTTGGCTGCTGAAAGGGCCGGAGGAGGGTTCGATGT
This sequence comes from Agapanthus africanus, assembly GCA_030015575.1. NCBI lineage: Eukaryota > Viridiplantae > Streptophyta > Magnoliopsida > Asparagales > Amaryllidaceae > Agapanthus > Agapanthus africanus. The sequence continues at coordinate 750,096,691 of CM057341.1, read as the reverse complement.
CTCCCCTCTGTCGTCTTCAATGATAATCGAGGGGTCTTCAGCTGGAGGTTCCGGCTGTAACATCATCCCAGCCATGTCTTGGAACAAAAGAGCCATTCGTTTGATGTTGGCTGCCTGTTCTGCGGCCTCTTTTTCTTTCCTCTCGAGCATTCTTCGGAGGAACTCGGTATCAGTTTCTTGTTCCCGACGCTTCTCCGAGATCTCTGGATTTTCTTTTGGCCCAGTGAGTGCGGCCATTGGAGTCAGCATCTCCTAAAGTTTCTGCTGCTGTTGTTCCTGAGCCTTCGTTATCGATCGGGTAAGCGGTCGATGACCCGTAGAAGCATGGCTTTCTTCTTTTCCGGAAGCCATAAAAACGGTATGTATTACCATGCCCCCAGACTTGGGGCGTTTAGATTCAGCGCTTTTGCGGTTCGCCGCGGTCACAGGGGCTTTCTCCGGCCTCCTTCTATTGTGAGCGGCTGATGTTGAGGGAGCCATTGCAGCGGGCACCCGGATGGCTGTTGCCTTTTGTGTCTTGACAGGATGGTTTTCTCCTTGTCGAGCTTTAAGCTTCTTTGATCAGCGAGAGTAATTTTGGTCAATCACCGATTCCTTAACCTGTCGCCAGACTTTGTAAATTTTGGAGGACAGCCGCTGAAGGGGCTGCTCCGGCTTCTTCTCTGTAGCAATCTCCATGGGTAGAGGAGATCTCTTTAGCATGGCGGTCGGAGCGTTCTTGCGAACCCTCCTAAGTGGTTCAAAGCTGTTCCCAGTTGGAACAGCAGCAATGATTTCCACCGTTGGAGCCGGCGGAGTCAGTCCAGAAGGAGAGTTGCCCCCAGCCTTCCTTACTCGGCGCCAGTGGCAACGTCGAGCCGTTGGGATTATCTCAGCTGTAGGAGTGACTTCCTCATGCCCCCTGTGTTGGTCAGAAGTTGTTGTTGTCAGCCTATTGAAGACAGACGTCCGTTGAGAGGGAATATCCAACCTATCAAAGGCAGACTTCCGAGTAGGGGAAGCAACCTTGACGATTTTGGCTGGAACAGGAGCTGAAATAGTCAGTCTTATGAAAACCGACCCTTTGGCAGGAGAAGCCCCTTGACGACTTCGGGAGCAGGGATGGCTATCCTTTTTGGGATAACCCTTTCTGGTATCTCGGGCTTCTTCATGGGCCCAACTGAGCTTTGGCCTAGTCTATCAAAGACTGAGGCGTTAGAGTGGACGACCCGTTGAAAGGGGCCGCAGTAGTTGTAAGCCGATCAAAGACCGACTTCTTCTGAGCTTCTTGTGTTGGTACAGGAGCGCTGAAGCTCGTTGGCAGGAGCATGGTCCCGAAGAACAATCTAGTGGTGGCCTGAGTGACCTATTCCACCGGTATAGCGAAGATGGAGGCCACTTGGGGCCCGTAAGTCACTCCTCCGGACGGGACAGAGCGAGAGTTGCAGTTGCAGTTAGTGCAGGTTGAAACCATTGATCTTCTGTTTTCTGCACGGAGCAAGACACCAAATCTTAGTACCTCGAACCCAAGGGCAACCATTTGGGCTCTATTATTAGTTTAGGGACATCGCGGTCGATTAGTTTAAGGACATTACGATCCAAGGTTAAGGACATCATAGTCCGTGAGTTTAAAGACCTCACAGTCAAGGTTAAGGACATCATAGTCCGTGAGTTTAAAGACCTTACAGTCGAGATTAAGGACATCATAGTCCGTGAGTTTAAGGACCTCACAGTCCATGAAATGTATGGTTGTCGGGACCCGTCACCTCTATGAAGACGTTGAAGGATTACAACGACAAATATCAGAGGAGTAAAGAGATGTACCCTCGAATCGATGGGAGTTGGTTGAATGATCTGTAGTTCAATTTGGGGCTAAAATCTGTTAACATATTTATGAGCAGATGAGCTCAATTATATGAGTTGAGGACTTATGGCCAATCTTGAGCTAAGTCCAATAAATATTTAACATTTTATTTTGGGCTGTTGAGCCTTTTATTTGGGCTTGGCCCTTTTAACAATGCTGAGCATTATATCTTGACAATGTTTTTTATCTTGTATTGAATGCTAAGCATTCATCAGAGCTCTAGCTTATTAGAGAACAATTTATATTCTGTCAGCGCAACACGTGGCGCGCTGGGCGCTTTGCGCCAGTCAAAGAGCGCAGTGCGCTTCTGTCAACTAGCGCACATGCAAAGGACACGTGTCGCGCTCGGCGCTAGACGCCAGATGATGAGCGCATGATGCCAGTTTATGAGCGCTGAGCGCTAGTCCATGAGCGCATTGCGCTTTCAGTTTAATGGCGCACACGTGAGTGACACGTGGTGCGCTTGGCGCTGAGCGCCAGCCCATGAGCGCAGTGAACTATTTCAGAAGTGCAAAGCGCAAGTTGTTAATTGGCGCATACGTGATTGACACGTGGCGCATTTGGCTATGAGCACCAGTCCAGAGAGCGCAGAAGCGCGGTTGATCAATTTTATGATCTAGAAAACAAATTTATGTTTTTTAAAAGAGATTTTGTCTCAAGATCTAAGAACAACAGTTCTTATTCTGCAGGAGATATTTCCAATCTCTTATATTGATTAAAGGCTTTGCCTTTATAGATCCATGATCTGTGAGAAGAATTATATTCTTCTTCTTTTTTATTTTATGATGAGATCTCTTGATCTTTTTGTGAAAGACCTTGATCTTGTAGATCTATGATCTTTAAAGAAGTAAATTCTTCTTTTTATGAGATGATTTCATCTTTATGTTCGTCATTATCATTTTACCTTGAAGAAGGATTTTCTTGCAAGAGCTTGCTCTTTATCTTTGAGTTTCTCAAAGTTTATGGGGGGGTTTCTCTCTCTTTTTCTATATCTCTATATCTCTCCCTGAGACTTGAAGTCTAGGGGCCTTTATATAGGGCAAGCTGATTTGTTAAATCAGTTAAAGAGATCTCTCTCTGATTGATTTGGGGATGTTTCTCCACCATTGGATCATTGATCCTAGGGCTTCTGTTTTACAGAAGGCAGTATTCTTGTTTTTTACAATATTGGAAAATCTTTCTACACAAAATTTATTCTGCCCTTTGGGATTTTTTATTTACCATTGGATCATTGATCCAACGGTGCTCTGATTTACAAACACAATCTTGTTATTTGGAAAGATTTTTGAGGAATCTTTCCTTAACAGAATTTAACTCTGATTAATTAATGATTTATCATTATTATTAGATTTTTGATCTAACGGTGGGGAACTTTTAGTTCCAGTGTTAGTGCACCCGTGCTTTACACGTGGTGCGCTGCTTAAAGAGCAGCGCACATTGCGCTAGCGCACCCGTGCTTGATACGTGGTGCGCTGCTTAGAGCGTAGTGCACCTAGTGCTAGCGCACACGTGCTTTGCACGTGGTGCTCTATAACAAAGTCTTTCACTCTCAGCGCTGAGACATTTACATTCTTTGCATGTGGAGTTTTTCCCTTTATTTTTTATTTTATTATTATTTTTTTTTTATAAAGGCGCAGGTTGTAAGCCAAAATTTTGACGAGAACAATACCATTCTCTCATTCCTCTCTTGCTCTCTCCTCCATGGCTCCTCCTTCTTCTTTATGTTCTTCTACCCTCTCATGTGATAAGAATCATGAAGGAAATGAGATAGAAAAATATTATAACACTCACACTACATTCCTAAACTTCACTTCTTAGTAAGTTATGAACGTTAGTTGCTTCACTAGATTATTTTTGTGTGAAGCTAGAGCTTGGACTATGTTCCTAGTAACAACTCATAAATCATTGTACAGAAATTTTCTGTTAATATACAAGAAAAGAGTATTACAGCCTGAGTTTGAGTTATAAGTCAATTTTGTTAAATAAAAGTAAGAAACAATTTGTAGCTCACTGGTAAAGCCTTTACACTTCTGTGACATAGCATGTGTGTTCGATTCGCATCAGACACAATTTTTCTTTTTAACCTTTTGGAAGCCCAAAAAATTACACGTGTAATAAACGGGGAAATGAAAAGTTCAGAAAAATCAAAAATGTGGAAAATGGTGTAAATATTGAATTTATCAGCTGGCACAAATCTCGAGGCATTTGCCTCAAGATCGACCGATGGTTTATCCCTAGGGGCTGGCGGGGATGGTCGGATCTGCTTCATTTTGATCCGTGCTTTGCACACATGTCTCTTCAACTCCCATCAACTCCTCTGCACTGTTTGATTTCCCTGCAATCAAACAGAGACCCTTCATTTCATTATTTAACACCATTTTAATGCTTTTTAATCCACACTTTTAATTCACAAACCCTATTTCTCCACTATAAATACCATCCCATGTCCTAGCTACTCACCATTCTGAAAATTCTAGCAAAAACTCTCTCAAAAGTTCCTAACTGCAAATGGAGTAAAGTGGAGTTAGCGATCAAGCTTCTTCCGTCGAAGATCGAAGCCGATTCCGGAGCTCCCGCTGTTAGTTATGTATATGCCCTAGAGGCCATTGTTGTACATATGATGTATATTATAATGGATGCTTGGATATATATAGAGAGGACTTTCTTGCTCGTCATGATAGTATGCTATTTGGTTTCACTTTATCTTAACATGTTGACTTATATTAGTTTACTGTCTTACTCTCACATGTTGATAAAGCCCTTAGGATATGTACTCGACTACTGGGACTATGATAAGATCATACTAGTGAGGCCATGGTAGTCGATGAGTACATCCTATAACTGTTCCTAGTCGAGGGTGTGTCGAGACAGAGCATCGATACACCAGAGTAGACTGGCGTATACGCATCTTGACCCATATGATGGGCGATGGATGATCCCATATCCATCGGTGTTTGACATCAAGGATGGTGTACGAGTGCTCAGTGGAGGCTGGGTACACTGTACGGACTCACCGAGAACTCCCAGATGGTATTATACCTCACGTCAGATAGCAGCTCTCTGGTGACACTGGTACAGGGTAGTCTGTAGACCCGAGATCGTCATAGAGTCTTGTGTGGTTCCCACTGTGCTTTGATTTCCACCTTACCACGTCTAAGAGGGCGTCCAAAACGGTGGCTTTTGGGTACAGTCCCGAATCACATGGAAGCAATGAGCGATAGGAGGGGATTCGTCTCTCCCGGTATAGGGAGTTGATGTTGTGTTGTGTTCAATTGGCTATAACTGGAAGTCCCTGGCCATGGCTGATATACAGATTTACTGGTAAGTATTACCAGTAGTTTCTCGACCCGTTATGAGCCTCACATCGACACGACTTATCGATTACTGGGGTCTGACGTATACCACCCTAGACTAGATATGCAACATATCAGACGAAGAGACCGGACTGTACGGGAGTGTTACTGTTTGGATTCACAGGAGAATGTACAGGCTTCCTTGTTGATCTTCTGATCGCTCAATACCTGGGTGGCTGTTACGTTTAGCTGACCGCTTGCAGCTTGTGGGTGTTTGATATGATCATCACCTGCTACCGGCGTATTGACGATTCTTTAGAGTCCTACACAGAGGTTTCTTGACTCAGGCAAAACGGAGTAAGGGCACATATGTGATATGTGCACGACCGAGGATAATGAGATATGAGATACCGTATTATATTCTCGTGATATTTTGATATGAGCCGGGTCATCGGATCAAGTGTTGATTCGATGAATCGGTACATGATATATTAGTCGGTTATATTCGATATAGCCGGATTGTCGGATCAAGTGTTGATTCGATAATTTAATGTATAATAATATATGTGATATATTGCATTACATTATCTAATATTGGCTCGCTTTATTATTTCATTTTCTCACCAGATAATACATTGATATATATGCGATATATGTTAATTGTATTATTTTCTTTTGTTACAAATATATATTATATATGTGATATATGATATTATAACATGATATGATTACTAATGCAACATGTTTAGTGGAGATTAAACAAGGTTAGGGTTTGATTTGGGTTAGCTTTTTCTTGTAGCTTCTAGAAGCTTTTAGTTTGTTTCTAGCAAAGATATTTTGCTTGATATTTTGCTTGATATTTTCTAACCTAACCCAAACCCTTTACCCTAGGTTAAGTCTCTACATGAGTTAGCCTCTTCATATTCAACCATGGTTTCATTATTAATCATTATGATATTTTTCATTATTCATCACAAAAGGATTTTTCCTTCTTCTTCTTCCTTTGAGCTTTGAGAAAGCTTTCTAGGTTTTCTTTATGTGATGTTTTAGTGTTAGAATTTGATAATAAAAGCGAGCACAAATATTACTTCATCATCCTCATCTAATCTAACCAATTAGATTAGGGTGTTCACCTCATTAGAGAGAGAGGTTGAGTTATAGAAATTTCGAGGTAGATCATCGGAGAAAAGGAAGACTACAAGCTAGCATGGATCATTCGGGTTGTGGAGCCTCTCTTGAGTCCGGGAGATCATGGATCGCGGCGAAGGGACTTCTACTCGAAGCTTATGAAGCGAAGGAGCGGACTACAAAGGTTGTAATCCCTCACTCTTAGTTGTAAATATGTTTACTTGCATGTTAAACCCTAATAATCTAGCAAAAATCCCGGCTTTGGGTTGTTTCGGCACGTCTAAATTTTAAATCGGGCATGGTTGATACCTTATAGACCCTTGTATGACGGTCTAGGAACCCTACAGTGGTATCAGAGCCTAGCTAGAGTATTAGGCGACGTGTATACGAAGTTAAAAGTCCGATCGAACCTCGATACGTCGAAATTGACCCCCTCTCTGGAAATTTTGTAAAAATGTGATTTTTTCTGCATTAAAAATACTTTAAAAAATCAGCAGGGAATTTTAATGATAGCCCTAAAACACGAGCCCCCAAGGCTCTCAAAGAGCCGCGGAACCGCGGCAAGAACATGCTTACCGCGGCGGCCAAAATAGTGACTTGGGGACACGTGTTGGTACAGTAATATCCGTAGCTGTTCCTGCATATTTCTGGGTATTTTTAATCTGACTCAAGTATTGAGTGTTCTGGGGTTTATTTTGAATTCGTTGATTCAATCGGAAAGTTTAATTTCGTTCTGTTTTGCGGATAATTTAGAAACTGTTAAAATGTTCGAACGGATATCATTAACTCATTTTTTCCCGGCACGAAAAACTTTCAAGTGTTGAATTTTTCTTGAGTTTAAATCTTTTGGAAAAACATGCAAGTAACACAGTGGACCCTTTAGAAGAACACAAACCTTAACTCGATTATGTGACCGTCTGAACTGCCTCTAAACCTTAGGGTTTGGGGCAGTACGGCGTGCCACATGTGAGGCGTTGGCTTGACCCTTCTACGGCTGGACCATTGGTACTGTGATATATTCTGGAATTGTTTGAACTCCGCTCAAGTGTTGAGCTATTTAGGAAATCTTGGGTATTTAATTATTCGATCGGAAAGTTTAATATTGTCTATTTATCTGGAATGTGATACAATATGTGGAATTCATGTAGTTAGGCATGAAATGCGAAGTATGTGATATTTTGGATTTACGATGTCTAAAGAGATTGTGGATTCCAAATGTTGTAGTTTTACACTTTCTTTTCTGTGACCGTAAGTGTAGTATGTAGTTGTATTGCCGGTTTTCATTGCTATACATCAACGACGATCGGTGTATGCATACTTACGTTGATGATATGAAATATTATGTGTTGCTATGATATGTTATATTGGATCGTCGTGTTCTGAATAGCCAGGGGTTTTATGTGAGATGAGGGTTTTTATTTTCATTCATGTAAAATTCATTTGTATGTAATATTCTTTTATTGGGGCACTTCCGGGATGAGGTTGATGTCACCGGTGTATATTATTTACTTTTCCACATTAGGTAGACCCAAGGAAGGGAGCACAAGTAACCGGGTTCTAGGGTCCAGTGGGAGGCCATCTCGAGGAGTCGAGACCGGGTCTCCTAACCCTAGAATTGGCAGTCTTACTTACCGCTCTCGTAGGGGTCTAGGGATGTGGGTTTGGCTATTCATTGCGACCGTGAAATCCGTGTTTTATACAGGCTCGTATTAAAAACACGGACATCCTAGTATATCCAATATTTCATATATGTTCTTCTGCTGCAATGTTCTATGATGAGATCATATTACTACCTGAGATGAATGCTTATACAATATATATATATATATATATATGCTGATATATAAATATTACTGCTTTCGTTTCTACTGTGATACTTAGGAAGCATAAGCTGATGGGATATATTAATGAGATTAATATAAAAAAAAAGAAACCTAAAAGATGTTGTAGAATCAAAACTTTATAAAAAGGGTAGCTACAGTTTTGCTTTGCACAGCGGTATATATGATATACCCTGCATCTTATTCGATGGGGAAAGAGCCGAGATCCCTTCACCGGGAGTGACCTCTTTAGCAAAACTGGCAGATGCTACAAACTCGCGGTTTAGTTTTTGACAGCTTATATAGTTCTTGCTTTGCACAGCGGTATATATGATATACCTTGTACCTTATTCGATGGGGAAAGAGCCGAGATCTCTTCACCGGGAGTGACCTCTTTAGCGAAACTAGAAAAACCTCAAAAACACTCCTTTTCAAAATCACTTGTTTCTACAATGATATCAAGTTCTTTACGCTCATGGTTTTCTGAAAAACCTGCGTAGCCCTCCATCATTTCAGATAGAGACTAGTTAGTATTCGTGCTGCGTTTGTTGACCTTAGCCAAGGCGTGGTGTACGGTAACTAATTAGTATTTATCTGCTAAAATATGAGATGTGATTGAGTTAGGGTAGTCGTACGACTTTGTTGACCTTAGCCAAGGGTCGTACGGGTGGGTTTAATTCAATCGGGAAATAACGGGTTGAACTTGGCTAGCACTTATGATTTGTTGACCTTAGCCAAGGTCATAAGTTGCTAGGGGCAAAAGCATTATCGAGAATTTCAAGTGTTGAAATTTGCAATGAGATTGCATACCTTCTATGAGATAGATGGATCCTGATACCCACTACGAGTAAGAGTTACTCCTGGGAGAGTTTTACACAGGACAATTAGCCGATCAAGTAGGTGTCTAGAAAGGTGTTAACAGGGTTATGCCTCTGGGAAAATGAGGTTTATTTTAATTAGGTCCGTTCGAAAGTACGGGGAACCTCCCTCAAGTACCAACACTGATCTGGTTGAAAGATTGACGAAATTGTAGGGTGTGATTAATCCCGGCTAATCTTACCTTTTAGGGTTTGAAGGAAAATTTGATAAAAACAGTAGGAGACATCCTGATTAGATAAGATAATAACCAATCTAATTTTGAAAGAGCATACGCTAAAGTGTTTCCTTCTCTCTCTCTCCAGGTAGCGACCATGTCAGGACTTAATCAAGATAATAATATGGATGTATTGACAGAACCCGCTTATTATACTGACGAAGGGAACGTTGGTCCCGTTCTTTCTTATAAGAGTTATAAGACTGAACAGCAAACAGGAGAATATCTGGATTCTCATACCGCCCAAATAAAGAACATGCATGCTGATGCATCTTCTTCGGGTGTGTTAGTTATTGAGAACTTTTTCTCAGTTCACCCTACGTCCTGGGTATTAGATACCGGATCGGGATCCCACATATGTAAATTGTTACGTGGGCTACGTAAAGGTAGAGAACTGGGAAAGGGTGATCATTCCGTTCAAGTAGAGAATGGTGCAAGTATTGCAGCCAAAGCAGTTGGCGAATATCACCTTATATTACCAAGTAGTAATACATTGATTCTGAATGAGTGCTATTATATACCGAACATGATGTGCAACATTATATCAGTTTCTTTATTGAGTAAAGAAGGATATAATTTTGTAGTACAGGATAATGTTATGAACATATTCCTAGATCAAAAGTTGATTGGATCAGGCTCGTTACATAATGGCATATACGTTCTCAATCAAAATACAGTCCTTAATATACAAAACACAAATAAGAGGAAAAGATCATAAATGAACGAATCCTACTTATGGCATTGTAGACTTGGTCATATCAATGCGACACGGCTAGCTAAGTTACATAAGGATGGATATTTGAATCCGTTCGAATTATCATCTTATGATACTTGCCATTCATGTCTCAAAGGAAAAATGACCAAAACTCCGTTTAGTGGACACAGAGAAAGAGTTACGGAACTCTTAGGACTGGTAAATAGTGATGTATGTGGACCCATGTCTACACATGCCAGGAACGGTTCTTCTTACTTCATTACATTCACTGACGATCTCTCTAGATACGGACATGTGTTCCTAATAAAACACAAGTCTGAAGCTTTTGAGAAATTCAGATAATATAAGCACGAAGTAGAGAACCAAACGGGCAAAAGTATTAAGATCCTTCGATCTGATCGAGGAGGAGAATACTTGAGCAATGAGTTTCTGGACTATCTAAAAGAGAATGGGATTCTCTCTCAACTTACTCCTCCTTATACACCGCAGCACAACGGTGTATCGGAACGGAGGAATCGCACCCTATTAGATATGGTGCGCTCTATGATGAGCACTGCTGAGTTGCCTATTTCCTTCTGGGGGTATGCGCTTGAAACAGCCATATACCTATTGAATAGAGTTCCAACCAAATATATGTCTACCACTCCATATGAGATATGGAATGGAAAGAGACCATCTCTTAACAGAGTTAAGATATGGGGTTGTCTGGCCTATGTTAAAAAGCAAAATCCGGACAAGCTCGAGGCACGATCAGTTCTTTGTAAGTTTGTAGGATATCCAAGCAATTCGTATAGATATCTATTCTACCACAGTGAACAACAAAAGGTGTTTGTTGCTCAACATGCCACCTTTTTAGAAAAGGAATTTCTTGCAAAAGAAATTAGTGGCGATGCGGTAGAGCTGGAAGAGGTTCCAGCACCACAAACTACAACTGATGAGTTATTGGAACCAGAGGATTCCGTAGTTCCCGACGAACCCCAGCCTCTTCGCCGATCTAGTAGGGTTCCTCATCCACCTGAGAGATACTACGGTTTTCTCATAGATGGTAGGAGCGAGGACTGCATCATGGAAGATGATGACCCGACTAGCTTCGAGCAGGCCATCACGAGTGGTGACTCTGTGAAATGGCTGGATGCAATGCGGTCCGAGATGGAATCCATGTACACCAACAAAGTATGGACTTTGGAAGTTGCTCCTGAAGGGGTAAAACCCATTGGGAGCAAATGGATCTTCAAGAAAAAACTTGGTGTAGATGGAAAAGTTGAGACTTTCAAAGCTAGACTTGTTGCAAAGGGTTTTCGTCAAAGACCAGGTGTGGACTATGACGAAACCTTTTCTCCAGTGGTTATGCTTAAATCCATCCGGATCATGCTTGCCATCGCTACATATCATGATTACGAAATCTGGCAAATGGATGTTAAGACCGCCTTTCTAAACGGTGATTTAGAAGAGTGCGTGTACATGACTCAGCCAGAGGACTTCATAGATAGTGGGAGCAGCGGGAAGGTGTGCAAGCTGCTTAAATCCATTTATGGGTTAAATCAAGTATCGCGGAGTTGGAACATCTGCTTTGACGTCGTTATCAAAGAGTTTGATTTTGTCAAAAACGTAGATGAACCTTGTATCTACAAGAAGGTGGCAGAGAGTAAGGTTGTCTTCCTCGTATTGTACATGGACGACATACTCATGATAGGAAATGATGTTCCTATGCTGCAATCGGTCAAGCTCTTCTTATCACAAAGATTCTCAATGAAAAATCTAGGTGATGCCTCCTGCATATTGGGAATCAGGATCTATAGAGATAGATCTAAAAGGATATTGGGATTGTCCCAATCCAGGTACATTGACACCATACTAAAGAGGTTTAGTATGGAAGAATCCAAGCGTGGGAACTTACCCACGATCTCTGGAGTTACTCTCTCCAAAGAGATGTCTCCCAAGACTGATTTGGAGAGAGCTCGCATGCAAGGGATACCCTATGTTTCGGCCGTAGGCTCTATCATGTACGCGATGCTATGTACCAGACCCGATGTAGCATACTCACTAAGTGTAGTGAGTATGTATCAAGCTGATCCTGGAGAGAGTCACTGGACAGCTGTGAAGAGCATTCTCAAGTACTTACGAAGGACTAAGGAGATGCTCTTGGTGTATGGTAACGGAGAACTCCAAGTGGAGTCCTTTACCGATTCAAGCTTCCAGAGTGATAAGGACGACTCTAAGTCGCGGTCGGGATTTGTCTTTACCCTTTATGGAGGGGCGGTTAGCTGGAAGAGTTCCAAGCAGGAAACCGTGGTGGACTCGACGATGGAGGCTGAATACATCGCTGCCAACGATACTGCCAAAGAGGCTGTCTGGATCAAGAAGTTCATTACTGAACTTGGAGTGGTTCCATCCATTGAGAATCCAATACCTTTGTATTGCGATAACAATGGAGCGGTGGCTTTGGCCAAGGAACCCAGGTCCCATCAGCGATCCAGGCATATTCTGAGGCGGTATCACCTGATCCGGGAGATAGTTGATCGCCGGGAGATCGAGGTCAGGAGGGTTGACACGAAGAATAACACAGCGAATCCACTCACGAAGGCCATTCCCCAGATACAGTTTGAGAGACTCTTCGGGATGCTCGGTATGCGATACTACAGCAGCTGGCCCTAGTGCAAGTGGGAGATTATTAGTTGTATGTATGCCCTAGAGGCCAATATTGTACAGATGATATATATTATATTGGATGCTTGGACATATATAGAGATGACTTTCTTGCTCGATATGATAGTATGCTATTTGGTTGCACTTTATCTTAACATGTATACTTGTCTCTTTATACTGTCTTATAGTTACATGTTGGTAAAGCCCTTAGGATGTGTACTTGACTACCTGGACTATGATGCGGATCATACTAGTGGGGACATGGTAGTCCATAAGTACATCCTTCAAGGTCCCTAGTCGTGGGTGTATCGAGACAGGGCATCGATATACCAGTGTAGACTAGCGTATACGCTTCTCGACCCATGAGATGGGCGATGGATGATCCCATATCCATTGGTGTTTGACATCAGAGATGGTATACGGGTGCTCAGTGGAGACTGGGTACACTAGACGGACTCGCCGAGAACTCCCAGATGGTATTATACCTCATGTCAGATGGCAGTTCTCTGGTGACACTTGTGCAGGTTAGTCTGTAGACCCGAGATCGTCATAGAGTCTTGTGTAATTCCCACTGTGCTTTGATTTCTACCTTACCGCATCCATGAGGGCGTGCAAAACGGTGGTTTTTGGGTACAGTCCCGAGTCACATGGAGGCAATGAGCGATAGGAGGGGTTTCGTCTCTCCCGGTATTGGGGGTTGATGTTGCGCTGTGCTTGATTGGCCGTAACAGGGAAGTCCTTGGCCAGGGCTGTTTTAGAGATCTACTGGTAAGTGTTACCAGTAGTTTCTCGACCCGTTATGGGCCTCACATCGGCACGACTTATCGGTTATTGGGGTCTGACGTTTACCATCCCTAAGCTCGATATGCAGCATATCTGACGAAGAGACCGGACTGCACGGTAGTGTTGCCGGTTGGCTCGACGGGAGTTGTAGCAGGTTCGCTTGTTTTCTTCTGATCGCTCAATACCCGGGTGGCCGTTACGTTTAGCTGACCGCTTGCGGCTTGGGGGTGCTTGATATGATCATCACCCACTGCCAGCGTATTGACGAGTCTTAGAGTCCCACAAAGGAGTTACCTAGTCCAGGCGAAACGTTGTGGTGCGCGTATGCGATATGCGCATGGACCCGGTTAAAATGCGCGTATGAGATACCGTATATTAATCGGGCAGCTTGCTTTTGGTTGGGTCGTATGTGATATGGCCGGATTTATAAATGAAGTGTTGATTTATCATTTAACCATTAGATTCTCACTAGAAATCATTTCTTGTATTTTTGGATGTATGCATGCATATATGCATTCCTTCTTGATTCATGCACATATGGATGTGCATGCACACATACATACATACATCATCCTTCATGGTTGTATATACATAGAAAATGGTGGCAATATTAGACTCACACCATGGTTTTATATATAGATTATTATTACTTTTGTATTTGTTTCAAAAACAAAAGAAAATATAAAGATTAACACATGGTTTCTACACTCTTCTTCAACTAACCATGCTCACCTACTTATTAACCATGGGTTAATCTTTCTTTTGTGTTTTAAACTCAAATACAATAATATCTTTATCATTTAACCATGGTTTGAGACGAGAAGTGGAAAATATATATACATATATTTTCTATTTTTTGATGAGAGATTATCTTTTCTCTTGTTCTAAAAAGGCCATCATCTTCTTCCTCCTTCTTCTTTTGCTCTCTAGATTTCTCTAGTGAGCAAATTACTCACCAAGTTAGGATTTTGAAGTGAGAAAACCCACCGCAACATCATTCTACACAAGTCTTGCCCACTTGTTTAGAGTGTTAGCTTCATTTCTTTCTCTTGATCAAGTGAAGTTGCAAGCTTGGACAAAGGAGCTTCGGGTGGATCGCCGTGGACATTAGAAGACCTCAAGCGAACCCTTTTCCAACCCTCAAGTGGCCAAGGAGTCTAGCGTAGGGAGCTACAAAGGTTGTACTCTCAAAACCCTAGCCTTTGTTACTTGTAATGATGTGTAGTTTTAAAAACCCTAATTTTCTAGTGATGATTCTTTGTATGTTCACTTAGCACCTTAAAAATTTGAATTTGGCACATGAGATGTTTCCAAACCCTTCATGAGGTGCTAGGTTAACCTAACACGGCAAGATTTGTAAATATAATCTATACAATACATTACGTGGGGATAAAGGGGTAGATTGGTACGGAACGTATATCGTGGCACGAGAGGTCACTTAAAAGACACCTACATGAATTCTCATGTCGTTGTCCCATGGGTTATGATGGGACCTTGTACTATATGTTACTATAGTCCACGGGGTAAGATGGACTCCTCTCGTATACATGAATACCTTCCTTACCAAACTACAAATAACTACGTTATAATAACTATCATATACCAGTAATCGGTCATATACACTTTACCTGTTCATTTCACTTTATATACTATCTTCTCTTTCTTCTTTTGGGACTTACCGAGCATTAGTTCACTGACGACATTCATTTCTGTTTCTTTCTTTAGAACGTTCGTCAGGAGGACCAGACACTGAAGAGATTGAGCCGAGCCAGGAGGACTTGGACCAGTTTACAACTCAGCCAAACCACTAGTTCTTCTTGCACTTATATCCTGTATGCCATTGTTGTAGGCATTTTCTTTATATCATTGTATCTTTTCATTTCAAACAGTTGTATATAAAGTTGAATGTAAATAAAGTTGTTGTTTATTTTATTACTCTTATCATTCTTGTCCATTTATATATTGCTTAATTATGCTTAACGTATTTATTTCATAGTAAATATGTTGCGGCCTGCCACGTCATCGTTTCCGTCTACTGGGAAGCGGAGCATAATAGGTTTTGTTGGTGGCCCATGCAGGTCAGTTCTGCATGAAGTCTTAAGCAATATATCACAAGAATTATAAGAATCGGCAACTATATATTCCTTACATTTATAATTTCTTGAATCTATCCTAACCATTTCTTTTTCTATCAAGGTAATAGATTCTCCGAACAACACCAGCACGAACGTCAACGGCAATACCCCACCTCCTACTCTACCACAACCATCTACCATTGCAGCTACTATCAATGAGCAAACGGTACTGCTTGAAGCTATCAAGAGCCTGTTGGAGGGTCAGCAGTAGCAGACTGCTATCCTCAAGCACCGCCCTGAAGCCGAGGCACCTGAAGTCAAGAAATTTCGGGCATTGCATCCAAAACACTTCTCAGGAAAAGAGAGCTCACTTGAAGCAGAAGAATGGGCTCAATCGATCGAAGATAATCTGGCAGTAGCTCAAGTGCCAGATATTGCCTAGGTGAGAGTTGCTAAGCTGCAACTGACAGAAAATGCAAGAGTCTGGTGGAAGGCTGAGGAAAGTCGTCTCCCACAGCCAATAGAGTGGAAGGCGTTTCGCAATCTGTTCGATGCGAAGTTCTCTGAGACTGCTCGATTTGAGATGGAGCAACATTTCATCCACCTACAACAAGATTCTATGTGGGTAAAATCGATGGATGAATATGATACCAAATTCATCATGCTCAGCAGGTAAAGAATTCGTATCAAATACTATTCTGTTAAAACACGTCTCTATCTCGACATCAACATCTTATCAGGTTCGCGGCATATTTTATCCCGGCCGATGAGATTCGGGCTAGATGATTCCAACAGGGGTTAGACCCAGAGATTCAGGCAGCGTTAGCCACAAGCGATTACCTTACTCATGAACTCGCCCTGAAAGCAGCTCGCCATTATGAAACTGTAGTGAAGAAGAAGGGTAAGCCCCAAACAGCTGGAATCAAACGTCCTGCTATACAGATATCAGAAGGAGCCTCTTTTAGACCGACCTTTGCATCTAGGAGACCGGGATGATCGTTTAACTGGTCCAGTCCAGATTTCTGATTTTACTGCAAGAGGACTGGACACCTGGCAAAGGACCGCAGGCATGCAAATGGCCTGTATTTGGTTTGTAGAGCATCCACTCACGCCATAGGAGCATGTCCATATCGTTTCAACACAGCTTCAGCACCCAGACCCACAATTACAGTCCTGCAGCGGCCAGCCATTCAGGCACCTGCACCTCGCCTAGCTCTCCCTGCATCAGCTCCATATGGACCTCCTGCACAGTCTCAACGTCAATTCCATCAGGCACAAGGAAACATGCCTCAAGGGCAGAGAAACGTGCCCCAAGGACAGAGGAATATGCCTCCAACAAGGAGGAATATACCACGACGTCAGGCTTTTACAATGACGGTCGAGAAGGCCGAAACCACAGGACAAGTCATCACTGGTAACTCCCAATCCTTTCAATTTTTCAATCCTTGTGTATCACTATAACTTTTCCTATATCTAAACCCAACCTCATACAACTTAGGTACTATACTAGTAGCCACCCTTCCTTCAATCGCACTTTTCAACATTGGAGCTTCACACTGCTTCATATCCCAACGATTCGTGAGAACGCATGCGATTCCCGTGAAGCCACTCATTTCAAGCTGGAATGTCAGTTCCGGGAATAGAGATATGAAAGCACTATGGGGTTTGATCAGTGTCCAGTTGTAGTTTGCGGACGAGAATTCTATGTGAATTTCAAAGTACTGGACATCCAAAATTTCAATGTTGTGTTGGGAATAGATTGGCTGGGAGTAGTCTGTGCTACTATTGACTGCCGTCAAAGGAAGTTAGTATTTGAGATACCAGATCACCCAGTCTTCTATTTCAAAAGTAGAGATAGAAATTTAGAGCCAGGAAGATACCGTGCTAAACCGAATAATGCAGAAGTGTTCTCTCTACCGACAGAAGAAGAAAAGCCCGAAGTAGTTCGAGAGTTCGAGGATGTGTTCCCTGAAGACATATCAGGTTTGCCTCCCGATTGAGCTCTTGAGTTTAGTATTGATTTACAACCTGGTGATCAACCTGTAATCAAAGCTCCATACAGGTTAAGTCCAGAAGGATTGAAGGAGATCCGCATTCAGTTAGACGAACTCCTGAAGAAAGGTTGATTCGTCCCAGTACTTCAAGTTGGGGATCTCCGGTATTGCTCATGAAGAAGAAAGAAGGTTCATACAGGATGTGTGTGGATTATCAAGCTCTGAACAAAGTGACGATCAAGAACAAGTATCCACTATCACGCATCGATGATCTATTTGATCGGTTAAGTGGGTCTCGTGTATTTTTGAAGCTAGATCTTCGTTCAGGTTATCATCAGGTGAAGGTCAAAGAGTCCGATATTACGAAGATGGCGTTTAGAACTTGATATGGTCATTATGAGTATCTCGTAATGCCATTTGGAGTGACCAATGTACCCGCCATCTTTATGAACCTGATGAACCAAGTTTTTCGAGAGTACTTAGACAGGTTCGTTGTCATCTTCATCGACAACATCCTGGTGTATTCAAAGAATCAGAAAGAACACGCCGAGCTTTTACGGATTGTCCTGGAGATATTGTGACAACATCAGCTCTATGCCAAGTACAGCAAGCGTGAATTTTGACTAGATCAAGTCGGATTTCTCGAAGATATCGTTTCAGGCGAAGGAATCTCAGTAGATCCAGCTAAGCTGTCAGCTGTCAGTGAATGGCCGACACAAAAGATGGTGAAGGATATACGAAGTTTCTTGCGATTAGCAGGATGCTGCCTGTTTCCCCCAATCAGAGCAAAGCTCTATTTGAAATTTAAATTTCAAAATGAAGCAACGCTTCAGATGCAGCGCTAAGTGCGTTGCGCCCTAAGCAGCGCACCACGTGTAAGACACGGATGCGCTAGCGCTAGATGCGCTGCGCTCTGAGCAGAGCACCATGTGTAAGACACGGGTGTGCTAGCGCTAGGTGCACTGCGCTCTGAGCAGCGCACCACGTGCAAACCACAGGAGCGCTAGCACTAGAACTAAAAGCTCCTCACCGTTAGATCAAAGATCTAATAATAATGATAAATCATTAATTGATCAGAATTAAATTCTGTTAAGGAAAGATCTCTCAAATCTTTCCAAACAACAAGATTGTGCTCTGTAAATCATAACACCGTTGGATCAATGATCCAATAGTAAATAAAAATTACAAAAAAATAGAATAAATTCTGTATGGAAAGATTTATCAATCTTGTTAAAAACAAGAAAATTGCCTTCTGTAACACAGAAGCCCTAGGATCAAAAATCCAATGGTGGGGAAACATCCCCAAATCAATCAGAGAAAGATCTCTTTAACTGATTCAACAAATCAGCTTGCCCTATATAAAGGCCCCAAAACTTCAAGTCTTATATAGAGAAACCCCCCTATAAATTTTGAGAAACTCAAAGATAAAGAGCAAGATCTTGCAAGAAGATCTTTCTTCATGGTAAAAATGATAATAATGAACATAGAGATGAAATCATCTCATAAAAAGAAGAATTTACTTCTTTAAAGATTATAAATCTACAAGACCAAGGTCTTTCACAAAAAGATCAAGAGAACTCATCATAAAATAATAAGAAGAAGAACATAATTCTTTTCACAGATCATGGATCTATTAAGGCAAAGCCTTTAATCAATATAAGAGATTGGAAATATCTCCTGCAAAATAAGAACTGTTGTTCTTGGATCTTGAGACAAAGTCTCTTTTAAAAGAACATAAATTTGTTTCCCAGATCATAAAATTGATCAGATGCGCTTTGCGCTCTTGAACTGCGCTTTGCGCTCTTGAACTGCGCTTCTGCGCTCTCTGGACTGGCGCTCAGCGCCAAATGCGCCACGTGTTAATCGCGTATGCACCAATTAACCACTAGCGCTTTGCGCTCTTGAAATAGCGCACTATGCTCATGGGCTGGCACTCAGCGCCAAGCGCACCACGTGTCACTCACGTGTGCGCCACTAAACTGAAAGTGCAATGCGCTCATGAACTAGCGCTCAGCGCTCATAAACTGGCATCATGCGCTCATCATCTGGCGCCTAGCACCAAGCACGACACGCGTCCCTGACATATGCGCCACGTGGCAGAAGCGCACTGCGCTCTTTGACTGGCGCAAAGCGCCTAGCGCACCACGTGTTGCGTTGACAGAATATAAATTGTTCTTTAATAAGCCCAGACCTCTGATGAATGCTCGGCATTCAATAAAAGACAAAAACATTGTCAGTGCTTAGTATTGTTAAAAGGGCCAAGCCCAAATAAAGGCTCAACGGCCCAAAATAAAATGTTAAACATTTATTGGACTTAGCCCAAGATTGACCATAAGTTCTCAACTCATATTAATTGAGCTCATCTGCTCATAAATATGTTAACAGATCTTAGCCCCAAATTGGACTATAGATCTTTCAACCAACTCCCATCGGTTCGAGGGTATATCTCTTTACTCCTCTGATATTTGTCTTTGTAATCCTTCAACGTCTTCAGAGAGGTGACGGGTCCCGACAACCAAACGTTCCACGGACTGTGGGGTCCTTTAAAACCCATGGACTATGATGTCCTTAATCTTGACTGTGAGGTCTTTAAACTCACGGACTATGATGTCCTTAACCTTGACTGTGAGGTATTTAAACTCACGGACTATGATGTCCTTAACCTTGGACCGAGATATTCTTAAACTAATATTAGACCGTAATGTCCTTAAACTAATCGACCACAATGTCCCTAAACTAAACAATAGAGCCCAAACGCTCTTTTGTTGGATCTAAACGATCCCGTTGAGTTGATCTTAGTCTAAAATAAGATTAACGTATCCTTAACGAACGTTTAAGTTGATCTTAGTTTCAAATGAGACTAACGTATCCTTAAACCCAACCCCCCAAACCCAAATCTAAGAAGATACGGATTTGGACTAATCCATGCCCTACGGGCGACAACATACATTAGTCTCCATATACAATCTACGGGCAACCAAAAACAAAACAAACACCCACAACACGAAGTGACCATCTGGAGAAGGAGAAAGTGGTTACCGCAATGCGGTAGCGTAATTAACTGCAGGGGCTTGCACCTGCAGGGAAGAGCGTCCCCACAATCAAAAAACCCTCAGATGAGGGGGAATCTGACGAAGCCTGCTATATCGGCCACATCCGTTTAAACCTTCGATACACTGTGTCATAAATCAACTTGGCATCTTCGGAGAGGTGGACGGATAGCACTAATTAGCATCTGCCCCGAAATTCAGGCGATACGGACCCGCGCGGTCACGTCTCCGTGTTTTGGCGGGGAACAAATTCTGGCACGCCCAGTGAGACCTTTTCCTCTTTCCACTCCACACTTCGTGTGTCGTGTTCATGAACGAATCGCGGTTTGCTATGGTTACCTTTGGGTTCGAGGTACTAAGATTTGGTATCTTGCTCGGTGCAGAAAACGAAAGATCAATGGCGTCTACCGGCACAAAATGTTCCAACTGCAACTACAACTCCCATTCCGTCTCATTTGGAGGTGTAACTTATGGGCCCCAAGCGGCCTCCATCTTCGCTATGCCGGTAGAGCAGGTAACGCAGGCTACCACCGGGTTGTTCTTCAGGACCATGCTCCCACCAGTGAGCGTTAACATCCCGCTGCCACAAGAAGCGCAGAAGAAGTCGGTCTTTAATCGGTTCACTACCACCACAGCCCCTCTCAACGGGTCATCTAATGCCAAGCCGACAGCATCAGTCTTCGATAGGCTGAGCCTAAACTCCAATGGTCCCATCAAGAAGCCCACGATACCTAAAGCGGCCATCTCAAAACGGATAGCCATTCCTTCTCTCGAGGTCACCAAGGCGGCTTCTCCTGCCAAAGGGTCGGTCTTCACAAAGCTGACTGTTCCGGCTCCTGCTCCAGGCAAAGTCCTCAAAGCTGCTTCCCCTGCCCAGAGGTCTGTCTTTGATAGGTTGGATATTACTTCTCAACGGACACCAGTCTTTAAAAGGCTGACGCCGGAGACAACCCTTCGCCAAGATAGGGGGCATTACGAAACCATCCCCACAGCTGAACCAACTCCATCCGCACGACATGCTCGCCGTCGTCACTGGCGCCGAGTAAGGAAGGCCGGGGCCAGCTCCCCTTATGGACTAACTCCGCCAGCTCCCATGGTGGAAATCAACGCTGTTGTTCCAACTGGGAACAGCTTTGAACCGCTAAGGAGGGTACGCAAGAACTCTCCGACTGCCGTGCTGAAGAGATCTCCTCTACCTGTGGAGAATGCTACAGATAAGAAGCTGGAGCAGCCCCCTCAGCGGCTGTCCTCCAAAATTTATAAAGTCTGGTGACAGGTCCAGGAATCGGTGGTTGACCAGGACTACTCTCGCCAATCAAAGAAGCTTAAAGCTCGACAAGGAGAAAATCATCCTATCAAGCCACCAAAGGCGACAGCCGTCTAGGTGCCCACTGCACGGCTCCCTCAACGTCAACCACTCAAAAGAGAAGGAGGCCGGAGAAAGCCCCTGTGTCAGCGACGAACCGCAAAGACACCGAACCTAAACGCCCCAAGTCTGGGGGCATGATGGTACATACTGTTTATATGACTTCTGGAAAAGAGGAAAGCCGTGCTTCTACGGGTCATCGACCGCTTACCCGATCAATAACGAAGGCTCAGGAACAACAGCAGCAGAAACTTCAGGAGATGCTGACTGCAATGGCCGCACTCACTGGGCCAAAAGAAAATCCAGGGACCTTGGATCAGCGACGGGAACAAGAAACTGATACCAAGTTCCTCCGAAGAATGCTCGAGAGGAAAGAAAAAGAGGCTGCGGAGCAGGAAGCCAATATAAAACGAATGGCTATTTTGTTCCAAGACATGGATGGGATGATGTTACAGCCGGAACCTCCAGCTGAAGACCCCCCGATCATCATTGAAGACGACAGAGAGGAGACATCGAACCCTCCTCAGGCTCTTTCAGCAGCCAAAGAGGAGACCATCTCCAAGGCCGCCTTGGACGACTACATCGCTCAGCAAATACGAGCTCACCAGGCGAACGAAGTGGCTGGACAAATCATTAAGACTGGACGACCTTATCCAGGCTGGTATGACCAAATAAGGTACCCGCCGGGATATACGATCCCTAAATTTCATGTATATAAAGGGACGGGGAATCCACATCAGCATGTCGCTCAATTCAGAGCCTTGTGCGGCAACACCGGGGGTGACGATAAACTTCTACTCCGTCAGTTTGTTAGTAGCTTGTCGGAAATGGCGTTCGAGTGGTATTCGGAGCTTCCAAACGATTCTGTCAAAACCTTGGCAGAGATGGAGTTACTATTCACCCAGCATTTCGCAAGTGCTAGCGAACGCACCCCAATAACGGCATTGATTAATGCCAGGGTGAAACCTGGAGAGACCTAGGTGCAGTACGTAATACGATGGTGGAATTTGTAGTCAAAATGTGAGCAGCGCATCGAGGAAGCGCCGGCAGTGGGCATGTTCGTGGGCACTCTTGACCCTCAAGCGACCATCTCGCAATTTATGATGTTCTTCAAGCCGACCACGTTCCAGGCCTTGATCGACAAACTGGCCCAAATGGACCAGATGGGTCATAGACCGTCTCCTCCAAAGCCGGAGCCGCGGAACGAAAAGGATAAAGGGAAGGCGACATTCGTTGCGAATACTCAACAGCAGCCCAGTGGACCAAAACTAACGGATCAACTGGACGAGAGACGGCGATACTATAATGAAAAAATGAAACGCCCTTATTCGTTTCCCCGGGAAACGAAGAGGTTGTTCGAGCTAGCGGTGCGCAACAGGCTCATCAATCTGCCGAATCCAAAATGACCGTTGCAACCCGGAGAGACTAATAGTCCAAATTATTGCCCCTACCATCAAACGGTAAGCCATCCAATTGAGAATTGCTTCGTCTTTAAAGGCTGGATTGAAGATCAATATCAACAGGGCAAATTTGCCCTGTCTGAGAATTAGAAGGTGAACCCGCCACAGCCACACACTCCCAAGAAGACGGACACACCGGGGGCATCATGTTCTTTCGTAGAAGAAGCTCCATGGGAGGTCATTCTTTCAGCCAAGACTAAAAGAATGCTGAAGGATCTCCACACATGCACGGCGATTAGGTGGAAAAATCCACTGGAACCCGAGATCATCGAGAGAATGCTGAAACCGCGCCCAACTCCAAAGATTAATGGTGATAGCCAAAGCGCTCACACCCAGCCGTCAAAGTCTTCGAAGAAGAAGAAGAAGACCAAAAATCCCGTGAAGCCTGGTGACAAGCGCACGGACCTGTAAAAGCAGATTAACGCGCTGGAAGAATATAATCAAAAAGCGCGGACTCCGGTCACACTCCAAAAATTTCTCAGCCATGTCCTTGAGGACGGAAATGATGACAATGGAGAAGACTTATCGGATGAATCTGAAAGTTATGTAGCAAGCTGTCATATGATCTCTCAATCATCGATAGATAATGAAGAAGCTCCTTACAAAGAGAAACTGGGGGCAGATCCTAAGCCAGAACTTCTAGGGCCATCAGACAAAATGATTGATGCATTTCTAGACGAGGCACTTCTTAAAAGCAAAGCTGCTCGAGAGCGTGAGATTGCCATAATTGAAAAATCCAAACGCCGGCGACTTGACGAAAGGGTTGAAACACTCCCTCCAGATCAAAGTACATCCGCCGCAAATAAAAGCAGGTTCAAGACAAGGAAGAGGTTCGTCAAAACCATATCGATGGGAATGAAGCCGCCACCCTCCGAAGCGATCGCTCTTGGTGAAGCGGAAATACATCCTAGCTACTGCTTATATCATCGAAAGATTGTGCACCCCACTGAAGAGTGCAACGCTTTTAAAAGATGGTGGCAGGGATATGTTACTCACCGGCAATATTTCAAGCGAATTAAACACAAAACTCGTTGGGAGCAAAGAAATACGACCAAGGAGAGCAAAAGAACTATCGGCAACTGTCACATGGTCGACGCTGGGGGATCGCAAGTTCTCACCTTCGGGAGCGACTCTGACGAAAGAAATGACTCTTGGCCCTCTCTTCAAAGAATCCACGTCGGGAAAAGAGGAAGAACCGAAGAACTGCGAGAACATTCAGCTGCGTAATCGCACGCTGCCCGAAAAGAATCTTGGGCACTCGAACAGGCGGTCAAATAGAAAAGATAAGGGGAAAGAAAAGGTCCCTGAGAATATCATCCTTGATGACCAAGCCCTCGAAGAGCTGACAGCCAAAGACCCGCCAAAGATAAGTAAGGTGGACTACAACGTTCTGGCACACTTGAGAAAGCTACCTTCACAGCTAAGCATTCTCGACGCCCTTCTGCTATCCAAAGAGGCGAGAGATTCGCTGATCAAGGCATTACAAGAGCCTGAACAATTCCAAGCTGTACTTGCCGAAGAAAAGATGAAGGACGATTTGGAAGAAGTGCACACATCCGATGTCACCTTCGGCGATGAAGATCTTCTCCTCGGGACGTGTGAGCATAACTGTCCCCTATATGTCTCCGGATACTGTCATGACATCAAGATAGGTAAAATCCTGGTCGACAATGGGTCCTCTATCAATCTCATTAACGTAAGAGTATTGAAGGAGATATGCATGAGCGTTCAACACCTCGCTCGGGATAAAATCACCATCTTCGGATTTGACTCCCAGTCATCACGGACACTTGGGTCTATAATACTGACGCTCCGCTTTGGGCTGCTCGTCACGGACATTAAATTTCACGTCATTGATGCCAAGACCTACTATAACGCTTTGCTCGGCCGGCCTTGGTTACACGAGTACAACATCATCCCTTCTACACAACACCAGTGTATGAAGTATTTCAAGGATGGTCTCGAGTACATCGTAACAGGGGAACTTAACCCGTTCTCCGTAAACGAAGTTCGCAAATATGAGGATGCAAAGTATTTCTTGCCGGACTTTGAAGACACAGAGAGATGCTGTAAACCGAAGAACAAAGTTATCACCGCTATTCCGGTCTTCGGGAGTGATACTGAGGAGGAAGAAGAAATAGTTTATTCAGGTCCGCCCCAGTGCAACAAGCCGGGACCGTCCACTCCTATGTTGGTCTTCGGGAGCGACTCGGAAGATGAAGTCAATGCCGTATTCTCTGCTCGGCCATCAATACAAGCCTTCACTGATGAAGACCAAAGTTTGCAAGTTGCCATGGTTCCGCCAAAGTATCATAAAGAGCTAGACGCGCTTGATACCTACAAGGTGGAAGAACTGCAGACATTCTACGTCCCTCCTAGGCGAAAGGTGAAAAGGCAATCCTATTCTACCAATCCGGGGAAACCAAATTGGAGAAAGAAATCTGGCATGGCGCGGATTCTACACTTGACAGGCTTCAGCCCATCCGTTTGCCCAGATATTACACAAACGGATTAAAGAGACTCTTGAGACGCCAAGGTGTACCCCTTAAGCAAACTGCTCGACAAGCACGGTTCTATAACAGGGTCTGGAACGTTCCCGGAACTCAACGAAAGTTGCCCAATGGGAGAATGGAAACGATCGGGCTTGGATATGTTCAATCCAAGAAACGGGAACTGTTCCACGACTGCTACGTCATACATGACTTTGATGAAGAAGGAGATGCTCTGTGGGAAGATGCTAACCCTGAACCAGAACGAGCTCCTGCCGTGAAAATGCCAAGTCCGTCGTTCGAAGAACAGATGGACAAGCTTATAAGGGAAGCGGGTCAAAAGGTTCGAGACGACCATAATCGCGAAATGGCCATCTACGAGAAAGCCAGAACGCAACGCCTCCTTCAGCAGGCTGCAGAGAGTGACGATGCCCTCCGTCGCCAGCCCGTCGTACAAAAGACCCGACAGAGGCAAAAATAAACCCAAGAATGAAAAAAGCGTTCGACAGCGACAAAGCGGGACCAAGAAGCCCGGCGATCGAGAATCGAGCAGCCTGGAATCGTCTCTTGTAAAGAAGATGGGTCGAGCGTATTCTTTTCCCCAAAAAAAGACAAGAAAGATACTTGATCATGTCATAAAGCATCAGATGATTACCCTCCCGGAGTCCAAGCACCCCGAGCACGCAGGTGAAGTTAATCATCCAGACTATTGCTCCTATCACCGAGCAATAGGACATCCTCTTGAAGACTGCTTCACCTTTAAGAACTGGGTCGAAGACCAATATCAACTCGGAAGGTTCACTCTATCCAGCAGTTGGAAGGTAATCCCACCGCAGAAGCATGAACCGAGAGCCACGTATGCAGCGAAAATGGAACCAGATCAATGTTGGTCTTGGAAGCGATCTCATACCTGCCACGTGATAACGCTGTTAGAAGAAGAGCCCGAGAATATGGATGACCTCCCCTGGTGCTTCGAAAACGATGATGGCGAGGTGATCGCAGAATTTCTACCGGCGCCAAAAGAGCTGGAAGATGGGATACATACTACTGCAGATAACCTCAAGAAAATTGATTTGGGGACGGCAAGTGACCCGCGACCGACATTCGTCAGCGAGCTGTTGTCTGAAAAAAGGGTGGCTACGCTAAAGGACGTGCTTATGCAGCATAGAGATTGCTTCGCATGGAACTATTCCAAGATGCCAGGACTAGATCCAGAGATTGTTGTGCACAAATTGGCGATATCTCCGGCCATCAAGCCGATCAAACAAGCACCGAGAAGAATGTGGATCGAGCTTGAGATGAGCATTAATGCCGAGGTCAAGAAGCTAATCGACTCCGGCTTCATCCAGGAAGTTCAGTATCCTCACTGGATCGCCAACATCATCCCAAGCATGAAGAAAAATGGGACGGTGCGCATATGTGTGGACTTTCGGGATCTCAATAAAGACTGCCCGAAGGACGACTTCCCAGTACCAGTCACTGAGCTGATGATAGATAATACGTCCACTCACGAAGTTTTCTCCTTCATGGACGGCTTGTCAGGATACAATCAGATAAAGATACATCCCGAGGACCAGAAGCATACCGCTTTCCGGACCCCTTTGGGCATATTCTGCTATAAGGTGATGCCTTTCGGTCTAAAGAACGCCGGTGCCACCTATCAGAGGGCCATGACGAAGATCTTCGATGACCTCATACATGAAATCGTCGAATGCTATATCGACGACCTCGTAGTAAAAAGCAAATCATACGAGGAACATTTAGAGCATCTGAAGATCGTGTTTCAACGCCTTCGGAAATACAACTTGAAGATGAACCCTCTCAAATGCGCGTTCGGAGTGTCCTCAGGCAAGTTCATGGGATTCATCGTCCGACACCGAGGCATCGAGATAGACCCGTCGAAGATCAAGGCGATCATGGAAATGCCCCCGCCAAAAACTCTCAAGCAGCTGCAATCTCTCCAAGGAAAGCTCGCATATATCCGGCAATTCATAGCCAATCTCTTCGGCAAGTGCCGTCCTTACAGTCACCTAATGAAGAAAGGGACTCCTTTCGTCTGGGATCGCAAATGCCAAAGCGCACTGGACGAAATCAATCAATACTTGCAGAATCCGCTAGTACTGACCGCTCCGGTCAAGGGAAAGCCTCTCATCCTGTACACAACAACCCTTGAAGGTTCTTTAGGCGCGCTATGGACACAGGAGAATGACCAAGGGAAAGAGAGAGCCCTTTACTATTTAAGTCGAGTTCTCCCGGGGACAGAAAACAACTGCTCCCCCATCGAAAAACACTGCCTGGTGTTAATCTTTGCAATAATGAAGCTCAGACACTATGCTTTGGCGCATGAGGTCCATCTCATATCAAAAGTGGATCCTCTTAAGTATTTGATGTCAAGAGTCATACTAACAGGACGACTCGCTAAATGGGCCCTGCTCTTGATGGAGTTCTCGATAACTTATCGTCCCCTCAAGGCAGTAAAAGGCCAGGCTATCGCCGACTTCCTCGCTGAGCATTCGATGCCTGCCGATTCATCCCTAAATTGCGAATTGCCAGACGAACATGCGTTTGACACGATCGACGGGGATGATACCCGGTGGGAACTCTATTTTGATGGAGCGTCTTCCATGAAGAAGCGCAAACAAAGCACCCCTATAATCAAATCAGGGGTAGGCCTCATCTTCGTGACTCCACAAGGAGGGATAATGCGCTTTGCTTTCTCCTTAACAGAGCCGAGGACGAACAACGAAGCCGAATATGAAGTTTTGATAGAAGGTCTTGATATCGCCGTCGACATGGGAATTGAAAACCTCCTCATATACGGAGACTCCCAGCTGGTCGTTAGCCAAGTAAATGGCGACTATCAGACGTGCAAACCAGAGCTAGTGAAATACGGCAAGAGAGTGCAGCAACTGCTGACTCAAATTTCTTCCTATGCCCTGGAAAACATACCACACACTGAAAATAGCAAGGTGGATGCATTAGCCAAGCTCACTAAAGAACTGGCCGACGAGAACCTCGACGACGTGAGGATCGTTGTGCAAAACCATCGGGTTCTTGCACCGGCAGAAATATCTCTGGAGCCGTCCGAAGAAAAGGGAGCGACTGAGCAAATGGCTATGCAAATAAAAGACCAGGAAAAGGCTGAGGATTAGAGAGAAGTCTTTATAAACTACTTCAAATCCCGTCGAACACCTAAAGATGCGTCCTCAAGACATCAGCTTATGAAACGAGCTCTATCTTTCGCCTTCGTCAATGATACCCTGTATAAGAGATCATTTGATTCTCTATGGCTAAGATGCCTGGGACCCGAAGAGGCAAAGAGAGTTGTCCAAGAAACTCACGACGGACTATGCGTTCTCACCAAGCCGACCCGAAGATGAAGCTGAAGATCAAAAGGATGGGCTACTATTGGCCCACGATGATCCAGGACTACCTCGAATACGCGAAGCAATGCCACTCGTGCTAGATTCACGGGGATTTTATCCATCAGCATCCAAATCCACTACATCCAACAGTGGCTAGCTGGCCGTTCGAAATGTGGGGAACTGACATAATCGGTCCCATCGAACCAGCATCGTCCAAAGGGCATCGGTTCATTTTGGCGACAACTGATTACTTCTCCAAGTGGGCAGAAGCAGTACCACTGAGGGAAGTGAAGACAGAGAATATCCTCCATTTCTTCAAGGCGTACGTCATTTATCGGTTTGGAACTCCGCGACGGATCATCTCCGATAACGGGCCAGCCTACAGAAGCCACAAGATCAGCCGCTTCACACAACAGCATAACATAGACTGGAGATACTCTTCAGTCTATAATCCTCGAGCTAACGGCCTAGCAGAAGTTTTCAACAAGACCTTGACGAAAATCGTGAAAAAGACGGTGTCTCGAAATAAGAAGGACTGGCACGAGAGACTACATGAAGCTCTCTGGGCGTATCGAACTACGTTCAAAATGGCCACGAACACAACGCCATATGCATTGGTATTCGGCACAGAAGCGGTACTTCCCCTTGAGATAGAGTTGCCCTCTCTACGAGTGGCGGTTCACTACGAGCTAACAGATGAAGAGAATGCTCACCTTCGGCTTGAAGAGCTTGATGCCCTTGATGAAAACCGGCTCGTGGCGCAACAAAGTCTGGAGGCTTATAAAGCAAAGATAACGCGCTCATATGAAAGATTGACCAGGCCGAGAACATTCTGCCAAGGCAAACTCGTGCTAGTGGTCAAAAGACCTATGATCCCTAATCGTGCCAAGCGGGGGAAATTCGAGCCGAACTAGGAAGGCCCATATATCATAGACAAAGTCTACCAGGGTGGAGCCTATCTACTCATGGACATGCATGGTGAAAGACCTTTCAGGCCAATAAACGGTCGCTTCCTAAAGAAATACTACGCCTGACGAGTCACGGCCTAGGTCAATGATAGATGACGACGCCTATGTCCGCTCGCTATCTTCCTAAGCTCAAACTCTATAAGTAGTAGCCGGCTTTCTTAACAATGGACCGAAACGTCCTTAAACTAACAACGGACCGAAATGTCCTAAAACTAACAATGGACCACTATGTCCTAAAACTGGCGTCGGACCGAAACGTCCTTAAACTAACGATGGACCACTATGTCCTAAAACTAGCGGTTGACCGAGACGTCGATAAACTACTATAGACTTCAGCGTCCCAAGGCTGACACAAAAAAGAATAAAAAGAAAGAAAGAAAAAGAAAACGGTATATCCATAAGCAAAATGGGCACGGATGAAAACCCGGAAGGGCTCCATAAGTAAAAACAGCAGGGCTACCGGCGAGTTTTTTGTGAAAACCCGAAAGGGCGCAACCTCGTTAAAAGTCACTTGCAAGGTCCTCTCGACCTTGTGAAGAGAAACCACCTGCGTGAGATCCTTACTACTCATAAGGAAGCAACACACTTAGGGATCCCCACGATTCCTAAGGAGAAATTACACTTACGAGATCCTCACGACTCGTAAGGAGAACCCTCTTATGAAACCCTCACGGCTCGTAAGATTCAAAAGTCTTAAGCTACAGGGATCTGAACCTGTTCTTAAGCAGCCACCACAACCTCCAATGCTGCCCTACAAGCGGCTCAATGCTGACCCTTATATACAATCCACGGGCACGAATAAACATTTCCCTAACAAGGTCCCATCCGTGACTAGGGATATGTCTACACGGTGAACAGCCCTTATAAGTCCTCTCGACTTAGAAGGAGAAAATACTCTTGTAAGATCCTTACGACTTACGAGAAGCCAAACACTTAGGAGTCCTCATGATTCCTAAGGAGAAAACACACCTACGAGATCCTCACGACTCGCAGGGAGAAATACCATTATGAGACCCTTACGGCTCATGAAGTCAAAAGCCTTAGTCGACAGGATCCTAACCCTGTTCGCTAAGCCACCTTTGTTCGACATCGACAGAGGCAAATGATGATTCGCTCCTGGCAATATCCCAGTTGTAGCGGTGCTGATGCCGAAATCGGTGTCTAATTCCAAGCTTGCAGCGAAAAGCCAACGAGCCACACATGCATACAAAATAGCCGAAATGATGGGGCAACTTGCAAAAAAAATCAGCAAGTAAAAATATATGCATGCAAAATAGCCGAAATGATTGGGCAACTCGCAATAAAAAGCAGCGAGTAAAAATAAAACAAATAGCCGAAATGATTGGGCAACGCGAAAAATAGCCGAAATGATTGGGCAATCGCGACCTTCGCGATATAAAAGCTGAAATGATAGAGCGTCGCAGAAAGAAATAAAATAAATGAAATTTATGCCCTACAGGTGATATCACATCAATCCCTGTATACAATCTAGGGGTGCAAACGAAGAAAAAATCACACATTCCCTCCCCAGGCTCCATCAGAAGAAGAAGCCAAATCTCAACGGTTCACAGACAGCCTGGAGATCATCTCAACATTCGTCTCATTACAACAGACGCAACATCAAGTAAAACGGAACCACGGCAATTCCCAGTTCCATGACTCGGCGGTGCACAGATGACCGAGAGTCAAACCCCGACTCCGTGAAATGCGGATAAAGTCGACCCTTCCTGGTCACGTCGAACATGGCTTATGTCAATCCTGACCCCGTGGGAAATGTCCAGAGCGGATCCTGGTCCTTGCAGAACACGGATATGACCCCGTGGGAAGCATCCAGAGCGGAGCCTGGTCTTCGCAGAACACGGCTATGACCCCGTGGGAAGCATCCAGAGCAAATTCCTGGTCACGTGGAATGCGGCTTATGTCAATCCTGACCCCGTGGGAAACGTCCAGAGCGGAGCCTGGTCCTCGTAGAACACGGCTATGACCACGTGGGAAGCATCCAGAGCAAATTCCTAGTCAAGTGGAACGCGGCTTATGTCAATCCTGACCCCGTAGGAAACGTCCAGACCAGAGCCTGGTCCTCGCAGAACACGGCTATGACCCCGTGGAAAGCATCCAGAGCAAATTCCTGGTCACGTAGAACACGGCCTATGTCAATCCTGACCCCGTAGGAAACGTCCAGAGAGGAGCCTGGTCCTCGCAGAACACGGCTATGACCCCGTGGGAAGCATCCAGAGCAAATTCCTGGTCACGTGGAACACGGCCTATGTCAATCCTGACCCCGTGGGAAACGTCCAGAGCGAATCCTGGTCCTCGCAGAACACGGTTATGACCCGTGGGAAGCATCCAGAGCAAATTCCTGGTCACGTGAAACGCGGCCTATGACAATCCTGACCCCGTGGGAAACGTCCAGAGTGGAGCCTGGTCCTCGCAGAACACGGCTATGTCAATCAGACCCCGTGGGAAGCATCCAGAGCAAAATTCCTGATCACGTGGAACACGGCCTATGTCAATCCTGACCCGTGGGAAACGTCCAGAGCGGATCCTGGTCCTTGCAGAACACGGCTATGTCAATCCTGACCCCGTGGGAAGCGTCCAGAGCAAATCTTGGCTCCATAGAACACGGTTAAAGTCAATTCTGACCCCGTGGGAAACGCCTAGAGCAACTCCTAACTCCGCAAAGTGCGGATAATGGCAACACCATTGATCACTTACAGGTCCTCTCGACCCGTAAGGAAGAAAACTCTCTTGTAAGATCCTTACGACTTACAAGAGAAAATGCGCTTAGGAATCCTCACGATTCCTAAGGAGAAAATACACCTACGAGATCCTCTCGACTCGTAGGGAGAAAAGTCTTTATGAGACCCTTACGGCTCATTAAGTTGAAAAGTCTTAGGCGGCAGATCTGAACCTGTTTCCTAAGCCATCACTACCTCTCGAAGAGTTCAAGACGGAATGCTCTCTATCAACTACAGGCCACACTCACTAAAGTAACATGCCGGAGACAAAGAAAAAAGAGAAGAAAGTGACAGTAAAGAGCACATTTGATTTACGTTCAGTTAAGTGTTCAAGGCATACCCATTCATGCATGTGCGAAAAAATTTGATGTATAAAATTAACACATGGAAATGAAAAGGCTTTCTATTCATACTTCAGAAAATGCCTACATTGAGGAAAACAGTAAACAAAAACATAATTAGAATGTTTACAAAGGCACAACATCAAATCCAGGACATGGATTGAGAAATTCAAAGGCAGCAAGTATCGCCGCCTGCTGAAAAGCTTAATGCAGGATATCAATAAGGTTGTCTCGCCTTTTCTTTGAGATTAGGCCCATCAGATACACCGAGTGCACCTTATCTTCGGCGTCGTCCAATTCCTTAAGCGACATGCCAGCATAAAATAGAGGAAGTGCTCCCCAGATCGCTCCCACAATAAGCATCAGGAGGGAAGAACGGCGAGGAAGCAGTCGGCCATTATACGCACCGAAGCGACCCATAATTTCAACGCACTGGGCGTTTGTGAACTCTTGGTTTTGGGAACGGCCGAGTGAGCGGATGTCTCCGTAAGAGATAATCTCATCGAGATCATACAAATGAGCAGGCATAACGTCTGAAAAAGAAAATCAGTGAAAGTTAGTAGGCAGATTGATTAAGAAAAAGCTTATCGAGACAGACACGGAGATTTAAACAAGTACTGGTTAAAACACCCAACGAATTTAATTCTGTGCAATTAAGAAAGGAATCCTAAAAAGGATTTCGCATTTAATGGAAAGACCCCTCAGGCCAAGGAGTTAAACTCCTAGAGAGCAATGCTCTGCGGACAGGAGTGACACCTGTCAAAGTCAATTATGAGGAGAATTAAAACTTCCCCAAGAATTCTGAGAGCCATGCTTTGTGAGGAAGATGAAGTAACCCATCAGAAACCCTGAAGGCGAAGCTTTTAATGGATTTGGAATTCCATGATCTTTAAAGATCCATGAACAAACTCTTAAGAGTTCTTCTATATGATCTGAAAGGAGCAAACCTCTATTAATGGATTAAGGAATCATAAGAAAGATCTCTTTACGATCCATGATTCCAAGAGAGCAAAGCTCTGTCAATGAAGCCCTAAAAGGGTTTTTCTTTAGATCAAAGATCTATGAAGAGCAAGGCTCTGTTAATGGGTAAAACCCTAGAACTTTAAAAGATTTAATGTTTAACTAAATTTTGACAGAGTTTTTATCCTTAAGAAAATTCTTAAGATGGAGAGCTATGCTCTGTGAGAGAATAAAAATTCTCAGAAAATAAGGAAGAAGATGAATAGAAATCATCTTAAGGACCAAATGTCCTATTTATAGGCACTGAGTGCCGTTTCAACTTCTCAGTTGATCCAAGGGCGCAGATGCTGCCACCGCTGCACTCACATGTGGGCCACGTGAGCGCAACGGTGGGGGGCATTTCTTTCCCCCAATCAGAGCAAAGCTCTATTTGAAATTTAAATTTCAAAATGAAGCAACGTTTCAGATGCAGCGCCAAGTGTGCTGCGCCCTAAGCAGCGCACCACGTGTAAAACACGGATGCGCTAGCGCTAGGTGCGCTGCGCTCTGAGCAGAGCACCACGTGTAAGACACGGGTGCGCTAGCGCTAGGTGCGCTGCGCTCTAAGCAGCGCACCACGTGCAAAGCACAGGTGCGCTAGCACTAGAACTAAAAGCTCCTCACCGTTAGATCAAAGATCTAATAATAATGATAAATCATTAATTAATCAGAATTAAATTCTGTTAAGGAAATATCTCTCAAATCTTTCCAAACAACAAGATTGTGCTCTGTAAATCAGAACACCGTTGGATCAATGATCCAATGGTAAATAAAAATTACCAAAAGACAGAATAAATTCTGTATGGAAAGATTTATCAATCTTGTTAAAAACAAGAAGATTGCTTTCTGTAACACAGAAGCCCTAGGATCAAAGATCCAATGGTGGGGAAATATCCCCAAATCAATCAGAGAAAGATCTATTTAACTGATTCAACAAATCAGCTTGCCCTATATAAAGACCCCAAGACTTCAAGTCTTATATAGAGAAACCCCCCTATAAACTTTGAGAAACTCAAAGATAAAGAGCAAGCTCTTGCAAGAAGATCTTTCTTCAAGATAAAAATGATAATGATGAACATAGAGATGAAATCATCTCATAAAAAGAAGAATTTATTTCTTTAAAGATCATAAATCTACAAGACCAAGGTCTTTCATAAAAAAATCAAGAGATCTCATCATAAAATAATAAGAAGAAGAACATAATTCTTCTCACAGATCATGGATCTATAAAGGCAAAGCCTTTAATCAATATAAGAGATTGGAAATATCTCCTGCAAAATAAGAACTGTTGTTCTTGGATCTTGAGACAAAGTCTCTTTTAAAAGAACATAAATTTGTTTCCCAGATCATAAAATTGATCAGATGCGCTTTGCGCTCTTGAACTGCGCTTCTGCACTTTTTGGACTAGCGCTCAGCGCCAAATGCGCCACGTGTCAATCGCGTATGCGCCAATTAACCACTAGCGTTTTGCGTTCTTGAAATAGCGCACTGCGCTCATGGGCTGGCGCTCAGCGCCAAGCGCACCACGTGTCACTCACGTGTGTGCCACTAAACTGAAAGCGCAATGTGCTCATAAACTAGCGCTCAGCACTCATAAACTGGCATTATGCGCTCATCATCTGGCGCCTAGCGCCAAGCACGACACGCGTCCCTGACATGTGCGCCACGTGGCAGAAGCGCACTGCGCTCTTTGACTGGCGCAAAGCGCCTAGCGCACCACGTGTTGCGTTGACAGAACATAAATTATTCTTTAATAAGCCCAGAGCTCTGATGAATGCTCGGCATTCAATAAAAGACAAAAAAATTGTCAGTGCTCAGCATTGTTAAAAAGGCCAAACCCAAATAAAGGCTCAACAGCCCAAAATAAAATGTTAAACATTTATTGGACTTAGCCCAAGATTGGCCATAAGTCCTCAACTCATATTAATTGAGCTCATCTGCTCATCAATATGTTAACAGATCTTAGTCCCAAATTGGACTACAGATCTTTCAACCAACTCCCATCGGTTCGAGGGTACATCTCTTTACTCCTCTGATATTTGTCGTTGTAATCCTTCAACGTCTTCAGAGAGGTGACGGGTCCCGACAACCAAAAATTTCACGGACTGTGGGGTCCTTTAAAACCCATGGATTATGATGTCCTTAACCTTGACTGTGAGGTCTTTAAACTCACAGACTATGATGTCCTTAACCTTGACTGTGAGGTCTTTAAACTCACGGACTATGATGTCCTTAACCTTGGACCGAGATGTCCTTAAACTAACATTGGACCGTAATGTCCTTAAACTAATCGACCGCAATGTCCCTAACCTAATCGACCGCAATGTCCCTAAACTAAACAATAGAGCCCAAACACTCTTTTGTTGGATCTAAACGATCTCGTTGAATTGATCTTAGTCTAAAATAAGATTAACGTATCCTCAACGAACGTTTAAGTTGATCCTAGTTTCAAATGAGACTAACGTATTCTTAAACCCAACCCCCCAAACCCAAGTCTAAGAAGATACGGATTTGGACTAATCCACGCCCTACGAGCGACAACATACATTAGTCTCCGTATACAATTCACGGGCAACCAAAAACAAAACAAACACCCACAACATGAAGCGACCATCTGGAGAAGGAGAAAGTGGTTACCGCGATGCGGTAGCGTAATTAACTGCAGGGGCTTGCGCCAGCAGGGAAGAGCGTCCCCACAATCAAAAACCCCTCAAATGAGGGGGAATCTGATGAAATCTGCTATATCGGCCGCATCCGTTTAAACCTTCGATACACGGTGTCATAAATCAACTTGGCATCTTCGGAGAGGTAGACAGATAGCACCAATTAGCATCTGCCCCGAAATTCAGGCGAGACGGACCCGCGCGGTCGCGTCTCCGTATTTCAGTGGGGAACACTGCCGACGATTCATTGAAAGCTTCTCAAAGATTGCAGCACCCCTGACCAAGCTCACACGTAAAGATAAAGCACTCGTGTGGTCAGAGGCATGTGAAAAAGTTTTTATGGAATTCAAGTCAAGATTAACCTCTGCTCCCATCCTTATAATACCGGATCAATCTGGAGGTTTCGTTGTGCATTGTGTTCGTCTGGTAAAGGATTAGGATGTGTTCTACACCAGCATAGAAAAGTTGTGGTTTTGCATCAAGACGACTAAAGGTACATGAGCGCAACTATCCAACACATGATCTGGAGTTGGCAGCCGTCATCTTCGCACTTAAGATTTGGCGTCACTATCTCTTAGGAGAACGAGTGGATATATACACAGAACACAAGAGTCTGAAGTATGTATTTATTCAGAAGAAACTAAACATACGGCAGAGAAGATGGCTAGAACTCACGGCGGACTTCGACATCAACCTACAATATCATCCTGGGAAGGTGAATGTCGTTTCCAATGCGCTTAGTTGCCAGCCATTAGCAATGAACCTCACCGCTCAGTGGAAGCTACAGCAAGAATTACACGGATTGGAGATCGAAGTAGTTATGCCAAGTAATGCTTCATGTTTGATGAACTTACAAGTCCAGTCCACTCTTGTCAATCAGATCAAGGCAGCTCAAGCAAATGATGCCAAGCTACAAAAGATCCGAGAACAAGTAGAAAGTGGACTTCGAACTTCATCATCCACGAAGATAGATCCTTGCGATATGGAAGTCGATTATGTGTGCCAATCGGCCCAGTTCGAGAAGAGTTGATGAAAGAAGCTCACAGCTCTCCTTATTCTGTACACCCCGGTGGTACAAAGATGTACAAGGATCTACGGCAACACTACTGGTGGCATGGAATGAAGCGCGAAGTAGCTAGAAGCGTAGCCAAGTGTTTAGTGTGTCGGCAAGTGAAGGCTGAATATCACAGAACTGCTGGTCTACTTCAGCCGTTACCAATCCCAGAATGGAAATGGCAATACATTACCTTGGACTTTATGACTGCCCTTCCTTGCAGCACGAAAGGTAACGACGCAATATGGGTTATTATGGATCGACTCACCAAGTCGGCTCACTTTATTCCATTCAGAGTTGGCCAGTCAACCGAGACGTTAGCAAAGAAGTATATGGAGGTAAGCATAAATCTAAAGTAAGATTTAAACCTTCAAGATGTACCATAATTGATACCCATGAACTCATGCAGGAGATCGTGAGATTACATTGTGTACCTGTTTGTATCGTCTCCGATCGTGATACAAGATTCCGATCACAGTTTTGGCAGAGTCTGCAAGCTAGCCTGGGAACAAGTCTGAAGTTCAGCATGGCGTATCATTCACAAACGGACGGACGGCCCGAGCGAACAATTCAGATTCCGGAAGACACACTAAGAGCCTGTATGTTGGACTTCGGAGGTTCGTGGGAAGATCACCTACACCTTGTAGAGTTTTCATACAACAACAGCTATCAGGCAAGCATTGGAATGACACCATCCACAGCACTTTACGGATGGAAGTGTCGTTCACCGCTAAGTTGGGACGACATTGGAGATCGTGAACTCCTTGGACCAGAGATGATCGTGGCAACTGTGAACGTAGTTCGCACAATTAGGGAAAGAATGCGCATAGCCCAAGACAGACAAAAGTATTGGGCAGATGCAAAGCGTCGACATCTGGAGTTTCAACCTGGAGACCATGTTTTTCTGAAGATATCTCCAAACAGAGGAGTGATACTCTTTGGCAAGAGGGGTAAGCTAAGTTCAAGATACATAGGACCGTTCAACATGTTGGAGATAGTGCCCTCAGAGTCAATTATTAGGTCACAGGTACGTGATTGTAATGATTGAGGGAGGACCTATCCCGGTAGGACAGTCTTACTCGAGATGATAGTATGCTATCTGGTTTACCTTTATCATCGTGTACTGTTTTAGGTGACCTGACATGTCGCTATTACACGTTGATAGAGCCCCTAGAATTCTTGCTTGACCACCAGCAGTATGAGGGCGATCATATAAGTGGGAGCTGGGGGTCTACAAGCATATCCTTAAAAGGTCCCTAGTCGTGGGAGTTTCGAGACCGGGCATCGATACTCCATTAGTAGACTAGTGTATACAGTCGAGACCCCGACGAGGGGCGGTGGCCGGTCTCACAAGCCACTGGTGTCAGTTGGATCACCCAAGATGTATACAGGTGCTCATTGGGTTATGAGTACACCGGACAGGACTCGCCGGGAACATGCTAGTTGGTCATATACCAGACGTCAGATGGCAGTTCCCTGGTGACATGTGTGCAGGTTAGTTCATCGACCTGGGGATCGTCATTTGTCTCGTGTGAGTTCCCACTGTACTTTGATTACTACCCTACCACGGCTCAAAGGAGTCGTGCAAACAGGTTTTAGTTGGGTACAGTCCCGAGCCACATGGAGGCAGTGAGCGTATCTTCAGGGGTTCGTCTCTCCCGGTATTGGGGGTGAGGTCGTGCTGTGTCTAGGAGAGCCATTACACAAAGTCCTTGGCCAAGGCAAGGAGATTTACTGGTAGGTATTCCAGTAGTATCTCAGGGTGTTCTGGGCTACACTCCGACACGACTTGTACCGCTTTTGGGGGTCTGACTTTTACCAACCCCCTAGGCCCGCCATGCGATACTCATAGACGAACGGACCGGACTGTACGGATATTGTCACTGACAGGCTCAGTAGGGTGTCAGGCTGAGTTCGCTCACAGACGTCCCTTTTGGTCAATACCTGGTAGCCCGTTATGTATTGGCTTATACCTCTGACGTGCTAGTGGTTAAATCCACAACCAAGGTGTTGATGAGTCTTTAGAGTCCCCCACATTCAGTTACTCAGCTTTCGGGCGAAAGGTTGTAGAGGCCGTATGGAGATATGGCAAGGTCCGATCAGATACGTGCGGTATTGCACGGATCAGGATCGGACAGTCTGTACTATAGGCCGTATGGATATATGGCAGGGTTCGATCAGATACGTGCGGTATTGCACGGATCAGGATCGAACAGACATTACTGGCCGGTTTTGGTATAAGCCGGATCCTGGTATAGTACAGTGTAGATTTTGTCTCATTGCATTTGTATTTCGGTCGGAATACAAATGCGGGTGTGTATGCACAGTATCGGGGTTTTCCTGTAATTTATTACGGGACCAGTTTTCTGGAGTTGCCAGTTTGCTTTCCGTTTCGGCCAATTTCCTTTGTTCCGTTCATTGGCCGAAGATTGGTGGAGGAGGGCTTATTTGCATTGTTGCAAATAAGCATTTGTGGAGGGGGTCTTTGCATATTATCATGTCATGATACTTGTCCCATCATTTGACTTCATAAACTCATGATTGCTTGACTTTGTTTATCATCATGGTTGTTGATGATGAGGTTGGTGGTAGGTGGTTGAGTGTGGGTTTTGATTTGGTGATCATTTCCTTTTGCATGATAGTCTTCTCTCTCTCTCCCTTTGGTATTATTGGATGGCTCTCTCATTATCTTGGATATGACACTCTCATTCTCTCCTCTCTTTATGTCATGGCCGGCCTTCCCCTTGGAAGGGCTGTCCAAGTTTTTTGAGGGTGGAAATCTTGTTCATTTCATGCTCCAAAAGCCTACAAGTTCCTCCACATAATCCTTGTATCATCCCTCCACCAAAAGGCACCTCCATGAACCCCAATTGAGACACAATCCTCTACTACACATTCTACAGCAAACCTTGGGCACGTCGAGTAGCCGGCTTCGTGCCCGAGTTGCCTCGTCATTGAGGTGGGAGCCCGTAAACAAAGTAGGCGATGTGGTGCACTTACGGCGACGAGGAGGAGACGGGACATTCCGCAGGAGATCGGGACGATGACGAGAAGACCGGAGGACTTGGATCGTCGGTATATCTCTAACCCATCTTCTAGTTAGCTTAGACTTGTTAATGGTTACGATCCGGGTGTTTAGTGCGCGGTGGTGCCGGTTTGCTAAGTCCGCAAAATTAAAGTTTTTCACCGCTTCCGCTTTCCGGTGTCGGATTGACGGCCGGGGCGCCGCCGTGCACTTACAGTGGTATCAGAGCCTCGCCATTAACTTAGTCTAGCTTTGTGTAATGTGTTTGCATTTCCAATCGATCAAAAAGTTCCAAAACTACATTTTTGTTAGCATCAGTTTTCTGTTGGAAATTTTTGGTGTCGAAAAAATTTTCAGGTTGTAAAATATTGATGTACTGGAAAATCTAAGAGCTCTGTAAAAATTCGACGAAGTAACTCCACAGTGGGAGCGCGGAACCGCCGCGAAAACCCCCTTCCCGCCGCCCTTCCGCCGCACACTGTGGACATCACTTCACCATTTTTTTACAGAGGCCTTCTGGGCTTAAAATATGGGTTTTGGAATATTAAAATTGGGCCCAGGTTTTCTGTGAGTGCTACAGTTTTGATTGGGGGCCCACTTGTTAATTTTTGGTCAATCGGAAAATTTTAAACACATTTTTCACAGTATTTACATTATATCTGCGACCGTGAATGTCACTTGATCGGTAAATCCGGTCTAACTGCTATAGCCCGGTTAGACGGATTTGCGAACGTGACTTTCACGTTGATGTTTTGTTTTTGCTGTGATGTTGCGGATCGGTCGTGGGGGATAGCCTGGATGCAATGCTAGTACAGTTCTGTTGTATTATGTACATTTGATATTGCGGGGCGAGCGTCCGACATGTGGACTGCCGTCACTGCCTGATTGTATTATTATTTTGGGGCACGACCTGGTTGCGGTCGATGTACCCGGTGTATGTATATTTTATTTTCTGTACTAGGATTGCCCCGCGGAGGGGTGCACGGATAGCCGGGTTCTGGAGGGCAACAAGCCCGCATCTCATGGCATTGAGACAGAGGGGGCTTCACTCTAGGATTTGCAGGCTATTCGCCGCACTCGTAGGGGGTACAGGTTGACCCAGGAGGGGTGCCCAAGTTACCGGATTCCGTGAAGTGCTGGGTGGTCCATTCACGTTGCTGAAGGGGGCTGCCTCGCTTCAGGTTTTGGCGGGTAACTTGCCGCGCCCGTAGGGGTCTAGGATTTCATTGCACAGGCTATCCACACGACCAGGGGAACGTCGGGTTTCAGCGGCTCTGTGAAACCCGGGGATCCCAGATATCTGTATTGTTTCTATGATGCTGTACATTTCTGTGATGTTGCATTTTATTCACGCCTTGAGCGAATATAATATATTGGTATATATATTAGTAGATGTTGTATATGTTTTACATCCGCGCTAGTCCAGTCCCCGCTCTGTCGTTAGTTAGCTAACCTAACGGGTAATGACGGGACCCAGTAGCGAATGCAGATGGCATATACGTACATCAGTATATTTTCGTTCTTTGTGGTGTGATCAATTGATGGGACTGCATTGATTCGGATCAATGCAAGTTAAAAACAAACCTAATCTGATGTTGTTGGAACACTTTTCAAAAAGCTGTTATTGCAAGGACGTTTACTTTTGTTTTGCATCGTGGTATTCATTGGAATATCCTGCTCCTCAGTCGACGAGGCAAGGGCCGAGATCCCTTCACCGGGAGTGACCCCTTGGACAGAAGTTTGCGTCAGGGTATTAACTTCACTATAGCCGATTACTTTTGCTTTGCATCGCGGTATTCATTTGGAATATCCTGCACCCCATTCTACGGGGAAAGAGCCGAGATCCCTTCACCGGGAGTGACCTCTTTAGCAAAGGTTTTCGTCACTATATTTTTAAAAAGCTATCCGTTCCTTCAACGATATCAAGTTCATTACGTTAAAGGTTTTCGCCAGAAACCATTCGTAGCCCTCCGTCGTTTCATATGGGTAGTCAATAGTATTCAAGCTGTGTTTGTTGGCCAAAGTCAAGGCACAGTGTTTGGTAGCTGTTGGTTATTCATATGCAGCATTGATAGATGCG
This sequence comes from Agapanthus africanus, assembly GCA_030015575.1. NCBI lineage: Eukaryota > Viridiplantae > Streptophyta > Magnoliopsida > Asparagales > Amaryllidaceae > Agapanthus > Agapanthus africanus. The sequence continues at coordinate 750,053,703 of CM057341.1, read as the reverse complement.
TTGGTTTGGAACAGTCGTATAGCCTTGTTGGCCAAAGTCAAGGGCTTGTGCGGGTGGATTCGAATCAACCTGGAGAATGACGGGTGGAACTTGACATGTGACTTATGATTTGTTGGCCAAAGTCAAGGTCATAAGAGCATGGGGCAGAAATCACATCGGGAGTTTCAAAAGAACTGAAACTTGCCAGATATGCGCATACCTTCTGGAGTGTGATAGCGTGAGCGGATTCCGTCACATTATCATGCAATGATAGTTGGATCCCGATTCCCACTGATGAGTTAGTTTACTCCTCGGGTGACCCCGACTAATTCTTCTTTCAGGTTTGGAGGAGAATTTGAGGTACAGTGGGAGGATTCCAGATTAGATAAATTGGTAACCATTCTGATCTAGGTTAGAGTGCACGCTGAGTGTTTCTTTTCTCTCTCTCTTTGGCAGCGACCATTGACCCGACCCTAAGACTTTGACTCAGTGACCAAGTTGACCGAACCTTCTTAAACACCGGCTTTTGGATTGTCAAAGTTGCGAACCTCATTGCCACTCCTACTTTTACCCTTTTCTCCAGGACACCCCGTTTTACTACGAACGTCCACTTCCATTGGACAAAACCATCGTATGTTTAGATACGAACTCGAAAGAATTTATTCGAGGATGGTTTCCGGTTCTGGAGAAAACGGATAGGATTATTCAGTTGTCTTTTTCTTTTACCTTCTCTCAAGTTGTGAGTACTCCTTGGTTTAGGGGTAGTACACCTATTACGCAAATTGGATTGTCTTCTTCCAAACCTTAGGCTGGTGCCGACCGGTAGGGAATGAAGAAAACCAATTAGCCTAACGATGGTGTACAGAAGGTATTAAGTTCAGACAAAGCAAGGGATTAGTAAGAGGGCAAAATAAATTGCAACAGATATTCACGACCAAAACAAGTATTCCTTCGCCAATCCTAAAATCACCTTTGTATTTCTCCAGGACACTCCGTATCACTACGAAGATCCGCAGTTTATTGGATACTCCATCGTATGGTTATATACGAACTCGAATGGAACTGGTTCCAGTTCGGGGATGGATTCTGGTTCAGGAGAAATAGGAATAAAGTACATTCAGGTGTCTTTTATCTTCACCATCTCTCATGTTGCGAGTGATCCTAGGGTTAGGACAGTACACCCATTATGCTTTTTGGATAGTCTTCTTCCAAACCATAGGCTGGTACCGAACGGTAGGGAAGGAAGAAAACCATTTGGCCTAAAGGGGTGTGCAGAAGGTAATGACTAAAGACATATGAAGGGATTTGGAGAGGTGGCAAAGAATTATACGATTACAGTCGTGAATCTGGAAGAGGCATTGCTAGGAATACCAGGATACCCCATCGAAACATTTCGATGTTTCAGTTTCACTGTGTAATGTTAAAAGAAAACTGATTTCCCGATTAAATACTTGCTCCAGGGTATGTATTTACCAGGTATGATTCTCACATCTGTATGGTTTTACAGATGATGAGTAGGAGTAGGTTATTGGGAATTAGGTGATCATCCTCATTATATCGGGATTCGTTGTAATCGGTGATATTTGAGGAAGTCACCTGGGTTGTTTGCCGGTCGGCAAATATTTGGTTTTGAATATCCGCTGTTATGCACCAATTTCAAATTGATATATCTGTACGTCTATTTTCATAGAGTGAGATATACCTTTCTGAAATTATGTCTACGACATTTACCTATATCAGTGGATGGTTAGGTAAGGAACATTAAGCAGCGGTGTAATTCTTCTTGACCATAAGTACAGTTTTCAACCTACGACACACAGTGAATGAGTTATCAGACTCAAGGGACTTATACAGAGTATTGTATGTTGTCCAGGGTCCATCAGGACAGAGGGGTTGGTCCTCGTACTATATTCGGTTTACTTATGACTTCTCTAGTTTTTAGACAAGTGTTTCGCGGAAACACAGGGTCCGAATTTTGAGAAGTTATAGGTATTTGAATAGAGTAGAGAACCAGGTATAGCAAGTATCGGGATTCTTCAAAGTGATCGAAGATGTAGATACTTGTGTATGGTATTCTGTTGATAGTAATGATAAAGAGAAATTGCTTCTCTTTCAGGTTACTCATAATTGGAAGCATTCCTAAGTTGAGTAACGCTAATCGGCCTCCTTCCATTAAGTTGACATGCACTGGAGACAGCTGCATGATTTGAATCTGGTTCAATTAAATCAGTGCCTCTGTTTCTATATTGGATATAGAACAGTTCATATCTTAACGTTGTTAAGGTACGGGGAGTTGTCCGGTTTATGATTAAAACCAGACACTGGACAACTCAAGGCACGTTTCTGTAATGGCTGTTTGTGGGTTGACCCAGGCTATGACGCGGGTTGATTTTCTACCATCTGGATGAACAATAGAAATATTGTTCTAGACTCGCCACAGTTTTAATAAAAATGGATTTTTTCAGAAAACAGTAGTGGGAGTATGGTAGAACTGGAAGTGATTCCAGAACCACAAACGATTACTGAAGATTTGATAAGGAACCTAAAGATTCAATCTGGTTTGACATTCCATTGGCCACTCCGCAGATAAGGTGGGTAACTTCAGCCACCCGAGAGGTACTACGGTAGCCTCAAGGACGGTGACAGGGAAGTTCTTGTTTACCCACAATTACCATTGCTGTTGTTCCAGGGTGCGAGACCCGGCGGGAGGATGAGTATAGCGTCGTTCTAAACTAGTTTTAGAAGTGTACGTGTATATAACTCTGCCAGAGGGTTGTCATAGTCAGTGGGAGTAGCGGAAGCATTGGTGGACAGGGAGCTTATGTCTATTTATAGACTAAAGCAGATGTAGCGGAGATAGATCATCTATTTCTGACGTGACAGTCATGGGTTTGACTTCATCAGAATAGGGGATGGATCTGTTAAGAAGGTAGTAGGGTGTGATATCCTGGTATTGGATGATATACGCAGAGAAGGAAGTGATATTCCTATACTACGATCGGTTATACTTTGGTCGTCACACAGTTGTTTCTCCACAAAGGAAATGGATTTTATATCAGACATACTGGTTACTAGATCTATGGTCTTAGATCTAGATTTGGGTGGTTTCCCAATCAGGGTACTTGACAGCATTCTAAGAGTATTTAGGATGGACGACTCCTGGCACGGTAGTGTACCTGCAGGTAATGGAGTCACCCTCTCCAAAGGTGTCTTACAGACTAAAGGGGAGAGGGACGGGCATGATTGGCAGATCACTTGCTCAGGCAATTGAGTCAATCGTGAGATGTCAAGTACCACACCAGATGTTGTTCTTGCACTAGATGCAATAAGTTGACATTAATCCAATCCTGGAGAAACAGTCGGAAGCAGTTTTAGAACATAAGTGGATGTTCTAGGGTTATGATAACGACAGCCTCATTCAGGAGACAGTTATCATTCCAGGCTTCCAAGGTGACATGGACGACAAGGAGGTTGTCAGAGTTATAGTTTTCCTTCTGATGAGGGGCAGTATTTTGGACAGGTGGTCCAAGGCAATACTGAGGGAGGCATGGCGCGCAGGATACTGATTAAGTTCAGTTGACAATACAGTCTAAGAAGTTTGGATTTGGAGTTCATTTATGAGCTAGGTCCCATCAGACATCCAGACATATTCTGAGACAGGTATTGCTCTTTTCGGGAGATGGGTTTCTCCGCGAACTTGAGATATAGAGAGACATAGAAAGAAACAACTAAGCGGATCCACTCACTGAGGCTATTCCTCGAACGCAATAGTTCCGCAAACGAGCTTTGTGAGACTGACTAGTAGAGGAGTTGGATGTTCGGTATCACACGGGCTGTGAGTATGCGACATCGCAATAATTAGCCTTGAGTGCAAGTGGGAGATTGTTGGAGATAGTGCCCTCAGAGTCAATTATTAGGTCACAGGTACGTGATTGTAATGATTGAGGGAGGACCTATCCCGGTAGGACAGTCTTACTCGAGATGATAGTATGCTATCTGGTTTACCTTTATCATCGTGTACTGTTTTAGGTGACCTGACATGTCGCTATTACACGTTGATAGAGCCCCTAGGATTCTTGCTTGACCACCAGCAGTATGAGGGCGATCATATAAGTGGGAGCTGGGGGTCTACAAGCATATCCTTAAAAGGTCCCTAGTCGTGGGAGTTTCGAGACCGGGCATCGATACTCCATTAGTAGACTAGTGTATACAGTCGAGACCCCGACGAGGGGCGGTGGCCGGTCTCACAAGCCACTGGTGTCAGTTGGATCACCCAAGATGTATACAGGTGCTCATTGGGTTATGAGTACACCGGACAGGACTCGCCGGGAACATGCTAGTTGGTCATATACCAGACGTCAGATGGCAGTTCCCTGGTGACATGTGTGCAGGTTAGTTCATCGACCTGGGGATCGTCATTTGTCTCGTGTGAGTTCCCACTGTACTTTGATTACTACCCTACCACGGCTCAAAGGAGTCGTGCAAACAGGTTTTAGTTGGGTACAGTCCCGAGCCACATGGAGGCAGTGAGCGTATCTTCAGGGGTTCGTCTCTCCCGGTATTGGGGGTGAGGTCGTGCTGTGTCTAGGAGAGCCATTACACAAAGTCCTTGGCCAAGGCAAGGAGATTTACTGGTAGGTATTCCAGTAGTATCTCAGGGTGTTCTGGGCTACACTCCGACACGACTTGTACCGCTTTTGGGGGTCTGACTTTTACCAACCCCCTAGGCCCGCCATGCGATACTCATAGACGAACGGACCGGACTGTACGGATATTGTCACTGACAGGCTCAGTAGGGTGTCAGACTGAGTTCGCTCACAGACGTCCCTTTTGGTCAATACCTGGTAGCCCGTTATGTATTGGCTTATACCTCTGACGTGCTAGTGGTTAAATCCACAACCAAGGTGTTGATGAGTCTTTAGAGTCCCCCACATTCAGTTACTCAGCTTTCGGGCAAAAGGTTGTAGAGGCCGTATGGAGATATGGCAAGGTCCGATCAGATACGTGCGGTATTGCACGGATCAGGATCGGACAGTCTGTACTATAGGCCGTATGGATATATGGCAGGGTTCGATCAGATACGTGCGGTATTGCACGGATCAGGATCGAACAGACATTACTGGCCGGTTTTGGTATAAGCCGGATCCTGGTATAGTACAGTGTAGATTTTGTCTCATTGCATTTGTATTTCGGTCGGAATACAAATGCGGGTGTGTATGCACAGTATCGGGGTTTTCCTGTAATTTATTACGGGACCAGTTTTCTGGAGTTGCCAGTTTGCTTTCCGTTTCGGCCAATTTCCTTTGTTCCGTTCATTGGCCGAAGATTGGTGGAGGAGGGCTTATTTGCATTGTTGCAAATAAGCATTTGTGGAGGGGGTCTTTGCATATTATCATGTCATGATACTTGTCCCATCATTTGACTTCATAAACTCATGATTGCTTGACTTTGTTTATCATCATGGTTGTTGATGATGAGGTTGGTGGTAGGTGGTTGAGTGTGGGTTTTGATTTGGTGATCATTTCCTTTTGCATGATAGTCTTCTCTCTCTCTCCCTTTGGTATTATTGGATGGCTCTCTCATTATCTTGGATATGACACTCTCATTCTCTCCTCTCTTTATGTCATGGCCGGCCTTCCCCTTGGAAGGGCTGTCCAAGTTTTTTGAGGGTGGAAATCTTGTTCATTTCATGCTCCAAAAGCCTACAAGTTCCTCCACATAATCCTTGTATCATCCCTCCACCAAAAGGCACCTCCATGAACCCCAATTGAGACACAATCCTCTACTACACATTCTACAGCAAACCTTGGGCACGTCTAGTAGCCGGCTTCGTGCCCGAGTTGCCTCGTCATTGAGGTGGGAGCCCGTAAACAAAGTAGGCGATGTGGTGCACTTACGGCGACGAGGAGGAGACGGGACATTCCGCAGGAGATCGGGACGATGACGAGAAGACCGGAGGACTTGGATCGTCGGTATATCTCTAACCCATCTTCTAGTTAGCTTAGACTTGTTAATGGTTACGATCCGGGTGTTTAGTGCGCGGTGGTGCCGGTTTGCTAAGTCCGCAAAATTAAAGTTTTTCACCGCTTCCGCTTTCCGGCGTCGGATTGACGGCCGGGGCGCCGCCGTGCACTTACACAACATACTCGAACGAGTTGGAGAAGTGGCATACCATTTGTCACTTCCACCCTCGTTGGAAGCTGTGCACAACATGTTCCACATATCCCAGCTACGACGATATGTGAGCGACCTCGGCCACATATTTGATCACTCAGAGCTCACGGTACAGACTGATCTAACCTGTGAGCAATAACCAGTCGAGATCCTGGACCGGAAGGTGAAGACATTGCGGAACAAGGAAGTAAATTTGGTCCGAGTGATGTGGAGAAAGGATTCGCCAAAAGAATCAACATGGGAACGAGAAGAAGACATGTGTGCAAGATACCCTTATCTATTTGAAAATTAGTCCCTATGTAATTATAAATTTCGAGGACGAAATTTTTATAAGGAAGGTAGAATGTAACGACTCTGAAATCTTTGTACAGCAATTTTCTGTTAATATACAAAAAAAGAGTATTACGGCCTGAGATTGAGTTATGAGTCACTTTTGTTAAATAAAGGTAAGAAACAACTTGTAGCTCACTGGTAAATCCTTTACACTGTTGTGACATAGCCTGTGTGTTCAATTCCTATCAGACAATTTTTTTTCTGATTTTTCATTTTAACTTTTTGAAAGCCCAAAAGATTACACGTGTGATACACAGGGAAATGAAAAGTTCAGAAAAATCAAATATGTGGAAAATGGTGTAAATATTGAATTTATCAGATGGCACAAATCTCGAGGCATTTGCCTCAAGATCGACCGGTGGTTTAGCCCTAGGGGCCGGCGGGGACGGTCGGATCTGCTTCATTTTGATCCGTGCTTTGCACACACGTCTCTTCAACTCCCTTCAACTCCTCTGTACTGTTTGATTTCCCTGCAATCAAACAAAAACTTTTCATTTCACAATTTAACACCATTTTAATACTTTTTAATCTGCATTTTTAATTCCTAAATCCTAATTCTCTACTATAAATACCACCCCATGCCTTAGCTGTTCACCATTCTGAAAATCTAGAAAAAACTCTCTTAAAAGTTCCTAAATGCAAGTGGAGTAAAATGGAGTTAGCGAGCAAGCTTCTTCCGTCGAAGATCGAAAATGATTCCGGAGCTCCCGCGACACCACGAAGACACTCTTCCTTTTTCTCACCTCTTCCTAAGTTTTTCAAACCGTAAGTCTCTCCTAAACTCTCTTTCTCTTCATTAAAATTCAATTTTTAAAACTTATATCGGTAAGTGGAGTTATTACCGATATCTTTTTTCTAAACCCTAGAAACTCCATTTCCTTTATATTTGTTCAACCAAATTTTTACACATTACTTGTAATCTTAAATACTAATCTTTAGAATCAATTTTAACCAAGAATCTCATGTGAAATATCCATAAATAAACTTTTTCATTAAAATACCTTGAATTTTAATATCACCCTTTTCGTTTTCAATAAAACTATACTTTTAGGAAAAAACATCACGGGGTAACGATCTACCCCACACGTACACTCTTATTTCATATCACGATGCCCATTTTGTATGAATATTTGTTACAAAGAAAATCTTACAATAAAATACCACATACTTTAAAACCGGATTTCTTTTAAAACGGTATTTCATATTCCTTTACAATTATGCATCTACAACCCTCGTTACGGGACCCGCTAATCGATGGTGCGGATTATCGCACATCCTGGGGATAGTAGAGCGAGATGCAGACCTCCTCATGGAGCATTCGATCTCGAAAGGATATAGATACGGCTTTTAAGAAAAACGAATTTTCTAAATAAAACTAATTTTTCTATAAAAAAATTAAAAATTATATAAAATTATAAATCCATATTTTCACAATATAATAAACCTATATTTTTTCTAAAAATGAAAGATTAACAAATGCCAATAAAATACCATCAAGATACCAAAAAGGACAAGTTTTTCAATAAAATACCATAAACTTTCAAATGCTATGTGTTTATCATTAAAATACCCCTAATAACTTAAAATACATACTCATGAAAACCCTAAATAATACGAATCACCCTCGAGTTTTACTTTTTAACTATACTAAACTATTTTTCATAAAACCGCCTCAAGATATACAAAACAATATTTAAGAACTTTAGTAAATATGGGTTTAAGCGGGATCAATTCTCTTGAGCCCCAGAGAGCCGGAGAAAGTGAGTGCTTGCCTATTCAGGTTAGAAAACTTAACATGAGTTATCAATGGCAATTGCCTTGAAAAAAAACACAAATCCTGCTGTCCATGTGCAGCAGTTTCCGACGACTCCCGAACCTAAGAATTCAAGAATTAAATCAGTACAAACATCTGACTCGGTCTGAGTCCAACTTCAAACCTGAATCCAAAATCAAACATGAATACTTGATCATGAACATGAATACTTGAATTCAAACATCAAATTCAAATATGTATACTTAACTTGACTTGACCGAACCATAGTTATAACTTGACTTGAACTTGACATGACTACTTGAATACATGATTACATCCTGAATATGAATACTTGAACATTTTGTATCCATGGTTTCGGCAAGACTTGTAAACATAATCTATATAATACATTACGCGGGGATAAAAGGGTAGATTGGTATGGAATGTATATCATGACACGAGAGGTCACTTAAAAGACACCGTTGTCCCGTGGGTTATGACGGGGCCTTGTACTACATGTTACCATAGTCCATGGAGTAAGATGGACTTCTCTCGTATACATGAATACCTTCCTTATCAAACTACAAACAACTACGTTATAATAACTATCATATGTCAGTAATCGGTCATATACACTTTACCTGTTCATTTCACTTTATATACTATCTTCTCTTTCTTGTTTTGGGACATACCGAGCGTTAGTTCGCTAACGACATTCCTTTCTGTTTGTTTCTTTGAAATGTTTATCAGGAGGTCCGGACACTGAAGAGATTGAGCCGAGCCAGGAGGATTTGGACCGGTTTACAGCTCAGCCGGACTACTAGTTCTTCTTGCACTTATATTCTGTAAGCCATTGTTTTAGGCATTTGTTTTATATCATTATATCTTTTTATTTCAAACAGTTGTATGTAAAGTTGAATGTAAATAAAATTGCTGTTTATTTTATTACTCTTGTCATTCTTGTCCATTTATATATTACTTAATTACGCTTAACGTATTTATTTTATAGTAAATACGTTAGGGCCTACCACGTCACCGTTTCCGTCTACTGGGAAGCGGGACGTGGAATCATCTACAACGAAGGAGGACCGGCTTGCAACCACGATCCGGAGCTCTTGAGAGCTAGCTAAAGTCCACAACATTTGAGCACTTGAAAAATGCTTGAGAATGTGAGTATTCTACACATAGTTGATTGGTTTAGCTCACTAAGTTTTTATTTACAAGTTCTAGCTCTTTAGATTTGATTCATGGTTTTGGAATTTTAGCAAACTAGAAATTTTTAAAATCCATATTACTATATTGTAAAATTAGCTTGCTAGTGTGCATGAGTTCCCAACACTTGTCTCCAAGCTACCGAGGATGATGAAACTGAGTGAGTGAGAGAGCTCACAAATCAACCACTAGGAAGTTCTCCAAAAGTAAAAGAAAGTAAATAGTTAGAAAACCGCGAAAAAATCTGGAATTTTTGAAATTTCATGAATTTTGTATGATGTATATTTCATGCAAAACAATGAAGAAAGGATAATAATTTTGTTTAGATTTTTGAAAATTTTACGATTTCTATGTGCTTAAGATATTGAGAAAGAAAGAGGATAGCAATATTTTGAGATTTCTGATAATTTTGTGAATTTTTTTTGTTATTGCAAAATGCTGCCAAAACGAAGAAAACAAACTTTTGGGATTTTTAAAAATATTGCAATTTTCAGGGTCTATTCAGGGTCTATATAGCCAGCAAAATAATAAAAAACCAAAAAATAGAAAATTTCACAATTTTCATATCATATATATAATATATAGAAAACTGTAAAAACAAATTAATTTTGAGATTTTTTAAAATTTATCGATTTTCATGTGCATTAAGAAGAAAAACATTCAAACACGGAAGTATACAGAAAATTTTGATATTTTTGAAAAGTTCATGATTTTTGTGTGTTATAACAAACAAAATATTGAAAAACCAATCAAACGGAAAATATTCAAATTTTTAAAATTTCGTGATTTTCGCATGTATATATTGAAAATTTGAAAACGAAAATTTTTAAATTTTTTTTAAAATATAACGATTTTCATGTACAGCATGCAAAATATTGAAAAATCGAAGAAAACTGAATACGTTTGAGATTTTTGAAAATTTTGCAATTTTCGTGTGCTATTTACAAGCAAAATATTGAAAAACTGAAGAAATCATAAAATTTTGAGATTTTTGGAAATCACGCAATTTTTTTGCATGGTATTGTGCAAAATATTGTAAAATTGAAGAAACAAGATGATTTAAGGATTTTGTAAATTTCGCGATGGTCATATGTTATAGGTTGCAAAATATTTTTTTTAAGTAAAGAAAACAAAAAATTGAGTTTTTTACAATTTCATAATTTTTTTGTGCATAGTATGTAATATTGAAAAGAAAGAAATAAAAAAAAATTTAAGATTTTTGAAAATTTTGGGATTTTCATATGCTATATGATGGAAAATATTAAAAATCCGAAGAAAAAAAAATTATTTTTAAAATTTTCATAATTTTCTTGTGTTATAGCGAGCAAAATATTGAAAAACTGGAGAAAATAAAAAAAAATTCATATTTATAAAATTTTACCATATTCATGTGATGTAGCGTGCAAAATGTTGAAAATTTAAAGAAAACAAAAACAATAAAGATTTTTGTGCATTTCATAATTCTAGTACAAGCAGAATATAAAAACAACCAACAAAAAAATAACATTTTGACATTTTAAAAATTTTCGCGCATTTCATATGATATACAAAGGAAAATATTGAAAAGCTGGAGAAAAGGGCTGAAATATTTACAAGTTAATCCTTTATGTATTTTACATATGAAGTAAAAAAAATATGAGATATTATAATTTATAAATCATATGATAATAAACTTTTAAATCAAGAGCAAAAAATAGCCACACAATTTTCCTGCACAACACACTCAAACACTTAGTGTGGGGGCCACACGCTTAAGTGATGACCCGCTGATTTTGTGAGTGTTGTGTAGTTTATTGTGTAGAAAAAGTTTGGGTACGAACCATTTTTCCTTAGATTAACATGATTTTCTGGATTTTGAACTTTGTACCCGTGCAATGCCTGAAAGACTAGTAATAATGCAAATTCCTTGATGCCTCTATGTTTATTTTTTGAGGAGGAAAGTGTGGATTGTAAAAAAATATCTCCCAAAAGTACGAGAAAGGATCCTATAAATTTTTTTATTTTTTAAGACAGAAATAAGATATCCAACTTACATGGTATAATATAGGATGTCGTCTTGGCTTATTCATGTCAACAATTCCCAATAAAATCTCTCTCTCTCTCTCTCTCTAACACATTTATTAATTAAAATTATATATTGTCTAGGCATGTGTTTTGTCTAGTTGATGTTTCTTTGTTCATTGTGTTCAGACCAAAGGAGGGAAGGATCAGGATGTTGCGCATTACACATAAAAATTGATATTATTATATCTTTACAATGAAAAAAATCAAAGTATGCATTTACATTTCTAAAAAAATAAACTCGTATGTTTCTCCTAATATCTGCTATGCAAGCTTCTGTCATTCCTCATGGCACATGCAAATAACTAATTACATGTAATCTAAAATGATTAATTCAAGTGGGATGATTTACTTTCAGTTTTCTTTCTTTAGATTTTCTTTTGCTTTCATTAGATTAAAAGATTTATAACGAATCCACTAACACCACCACCAGCACTACATAGCACTACATCCACGTCTTCCACCACCACCACAAAAGTGTCAAGAGTGTTTCATGCACAATATAGACCCATACATGGTCTTGCCCGTATGTAGTAATGTGTGGATGATGAACATCTTGATGCCACGCACCATTCTACGACCTAGGATGTAGGTTAGTTTAAAAAAAAAAAATTAAAATAAAAAGAAAAAAGGAAGAGAAATTTAGAGATGAAAGAAAAGAAAAGATAAAGGAAGAATTTTCTAAAAATCAAGTTAGTTTGTTTGGAAGAACGAGTAATCTTGAGTCTAGTTCTCAGGTGAAGTTAATATAAAAGAAACTTATTGAATCTGAGAATAGAACTAAAATCTGAAAAATAATTCCTTATCTTGAAATCAAATTTAGTGATTATAAACCCTACAAATTGCACGAACACAAATTTTGAAGTTTGAGATAGTAGAGAATACCTAGAAATATCTTTGCTTCAATTTCCAAGTAAAAAAAGGAAAAAGAAAAAGAAAAAAAAGTATAAATATAATGAGTTTAGTTTTGTCATTACTTAGGACGGGTAAATCTTCAGTCTTAAGGATGCTTCATCATCTAATGTTTTAGACCATCTGGTTTGGGAGTCATTGTTGAAGGTCCGAGATAGTTGCAAGATTAGACATAATTAAATTCACACATTGAGCAATCGGTTGGTTGGTATCTGAAACATTAACGGTCGCATTGAAAGATGTGCAAGCATATCTATATATATAGTTATATTAAATAAAATACGAGGATATGAGACATCAATACTATAGCTTGATTTGAATTCTCAAGTTTAGGGATGTTTTACACACCCGTAGGGGGAATATGATCGATATTTCAAGGGAAAATGGGAGTGAAAACTAAGATTAAGTTCTATTGAGAGAGGATAGAATTTCTAGATTAGAGACTAAACTTTAGAATAAAAACTTAAGAAAGTTTAGGACTTTACAAGCTTAGGAGATACTTTTGAAATATTTTCTGATCTTCGTTTTCTTGTTTCTTTTCTTCTCTTTACGAATTTTGCGGGTGTAATTCACTGAAAACTCTCAGGAGACAACACTCCTTCTACTAGGGACACATAAAGATTCAACAGCTTGTTACACGTGCTAAGTACAACCGTGATACCTACGAAAGTGAGATGGGATTTATTTAGTTTTCTTTTTTTCTTTTTTTATAGGATTTTCTTGTCTTAGTTTTGCTCGAGAACTAGCAAAAGATAGGTGTGAGGGTATTTGATCAGTTCATTTTATTGCATATTTTTATCATCATTTCACTGTCTTTTGTTAACTAAAAAATGCAAGAAAAGGGAAATCAATAATTATTGTGATTTATTGGAATTAAAATGATTTATATATTGAAATGCTACTAAAGACATTTGTTGAGTGAACGTTGCAGATATTACAGGTTTAACTGTCTCAACAAAGAAGAGATGAAAATCAAATCAAGTCGTATCAGTCTGATTTGAAAACTGGAAGAGAATCCACGAAACCGTGTAGAGATGGTAAGAGATTCGAGATAAGATGCAATCAGAACTAACCAAATTAAATCAGGAGAACACAGCCAAAAAATCAGCACAAACGACCGCGATCAAACTGAGAAAACTCAATCAACCTTGAGAAAACTCGGCCCCATTTACATATCTGCCGTTGAATTTTGGCGTATGGCTCTGATTTATTTTAGGGTTAGGGTTTCTGCTGTACTTCTATAAATATGTGGTTTCGGAAATTAAATAGGGTCTTATCCTTTAGTTTAGTTTTTTTAGGCCAAGTATATTTCTTTTCTTACTTTGTACTTGCTTTTGAGTTAAAGACCGTTCTTATTAAAATTGTAAGTCTGTTTTAATCAATAAATTTCTTTTCTCTTTTTATTTTAATTGTTGTCTTTTACTTTGCATGCTCTCTTTTCTGCTTTCGACATGATATTTTCTTCTTTAATTCATGCATGTTTTTCTTTTCCAACATGAGTGGCTAAACGTAGAAATGCCTAGGGTATGATGAGCCAAGGCTAGAATGTATCGCGATTTTCGTGTGCTGTAATAAGCAAGCAATATATTGAAAAATCGAAAAAAATTGAATACGTTTAAGATTTTTGAAAATTTTGCAATTTTCGTGTGCTATATACAAGCAAAATATAGAAAAACTGAAGAAATCATAAAATTTTAAGATTTTTGAAAATTACGCAAATTTTTTGCATAATATTGAGAAAAATATTGTAACTTTGAAGAAAAAAGATAATTTAAGGATTTTTGTAAATTTCACAGCGGTCATGTGTTATAGCTTGCAAAATATTTTTTTTAAATTAAATAAAACAAAAAATTGAAATTTTTAATAATTTCATGATTTTTTTGTGCTATATAGTATGCAATATTGAAAATGAAAGAAAACAGAAAAAATTTAAAATTTTGAAAATTTTGGGATTTTCGTATGCTATATGATGGAAAATATTAAAAATCCGAAGAAAACAAAAAATATTTTATTTTTTAAATTTTCATATTTATATTATTTAAAAATATTCTTCAGTTATAGCGAGTAAATTATTGAAAAACTGGAGAAAATAAAAAAATTCATATTTATAAAATTTTACCATATTCATGTGATATAGTGTGTAAAATGTTGAAAATTTAAAGAAAACAAAAACAACAAAGATTTTGTGCATTTCATGATTCTAGTAGAAGCAGAATATAAAAAGACCGACAAGAAAAAAAGAAAGTTTTGACATTTAAAAAAATTTCGCGCATTTCATGTCTTATACAAATGAAAATATTGAAAAGCAAGAGAAAGGGGCTGAAATATTTTCAAGTTAATACTTTATGTATTTTACATATAAAGTTTAAAAAAATATGAGATATTATAATTTACAAATCATATGATAATAAACTTTTAATCCAAGAGCAAAAAGGTCTCGTGTTACTTGGCTTCAAGAAGGGGATCTCAACGCCTTCTTTTTTCCATAAAATTGTGAATGGTCGTAAGCGTAAGAAATTCATCCGCTCTCTTATTGTTGATGGGGTGTTGATACAGGACCAACAAGATATGTCTGAAGCATTTTTTTATCATTTCAAATCTGTGTTCTGCGGCCAAAAATCTTTTGAAGCCAAAGCTGATTGGGGTATGCTCTATCCGGAGTCCCCCATTGATCTATCTTCCTCTTGAAGTACCTTCCACTATTGAGGAAATCAAAGTTGTTGTTTTTGAACTTGGGGCGGATAAGGTTGCAGGTCGTGATGTGATCCAGATTCTCTTTTATCGGAAATTATGGAAAGTAATGAAGTGTGATCTTCTAAATATGTTTCATAGTATCTACCATTCAACTCTTGATAGCTTCTTGATCGTGCATGAATTTGTTATTGTGTGTTCTCCTAAGAAGTTGGATATCGGTCTTCTCAAGATTGATTTTTAAGAAAGCTTTTGATTGTGTGGATTGGAATTTCATCATGCATCTGTTGAAAGCCAGAGGTTCTGTAGAAAACGACGATTACTCTCTACGGGTGGCAGACTCGCTCTAATTAATTCAGTCCTCACTTCACTCCCTCTCTACTTTTTATCTTTCTTTAAGAAACCTTGTAGGGTTAGAAAGAAAATTGATCATATTCGATCTAGGTTATTGTGGAAAGGTAAAGTTTAGCCCAACACTAAATCTTATTGTCATATGAAGTGGGCAAATGTTTGCAAATCTTAAAAAGAGGAAGGCTTGGGAATGTTGAATATCGAGGATATGAACACTTCTTATTCTTATTCTGTAAATGGTTGTGGAATATGCTTCCATTGCATAATACGGCTGCTATCTCTTGTCTAAGGTCTCTTTATATGCTTTAACTAGAAAGAATCCCTGAGAAAGCACAGGGGCAACAAAGTTTCCATCCGTATACTGAAAACAAAATGAACAATGTGTTAAGCGACGGTTCCCAATATAGGATCAGTAAGACTGGTTGTCACAGGTTAAAAAATTTCCATGAGTAAATTAAAGCGTATTATTGGATTTTGTTTACGAAATTCTGCAACCGTGATGGTATTTTGAAAATGATGGTTTTCCATATAATTTTCCCTTAGATGTTAAAAAAGAGCACGGAATCTGTATATTTGAAGCAAAATGAACAGTACATTAAGCAACAATTTCCCAATATAGCTACAGTAAGATAGTTGTCGCAGAGTAAAAATTTTCCATGACAGAGAAGTGTAATTTTCCACAACGAACTTAAAATGTATTGTTGGAGTTTATTTGCGAAATTTTGCAACCATAACTAAATACTGTAGGGGATAATGAAGGAAAGAGGCCCTAGAAGGCTTTTTGCGTTAAGTAGCTGTAAAAAGTACGCCCTCCATCATTTTATTCGACGATTGGGATCTTCCAACTTGAAATTCATCCTCTAATTTATCGATACACCAAACTTCATATGATTACAGTATCACTTCACCGTTGATTTAACAATATCAAAAGTTCTATTGTCGGCAAACCGTTAATTTTGCACCCACTAAATCAACGGTGAAATGGTGTTGTAATCATATGAAATTTGGTGTATCGACAAATTAAAAGATGGATATCAAGTAGAAAGGTGCCGATACTCGAATAAAATGGTAGAAAGCGTATATTTTGCTGCCGCCTAACGCAAAAAACCTTCTAGGGCCTCTTTCCTCCATCATTCTCGCCCACGCGCGCGTGTGTGTGGCAATTTCAAATACTCTTCCTCTTCTTCTTCTCTATTTTGGAAAGGTGCTGCTGCTTGTATTCCGCTTCTCAAATTTGCAGTCTCTTGGAAGCTTTGGTGATGGTTCTTTTATTCGGTTTTGGACCGATAACCGGGTGGGAGAGCATTAGCTTGCTGCTATTTTTCCTTCTCTTCTTAGTCCTGCCATGAACACGGATGCTATTGTTAGTTCGCAAGGGAGTTGGAATGCTGGCACTTGGAAGTGGCATGTTGACCCCTGCTTATTATTGTGACATGAACAAGTTGGTTCATACTTTAAACTCGTTCTCCATGTCCCCTCACAGCAATGAACCTTCATGGAGTGTTTCCTGTGAAATCCATCTACAAGCTCATCAATTCTATTGGCCTTTTATGACTTAGTTTGGGATTCTGTTGCACCACTCAAGGTCAAAATAAAATTTTCTGGCTTCTGTCGTATAACGGACTTTTTACCAAAGAAAATCTGCTTAAACGGGGACGGATTATGAACACAGCTTGTGCGTCTTGTGGTTTGACACGGAAAGTGCTTACCGTCTCTTGTTTCAGTGTCCCTTACCGTTGGCTGTTCGGAAGGTGATAATGCCCGTCTTCGGTCATAAACGCCTTCCTTGCAGCTTGAATGAATTCTTTTCTGTATGGATTAAACAAGCAAGTCTTGCTTTTAGACCACTATGGATTCTAACTTGTATCGCTACTTGTTGGTGTCATTTGTGGGAAAGAAACAATCCTATTTTAATGATCTGTACAAGCCTTGCTATTGTATAGCAACATACATCTCTATTCTTATACAATCATGGATTGATAATCTTGATAGTCTACAAACACATAATCAATTCTTTTGTTCCAAACCTATTCTTCTGTCTTCTTTGTAAATATTTCTTTATTTTTGTTTATTTTTATATTGAGTAGGGGATCTTACCCTGCTCATTAATGTCAAAAATAAATAAAGATATGCAAATTCTTACACTTTAATTATGCAAGATATGCACAAGATATGTATGATATTGGGTCGAGTCTGCCAGGTCTAATGGGCTGAAAAAACGCCCATTGTTATTGGCCCATAATCACATCATGCAAAAGAACAATAACCGTGGTATTTAAAAAATTTAATCCTCAATAAATTTTCCTCATATATCATAAAATCTTTTAAGAAAATAAATAGGAAATGCATATTAGCAACTTGTCCCATTTTACAAGTGCTCTGAAATAATAACCATAGGAATCGTACAAATTACTGCTCCTCAAAATGTACACATTTATTAGAAAAAGGGCACACAATCTCAATAAAGAAACCGAAATGTGAAATTATTGTGTATCCGAAGCATAATGCATCTAACATTGAAAAAACGAAAAGCGAGGTGATTTTCGTACATTCTGAAGCGTTTATTCCTATTTCGCTATTTTCCATCAATATAGGTTTCCCCTTCTCAATTCTACCTCTTCCCCCTCTTTCTTCTCGAACCCTTACCTAAATTATACAAAACCAGTAAATTCCATGGACATTTTTAACTTTCTATTTTCTACAACTTCCTTTCAACCAACCAAACCTTCCATTCAAATTCATATAAATGCTCTCCCCCTCCCTTCTCTCTCCACATCAAAACCAAAATCCATATCAAAATTTGACAGATAAGGAAAAGGAAAAGGAAAAAAAGGCGACATATTCATTTTCATCAAACCATGGCCGCTTCTTCCCAAACAATGGAGAAGGATGTGAAGCCATCCACCATCACCACGCTCTCCAAGCCTTCAAACAAGTGCGGGCCCCTAGGCGCTCTCTTCGCCTCCCTTTTCGTGGCAAAAACCCGCCCAACAATTCAGAAGAAAGAGCCTGAAAAGTCATCCAAGCGTCTTTGGAGAACTCTGATATGTGGTATCCGCCCGCTCCATCACATTGATCAAGCACCTTTGTCTCCTCCATGGATGCCTGTAGTGAAAGATGCATTTCACGACGTGCGACTACAGCCGCAGTCACCCGCTTATTCTCAGATAAGCAGCCGATACGCGTCTGCGGATAATCTGCTTGTGCTCGATAAGAGTGAGGAGGAGGAGGAGAATCCCGAAGAAACGAACTTGATCAATATGCAGGCGGAAGAATTCATTACGAAGTTCTACGAACAGATGAAGCTGCAACGTCTGGAGTCGATGGAGATGCAACATGATTGAGCTTGGGGATCGGTCATGTGGAAGAAGCGTTGCTGGTGGTGATGACAACTTTTTTTTTTATTTCTTCCTTTTTTGTGTATTGTGTATTTTACGTGAAGGTCGAAGGCATGCATGTTTGTGTGCATATGCACGAATTCACCTAAGTTGTTTGTTGTGTGTTTCAGTTTTCATTCTTGTCGTCCACAGTAACAATTGATCTAAATGTCCTCAATGTATTACTTAATACATAATAGAAATGTATGATTGTTTGTAATTCTCCACTATCTGAATTGTTTTTTGTCAAAGTTATCTTTCTTTGTATTGCATATCAAATGGTTTTTTCTAAATTTAACTTGCAAAGGAATGATCTGCAATTGGGATAATTACTTGCATATATGATATTTTGATATCGTCTTCAATTTGTTGTATGCAAAATTCTTCAGATCGCGTTCCCAGGAAGGTAATATAGATGCGTAGAGACACACCTTTCAAAATATGTATTATCTGTAATACACAACATGCATACATTTAATATTAGGTTCTAATTTTGCATGTAATACAATGTTATTCAAACTTGTATCCGATCAAGTCGAAAGTTTTGTTTTTCCTTCGACATTATCCTTAAATACCTGCAGAAGGTGAAAGCCTGATCTCATATATTCTTTTGTTGCATTTATGTCTCACATTGGGTTAAAAGCATTGAAATTGAAGGGTTGATGGAGTGTTTTAGTCCCATATTGAAAGTTTCATGCGAAAACAGGAGTTTAATATGCAATCTGCATCCAATATCTGATGGATTAACCTTTTGGGTACAATTAATGTTTATCGATGCCCCATCAGTCAAGCTCTTATCTCCTTAACAAACCTAGTATCAAAATCCATTGTGACACAATCAATGGATAAATTTCAACCTAGTTATAGAATTTCAGTCTGAAATGGAGTCCAAATCCGGCAGCCACTAATCGCGCACAATGGTGTTAGTTCTTGATATCGGAAAGCAGCCTATATCCGTAGAATGGCTTATGTTTTTCGCTGCATGCTACTCCTAATGATCACGGACACCTTTGATAATCTCCATTTCGTTGTTTCAACAATCAAAGCAGTGCAACTATAACTCATTTTAACATGAAACAAAGGTTCATTCATAGTTCTCGATTTTTTTCCTTCACAAACTAAGGATGCACATGATTAGGAAGTGCGATAAAAGAAATTAAAAAAGGGAGCATGTCAGATTCACTCAACACTTTAGACAACATTCTAAATGAACATTAGGTTTCCTTCCCAAACTACAATGACAAATGCATCAAGAACAAAATTCAGTTCCTAGCATTGCATAAATAAAGACATCTATAAAAGCTTACCTTCAAAACGATAAACACTAGAGTAATAAAAAGGGGTTAGGCTTTGAATTGCCACTCTCTGCGGCACATTGGGCAATGAGGCTGAGAAGTCTGAGAGTTGACCCATTTCAAGATACAGTGCAGGTGAAACGAATGGTTGCAGGCGCCCCAAATCAACGGACAATCATCACCAGGAAATTTGCAGTCGGGACAACAGCCGTCGAACGCCATTCTACAGATTCCACATGTTTCGTCCTGTGCATCCCATGTCCATGAAGCCACAGCGTGCCATTTGAGTATCTTCACCTTCATTTTGTTGCCTATGAACAAAGGACATTTTTTAATTGGTCGGTTCACTTGTACTCTTGAATCTTTGATAGTTACAAAATAATCAATGCTTCATGATTGAATGTTGGGCAAATAAAAACTAAGTAGCAAAAAAATTAAGATTTGGATATGAGACAAAATATGAGACAGATTCATAGGCACGCAATTTTCTTTTTTTTTTAAACATGGGATACAATTATTTAGGCTATGCTGGTTATTGATGTTTAATTATATGTGGATAATATCAAATATCATCAATTTAGCAAGATAAAAAAATTAGGATATGCCTAATAGAGTTTCACAAGTTCCCCGATAAACAATATAGATCCGATACAGATATGAACATGAAGATATGATACAGATACATCCCAAAATATATCTTTATATATGGAAATGAGAACATTTGGATGGATGACAAGGGAAAAACATAGAAAACAGCACTCAAGCATTTGGGCGCAAAGACGCAAATGTGAGATATTTTGTTAACATTTTGGGACAATGAGTGATTAATCTAAAGTGGTGGCATCTCTTGTCAATTTCTTGAGGTGAAGGACAAAGAAATTATGGAAAACGGATCAACGCTCACTGAAACTACGGAAAAAAGAAGCAGCCTGCCACAAAGAACACCTGGCAAAAGCATTGAAAAAAAAACACTAACGGCAACTAACTTCATTATGTGCTATGAAAAAAATTGTTTCGGATTGTGTTTTACATATCTGAATGTGATTGTGAGGTGCGGGTGTCGTGCACTAATATAAGTGTATGTTTTATGGTCCCATACAAATCAAAACAGGGCCTTAAAAATTGAAAGCTGCAGCATGGTTAGCAAAATTTAAGTTTTTATGATTTTAAAGGTACATTGTTTCAATTCCATGATTACATAATTTACATTTTCTTGACTTAGCGCTCTGCTGGATCGAATTGCTTCAATCAAACAAAAACCAAAAATCCCTCTTTTAATCGACCAAAGCCCTCAAAAACACTCAAAATTTCACTCTAAACAGCACAAAAAACTTCTAGAGTTGAGTTATAAAAGCTTTTGAGTTGTTTAGAGTTGAGATTAGGCGATTTTAGTCGATGAATAAAAGGGGCGTTTTCAATGAATCCTTGAGAATTTAACTAGTTAACAAACAAAATCACCAATTTGGATCCAAACGTTTACAAATTCCTCACACAATAAATTGAGTGAATGAGATCCGATATCTATCACAGAATCACGTAATGATCAATTCGAAAGATGTTAGGGTTTGCGAGAGAGAGGAGAGAGAGAGAGATTCTAGTGAGAGAAAGATGGTACCTTTTAGAAGCGAGCGGCGATGGTTCACTGGTAGCTCCACTGACGAAGGAGACGATTCGCTCAAGGGTGAGGGTTTAATTTCTCTTCTCTCAATCTATTCTAAGTTGGGAAGAAATGATAAAAGGGGTGAAAATAGAGTTGGGTTAGGTTTTACCCTAACCCCACCCGATTTTTCCAATTTTTTTCCGACAACCGGTACCCTCGGAAACCATTCCGATGGATAGACAATAAGGATATATATTTTTTCGGATCAAGTATGGGTTCCGTTCGAAATTGAATCCGAACAGGATCGACCTGTTTTCAATATCCACTCCGATTAAATATATATCATATATGTTTTTTAAATATTCAATTATGCGCATTGTAATCTATTGTATATATTTTAGTTGCTACTATTATTAATAAGTTTAGTTTATAAATATACAATAGACGATTTAATATATTATTTTCAAAGTAAGAGTTTTGCGTATATAATTTTGCAAATTTTATTGATCTTTTAATAATAAATAATGGGCCAACCATGAAAAACCCACAAAGACCGATCCCTCCGCCTAAACTGGACACCCGTTGAAACCTACACAAAATCTAAATTTGCAGATTTGGGTATAACGCATTGTTAACAAGTAGGGTTTTGATAGGTTTAGTTATTGAATTTTGAGTCGCCTATAAAAATTATCGAAATCTTGTATGCTTGGCCTGGTTTCACCTTTCATTTGCAATTATCATCTCAAAATTTGGTATTTACACATTTGGACTGGCATTTTAACTCATTTTTACCATACGACCACTTGGGGTGTGGGACCGCGACATCTCGTTTTGGAATGGAAAGTTTTACGACAAATGTGTAAAATTAATATTTTGGCTGAAACAAAGTAAATATTTGTTTTTCTGCATTAGATTATTCGGTAAATTACACTAAATACCCTCAGCTGCTGTTGGTTTTTTTTTTTAAAAACGCCTTAAACAGTTTTTATTACACCAAAGTACTTTAAATCATTACACTAAAATATCCTGACGGTGTTAATAGAAAGTTGTGTTTTACCTTTTTACCTATTTCCATTTAAATATCTTTTAGCGTGAGGTAGAAGACAGTAAGGATATATGTGGTATCAAGAGGGGAGGTTTGGCTGAAATGAGGGTGCAATGAGAAGTTTAGAAAGGAAGGACAAGGGATGGGAGTTAGAAAAGGAGACATAGAATCTATATGGAGAGGCATAGAATAAAGGAGGTTAGGGAGATAAGGCAAAAGCGGAGGAGGAGATGCAGAGGAGAAGAGAAGTGTAAGAAGAAAGAAAGGGAGAGGAAGAGAAGAAAGAAGTTGATGGAATGGATAATATAGGGAAGAAAGATAGGGTAGAAAGGAAGAAAGGAATGTCAGATCATCATCAGTTCATATAGGTATATTTGTATTGAAAAGAAAGAAAGATAGGTATATTTGTACTCAAAAGACATTTTAGTTAAAATTTCTTGAGGTACTTGATAAAAAAACTACTTATGGTTGATCATGCTTTATAGTATAATTTATGCTAGATTACTTGTATATATTTAAAGGGTGAGTTTAAGCTTTCATACTCCATATTACATCCAATGAATTCCTTGGCCATTCTCCATACATGAATGACACTCATATGCAATAAAGCAATTTTTTTCTCTTTTTGCAATAAAATTCCATTTATTCATCTACTGCAAAATGTATAGAGCACAATAATTGAATGTGCAAAATAAAGCCGAAACTGAATGTGCAAAATAAAGCATAAACTTGCAAATAAAAAATGCAGCCAAGTGGAAGGGGATGCCCACTTGGTTTTAAGTTGGATGGTATCCAATCAACCTTTTCTTTTTTGCGCTGCAGCCTTAGCCGTGGATGCATGATTGTTAGAGTTTTTACGTGTTCAAATTTATTACCGCAATCAAGACGGTTTCGCTTGTAGCTAGCCGGTTGAGTACGGGTCGTCCGCAGGGAGACGGGAATCTTTTTCTATGTGCTTTAACGAGTTAAGTCCAAATGTCCAGATTTGTTTGTGATTAACTATGTGCTAAAATGATATATAAAGAGAGTTGGTTAGGGTTAGGATTAGGTTAGTTTGAGTTAGGAGTCGCTCACTTCTTTCGTTGCCACTCTTAATATCGGTGTTACGGTAATCGGCAACAACGGGAATTAGCACGACTAGGAAGGAACTTGCGAGTATAAGCTAGGCTTTTCAATGCTTAAGTTCTTTTTTTTGGTGCTTGTCCGTCCGTTCTTGGCTCTTAACCTTAACCTCCGGTTAATTCAACCACAACCGGTCTCACTAAGGAATCACCGCTATCATGTAGGATAGGGTGCCGTAGGGAGCGGATTGTGGTTCAATTAACGGGAGTCCGATTTAAGATGTTGGGTAAGGAAAGAGTGAGAGAGATTTCCTTCTCTCAAACTTCCCTTATCCTGCCCTAACAAGTTAAGAAAACTACTCACCCATTACAAGAAAAAGGAAAATAAAACAAAGGGGAAAGATAGAAAGAAAGAGGTTAGAAGATTACAACTAGCTATTTGCGACCTCACATTGGCAAGGATCAAGCGTAAGTATCATTGTTGTTTAAGGATAAAGAAAAAGAGAACAAGAAAGAAACAAACACAAATAACAACAACTAAATTAGCAAATGAAAATTACAAGCAATTATAGTTAACAAAATAACAAGAACAAGACAAGCATGATAATAAAAAGAACTCCTTTATTCATCCTTCACTCATAAAAGCTCACTACAAGTTTTTAATGGAAAAGAGATGAGAAGAGAAAGAAGAACAACAATAAGTATCCTAAAATCTAAATACAAGAATAAGCACCCTTGATTTTGACAAGTTCTGAACTATTTATAGGCAGGCAACAGAAATTCTAGGGCAACATTTAGAATAAACATGGAATGTCAAAAATACCCTCAAAAGATCGTCAGCTGACAAGGCCGTACGGCCGCGGTTCCGCGGCCTGAGCATGCTTAGGCCGCGGTTCCGCGGCCCTATTGGGGACTTAGGTCTTCAATTTTGGTGGCTTCTCCTGGTTTGCAGTGCCCTTCAGTCTGGTATATGTTTTTTCTCAGAATTTCTTCACGATTTTTCCAGAATTTCTGTTGATCAAAAGGTGATGTGACGTGGATCTTTTGCCATGATTTTCTTGAGCTCCGCGTAGATTTCTTGGACTTTGTGTTACCATTGTGCTTTGTGCATGAAGATGACAATCGATTTGCCCTTTTGTCTTCTTAAACTGGTGTGTGGCAACATACGGATAGAGAGCGGAGACCCGTGTTTTATCTGTGGTTGGCAGTAATCCGGATTTTGTCGTGCTTTTCCATGAATTTCACTGTTTAGAGCCGAGAACATGTATCCTGCAATTGACTAGCAAACACGGCTCAAGAGTACCTACCGATAAGCAATGTGATAAAAATTGGGCGGTATAAAAATGCAAAAATCTGATATGAACAAATACCCCCAAACTTATCATTTGCTCGTCCCGAGCAAAACCAATTTATTCACAAAAAATTTCCTAACCTCACTTTCGCAGGGAACGCGATTGCACTGAGCATGCGCAACAAGCCGTTAAACCTCTAGGTGTCTCTAGTAGGAGGAGTGTTGTCTCCTGAGGGTTTTCAGCGGATACTACCCACAAAATCCGGTCAAGCTAGTTTTGCAAAATAACTATGATTCAAACCCTGAAGTTTTGTTTCACAAAATAACAATTCTATTATCCTAAGTCTAGACTATCGAACCCTTATTTTTCACACCTCGCTTCTTATTTAACTAAACATTTTATATGTCTTTACGTGCAGTGCAAATAGTGTCGTTAAGTTCCAGAAAGATCGATTAAAGTCATCATGTCACACAATAAAGCCCGGATAAAAATTTTAAAAGGATCACATAAGTTTTATAAAGAGTTAAGCATTTTTCAAGTTTCGTTTTCCAGTAAAGTTTCAACTTCAGAATTTCTATCTTCCTTAACAGGAAAGTAGGTCTTATTTTTTCACTCCACCTTTTTCTTGTTTTCATTTCATACACACCTCTGTGAACGTGCAATAGTCTTTATCATAGAATAAAACCTTCATATCTCCACTAAATTTTTTTTATAAAAGCCTGTATTTTATCAAGATTATTCTCACACAAAGAACCGTTAGGAATTTTAATTCGGAGAGAACACTTACTTGACTTTGTTTTAATCTGGACTTTCTAGGCTTCTTAACGAGTTTTGGGCCAATGCACCGAAACCAGTTGGCTTTAGGGCGTTAGGTGTAGAAACACCCCAGCGGACTTAATTACTCAAGTTACCTAGGTCCAAAAACAAAAGACAATTTGGCGTGAAAATCATGATGATTCAATACGAACGGAGATATAACCGGCAGTTCAATTTATTTTTTGGATAAAAGACGTGTTTAGTGGGTTCAGTGTGTAATCATTCCAATCAAGTTCCAGATGGGTTATTTTTCAGACTTAGTTCCAATTAAGGCATCAATAACATTCCTTCATATTCACTTCACTTCATAACCTATTCTTGATATTACTTATTTCAGAACAAATCTATTTGATTCTCAGAAAATCATTTATCCATTTAAAAGTTTTTAGACATAATAGACTTGTCATCTAATTTCCAAAACTCACGACACGTGTAGTGTGATGTAAAGATGTATATCAGTTATAGTTAACTTCAAAGGAGAGTTATCTTTCAGGTTTTCAAAATCTAAAAGTAAGATTTAGTTATTCTTATTTTATCAAACAAAACCGTCGAAATGTTGAATCAAAGTTCTCTCACTAGCTAACTTGACAGAAAAGTTTTTATGTTTTTAGAAAATTTTCTGATTTTTATGGGTTTTATGGATTTTAATATGCAGATGCAAAATATACATATGAATGCGAAGGTTAGAAATGCGTACCGAGCGTACCCCCAAACTTAAACTGGACAGTGTCCTCACTGTCGTTGCATGAAGAGATCATTGAAGGGTCAAAATTGTCGGTTAGATATACATAATTTTTTTTGTTTTTGTTTTTAAAGAAAAGAAAAATAGCAAAAAAAAGAAAGGAATATCCACAAATATATACAAAAAAGGTATATACATACCCCCAAACTTATTTGGAACAGTGTCCACTGTTCTTGGCTGGATAACCGAAGTTCGGTGGTAGGCAGAGGAAGATTATGCAGGGTAAACCGGCTCCTGTAAGACCAGGAGCTCCTCTGTTGGTTCGGCGCTAAGGTACGGTTTAAGTCGGTGTCCATTTACTTTGAAAAATGAACCGTCCTTTGGATTCTCCAAATCCACAGCGCCATGCGGATACACATTCCGTACAAAATACGGCCCTTTCCAGCGAGATCTGAGCTTTCCTGGATGGAAGTGTAGCCGGGTGTCGTAAAGAAGTACCTGTTGACCAGGTACGAAAGTTTTGCGCAAAAGGTGTTTATCGTGAAACACCTTCGTTCGGTTCTTAACAACAACCGCGTTATCGTAAGCCTCATCCCTAAACTCGCTTAATTCGTTCAACTGCAGCTTCCGATGGCTGCCCGCATCTTCGAGAGACAGATTCAGCTCCTTTATCGCCCAAAATGCGCGATGCTCTATTTCGACAGGGAGGTGGCAAGCCTTTCCGTACACAAGCCGATAGGGAGACATGCCAAGATCGGTCTTATAAGCCGTTCGAAATGCCCAAAGGACATCAGTAAGTTTCAACGACCAATCCTTTCGGTTCTTGGAAACCGTCTTCTCCAGTATCTGCTTGATTTGCCGATTTGAAACTTCGGCTTGCCCACAGGTTTGGGGATGGTAGGGCGTAGATAGCTTATGATTAATGGAATATTTCCGCATCAAGGCCTCGAAAATCTTATTGCAGAAATGAGTTCCATTGTCGCTAATGATCGCTCGGGGGTGCCCAAACCGGGAGAAAATGTTTTCTTTAAGAAACCTAACGACAACCTTGTTGTCGTTAGTTCGGCTGGGCACAGCCTCGACCCACTTAGAGACGTAATCAACAGCAAGAAGGATGTACAAGTTCCCAAAAGAGCTGGGAAACGGCCTCATGAAATCTATCCCCCAAACGTCGAAAATCTCCACAACCAAGATTGGTTGGAGCGGCATCTCGTTCCTCCGGGATATCCGGCCCAAGTGTTGGCACCGGAAGCAGGTCTTGCAATAGTCATGAGCGTCTTTGAAGAGTTGTGGCCAGTAGAAACCACATTGCAAGATCTTCTCAGCTGTCTTTCTGGGGCCAAAATGCCCGCCACATGCTTGATCGTGGCAAAATGACAGCACACTCTTGAATTCATCGTCAGGGACACACCGACGAATAATCTGGTCGGGACAGTACTTGAACAGATAGGGTTCATCCCAGTAAAAGTTTTTTACCTGGGATAAGAAGCGAAGTCTGTCCTGACTTGGTCATTCAGTCGGTAGTAAACCTGTGGCCAAATAGTTCACAATATCTGCGAACCAGGGTTCGCAAGATACTGTCAAGAGCTGTTCATCCAGGAAAACGTCGTTGATCGGAATATGAAGCGACAGCGAAGAGGGAAGTCGTGAGAGATGGTCGGCGACTACATTTTCACATCCTCTTTTGTCCTTGATGACAAGGTCAAACTCTTGAAGCAAGAGGATCCAACGTATTAGCCGGGATTTTGCATCTTTCTTCGTAAAAAGATGGCGCAGAGCAGAATGGTCTGTGTAGACAATGACTGGAGAGCCGATGAGGTAGGGCCTGAACTTTTCTAAAGCAAATACAACAGCTAAGAATTCCTTCTCAGTTGTTGTATAATTAAGTTGGGCGTCGTTCAGGGTTCGGCTAGCATAATAGATTACGTGCGGCATCTTGTTGATGTGTTGTCCAAGGACAGCACCAATGGCAAAGTAAGATGCATCGCACATAATCTCAAATGGGTGCGTCCAGTCAGGTGAAGAAAGAACGGGAGCAGAAGTGAGTGAGCTTTTTAATGACTCGAACGCAGTCACACAGCTCGAGTTGAAATCGAATAGCGTGTCCTTGGCCAGCAAGAGAGTCAAGGGCCTAGCAATCTTGCTAAAGTCCTTGATGAACCGTCTATAGAAACCGGCATGGCCAAGGAAGGCTCGGATGTCTCTGACACATCTGGGAGGAGGGAGATTGGAAATGACCTCAATCTTCGCTTTGTCAACCTCTATGCCATTTTGCGAAATGATATGTCCTAAGACAATACCTTCGCGCACCATGAGTGGCACTTCTCCCAATTCAAAGTGAGGTTCTTTTCCTTACATCGAGTAAGAACAGCGTCGAGATGCAGCAAACACTCGTTAAAGGAATCGCCGAAGATGGAGAAATCGTCCATGAAGATCTCCAGGAATTTTTCCACCATGTCTGAGAAGATTCCCATCATACACCGCTGGAAGGTAGCGGGCGCATTGCATAACCCAAAGGGCATGCGACGATATGCGAACGTGCCGAAAGGACAAGTGAATGTGGTCTTGTCCTGGTCTTTTTCGGCGATGGGAATTTGATTATAGCCGAAGTAGCCATCAAGAAAGCAGTAGTACTCGTGTCCGGCCAATCGTTCAAGCATTTGGTCAATGAAAGGTAGCGGAAAGTGGTCCTTCCGCATTGCGGCGTTGAGTTTTCTGTAATCGATGCATACTCGCCACCCAGTTTGGGTGCGAGTAGGGATTAACTCGTTCGCCTCGTTAGTGATGACCGTTATGCCTGATTTCTTGGGGACAACGTGAATGGGGCTAACCCACTGGCTATCAGAGATAGGGTAAATGATACCACTATCCAGACATTTTACGATCTCCTTCTTCACAGCCTCCTTCATGACTGGGTTGAGCCGTCTTTGTGGATCCCTGGCTGGTTTGGCATCATCCATCAGATGAATGTGATGTTCAACGATCAGGGGACTAATCCCCTTGATGTCCGCCATGGACCAGCCAAAAGCTTGCCTATTGCTGTGCAAGACCACAAGAAGGGCTTTCTCCTGCTCTGGAGCTAGAGAAGCCAAGATGATAACAAGGAGGGTCTCGTTCTCACCCAAGTAAGCGTACTTAAAGTGAGACGGCAAAGGCTTGAGTTCGAGCGTTGGAGGTGAAACGATTGAAGGCAAGATTGGTGAAAAGGTCTCGAACTCAAAGGATTCCAGCAAAGGTTCAAAACGAGTGTAAGCGACCGAATTGGATGGTTCAGGTAACTCATCCGGAAATTTGAAGGATTCAAACTCGGGTGGTGAGTGGCTAAGATCGTTCGAGAAAGTGAAACACTCGTAGTCATTGTCGGGAGCAGAAGCAGCAGCAAGTTCGAAGAGGAACGCACTAGTGGCGTTAAGCTTATCGTGATCGAACAAAAACTCCTCGAATTCACACTCTTCTGGGGTGATCTCCTGGATCGAGTAAACGTCTAGTATATGAGCATTAGGTTCAGAGGGCTGATTCCCCAACCTAAAAATGTTGAGTCCAATTGTCATGTTTCCAAAAGATAGGTTCATCGAACCATTTCGACAATTGATCACAGCATTTGAGGTTGTAAGGAATGGGCGACCGAGTATCACCGGAATTTGATTCCGGGGGTTAGCTACAGGCTGTGTGTCTAATACAATGAAGTCAACGGGGAATATGAAGTCCCCAACCTTGATTAACACATCCTCTAGCTCACCCCTAGGATGGGTGATCGATCGGTCGGCCATTTGGAGAGTACAGTGTGTGGGTTTCAGCTCTCCTACACCTAATTGCTCATATACTGAGTACGGAAGCAGGTTAACACTGGCACCAAAATCTAATAGTGCGCGGTTGATGTTCTTATCCCCAATGGTAATAGAAATTGTAGGACAGCCAGGGTCCTTCCGTTTTTGAGGTAAAGATTGGGTAAGAGCATCACTCACAGCACTAGCCAAGAAAAC
The DNA here is from genome assembly GCA_030015575.1 of Agapanthus africanus. NCBI lineage: Eukaryota > Viridiplantae > Streptophyta > Magnoliopsida > Asparagales > Amaryllidaceae > Agapanthus > Agapanthus africanus. Next base: position 750,023,086 of record CM057341.1, on the reverse strand, counting down.
TTTCTTGGGTACCTGAGACTTCCTCTTTTTCGTGCACAAGTCCTTTAAGATTTTTGCGTAGGACGGGACTTGTTGGACAGCATCTAAAAGGGGAATGTTGATGTTAACCTGCTTAAACAACTCCAGAATCTTCTCCATTTGTGGATTTTGTTTATTGGACCTCAACCGGTTTGGAAATGGAACGTTTTTAAAATTGGTTGAGTCCAATACTTGTGGAGGAGATTGTGGAGTTGGAACGGATCCCAGAGCTGGTGTTTTCGTGGAGTGAGAAATGGGTCCGTTTAGAGCAGAAGAAGAGGAAGAGCCTTTTGAAGAATGAAGAATAGGCTCAGAAGATGAAGAAGAAGAAGAAGCGGCGGCCGGGGTATCATTATCCTCAATTGTTGTGCCGATGTTGTTGTGCAGCATCCTTCCCGATCTCAACGTAGTCACGGCACTCACATTATGGTTCTGTTGTTCAAGAGCAACATGTACATTATGTGGGTGACCGGGATTTGGGAGTGGTTGAGATGGAAGCTTCCCCTTCTCTCGCTCGCTTAAGGCCGCATTCAGTTGTGCTATCTGGGCTTCGATGGTCTTGATGCTTTGCCCGTGTGCAGCGGTGTGTTGCACCAACGACTGAATGGAAGACTGGATGTTTGTGGTGGATTGTGTCGATTGTTTAACGAACGCCTCCAGACTTCGTTCTAGTGAAGAAACCTTATCGTTGTTTGACGGAACAAAGTTGTTTTGAGGAAAAGAATTGTTGGGTGCAAAGTTGTTCGTCTGATTTTGAAAAGGTTGGGGTTGGAAGGGCTGCTGAAACTGATGTTGAGTTTGGTGTTGCGCTTGTTGTTGCGGAGGAGGGGGCCTCTGGAAATTGTTGCCTTGGAATTGATGCTGATTCTGATTCCAGACGAAATTGGGACGGTTCCTCCAACCGGGATTGTAGGTGGAAGAGTATGGATCATTTCTTGGTCTTTGCTGAAATGCAGCATTAACCTGATCCTGTCCTTGAGATGGTGAATTGTAAGAACACTCTTCGGTCAAGTGAGAAGGATCGGAACAACAAGCATAAATGGTACGAAGGGGAAGAACAGGGGCAGGAGCAGGAGATGAAAATTTGCTCTCTATCGCTTCAAGTTTTCTCGTTATTGCAGCCATTTCAGCTTTCATCGTAATAGAGATATCAAGTTGGTGAATTCCTACCCTAGACGGACCAGTAGAAGTAGAGGAAGAAGAAGAAGTTGGTCTGGTGCTCTCCCATTGAAGCGTTTGTTTCGCAAGGTCGTCGAAGAATTGCCATACTTCCTCGTCAGATTTCGATAGGAAGTGGGCTTGACAAATGGTTTCCAACAACTGCTTGGTTGCTGGGTTCAGGCCCTCATATAAGGTTTGGCAAAGTTGCCATTTCTCAATACCATGGTGAGGGCACTGGACAAGAAGGTCTTTATACCGGTCAAAGCACTTCCAGAAGGGTTCGGTAGGAAGCTGGGAGAATTGGTTGATTTCGTTACGGATCCTCGCGGTTTTATGATTCGGATAAAATTTCTTGAGAAACGCTTTCACAAACTTGTCCCAACTGGTTATGGAGTGGGAAGCGGTGCTATACAGCCATTTTTCAGCAAGATCGCACAAAGTGAACGGAATGACCCGTAGCCGTATAGTATCGTCCGACAGCTGGGTGGTTTTCATCATGGCACAAACGTTTTGAAATTTGTTGATGAAAATATAGGCATCTTCAGATTCAAGCCCATGAAATTTCGGAAGTATGTTAATGAAGTGGGGCTTAATTTCAAAATTATCTCCATTGGCCGGTGGAAGGGAAAGACAGGTGGGAAGTGTAGAACAGGTGGGATAGAAGCGATTCTGGAGCGCGATTCGCTGTGGCGCTACAACAGGCGGTGGTGGTGGGTTATTCGCATCCATAGGTGGCGGAATCAATCCCGGGGGAGTCAAAGGGATGTTTGGATTAAATCCTGATATCACGGAAGAAGAGGTTGGTGAAGGTGAAGGTGAGGATGTATGAACAGAATTCCAGTCAACGTCGGAGTTGGCCGGCAAAGGTAAGGATGAAAGAGGCGTGGACGGAGTTTCGACGTCTGAGTCGATCGCGTAGTCGGTAGCGACTAACGTAATGCGGACTAGGCAGGCGCTAGTGTCCCGAGTCCAAGCGGACATACACTAAACGAGTTTAGTATAGTCAAAGCGGAGAAGGTGAGGGTAAGAAAACATCAATGGAGAAATACGATGGGTGGTGGGTGAAAAAATGGGATTTTGGCGTCAAAGGGCAAGTTTTTATAAAAGTTTTTGATTTTTTCCTTTTTTTTTAGAAAGAGCTTTACAGAAATATGTACGGAGTTACGGCTTTAAGCAATCACAAACAAGATATGCACAATCACACCTAGATCTAGGGTCACCTAGGTCAGCTAGACAGCTCCTAACTGTTCCAAAGGGCTAGAAATAGGACCTTAAACCGCCTCTTCTCCGCCAATTGCGGCCAGGTAAGTGGGAGGCTCCCCACTACGTAAGTAGTGGTCCTAATTAAGTAACCACTTGCCTTGGACACACTTGCCTAGACACCGCAAAGTCAGGATAGGATAAACGGCCGATGCCTGTAACTAGTCCTCTGTCCTATTGAGCGCGAAGTCCTTAGGGCTGAGTCTAGTATTTTTTAATTTAAGCAATGGTCAATGCATATGCTTTTTGTGATTTCTGGGGTCCTGAGAAGGGTGATGAAATCCCCAACCAATCTGGATTGGTTTCAAGCCCCTTAAAGTCCGTATTAATAAATGTAAAGCAGTAACAAATCAACTGCAATCAATTTTTATTATTTTTTTTAGCGCGACGCAAAGAATCCTGCACAAGAACAATTTATTGGAAGGGGGAAGAGAATTTGCGCAAAGAATGTAAGTCTACGCTATCGCCCCGGCCGTCTACAGACGCCAAATGCGGAACAAAAAACTTTTAATCTGGCGCTATCGTATACTTTAACCCGGATCTGCCATTATTGCTAAACTAACAAACTGTAAAGAGAGTAGAAAGGTTATACCGAACGATCCGAGTCTTTCGTTCTTTAACCATCATCCCACGCTCCGTTGCGGCTGCTCCGATCTCGTCGATCTCCGATCTGCTCGTCCAGGTGGCACCACGTCGACGATTCTTTAAACGGGCTCCCGCCTCTGACTCGAGGCAACTCGGTCGTCAAGTTTGCTAAAAGAGACGACCAAGAATGATGTAGAGAATGAGTAGATGACTTTGTCTCACTTCGTCCAAAGCCGTGGACGATCGGTTAATGAAGTTGCCGATGGAAATGAAATGGAACAAGAAATGAACTATGAAATTTCCATGCATCCAAAACTTTAGTCTTTTCTTTTTAGCAACCATAATTTTCTCAAGTGAGTGAGAGAGGGAGGAGAGAGAGGGCCGGCCACTAATATGGAGGAGGAGGGTGAGTGTAGGAGCAAGTGGTGACCATAACATGAAGCTTATCATGACAAAATATCAAGAACAAATATCTTAAGGAAAACAAGAATCATTGAAATCAAAGCATGAGTCATAATCCTTGTCACCACTTTCTAGAAACTTCTAGAACCTTCTAGAAGCATGACTCACCCTCATCCAAGAAAAGATAAATCCGTCTTTAACCGAATGTTAAAAGACGGCTGATAGAAAACTGAAAACTGGCAACTTCCAAAAGTGATCCCGAAACGACTTTCAGGATAACCCCGTAACTGTATAAATATACCCACATTTGTATTACGACCGAATACAAATGCAACTGAGACAAAGATATTATATCTACTCAATACAATACTCGGATCCGGCTTAAACCAAAGCCGACCAGTATCATCTGCCCGAAAAATAACACGTGCGTAAACGCACGTGCATTTTCCGAACCCTGCCATAAAACCATACGGCCTCTACAACGTTTCGCCCGAACTTGAGAAACTGTCTTTGGGGGACTCTAATGACTCGTCAGTACCCTGGCAGTGGGTTTAACCACAAACCGTCAGCGGCACTAGCTATGCGTAACGGCTGCCCATGGACTGACCTCAAGGGAGGCCGATGAGCGAACTCATCCGGAAACCCTACTGAGCCTAACAGTGACAATGTATATACAGTCCGGTCCGTTCGTCTATGAGTATCGCATATCTGCCTAGGGGGCTAGAAACGTCAGACCCCCAATAGCAGTATAAGTCGTGTCGGAGTGTAGCCCAATTACACCCTGAGATACTACTGGAGTACCTACCAGTAAATCTCCTGCCATGGCCATGGACTATGTGTAATGGCTCTCCTAGACACAGCACGACCTCGCCCCCAATACCGGGAGAGACGAATCCCCTGCCGATCCGCTCACGTGCCTCCATATGGCTCGGGACTGTACCCAAAAACTACCTGTTTGTACGACTCCTTTGAGCCGTGGTAGGGTAGAAATCAAAGCACAGTGGGAACTCACACGAGACAAATGACGACCTCAGGTCGATGAACTAACCTGTACACATGTCACCAGGGAACTGCTATCTGACGATAGGTATAGTACTAACTAGCAGTTTCCCGGCGAGTCCTGTCCGGTGTACTCATAACCCAATGAGCACCTGTATACATCTTAGGTGATCCAACTGACACCAGTGGCTTGTGAGACCGGCCACCGCCCCTCGTCGGGGTCTCGACTGTATACACTAGTCTACTCCGGAGTATCGATGCCCTGTCTCGAAACTCCCACGACTAGGGACCACAATTAAGGATATGCGTATAAACTACCCAACTCTCACGTATATGATCGCCGTCATACAGTTGGTAGTAAAGCAAGATCTTAAGGGCTCTATCAAAGTGTAACATGTAATCAGTCACCTGAACATGTACACGACTGATAAAGGCAAACCAGATAGCATACTATCATCTCGAGTAAGACTGTCCTACCGGTATAGGTCCTCCGCTATCATTGCAATCACGTACCTGCGATCCAATAATTGACTATGAGGGCACTATCTCCAACAATCTCCCACTTGCACTCAAGGCTAATTATTGCGATGTCGACTATTCACAGCCCGTGTGAAACCGAACATCCAACTCCTCTACTAATCAGTTTCACAAAGCCTGTTTGTAAAACTATTGTGTTCGAGAAATAGCCTCAGTGAGTGGATCCGCCCAGATGTTTCTTTCTATATCTCTCTAAATCTCAAGTTCGCGGAGAAAGCCATCTCCCGAATCGAGTAATACTTGTCTCAGAATATGTCTGGATATCTGATGGGACCTAGTTCATAAATGAACTCCAAATCCAAACTTCTTAGACTGTATCGATCACTGAACCTAATCAGTATCCGGCACCATGCCACCCACAGTATCCTCTTGGACCACCTGTCCATAATACTGTCCCTCTTCGTCAGAGGGAAAACTATAACTCTGACAATCACTCTGTCATCCATGTCACCTTTGAAGCCTGGAATGATAATCGTCTCCCGAAGGAGGCTGCCGTCATCAAATCCGTAGAACATGTACTTATGTTCTAAAACTGCTTCCTTATGTTTCTCCAGGATTGGATTAATACAAACTCATTGCATCTAGTGTAAAAACAACATCTGGTGTGGTACTTGACATCTCATGATTGACTCAATTGCCTAAGCAAGTGATCTGCCAATCATGCACTTCCCTCTCCCCTTTAGTCTATACGACACCTTTAGAGAGGGTGACTCCATCACCTGCAGGTACACCACCATACTAGGAGTCAACTATTCTAAAAACCATTAGAATATCTGTCAAAGTACCCACATTGGGAAACTGCCCAAATCCAGATCTAAAACCATAGATCTAGAAACCAGAATGTCAAATATTATATCCATATCCTGTCTGGAGAAACAACTGTGTGACGACCACAGTACAACCGATCGTAGTATAGGAATTTTACTTCCTACTCTGTGTATGTCATCCATATATCATGACATCACACCCTACTACCTTCTTAACAGATCCATCCCGTATTCTGATTGAAGTCAAACCTATGACTGTCACATCAAAATTAGATGATCTATCTCCGCTATAACTGCTCTAGTCTATAAATAGACATAAGCATCTTGCCCACTATGCTTCCGTTGCTCCCACTGACTACGACAACCCTCCTACCGGGTCTCATAGCCTGGAACAACAGTAGTGTCAAGTCAGGATAGATAAGAACCTCCCTGTCACCGTCCTTGAGGCTACCGGAGTACCTCTCGGGTGTCTGAGGTCACCCATCATATCTGCGGAGTGGCTATTGGAATGTCAAACCTGATTGAATATATAGGTCCTATTAAATTTTCTGTAATCGTTCGCGGTTCTGGAATCATTTCCAGTTCTACCATACTCCCACTACTGTTTTTCTGAAAAAGATCCATTTTACTAAAACTGTGGCGAGTCAAGAACAATATCACTATTGATCTTCCAAATGGTAGAATATCAACCCTCGTCATAGCCAGGGTCAACCCACAAACAACCATTACAGAAACGTGCCCTGAGTTATCCAGAGTCTGGTTTTAAGCATAAGCTGGACAACTCCCCGTACCTTAATATCTTTTAAGGTACGAACTATTCTATATCCAATATAGAAACTTTGGCACTTATTTAATTGGAACCATATTCAAATCATGCAGCTGTCTCCAGTGCATATCAACTTAATGGAAAGAGGCTAATCAGCATTACTCAACTTAGGAATCCATCCAATTATGAGTAACCCGAAAGAGAAACAAGTTTCTCAAAATCATTACTATTATCTGAATACCAATCACAAGAATCTACATCTTCGATCTCTTTGAAGAATCCCGATACTTGTGACACCTGGTTCTCTACTTTATTCTTATACCCAAAACTTCTCAAAACTTAGACCTTGTATTTCTACGAAACACTTGTCTAAATACTAGAGAAGTTATAAGTAAATAGAACATAGTACGAGGACCTACCCCTTTGTCCTGATGGATACCGGACAACATACAATACTCTGTATAAGTCCGCTGAGTTTAAGCAACTCAAAAACTTGTGCGTCGTAGGTTGAAAACTGTACCCTGGCGATTTCCTCAAATATCACCAATTTCAACGAATTCCGATATAATAAGGATGATCACCTAATTCCCAATAACTTACTCCCACTCATCATCTGTAAAACCATACAGATATGAGAATGAAACCTGGTAAATACATACCCTTGGAGTAAGTATTTAATCGGGAAAACAGTTTTCCTTTAACAATGCACTGAAACATGAATATGTTTCGTAGGGGTATCCTGGTATTCATAGCAATGCCTCTTCCATAATCCAATTCATGACTTCAACCGTATATTTTATTGCTATCTCTCCAAATCCCTTTATTTGTCTTTAGTCGTTACCTTCTGTACACCATCGTTAGGCTAAATGGTTTTCTTCCTTCCCTACCGTTCGGCACCAGCCTATGGTTTGGAAGAAGACTATCCAGTAAGCATAATAGGTGTATCCTCCTAAACCAAGGAGTACTCGCATCTCGAGAGAAGGTGATGATAAAAGGCAACTGAATAATACCTTATTCTTTTAAAAGTGAAATAGGAGTGGCGATGAAGTACGCGGTTTTGGTCGTGAATGATATCGGTCGCAATTTACTTTGCCCTCTTTCTAATCCCTTTATTTTGTCTTTACATATTACCTTCTGCACACCCTGCTTAGGCTAATTGGTTTTCTTCATTCCCTACCTTTCGGCACCTGCCTATGGTTTGGAATAAGACTATCCAATAAGCGTAATAGGTGTACTCTCCTAAACCAAGGAGCTCTCGCAACCTGAGAGAAGGTGATAATAAAAGACAACTGAATAAACTAATTCTTTTTCTCCTGAACCTGGATCCATCCTCGAAGAAGTCCCTTCGAGTTCGTATATAACCATACGATGGATCTATCCAATGGAAGTGGATGTCCGTAGTAATACGGGTGTTCTGAGAAATTCAAAGGGTAGAAGAAGGAGTGGCAATGACTTATGCAACATAGACAATCCAAAAGCCAGTATTTTAAGAATATTCGGTCAACTTGGTCACTGAGTCATAGTCTAGGGTCGGTCAAAGGTCGCTGCCAAAGAGAGAGAGAGAGAAAAGAAACACTCTGCGTGCACTCTAACCTAGATCAGAATGGTTATCACTTTTTCTAATCCGGAAACCTCCCACTGTCCTGTCAAATTCTCCTCCAAACCTAAAAGAAGAATCAATCGGGATCACCCGAAGAGTAAACCAACTCATCAGTGGGAATCGAGATCCAACTCTCATCGCATGATAACGTGATGGAATGCATCCACGTTACTCATACTCCAGAAGGTATGCACATACTTGGCAAGTTTCAGTTTCTTTAGAAACTCCCGATATGATTTTTGCCCCATGCTCTTATAACCTTGGCTTTGGTCAAAATGTCATAAGTCACATGCCAAGTTCTACCCATCACTATCTTGTCGATTTGAACCCACCCGCACATGCCCCTGACTTTGGCCAATCGGCAGAACGACTGTCCCAAACCAACTCATCTATCTATGCAACAAATGAATACCCAGCAGCTACCAAACACTATGCCTTAACTTTGGCTAAAATGCATAGCTTGAATACTACTGAATACCCAAAAGAAGTGACGGAGGGCTACGGTTGGTTTTTGGCGAAAAACCTTTAACGTAGTGAACTTGATATCGCTGAAGGAACCTGATAGCTTTTTAAAATATAGTGGCGAAAACCTTTTGCTAAAGAGGTCATTCCCGGTGAAGGGATCTCGGCTCTTTCCTCGTGGAATGAGGTGCAGGATATTCCACTGAATACCGCGATGCATAGCAACTTGTAATCGACTATAGTGAAGTTATTACCCTGACGCAAACTTCTGCCCAAGGGGTCAGTCCCGGTGAAGGGATATCGGCCCTTGCCCCGTCGAATGAGGTGCAGGATATTCCACTGAATACCGCTATGCAAAACAAAAGGAAACGTCTTTGCAATAACACTTTTTAAATTTGTTCCAACAACTATAAACAGGTTTGTTTAACTTTGCATTGATCAGAATCAACGCAGTCCCATCAATAATCACACCCGAAAAGAATGAAAATAAAATGTACGTATATGCCATCCGCATTCGTCACTGGGTCCCGTCATCACCCGTTAGGTTACTTAACTAACGACAGAGCGGGGACTGGACTAGCGCGGGTGTAAAACATATACAACATCTAATAGTATATAAACCAATATACAATAATCGCTCCAGGCGTGATAATATGCAACATTACAGAAAAGTAATAAGCATCACAGAACAATACAGATAATCTGGGATCCCCGGGTTTCACAGAGCCGCTGCTGAAACCCGACGTTCCCCTGTCGTGTGGATAGCCTGTGCAATGAAACCTAGACCCCTACGGGTGCGGCAAGTTACCCGCCAAAACCTGAAGCGAGGCAGCCCCCTACAGCAAAGTGAATGGACCACCCAGCACTTCACGGAATCCGGTAATCTCGGGCACCCCTCCTTGGGTCAACCTGTACCCACTACGAGTGCGGCGAATAGTCTGCCAATTCTAGAGTGGGACCCCTCTGCCTCTCAAAGCCATGAGATGCGGACCCGTTGCCCTCCAGAACCCGGCTATCCGTGCACTCCGTCGCGGGGCAAAACCTAGTACAGTAATGAAAAATAGTACAATAGGTACATCGACCGCAACCTGGTCGTGCCCCAAAAGAATATTATACAACAGGCAGTGACGGCAGTCCACATGTTGGACGCTCGCCCCGCAATATCAAATGTACAAATAAACTCAAACTGTACTACCATTGCACACTGCTATCGACCACGACAAATCCGCAACATCACAGCACAACACAGAACATCAACGCGAATGTCACGTTCGCAAACCCGTCTAAAAGAACTATAGCAATCAGACACGGTTTACCGATCAAATGACATTCCCGGTCGGAGATATAATGTAAGCACTGTAAACTAACACGTTTAAATTTCGATCGACAAAATATCACAAAGTGGGCCCCACGAAAATCTGGTGAACAGTAACAAAATCTGGGCCCAAAAGATATATACCAAAAACCCCAATTTCCAGAGAAGAACACACTGTACAAATTTGGGAGCATGATCTCACCAAGTGGCCGCGGATGCGCGGCCAAACCATGGGTTTGGCCGCGTTTCCGCGGCGGTTTGGTGGAATCACGTGCCCAAATTTTGTCGGTGGTCTTATAAAACCCTGCACAGATTTCTGTGATATGTGGAATATTTTTAGGACACCATTTAAAATCAACAGAAACTGTCAAAATGAAAAATGCGGTTTTTGATTTCCGGTTCGATCGATGTTTTAAACGCGTTAGCACAAGTTAGTATAGCAAAATGGTTAGGCTCTGATACCACCATAAGTCTACGCTAGCGCCCCGGCCGTCTACAGACGCCAAATGCGGAACAAAAAACTTTTAATCTGGCGCTATCGTATACTTTAACCCGGATCTGCCATTATTGCTAAACTAACAAACTGTAAAGAGAGTAGAAAGGTTATACCGAACGATCCGAGTCCTTCGTTCTTTAACCATCATCCCACGCTCCGTTGCGGCTGCTCCGATCTCGTCGATCTCCGATCTGCTCGTCCAGGTGGCACCACGTCGACGATTCTTTAAACGGGCTCCCGCCTCTGACTCGAGGCAACTCGGTCGTCAAGTTTGCTAAAAGAGACGACCAAGAATGATGTAGAGAATGAGTAGATGACTTTGTCTCACTTCGTCCAAAGCCGTGGACGATCGGTTAATGAAGTTGCCGATGGAAATGAAATGGAACAAGAAATGAACTATGAAATTTCCATGCATCCAAAACTTTAGTCTTTTCTTTTTAGCAACCATAATTTTCTCAAGTGAGTGAGAGAGGGAGGAGAGAGAGGGCCGGCCACTAATATGGAGGAGGAGGGTGAGTGTAGGAGCAAGTGGTGACCATAACATGAAGCTTATCATGACAAAATATCAAGAACAAATATCTTAAGGAAAACAAGAATCATTGAAATCAAAGCATGAGTCATAATCCTTGTCACCACTTTCTAGAAACTTCTAGAACCTTCTAGAAGCATGACTCACCCTCATCCAAGAAAAGATAAATCCGTCTTTAACCGAATGTTAAAAGAGGGCTGATAGAAAACTGGAAACTGGCAACTTCCAAAAGTGATCCCGAAACGACTTTCAGGATAACCCCGTAACTGTATAAATATACCCACATTTGTATTACGACCGAATACAAATGCAACTGAGACAAAAATATTATATCTACTCAATACAATACTCGGATCCGGCTTAAACCAAAGCCGACCAGTATCATCTGCCCGAAAAATAATACGTGCGTAAACGCACGTGTATTTTCCGAACCCTGCCATAAAACCATACGGCCTCTACAACGTTTCGCCCAAACTTGGGAAACTGTCTGTGGGGGACTCTAATGACTCGTCAGTACCCTGGCAGTGGGTTTAACCACAAACCGTCAGCGGCACTAGCTATGCGTAACGGCTGCCCATGGACTGACCTCAAGGGAGGCCGATGAGCGAACTCATCCGGAAACCCTACTGAGCCTAACAGTGACAATGTATATACAGTCCGGTCCGGTCGTCTATGAGTATCGCATATCTGCCTAGGGGGCTAGAAATGTCAGACCCCCAATAGCAGTATAAGTCGTGTCGGAGTGTAGCCCAATTACACCCTGAGATACTACTGGAGTACCTACCAGTAAATCTCCTGCCATGGCCATGGACTATGTGTAATGGCTCTCCTAGACACAGCACGACCTCGCCCCCAATACCGGGAGAGACGAATCCCCTGCCGATCCGCTCACGTGCCTCCATATGGCTCGGGACTGTACCCAAAAACTACCTGTTTGCACGTCTCCTTTGAGCCGTGGTAGGGTAGAAATCAAAGCACAGTGGGAACTCACACGAGACAAATGACGACCTCAGGTCGATGAACTAACATGTACACATGTCACCAGGGAACTGCTATCTGACGATAGGTATAGTACTAACTAGCAGATTCCCGGCGAGTCCTGTCCGGTGTACTCATAACCCAATGAGCACCTGTATACATCTTAGGTGATCCAACTGACACCAGTGGCTTGTGAGACCGGCCACCGCCCCTCGTCGGGGTCTCGACTGTATACACTAGTCTACTCCGGAGTATCGATGCCCTGTCTCGAAACTCTCACGACTAGGGACCACAATTAAGGATATGCGTATAAACTACCCAACTCTCACGTATATGATCGCCGTCATACAGTTGGTAGTAAAGCAAGATCCTAAGGGTTCTATCAAAGTGTAACATGTAATCAGTCACCTGAACATGTACACGACTGATAAAGGCAAACCAGATAGCATACTATCATCTCGAGTAAGACTGTCCTACCGGTATAGGTCCTCCGCCATCATTGCAATCACGTACCTGCGATCCAATAATTGACTATGAGGCACTATCTCCAACAAAGAATGCTGCAGAAAATACAGTTCAGTGGAGTTCAGAGGAGTGGGAAGGAGTGAGAGAGACTTACAGGGAATTTTGGGCTGCTGATGCCAGCAAACCGCCGCGGTTCCATGGCCTAAGCACGCTTATGCCGCGGTTCCGCGGCTTTATGGTGTCCTTGAAGCTTCAGTTTGCTTGTAGATGCTTCCTTGGCTGTCCTCTTCCTGTCTGGATGTCCTGAATCTTGATTTGCTCACTGTATCTGCTCCAGAATTTTACAGTAGATCGTTGGCTCCGTCTTGATCCGTCGCGGTGTAGCCGCGAGATATGGGTCTAACTTCCCACGTCTTTGGCACTGAACTTGAACTTCGTTTTATCCTGCACACTTGCACAAAAACTAATCAAAAATAACAAGATGATTTTTTTACAATGTATATTTTTTGTTTTGTTTTTCGGTTAGATTTATATTCACAAATTAACCCGAAATTACACAAAGAAATAAACTACCGTCTCCCCGGCAACGACGCCATTTGATTGTTAGAGTTTTTACGTGTTCAAGTTTATTACCGCAATCAAGACGGTTTCGCTTGTAGCTAGCCGGTTGAGTACGGGTCGTCCGCAGGGAGATGGGAATCTTTTTCTATGTGCTTTAACGAGTTAAGTCTAAATGTCCAGATTTGTTTGTGATTAACTATGTGCTAAAATGATATGCAAAGAGAGCTTGTTAGGGTTAGGATTAGGTTAGTTTGAGTTAGGAGTCGCTCACTTTTTTCGTTGCCACTCTTAATATCAGTGTTATGGTAATTGGCAACAACGGGGATTAGCACGACTAGGAAGGAACTTGCGAGTATAAGCTAGGCTTTCCAACGCTTAAGTTCTTCCTTTTGGTGCTTGTCCGTCCGTTCTTGGCTCTTAGCCTTAACCTCCGGTTAATTCAACCACAACCGGTCTCACTAAGGAATCACCGCTATCATGTAGGATAGGGTGCCGTAGGGAGCGGACTGTGGTTCAATTAACGGGAGTCCGATTTAAGATGTTGAGTAAGGAAAGAGTGAGAGAGATTTCCTTCTCTCAAACTTCCCTTATCCTATACTAACAAGTTAAGAAAACTACTCACCCATTACAAGAAAAAGGAAAATAAAACAAAGGGGAAAAATAGAAAGAAAGAGATTAGAAGATTACAACTAGCTATTTGCGACCTCACCTTGGTAAGGATCAAGCGTAAGCATCATTGTTGTTTAAGGATAAAGAAAAAGAGAATAAGAAACAAACAAACACAAATAACAACAACTAAATTAGCAAATGAAAATTACAAGCAATTATAGTTAACAAAATAACAAGAACAAGACAAGCATGATAATAAAAAGAACTCCTTTATACATCCTTCACTCACAAAAGCTCACTACAAGTTTTTAAAGGAGAAGAGATGAGAAGAGGAAGAAGAACAACAATAAGTATCCTAAAATCTAAATACAAGAATAAGCACCCTTGGCTTTGGCAAGTTCTGGACTATTTATAGGCAGGCAACAGAAATTCTAAGGCAACATTTAGAATAAACATGGAATGTCAAAAATACCCTCAAAAGATCGTCAGCTGACAAGGCCGTACGGCCGCGGTTCCGCGGCCTAAGCATGCTTAGGCCGCGGTTCTGCGGCCCTATTGGGGACTTAGGTCTTCAATTTTGGTGGCTTCTCCTGATTTGCAGTGCCCTTCAGTTTGGTATATGTTTTTTCTCAGAATTTCTTCACGATTTTTCCAGAATTTCTGTTGATCAAAAGGTGATGTGATGTGGATCTTTTGCCATGATTTTCTTGAGCTCCGCGTAGATTTCTTGGACTTTGTATTGCCATTGTGCTTTGTGCATGAAGATGACAATCGATTTGCCCTTTTGTCTTCTTAAACTGGTGTGTGGCAATATACGGATAGAGAGCGGAGACCCATGTTTTATCTGTGGTTGGCAGTAATCCGGATTTTGTCGTGTTTTTCCATGAATTTCACTGTTTAGAGCCGAGAACATGTATCCTGCAATTGACTAGCAAACACGGCTCAAGAGTACCTACCGATAAGCAGTGTGATAAAAATTGGACGGTATAAAAATGCAAAAATCTGATATGAACAATGCATACAACGACCCTAAAATCATAAAATATAGAAGAGCCAAGCATCAACATTCTTGAAGAATACTATAAAAAGGAGGAAAGAAAAAAGGAAAATTCAGCCAAAGTCTTGCAATCACAGTGCATTATTTTTTAAAAGAAAAAATTCCAAACATTCGGTAGCTTGTCTAAACTTTTGCTCAAACTGTTCAATGAGCCTAACATTAGGATAAGGCACTCTGGGCCTTCAGGACAAAAGCATCAACATCAATCAATTTTAATGTGGAAAAAAATAAAATAAAATCAATCAACAAACTTGTCCAAGCAAGGAATATAATGAATGACTTGACCAAAAGACACCTTTTTTTGGTATGCATAAATTACTCTCTCCAAAATATTTCCAATTAAGACTTTTGTTCGATCTAAAACCAGATCTGCATATTAAATAAATGGATCAACGCAACACAGTCTCTTTCGACAGATGGGCTGTTGTTAAAAAAAAGAACGAACATTTTTCCTAAACAACAACAATAATAATAGACCTCTCGGTTGTATGGATAGTGATGATAATAAACACAATAAAGATAATAGTCATCTAATTTGGGCCACAGTTACACGTGATTTGATAATAATAGCAAAACTCTCAAACCCTTGAATCATATCCTCTTCTTGAAGACCGAGTGCAAGAGCTTGGACGAACATCTAAATCTCCTGTACCGCGAACCTTGATCCGAATTATGATTCATTGACCATACTACTTGACCCGCTCTCAATATCCGAATGTAGGAATGGACGTCAAAACCGCTCAGTCGTTTTTTACGAGGCCGAGCGGGAGCCGATCGCCTGACTTAGACCAAGATCAATTTTAGAATCACAACACGAGGACAGAGATGGACATCTAAATCTCTTGTGTTATGACCACCAAGCTTGACACGGTCGAAGGCCGAGATCGGTTCTATTATCTTGTTATAAGAGTTGGGATGAATGTCTGAACTTCTCATAGCTATAATAACAGCCTTGATCCGGCCATTGACACTCTCGGCCATACCCCAATCAGTGTTGTATGAGTGCTGACGCATCGAAAGGGGCCAAGGGCCGTTCCTTCACCTTCGTGCTTTGCTTTCTGTAGATCTAAAGGAACATGGAGGCATACATGACCAAGGAGGGCTGGCCATCTCAAGTCTTGACAAGGCCTCGATGGAGATGGTGCCAGTCGCCGGGATCTAGGTTATATTAACTAAGGTAGCGTGGCTGAGAAGCCTTGAAACAGAAAAATTGATAATTGGTTGATTGATTGATCGAGAGGTTTTCGATCCCACGTTTAGTGCTTTTATAGCTTCCTAACCGTCAAGTTTTTCTTAACCGTCAAGTTATATCTTTATCAATTGGTTACGGTCTTTGCAAACCTTTTTCAATCTTCCATATTATTTCCTCAACGGATCTTTTTAGATCTCTTTCAATCTTGTTTGTTACTGCGGATTAACTGGTTTTCTCTGACCGAATGGCGATTCGGCACATGACCTATCTAGGCCGAACCATTCATCCTTTAAATTCAACGAACTGGTTCGGCCTGTTTAGCCGAGTTTCATTTTTGTGTAAACTATCTAAATTTTTTTTTAAAAAAGGAAGGTATTTTTAACATCAAGTTGGCAATGAAATATAAACTACATGGTCCTCAAATTTCCACATATTATATGAAGTATGCCGCAATACACAGCATAGAAAATATATGATCGTATCATTCATCTCGATCCATGTCTTTTTACCGTTCCATTATAAGGGTAAAAGTCTCTTGTATTTGCGGAACAGACCGCATGTGATGATAATGCATACTCCGTTTTTCTCACTTTTCACAAAATTACACATCAAATTGGCACCGGATTTGCAAACTCCGTTTTGATGGAAAATTACAAACTGCATTTATACGAGGAAAAAACCTTAGATAATCCCCCATTAATTAAATCCATTACAAAAACAACATTCAATTCACCATCATCAAATTACACAAATTTCAAAATAAAAAGAATTAATAAAAAAAAACACAACCAACCAGTGATCATAATATCATATCCCCCCCGCTCATCAATAGCCATGAACGATGACATGGCACCTCTCTCGGAGCCAGCGCCAGCCTCGCTTGATCTTGCCTTTGATCCTGCCCTCCACCGAGTACGCATTGTAGGTCGCCACCCGCCCCCGCCGCTTCAGCTCGGGGCCGCTGAAGCACCCGCCGCCGCCGCCGGAGACCTTTCCGCCGTCTCGGCGCCGCCTGTCGTCGAGATCGTGCCTGGAGAGGCCGAACGGCGGTGGATGATCCGGCGGCGTGCGACGCTGGAGAGGGAAGGAGCGGACGGTGATGGGGCGGTTGAGGGCGTGGGCCCTGGCGGTGACGATCTGGAGGTTGTGGTCGCCGCCGCCGCCGTAGCGGAGCTCCGAGCGGTAGCCTCGATCGATCTCGGCCATCGCCATGCTCGCGAGAGCGCGAGAGATGTTAGAGAGGGAGAGAGGGAGAAATGGGGAGGGATTTTATTGAGAGAAAGGGGACCGTTGTTTTTTTTGGTTTTTTTAATTTGCTTTATTTAGGGTTAAGGAATTCAATTTTTTTAATTTGTTTGTGACGAGGAGAGAGAGAAAGAGAGGTGGATGCAACAAAAAATACAGGGAACAGTGGGTAATATTTTTGACTTTGTTTCTTTTGTTTGTGTGGAAGTATTTGATGATGTGACTGGAGCTGCGGTCATTCAAGATGTGAAACCATGGTGTTGAAATCAAACCGTATTTTGAGATGTGTTCGGAGGGAACGATGTGAAACTATGAGAGGACCCACCATTGTAATTAGGGGTGTAACCGAGCCAAACTTGAACGAGCCGACCCTTGTCCAAGCTCGACTCAAGTTCGTCTCGAGCTGAGCAGAGCTGGCTCATGTTCAGCTCATTAGCTTACCGAGCCTTAAACGAGCCAAAGTCGAGCTCGGAAGCTTCTTCTATTAGGCGATCACTGAAAGGAAAACGACAAAGAGACATTTGGTGGACGCTGAGGATTGGTCAATGTCCATTATAAGTATTTTAGAAGAAAAAATGAAAGTATTTTGTAAGAGGCTGGACTGGGGACAACAGTCATAAAGCCTAAGACCCAAAGCTTTGAGATACGGAAACATTAAAAAAATTAACATCTGGAGCATGAAATGCGTCTAAGTGTTGGGTTTTATATTCACCGTAGTTGCACTTTATATACCATCACTTAACTGAATTAAGTGTCCCGAGAGTTGTATAAAACCCGCTCTATATTATATATTATTAGTTTTTTTTTTCAAACCGTGTAACCGAGTCAAACTTGAGTTAATACCGAAGGAGCAAGGCTGGGCTCGAGTTCAGCTCGTTTAATAAACAGGTGTCACGACCCACCCCCAATAGAGAGATTATTGTGCGCTCTGGCCGAAGCCGCATGGTTTTGTCCTTCGGGACGAACTGGACCCGACCAGGGGCCACTTCCCAGGAGGTCACCCATCCCAAGACTTCCCTGGCCCGAGCACGCTTAACAACGGAGTTCTCAAACTACTGTAGTGCCAGTTCACTTAAAAGGCGTCTCTGTATTGAAGAGTGGTATCATTCCAATTATATTACAAATCTGTCCTCTTTCGGAATGTATTCCGAAGATTCCCCATTGTTTTATAATGGGTCCCCATGTATATCTGGTATAAATGGGTAAACCGGATAATACCTGGGGTATTACATTCTCCCCCACTTAAAATAATGGTTCGTCCTCGAACCACAGACCTACTATTGAGGAACCAGCTCTGATACCATTCTTGTCACGACCCGAAAGTACGGAACATGACCGACACTTAGACTACGAAACGTCTCGAGGCGTACGTAATCTAAGTAAGCCGAAAACCCAGAAATCCAAACCAAGAAAAGTAGTAGAGTGAAGGAAAACCAATTTAAATAAGTAATGTCAATAGCATAAGCCGAATTATGCGGGTTTCTAAAAACATCAAATATTTCCTGAAAATTTCGGCAGAGTCTCCTTTGTAAATACTGGCTCCCAAACGGGATACAACATGAATAGTATACGAAATCAATAAAAAGGCATCCCCAAGCGGGAGCTAGCTCTTCGTCAATCGACGGCCACAACCACACAAGCAATATAATATACAACGCCAACGGCGAGGATCAAAATTCAAAAGGAAACTCAAAACCACAAGAAAACCACGGAAATAAAACGCGCGACTCTAAGGTCGAAGGAATAACATCACTGGTCTCTATCTCAAAATAAATACATGTTTGGTTGATGGAACTTCTAGATACAACTGAGTAATAATATACAAGGTACAATGGTGGGTACAATACAAATAAACCCACCTGCTAGCAAGTCACCCGAAAAGAAGCAGTGCCAGCAAAACCGTAATGAAACCTGTACGGCAAAACCTGCAAGAAACTGTGGCACAACAGGGGTGAGTTGCCAACTCGTGAATAGAATACATCTACGAACAGGAATCGCATGTATGACGCAATCCTAGGTCATACGATCATAATATAATCCTCAAATATATAACCAACAACCCATAACCATGGCTAGGGCAAATATCTAACCCAAGTGTAAACCCATGTGCCCGTGTCAGTGCCTCAGGTAGCAATGTATCATAGGGATGATATATGAATGCATGAAACAGAATGCATGTACTGAAGAAAACTTCTTTCATAAATCAGTGAGATTTCTGTATTTTAAAAATGAGGTACCATAAATGAAATCAGCATAAAACAGTGCCCGGCATCGACACAAAACAAGTGTCCAAATATCTCGATATCTCTGTATCACAATCTCTGTACCTCAATATCTCAATCATAATATCTAGGGCGCCGTCAGTCCAGACCGGCCCCTACCATCCATCTCAAGACCACGACGGTATCCTCCGGATATCCGACGCATCGGGTAAAATCACCAGTAGGTGGTGCTCCCCTGCCAGGCTCACATCGTCATCATCACGCGCTTCTTGCCCCGGGGTACCTTACCGGGTCCACCATATACCCGAAACGGTTCATCCGTCTCCTCGAATCGGGTCTCAAAATCCATCAGCAAACTCATGGTGGACGACTCATACATCATGGAAAAACCGCACTTTTTTATTTTAAAAGAGAGAAAAGGTTTATTTATGTTTTTGCGGTTTTCCTCCAAATCCAGAAAATCTCATGGAAATCCGAATCCAAAACCTCAATAATACGTAAAATAGTGAATATATGCATGAGAAACCATGAATGCGGCATAACAATGAATAACAGTATGCATGAAGTAGCAGGTAATAACTACAATGTCTAAACTAACATATGAGGCAAGTACACTAATATCATGTCAAATTACTAACTAACAAGCTAAGTCAAGCAATAATATTTTCTAAGGTGTACGTGACATGGCAATTACCGATGAAGATGTGTGTGAGCCGGCAAGTAAGTGTACATGGCACATACGCATCATCGGTAATGGTGCTGGTGTCCTAACAGCATAATATCAACAATGCAATATGAAATAACAATGTAAGTATGCGATGCGGAGCGAGCAACCAAAATGAGCGGGAGCTAAATATTAAACACTGGTGCCATTTGAAATAACACGAATCGTGGGGTTTTGAAAATAGGGCTACGGCAGTTTTAAGAAAGGATACGTCTTTTGAAATATCCGTAGATCCCTTGACCTGTCTTTTAAAATACCCACGATCCGCTAGTTTTGAAATAGGTAGGAGTCTAATCTAATCTAATAACTAAACTAAACTAAAGGGCTAAGCTAACAAGCTGGACTACAGGTAAGGAAACCGCCTAGCATCTAAGTCGATATATATACATACCTGTATATATATTAGTCGGTGATCCCGCCTCAATAATATCATATCCGATACCATATCTATAATCAGACATCCCAAGTCAAGAGTGCGGATCAATCATCAAAATATAGCTCGTACGTAAATCCATCGTACGGCATCCCCAAATCTGGGTACGGGTCAATATCATATTCATCACACTATTCATTCGGTATCCTCTTTATCAAAGATCATAGTCTAGGGTACTGACCTATGTCTAGTACAATACTAATATCATCAATATGGTCATGATCTGGCTACTGATCGACAGTCTCGTACAAACTGATATCATCAGCACATCATCATCAAGGGGTATACATCGCCAAATACGGCCTATATCAATATCCTAGCATATCATGTCTCATATCACGATCACATGTCGACCATTTTATTTATAACACTATTCACCTGTATCGCCGCCCCAAGATCCGCTATGACACCAGGACGTACCTCAAGTACGAATCCTGCCATATCACCGATATCACAACCTCAACACAAATCTCATCGACTCATCTCAATCCCAAGTATCATCCTCAAATCCGTATGTGAACACATAGTCCCATACCCATGTGAACACATAACTATATATATATTCCCGTAAACACAAATGGAAGAAGAATGTATGCAAGTATGGGTGGGTGTGTGCATGTATGGTGCGACCACTACTCTAGGGTTTCGCGATACTAAACTATCCATATTTATCATCAATAAACTCAAACAATATATAACCAATAAATGTGTGTATACGTATTCGTATACATCACCACGAACTGCGGGGGTGCTATACGCCATCCACCCGACTTCTCCCCGTAGATATAAATCTACTCACCTGATCTTCGCTCGCCGGTGCCGACGTCGCCACGAGCTTGCTTGTCGTCTCGAAGTCCACATGGAGTACCTACATATCATAACGCACCGTATCGCATTAAAATCCGACTCATGACCAAAACGACACACGAATCCCACATAGGTCAAAACCTATGGTTTGCTCTCTCTCAAATCAACCCAAAACCCTCGACATCGGCGTACAAACGCCGAGTGATCGAGAAAAACTCAAACGTACAAATCGTAGTTCCCAAAACTCATTAATTATAATATAAAACAGGGTTTAAATCATCAAAACATTAAAATAAATCAAATTGATTTATTTCCGAAAACCTAGAAAGCACTAAATTTTCGTTTTAATTCGAAACTTGATGTTTTAACAAATCTAATGACCATAATATCCACTAAATATCATAACTAAGTCATATAAACCATTAATAGATTTTATCCTCATCAATTTTCATTGAATCCAAAATTCTAGTTTGCAAATTATCCAATTTTAACATTTTAAAAGCAACAATTTGTAAACTAGCAACTAGATTAGTTTTAGCATTCCATTAACATGTTAATCTCCTCATTAAAACCATAATAAATTTATAAAAACCCTAACTAGATTTTAAATTTCATATTTTCAATAATTTCTAAAAACCTGGTTTACAAAAAAAAGCTTAATTTGGATATTTTACATCTAACAATTTACATATTGGCAATTAGATTAGGTTTTGCATGTCTTAAGATCTTCACTACTCTACACAAGCATAATCCAAATACTCTAAACCCTAACTTTAGATTAACCCTTCACTTGAAAACCAAACTTTAAAATTAAACCATATTTAAACTTCTAGTTAGCTAGATTGAAGTAATTAGACAACATTTTGACTAAAGGGTTAAGATTATACCTCACAATTTCAAGAGATCCAACAGGAATCTAGCCTCCCAAACTTGCTTCTTTTCACCAATATCCATACAAGTATAGCCAAGGAAAAATGGGTAAGGGTTGGATTTTGAAATTAGTGAGGTTTTATTTGATTTTTCATGGAATTTTTGTGAACTTTGGAGAAGAAATGAGATGGGGAAATGAGAGAAGGGGGGCTGCTGAATTTCTGCAGCAGTGAGGAGGTGAGAGAGAGTGTGGTGTTGGGTGTGGGTGAGAGAAAAGTCCAAGTAAGGTGCCATACATCAAGTATAAAGATCCATGCTTTAATGTTTAACACCAATTTCTTTTCTTTTCTTTTCTTTGACCTTTGGAAGAGGGGAAAATGGGCAGCCCCCCCTTTTTTTGGTTGGCCAGAATTTGTGAGGAGAGAGAGTGTGTGAGGGGTGAGTTTGGGTGAGGGAAAAATGATAAATGTTGTACCCCACTTCCATTAACACTAATTTCACCGAAAAAAGCTTTTTTCTTCGATATTTTCTAAACCGTTTTGGCAAACCATTTCATTTCAAAAACCACATGATAAAATTTTGTTTAATATGTTATGATGCACAAAATTTGTTTCAACTCATTCCAATTTATAATTTTCCCTAATTAAATGTATTAGTGACGGCTTAAAATAATATTAAAATAATATTTTTTTCAGAAAATTTGAAATTTCACCAGTGGCTCAATAAACACCAATTAATAGCAATTACATAGCTAGAATATGAATATTTAATTTTATAATAAAGATATTTGCATTTTAACTTTTTTTTACAGAAAACCCCCTTATTTTACCGTTTTTCCGAAATTTCACCAAAACGATTTTCAAAACGTTACAATTCACTTTGTCACGACCCGAAAGTACGGAACATGACCGACACTTAGACTACGAAACGTCTCGAGACGTACGTAATCTAAGTAAGCCGAAAACCCAGAAATCCAAACCAAGAAAAGTAGTAGAGTGAAGGAAAACCAATTTAAATAAGTAATGTCAATAGCATAAGCCGAATTATGCGGGTTTCTAAAAATATCAAATATTTCCTGAAAATTTCGGCAGAGTCTCCTTTGTAAATACTGGCTCCCAAACGGGATACAACATGAACAGTATACGAAATCAATAAAAAGGCATCCCCAAGCGGGAGCTAGCTCTTCGTCAATCGACGGCCACAACCACACAAGCAATATAATATACAACGCCAACGGCGAGGATCAAAATTCAAAAGGAAACTCAAAACCACAAGAAAACCACGGAAATAAAACGCGCGACTCTAAGGTCGAAGGAATAACATCACTGGTCTCTATCTCAAAATAAATACATGTTTGGTTGATGGAACTTCTAGATACAACAGAGTAATAATATACAAGGTACAATGGTGGGTACGATACAAATAAACCCACCTGCTAGCAAGTCACCCGAAAAGAAGCAGTGCCAGCAAAACCGTAATGAAACCTGTACGGCAAAACCTGCAAGAAACTGTGGCACAACAGGGGTGAGTTGCCAACTCGTGAATAGAATACATCTACGAACAGGAATCGCATGTATGACGCAATCCTAGGTCATACGATCATAATATAATCCTCAAATATATAACCAACAACCCATAACCATGGCTAGGGCAAATATCTAACCCAAGTGTAAACCCATGTGCCCGTGTCAGTGCCTCAGGTAGCAATGTATCATAGGGATGATGTATAAATGCATGAAACAGAATGCATGTACTGAAGAAAACTTCTTTCATAAATCAGTGAGATTTCTGTATTTTAAAAATGAGGTACCATAAATGAAATCAGCATAAAACAGTGCCCAGCATCGACACAAAACAAGTGTCCAAATATCTCGATATCTCTGTATCACAATCTCTGTACCTCAATATCTCAATCATAATATCTAGGGCGCCGTCAGTCCAGACCGGCCCCTACCATCCATCTCAAGACCACGACGGTATCCTCCGGATATCCGACGCATCGGGTAAAATCACCGGTAGGTGGTGCTCCCCTGCCAGGCTCACATCGTCATCATCACGCGCTTCTTGCCCCGGGGTACCTTACCGGGTCCACCATGTACCCGAAACGGTTCATCCGTCTCCTCGAATCGGGTCTCAAAATCCATCAGCAAACTCATGGTGGACGACTCATACATCATGGGAAAACCGCACTTTTTTATTTTAAAAGAGAGAAAAGGTTTATTTATGTTTTTGCGGTTTTCCTCCAAATCCAGAAAATCTCATGGAAATCCGAATCCAAAACCTCAATAATACGTAAAATAGTGAATATATGCATGAGAAATCATGAATGCGGCATAACAATGAATAACAGTATGCATGAAGTAGCAGGTAATAACTACAATGTCTAAACTAACATATGAGGCAAGTACACTAATATCATGTCAAATTACTAACTAACAAGCTAAGTCAAGCAATAATATTTTCTAAGGTGTACGTGACATGGCAATTACCGATGAAGATGTGTGTGAGCCGGCAAGTAAGTGTACGTGGCACATACGCATCATCGGTAATGGTGCTGGTGTCCTAACAGCATAATATCAACAATGCAATATGAAATAACAATGTAAGTATGCGATGCGGAGCGAGCAACCAAAATGAGCGGGAGCTAAATATTAAACACTGGTGCCATTTGAAATAACACGAATCGTGGGGTTTTGAAAATAGGGCTACGGCAGTTTTAAGAAAGGATACGTCTTTTGAAATATCCGTAGATCCCTTGACCTGTCTTTTAAAATACCCACGATCCGCTAGTTTTGAAATAGGTAGGAGTCTAATCTAATCTAATAACTAAACTAAACTAAAGGGCTAAGCTAACAAGCTGGACTACAGGTAAGGAAACCGCCTAGCATCTGAGTCGATATATATACATACCTGTATATATATTAGTCGGTGATCCCGCCTCAATAATATCATATCCGATACCATATCTATAATCAGACATCCCAAGTCAAGAGTGCGGATCAATCATCAAAATATAGCTCGTACGTAAATCCGTCGTACGGCATCCCCAAATCTGGGTACGGGTCAATATCATATTCATCACACTATTCATTCGGTATCCTCTTTATCAAAGATCATAGTCTAGGGTACTGACCTATGTCTAGTACAATACTAATATCATCAATATGGTCATGATCTGGCTACTGATCGACAGTCTCGTACAAACTGATATCATCAGCACATCATCATCAAGGGGTATACATCGCCCAATACGGCCTAATATCAATATCCTAGCATATCATGTCTCATATCACGATCACATGTCGACCATTTTATTTATAACACTATTCACCTGTATCGCCGCCCCAAGATCCGCTATGACACCAGGACGTACCTCAAGTACGAATCCTGCCATATCACCGATATCACAACCTCAACACAAATCTCATCGACTCATCTCAATCCCAAGTATCATCCTCAAATCCGTATGTGAACACATAGTCCCATACCCATGTGAACACATAACTATATATATATTCCCGTAAACACAAATGGAAGAAGAATGTATGCAAGTATGGGTGGGTGTGTGCATGTATGGTGCGACCACTACTCTAGGGTTTCGCGATACTAAACCATCCATATTTATCATCAATAAACTCAAACAATATATAATCAATAAATGTGTGTATACGTATTCGTATACATCACCACGAACTGCGGGGGTGCTATACGCCATCCACCCGACTTCTCCCCGTAGATATAAATCTACTCACCTGATCTTCGCTCGCCGGTGCCGACGTCGCCACGAGCTTGCTTGTCGTCTCGAAATCCACATGGAGTACCTACATATCATAACGCACCGTATCGTATTAAAATCCGACTCATGACCAAAACGACACACGAATCCCACATAGGTCAAAACCTATGGTTTGCTCTCTCTCAAATCAACCCAAAACCCTCGACATCGGCGTACAAACGCCGAGTGATCGAGAAAAACTCAAACGTACAAATCATAGTTCCCAAAACTCACTAATTATAATATAAAACAGGGTTTAAATCATCAAAATATTAAAATAAATCAAATTGATTTATTTCCGAAAACCTAGAAAGCACTAAATTTTCGTTTTAATTCGAAACTTGATGTTTTAACAAATCTAATGACCATAATATCCACTAAATATCATAACTAAGTCATATAAACCATTAATAGATTTTATCCTCATCAATTTTCATTAAATCCAAAATTCTAGTTTGCAAATTATCCAATTTTAACATTTTAAAAGCAACAATTTGTAAACTAGCAACTAAATTAGTTTTAGCATTCCATTAACATGTTAATCTCCTCATTAAAACCATAATAAATTTATAAAAACCCTAACTAGATTTTAAATTTCACATTTTCAATAATTTCTAAAAACCTAGTTTACAAAAAAAAAGCTTAATTTGGACATTTTACATCTAACAATTTACATATTGGCAATTAGATTAGATTTTTCATGTCTTAAGATCTTCACTACTCCACACAACCATAATCCAAATACTCTAAACCCTAACTTTAGATTAACCCTTCACTTGAAAACCAAACTTTAAAATTAAACCATATTTAAACTTCTAGTTAGCTAGATTGAAGTAATTAGACAACATTTTGACTAAAGGGTTAAGATTATACCTCACAATTTCAAGAGATCCAACATGAATCTAGCCTCCCAAACTTGCTTCTTTTCACCAATATCCATACAAGTATAGCCAAGGAAAAATGGGTAAGGGTTGGATTTTGAAATTAGTGAGGTTTTATTTGATTTTTCATGGAATTTTTGTGAACTTTGGAGAAGAAATGAGATGGGGAAATGAGAGAAGGGGGGCTGCTGAATTTCTGCAGCAGTGAGGAGGTGAGAGAGAGTGTGGTGTTGGGTATGGGTGAGAGAAAAGTCCAAGTAAGGAGCCATACATCAAGTATAAAGACACATGCTTTAATGTTTAACACCAATTTCTTTTCTTTTATTTTCTTTGACCTTTGGAAGAGGGGAAAATGGGCAGCCCCCCCTTTTTTTTGGTCGGCCAGAATTTGTGAGGAGAGAGAGTGTGTGAGGGGTGAGTTTGGGTGAGGGAAAAATGATAAATGTTGTACCCCACTTCCATTAACACTAATTTCACCGAAAAAAGCTTTTTTCTTCGATATTTTCTAAACCGTTTTGGCAAACCATTTTATTTCAAAAACTACATGATAAAATTTTGTTTAATGTGTTATGATGCACAAAATTTGTTTCAACTCATTCCAATTTGTAATTTTTTCTAATTAAATGTATTAGTGACGGCTTAAAATAATATTTTTTTCAGAAAATTTGAAATTTCACCAGTGGCTCAATAAACACCAATTAATAGCAATTACATAGCTAGAATATGAATATTTAATTTTATAATAAAAATATTTGCATTTTGACTTTTTTTACAGAAAACCCCATTATTTTACCGTTTTTCCGAAATTTCACCAGAACGATTTTCAAAACGTTACAATCTTCCCCCCTTAAAGAAATTCGGTCTCCGAATTTAAATTAAAACTCCCCACAAATACTAAAATATCTAAGCAAAACCATCAAGTTGTCGGGGCTCCGAAATCGTAAATACATAAAACAAATCGTAGCGCAGCGCATGCGCATGAAAAATGAGCATATAACTCAAATCAAAACTTCGTCAAGCATCCCGCAATCATCGGAGTCATGGGGAAGACATCAATGCCAAATCCAAAGCAAAACCAATATGATATAACTCGAAACTATACATGTAAATATCGAATTTATATATGTAAGTATCTGAAGGAAATGCATGCCAAATCTCTTTAAGTCGTTGTGCAACGCGTATAACACTGCACAGTAGCGGACATCTATCACAAGAAAATAACTATATATATATATATATACCTTTGTTTGAAATGTACGTTCCGCGGTTTTGGGAAACAATTTAGAAGGGTCTCCTTGTTTTAAACATTTCATGTCATATCAGACACGTAGGTAAATACTGAGGCTATAGCTCGCTTTTTGGAAATCCCTTCAATAACTATCAATGCATGCAAAATATATTCAGGTACTGTCCTCTGACTAGTCCTGCTCAGTACGAAAACACATAGCAATATCATAAAAACGTACTACTCTATAAGAAAAATCAATCCCAAAATACGCGTATGAATACTACGTGCGTCTGGTGCGCACGGAAATCAAAATCCAAATATGTGCCATACATATGCACAGAAACAACATCTAAGTGCATCGGGTGTGCACGAAACATCTGTCGTAGGCAACATGTGTGCCTGACAGCAAAATCAGGTGCATTTGACATGCACGAAAAATCTCGATTTAGTGCATCTGGTGTGCACCAAAATCACATCTCAAAACATGCGCTCAACATGTGCGAAAATCCAAGGCAGGTGCATCCATCATGCACGAAATCATGAAATCCAATATCAAGCGCCGAACATGCGCAAAATCAAATCAGGTGCACAAGGTGCCCAAAACAAATATCGAGTATCACAATCGAAATCGAAGTCCAGTGCATCTAAGTGCACAAAAGACGTATCTCTACACTGCAAGCATATATAAACTATACAGAGTGCAGGAACCAATTCGTGTGCGTGCATACGCACAAAATCAACTCAAATGTCTAAAACCGTAAAATCACAAACATGTGAAACCAAAACACGAAAACGATATCAAGTGCAACACCGTGCAAAGATCGTAAATCCCCAATCATCAAAATCAAATCATACGAATAAATCACCCAAAACATCGAAATCAATAATGGCGGAATAGTACCGCTCAAGTGCATTCTCGAAGAATCTCGGGCCAACTGTCGCGGTCACTAGTGGGACGTCTCGTCGATGATCATGAACTCTGGCCTGCTGGTGTGCGTAACAATGACCACTCCTGGGTCAAGGTCTTCACCGTGAATTACCAATCTCTCGGTCCATCGGCTCATCGGCCCTGTCAGGTGTGCTAACGGGGATGATCCCGTTCTGGCACTTCTCTGGTCATCTCTCGGTCAATCATCGCGACCACTCGTAAGACAGCATATCACTGGCGTCGGCCTCTGGCTCTCTGAATGTACGCGACACATCTGATCCTGGGTGCAAGTATCATTGCAGCAGTGTCCTGGAAGGAATCTTGCTCACGGTCTCTTCCATGTCTCGTCTCTGCCAATTGTCCGGAAGTCATCATCCTTTACTATATCTGTTTCTTGTTCCGTAACGGCTGTATACTCATCGCGACTTCTTCTGGAAGGTATATCCAAGTAAAATGCCTCGGTATGCGTATCGCATCTCTGATGTCGGAGGAGTGGAACGTCATCTTATCTAGATCTGGTACGAACCTCTTACTCCACTTTCTCTAATGTCGACTGCTTCGGACTCGTCTCATCGTGGCTACATGGACTGAGCTCCAACGGCTATCCTCGTATCGGGAGTCTCCCAAGAAATGCATCTCACCACCTAGCATCCGAATTAAGTCGAGCCATCCGATCGAGTCGTCAAAACCTCATAATCCCCTAAGAGCTCAACCTCTTGAGCACAATTTAATAGTATCGAGTACATACCACAGCATCGGTGGTCCAGCCGTAGAAGGGCAAACCCAAGCCTCACTAATGGCGCCGTAGAACTGCCGCAAACCCGAAGGTTCAAAGGCTTTCACACGATCATTAAGTCGAGTTAGGGTTTCATTCTTCTAGAGGGACCATAGAATTGCATGCATGTCTTTCCGACTACTTTAAACTTAGAATAATAGGTTTCTGACATTCAATCGTCTCTGTCGACTCCCAACGTCTCCGCATGAAGTCGTCTCTAGCTGGAATCAATCTATCTGATGACCTCGCATCGGGGTAGGCGAACGATCCACATGTCTTAGTCATTCATCCTCGATGACTAGCGACCTTCTATCATTGGCTGAATCCTCCGGTGCTCTCCCTGCCCGTAATCGTGGTAGCAAAACCATAACGGGTACTGATGAGGCTAGATCGGAATGAATATAATACTGAGCAAAGAAATGTACATCCTAAGGCTTCTTAAGTAGAGTAGCGTATCGTAAATATGCCGCGGAACATACCCACGGTACGTCACTCTACTTTAGTCACCTATTCCATCAACCAAGGGTCATCCTACGCTCCGAAGGTAAAACCTAACGCTCTGATACCATTCTGTCACGACCCACCCCCAATAGAGAGATTATTGTCCGCTCTGGCCGAAACCGCACGGTTTTGTCCTTCGGGGCGAACTGGACCCGACCAAGGGCCACTTCCCAGGAGGTCACCCATCCCAGGACTTCCCTGGCCCGAGCACGCTTTAACAGGGAGTTCTCAAACTCCTGTAGTGCCAGTTCACTTAAAAGGCGTCTTTGTATTGAAGAGTGGTATCATTCCAATTATATTACACATCTGTCCTCTTTCGGAATGTATTCCGAAAATTCCCCATTGTTTTATAATGGGTCCCCATGTATATCTGGTATAAATGGGTATACCGGATAATACCTGGGGTATTACAACGGGTCAAGCTTTCGGGCTCGAGTTCAGCTCATATTCGGCTTATTAAAAATTGAACCGGGCTGATACCGAGCTAAACCCTAATCGAACTCGAGTTGGCTCGTCCAATTACCGCACGTAATAGTAATTATAAAAAAATGTATTTAAAAGGGCCATCAGTTATTCATTTTTTATTAAAAACAAAAACAAACACATCCTTTAATTTTAAAAAAAAAATTAGAGGGCTCCCACCCCTTTCTTTCCCACTGCCGCTCTCCCGAACGGTCCTAAATGGTTGTGGTTCTCGTCCTATTTTCGAATGCATATTTCCAGTCTGGAACGAGAAAGAAATAAAATAATGGATGCATTGTACGTGCGATCTGGTATATTGTCGAAAAATTTCTCTCTCATATGGATTAATTTGGAAAGAACAAGTCTTCTTATTTGCTTGTTGCCAACCATAATTAATATGTTTTGACTCATCATTGACTGAATGCACATAGATGATCAAATGACGTGAAATTGTTTTATAGTTGCTTGAGAGCTCATTCATTTTAGTCCTGATCAGTGTTTCGTATCATGTTGATGGTAATTTGAAGGGGTAGGAACCCGTCCAATCCAGAGGGAAAACGAAATATAGGTTTTTTACATGCTAATAAAGTTCGTAACAAATCCTCGGTTGGGTTATTCAGTTGCTTTTTTTCCCGGCTGATGATCTTCTCTGGAAAAATTATTCTATGTGTTGGCTGTATATATCCGGACAGAGAAGTAATAGAAGTGTATACCCCATAGGCTGTTCAAGACTGTCCGAAACTCTCCCCTCTCTCTCACCCCTGCCCGGATGCATTACACCCGGCACATCGAATAATTTCTCCTTCTGATGATGCTCAATATTGGCGATCTCCAAGATCAGGACACGTGACAAATGACGTGTCCCAGGACTCAGAAGAAAGGGCCGACCAGGCCACCCCGTACCTGACCTGCAATCACAAGCTGGCTCTCCTCGGGGCCCCCTGCAAACTGGCCTCCTTGGCCCCTCAGCTTGCCCCGAGCTGCCACAAGACCAAGGCTCCTCGGCCTTCTCGCTCGTCTCCGAGCCCCCAGCCGAGGCCGTCTTCCTCGGTCCCTCTGACCAGCTCCACCGCTCACAGGCGTAACCGCCGCTCCGCGAATCTCGCCATGCGCAAATTCTCCGCCAGTAACATCCTACGTTCCACGCCTCCGCGATCTCCATTAATGGGCGATCCGCTCTCTACGCAGGCGTGATGTCGGGAGCGTAACTGCAGGCGAGATTCTCGCACCTGCTGCTGCGTGCTGCCGCCCCTATATAAACCCCCATCACAGAGGGATCAAGTAAGCCATTCTTGACTCTACTAAGCCGTTACTCTGCTCGGATCTCATCACTAACTTGATCGTCGGAGGGTCCTTGGTGGCACCAAACCATCCCGGGACTTCTTCGCAGGTACTCGGCGCCAAACTCCTCATACCATCTCTTTCACCAAAAACCATTGAGACCCACACGCAACAGAAGATCACCATCAAAATCCACCGGGAGATCAACGGAAGACAACATCTGACGGAGACCTGAAAAGGACCTCCATCAGTTGGCGCCTTCTGTGGGAAATCACAAACTCCATAAAAACAAAGTCGGCCTTCCGATCTCCGCCCGAATGGCGAGCAACCATCCTGAAGATCCCGGCACCAGCCGACGCCTTCCCCTCACCGAAGGCGTGGACGAGCCTCCTCCAGCGACCATCATCAACGCCCTCGCCAGCCGAATAGACCGGCTACAGTCCCTTGTGGAAGCCCTCGTCAATGTCCAAGCGGCCGGTCCCGGGCCCCAGATCGCCGCTCCACCGCCTCCAGAGGGCTCTGGCCCCGTCTGGATGGCTGACCACCAGCGGCCTGCGACTCCTGGCTACCGATCTCTCAAGCCGGTACCCCCCAAGGCCCGCTGGGCGCCCCACGGCTCCACACCGAGGTTCTCCGCCAGAACGCCTCGTCTCGAGCCTTCTCGCGACCTTTATCCCCCAGAGAAGATGTCAGTCACCTCGCCTATCCACAGGTATGGTCGACACCACCACCCTCGGCGGGGCCGCACAGAAAGGGTTCACCTCGGCGGCTCAAGAGCCATCTCGCCCAAGAATCTGAGGCACCTCATCGAGAGGAATCGGGCCGCTCCCAGACGCAGGCCACCCGCAGTGGAGGCCAGGGATCCCAAGGTGCCGATTCCTCGGGATACCACGGTCGGTTCGACGCCCTCGAGAAGAAAATCGAGGGCATGCGCCGGGAGGCTCACCTCTCGAACGACGGGGCTAAGTACGCCTCCGATTCGCTCACAAAGCCGTTCACCGAGGAATTGCTTGCCGTCCACGTCTCTTCGCGCAACAAGCCCCAAAGGTCTCTCTGTTCGACGGGAAAACCGACCCGAAGGACCATTTGGACGCTTTCACCGCGGGGATGAGCTTCCAGGACCACTCCGACGCCGCCCAGTGCAGGGCCTTCCCGGCCACCTTTATCCGCGCAAGTCGGGACTGGTTCCGGGGGCTCGAGCCCCGCTCGATCTCGACCTTCGACGAGCTGGCTACTCAATTCCTCGGCCATTTCATTGGGAACCGTCGACAGAAGAGTACGGTCGACTATCTCTTCATGGTTAAGAGTGGGGATAAGGAAACGTTCAAGGCCTACATTACCCATTTCTACAACGCCCTTCTCGAGGTACCCGAGCACCGGGACGAGACCGTCATCACGGCGCTTAGATCTGGTCTGAGGCACAAAGAGTGGTTACGCTCCTTCGCGTTGGCGTAACCCAAGACCATGGCCGAGGTCAAGGCGTGGACCGAGCGCGAAGTTCATCTGGAATCCGAGGTGAACGCTAACCTCCCCCGAGCAGAACGATCCGACCAGAAGAAGAGGGCTCCGGAAGAAAGGCCGGAGCGTCAGCAGCCCTACCACCCGAAGTTCCAGGAGTATACCCCTCTTAACGTCTCCCTCGCAGTATTGCTAGAGGAGGCCCAGAACGAGGGGTTCTTCAAGTTCCCTCCGATCCCGCGTCAGGCTGCGAAGCAAACCCGGGGCCCTTACTGCGCTTTCCACCGGACACTGGGCCACGCCACGGAGGATTGCAAACAACTCAAGGACTACATCGAAGAGCTCATCCGATCGGGACGCCTCGCCTCACACTTGAGGGACAAACAACAGGCCGACCGCGAGCAGGAGCAGCACCACCCTCCCGCTGACCTAACCATCGGTCAGATCATGCTCGTTTCGACTGACGGCCAGCACGGAACTCAGGGAGCCCCGCACCCTGCACCATGCGCGGAGGCCCACGGTCCTTCGGGGAGCTCATACCAAGCCAATAAGATCATCTACTAGCCTGTACCTTTTCTTTAGGGCAATGTAAACCCTTCCTAGGATCTATTGTTAATTTAATAAAGATCAATGGAACATTGCGAAAAAGAAAGAAAAACCTTATTTATTCAAGAGGTATTATGGGCTCCTCAACCATACACGCAAAAAAAAAGGAAATTACAACAGTAGGGGAAGGGGGTGCAGCGAGCACTACTCATGGTACTCGGTAAAGATTTCCGCCAGCCGGGGCCTAGCGAGGTCCAACCTTTGTCCTCGGTTCTCCTGCGCGCGTCGATCCCAAGCCTCAGCTCGTAGCATTCGCGGACGAGCGCCTCTGAGCGGGCCGGCCGGTTCGCGGAGATCAGGCCGAAGCGTCCCAGAGACTGCAGCTTGCCCACGGCCTCGTCATAGAGCTGCTCGGACAAGGGGTTGTAAAGCCCCGGCGACGCCCTCCAGATGGAGTACATCAGCAGCTGTAGCAGGGAGGAGCATCGGGGGAGCAGCCGGCCTCAATGGTCCTCAATGCTCCCATAGACCAGCTGCACCATGTCCTCGGTGCAGTACTGGTCGTAAAGGTACACGTCTTCAAAGTGGATGATGTCGGGGATGGTAAATGGGAAGTCTTGCATTTTCGACGATCTTTTTATGAAGGATGGAAGGACCAGTACTCCTTCAGCCTTATATAACCCGCTGCGCAGCTCAACAGTCGCCTGCTTTCACCCAGAAGGTCGCTGCCACATGGCGGTCATCAAGCCTTCTCTGGTGGAATCGAAGCGACGCGCCCCTAGCGCTTCGCCTCCCCCCGCATTCAATGCACATGCTACGCGCACTGTTGCCACGACCGATCATATTCCCCATACCTACAGCTGGACGGTCGTGCTACACCTCACCAAGATTTGACCCAGCAGCTACCCTGCTCGGTCACCCCTGACGAGTAGATTCCCTAACGCAATGCCAGGGATCAGAAAGCCCTCCCAGAGTCAGTCGAGCCCGAGGATCCCTCGCTCGGCTATCCCCAGCGGGCAGCTTCCCTGCCGCAACGCCGAGGATCAAGAAGCCCTCCCAGAGGAAGTCGAACCCGAGGATCCCTCGCTCGGCTATCCTTCAGGACAAAAGCCCTCGCCAAGAGGCACCGGGCAGTAACCCTGCCCGGACAAGGGTCCTTGGTAGGCTACTACAGCCCCTCCCGTGCTAAGGACCAAAGTCCTCCCAGAGGCAGTCGAGTCCTTGCTCGGCTATCTGATTGAATGATTTAGCGTGCTTGCGCTTTCTAAAAGATAGATCAAAAATATTTGTAACCGCAATCAAGAACGGCGTCGCATGAAGCTAGCCGGTGAATACGGGTCGGTCCACAGGGATGTGTAAATTTCCTTTAAGTTCTTACGAGTTAATTCCAAATGATGTTGGGTCTTATAAATAAACCTAAAAATTGAAGTTGTATGCTACTAGGCTTAGAAACTTGCTAGGATTAGGTTTAGGGAAAATTTGGTAAACAACGATCTACATCTCTTTCCATTGCCATTAATTAAATATATCATATTAGTGTTATGGTAAATCTTAACAAAGGGGATTAGGATGATTGGGAAGATTGATTCTCCCTCTAGATCCTTGTCCTTCCTTTCTTAATCTTTACCCTAACCTCCATGGAAAATCTTAAAATCCGGGCCTTTAGACTACGGAATCACCACTACCTTGAGGGTAGAGTGCCGTAGGGAGCGGAATAAGAAGGTATGCATGGAGTTCTAATATTCATAAAAGATTGGCAACGAAAAGAGATGAGAGATCTTCATCTCTCAAATCCTTCCCTACTCCTAACCCAAACAAGCGAGGAAACTACTCGCTCATTAAGGGGATGAAGAAAGACATGAATTTATTAAAGAGTGAAAACATTTATTGCAAGTTAATAAAAACTAAACTAATTTAAACTAAGGCAAGAAAGTAATTTACCCAGGGCAGATATGAAAAACTACAACTACTGCAAAAAATAACCTACTTACTTTTGATGCGCTCTAATTTCAAGAAAACAGAATTTTATTCATGAGTAAAGGCATAAAAAAATACAAGGACTTGGGTTCTATTTATAGGACATAGAAACCCTAGGGTTACAGCTGATCCGCATGTCTACAATTATAAATATACCCTCAGGAAATCTTCTTAGAGCCGCCTCAGAATTATGGTAAACTTTTAACCGCGCACGGGCTTCATATGGCGCGGAACCGCGGCATGGGTAGGCATTGGGCCGCGGTTCCACGGCCCTTTGAGGGGTTCACTTCATGAAAATTTCTGGGCTGCATCATGGTTATTTGGTCTTGTTATTTCTTCAGTTTATTTCTCTGTTTGGCTTCTGTATTAATTCCAGATCTTCAGTGAACACTTTGCAATGGATCTTTTAACCGTCTGCTTTGTATTTGTGGATCTTGCGTTGCCTTGTTGATGGTGAACCGTTCTTCTTCTAGGCTTTACTAAGATCTTCCTATTTGTTGGTCAAAAGTCTTTCTTTTGTGTCGTCTTTTGTGTTTTTCACTGTTCTCGCTCCAAGAACCTGCAACCTGTAACATGTAGCAGACATGGGTCAAAAGCACCTGTTTTTATTCTAAAATGCGTAAGAGTAGGGAATACAAAATGCAATATTATGCTATGAACAAATACCCCCAAACTTATCTTTTGCTTGTCCTCGAGCAAACTTATTTTTTATTCTCGATAAAAATCTAACCTAGCCGCACTTTCGCAGGGAAACGCGATTGCACTGAGCACGTGCAACAAGCCGTTAAACCTCTAGGTGTCCCTAGTAGGAGGAGTGTTGTCTCCTGAGGGTTTTCAGCGGATACTACTCACAAAATCCTATCATTTCGGTTTTTCGACCTTTGTTTTCTAATTAGGTTTTTCTAACAAGGAATTCTATTATCGTCGACCTGCAAATTATCCACCCATATTCTTCACACTTCCTCATTATTTAACTTAAGATTATACATGTTCTATAGACTTACTTAGATTTCGGCATCTCTTAAGTTTTCCTTCTAGGGTTCCATCTCCACTTAGGAATTTCTATCAACTCTACTAAAGATACAAGTTATATTCTTCATTCCTCTCTCTTATCTAAATTCCAATCACATACCCCTACGTGTGTGTATAGATCACCCCTACATTTGGAAATTCAAATCAAGCAATCATACCCTTGTCCGTTGTCCAAAGTACTTATTAGTAGGTGAATTTTTAAATGAATTTGTTTACACATCCTTCATGCGATCGTTAATACTTCTTGAGGTACCAACAACCGATTACAAGATGCGTTAGCACTTTAAGGCGTACTTCCTAGTTTTGCAACACCCAAGGCTTTTAGCAGTGACTCCCAAACCAGTTGGTCTAAGGCACTAGGTGATGAAGCACCCTCGCTAAATATTTTTCTATTTTTACAGCCTTAAGTAATCACAAAAACCAGTGTCCATTTTTTCTTTATTCACTTTTTTTTCTTTTCTTTTATTTTCATTGTACGACGGACTTTAGACAAGAGCATTTCAAGGTCTCTTCTACTATTCCACGTTTCAAGGTGCATGATTGTGCATTTTGTAGGGTATACGTTTTCAGAATCTAGACTTAAGCTAGGAATTATTTTTCAAACTTATACTCTAATAAGAACAT
Source organism: Agapanthus africanus (assembly GCA_030015575.1). NCBI lineage: Eukaryota > Viridiplantae > Streptophyta > Magnoliopsida > Asparagales > Amaryllidaceae > Agapanthus > Agapanthus africanus. The sequence continues at coordinate 749,985,558 of CM057341.1, read as the reverse complement.
CAATACTTTTCCTTTGTTTCGACTTAGCCCAAGAAGTGAACCCAAAAATTGCCTATTTCTAAATAATCTACAAAGACATATACTTTCTACCGTTAAACTCTAAGGAAGGTTATTTTTAGGGTTTTTAATTTGCTAAGTCTAAGATCTAGTTTTTCCTAGCCAGTTAACCTATTTATCAAACTCACGTCAATAAACCAGAATTGAATACATTAATTTTTAAATTTTTTTTTTAATTTTTATGGGTTTTTCTTTTTCTATTTTTTTTTTAAGGTTATTTTAAAAATTTTATGATTTTTATATAAAGATGCAATGCAGAAATTAAATATGCTAAAGAAAAAGAAAAATATATACAATATGCAATTGCAAGAGATAACTATATACACTACTCTCTCTCCCAAACTTGAGCAAAGCAGGGCCCTCACTGCCCGGCCCCACGCCGTGCTCGTGAGCGTGACCGTGATCGTTCCCCTCTAACCAAAAGGGTTTGAATACCCCTCTCAATTTCCGTCAACCGACGGTCGTGATCTCGTGCTGTCGCTCGAAACTCATCCCGCAAAGAATCAATTCTTCTTACCGTTCTCCGCATCAATCGTGCATGCTACTGAGGGGTCAGTTCTTCCCCGCTCGATGTCGAGCTAGAGGTAGGGGTGCGTGCGGGAATATTCTCTGCCGGTTCCGTTCGTGACCAAATATCAGTAAGTCTAGAGTAGGACGAAGTAACGCCTTCAACGAGTGGTCGAACCGGAACTCCTCCTATCATGTATGAATCAAATTCCTCGACGGGGAGGAAATAACGGCAGAGTTGGGTGACTAGCATGGGACAGGGGTAGATGGTACCCCTTTTCCCCGCACCTATAGACTGGAGCAATACAGTGCACATGTCGAACCGTGGATTTTTCGTCATTAGTGTGTGTACGACATGTAATGAGGGGGTGAAAAAAGTCGTGTTGTGCGAACTGCCAAAGATGTTGTTTTGTGCCCACCGGCACACAGTAAAAACGTTCGCGAAAATGGTCCGTGCTTGGATACCCTTACGCGGCTCTCGTGCGCAGTCATTCCCCATCAAGGGCATATAATCCTCAAAATGCAAGGGGTGGTCATGTGCGGGTACACGTGGTATGAGTGTGACCTCGTGGATCATATCCCTACCAATGTGAATTACGCGATCTCCCCAATTTATTTTAATGTAGCCTAAGGTGTCAAGACTATTATCCTCCATTGATTCATAAAATAGGGCAACTAGGTCAGGTAGGACAAACGCAGAGGCGTGATTATAGATCAGGAAATTCCAGCCCCTCTGCTCGATTTCATGTGCAAAATATCTACCGTACACTTCGTGCGTGAAAACTGGGGTAAAATCTCTCAAATTGCATTTTATGTGCCATAATAACTATTTCAGGAAAAAATATGCAGGAACAGAGAGGAAAGGTTCAGATGTACCTCCCCTGAAAATTTCAGGGGGCGAAGATGACAGCCAGCGGCGGAAGCGCGGCGTAAGGAGGCTACGGCGGCGGTATCGCGGCGGAGTAGCGGCGGCGCGGCGAGAATTTTCTGGAGCAGGTCGGTGGCGGCGGCTAGAGTTTTGTGGAGAGAAAATATTAGGGTTATGAGGATAGGAGGCTCGGGTCTCTTTAAATAGAGGGGGGAAAGGGTTATTTGAAGAAAACACCCTCAAAAATGAGGATTTTATTTGCAAATTAAAAAATGTCAGCTCTCAATTCTGAAAATTTGCAATTAGGTCCAAAAATATTTTTTATTTATTTATTATTTTTTATGGTATTTTTGGATTATATATTTACAAATTATATACACACCCCCAAACTTATTTGAAATAATGTTTTGGAAAAGGAAATTTGGGGGTGAAAGTGGAGGAAAATCACTCAGAATAGATCGGCTCCTGCAAGAACAGGAGCTCCTCCGAAGGGTCCGCTGTGAGGAACGGTTTCAATCGATGCCCATTTATTTTGAAAAGCTTACCGTCCTCCGGGTTCTCAAGATCAACCGCACCGTGCGGATAAACGGTGCGGACTACAAAAGGTCCCTTCCACCTAGAACGGAGCTTGCCGGGATGAAAATGTAACCGAGTATCATATAATAAAACATGTTGACCAGGTTTAAATGTCTTTCGCAAAAGGTTTTTATCATGAAATACCTTAGCTCGGTTCTCAGCAATCATGGTATTATCATAAGCCTCATCCCGCAGCTCTTCTAGTTCATTTAACTGCAGCTTTCGATTGCTGCCCGCATCTCCTAAAGATAGATTCAGCTCTTTGATGGCCCAAAATGCCTTGTGCTCAATTTCTACTGGGAGGTGGCAAGCCTTCCCGTAAACAAGTCGGTAAGGAGACATGCTAAGATCGGTCTTGTATGCTGTACGGAAAGCCCATAGTGCATCGATTAATTTGAGTGACCAATCTTTACGGTTTTTAGAAACCGTTTTCTCCAAGATTTGCTTAATTTGCCGATTCGAGACTTCGGCTTGCCCACATGTTTAGGGATGGTATCGCGTTGACAGCTTATGGGTGATAGAGTATTTGCGCATTAAGGACTCAAATGTCCTATTGCAAAAGTGAAAACCATTATTGCTTATTATCGCTCGAGAGTGCCCAAATCAAGAAAAGATGTGTTGTTTTAGAAACCGAACGGCAACCTTGTTATCATTCGTTCGACTAGGAACAACCTCGACCCATTTTGAAACATAGTCAATGGCCAAAAGAATATATACATTTCCAAAAGAGTTAGGAAATGGTCCCATGAAGTCTATACCCCAAACATCAAAAATATCTACAACCAAAATTGGTTGGAGCGGCATTTCGTTTCTCCGCGATATTCGGCCCAAGTGTTGGCACCGGGAGCAAGTTTTACAGTATTCGAATGCATCTTTGAAGAGTCGTGGCCAATAGAAACCACACTGCAAAACTTTCTCGGCTGTCTTCTTTGGGCCAAAGTGCCCTCCACATGCTTGATCGTGGCAAAAAGACAGCACACTCTTAACCTCAGTTTCTGGTACACACCGACGAATGATTTGGTCGGAACAATATTTAAAAAGATAAGGTTCATCCCAGTAAAAATGCTTTACTTGGGACAAGAATCGAAGTTTATCCTGTTTCGACCAATCGTTAGGTATCAAGCCGGTGGCTAAGTAGTTTACAATATCGGCAAACCATGGTTCGCAAGAAACGGTCAAGAGTTGCTCATCGGGAAAAACATCAGTAATTGGAAGTTCAAGTGTAGGCGAAGAAGGAAGTCGTGAAAGGTGATCGGCCACTACGTTTTCACATCCCTTTTTGTCCCTTATGACAAGGTCAAATTCTTGCAGCAAAAGGATCTAACGTATTAGTCTCGATTTAGCATCCTTCTTCGCAAAAAGGTGGCGAAGAGCTGAATGATCCGTGTACACAATAACTGCAGAGCCGATCAAATAAGGCCGAAATTTTTCAAGTGCAAACACAACAGCTAAAAACTCTTTTTCTGTCGTTGTGTAGTTTAATTGGGCCTCATTTAATGTTCGGCTAGCGTAATAAATCACGTGAGGCATCTTATTAATGTGTTGTCCAAGAACAGCATCAATGGCAAAATCTGATGCGTCGCACATGATTTTAAAAGGGTGCGTCCAGTCTGGAGATGAAAGAATGGGCGCAGAAATGAGAGAGTGTTTCAAAGACTCGAACGCTTCCATGCAAGTTGAGTTGAAAACAAATGTAGTGTCCTTGGCCAATAAGAGAGTCAAGGGTCTAGCAATCTTGCTAAAATCCTTGATGAACTGTCTATAAAAACCGGCATGGCCAAGGAAAGTTCGGATATCTTTGACGCATTTAGGAGGATGAAGATTAGAAATGACTTCAATTTTAGCCCTATCAACCTCTATGCCGTTTTGCGAGATGACATGTCCTAAGACAATGCCTTCTCGTACCATAAAGTGGCATTTCTCCCAATTCAAAGTTAGGTTCTTCTCCCTACAGCGGGTAAGAACTGCGTCAAGATGTCGTAAACACTCGTTGAAGGAGTCACCGAAAATGGAGAAATCGTCCATAAAGATTTCCAAAAACTTCTCCACCATGTCAGAAAAGATCCCCATCATACACCGCTGAAATGTAGCGGGTGCATTGCATAACCCAAAGGGCATGCGACGATAAGCAAAAGTGCCAAAGAGACAAGTAAATGTAGTCTTGTCTTGATCCTCTTTGGCTATGGGGACTTGGTTATAACCGGAATAGCCATCTAAAAAGCAGTAGAACTCGTGCCCCGCCAATTGTTCTAGCATTTGGTCAATGAAAGGCAAAGGAAAGTGGTCCTTCCTTGTCGCGGCATTGAGTTTCCGGTAGTCGATGCAAACTCGCCACCCTGTTTGGGTGCGAGTGGGAATTAACTCATTTGCCTCATTGGTAATGACCGTGATACCCGATTTCTTTGGCACGACATGAATGGGGCTAACCCATTGGCTATCCGAGATAGGGTAAATGATACCACTATCAAGACACTTAACAATCTTCTTCTTGACCGCCTCTTTCATAATGGGGTTGAGGCGTCTTTGTGGATCCCTTGCTGGCTTGGCATCATCCATCAAATGTATATGATGTTCGACTATGAGGGGACTAATCCCCTTGATGTCCGCCATAGACCAGCCGAAAGCTTGCCGATTATTGTGTAAGACCATTAAAAGAGCCTTCTCTTGCTCGAAAGATAGAGAGGCAGATATGATAATGGGTAAGGTCTTATTCTCACCTAAATAAGCATATTTTAGGTGCGACGGCAGAAGCTTTAGTTCGAGTTTAGGTGGTGAAACAATGGATGGTAACAATGGAGTGACTGTTTCAAACTCGAATGATTCCATCAAAGGTTCAAATTAAGTGTACGCTACCGACTCGGATGGTTCAACTAACTCATCCGGAAAAACAAAAGACTCAAACTCGGGTGGAGAGTCTTCAAGATCGTCAACAAAGGTGAAACACTCATAATCCTTGTCCGTTGTGAAAGCTGTGGCGGATTCTAGGAGGAACGCACTAGTGGCGTCAACATTGCTGTGATCAAACATAAAATTTTCGAACTCACAGTCCTCCTCCGCGATCTCATTGATCGAGCAAACATCAAGTACGCTAGAATTAGGCTCGCAAGGCTGACTTCCTAACTTGAAAATGTTGAGTTCAACTGTCATATTGCCAAAAGATAGATTCATTGAACCGTTACGACAGTTGATTACCGCGTTAGAAGTCGCGAGGAATGGTCGACCAAGTATCACCGGAATTTGATTGCGGGGGTTAGCGACAGGTTGTGTATCCATAACAATAAAGTCAACGGAGAAAATGAAATCCCCTACTCTAATTAACACATCCTCCAACTCTCCCCTAGGATGGGTGATTGATCGGTCGGCCATTTAGAGAGTGCAATGAGTGGGCTTAAGCTCTCCAACGCCTAACTGTTCGTACACTGAATAAGGTAGCAAATTGACACTAGCACCAAGATCTAATAGTGCTCTATTGATGGTCTTGTTCCCAATTGTGATCGAAATAGTAGGACAACCGGGGTCCTTGTACTTTGGGGGTAAAGAATTGACAAGAGCATCACTAACAGCACTAGCCATGAAAACTTTCTTTGGTACTTGTGACTTTCTCTTTTTGGTGCTTAAGTCCTTTAAGTTTTTTGCATATGAAGGAACTTGTTGGATTGCATCCAAAAGAGGGATATTTATGCTAACATGTTTGAACAACTCTACAATCTTCTCCATCTGTGGAGTTGGTTTATTGGATCTCAACCGATTTGGAAAAGGAACATTTTGAAACATAGTTGAGTCCAATTTTTGCGGATCAGATTGTTGAGTTGGAACGGAACCCCGTGTAGATGTGTTCGTGTTGTGAGAAGAGGGTCCGTTCGAGCTAGAAGAAGAAGAGCTATGTGAAGGATGGAGAATAGGCTCTAACGAAGAAGAAGAAGAAGATGATGATGAAGAAGATGAAGAACCACCGGCAGGGGTGTCATTGTTAATACCCACATTGTTTTGCAGCACTTTTCCGGATCTCAACGTGGTCACAGCATTCACGTTATGATTCTGCTGTTCATGTGCAACATGTGCGTGACCGGGATTTGGGAGTGGTTGAGACGGAAGTTTTCCTTTCTCTCGCTCTTTCAATGCTGCGTTGAGTTGTGCAATTTGCGCCTCAATAGCTTTGATGCTTTGATCGTGTGAGGCACTGTTTTGCACCAAAGATTGAACAGAAGTCTCTATCCTCGCTGTGGTCTGTGCAGATTGCTTTAGGAATGCTTCTAGACTTATTTCGAGCGAGCTAACAGCATTTGGGGGGGGGACAAAATTGTTGGGCACAAAATTGTTCATTTGATTAGGGTAAGGTTGCTGTTGGAGGGGTTGCTGAAATTGAGTTTGTGGAGGTGCTTGTTGTTGTGGAGGAGGAGCCCTTTGAAAATTGTTGTTTCCTTAGGATTGTTGATTTTGGTTCCAAGCGAAATTAGGGTGGCTCTTCCAAACTGGATTGTATGTCGAAGAGTATGGATCATTTCTTTGTCGTTGCTGAAAGGCAGCAATGACTTGATCCTGTCCTTGAGTAGATGCAGTGTAAGGACACTCTTCGGTGAGATGTGATGGATCCGAACAACAACCACAAACAGTTCGTGGAGGCACAATAGGGGCAGGAGAAGGTGCTGAGATTTTGGTCTCAAGCGCTTCTAGCTTTTTCGTAAGAGCGGCCATCTCGGCCTTCATAGCAATTGACATCTATACTTGATGTATGCCTGCCCTAGGTTGACCAATAGAAGAAGATGATGTGGTCTTGGTGCTCTCTCACTGAATTGTTTGTTCACTAAGATCCTCAAGAAACTGCCACGATTCCTCACTGGACTTGGACAGAAAGTGACCTTGACTAATGGTTTCTAGCAACTGCTTCGTTGCCGGGTTCAATCTCTCGTATAATGTTTGGCAAAGTTGCCATCTTTCGATCCCATGGTGAGGGCATTGAACGAGTAGGTCTTTGAATCTTTCAAAACATTTCCAAAATGGTTCGGCAGGAAGCTGTGAAAATTGTATAATCTCATTACGGATTTTAGCAGTTTTGTGATGAGGATAGAACTTTTTAAGAAAATCTTTCACAAACTCGTCCCAATTTCTAATTGAATGTGATGCGGTGCTGTATAGCCACTTCTCGGCTAGATCACATAAGGTGAAAGGAATGACCCTTAGCCTTATAGCGTCATCACTTAATTGGGTAGTTTTCATCATGGCGCAAACGTTTTGGAATTTGTTGATAAAGATATATGTATCTTCGAATTCCAAACCATGAAACTTAGGCAGCATATTGATGAAGTGGGGTTTGATCTCAAAATTGTCCCCATTAGCCAGTGGAAGGGAAAGACAAGTAGGAAGGGCGGTGCGGACGGGGTAGAAAAGATCCTGGAGCGCGACTCGTGCGGGCGCTTCAACAGGCGGGTGATTCGGGTTATTCTCACCTAACGGAGGTGGAATCCTTCCCGTCGGTAAGGTGTTATTAGGATCGTATCCCGACATACCTTCGGAAGAAGAATGTGATGGTGAAAGTGAAGAAGTTGACAAGATTTCGACTTCGGAGTCGAAAGGTTCGTCGGTCGGTACCAACGAAACACGGACTAATCGGGCGCTGGGGTCCCTAGTCCAACCGGACATACACTAAAAGGGTTAGTGTAGTCGAATGATGAAAGACAGAATGTGAAGGTAAGAAAACGTCAATGAGAAGAAGTGGTGTGAGTGAGTGCAAAGATTTCTTTAGCGACAAGTTGCAAGTTTTGAAAAGATTTTTCCTTTTTCTTTTTTAAGTGAGCTTTTGCAAAAAGATTTTTTGAAAAGAGACTTGTGACACAAATGCAATTAACCACACATGCACAATCAAGCCTAAGTCTAGGGTCACCTAGGTCAGCTAGACAGCTCCTAACTGTTCCAAAGGGCTAGAGATAGGACCTCAAACCGCCTCTTCACAGTCAGTTGCGGCCAGGTAGGTGCCAGGTTAGTGGGAAGGAACCACACTGTGAGCCTAATTAAAAACCACTAGCCTTGACACACTTGCCTAGGCACCGCAAAGACAGGTTAAGATAAACGGCCGATGCCTATACTAGTCCTCTTTCCTATTGAGCTCGACGTCCTTAGGGCTGAGTCTAATATTTTTTAATTAAAAGTGGTCAATGCAAATGCTTTAAGTGATTTTTGGGGTCCTGGGAAGGGTGATGAAATTCCCACCCAATCTGAATTGGTCAATAGCCCCTTAAAGTCAGATTAAAATATGCAAAGCAGTAAATCACTTGCAATCAATTTGCTATTTAGCGCGGCGTAAAGAATCCTGCAGAAAATTTAGCAAAAGATATATGGGGATTTGCAGAGGGGAGAATGAGGAAACAAACCAAGCAAATTTCGTGCAGAGAAGACTCCACCAGATCGCGGTTCCGCCGCAGATACCACCCCCAGGCCGCGGTTTCGCGGTGAGAAGAAGAGATCGTGCTCTGAAAAAATTTGTACAGCTCTTCTGTAGCAATCTACCTCTGTTCTGATGTACCCTTTCCTGATTCTCCTTCTGTGTTGTTTCAGATCCGTCAATCCTGCAAAGATCCACAAAGAAAACCCTTCAAACAATAAAAGATGATAGAATTTTTATATTTTTTGATTTTTCAAATTTTTATGATTTTTTTATATTTTATATTAACCCGAAATTACAAAAAGAAAATTTTACGCCATCCCCGGCAACGGCGCCATTTGATTGAATGATTTAGCGTGCTTGCGCTTTCTAAAAGATAGATCAAAAATATTTGTAACCGCAATCAAGAACGGCGTCACATGAAGCTAGCCGGTGAATACGGGTCGGTCCACAGGGATGTGTAAATTTCCTTTAAGTTCTTACGAGTTAATTCCAAATGATGTTGGGTCTTATAAATAAACCTAAAAATTGAAGTTGTATGCTACTAGGATTAGAAACTTGCTAGGATTAGATTTAGGGAAAATTTGGTAAACAAAGATCTGCATCTCTTTCCATTGCCATTAATTAAATATATCATATTAGTGTTATGGTAAATCTTAACAAAGGGGATTAGGATGATTGGGAAGATTGATTCTCCCTCTAGATGCTTGTCCTTCCTTTCTTAATCTTTACCCTAACCTCCATGGAAAACCTTAAAATCCGGGCCTTTAGACTACGGAATCACCGCTACCTCGAGGGTAGAGTGCCGTAGGGAGCGGAATAAGAAGGTATGCATGAAGTTCTAATATTCATAAAAGATTGGCAACGAAAAGAGATGAGAGATCTTCATCTCTCAAATCCTTCCCTACTCCTAACCCTAACAAGCGAGGAAACTACTCGCTCATTGAGGGGATGAAGAAAGACATGAATTTATTAAAGAGAGAAAACATGTATTGCAAGTTAATAAAAACTAAACTAATTTAAACTAAGGCAAGAAAGTAATTTACCCAGGGCAGATATGAAAAACTACAACTACTGCAAAAAATAACCTACTTACTTTTGATGCGCTCTAATTTCAAGAAAACAGAATTTTATTCATGAGTAAAGGCATAAAAAAATACAAGGACTTGGATTCTATTTATAGGACATAGAAACCCTAGGGTTACAGCTGATCCGCATGTCTACAATTACAAATATACCCTCAGGAAATCTTCTTAGAGCCGCCTCAGAATTATGGTAAACTTTTAACCGCGCACGGGCTTCATATGGCCGCGGAACCACGGTATGGGTAGGCATTGGGCCGCGGTTCCGCGGCCCTTTGAGGGGTTCACTTCATGAAAATTTTTGGGCTGCATCATGGTTATTTGGTCTTGTTATTTCTTCAGTTTATTTCTCTGTTTGGCTTCTCTATTTATTCCAGATCTTCAGTGAACACTTTGCAATGGATCTTTTAACCGTCTGTTTTGTATTTGTGGATCTTGCGCTGCCTTGTTGATGGTGAACCGTTCTTCTTCTAGGCTTTACTAAGATCTTCCTATTTGTTGGTCAAAAGTCCTTCTTTTGTATCGTCTTTTGTGTTTTTCACTGTTCTCGCTCCAAGAACCTGTAACCTGTAACATGTAGCAGACATGGGTCAAAAGCACCTGTTTTTATTCTAAAATGCGTAAGAGTGGGGAATACAAAATGCAATATTATGCTATGAACACTATCCCCGGCCGGTAGCTTCCTACCACAACCGACAGGGATCAAAGTCCTCGCCAAGAGGCACTGGGTAGTAACTCTGCTCGGTCCCCGTCCTGAAGGGTCAAAGCCCTCGCAAGAGGCAACCGAGCAGCTGCCCTGCTCGGTCATCTCCGGCTGGTAGCTCCCTACCCATGACGCCAGGGGTTGAAGCCCTCGCAAGAGGCATTCGAGCGGCTGCCCCGCTTGGTCATCCCAGGCTGGTAGTTGTCTACCCGCGACGCCAGAGGTCAAAACCCTCGCCAAGAGGAAACCGCGCAGCTTCATTGCCCGGTCACTCTTAGTGGGCTTCTTACAGCCCCTCCAGCGCTAAGGACCAAAGTCCTCCCAGAGACAGTCGAGTCCTTGCTCGGCTATCCCCGGCTGGTAGCTTCCTACCACAATCGACAAGGATCAAAGCCCTCGCCGGGAGGCAACCGCGCAGCTTCACTGCCGGGTCATCCTTGGTGGGCTTCTTACAGCCCCTCCAACGCTAAGGTTCGAAGCCCTCGCCAGAAGCAACCGAGCATCTACTCTGCTCGGTCGTCCCTGGTGGCTAGCTTCCCTACCGCAATGCCAGAGATCAGAAAACCCTCGCAAGAGGCAACCGAGCGGCTACCCTGCTCAGTCACCCTCGGCTGGTGGTCTATGTTCGCGTTGACAGAGGTCAAAAAATGGCACCCCCCATAGAGCCACCGAGCAGGCGCCCACTCACGCTCGGCTCAAGTACGGTGAACAGCGCTCTGCCCGTCACCCGCAGATGATCCGAGACCCCAGTGAGGGGCATCAGATCTATCCAGGTCAAAGCAATCTCCCTTCGACTTTGGGGCCCATAGGGATACCTCCTCGCCAACGCTTGGCATGCTCGTCGGCGAGTGATCGAAATCAACCCGACGGGAGATTGCTAGACAAGCAGCACACCTGACATGAAAACACAACGGTGCAAGTAGAGATATCCTACGAGCATTCTTCACAAACAGGTGGTAGAGCACGATTTGATGAAGCCAAAGAAAAATTTTATTACTACCAAAGACAAAAGCTTTACAAAGGGTATTTTTTGGGGCTCCCCAGCCTTACAAAATTCAAAAACAAAATAAAAGGTGGAAGACGGGGGCTCTACACCTCGGGGTCAGGTACGACCTCCACCACGTGACGCGCGGGGTCCTCGACGGCTTCCTCGCCAGGAACCTCTTCCCCCTGCTCATCGGCGTCCACGAGGGGGAACTCGGCCCGGAGATCTCCGTCGGCAAACTCCGGCATCCGGGCCTTAACGGCATCAAGGGCGTCGTGCCAAATACAGATCGTAGCCACGGCCAAGTCGTCATAGAAGTCCCTCGACTTCTTATATCCCTCCACCGCCCTCGATTCAGCCGACTTTGCCTCCTCGGCCGCCGCCCCCAGCTCCTTTCGGAGGGTCTTCACCGTCCTCTTCAGGTTGCCGGGGAGCACCTGGGCGTCCTCGAGCTTGACCTCGGCAATCACGGCGGCCTCGCGGTGCCGAGCTACCTCCCGTTTCCCGGCCTCCACCTTGCCTTCCAAGGCGGCGACCCTCGCCGTCATCGCCTCCAGCTCCCGCCCGGAGCTTTCTTGCAGCGAGGCGAGCCGACCCGCAGCCTCCAGCGCTGGGGCTACCACCTCGGCTTCTATGCGCAGGGTGAGGGCTATGTGCTGGAGAAGCTGGGAGACACGGAAAAGATCAGAAAGATGAAAGAGGCACTGAATCTCACAATGAACTAAAAAACTTCCCTGCACGGACTCCTGGGCGATGGACGCCAGCTGAGCCCTGAAGGTCCCCCGGGGGACTCTACCCCCTGCCGAGGTCTCTATCTCGTGCAGAAGGCTATCCGCAACGGACAGCCTCGATGGCACCGCAAACCGGAGGCCCCCTTCCTCCACCACGGTCGGTGAGGACCGGCCCCGGGAAGGTCCCCGGGAGCTCCTCTTGAGCGGCTCCGAGGGAGAGCCGATCTCCTCATCCGAGACCGGGTCCTCCAGAATCAGAGCCCGCTTCCGGCCCGACACTCTGCTGGGACCCGGGGTGGGATCCGCCCCCGAGCGCTCACGGGACACCACCACCGGAGCAGTGGGAGCCGGGGCGGGCTTCACGCGAGAAGAGCTGGCGCCCCCAGCCTTCGTAGCCTTCCTCGGCTGGCGCATGGAGGTTTTTAGCAAGTCGAAGTCCATGGATCCTGCACAAAATAAATACCCAACAAATCAACGACACGAGCAAAACACAAGCCAAAAAGCAAGTCTAACTTACTGACGAACTCGACGGGGCTAAGCCCGGCCCAGCTCAGGACCCTTTTAGACAGCAGCACGTCAGGTCGGGGGATGGGCTCCCACGATGCCACTCTCACTGCGGCGGGGTCATCGTACTGGTTCCCCGGCAAACATTTCTCCCTCGACCACTTGGTGGACACGGGCCAGTCCTCGCCCTCGGGAGGGGAAACGAAGAAAAATTTCTTTTTCCAATCATGGATAGAGGAGGGCAAGGCCACGACCCAGGTCCCGGTAGCGCCCCCCGGCCGCTTCCTGAAGGTGAGATAAACCCATCTCGGGTCGCCCGCTCGACTACCAGGGTGACTTTTGAAGATGAGAGAATAATCGAGAAGGGAAAGGCTGAAGGGAACCGCCTGTAACTTCAGGCGGATCAAGAACCCGAGGAAGATCCTCCACGAGTTCGGCACTAACTGGCCGAGGGCTAAACCGAAGAAATTCAGTGCAGCGACGACCTCGGGAGAGAAGGGCAGGCGCATTCCGCCCCAAAAAGCTTCCAAATACAGGACGATTTCCCTGCCCCGTACTTGATCCGCCCTCTCTCCCTCTTTGGCCAATTGGAGCGTGTAGCGCGAGGGGATGTGGAAGCGAGCCCGAGCATTGGCAAGCTCGTCTTCATGCCTCACCCAGCACGAGGAGCCAGGGGCTGTATCTGCCTCCTCCTCCCTGTAGGCGACCCCCGCCTCACGATCCCGGGGAGAGGATCCAACCCCTGCTCCCCCAGGAGACTCAGACACAGCTAAAGGGACCCTAGAACCTACTCCTACAACATCTACTGACTCTACAAAGGAAGACATCTAACCTTGGAAAAGGGAATCTTCACGGGCCGAAAGCGGGAGAAAGGAGACGAGCGTCGAGCAGCCAAGTCTTTAGAGAGGGAAATATGAAGGAGTAAGGGCCCAAGGGCAGACCCCACCCCTGTTTATTGCTGCAAGCAGCCTCATCCAACGGCGCCCGTCATCTCCCGCCGAAACGACTCCTCGCGCCCAGCGGCTCCGATCGCTCCACGTGTCGATCCTGCGCTGGACCGCGTCCCATCAGATGCCGCAGGCCTGCATACGTCGTGTCAGCCAATTGATGCGTGGACCGTCGCTTCAGTGGCGAAGTGCACGAGCCGACGCACCTTCTTTAAATGCAAAGATCTCGGCCTGATTCGCTAACAGAAAAGACAACTGACGACCCGAGGGCTCGTCCCGACAAAAGCCCTGGGAAGGAGTTCGCCTCGGGAAGCCTAGCAGTCCACTCCTGACCTGACCCGCTAGCTGGCCGGGACAAGAGTGGGGGGCTAATGATGATGCTCAATATTGGCGATCTCCAAGATCAGGACACGTGGCAAATGACGTGTCCCAGGACTCAGAAGAAAGGGCCGACCAGGCCACCCTGTACCCGACCCACAATCACAAGTTGGCCCTCCTCGGGCCCCCCTGCAAACTGGCCTCCTCGGCCCCTCAGCTCGCCCCGAGCTACCACAAGACCAAGGCTCCTCGGCCTTCTCGCTCGTCCCCGAGCTCCCCAGCCGAGGCCGTCTTCCTCGGTCCCTCTGACCAGTTCCACCGCTCACAGGCGTAACCGCCGCTCCGCGAATCTCGCCATGCGCAGATTCTCCGCCAGCAATATCCCACGTTCCACGCCTCCGCGATCCCCATTAATGGGCGATCCGCTCTCTACGCAGGCGTGATGTCGGGAGCGTAACTGCAGGCGAGATTCTCGCGCCTGCTGCTGCGTGCTGCCGCCCCTATATAAACCCCATCACAGAGGGGTCAAGTAAGCCATTCTTGACTCTACTAAGCCGTTACTCTGCTCGGATCTCATCACTAACTTGATCGTTGGAGGGTCGTTGGTGGTACCAAACCGTCCCAGGACTTCTTTGCAGGTACTCGACGCCAAACTTCTCATACCACCTCTTTCACCAAAACCCATTGAGACCCACACGCAACAGAAGATAACCATCAAAATCCACCGGGAGATCAACGGAAGACAACATCTGACGGAGACCTGAGAAGGACCTCCATCACCTTCTCTTTGGAATGGTTAAATAGCTTGATTTTTTTCCCAAAGTCTTTGTATAGGTTTAAAAAATCATACTGAGACTCTTTATCTTCACTCAGTTGGTCTATTAATACTTAATATGGCCTTTTTATTTAAATAAAATAGCCAACTCCTACTATCTTTGTATTTTGAATCTGGCTAATTTAAAATTTCGGGCCATCTCTTTTTAATCAAGATAACATTCTGATTTTATTGCCCTCTCTGTTTTACATCAACGGAAGACACTCGATCGGAAACACATGACTCCAAGGTCCAATATATTCTTGTAATAATTTATTGAAGGATAAAACAAACGGTGGAAATTATGGTCATAGATCTAGTCAAATTGAGAGATCCAATTCCATTTTATCACGATAACTTGGCTTGACTAGAGATTAATTTTGAAGCCTCTTCCATAAAGTTTGGTCAAATCACATTCAAAATTGGTGTTAGTATAATAGGTGATTGTACCATGATAGCAGCATGGAGTAGTTCAATTTTATTGTTCTATCAAGAGCGCCCTAATTTCTTTTCTTGCTCCCATGCATCTTTGAACTAGACTATATTTTATGGAGCAATGTAAAATCGTATGATACACTAACTCGATTGGTTTAACAATTACCAGAGTATAGCCCGATGCAGGTCTGGAGTGTTGCAACATGTATACATAAGATAAAAATCATATATAGTAAAGGTTAATGAGGCTGTGAACGATCACGACCCTTTTAGCCGTGAACGCATTCACAGCTAATGAAGCTGTGAAAGTTCGCATCCCCAATTTTTCCCATATGCTATTTATGATCAAACTATTTGAAGATAAAGTTATATTATAACTATATTTCTAAGATATTACTGTGAATTTCTTCATATGCATAACATATGTAACCTTCAAGTAATTAAACAAACTAGTATTTCTTCATGTAGATGCATAATTGATATTGTATTGTTTAACATGAAAATCATGTGATTTAAATGTGAGATATCCTCGTCATGGGAGAGTGCTTAATTCTTCCATGGTCAGTCAAGATATCAACTTCAGATGACCAGCAACATTGATAACTCTCATGGTAAATGGTAAATGTTAGATTTGCAATTAAATTATAGTGATTTATTAATTTATCAAATTAATTTATTTTCGAATTAATCGATGGCATCGATCCGCTATCTATAACCGGTGAGAATAATGAAAGCTAAAATTACCTTCGGTTTCAAGGCACTGCCAGAAAATGGGAGTCTCAAGATATGCAATGGCCTTTGTGCTATCCTTCAAGTGCTAATTCCGTATATGCTCTTTCAGGTGCCGTGAAGGCAAGAATCGTAATGAAGGCTGACGCGGGGGCCATGGTGCCGGTAGGCACCACCGACGAAAAGATACAAGCAACACTATATGTGCCGATCGAATGTAAAATATGTCGATCGTCATCCTCTTTGTTGTTGCCTTATAAAGTACCGGTACCTTGTAAGCTTATATTCTATGGGATTTTAAAAGAGTGGAAGCTTATATATCTGTCAAACAAGCATGTTTTAAAATTGTAAATAAAGTTATTAGAAACCAAATATTTTTTTGTTGGAATTTGGTATCTTCAAATCATACCCTGTAAGGATTTTTGCACTTTGATATAAAATTATCTTCCACAATACTCAAAAGTTAAACTCACTCAACGAAAAGTTATTCAAAAATTCTGCATTAATATAAGAAGTTATGACAAAATGGTATGCTTTCGAAGATCTGTGTTCAGCACATTTCATATTTTTCCATATTCGCACCTATTATTTAGTTGTGACTATTAAAAGTTGATGGCGCTACTAAAACCTTTGCAATTATGCCGAGGATTGGTGAATACTATGGTTATATATTCTAACATATCTCAGGTTGACGTTCCTTTTGTGAACGGAAACTGAGGCTTCTTAATTAATACATTTTAAATACGTATTTGAGTTGCTTTTTTTTGGTGTGTATTTGAGTTGCTTTATTATCACATTAAATATTCCGAACACCTCGTTAAAACTCCAGAATTATGTTGAGGGTTTGATAATATAATTTTAAATTTTAACGACGACTTTATTATCAGCTGCTAACAATATCTCAGTTACTTGTTTGTGGTGAGATATGTATACAAACTCTTGGGCCGTGATGGAGAACCTTTTCGGGTCTCCGTCAGATATTGTCTTTCGTCGATCTCCCGGTGGATTTTAGAGGTGATCTCCTGTTGCGTGTGGGTCTCAATGGGTTTGAGGAGATTGGTGATTTGAGGAGTTTAACGCCGAGTACCTGCAAAGAAGTCCCGAGGTGGTTTGGTACCACCGAAGACCCTCCGACGATCAAGTAAATACTAGATCCGAGCAGAGTAACGGCTAAGTGGGATAAAAAAAATGCTTACTTGACCCCTCTGTGATGGGGGTTTATATAGCGGCGGTAGCACGCAGCAGCAGGCACGAAGATCTCGCCGGCAGTTACACTCCCGACGTCACGACTGCGTGAAGAGCGAATCGCCCACTAATGGAGATCGTGATGGCATGGAACGCGGGATGTTGCTGGCGGAGAATCTGCGCATGGCGAGATTCGCGGAGCGACGGTTACGTCTGTGAGTGGTGGAGTCGGTCGGAGAACCGAGAAAGACGGTCTCGGCAGGGGAGCTCGGGAAGAGCGAAAGGGCCGAGGAGTCTTGATCTTGCGGCGGCTCGAGACGAGTTGAGTGGCCGAGGAGGCCAATTTCAAAGGGGGGCTCTGAGCAGAGCCGGCTAGGGCTTGCAGGTCGGGTACGCGGGTGGCCAGGTCGGTCCCTATGGGCCCTTTCTTCTGAGTTCTTAGACATGTCATCTGCCACGTGTCGTGATCCTGGAGATTCCCGATATTGAGCATCATCAGAACAAAGGATTGACAAAAATGTCAAGAAAACTTAGCGGCGATTTAACGAAATTTAAATCCAAAAGAAAGAAACATCTTACCGATCAAAAATTCGTATTCATCATAAGAAAAAAGTACAGATATAATAATGCTCATATCTTATCAACTCTATCTGTCCGCTACGGTTTCTTCTAACCTGAGCCGTTGTAGCCCTTCACCCCAAACGATCCATTCGCTGCGCCGCGTGTCGAGGAGGATGCGCACGATTATCCTCCTGCGCACCGCCGGCGCACCGTAGCCGGACTCCTCGGTAAATCGCCTCTCATTCGCCATGGGTGCGCCCTTCGCCTGCCTCTCTTCATTCATAAATTACATCCCCCGCTCGTTTTAACCCAAAGCTTTTCACTAAAAATTAGGCCAGGGTTAAAATTTAGGGTTAGGGCTTCTTCGAGCCGAAAGGGGAGCAAATCATGGAAAGCTAGCTCTCAGGTGATCTTTTTTACTGAAAACACCTTGCAATTGAAGTTAATTGACATATCTTCATCGTTTGATTTGATGTCGATGTCTTTTGGTTTTTATTTGCAGGTAATCGATCATCCTGGCGAAGAAAGCATTTGAGAATCCTGAAGCTTTGGTGTCGATTTAAGAGGTATCAACTGGTCTGCGATGATCATACACATGATAATATCGGTTGCTTATGTGATTGAAGTATTTTAGCCGAGTAACGAAATGTAGCAAATGTGAGTTGAGTATCGCTCGGTTGCTTGAATTCTTTAATAGAAGGATAATTTTGTAGCTAATGTTATTTTGATTATAGGTCGTCTGAGGGCTAAAAAGGCTGATTAAACGGTTTTAAGGCTCTTGCTGCTTCGTTTAGAGCCGCTTAAGCGGTCTTATATTGTTACACTTTATTGATTTTGATATCAACTTTTTTGCTTCTTCTTTATTTGGGCTACAATTTAAAGGCCATAAGTGTCGTACCTGAGTTTGCATTATAATAACTCTTATAGAAAAGTATATATCAAATTGTTTTAGAGTGAGAATCCTAAGTCAAGTACTTAATAACAAACCTATAAACTATGTTAGCTACATGTATCATGCTTTCAATCTGGGTATGTTGCTTGCTCCCCTCTCGGCTCTTTTCCTTCCCTCTTCTTTGATGGCTTCTTTAGTGCTATCATTAGCTCAATTACCTTAGCGCAGGCATTGACAAGTCTTGTCGACTTTGATGAGTCCCGATGATTGCCATGTATAATTGTACTTTTTTCCTTTCTTTTGTATTTTCTTTCTTCTTTCGCTCTTCTTTCTTGTCTAACGCTGTATCTATATCCTTATCTTTTGACTTAAGTATATTTTGAGTTTTGGTATTAAATTCTTGGAAAATATATGTTTACGCCCTAGGGCCCAAAAGAAATGGGGTTTGGTCCCATTATTGTTTTAACAGTTTTCTGCTCTTGAATTTTTTTTTCTAATCCACATTATTGTTTTATCTTGTTTAATAGTGTTTAATGGCTCATGATACTTTCTTGAGAAATAAATCTAATTTCATGATTCCTAAAAAAGAAAGGAAAATAGAACAATTAGGCGGTCTACTTAGAAAACTAATTTCTGACCGGTCGCTTAAGTGCTCAAGCGGCCTGCTTGGCAGCTCTGCTTTTTTTCTTTACCGTTTTTATAACATTGGTTAAAGATTGTTTTTTTCCGTTTGAACCAGATACCTATTTTGAGACATGTAATAATTTGTCGCCGATTATTAAGAGGACAAAAAGAGCAAGTGAACAAAAGAGGAGATGACTTCGTAAAGAGAGCAATAATGTAGAAGTTATTTAGAAAAAATAAACATTTTAAGAATTATATAACTCTTGGTAAGGAGGCTTAATAATTCTTGGTGACTTGTTTCAACCCACCACAACATTGTTTAAAATCTCAATCCCACATCTTTAAAATTCGTCAACCTCTCAAAACAACAAGACATACCCAGATCCTAAAACTACAATCAGAACAAACCACATCACAAACAAAGCTCATTAAGATTCATACATGAAGTAGCAACAAATTCTCGATGTGGGATTGAAGAATTTTAAATACGTGGGATTGTGATTTTAAAAGATGTTTTTTGTAAATTTTTTGGGGATTGAATAACATTGGAGATATGGCAAATGAAAAAACGGTTGCCTATTTAATTTTTGGGAGTTTTTTTTCCTCTTTAATTCTAATATTAGGCTAATGTTGTTCGAGGTCTTGGATATTATTTTATTGTTCATTCGTTCATTCAATTTCTTATAAAATTATAAAATATATTCTTCACCGCAAAATTCCAGCTTGTAACCTCATTTTGTTTTCTCGAATTAGTCGTGAAATTTCAACAATAGAAGATTTGTACATTTGTTCTCAAATTCCCGGCCACCAGCAACGTCGAGGAGAACAGAGATGAAGAAATGTAATTGCAATGTTTGTGTGTGTAAGAAAACAAAGGTGTTGTATTAGTAGCTCTTTTTTTATAAATGAAAATCCAATTGTAACGTGTTGGCCATCTTCTTCTTTCGGAGATGCTAGTTGCTCCATCTTTATTTTATCTTCTTGATAGAGTGAGAGTTTGAAAGTTACTTTCAAAAGATAAAGATAACCTGGATCTGTTGGCATATCTATTTTCAAAATTCACTTCTTTGGAGTGGAAGAAATTAACATGAAGCACAAGAAACAAGGAAACAAATATAGTCTATTGTTAGAGGTGTCAATAATAACCCGTTTAACGCTCAGGTCGATCCGTAAAACATAGGTTATGGATTAAAGTTTTACTGCCCGTTTAAACATAACCTATACTTGGCCTGTCCGTTTCTAAGTATCACTGGGTCGATCCGACCCGCAGATTCAAGGGTTTTACCCGGCTCGTTTTCTTCCGCTTCATATTTATTACTTCCAAAAAGTAATGATCTTTTACTATTTGAAAGTGTGTTTTGTTTTAGAGAATGAGACACAAAGGCAAAAAAGAAGAAGACCGAAAAAAGAAGGCAAAGAGCTAGCCCGACCGACCGACTAGGAGAAAATATAAGAAAATACTTCATAATTTTCTTTCTTCTTCCAAACAATTGCAAACAAATACCGGAAATAACTTCTTAGTCAACTTTCATGATAAAAATTTTAGAAGTCACTTTAAGAGCACTGCCGTCTCTTCCGGTACTTCTGGTCATCCAAACAAACTTTTAATGCAGTCGTTGACTGAAAGCTTTAAAACTCCATTTGATCATTCAAAAGCTTGTGAGAAGCAATGCCATAGTTTCCAGCTTTCTCTCAAGTTCTTGTAATGTGTTAGCAGGGGAGAGCATAATTTTTATTCTATAATAAAGTTTATAATTGTTGGGGTGTGGAATGGAATCTGTTGCTAATATTTTTTTATAATTTAGCGAGATATGCGGCTTGTTTGGTTCCATGCGACAAGAATATGCTATCACCAGGGCACTAAGGAACCAAGTTGGTCGGTGCATTTATCATCCCATGTGCATTTCATTGCCCGCTCTATTTTTTTTGGAAGTTAAAAATTGTGTAGAGATAATTATAAACCTTCTACATAGATAGATAGATGATGATGATGATGATAAAGAATTTGGACTCTTTGATATCAAGTAATGAGTCCAATGCTGGAAGATCATCTTTCGATCTACGCTATAAAACCTCGGGATGAAACGTTTGTGTTTAACCTCTGCTATTTTTCCTGCTATTACGAGACCCTGGCTATATATCTTGAATCAAAAAACATTGATCTGCGGGTCTTCATGTTTTCGCTGTTTATTCACCGTTGAATCTTAATAGTTCTAATAATATTAGGAAATAATACCGGTCACTCCGAATCCTTTTACCGTAGTTCAAAGATGACTGAAGACGGTTGAAGAGCATATTTTACTTTTGGCATGTGGCAACAAATGGATTGCCACTTGGCCAGACGAAGGAGTCCCAAAACTAGTGGAAAAAGGATGCACATTTGCTATCATTTCAAGCTGTAGTTACATACAAGCATCTATTTGCGGGCTACCTTTGCTTCCGGAATTGAACCGGTGGCCTCTCAATTCCGAATGGAAAGACACATCGCGCGATCGTACTCATTTAGGAGCATCAAATTCAATACTCGAAGCATTTTGCAGCTACACTGGATTTAGAAAACAGTTCAAACATGTGTGCTTATGAATTTATGCTCCTCTTTTTCTTCATTTATAAAATACATATCAAAGTATACTCTTCTTCTATGTTTTGAAAGAAATTCTTTTTTTCCGTTCAGTTCCCGTCCCTTACCTGCATATCATCAAGATATTGATAGGAGTAGTAGCTGATTGATGGGACAAAGGGTCCCGTCAATCAGAGACTTTCCTTATTACAGTCTTGATTGGATGCTGGTAAATGATAGGGGCTATCTTTTCGGAAATCGAATTGGCGAACAACCATTTTGGAAATCTAACCATAGTAACTAGATTCGGAGTGGTTGCTATTATCCTCAACGGTCCAGATTCATCTAAAATCGAGATGAACTGCCGAGATTTATATGAAACAGGGGTCTTTGGTTTTGGCGTATCATAAGTGCTTTGCACGTATGATGTGTGGTCAAGATGTGGAGAGCACGGTGTTTTTTTTATTTTTTATAATAGCAGTGTCCAAACTATTTGGAAAACCCTACAAGGACACGTGCCACGCTACATTGTCTCTCTCTCTCTCTTCATGGGCCCACACCTGGCTACGTCACTCATTGACAAATGTCACTTTCACGTCACCATCTGGGAAAAACTATCTCCTTCCTCGTATCTCAACCGCACAGACTCCACACGCTTCCACGCTACTGCATTCAGCCGCCAAAATTAAAAAATTAAAAAAAGAAATAAATTTGCACCGCCTAAAAATCTCAATACAAAAAATAACAAATGTCATCATCTTCAGCTCCAATTCTTCATGTGTTCACCGCTCATCATCGCCACGTCATCGCCGGCCAGCTCCAGATATCAATTCCTCCTCCTTCGTCCCTAAGAAATCTTTCATATATATAACTCTTATCGTATTGAAGTATTTTGTGCTAAGAAAAAATAAATGGAGTCTTTCTTCGAAGGGTGGCTTTCGCGGCAGCAGCAGTTCCTTGAGGAGCTTGGCTCCGCACCCCGCGACGAGCCGTTTCTGCTCAAGAGTTTAATTGATCGAGTTTGCGCTCATTACCAGGAGTACTACCTTGAGAAGGCTCGTCTTGCGGCTCGCGACGTTCTTTTGATCTTTTCGCCTTCTTGGCTCAACCCTTATGAGAGGACTTTCCTTTGGATCACAGGTTCGATTCGGAGAGCCTCCCCCTTTGGTTTTGCCAAATTTTAGCATAGTCGCCTGCCATCTGTTTTGAAAAAAATGCAGAGTGCATGTTTTCAAAACAGGTGACACATAGGCTGCCAGGTTGGTGATTGGATACAGAGCCATGGAAGTCAAACTCCTTACCCTGCTTTTTGTCCGATCACCGACCTAGTAGCAGCAATGGAAGTCAAACTTCTTACCCTGCCTTTTGTCGGAACACCGACCTTGTAGACGCGGAATCTGCTAGGCTTATCTTGCTTTCTGTCCGATCACCAAACTGGTAGCTGACATGTAATCTGTTGGGCTGGTAGAAAAAATAATTTTCTTTTGACTGATCAGCCAAAAGCGAAAATGGGTTGGATGTAATTTAGCTTTTTATTAACAAAATGTTTGGTGGTTCATCATTTCTGGTCTTTTTTTCCTTGCAGGTTGGAAACCCTGCATAGCATTTTCTCTTCTACGGGGCATCAACCATGACAACTTCTCTAAGGAACAGCAAGAAGACATCGCGGAGCTACAAAGAGAAACGGCTTCCGCTGAAAGAGAGCTATCCGAGGAAATGGCGAGGGTTCAAGAAGCAATGGCGATGCCGCAAGTCTTGGGGCTTATAAGAGGAGCAAGAGACGGGGAGCTAAGGATGGAGGCGGTTGAGACGGTGCTCAGGTCGTTGGAGTTGTTGGCGGGGTCTGCGGACGCGTTGAGAGCGAGGACGGTGAACAGGCTTTTGGAGATATTGAGCCCGGCACAGACAGTGGATTTCCTTGCGGCGGCAGGGCAGCTGCATTTACGGATCAGGGAGTGGGGGATGCGGCGAACGGTGAGAGCTGGCTGAGGAGATTTGTCGTTGAAGTTTGGATCGGGGCTTGCAAGTGTTTCAAGTGATTGTATATTAGATTGTATCTTAGTTTGTGTTTTCTAGTTTCTTTTTATCTAGTCAATGTGATCAAACTCTAGGGCTTAGCTTGAACTAGCTAATGTGTCATCAAAGGATAAGTTTTAAAAGTTCCAAGTCTCACTTCTTTAAGGTTTAATAACATAGGTTTCAAGCTTAGGTCCAGGCTCCAAGTTATTGAAACTTTTGATGATGGTATAGCTTGGAAAAAACAAGGTTTTGCAGGGGTAGGAGTTCTCCGGGCCCTGCGTTCAAAACAAGGTTATAAAAAGCACTAGAGGTTCTGGATGGCGGCGGTGTCTAGCACGAGGATGCTTAGGGACCTACCGGCGCCTAAACGGTTCTACCTTTTATAGCTATATATAGGGTCTATGGAAAACGTATCAATAAGAAGCCGCCTGAGTACCTCACTAATGATCGGGTAAAAATCTAAATAATTTGGAAAATATGGTTAGATATATATAGTGCATATAACAATGCAAGAAATTGACTATGCAAGAAATGACGCTGACATGATGCAACATATAACATCGCTACAAGAGATGACGTATTGCCAGAATAATAGCCATCAGCGTTTAAAATAGAATGCATAGAATGATTTGAAAGCCAAGACGTTTTATTCCTGCCAGACACGTAGATCCTCATTATTTGTACTAAGAGTTGTATAACCACTTATTTCCTGCTTCTAACAATCCCTTATCCCTTGCCAAGGCGACTATATAGTGTGGAATTTGGTCCTCAAATCCCAGGAAACCATGGTTTCGGAACTAGTGGGTCCATTGCCAAACAATGCATAGAGGTTCCTGAGGTGTTGCAGCGGAATAAAAGTTGGGTAGAAATTGGTGTTGCTAACTGCTGTGCGACTGCTGCTATTGCAGGATCCGTGTATGGGAATGCTGGGCTCTGCTGTGGCAACAGACCGACTCGGCGTTGGGCAATGACTATGTAGCTGTGTTTATAGCAGCTGAACTATGCTGCTGAGATGGACATATCTCCGTCGAGAATGTTAGAACTTCGAGGGGAAAAGAATATCGAAGTTAAAAACTCACAAATTGTAAAAAATATTGACTCGGGCTATTTCTTATGAATAAAAATGAAAAAAGAAAATACTGTGGCATATAACCCAATTGTAAAACAGCAAGGACAGCAAGCTGAAATGCTAATAATTCCCTCCGAAATAATGGGAAGATGCTTCTCTTTTGCAATCTGAGCTGATGCTATCAAGATGAAGCTTAATGACACATAAAGAGAGAACTCCAGATAGAGAGAGAGAGGAGAGAGAGAATGTGAGAGAGAGAGAGAGAGAGAGAGATCAGAGGTAACAAGAGGAAGGTAATTAACTGTTGTATCAAGAAAGACATCAAAGAAATTAAATTACCAAATCATCTTTGTTAAGAGGCTAATTTTCCTGTTGGATTTAAGACGAGTTTATCGGATTTGAATCCTCAATGCATCCTAACAAAGAGGCTAACTGCAGTGCTGCCGCTGCGCTCTGCATGGTGTAAGCTAGGTTGGGCTCGCCTGCAGTTTCCCCTCTGGTAGCGCAGACCGCAAGCGACAGGGCTGAGCTCAAAACAAGCACAACAGCTGTGTAGGGAAAAATGCCTTGCTTTTCAGGGGGAAAAAAATGAAGTACTTGATATTAAGCAAACCAATTGTATGCTACATTGCAACTGTAACTACAGCTACTCCAACAAGCATCGCAGGATGTCAGTTGGTTTCTCTGGATAATTTGTAGGTCTGCAGCAATTCCACCTCAAATCTAATTTGTGCTAATTCTATAGGCCTCACCTCATACAATTAGTACTTGAAAAGTTTAATTATAAGGTAATCAAAGCACTTATATTGGCTCATTAACATCATCTGAACCATTCTGATTCTCAAACTACCTACTGTTTTCTTTCAAAAACACCACATTCTGTGGGGAAGTTATCTACATCTTATATTAACCCCGGAAATGTACATACATGAAGGGGACAAAAACACATCATTAATGACTTAACCACCAGTCATAAGATTGAAAATTAAATGAAAATTAAAATATAAAAATATTCC
This sequence comes from Agapanthus africanus, assembly GCA_030015575.1. Lineage (NCBI taxonomy): Eukaryota > Viridiplantae > Streptophyta > Magnoliopsida > Asparagales > Amaryllidaceae > Agapanthus > Agapanthus africanus. The sequence continues at coordinate 749,959,997 of CM057341.1, read as the reverse complement.
TCTTGCATTACCTCCAGGGCGTGGGCGTTGTATATTTTTTAAGAAAGAACTGAAAGTCCGGGTGTTCTACGTTTAGACAGCGAAGCCAGTTGTCAGCGGCTTGCAGCAGAGAATCTGCTCGCTCTTGCTCGTGCTGCCCATTCGAAGTCCAGATCGAACCTTTGAGCTTGTATGATGCAAGCCCAAATATAGGAACCGAGAGCTTCGTCGCTTTTTTGGAGGTACTGCTGATAGTTTTAATGCTGCTAGAACCACCATTACATAAAGAATGCCCATTGCTCAAGTCTGTATATATGAAACAAGATTATTTTAAGTCGCTTGGTCAAAAAAACTCTACTACTATGATGCAGATTTTTGTTATGGAATTTTGCAATTTGTGATTTGTTTTAGGAATGCATCTAATTGAATGTGACAGCAGTCCTTTGGATCCATATAGGGTATGTAATTGGATAGGAGACTGAAGCAGGTTTGAATTTTTATCAAATATAGGCAGTAATTTACATTATTGATGACTATCTGTATCCATATTATAGAAATGACAACTTCTATATCCGTGCTGCATCCGAACCATGTAAACTTCTAATAAGATCCGTGAATGCAAATTCTTTCACTGAAATAGTAAAACCATCAGGTACTGATTCAAATCTAAATGCTACTGAGATATTTATCTTTTTTTTTAGTTCTGGGGTTTTTTTGGGGGGTGGGGTGGTGTAAAATTATTCTAGTCATTATCAAGTAAAAGTTGTTATTATACCCAAAGAAAAAATGAGTCAACTCCAAATAGATTTTTTTATTGTAGCTAGAAGAAAATTTATGCTACTCAAATCCAGAAAATATTAGTTTATTAAATCCGGGTTTGCCATGTGCTTAATTGAAGTACATAGTTTTCTAGTATCCCTTTCGTACCCATATCCATAAACGAAAATATCAAATATGGATGGTAATTTTCATTTCCGATGGCTATCTAGATCCATATCTGTATCACCATCAATGACTACCAGATCCAACTACAGGCACCTATATCCGCTCCATATCCGACAGTATACATTTCTAATGTCATGTGCACTACCTGCAATATTTGTTGGTTTAATTCACTAAACGTCCATAAACTCAAACTACCATATACGTCTAAAACAACACATTACTACCAGTTACTTTTCACTCATTTTTCACCAAACTACTATCCAGTCACCTCTCTGTTACATACTGTAATATACGAGTAAAACGTGATCCAATAATACCAAACACTTATGGTTATAAATATAAAGGGTTCATCGGCATGCTCCCTATTAACCACATAATGACTGAATTGAGCTTCTGAAATTTCAGTCAGCAATGTGCCGTTTTAGGATTAAACTAGCAGGGGCGCCCGCGCCATGCACAGGTGATTGGCCGAGATAAAAATGTTTTCGGTAGATTTTATATTACAATGTAGGTTGAGTATTAACAGCTTATGCGCAGAAAAAAATACAGAATTTATCGAAAATATATTGTGTTTGAATTACAATAGAAGTTACTGAGAAGCAAAATTTGTTGACGGCACAGCTGAACTGAAATATTTTACATTTGACCGAATTAAATTGCATTTCAGTTTCAGTTTCGCATATGGTTTTTTGAGAATTCTGAAATAAGACATCTGGTTCTTTATCTGGACGCTTTTAAGAGTTCATTCTGTAGCAGAACAAAGTTGTAGGTTAGGCCGCTATTTTGATTAAATACGTATCAATTAAAAGAATGTCTTTAAACATAACTCAATTTCTATCAAGGAGTCATGAAAAATTATAACCAAATTAAAAAGTGTTTTAAATAAGGATTTTCAGCGGAATTAAGATTATTAAATGTTTCATAAATACATTTGCGAGAACTTTGAAAAAGATTCGTAAATATGTTGAGGTTCCCAATGCTTTTGCGTGGGACCGAGTGCAATTTCTAGAAAAACGAATAGTGAAAATTAATTTTCTTTTAGCTTTGTATGGATATACTTTGAAGCATAGCCACATAATTCACGAATAATTCCGCGAATTCGCAAATTATTCGCGAATTTTTTATTGGCCGATTAATTCTCCGATTTAATCGCCACTAGCGAACGCTTCGAATAATTCGTGAATTATTCGCGAATAATTCAAATAAACAGCGAATAATTCACAATATCAAAACCCTGCGCCTCATATATTAATTTCTTGCTCAAAATCCTTCCCGAATACTTGCCGAATCTTTCCCGAATACCTGCCGATTTTTTTCGAGTAGTTCCCCAAATCCGAATTTTCGACCTCGCCGAATAATTCCCGAACGGCGAATTTGTGACTAGGCTTTGAAGGGTCCAAATGTAAATTAACTTAAAACATAAGGGGCGGGGTATAATTTTTGGGATAGTTTAAAAGGGTTCCAATGAAAATTAATCAAAAAATATGGGGCGAACTATAATTTTGCAAGAGCTAAAAGAGCTTTGGATAAACCTATTAAGGGCCAAATGCAAATATCCTTAAAAGTCAAGAGGCAGAGGATAGTTTTCCGTGCTTGAAATAGCTCTGGATGAACCTAGCGGGGGCTGAATGCAAATATCCTCAAATTCCAGGGGGCGGAGAATAATTTTCCACGCTAGAGGGCAAAAATAGCCAGATTCTGGTGTTGCGTACAGCTTTTATAAGATATATATAATAGTGGTTTAGAGAGGGGAAGAAAGAGGTTAAAATTCATGATAGCTTAGTGAAATCAAACCAAATTCTTATACTGTTTGGCATACAAGTCCTTAAAAAGTAACAGAATTTCATTGCGAATATTTTCGGAAGATTTTGTGTGCACCCATATGAAATTAAATTAACCAATCTTCAAAATATCCTATGCATTTCTTCATGCAAATTCCATAAACACTAGTATGGTTGACGAAAGCTTACTGTTCATTGCAGTGGATAGGGAGTGAAAGGTAAGAAAGCAAGCATCCAAATCCTTCAATGTGTGTCCTATTGGAATCCTGTATATTGGATACCTGTATCAAATCAATAAACAAAATTACTGAATATCTGGAATACATTAAGGAGTAATATAGGCTTATAGCTAGGGAAATGAATGTATACCAAGCAACACACATCCAACTGGAGGGGAGAAGTTCGGAGCTTTTGTATGTCTTTAGGCCTGGAAAGCTACTGGCCAGTGCCGAAATCTAAAAGAAGAAAAAAGGTAGACCCTGTTAAAACTATAGGCATACATATGCATTGATCTGGAACCAAATTAGTGTTGTACTTGCCTTATCAGCTAAAGGCTCTCGCCCATATGGTGAATCACGGGCCAAGTACTCGAATATAGGTTTGATTGTCTGATTGAGACCATCTCTATCATCACCAAACGGAACTTTACCAGCATGGCCATTGCTGCTATTGCTGGACTCACTGCTCGTGTTTTCTCCATCACTCCCCTCAACAGTTTGCCTTTACATATGGAAATAGAAATTTAGAAAAAATCAGAGATAGATATGTACGTTACTGGGAAAGTACGAAAACAAATTTTAGCAGCAAAACGAAAAATCCAAGTTTGGAAGCTTTTCTAAAACAGGGTACAGTATTTATCTGTCAAAGGAAAGGCGAATTTAGAACGTAACAAGATAAGCACCAACTAATGATGGAGGGAAAGGACAGCCTAGGGCAAGTCATCCAAAAGCAAACCCAGAAGACATCACCTAAATGGGCTAACCAAATTATGCCATCATAGTGAATCATCCACAACATATATAAAATACTAAATAATGTAGTACCCGAGTGAAACCGCAGAGGAGGATCACACAGTTGACAGGAGGAACCATATTTCCAAATTTAATAAAGGTACAATACAATTTAATAAATTAATACCATAATTTATAAATTTATAAAGACTATTTGGGTCCAAATATAAGTACATAATGTTATGGAAAGCGTAAAGTGTAGCAAAGTGGGAGGACAAAGCTTAGCTTTAGCGGGCTTTATTGGGACTTTAGTGGCAAAACACACCAAGACGTTTTTAAATAATTAATAGAATAATATGATCGAAAAGTTAGGTATCTAGAAATATTTAGATACAAATAAATAGAAATATAAAAGATTTCTTTTTTGTACTATATAAATTTATATGCAATAATAGAAATATGTTGATAAATGAAAACGAAATCAATATATTCTCTAAAAAGAGACTAGTATAGATTAGAGACGACAATGAGATTCAATTGTTCTACTTCTACCACTTTATATGATAATTTGTATGTTTTAATAGAAGAAGGGCTTTATCATATGAGAGAAGGCTTGCAACCTGATCTTTATACAAACTAATCTATAATCTCTTTTAAACTGCAGTGCATTGTTTTGCTTGATTAAATTATATCCTGATGTGGAGAATAGATTTGCGATTTGGTTAATAAATGATGCAGTTGAATCACTTCCTAATTCTTCTGGAAGACAAGTCATTACCAAGTCATTCTTTATACAAACCAATCTATAATCTCTTTTAAACTGCAGCACATTACCTTTTAAAACAAAATAGGAGTGCTAAATAATTTCCATCAATATTGCAGGAGCCATGGAAACCACAATGAATGTAATGTAGCACTCTTTATAAAGTCATGTTGATTCTATATTTGTCAGTTTCATTACTTGTGAGATTTATATATGAAGGTGCTTTAAGCTTATGTGGATATGCAAGTGTTTAATATAATAAAACTTAGATAGTATATGCAATTACAAGTGGTACTTCTTGTTAGAATACCCGTAGTGTATACGGGTTTATTATATATAATTAGATGTCTAGTAGGGGTGTAATAGCAAAATAGCTTTTGCCTATATAAAGAGGATTAGACTTAGTCCAATCCATTCATTATTATTCCCCTAAATTCTCTCTCTTAATCCTCTCTTTCTAATATGGTATCAGAGTACATCTGACCCACTCATTTCTTCCCGATCTAATCTCGGCCATTCATCACAAATCAATCACCAAACCTTAAACTTTTCACCAGCCGCCGTAACCTCACCCATAGCCGCTGCAACCTCACCAGAGCCTCGCCACCACCTCACCGGAGTTCGTTGACCTCGCTTGAGCCTCTAGATCTTCATCGACCTCCACAAAGTCGAAGCTTCTCCAAATCGATGGCTGTCCATACTTAAAGATGTCCGATATGAACATGGAAGCCTTCGATCTTTCACTTGGAAGCCCTCGTCGACCTTGCTGGAGCTCATTTCCCACTAGCTTCGACATCGATTTGACTGGATCCGGCCTCGACTTGGTGGGTCTGACCTCGACTTGGACATTAGAGCTTCAAGTTGCAGTTCTTGGTGTCGGATCTGGTGTCTTAGCGCTCGATTCCAACCATTGAGTGCTCGATTTGGCTCGATTCCAGTCATTGGTCACTGCTACAGTAACAATGCGTATTCTGGTGGATCTTACCGTAGTTAATGGCTATTTTCATTATGATTTGGTATACAAAATGTGTTGTCGATGTATCGGAAACCGTGATCGGATCCGAGAGGTGGCTGTTTGCTTGATTGACATTTGTTTGGGTGTGGATTGGATCTTGGGAGATCAAGCCTAACTTTTTGGATGGGATCATTTGTTGATTCCCTTCTTTGTTCGATTGGAGCAATTCTTGGCTTGTTCTTGGGTTCTTGAAGAGATGGATAGTAAATCCAAAAGTAAACCAACCTCTTCCACCGATGTTTTAACCACCAAGATGGTGGATTTCAAGTTTGATGATCAAAATTTCCATAGTTGGAAGTTAATTGTGGAGCGTTACGTCAAACGGAGGAAAAAGGGCGATCACTTGACGAAGTCTCTCCTGATCTGATCACGACCGATTAGGAGGCGGATGATGCACGGCTTAGTTACCTTATGCTTAGCTCGATGGAACAACGGACCATGAATATGCTTGTGCACTTAGGATCCACGAAAGCGAGTTATGATCAATTCCATGAGCTTTATTCATCACAGCAGAGCTTTTCGAAGGCTTATGATTTGGTGCACCAGTTGTACAAGATTCAGCAAGCGGACTCGTTCATTGCATCAGTATTACTCAGAGTTTCAGCATTTGGCACAGTTTGTCTCGGAGTTGTTCCCGATAACCAGTAATGTGGTGATGAGGAGACATGAGACTTTTCTTGTGATCGTTTTCTTTGGTGAACTATGGCCCGAGTAACAGTTAGCACGTCCGGCCTTGGAAAATTGGATATTACTCTTGTGACCGCCTATCATACGCTTCACCAGATTTTTCAGTCAGAGATCACTGATAAACAGCCTGTATCTAGTAAGCATAGTGCTCTTATTCGGCCGAAGAGCTCTGACCCATCTACTCTCCACGAGGGAGGGAGAAGGGGAGCAGGTCGTAGGGAAGGTAGAGCTAGATGTAGAGACCGAGAAGAGCCTTGTTTTTGTGATTACCGGCATCAGCAAAGCCGTATTCGCAGTACCTGCTGGAAGCTAAATACCCGGCCTCCTCGCCCCGTTGTTTGTGCACATATTGGGGCCTCATCCTCAGAATCCTCCACCACTTCGACAGACTCAGTATCGTCCGAGAGCTTCGTCAAGTTTATGGAGGAGATTGCTCGATTGAAACTTCTTGGGACCTCGTCTGCTTCTACTAACCAGGCTGGATCGGCTACACTCAGTTGTGACAACTTTGGGTCTTACGAAACGTAATCCGTCTTTATTGCTTCGACTTCCGTACGTCGTTCATGGGTGATTGATACAGGTGCGACGGATCATATGACAGAAGAGAGGCAAATTGTCCTCATATATGCCTCATAAGCCTGGGTGTACCCGGTGATCTTAGCGAGCGACCACTTCTGCTATAGGGAGAGTGGGGTTTGTTCATGCCACATCACCGTTACCTCTCTCTACTGTCTTATATTTGTCTGAGTTTCCTTTCAACTTACTTTCCATTAGTCATCTGACTCGAGAATTGAACCGTGACACGACTTTTTTTCTGGTGGATGTGTTTTTCAGGAGTTTAGGACGAGGCGGACGATTGACACAGGAATTGAAGTTGACAGGTTGTACCACCTCGATGAGCATCAACGCCTTATAGCCTGCCCAACAGCATCCATATCTACCTATGATGCTCATTGTCGATTTGGTCACCCTTCCTTACAAATCTTGAAGAGGATTGTTCCCTCTCTTGGTACTCTATCTATTTTAGAGTGAGTCTTATGAGTTGGGTAAGCATCATCGCTCTAACTACCCCTCTCGTGTCACTAAGAGAACTGATAAACCTTTTATTTTAGTACATTCTGATATTTGGAGGCCATACCCTATTGTTGTCCAAGGAGGCTTTCACTACTTTGTGACCTTTATTGATGATTTTTCTCGAGTCTTATAGTTATATTTGATGAAGTCTAGAAATGAAGTGTTTTCTCATTTCCAAAATATTATGTTCTGAAGCTCAAACTCAATTTGGAGTCACTGTTGGTATCTTGAGAAGTAATAATGCCGAGTATTTTAGTATGCCCTTTAGGGAGTTTATGGAGAAACTTAGCACTATTCATGAATTTTCTTGTCCTTATACCCCCAACAAAATGGGATGGTAGAAAAGAAGAATTGGCATTTATTGGAGGTTACTCGCACCGTTTTGTTTCATATGCGAGTGCCTTAATTCTTTTGGGGATGCAGTTCTTACTACTAATTATTTGATCAATCGTATGCCCTCCTCTATCCTAGATGGATAGATTCCTCACACTACTTTGTTCCCCTGGATGGCATCTTTTCCTTTTCCTCCGCAGGTCTTTAAGTGTGGTTGTTTTGTCCATGATCTACAACCTGGAGGCTCTAAACTGAACCCCAAGGCCATTAAGTGTGTTTTTCTTAGGTACTCTTGAACTCAAAAGGGATATCGTTACTATAAATCTGGTTTACGTCGTCGGTTTATATCGGGTAACGTGACTTTTCGTGAGTCCGCCCCATATTTTTCTACATCTTATTCATGTAGGCATGAACAATAACTTTCCTTTAGATATCTCATATTTTTCGTCACAAGACAACTCCCCTTCTGAGTCGGTTGATTCTCTATCCCCGTGTTGGAGGTCATCTGTACTGTTTCTACTGACCTACCTCCTACCCCTGATTCCTCACCGTTGGCCCCACACCACCGGTTATAAGGGTGTATGCTCGTCGGGTCCGTACGGCTCCTGAACCTCATCCTCCAGCAGGTGATCTCCTAGAGTCTCGAGCTCCGCCGGAAGTTGATATTGATCTCCTTATTGTCTTACGGAAAGGCACCCGCAGCTGCACTTCTCACCCTATAACTCATCATGTGGCCACTTCTCATTTATCTCTGGCATATCGAGCGTTTCTCTCATCCCTCAACTCTCATGCTTTACTCAAGTCCCTCTATGATGCTGTCTTATAAAGGGTGGACCGAGGCTATGATTGATAAGATGCTTGCCCTTGACCAGAATAAGACTTGGGATTTGGTTCCTCTTCCGGTTAGGAAGAAGGCAGTATGGTGCCATTGGATATACACTGTGAAACGACACTCTGATAGGACTCTTTCCGGCTTGAAGACACGTTTGGTTGCTAAAGAGTATTCGCAGACTTACAAAGTTGATTATGAGAAGACCTTTTCTCCTATGGCCGAAATGACCCATGTTCGTCTACTTGTATCTCTTGCGGCTACCCATCATTGGCCACTGCATTAGTTTAATATGAAGAATGTGTTTCTTCACGATTATTTGGTAGAGGTCTATATGGTGCAACCACATAGTTTTGTTGTTCAGGGGAGTCTAGTCTAGTTTGTCGATTGAAAAGTCATGCATGGCTCGAAACAATCTTTTCGAGCATGGATTGGGAAGTTTATTAAGATGGTTATTTCGTTTGGTCTCAAACGGTGTGCACATAATCATTCGGTGTTCTACTACAATAACACCAATGGCCTTTGCAATTTTTTGGCGGTATATGTCGATGACATAGTGATAACTGGCGATGATGCGGCTGGTATTGCGCAGCTTAAGCACCACCTTCAAACGAAATTTCAGACTAAGGACCTTGGGATCCTTAAATATTTCTTGAATATTGAAATTGCTCGATCGAATAATGATATCTTCATCTCACAGCGGAAGTATGTGCTTGATATGCTGACTGAAACAGGGATATTAGGGTGCAAACCCATAGAGGCTCCAATGGATCCTAATACTAAACTGCTTTCGGAACAAGGTGACTTTGTTGAAGATCCCAGAATATACCGCGGTTGATCGATAACCTGAATTACCTCACCGTCACTCGACCTGATATCTCATACCCAGTTGGCGTTGTGAACCAATTCATGGCCGATCCTTGATTGGCTCATTGGGATGCGGTGATTCGGATACTTCGCTATTTGAAGAATGCTCCAGGAAAAGGTCTACTGTACTCAGATCATGGACATTCTCGGATCGCAGGCTTCACTGATGCAGATTGGACCGAGTCTCCATCCGATCACAGATCTACTACAGGATATTACGTGTTTGTAAGAGGTAACTTATCTCTTGGAAGAGTAAGAAGGAGAGCGTGGTGTCCCGCTCCAGCGCCGAGTCAGAGTATCGAGCCATGGTGAATACCACTTGTGCACTTGTATGGATTCGCTTTCTGCTTAGAGAGCTTAGCTTTGAGCCAACTTCCTCTATACGGCTATACTTGTGATAATAAGGTCGTATTTTATAGTCTCTAATCATGTGTTCCATGAGCGAACAAAACACATTGAGGTGGATTGCCACTTCGTAAATGAGAAGTTTGACAATGGGATCATCGATACTTACTATGTCCTATATGCCCATCAGTTAGCGGATTTATTCATAAAGCCTTTAGGTAGAATAAAGTGTATTTTATTTGTAACAAGTTGGGCATGCATGATATGTATGCTCCATCTTGAGGGAAGTGTTAGAATACCCGTAGTGTACACGGGTTTATTATATGTAATTAAATGTCTAATAAAGATGTAATGGAAAAATGGCTTTTACCTATATGAAGAGGAGCATTAGGCTTACTCCAATCTATCCATTATCATTTCCCTAAATTCTCTTTCTAATACTTTTAATAGCTATACACCTATTCACCCATGATTTTTTGTCAAAATAAGTTGGATCGTGTGATGTCAAAGGGCTACATAGTGTATCCTCGTATCAATACATAACCAAGCCGGAAACTCAAGTCAGGAGCTTCTGTTCCTGACAATGGAATACGAATCGGATATAACCAAATGTATAATTGTAGAGAGAGCGGGATGTAAGTGTTAAAATAACCCGTAGTGTACACGAGTTTATTACATGTAACTAAGTGCTTAATAGAGGTGTAATAGCAAAATGACTTTGCTTATATAAGGAGGAGGATTAGGCTTAAGCCAATTCATCCTATAAGCGAATTGAACTTTCTTTCATAAAAAATTCAGTATACAGAGATGCTCTTTTTATAGCCTTGTTACACGAGTATAGGAAGATATGAGGAAAACAATAAAATAAGGAAGTTACAAAAAAATTCTGTTACAAATAGATTCTGTTACAAACAGATTCTAACTAATCTGAGAAATATCTTACTGTTGACTATTTCCAACACTCCCCTCAAGTTGGTGCGTAGATGTCCATCATGCCCAACTTGCTTATGAGTCCCTCGAACACTGCTTTGAATAGTCCCTTTGTAAAGATATCTGCAGTTTGTTCTTTTGTCGGAATGTAGGGAATACAGATGGTACCGGCATCCAGTTTTTCCTTGATGAAGTGGCGGTCGACTTCAATATGCTTCGTTCTGTCATGCTGTACGGGGTTGTGTGCTATGCTGATGACAGCTTTGTTATCGCAGTATAATTTTAGTGGCTGAGTTATAGGCTGCTTTATTTCCTGTAGTACCCGTTGAACCCACAGAACTTCACAAATACCGTTGGCCATGGCTCGAAATTCTACCTCCGCACTACTCCTTGCCACGACACTTTGTTTCTTGCTCCGCCATGTAACTAGATTGCCCCACACGTACGTACAATACCCTGAAGTTGACTTCCTGTCTACGATGGAACCTGCCCAATCCGCGTCAGTGAATACTTCGACGCTGCGAGTCTCACCTTTTTTTAAGAATAAACCTCTTCCTGGTGCGCCTTTTAAATACTTCAAAACTCTATATGCTGCATCAAGGTGCTCTTCTTGAGGTGAGTGCATAAATTGGCTTATCATACTCACTGCAAAGGTGAAATCGGGACGTGTGTGAGAGATAGATCAATTTTCCCACTAACCTCTGATATTGTGGAATGTCCACTGACGGGCTCTGTGTAAATTCTCCGAGCTTTTTATTCGGATCTATCGGTGTCTCTGCAGGTTTGCAGTTTGTCATCCCTATTTCTTTGAAAAGATCGAGAACATACTTCCGTTGAGACATGACAATGCCTTTCTTACTTCAAGCAATTTCCATACCCAAGAAATACTTCAATTCTCCCAAGTCTTTTACTTCGAACTCCTTGGCGAGACTTCCTTTTAACTGGTTGACATCTTCCTCGTCATCTCCTGTAACAATGATGGCATCAACGAAAACAATTAGTATTGCAATTTTTCCATATCTCGAGACTCTGTAGAACATGGTGTGATCTGCCTGAGCCTGATTGTATCCTTACCCTTTCACAAACTGATGGAAACGTTCGAACCAAGCTCGTGGAGATTGTTTAAGACCGTAAAGTGATCTTTTCAATCTGCACACTTTGGAGCCGAACCCTTTTTCAAACCCCGGCGGAGGTTACATATACACTTCTTCGTCCAGGTCTCCATTCAAAAACGCGTTCTTCGCATCTAGTTGTTGAAGTCGCCAATCGAGGTTTACTGCAACTGACAGCAAGATCCGGATCGTGTTTAGCTTAGCTACAGGTGCAAAAGTCTCCGTGTAGTCGATCCCGTATGTTTGAGTGAACCCTTTAGCAACGAGCCTCGCCTTATATCGTTCTAGGGTTCCATCTGCACGAAACTTTGGTGTGAATACCCATTTGCATCCTACAGTCTTCTTTCCTCTCGGCAGCTCCTACATGTTCCAAGTCTGATTTTTCTCAAGTGCATTCATCTTCTCGAAAATCGCCTTTCTCCACTCTGGAGCTCTCAGAGCATCCTGTACGGTTTTTGGAATCTCCACAGCAGACACATTAGAGGTAAAGGCTGAAAAACTGGATGAGAGATTATTTGAGGACACAAATTTTGACATTGGATACAAGGGACGACTAGTACATGACCTTGTGGACTTTCGGAGGGCTATGGGAAGATCCAACTCACTGTGATCCGGTTCTGTTCTCGAGTCGGATTCTTGGTGGGGCTGGACAGAGTCGGCCTCTGCTTCTGGAGAAGGATCTATCTCAATTAAATGCTCATGTTGCATTTTTTCCAAACCTGTTTCACGTTGTTTCCTTTTGTAAGTTTTAATTTCTACATCAACTTCTGGTAAATTTAAATCCACAGGGCAAGTTGTTTTATGAGTCGGTGGTGTGTTCCTATTTTTATGGGATTTTTCCGGATTTTCTAATAAAAGAACCGAGTTTTCAACAGACATATTTTCTGAGTTTTCAAGGACCTTTTTTTGAGTGTCCAGTGAATTTTCACTGTTTTGGTTTGCCGGGTGTTCAAAAGACTGGTCTAAAATGTCTTGATTTAAAAAATCTAGATCTTGTGAATTTGTATGTGGAATTAAGTTGGGTATTTTTGGGAGACTATTTTTTATGGAAACCGAGTCTTCACTATTTGTTTCCCCCTGAAGAGGAGGCTTAAAAAAGATTTATTTTCAAAAAACAACACATCCATTGTGATAAATATTTTATTTGATAAAGGATCAAAGCATTTATACCCTCTTTGATTCGTGGCGTAGCCAATGAAAACACATTTTTTCGATTTTAGATCAAGTTTACCCCTAGTGGGGTTGTGATCGTGAACAAACACGGTACAACCAAAAATTTTCAACGGCAGATCTGAGATTGCAAGGCGGCTTTGAGGGTAAAGGGATTTTAACAAGGCAACAGGTTTTTTTAAATTGAGAATTTTCGAGGGCATTCTATTAATAAGATAGGTTGCTGTTAAAATTGCTTCATTCCATAATGTTTTTGGAACATGGTTGGTGGATAATAATGCCTTAGCAATTTCAAGAATGTGTTTATTTTTTCTTTCAGCCACACCGTTGTGTTGCGGTGTGTTAATGCAAGAACTTTGGTGAATGGTGCCTTTCTTTGCAAAAAAATCTCCCAAGGTTTCGTTAAAAAATACTCGTCCATTGTCACTTCGAAAATTCTGAATTTTTGTGTTAAACTGTGTTTCAACCATGGCATAAAAGGTTTTGAAAACGTGTTCAACTTCTAATTTCTTCTTTAGCAAAAATACTCAAAGGACTCTAGTATGATCATCAATAAACGAAACAAACCATTTTTTTCTGAAGACAGATAAAACGCGGGATGGTCCCCAAATGTCACTATGGATTAAGGCAAACGGTGCTGAAGGTTTATAGGGTCGAGGTGGATAAATTGCCCTTTTGTGTTTGGCAAAAGCACATACTTCACATTGAAATTGAGAAGGATTTTTATTCCGAAACAACTTTGGAAACAAATATTGCATATAATGGAAACTAGGATGACCTAGACGAAAATGTAACATAATTAATTCATTGTCACGAGAAACAAACATGGACTGAGAACACAAACTAGATGCAGACTTATTGAGATGTGATCCTTCTTCAAGCAAGTAGAGACCTCCACTGGTCCTAGCATTGTCAATCATCGTAACCGAGTCCAGAACCTGAATTTCACAATGAGAAGACATGAATTTAACTTGACACTTAAGGTCTTGAGTTAGCTTTATAATGGAAATCAGATTGCAGGAAAACTTTAGAACATGTAAAACATTAAGAAGGGTTAAGGAAGGAAAGATTGTGATGGTTCCTTGACCGGCTATGGCAGAATACGAACCATCTGCAATTTTGACCCATTTGTTTCCTGCACAGGGTGTGTAAGTTGAAAATAATGTGAAGCAACCGGTCATGTGATCAGTTGCTCCAAAGTCAAGAATCCAAGGAAGTTGATTGATACATGAAAAAGAGATAGGGTGATTGTTACCGATTTGGGCTAAAGAACAGGAGGGTTGTGTTGACGGGTCTGCGGTGGCGTTAAAGAACTTGTACAGGTGCTCCAGTTGTTCCTTTGTGAATGGAGGCGATCCTTAGTTGATTCTTGACTCCTGAGAACCATCGGACTCGATCTGCAAAACCTGTTTTTGTAAAGGACTCTGGCTGGTGTTCCGATCCCTTTGTGTTCCGGACCTGTATGTTGGTTGATACACGGAGGATACTTCAGTCTCTGTGGTGGAGGACATTATGGCTGGGAAAAAAGGAACTGGGATTTCTTTTGATTGAGGAAAAATGGTGATTTTTTATTTTTGAAGAAAGTTTTACCGCTCTGATACCATATAAGCGAATTGAACTTTCTTTCACAAAAAATTCAGTATACAGAGAGGCTCTTTTTATAGTCTTATTACACGAGTATAGGAAGATATGAGGAAAACAATAAAATAAGGAAGTTACAAACAAATTCTGTTGCAAATAGATTCTGTTACAAATAGATTCTAACAGATTTTGTTACAAACAGATTCTAACTAATCTGAGAAATATCTTACTGTTGACTATTTCCAATACATCCATTACATTTCCTTAAACATTCTCTTTCATAAATCTCTCCCTCTAATTCTTCACATAGTATCAGAGCCAATCAGAGCCATTCATCTCCTCAGATCTAATCTCAACCACTCATTACCATCATCCCCAATCTAACACAAACTCTAACCCTAAACGTCGCCACAGCTACCCCCGTCCACCTCGCCGAACTTCACCTGACATCGATCAACCTCACTGGACCTCGCCGGAGCCTCATCGATGCCGGATCGAGCATTCTTGTTCCAGATCGAAGCTGTCATCCTTCTGATCTCGCTGTTGAGCCTTAGCAGAGCCTCGATCCACCTCGTCTGACGTCGACGACCTCACCGGTGTCCGGATCGACATCGATCTACTTCTGTTGATCGAGATCGAAGCCCCTCCTTCGTCGTCTACCCAGATCTAAAACAAACAGAGAGATAAGGCTTCGATTTGGTTTGTTTTGCTTAGATTTGGTTCGTTTTCTCTCAGATCTGATCACTTAGCCACAAATCTCAACGTTGAAGCTCGAATCCATATGGTTTTTCTGTTTTGGTGGAGTTATTCACCGTTGTTTGGAATTTTTAGACTGATTTGAGGGAGTTTTTGATTTCTTTGGAGTTGATTTGGAGTTTTTGGCATGGATTGTTATGATCGTTGTGTTGTTGCGGAATTTGCGCTCTCGGAGATTATAATCCGATTGATTGGTGTTTGTTTGCTTGTTTGCTATTAGTTCAGACATGGATCGGATTTTAAAAGATCGATTATTTTTCTTGTTGGTTGGTTGGCATTCTTGATTGTAGTTAAGTTTGTTTGGGTTGGAGTGGTTCTTATTAAGGAGTTTAGAGATAGAGACTAAAGAAGGAAAGTCGATCTCTTCAATTGATGTTGTAGCCACCAAGATGGTGGATTTCAAGCTTGACGATCAAAATTTCCATGGTTGGAAGCTCATGTTGGAGCGTCATGTCAAGAGGAGGAAGGGCGATCACTTGACGAAGCTCCCTCCTGACCCTGTTACCACCGATTAAAAGGCAAATGATACAGAGCTGAGTCATCTTATGCTCAGTTCAATAGAGCGACGTATTATGGATGACCTTGTTCATTTGGGATCCATGAAGGCGACTTGGGATAAACTCCATGAGCTCTACTCTTCACAGCAGAGCCTCTCGAAAGCCTATGATTTGATACATCAGTTGTACAAGATCCAGCAAGGAACTCATTCATTGCATCAGTACTACTCGAAGTTTTCGCGTCTTGCCCAGCTTGTGATGTTCCCGATCACTAGTGGTACTATGGATGTTCCCGATCACTAGTGGTACTATGGAGATGAGATGCCGGCACGAGGATCTTCTAGTAATCATTTTTCTTGATGGGCTACGGCCCAAATAGCAGTCAGCACGTCCGATCTTGCTTAGGAAAGCAGATATTACTCTTGTGACCATTTATCATATGCTTTACCGAATTTTTCCGTCGGAGATCACTAATGAGCAGCAGCGAGCATCTGGTAAACACAGTACACTTATTATGCCGGAGAGTTCTCCTACATATTACTCTCCACGAAGGAGGGGGTCGTTTAGGAGGCAAAGACCATGTAGATCCCCATTTTTGCGATCGCTGTCATCAGGAGGGACATATTCGCAATATCTGCTGGAAGTTGAACAGGAGGCATCCTCAGCATCCTCATCCTGCTACTCGTGCACATGTTAGGACCGTATCTCCTGCATGCTCCACTACTTCAACGAATTAAGCATCATCTGAGAGTTCTGTCAAGTCCTTGGAGGAGGAGATTGCTCGATTGAGGGTTTTTGTGACCTCGTCTGCTTCTAGTAGTTAGGCTGGATTGGTTACACCTCGGGCTTCAGCTATGACAACCTTGGGTCTTACAAAAGGTAACCATACGACATTTATTACTTCAAATTCTATATGTCGTCCTTGGATGATTGATACGGGCGCGACAGAACATATGACAGGAGAGAGACATATTGTCTTCATATAGGTTAATGCCTGAGTGTACCCCGGTGACCTTAACAAATGGCACCACCTCTGCCACAGAGAGTGCGGGGCCTATTCGTGCCACACCATAGTTACCTCTCTCTATTGTCTTATATTTGCCTGGCTTTCCTTTCAATTTACTCTCTATAAGCCAGTTGACTTGAGATTTGAACTGTAACGCAACTTTCTTTTCTGGTGGATGTGTTTTTCAGGAGCTCGGGACGAAGCGGACGATTGGCACATCGACTGAGGTTGATAAGTTATAACATCTCGATGAGCATCGACATCCTATATCCTGCTCAACAGCAGCCACATCTTCTTTCGATTCAAATTGTCGGTTTGGTCACCCTTCTCTACAGACCTTGAAGAGGATCGTTCCCTCTCTTGGTGCTTTGTCTAGTTTAGAGTGTAAGTCTTGTGAGTTGAATAGGCATCATCAATCTAGCTACCCATCTCGTATTAATAAGAGAGCCGAAAAACCTTTTGATTTAGTTCATTCTGATATTTGGGGGTCATGCCCTATTATTGCCCAAGAAGGCTTTCGCTACTTTGTAACCTTTATCGATAATTTTTCTCGAGTCTCGTGGCTATATTTCATAAAATCTAAAAATGAAGTGTTTTCTCGTTTTCAGACATTTTGTTCTAAAGTTAAGATTCAATTTGGAGTCACTGTTTGTATCTTGAGAAGTGATAATACCAAGGGCTATTTTAGTACACCCTTTAGAACATATATGTAGCAACTTGGCATTATTCATGAATTCTCTTGTCCTTATAACCTCAACAGAATGGAATGGTAGAAAGAAAGAATATACATTTGTTAGAGGTCACTCGAACTCTTTTATTTCATATGTGAGTACCTAAATCCTTTAGGGGGATGCAGTCTTTACTGCTAATTACTTGATCAATCGTCTACCCTTCTCTGTCCTAAATGGACAGATTCCTTATTCTATATCGTTCCCGTCGGTAGTCCCTTTTTCTGTCCCTCCGCGGGTATTTGGATGTGTTTGTTTTGTCCATGATGTACAACCAGGGGTTCTAAACTAGACCCAAGGCCATTAAATGCATTTTTCCTGGGTATTCTCGGACCCAAAAGGGTTATCGTTGCTATAGTCCTGTATTACGTCATCGATTTATATTGACTGACGTAAATTTTCATGAATCCACCCATACTTTTCTACATTCCACACTCCTGTAGACATGAACAGTGACTTTTCTTTAGATATCTCATATCTTTCCTCACACGACAACACTGGATCGGTTGCTTCTACATCCCCGTGTTGGAGTTCACACGTATTGTTTCTCTTCACCGCCTCAAACCCCTAATTCCCCATTGTTGGATCCTACACCACCGGTTACAAGGGTGTATGCTCGTCGAACCCGTACAGCTCCTGAACCTCAGCCTCCTGTTGCTGGTCTCCCAGAATCTCAAACTCCGCCGGAAGCTGATATTGATCTTCCTATTGCCTTACGGAAAGGCACTTGGAGCTGCACTTCTCACCGTATAGCCCATCATGTGACTACTTCTCACTTTTCTTCGGCATATCAAGCATTTATCTCCTCTCTCGACTCTCATGCTCTACCCAAATCCTTTTCTGATGCTTTGTCTCATAAAGGGTGGATCGAGCCTATGATTGATGAGATGCTTGCTCTAGAACCGAATCAGACGTGGGATTTGGTTCCTCTTCCGGCTGGAAAGAAGGCCGTAAGGTGCCGCTAGGTATATACTGTGAAGTTCATCCTGATGGGACACTTTCCCGCTTAAAAGTACGTTTGGTTGCTAAAGGGTATTCGCAAACTTACGGAATTGATTATGAGGGGACATTTTCTCATGTTGCCAAGATGACTTCTACTCGTCTGCTTATGTCTCTTACGACTACGCATCATTGGCCACTGCATCAGCTTGATGTGAAAAATGTGTTTCTTTATGGTTCTTTGGTCGAGAAGGTCTATATGGAGCAACCGCCAGGGTTTGTTGCTCATGGAAAGTCTGGTCTAGTTTGTTGATTGAAGAAATCATTATATGATTTGAAACAATCTTCTCGAGCATGGTTTGGGAAATTTACTGAGGTGGTTACTTCGTTTGGCCTCAAACAATATGCACATAACTTTTCGGTATTCTACCGTAATAACACCAATGGTCTTCGTATTCTTTTGGTGGTATATGTCGATGACATAATGATTACTGGTGATAATGCAGCCGGTATTGCACAGATTAAACACCACCTTCAACCAAAGTTTCAGGTAAAGGACCTTAGGAATCTTAAGTACTTTTTAGGTATTGAAGTTGCTTGGTCGAAGGACGGCATCTACATCTCACAGCGGAAGTATGTGCTTGATGCGTTGACTGAAGCAGGGATGTTAGGATGCAAACCCATAGAGGCTCCAATGGATCCTAATACTAAGCAGCTTCTGGGACAAGGTGACTCGGTTGAAGATTCTGAAAGATACCGACGGTTAGTCGGTAAGTTGAATTGCCTCGCCGTCACTCGACCTGATATTTCATACTCAGTGTTGTGAGCCAATTCATGGCTGATCCTCGAGTGACTCATTAGGATGCGGTGATTCGAATACTTCGCTATTTAATGATGCTCCAGGAAAGGGTCAATTGTACTCGGATCATGGACATTCGAGACTGGCAGGATTCACTGTTACAGATTGGGCCGGGTCTTCATCCAATCGCAGATTTACTACAGAATATTGCGTGTTTGTAGGAGATAACCCGGTCTCTTGGAAGAGTAAGAAGCAAAGCGTGGTGTCCCGCTCCAATGCTGAGTCAGAGTACCGGGCCACGGCGAATACCAGTTATGAGCTTGTATGGATTCAATTTCTGCAAGAAGAGCTTGGCTTTGAGCCCATTTCCTCTATGCGGCTATATTGTGATAATAAGGATACCTCTAATCCTGTGTTCCAAGAGTGAACGAAGCACATTGAGGTGGACAGTCACTTCGTAAGGGAGAAGATTGAAGATGGGATTATCGATACTTACTATGTTCAATCTGCTCATCAGTTAGTAGATTTATTCACAAAACCTTTAAGAATAGAGTGCAGTTCATTTGTAACAAGCTGGGCATATTTGATATATATGTGTAGGGTTACGGCAGCGCCCCTGCCATCAATCCGTGGCCAAATGCGAAACAAAAACTTTTAAAACCCGGCGCTAACGGAACCCTAAATTACGGATCGTACCATTAACTCTATACTAGTTCTTAGAAAGGAGTTTAGAGAGGTTATACCGATCGATCCGTGTCCTTCGGTCTTCTACCTCTGTCCCAAGCTCCTCGCAGCTTCCCCGATCAAGTTCGATCTCCGGTCTCCCCACATCGAAGAAGATCCACGTCGAGGGTTCGTAATACGGGCTCCCGTCTCTAAACCGAAGCAACTCGGGTATCTAGTTTGCTAGCCTAGATAGCCAAGATGAAGTAGAGAGTGCGTGTGATTACTTTGTCTCAATACACCCAAGGATTCTCAACTCATGAGAGGGTATGGGTGGAAGTTGAAGAAGATGCCCATGAGAGAAGTGTGAGCTCAAGAAAGAATAAAAGAGCAAGTGAAGGAAAAAGAGTGGCTGCATCTTTTCATTGTGTGTTGTGAGGTATTATGTGTGTGAGCAAATAAAGAAAATCAACTCAAGAAAATATATATGGCTCACAGCAAATATCTGACACCACAACCAAGAATTCATCATGCCGCCATAACCCACCACCATGAGTCACAAGTGCACATGCATGAACCATGAGTCACACTTTCCACCCACACAATAAAACATTTAAACCTAAATGTTTTAATCACAAAATGAAATAACAATCTTCTAAAGTAAACTTGTAACGAATTACAAGAATACCCCTCATCCGTATATACATACCCGCATCCGTATTCCGACTGAATATGAATACTACGAGACGAAAATAATCCAACAATATAATACTAGGATCCGGCTTAAACCAAAGCCCACTAGTATTATCCGTCCGATCATTATTCATGCACAAGTGCACAAATGTGATCGAACCCTGCCATAAAACCATACGGCCTCTACAACGTTTCGCCCGAACCAGGGAAACCCTCTGTGTGGGACTCTAAAGACTCGTCAATACGCCGGCAGTGGGTTTAACCACAAGCACGTCAGTGGCATTAGCTGTACGTAACGGCTGCCCAGGTATTGATCGAAAGGGAGGCCGACGAGCAAACTCATCCTGAAACCCTACTGAGCCTGATAGTGACAATATCTGTACAGTCATGTCCGTCTATGAGTATCGCATATCGAGTCTAGGGGTGGATAAAGTCAGACCCCTAATAACTTGACATTTAGTGTCGGTATGAAGCCTATCACCACCTGAGAAACTACCGATCCTAGATCAGTAATTCTCGACTAGCTTGGCCAAGGATTTCTGGTGATGGCCACTCGTGCACACCGCGACATCAACCCCTAATACCGGGAGAGACGAATCCCCTGACGATCTGCTCACTGCCTCCATGTGGCTCGGGACTGTACCTAACTAAAACCTGTTTGCACGACTCTTTTAAGCCGTGGTAGGGTAGTAATCAAAGCACAATGGGAACTCACACGAGACAAATGACGATCTCATGTCGATAGACTAACATGTACACATGTCACCAGGGAACTGCTATCTGACAATAGGTATAATACCAACTAGCATGTTCCCGGCGAGCCCGTCTGGTGTACTCATAACCCAATGAGCACCTGTATACATCTTAGGTGAACCAACTGACACCAATGGCTTGTGAGACCGGCCGCCGCCCCTCGTCGGGGTCTCGATCCGTATACACCAGTCTACTCTCGGAGTATCGATGCCCAGTCTCGAAACTCCCACGAGTAGGGACACTTTAAGGATGTACTTATACACCACCCAACTCTCACGTATATGATCGCCATCATACTGCTGGTAGTCAAGCAAAAATCCTATGGGCTCTATCAACATGTAATAGTGATCTGTAATGTCACCTGAAGCATGTACACGATGATAAAGACAAACCAGATAGCATACTATCATCTTGAGTAAGACTGTTCTACCGGTATAGGTCCTCTCTCAATCATTGCAATCGCGTGCCTGCGATCCAATAATTGACTTGAGGGCACTATAGTCAACAATATGCTTTAGCTTGAAGGGAGTGTTACCCGTAGTGTACAAGAGTTTATTACATGTAATTAAGTACTTAATAGGGTGTAATAGCAAAATGACTATGTCTATATAAAGGGAAGAATTAGGCTTAAGCCAATTCATCCATTACATTTCCCTAAACATTCTCTCATAAATCTCTCCTCTAATTCTTCACAGTAAGGGCCAAGTTTTCATAGAGAATTTTTTTTCCACTCAATTGGTTAACTGGAATAATTAGGGCAATGAAACTCTAGAAAGTTATCAAATACCAATTAACATTAAAATTGCTTAAATAATCAAGAATCAAGAAAAATTTAAAGGATTAGGCCGATTCATCCCCATCTACAATCAAATAACTGTGTGCACCAAGACAAAGGTTTCTCAACAACTTAGCAGACTGTTGTCAAAACTCTAGCGCTAAATTATACAAAAGCCGAAAAGAGCAATGTGTTTTTAGACTCACACAGGAGCAATCCAAGATAAGTCATCAAACAAGCATGATGCCTAGGTTAGTTTTCTCTAAAAGTTATAATTGCGCTGTTGAGATTGCGTATGTAGACTGCTAAGATAAATAACTTAGATTTAACGGCCATGGCAGGACAAGACTTACACCATTATCAACAAAATCTTTTTTGCAAGCCACGATGACTAGAGTATGCTTATGGCCATAGACCGCCTAGAATCACCATCTAACAACAATAAGCTTTTATGAACCAAAGGACATAGGACAATTATAGAGCAAACAAACCCAACAATCCCTCTTAAATCCTCTAATCCTACCTCTCAAATCTCCAGCAACTTGACACTTGGTGCCAAATAAAAGAGAAACGGTATGGTATGTGGGTTGGGAATGAAGAAGTTCCAAAGAGAAGCATAACATTGGTGGACGTTGAAGCTTTAAGCGAAGGCAGCCTTTTGTGAGCTTTGAAGGTGAGGCAAGAGTGCAGAGTGTTTTTCGTCACCCGTGGATATGGATGCGCTCGTGTTCAGGTGTGTACATATTCTCTATGCCCATTAGAGGCATGAGTTCATTAATTATGGGGATTCTAATCTCCAGCAGCCGTGGACAAACCTGATGTTAATTGCCTCTCGTTTTGACATGAGAGCACTTTCGATTAACGGGTCATGCGTATCATGTGAACTCATTATGTGATATGTTCATTGTGTTTGAAAACAAATTTAGGCATTTTTTGAACATATCGAAGGACATCACAAAGGGTCCCACTGCCTTGTCAGCGAGCTGGTGGTCAACAGACCCCTTGCATGGCTCGGAGCAACACCCTAAAAGGGATTTTTTTTCAAGACAGAATGTTTTGAGTATGTCGGGGAGCTCCGAGAAGGGGAAAGGCGAGAGAAGGAAAGAGATGAATAGTAAGAAGTTGGGGGTTCCTCGAAACGGGGGACCCTTAGAGGGGGTCCCGAAGCGGGAATCCCTTTTTAGGGGGGAGAGGGTTCCGGGGTTGAACACAGGTGCACCCGTGTTCAATGTTTTAGGAAGGAACATGGGTTGTGACCAATGTTCCTCGTGAATCCCATGAGGGATCTGGCGGCAAGGAGGCTTTGCAAGGCAAAAGCTTTGAGCTTTCTCTCCAAAGTTGTCGATTTTGCGAGTTTTGAGGGGGTTTCACCACGATCGTTTGTCCATGAGTGTTCGACGTGCTTGGAGGGATCGACCTATGATGAAAGCTATCGGCTTTCACCCCAGGGAGGTCGATCCCTCCTTTGGGTTGGAGAAAAAGAGTCCCCTTTTCTTAGATCTTGAGTTTGATGTTATGGGTTTGTAGAGTTTTTAAAGATAAGGGATTCCTTTTCTCTCTTTTCTTGGAGGGCAAGCCAGAAAAAAAGAAGTGAGAGGTGAGAGAAAATCACCTCAAGAGAGGTAGTGACTCAAAACCCTAGAGAATGAAGAGGGTATCAAAGTTAGCATTTCTTCATTTGGTAGGGTTTAAATACCCTTTACATTTTGCATCTTAGCCCTTACGCCTTACAAAATTGGATTTTTGCCCATTTCATTTACACATGTGCACCTTTTTGAGTTTCCGGTTCCGGACACTTTTATGCTTTAGCCCTTTGGCTTTACAAAATTGGGTTTTTACCTATTTCTCTTACATTTATTCCTAAAAATTACGTTTAAATTCATTTATTATAATTTTCTTTTCTTCTCTTGGCATGGGGCCGATCCCCATGCTTGAGCTTCAATTTGGTTTGAGCCGGGCTTAGCCCCACTTGATGGGTCTTAGGCCCACTTGACGGGTTCGGGCTTAGGCCTATTTTTTGGACCTAGACTTTGACTTCGGGGGTATACTGTTTGATCCATACAAAGAGGATGTGGATTTACTGCATAAATATCATATATTTCAAAGGACAATAAAGGGATTTGAGTTTAGGTGTATTTCTGTATGGAACAAGAAGATATAAGAGGTGGTGGCTAGGGCTTCCTATCCCCATCATGCACTTTATAACATAGGCTTCTGTTACATCGAAGCTAAAGCTTTGCAATCAATGAAAATGAAATCTTCGACTGTGTTTAAACTCATGTGTCTCTTTTTCGTATTTACTAGCTGGATACTATGTTATGATTTAAGCTGGAGCTTCGTGAAAATGGAAATGAATTGTGGTCATGTTTCTTTCTGCTTTGCCAAGGTTTAAAAGAGAACGAATGTTTTATCTTAAAACCATTTGATAACCATTTTTGAGGTATTTTGTTTCTAATAAATTCCGTTTTGTGTTTACAAATTAAATATTTAGATGTGAGTATTCAAGTAATTCTATCAAATAATTTGTTCCCTCATTCATAATTATGAATTGATTATCTATGATCAATTTGCACTATTGAAGTTATGCTCGTGACTTGAGTACAACGTAGTAATAAGTGCTATTTTGTACGGTTAACCACCCTAACAGCCATGAACTATTATGAAGATCAAAATACAAAGGAGAAAAAATAAATCATCCCTGAAGCCTTGTTTTTAATCAAAATGCCTAACCAAGGTTTTAAATATCGAATATCTGAAACGTATCGGAGAGATACTTCATATAGAGGAAATCGTCGATATATCGGAAAATATCGTCATATTTAGGTCGATATATCCGGCAAATTATATCGGTTTTATCGTATCACTAGGAGTCCTAAAACAATATATCGGCCGGTAAACCGATATTTGATTCCCTAGGCCTAACCATATGAAATATAACAATAAAACCTAGGTTGCCTTGCATTTTCTACATTAGTAAAAAAATTACAAATATAATTTTGAACAGAAAGACTACCTCCAACAAAAGTGCGGAATCTACATATAAATTTTCAGCCTTTAATATCCATGGTCATTTATTGTTTAAACTTCCATCATATTGGCAGAAGAGTGAGCCGGAAAAGGTTGTGTTGCTGTCATATAACTTTTTTGGCAAATATTTTAATTTATGCTTACCTACGTTTTAATTTCATCTTGGATTTATTGAGACATTTCTACTCATACATTAATGTGAAACTTCTTATAGACTCAAGTATAAATCACTCGCTTTTTGTTATTGTTCTTAAGACATGAATGTCTACAAATCTTCATGCATGTGCGGCTACAAGATCTAAATAAAGAATGAATGCAATAGAAAAAGAATGCCAATTTCCTGCCTACTTCCATTATGTACCATAAGCAATCAAAAGAAATTATATAAATAATATCATGCACTTAGAATGCACAAAAACAATGCCAACAACCATACAAGTTAAAGACAGTTAAAGACAACTCCCATATACTACATAAAGTAGTTCTGCCCAGGATATAAATCTGGTAAAGTTTTAGACTAGAAAGCACGGACACTTCTATTTGCTTGCCGTGTCCGTGTCCGACACTCCAACACGTATTGAATACTTGGACACTCCGTTGGACACACACTTGCGGACACACTTGGGCCAAGTGCGTCCATATTGGACATACCCAACATTTCTAGATAGCGTGGGGGTTAAATATCTTTCATAACGCACTACTAAAAAGAGTAAATGAAGCTTCTAAATAGTGTTGGATTTAAATCTCTTTCATGGCGTACTACTAGAAAGAGTGAATCTCTTAAATGACACGGTTTTGGATAAACTTATAGCATTTGTTTTGTTTTATTAGGCGTTTAAGGTTGTATTAATGCATATCTCTTCTTATAGTTTACCATATTTTGTTTATTATATATAATTAAATATATAGATAAATAAATATAGCCATGTCCCGTGTCTGCCTTTTTACAAACTTGCCATGTCCCGCATCTGTGTCTGAGTCTGTATGCTTCAAGGTTTTAGATTTACATCAGTTTTATTTCTATTAGAATTCATAACTACAAATGATGGGTTATAGTTTATGAAATTTGCAGGGCTTCATATGAGTAAGTCTCTGATGCTCAACACATGCTCACTGTTCGAAGTCCAAAAAGGTAAAAGCACATTGATTTAGAAATAACGTAAAACTTTCTTTTCCTTATACCTTGTAACCTTACTCTAGTTAAGTGTAGGAAATTAACTGAACCATAAATTTGAAAGAAAAATAGAAAATCACTACTTTCATTTATAATTCTAACAGACACATGAAACGAATAATTGGAATGAAGTTTGAATGAGAAAATCACAACAAAATCACTGTAGTTCTAGACTTCTAGTAGGGAAAAAACCTCACCGCGTATTTAGAAAACTCGATAATCATCTTATCTTTCTCGTATTCAGGTCGATCTATTAAAGCTTATTTCTAGTCGCTCCACAAATTTCTCTAGTGATTGAATCGATGTTCTAACCAAATTCCTAGGCCATGTTTGGCAATAGAATTGAGTTTAGATAACAGGAGTTTAATAAAGTTATCTAAACTTTATTCCAAAATCTTAACTATGCCCATGTTTGGCTCACTTTAAAGTATAGAAAACTCTAGTTATCTAAACTCCATAGTTGAGACAACTGGAGTATAATAAACTCCAATCCAACTAGAGTTTCTAAACTTCAAAAAAATGAGAAGAAAACTCATTTTGGATTTTAGAAAACTCCAAAGCAAAACTTTAGAGTTTAGATAACTCCATTGTCAAACACCGCATTAAAGTTAAAATTTAAAGTGGAGATAGGGCCTTACGAATTAGAGTTTGCATCCCCTCTACCTCCACTAAAAAATAAACTCCATGTATCCTAATTCTATACACAAATAGGACCTAAACCAATGATAAATGAGCATATATACTTTTATTATTCACACGAAACCTCTAAATCATTCTTAGACTCCTTTCCCGGTGGAGCATCATCAACTTTTCTAGAACACTCTCCGCAACAATCATTACCCAACGATGACTGATTAGCTCAATCTCAACACAATTAACAAAAAGATAAGAAACTACACTAAACTATTAAATGCTTCCTCTGTTTAACAATTATAGGTTGCTCCTTTCCTTTCATCAAAATATAAGCCATTTTGCAATACCAAGAAAAAACTTTGATTACTAATGCACTTTTAATACTACATTTACTAAACTAACCCTAAAAAAGAAACTGTCAAGATTTCTCTTCATGCTTGTTCAAATATCAATAATGATGGGGTTAAAATGGGTACTCTACTTTTATAAAATCATAGATTTTGAAAAATTCAATCTTCTCTTAATCGGTGTGCAAAAGCAAAAAAAAGACTTACATTGTGATGCGGAGGGATGACGGGCACCATTAACGGGAATGCAATTTCATGCCACTACTCTAGATCGTAACACAAACACTTGTGGCACTCGTAAAACACTAATAATTTACAAAACAAGAAGAAAAAAGATTCAAAATGCTAGCTAGCAATACAAGACAAATAATAGCTAGCTAACAAGCTGCAAATTCATAAGATAAATGTGAAATCTTGGATAATCTCAGCTTAGGATGCTTGTATAGCAATCAATGAAAAGTTGCAACTTTCAGACTAATCCTTGAATCAAACTAAATAATTACTCGGCCATCACAGAACAAGGCATACCTTGAACTCAAGGAATGTCTTGAAGAACCCACATAGAGCTGAATCCCAGACAGATAAGGCACATAATACTGAATGACTGTGTCATCATCGCCATTCAAAACCAGACGCACTCCAGCCCCATAAGCACTCCACTCCTTGAAAAAATCCCAAAGGTCTCCGAGATCAAAGTACGGACACGAATCCACACTCTCCGAGCTTTTCCGTCTCCTCACATTCTTCTAATTCAACAACAATCAACAAACAACATATCGGTCTAACAACCAATTAAAAAACCCAACTTTTTTTCCTCTTCTGCTCTAATTCGCTCACCTTGCGATGATACTGCGCGGGGACCATCGGCGTCGTGCACTCAAGGAACCTGTCCAGGTTTCCAGCGGGCGTCGGCGGCGTCGGCGGTGGAAGGGACGATGAATTCGAGTTCGAAGACGAAGTCACCGCTGACTTCGACGAGGAATCATCCGATTCGACGCGCGCCTCGTCGATCGCCGGAGAACTCGCCGGCGGCGGCGGCCGAGGCCTCGTCCTCGTCGCCTTCTGAGGCGATCGCTTCCGATTCTTCTGCCGCTGCTCCTGCTGCAGCTGCTGCTGCCTTCGCACAGCCGGAGGGGTGTAGAATCGATCGACGCCGGCGTCGCGAGCGGAGGAGGAAGCGCTTGAGAGCACCATCTCAATCAATGAGATTAGAGATTAGAAAACGATGAGATTTAGATCAAAATCGAATTTTTAGGGTTTTGGATTGAGCACTCTTGGAAATACGATGATAATTAGGGTTTTTGATTTAGGGGATTTTGGATCTAGAATTTGAGGGGAGAAAGAGAAGAGAGAGGAGAGAGAAGACGACTGAGGTTTTCCGCCTCCCGTTATTTAATTTCTTTTACGTTTGAAAGAAATTTTAGTCGAGGGGCTTATTTGTAAAGTGCAGTTTTGAGTATGGGTTTATGGTTCCAAATTAAATAGAAAATTTTATCCAAAATAGGTTAATAGAAGTTTTAACCCTGTATTTTAGCAGATGCTCTTAAAACCATCCGAAGAAAATTCTCATCACAGAAACTCCCTAACGTTACCTTTAGTTAAACCCGACCCCTGCGACCCCTTGCCGTTAATGTAGGATTGCCTAGCACGACAACAAGGTTTCGGGAGGCATCGTGCCATTTTCAAAAATTTGCCATACTAAACAACCCTGACCCTAGAATCTTAATTAGAGAATTAGACAATACAATCTTGTAAACAACTTTACATCTAAGTGAACATGGAATACAACCTTTGTAGACCGGTCCTTCACTTCAATAGCTCCGTGTAGTAGTAGTCCCTTCGCTCCAAGTGGTGATCTTCCGGACTCTAGAATGGCTCCACAAGATGAAAGGAACAAGCTTGCACGAAGTTTTCGAGGCCGAAAGTGATCTACGTCGAGAAGACACCACCCCAAGCTATCTCTTCACTAATTAGGAATTAGTGAAGTTAACATCTAAACTAAATGGCTAATCTAGTCGAAGATGATGAAGTAGGTTTTTTGTTCACTTTAGAATTAATTTTCTCACTAATTTTCTTCACCTATCCAAAACCTAGAGAGCTCTCTTGATGAAGAAAAAGATGAAGAGAATAGAATCGAATGAGAGAGGCAACCATGGGTGAGATAATTTCTCATATAACTCATGTAGAGACTTGACCATGGTATAAGATAATGGTTGGGTCAATATATATCTATAGCAAGACAGAATTAGTGGACTAAGCCTAAGGTTTCTACAAGCTTCCACTAAGTATCAACCATGACAAATTTCCACCAATTTTGTATTTACATTAAATAAATAAAACCCCAATTATTTTATGGAATGGTGTAAGTCTCATACACCCATGTATCATGTGTCATCAAGCATGACACAAAAGGAAACATATATACAATTAACATATATCACATATATATTAAATGTATACAGGTGAGATAAATAAATTCTTAAGTGAGCAAATATTAGTTAATGTAAACTAATATATCAAATATATAATTATACATTAAATTATTAGATCAATTCTTGATTTAATAATCCGGCTATATCACATATAACCGACTAATATCATTTGTATCAATTTATCGAATCAACACTTGATTCGATAACCCGGATATATCACATATAACCGACCGATACGAATATAGCGAGAATAGAACACGGTATCACATACTCGTATTAATCTTGGTCCCGCACATATCACATATGTGCTCCTACTTCGTTTCGCCTGAGCCAGGAAACCTCTGTGTGGGACTCTAAAGACTCGTCAATACGCCGGCAGTAGGTGATGATCATATCAGTTACCCACAAACCGTCAGCGGTACTAGCTGGACGTAACGGCTACCCGGGTATTGAGCGATCAGAAGATCAACAAGCAAGCTTGTCTAAACTCCCGCAAAGCCTGTCAGTAACACTACCGTGCAGTCCGGTCTCTTCATCTGATATGTCGCATATCTAGTTTAGGGGTGGTAAACGTCAGACCCCAGCAACCGATAAGTCGTGCCGATGTGAGGCTCATAATGGGTCAAGAAACTACCGATAACACTTACAGTAGATCTCCGTATCAGCCTTGGCCAGGGACTTCCTGTTATGGCCAGTCGAGCACAGCGCAACATCAACCCCCAATACCGGGAGAGACGAATACCCTCCTATCGCTCATTGCCTCCATGTGACTCGGGACTGTACCCAAAAACCATGGTTTTGCACGTTCTCTTGAACGTGGTAAGGTGGAAATCAAAGCACGGTGGGAATCACACAAGACTCTATGACGATCTGGGGTCAACGGACTAACATGTACCAGTGTCACCAGAGAACTGCTATCTGACGATAGGTATAATACCAACTAGGAGTTCTCGGCGAGTCCGTTCAGTGTACCCAGTCTCCACTGGGCACCCGTATACCATCTTTGATGTCAAACACCAATGGATGTGGGATCATCCATCGCCCATCATATGGGTCAAGAAGCATATACGATAGTCTACTCTGGAGTATCGATGCCCTGTCTCGATACACCCTCGACTAGGAACAATTAAAGGATGTACTTGTGAACTACCCTGGCCCCACTAGTATGATCTCCATCATAGACCTGGTAGTCAAGTACACATCCTAAGGGCTTTATCAACATGTGAGAGCAAGACAGTATCACAATACAAGTCTATATGTTAAGACAAAGTGCAACCAGATAGCATACTATCATGTCGAGCAAGAAAGTCCTCTCTATATATGTCCAAGTATCCACTATAATATACATCATATGTACAATAATGGCCTCCAGGGCTTGCATATAACTAACAGTTAAATCTTAAACTCATGACCAAAATACCCATATCATGTTTCCTCTTCTCTGCCTCCATTTCCTCAACCACACACTCTCTCTCTCCTCTCCTCCATCTCTCTCTCCTTCACCGCCATTCTCTCCACCCCTTTCTCTCTCATCTTTTTCAATCGCATCTTCTCTCTCCCCTCTTCATCTCCATTTCCCTCTCCTCCGCCTCCATTCCCTCTTCCCATTTCTCTCTCTTCCTCCTCAACCTCATCCCCTCTCTTCTCTCCCCTTTCTCTATGTTATTAAGACCTCTCACGTCATAGCTTCAGCTCCAACATGAGAAAATGAAGTTTCCAAAATTCCTTGCTTCAAACAACATCTCCAACAACCTCAGAACTCATTCCTCTATTTTCTCCACTCGTTCAAAATCCTCAAACAAATCCCATCCTCGCAGCTCCTTACACTCGCAAAAACCCAAACCAAAACAATCCCCTCCTTCTCTGTTCCAGAGAATCACAGACCTCGTCGGTGCCGAAGAACCTACATCCTCTCTCTTCAAAGATGACTCAAAAGGTAGCAATCCACGTACCTAAGTCTGCACACCAACTGTTTGTCAAAATGCCCAAGAGAGCTCAACTATTCCAAAGGAAGATGCTGGCCCAATTGTTCATAAAATCACCGAGATTTTACGTGCGGAGAACTTACGAATGCCAATGGAACGAGGGTTGGAGGAGATGAGTGCTATCTCGTTGCTTCATAGTTGGGCGTTTGGCTCAAAGGTTCTTCGATTGGGTCAAGCTCCGACAGAAGTTTTGTCATAACACGGAGACTTACAATGCGATGATTTATATAGCGGGTGAGGCCGAAAACTTTGATTTGTTGAGTTGTTTAGTGTTTGGAATATATTTGTATAGATTTTGGAGCTAATAATGTTTGAAATGTGTTTGTATAAATACTTGAGAGAGTTTTTGTTTATATATAAGGATTGTGTTTGTATAAATTTTGGAGATAATTTTGTTTGGAATGCGTTTGTATAAATACTTGAGAGAGGGTAAAAGAAATTATTTGATTTGTTGTAGATATCAATTTGAAATAACAATATCAAAAAACGCCCAACTCCTAAATCAATGGAAAAAAGCATGTCAAAATATCCATTTGAAGTAACAACATAAAAAAAGTATCCAAATTTGAAAGCAACGGGAGAGATTGATCGTTGCCTTATGTAACGACCCTAAAATCCCTGTACACTTGTGTTAATCTAATATTAATAAATGGGTGTATTTCTATGTTGATATTAAATTATAAGCTATTCTTGTTAATTTAGAGCAAGTAACAACTTGTAGCCCATTGGTTAAGTTCTACCATGATGTCCCATAGCCTGCAAGTTTGAATCCTTGCCGCCGTAATTATTTTATTTTTTTTCTTTTGATGTTTTCGGAGCCCAAGAGTTTGTACGAGCATTACATGGGTTACCAAAAGTCTTAACATAAAAAAGGTACATAAATATGATATTTAAACCTAACCCGAGACCCTGGCACGAACCCCGAGGCAAAAGCCCATGTCCGTCTTTTGCATAGGCGACCCTTTGACTCCCCTCTACCCCTTTTTAATATACCAAAACCCCTGAAATTAAATAGAGACTCTGCAGTCCTTTCATCTACCCTATCAATTCACTTTTCAATACATTTTAATTATCTTTAATTCGCCATATACCCATCTCTCACTCGCTATAAATACCCAGCCAATTTCTTAGTCCCCCTTTAAATTATTCTTAAAAAATTCACTCAAAAACTATTTCTCTCTCTCTCAGGTCATATTCTAACCAAGAAGTCAAGCACCTCAAGTTCCTTTAGGAGTCGAGTTTTCCCTCAAGAAGTCGAGTCAAGTTTTCCCTCAAGAAATCAAGTCAAGTCCCATGGTTCCCTCAAGCTCGTTCCTTCGCGCATCGTTGGTCTCAGTTCTTCCAACCAATGCTTCTTCTTCCCTTACGTCTATCGCAACTCGTAAGTCCCAAATTCTATCCCTTTTCTTTTCTCTTCTCTGTTCTCTCTCTTGATCTTTTACAGCTTCTCTTGTCGTGCTCTTTATCACCACCATTGCCCCCTTTTCTTTGAGCTCCTAATAAAAATAGTTTTGATTATATAGCTTGTTAGATATCATAGCTTTTATTCTTAACTAAATTTCACTTGTTATTTTCTATGTTCGACTATACCTTACATGTCATCAATTTAGATAATAATAAGAAATCAAACCAGCATTCTATTAATCTTGTAACTATTGCTGACCTATGAATCTCTTTATATTTTGATTAATTTACAAAACCATATTTCGAATATATTATATGTTACTAACAATATCAGATGAGTCAAAATACTATACAACTGGAGTTGTTCAAACATAAGGACAATCAATACTGTAACCGACATCTTAAAAGTAACATCAAACTACATCGAAAGACTCAGAAGACCTCAATGCAAATTCAAAAGATATAACGGAGAAGTCGTACATCGGAAATATTCAAGACTTTTCTATTTTCTTTGAGTCTAGAGTTAAGTCGATCTCAAACGGTTAGATTTTAATTTCTGATCCTATTTTCAATAAAGTTCTTAAGCAAAAAAAATCCTTTTCAAAATTTTTAAGTCCTGTATCTGAAATATCATACATGAACGTCCCTTATAGATGTCCATAGCAGTTACAAAATTTTCAAAATCTAATTTTTTGTTTGATTTTCAAATTTTTATTGGCTATAAACGGCCAATAACTATCCTGACTGTCAGCAGCAGTTATTATAACTGTCCAACTGCCCGTTTTCAAGTTTCTATATAAAAGAATCATTTTTCATAAGGTTTTTACTGAATTATTTTTTATCGTTTTTATTTTCAAGTTTTCATGAAAACTTTGTCTCTCCAAGTTCTCAAGTTTTTCACTAATCTTTTCTGAGAAAAGAGATCTTTCTAGTGTTTTAGACTTTTCTATTCTTTTAGAAAAGAAACATCTCTAAAATGTGTCGAAAAAGTATTTGCTTTAAACTTGTCTAAATTTTTTGAAAAACTTCTTTGATTTGTTTTCAAACTTTTATTAATCTCCAAAACACAATCCATTATCTCCTTGAATCGAAATTTTGATTTATCCTTTGAGATCATTAGGATTGTTCAATTAGTTTGTAAAGATTTGTTTAAATCTTACTTTGTACAGCCTAGTGAAGAAAGGTCTAATATCTTCACACTGTAAAAGGTTTTGGACTTGCGCCTTGGGTAAAAAGTTTAAGTGTTCACCGCCTGCAAGCGTAAAGGTTCTAAGATCTGAGTCTGTGAAAAGATCTGGATTTCTCTACCCGCAAGGAGTCACTGTATAGTGAAGTTGAATTCTGAGTAGCAGTTCTGAGGTGGGGATTAGCCACAGAGTTGGTGAATCTCGATAACAATCCTCTGTATCCATTTACTTTTCTGTATTTCTGTGTTCTGATGGTTTTAGTATTTTAGACTCTATTTTATATTCCGCTGCATAATTATTGAATTGTCACAAATTACTCTGAGTCTGCCATAAAACTTTATTCACCCCCCTCTAAGGCTGTTTTCAATTCATGTCTCCTCTATTTCATATATTTGCTATATGTACATACATGAAACTTTTTGACATGTTAAAAAAACAATATTAGTTGTTATATGCAAAATTACGAATAAATACCATGTTCATTATTATTATACGATATCTAGTTCTTGTGACATGGTAATATAGATAGAGCACGGGATAATGACCTACCCCACACGCACACCTTTGAATTATAGCACGATCATATGGTTGTAACATTTTTTTAAATAATCCAAATTCATTAAAATACTCTCAAGTTCAAAATATGGTTTTTTATCGATATTCTTTTCCCTTGGCAATTACGCCCCTACAACCCTCTTTAGAGGAGCCCTGTGAAGATGGTGCAGATTATCGCACATCATGGGTCTAGTGGGTGAGATCGGAGTTCTTTATGGAGTGCGTTCTCGAAGGAAAAGAAAAAATACGATTTTAAACGAAATAAAATAATTTCAACAACCTTTAAAATGCTAAATTAAAAATCATATATATGTAACTTAAAAGAAAACGTTTCTGCAAATTTAATTTTAATCAAAATACTCTAAGTTAAAAGATTATGTTTTTACTAAAATACCTCAAGTTTTCCAAAAGTTAGATTTTGCATTAAAATATCAAAAACTCTTAAAAGTTAGGTTTTGTCACTAAAATACCACAAAATCCAAAATGTAAATTTATTAAATACCCTCGACATTTTAATTAATATATTTTTACCAAAAACACCCTCGAGATTTATTTTTTTAAAATAAAGTATTTACATGAAACCCCCTCGAACTTGTAAATGGACTAATTTACTTAAATACTTTAAAGTTGCTAAATGATATATTTTCATATAAATACCTAGAACTATAAAACTAATATCTAGCCGGTATATAGGTAGTAGATGGGTTTTAAGTGACCTATTCTCTCTTGAGTTTTGGGGAGCCAGAGATAATAAGTGATTCACTTGCCTAGCTATTTGAACAAATTAATTGTACCACCTCAAAATAAAATTGGTTTTGATACTTGACTTATAACCTGAATCACATTTACTTTCATACTAGTTCTATGTCTCGAACCCCATGCTTGAAACCACTTGATTAAACCTATTACAATCTAGATTCGATTTGAACTTAAACTTGACTTGAATCTGAACTTAGACTTGACTTGACCCGAACCATAAATACGACTTGGCTTGAACGGTTGAACACATGAATTTGAATACTCGAACTTGACTTGAGTTTGACTTGTACTCTCTTTGTATTCATGGATTTCGGGCAAGACCTGTAACTAAATCCATAAATTAAAAATACACAAAGAATAAGGGGTAGTTTGGTAAAGAAGTTATGACGTGGCACGAGAGTCCACTGAAAGACATTTAACACGAATATCCTGTGCGCTGTGGGTTCGTGGGTTTAACGGGGCCTTATACTTCTTGTGCTGTGGATTCGTGGGTTTGACTGGCCACTCTCGTATACACGCATACCTTCTTTAGCGAACTACAAACAACCACGTTAGAATAAATAACCATGTTCGTATACATTGTCATACTTAAGATACTTTAACGTACTCATTGACACTTTTACCTATTCACTACTACTTTAGATTCATATTCTTCTTACATACAAGTCTTTTATCACACTTTATATCCTTACTCTTTTTGTGGGCTTACCGGATGCTAGTTCGCTGACGATATTCCTTCTCATTGTTACCTTGTAATATTCGTCAGGTACCGAGGAGGTTGAGCCGAGCTAGGAGAATTACGCTCTGCTCGAGTCGCAGACCTTCTTCTAGTTCTATTCAGCTGTTTATTATTCAGTATGCCGATGTTTAGGCACTTTCTCGTTATCGTACTTTATTTTGTTTTAGACATCGTATATGTACTTTGAAATTATGAATGTAAATAAAGTTGTTGAAATTTAATTCACTTGTTTAATTTTCTTGTATGTTATATTACTTATAAACGCTTAGCATATTTATTATGGGAAATGATCTTCTCGAAATAAATACGTCGCGGGCCTCGTCACGTGCCTGCTCCCGTCTTTTAGAAAGTGAGTGTTCCCCCAATCAGAGCAAGGCTCTGTTTGAATTTCAAAAATTCAAATTTTGAAGCAACGCTTCAGATCCCGTGCGCTGCGCGCAATTTGCCACGTGTCAGAAGTTGACTCGGTAGCACAACGCCCAAGGCAGTGCGTCCAATCAGAGTAAGGCTCTTTAAAAAGCAAAAGCAACGCTCAGTTGCGCAAGCGCTGCGCTGCGTGACACGTGTCTGCGCAGTTGCGCACACAACTGCGCAAGCGCACCGGTGCGCGACACGTGTCTGCGCAGTTGCGCAAACCCTGACTGCGCAAGCGCACCACAGCGCGCCACGTGTCTGTGCAGTTGCGCAAGCACAACTGCGCAGACACGTGTCGCGCTGCGGTGCGCTTGCGCAGTCAGGGTTTGCGCAACTGCGCAGACACGTGTCGCGCTGCGGTGCGCTTGCGCAGTCAGGGTTTGCGCAACTGCCCAGACACGTGTCGCGCAGCGGTGCGCAAGCACAACTGCGCACACGTGTCTGCGCAGTTGCGCACACCCTGTTGCGCAAGTGCACCGCAGCGCGACACGCGTCTGCGCAACTGCGCAAGCACAACTGCGCAAGCGCACCGCTGTGCGACACGTGTCCGCGCAGTTCCGCAAACACTGTTGCGCAAGTTCACCGCTGAGCGACACGTGTCCGCGCAGTTGCGCAAACTCTTTCGCGCAAGTGCACTGTTGAGCGACACGTGTCTGCGCAGTTGCGCAAGCGCCTCACTGCGCGACACGTGTCATGCACTGGGGAGTTGCGCAAAAGCAGAATGAAGATTTAAGGAAATTTTTTCTGTTTTTGTTAAAACAAGAAGATTTCTTCTGTAAAACAGGGGCCTTTGGATCAAAGATCCAACGGTGGGGAAAATTCCCCAAATCACTCAGAAAAGATTTTTTTAACAAATTTAACTGATTTTTGAGCACTATAAAAAGGACCCCAGACCCCATTTCAAAGGGAGAGACAATTGAAAAAAAAAAGAGAAGAGAACTCTTGAGAACTTCTTGAGAACACAAAAAAGAAGGTAAAAACCTTTGAGATAAGTGAAAATTCTCTTAGGAATAGATCATTGATCTAAAAAAAACAAGATCAGTGATCTTCAACTAATAAATAAATAAATATATAAAAATAATAAAAATAGTGCCTTGCACTTGCTATGAACCTCTGGTTCTCCGAGACAGAAAGAAAGAAAAGATTCTTTTTTTTCCCCTTTTCTTTGATCTAAATTTAGATCAAGAAATTAAAAAGTGCTCTGCACTTCTTTTCTTGAATCTAAAAGATTCTTGGTGCTTTGCACAAATGCAATGCATTACTTGAAGGGCCAGGCCCAAATCAAAAAGACCTAGCAGGCCAAAATAAATTGCAAAGCAATAAAAGGGCTAAGCCCAAATAAAATTGATGCTCTGCATCATTTATAAAGAACAGAGCCCCAAAACAAATTTATGTTCTGCATCCTTTCTGGGCAAAGCCCAAATAAAAATAAAGAGAAAAGCAAAAGCAATGTTGAATATTCTCAACTGGACTTAGCCCAATCGTGGCCGTAAGTCCTTAAATTAAATTGGCTGAGCAAAATGGCTCTCCTAAATTAATCTACATCCGGTTCGAGGGCACATCTCCGAACTCCTTTGACATCCATCGTTGTAATTCCTCAACGACGTCAAAGAGGTGACGGGTCCCAACGGCCACACACCCAATAACGGACCGAAACGTCCCTAAACTAATATCGGACCGAGACGTCCCTAAACTAATATCGGACCACCACGTCCCTAA
Source organism: Agapanthus africanus (assembly GCA_030015575.1). Lineage (NCBI taxonomy): Eukaryota > Viridiplantae > Streptophyta > Magnoliopsida > Asparagales > Amaryllidaceae > Agapanthus > Agapanthus africanus. Next base: position 749,921,652 of record CM057341.1, on the reverse strand, counting down.
ACTGGAAAATGGACCACTACGTCCCTAAACCGGAACGATAGAGCCTCCAAATGCTCTTTTGCCGAATCTAAACAGTCCCGTTTAAGTTGATCTTAGCCCCAAATACGGCTAACGCATCCTTGGACATTTAAATGAATGGTAAAACCCCAAATCAACTTTGGTTCAAGGGTACATCTCTGAATTCCTCTGACACCTGTCGTTGTAATCCTTCAACGACGTTGGAGAGGTGACGAGTCCCGACGGCCAAATATTGAATCGATCATCAAGTCAAGTTGATCTTAGTCCAAAACAGGACTAACGTATCCTTGGCGAACGTTTAAGTTGATCTTAGACGCAACGCGACTAAAACATCCTTAAACTAAAAACACCAAACCCAAATCTAAGTAAATACGGATTTGGATTAATCCACGTCCTACGGGTGACGGCATTACTCAGTCTCCGTATACAATCCACGGGCAACCACAAACAAAATGAACACACATGACACGAAGTGAAATTCTGGAGAAGGAGAAAGTGGTTACCGTGATGCGGTAGCGTAATTAACTGTAGGGGCTTGCGTCTGCAGGGAAGAGCGTCCCCACAATCAAAAACCCCTCAAACGAGGGGGAATCTGAAAAAAGTCTGCTACATCGGCTGCATCCGTTTAAACCTTCGATACACGGTGCCATAAATTAACTTGGTATCTTCGGAGAGATAGACGGATAAAACCAAATAGCATCTGCCCCGAATCTCAGGCGAGACGTCCTAATGTCTCGGCCGCCGTTCGGAGGGGAACAGATTCTGGCACGCCCGGTGGGACCTCTTCCTCTTTCCACTCCACACTTCGTGTGTCGTCTTCGCGAACCAATCGCGGTTCGTTAAATGGTTGTCTTCGGATTTCAAGTTACTAAGATTTGGTCTTTTACCTGGCGCAGAGTTCAAGATTCAATGGCCTCTAGCTGTACCAACTGCTCGAAATGCCGCTGCAACGGACGCTCCACCTCACCAGGAGGTGTAGCATATGGGCCCCAAGCGGCTTCCTTCCTTACTCTGCCGGTAGATCAGGTGACCCAAGCCACCACCGGCTTGTTCTTCGGGACTATGATCCCACCTTCAAGCTTTTCTGCACCAATACCTGCACCGGAAGTGGGTAAAAAGTCGGTCTTCAACCGGCTCACTGTTCCGACAGCCCCTGTCAACGGGTCGCCCGCTACTAAACCGACAGCCTCCGTTTTCACCAGGCTAGGTCAGAACTATAAAGTGGACGTCCCAAAGAGGGCAACGGCCGCTGCTTCGGAAGTCGTTAAAGCGGCTTCTCCCATCAGAGAGTCGGCCTTCACAAGATTGACGGTTCCCACTCCTCCCCCAGCTGGTCAAAAGGCATCAGTCTTCGATAGGCTGACATCGGCAGTTACCCCACACTCAAACAGGGGGCAACAAGAAACCATCTCGATTTCCGAGCCAGTCCCAACGGCTCGTCGTGCGCGACGTCGCCATTGGCGACGAGTGAGGAAAGCAGGGGGCAACTCCCCCTCAGGGATAACTCCATCCGCTCCAATGGTGGAAGTCAACGCTGCTGTTCCAACTGGGAACAGCTTTGAACTACTGAGGAGAGTGCGTAAGAACTCTCCAACCGCTACCTTGAAAAGATCTCCTCCACCTGCGGAGAGAGTTCCAGAAACAAAACAAGAACAGCCCCCTCAACAGCTATCCTCAAAAGTTTATAAAGTATGGCGGAGGGTTCAAGACTCCGTGATCGATCCAGACCACTTGCGTCACCAGAAAAAGGCGAAGGTGGAAAATAACAAAAACTGCCCCATTAAACAGCAGGGGGTGACAGTTGCTAGGATGCCCACTCCAACGGCTCCTTTAACCTCGATGGCCCACAAAAGAAGGAGGCCAGAGAAAGCTCCCGCGTCAGCGGCAAAGTTTAAAAGCGGTGAACCTAAACGCCCCAAGTCAGGGGGCATAATTGTTCATACGGTTTATATGGCTTCTGGAAAGGAAGAAAGCCGTACTTCTACGGGTCACCGACCGCTCACCCGATCAGTGACCAAGACTCAGGAGCAGCAACAAAAGCTCCAGGAGATGATGACCACAATGGCTGCACTCACTGGGCCAAAAGAGAACCCTGAGATGTCCTTAGATGAGCGCCAGGAAGAAGAGACCGACGCCGAGTTCCTTCGCCGAGTACTGGAAAAGAGGGACAAAGAGGCTGCTGAACAAGCGGCCAACATACAGCGGATGGGCCTCCTCTTCCAGGACATGATAGGGATGATGATACAACAAGATCCTCCCGCTGAAGAACCCCTAACCGTCCTTGGAGATGATAAGGGAGATACATTAAATCCGCAGCCCGCTCTATTGACAGCTAAAGAGGATACAATCTCTAAGACTGATCTGGACGAATACATAGCCCAGCAAATAAAGGTTCATCATGCGGCCGAAGCAGCCGGCCACGTCGTAAAAACGGGGCGGCCATATCCAGGCTGGTATGACCAAATCAAATACCCGCCGGGTTACACAATTCCCAAGTTTCATGTCTACAAAGGGACTGGCAATCCCCATCAGCATGTCGCCCAGTTCAGGGCGCTTTGCGGTAACACCGGCGGCGATGACAAGCTTTTGCTCCGCCAGTTTGTTGGAAGTCTATCAGATACGGCATTCGAGTGGTACTCTGAACTCCCTAATGATTCTATCAAACCTTTGCGGAAATGGAGCTGCTGTTTACCCAGCGTTTTGCAAGTGCCAGTGAACGTACCCCGATGACGGCACTGATTAACGCCAGGGTAAAACCCGGCGAGACATGGGTTCAGTACGCTATACGGTGGCGTAATCTATGGTCAAAGTGTGAGCAGCGCATAGAAGAAGCCCCTGCAGTGGGAATGTTTGTTGGAACCCTTGATCCACAGGCAACCATCTCACAGTTTATGATGTTTTTCAAGCCGACTTCCTTCCAGGCTTTGATTGACAAACTAGCGCAAATGGACCAGATGGGTCATAAACCCCCTCTCCCAAAGCCAGATTCCCGAAATGACAACGGAAAGGGAAAAGCGATCATTGTCGCTAATGCTCAACAACAACCGAACGACTTGAAGCCGGTTGCTCGTCCAAACAATACGCGTCCTTACGTACCCCTTGAGGATAGGATGGGACGTCCTTATTCCTTTCCCCGTGATAAGACGAAGAGGTTATTCGAGCTGGCATTACGCAACAGACTCATAAATCTGCCAGATCCAAAACGTCCGTTGCAACCAAGTGACGTCAACGAACCTAATTACTGCCCCTATCATCGAGTGCTAGGCCATCCGATTGAGGACTGCTACGTTTTCAAAAATTGGCTTGAAAACCAGTATAGACAGGGAAAATTTGCGTTATCTGACAAATGGAAGGTGAATCCCCCGCAGCCCCACACCTCTAAAGGGACGAATACGCTGGGGGCAACATGCTCTGTCATTGAAGAAACTCCGTGGGAGGTTGTATTATCATCAAAAACGAAGAGAATGCTAAATGATCTTCGGACATGTCCGGCGATCAAGTGGAAAAGCCCATTGGAACCGCAGGTCGTTGAGGGGATGTTAAAGCCACGTCCAACTCCAAAGACCAATGATGGGGGTTCAAGCACTAGTAGCCAGTCGTCAAAGTCTTCGAAGAAAAAGAAGAAGGCCAAGAAACCGGTGAAGCCTAGCGATAGGCGCACGGACTTGCAAAAGTAAATTGACGCGCTGGAAGAGTACAACCAGAAGGCGCGGACTCCCATTACATTGCAAGAGTTCCTCAACCACGTCTTCCAAGCAGAAGATGAGGGAGGTAGTTCGTCAAATGAATCTGAAGAACATGTGGCAAGTTGCCATGTGATTTCCCATTTGTCCACAACCGATGAGGAGACTCCTCGCGCTGAAAAGCTGGGGGCAGAGCCTGCACTAAAAATTCTGGAGCCGTCGGATGAAGTGATTGATGCATTCCTAAATCAGGCGTTCTTAAAAGGCAAAGCTGATCGGGATAATGAAACGGTTATATTCGAAAGGGCCAAACGCTAGCGCCTTGACGAAAGAATTGCGGTACTCCCGCTAGAACAAAATACACCCACCACAGATAAAATCAAATTCAAGATAAAGAAGAGATTTGCTAAAGCTGTGTCGATGGGTATAAAGCTACCACCTTCCGGGAAAAACATTACGGGTGAAATGGAAAACCACCCCTCCTATTGCTTGTATCATCGGAGGGTGTCGCATCCCACCGAAGAGTGCAAAGCTTTCGGTAAGTGGTGGCAAGGATATGTTACTCACCGGCAACAGTTTGGGCGGGAAAAGCGCAAAGCCCGCCGAGAGCAGAACGGAATGATCAAAGTGCTTGATAAAACTAGCAGTGGTTGTTGCATGATTGACTCCGAGGGATCACAAGTACCTGTATTTGGGAGCGATTCTGATGAGGAGCTAGAGCTTGGCCCCCTCTTTAAAGAATCCACTTCGGGAAAAGAAGAAGGACCAAAGGCTTGCGAGAATATACAGCTACGCAATCGGGCGTTACCCGAAAAGAATTTTGGACCCTTAAAGAAGAAAGACAAAGGGAAAGAGAAGGTCTCTGAAGACATCGCCTTGGATGACTGAGTTGCGGAAGAGTTAACCGCCAAGAACCCGCCAAAGAGGAATAAAGTGGATTACAATGTCTTGGCGCATCTGAGAAAGCTACCCTCACAACTCAGCATTCTCGATACCCTGTTACTATCAAAAGAGGCGAGGGATTCTTTGATTAAGGCCCTACAAGAACCGGGCTAATTCCAAGCCTTCCTGGCTGAACAAAAGATGAAGGATGAATTGGAAGAAGTGCGCACGGCAGACGTTGCTTTCGGCGATGAAGACCTTCTCCTCGGGACGTGCGAACACAACCGTCCCTTTTATGTCTCAGGATACTGCCATGACATAAAGATAGGTAAAATCTTGGTCGACAACGGATCGTCTGTTAATCTACTCAATGTGCGGGTGTTAAAGGAAATTTGCATGAGTGTCCAACACCTCGCTCGAGACAAGATCACCATCTCCGGGTTCGACTCCCAATCATCGAAAACCCTTGGATCGGTGATATTGACGTTACGCTTCGGGTTGCTCGTCACATATATTAAATTCCATGTCATAGATGCCAAGACGTGCTACAATGCTCTGCTCGGTCGACCATGGTTACACGAGTACAATATCATACCTTCTACACAGCATCAGTGTATGAAATATTGTAGCGATGGTCTCGAGTACACTGTGGCAGGAGAGTTGAATCCGTTTTCCGTGAACGAAGTTCGCAAGTATGAAGATGCCAAGTACTTCTTACCGAGTTTTGAAGACACGGAAAGGTGTCACAAGCCGGAGAACAAAACTAACGCCACCATCCCTGTCTTCGGCAGTGACACCGAGGAGGGGGAGGATATAATTTATTCGGGACCGTCCCAACCCACCAGGCCAGGACCATCCGTTCCTTCATTGATCTTCGGCAGTGATTCGGAGGATGAAGTTCATGCTGTATTCCCTGCTCGGCCTTCAATACGGGCTTCCGCTGATGAAGAGCGAAGTCTGCAGATAACCATGGTACCACTTGAACATTACAAAGAACTGGATGCACTCAACACCAACAGCGTAGAAGAATTGCAGACATTTTATATCCCTCCCGGACGGGAAGGCGAGAAGGCAATCCTATTCTACCGTTCTGAAGAAAACAAGGTGGAAAAAGAAGTTTGGCATGGCGTGGATCCCACGCTCGACAGGCTTCAGCCTATCCGTCTTCCCAGATATTATACCGAAGGTTTGAAGAAACTGCTGAAACGCCAGGGGATATCCTCCACACAGACCGTTAGAAAGGCCAAATTCTATGACAAGGTCTGGAATGTTCTCGGGACCCAACGCAAACTGCCTAACGGGAGAATGGAAACAAAAGGGCTTGGGTACATCCGGCTAAAGAAACGAGAGCTAGTAAATAGCTGTTATGTCATGTATGACTTCGATGAAGATGCGGATGCTCAATGGGAGGACGCTAATCCTAAGCCAGTAAAAGTTCCTGATGAAAAATTGCCCGGTCCATCATTTGAAGAACAAATGGACAGGCTTATAAGGGAAGCTGGTCAAAAAGTCCGAGATGACCACAACCGCGAGACGGCCATCTATGAGAAAGCCAAGACGCAACGCCTTCTCCGACAGGTCGTGAAGGATGAAAATGCCGCTCCTTGTCAACCTGCTACAAAAAAGGTTCGACGCGAAAGCAAAAACAAGTCAAAGGGCAGAAAAGGCGCTCAACAACCACAAGGCAGAGCTAAGAAACCACGTATTTGATCTTAGCCCTCATGAAGAAAATGGGTCGAGCGTTATTGACTTAGCCCTCATGAAGAAAATGGGTCGAGCATACTCATTTCCTCGGAACAAAACAAGGAAGATATTTGATCTTGCTCTAAAACATCAAATGATTACACTGCCAGAGTCCAAGCACCCCGAGCACGCAGGCGAGGTATTCAACCCAAATTATTGCTTTTACCTTCGAGCAATGGGACACCCTCTTGAAGATTGCTTCACCTTCAAGAATTGGGTTGAAGATCAGTATCAGCTTGGCAAATTCACGTTTTCTGATAACTGGAGGGTAGCGCCACCACAGAAGCACGAGCCCGAGACCACGAAAGAAAAACCAGTTCCACATTGGGATTGGCAGAAAATTCGCACCTGTCGTATGATAACGATATTAAAAGAAGAGTCCGAGAATGTGGACAGCCTTCCCTGGTGCTTCGAAAACAGCAATGATGAGGTGATCTCAGAATTTCCCCCAGCCCCGAAAGAACTGGAGGATGGAATACATACCACGGCGGATAACCTCAAGAGAATTGAGTTAGGGACGGTAAACGATCCGCGACCGACATTTGTCAGTGAGCTGCTGTTTGAAGAGAGGGTGGCTGCGTTAAAGGACGTCCTCGTACAGCATAAAGATTGCTTCGCATGGAACTATTCCGAGATGCCAGGGCTAGATCCAGAAGTTGCTGTATATAGACTAGCGATATCCCCGGGTGTCAAGCCAGTTAAACAAGCGCCGAGAAGAATGCGGCTCGAGCTCGAAATGAGCATCAACGCCGAAGTCAAAAAGCTGATAGACTCTGGCTTTATCCAGGAAGTTCAATACCCCGAATGGATTGCTAATATCGTTCCAGTAATGAAGAAGAATGGGACGGTGCGCATATGCGTGGACTTTCGGGATCTCAACAAAGCCTGCCCGAAGGATGATTTCCCAGTACCAGTCACCGAACTAATGATAGACAATACGTCCACACATGAGATTTTCTCCTTCATGGACGGCTCATCAGGGTATAATCAAATAAAAATGCATCCTGAAGATCACAAAAATACGGCTTTCCGGACTCCTTTAGGAATATTCTGTTACAAGATGATGCCTTTCGGTTTAAAGAACGCCGGTGCCACTTATCAGAGGGCCATGACGAAGATTTTCGACGGCCTTATACATGAAATCGTCGAGTGTTATATCGATGACCTTGTGGTTAAGAGCAAGTCATACGGGGAACATCTTGAACATCTAAAGACTGTATTTCAGCGCCTTCGGCAATACAACTTGAAAATGAACCCGCTCAAATGTGCATTCGGGGTTTCCTCGGGCAAATTTCTAGGGTTCATCGTCCGACACCGAGGCATCGAAATAGATCCATCCAAGATCAAGGCGATTATGGAAATGCCTCCGCCAAGAACCCTCAAACAGCTGCGGTCTCTCTAAGGAAAGCTCGCATATATTCGGCGATTTATAGCCAACCTTTCCGGCAAGTGTCGCCCTTACAGTCACCTGATGAAGAAAGGGACCCCATTCATCTGGGATCATAAATGCCAAGGTGCACTGGATGAGATCAAGCAATACCTACAGAACCCTCCAGTGTTGGCTGCTCCGGTTAAGGGGAAACCTCTCATCCTTTATACAGCCGCCCTCGAAGGTTCTTTAGGCGCATTATGGGCCCAAGAAAATGACCAAGGGAAAGAGAGAGCTCTCTACTACTTAAGTCGAGTTCTACTGGGGGCAGAAAGCAACTACTCCCCCATTGAAAAGCACTGCCTGGCGTTGATCTTCGCAATAACAAAGCTTAGACATTACGCATTAGCACATGAAGTCCGTCTTATTTCAAAGGTGGACCCTCTCAAATATCTAATGTCAAAAGCCATATTGACGGGACGACTCGCTAAATGGGCCCTGCTCTTGATGGAATTCTCGATAACATATCAACCTCTCAAGGCAGTGAAAGGTCAGGCTATCGCCGATTTCCTCGCAGAGCATCCGATACCGGCTGATTCTCCTCTCAATTGCGAGTTGCCAGACAAATATGCATTTGACGCGGTCGACAGTGATGATACCCGTTGGGAGCTTTATTTCGATGGAGCATCTTCCATGAAAAAGCACAAACAAACTACCCCTACAATCAAATCGGGGATATGACTCATCTTTATAACCCCACAGGGAGGGATAATGCGCTACACGTTCTCCCTAACAGAGCCGAGGACAAACAATGAGGCCGAGTATGAAGCTCTGATAGCAGGCCTCGAGATTGCCATCGACATGGGAATTGAAAACCTCCTTGTATACGGAGATTCTCAACTGGTCGTCAGTCAAGTAAATGGCGACTACCAAACGTGCAAGCCAGAGTTGGTAAAATACGGTGAAAGGGTGCAACAATTGCTAACCCAAATTCCCTCCTATACTTTGGAAAGTATACCTCGCGCAGAAAATAGCAAAGCGGACGCGTTGGCCAAACTTGCTAAAGAATTGGCTGATGAGAACCTCGATGATGTCAGAATCGTGGTACAAAGCCGTCGAGTGCTCGCCCCGGCAAAAATATCCCCGGAATCACCCGAAGAGAAGGGAATGACCGAACAAACGACCTTACAGATAAAAGACCCTGAGAAGGTTAAGGATTGGAGGGAAGTCTTTATAGACTACTTCAAGTTCCACTAAATGCCCGAAGAAGCGTCCGCAAGACATCAGCTCATGAAACGAGCTCTGTCTTTCGCCTTCGTCAATGATACTCTATACAAGAGGTCATTCGATTCTCTGTGGCTGCGATGCTTAGGACCTGACGAAGCAGAGAAAGTCGTTCAAGAAGTTCATGACGGGATCTGTGGCTCTCATCAAGCGGGCCCAAACATGAAGTTGAAAATTAAACGGATGGGCTACTACTGGCCCACGATGATACGCGATTGCCTGGAATACGCGAAGCAATGTCACTCGTGCCAGATTCATAGGGACCTCATTCATCAGCATCCCAATCCACTGCATCCAACAGTGGCTAGTTGGCCATTCGAAATGTGGGGAACTGACATAGTTGGCCCCATCGAACCAGCATCATCCAAGGGACATCGTTTCATCTTGGCAACAACTGATTACTTCTCCAAATGGGCGGAAGCGGTGCCGTTGAGGGAAGTGAAGACGGAGAATATCCTCCATTTCTTCAAAACGCATGTCATATACCGGTTTGGAACCCCGAGAAGGATCATCTCGGATAATGGGCCAGCCTACCGAAGTCATAAAATCAGCCGCTTCGCACAGCAGCACAATATAGACTGGAGATATTCCTCAGTCTATAATCCGCGAGCTAACGGTCTCGCCGAAGCCTTCAACAAACCTTAACAAAGATTATAAAGAAAACGGTGTCCCGAAACAAGAAGGATTGGCACGAGAGACTGCAAGAGGCTCTCTGGGCGTATCGAACTACGTTCAAGACAGCCACGAACGCAACGCCCTACGCGTTAGTATTCGGCACGGAAGCAGTGCTACCCCTTGAAATAGAGCTACCCTCTCTGCGAGTGGCAGTTCACTACGAGCTGACAGATGAAGAAAATGCTCACCTACGGTTTGAAGAGCTTGACGCTCTTGATGAAACCCGACTCCTAGCGCAGCAAAATCTGGAGGCTTATAAAGCAAAGATGACACGCTCATATGAGAGACTGACCCGAACAAGGACATTCCGTCAGGGCGAACTCGTGCTAGTGGTCAAAAGGCCTATGATTCCTAATCGCGCCAAGCGGGGAAAATTCGAGCCAAACTATGAAGGCCCGTACATCATAGATAAGGTCTACCAGGGTGGGGCCTACCTACTTATGGATATGCATGGTGAAAGGCCTTTCAGGCCAATAAACGGTCGCTTCCTAAAGAAATACTACGCTTAATGAGCCACAGCCTAGGTCAACGATAGATGACGACGACTATGTCCGCTCGCTATCTTCCTAAGCTCAAACTTTATAAGCAGTAGCCAGCTTCTCAATAGCGGACCGAAATGTCCTTAAACTAACAGCAGACCGAAATGTCCCTAAACTAACAGCGGACCGAAATGTCCTTAAACTAACAGCAGACCGAAATGTCCTTAAACTAATAGCAGACCGAAACGTCTTTAAACTACTACCGCAGCATCTTTAGACTGACGAGATATAAAAAATATATATATAAAAATAAAATAAAATAAAAACGGTATGTCCATAAGCAAAAAGGGGCACGGATGAAAACCCGAAAGGGCTCCGTGAGTAAAAACAGCAGGGCTACCGGCGAGTGTTCGTGAAAACCCGAAAGGGCGCGACCTCGTTAAAAAAAAAGAGAAAAAGGAAATAAAAAGAATAAAAAAAAAATGGTATGTCCATAAGCAAAATGGGCACGGATGAAAACCCGAAAGGGCTCCGTGAGTAAAAACAGCAGGACTACCGGCGAGTGTTTGTGAAAACCTGAAAGGGCGCAACCTCGTTAAAGGACACTTATAGGGTCCTCTCGACCTTGTAGGGAGAAACCACCTGCGTGAGATCCTTACGACTCACAAAGGTGCAACACACTTAGGGATCCCCATGATTCCTAAGGAGAAAATACACTTGCGAGATCCTCACGACTCATAAGGAGAACGCTCTTATGGGACCCTCACGGCTCGTAAGATTTGAAAGTCTTAAGTTACAGAGATCTAAACCTGTGCTTAAGCAACCCCCACAACTTTCGATATTGCCCTACAAGTGGCTCAATACGGACCCTTGTATACAATCCACGGGCGCAAATAAACATTTCCCTAACCAAGGTCCATCCGTGACTGGGGATATGTTCGCATAACCCTTGTAAATCCTCTCGATTTGCAAAGAGAAAACCCTCCTGTAGGATCCTTACGACTTACAGAGGAACAAAACACTTAGGAACCCTCACGATTCCTAAGGAGAAAATACACCTATAAGATCCTCACGACTTGTAGGGAGAAATAGCTTTGTGAGACCCTTACGGCTCATAAAGTCAAAAGCCTTAGTCGACAGGACCCTAACCCTGGTCGCTAAGCCTCCTTTGTTCGACCATGACAGAGGCAAATGATGATTCTCTCCTGGCAACATCCAAGTTGTAGCGGTGCTGATGCCAAAATCAGTGTCCAAGTTCAGGTTTACGGCGAAAAACCAGTAAGCCGCACATGCATACGAAATAGCCGAAATGATAGGGCAACTTGCAATAAAAAGCAGCAAGTAAAATGTATGCATGCGAGATAGCCGAAATGATTGGGCAACTCGCAATAAAAAGCAGCGAGTAGAAATAAAATAAACAGCCGAAATGATTGGGCACCGCGAAAAATAGCCGAAATGATTGGGCAATCGCGACCTTCACGATATAAAAGCTGAAATGATAGAGCATCGCGGAAAGAATAAAAAAAAAATGAAAGAATGAAACTTTTTGCCCTACAGTTAAGATCACATCGATCCCTGTATACAATCCAAGGGCATAAACAAAGAGGGAACCATACCCTCCCAGCAAATTCCTCGACTCACGGATACAAACACTCCTTGACGAGAGCTTCCTGATCCGCGTCGACCCGCAGAGCCACCAGAGCCCCCGTGGGAACCCTCGACTCGTTTCAAACCCCAAGGAAACAAATAATCCTTGGCGCTTGGGAAACAAATAATCCCTAGCAAACTCCTCGACTCACAGATACAAACACTCCTTGACGAGAGCCTCCTGATCCGCGTCGACCCGCAGAGCCACCAGTGCCTCCGTAGGAAGCCTCGACTCGTTTCAAACCCCAAGGAAACAAATAATCCTTGGCGCTTGGGAAACAAATAATCCCTAGCAAAACTCCTCGACTCACTGATACAAACACTCCTTGACGAGAGCTTCCTGATCCGCGTCGACCCGCAGAGCCACCAGAGCCCCCGTGGGAACCCTCGACTCGTTTCAAACCCCAAGGAAACAAATAATCCTTGGCGCTTGGGAAACAAATAATCCCTAGCAAACTCCTCGACTCACGGATACAAACACTCCTTGACGAGAGCCTCCTGATCCGCGTCAACCCGCAGAGCCACCAGTGCCTCCGTAGGAATCCTCGACTCGTTTCAAACCCCAAGGAAACAAATAATCCTTGGCGCTTGGGAAACAAATAATCCCTAGCAAAACTCCTCGACTCACGGATACAAACACTCCTTGACGAGAGCCCCCTGATCCGCGTCGACCTGCAGAGCCACCAGCGCCTCCGTGGGAATCCTCGACTCGTTTCAAACCCCAAGGAAACAAATAATCCTTGGCTCTTGGGAAACAAATAATCCCTAGCAAATCCCTCGACTCACGGATACAAATACTCCTTGACGAGAGAATCCTGATTCGCGTCGACCCGCCGAGCCACCAGCGCCTCCGTGGGAATCCTCGACTCGTTTCAAACCCCAAGGAAACAAATAATCCTTGGCGCTCGGGAAACAAATAATCCCTAGCAAATCCCTCGACTCACGGATACAAACACTCCTTGACGAGAGACTCCCGATTCGCGTCGACCCGCCGAGCCACCAGCGCCTCCGTGGAAATCCTCGACTCGTTTCAAACCCCAAGGAAATAAATAATCCTTGGTGCTCGGGAAACAAATAATCCCTAGCAAACTCCTCGACTCACGGATACAAACACTCCGTGATGAGAGCCTCTTAACTCATGTCAACTCGCAGAGCCATCACCCTCTCCGTGAGCAAATTCCCGATTCGTCTCAATTTGTAAGAAGAAGTCTCAGACAGCAAGGATTGAAAAGCTTGCTTCTTGAGCAATGGGGCCCTGCAAGTCAATCCAAGATGGTCTCTTGCATACTATTCACGGGTCTCACTCTCCGAAGTCGAATTTCGACGAGGAGGGAAACAACCGCTTACGAATTCTCTCGACTCATAAGAGGGAAAATTCTCTTATAAGATCCCTACGACTTATAAGAGAAAACCACACTTAGGAATCCTCACGATTCCTAAGGAGAAAATCCACCTATGAGATCCTCTCGATCCGTAGGGAGAAAAGCCTCTATGAGACCCTCACGGCTCATAGAATTGAAAAGCCTTAGGCGGTAAACCTGAACCTGCGGCCTAAGCCATCGCTATTTCCTGAGGAAGTCGGAATACTCGTTTTAGACATCCATCAACCATGGTTATTAAGACAGCCTACTGACATTAAAAGAAAGAAGATGACAGAAAGAATATCCGTTCTACATTTGAGCTGGCATGCGTGACGCATTCATTTATGCATGGACAGAAGACTCAGAACGAGAAATAAGACAAGCTGAAGTAGAAAAGGGGAGGGTTTTCATTCATACCGCTAAAAGTTTTTACAAGCATAAGAATAATGAATAAGAAACATTGTTCAAATTATTACAACGGTATAACCTCGGATCCGGGGCACGGATTGAGGAAATCAAAAGTAAGGCCATCCAGAGTTCTTCTGGCCTTTCTAATTATTCTTATGCGCAGTCTTTCGCGCTCCTCGGTGTCGATATCATCGGCAAGCCCTTTCGGCCTTTGATAAGCAGCAATGATCGTCGTCTGCTGAAACACTTGATGCAGGATGTCAACGAGGTCGTTCCGTCGTTTCTTTGAGATCAGCCCTGTCAGGTGCACTGAATGCACCTTGTCCTCGGCATCATCCAGCGCATTGAGTGGTAGGGCCTCGTGAAGACCCGGAAGTGCCCTCCATATTGCTCCCAGCACGACTTTCAAAAGAGCCGAACGCCGAGGCAACAGCCAACCACCGCTTGTGTTCAAACGACCCATAACTTCTGCACATTCAGCGTCTGTAAACTCCTGGTTTTGTTGACGACCCTGAGCACGGATATCATCGTAGGTAATGAACTCGTGCAGACTGTATAGATGCACCGCCGCCATTATGCCTGGAGAAAATATTACAGGAAGATCAACAATAGAAAAGCAATAATATACATGGATGACTAAATTCCTAGAGAGCAAAACTATGTTCAAAGATGAAACTCACTAGACGAGAGTTCTGCTGTTTAAGATTGATCTAAGAATCGATTTTACCTAAAGTTTTTCTAAAAAACTTTTAAAAAAAAGGAGCAAGGCACCGGAGTTCTTAAAGGCAAGAACAAAGCTCTGAAGTCTTCGAAAATGGAAATCTGGAAGATGATAAGTATCTGGAGGGGACCAAAGGTCCTATTTATAGGCCTCAAGTTCCTCTTCGACTTCCAAGAGTTGTCATGGCAGTTTACCCTAATTGGAGCAAATTTCCGTTCGAATTCCGAGACAGGAGATGAAGCAACGCTTCGTCCTTCCCCGATCAGAGCAAAGCTCTGTCTTGAAGAAGCGACGCTTCAGCACGGAAGCGCTAGCGCAGTTGCGTTGCGCTGCGCGCTACACGCCACGTGTCCGGCGCAAACGCATCAGCGCAGCACCCCAAAGCAGCGCACCCAGCCAAAGCAAAGCTCTATTTCAAGCAAAACCAAGGGAAGCAACGCTTCAGCGGCGTATGCGTCGTGCGCTGCATGACACGTGTCGGCGTAGATGTGCTAGCGCAGTTGCGCTGCACTGTGTGCTGTGCGACACGCGTCATACCCTGGAGCATTCGCGCTAAACAAAAAGGTTCTGAAGAAATCTTTTCGGTTATTATCTTTTGTAAAACAGAAGCCCTTAGATCAAAGATCCGATGGTGGGGGAAATCCCGCCAAATCTTTCAGAAAAGGGATTTCTTCAACAAATTGAACTTGCTTCTTAATCTGCAAGATGAAGCCTCAGGCATCAGAGGTAGGAGAACTTGCTTCCTGAACAATGGGACCCTACAAGTCGATCTAAAATGGTCTCTTGCACACTATACACGGGACTCACTCTCTAAAAATCGAGTTTCGATAAGGAGGGAAACAACCGCTTACGGGTCCTCTCGACTCGTGAGAAGGAAAAACTCTCTTGCAGGAGCCTTACGACTTGTAAGAGAAAACCACACTTAGGAATCCTCGCGATTCCTAAGGAGAAAAGCCCGCCTACGAGATCCTCTAGATCCGTAGGAAGAAAAGTCTCTATGAGACCCTTACGGCTCATAGAGTTGAAAAGTCCTAGGCGGCAGATCTGAACCTGCAGTCTAGGCCATCGTTATCTCTGGGAGAAATGAAGTTATCTGTCAATAAGGTGCATTAAATATGTCATGCTGAAAAGAATGAAAAAGGCGAAGAAATGACACAGGACGTTACCAAAAATGTGTATCTTTTATTCATGAATATTGACTGGGTACAGGATACATTGTACTAAAGAATAAAAAATATACATATATTTTACAAGTACAAATGATACAAGGAGAAATTACTGGGAAGGAAGCGTCTTGCATAGATTTAGCAATTGCTCGCATACTTCCTTCCACGTCTTCTCTCGATCGGCTACCACCGCCAGCTCTGCCTCCACTTGGGCTCGCTGCTGCAAGACCGACGCAAGCTGCTCCCTGACGACCTGATAGGAAGCTTCCCGACTTGGGATATTGCGCTCAGCTACGTCAAGCTTCCGCTTCAATTTTAGCCCATGGGAGATACGCTCCAAGAGACCCTCGAAGATAGTCTTCACTTGGGCAGCATTTGCCTCAACCTCAGCACGCAGATGGGCCGTTTCGTTCGAGGTCTTTTGGCATTCCCTTAGTCTTGAAGCTGCTTCTTGTTCCAAGTGGCGGAGGTGCGAAGTGCTTTGCTCGAGCCAAGTTGTGCGTTGGGTGCTCAGGGCTAAAACTTCGGGAGAAGGGCGCGTCGACTCCAGCCGATATAGACAGGCCTCGATCCCCCTGCAGTGGTTAACCCAAGATTCGACGACGCCTTCGTTATGAAAATTTACGAGCGCCGTCAACATCGGGTTAACCTCCACAGCAAAATCTACGGCAGAAGGGAGAGCGTCCATATTGAGCTCTTCAATGTACCCGCTCAGCATGCCCAAACTCATCACAGCACCCTTTGAAGATGGACGTCTCAAGAAAGGGCCTGCCGGTGAAAGGACGCGAGCCTCAAAGGGGACCGGAGCCGGAACAATAGCTGCAAAACAAAACATGGTTAAACGATGGTTCAGAAGATGTTGAAGGGTTACCAAAAAAGGAAATTTACTATACCAGCTGCAACGGACGGCAAAGCCGGAAGGGCCGGTAGCGCGGCAGGTCTTGCATCCCCTCCTTCGATTTGTGGCACTGCAATAAAGAAAAGGAAAAGTCAGAAATTATCCCATTGCTAGAAAAAAGGGGTTAAATAAAGATATTATAGTGAAAGTATACTCACCGGCGCCACCAGAGGGAGAAGCGAGTTCGGATGGGAAAGAGAAGTGTGGGAGCAACACTTGATATAAATGATCGAAGAGCACTCCTGCAAAGGCACAATGGTATAACGTTAGTACAAAGCTACATTTTTGAAAGATTAATGCATGAGTCGTGAATCCATACCTTCCAACATCCGTGATGGTATAAGGGAAGACGGGGAGGTGACCACCGCCAAAGCAGTAGTCGACGGTGCCCCCTCGAGCAATGGAGCATCGGCACTGGCCGCACCTGCAAAGACAAGCTTGTTAGAAGAGATCGCAAGATATATAGAAAAGGGGGGGAACGCTGGTGACTCAAAAATTTACCCGACGAGCTACCAGCAGAAACTGAAGCAATCCTTTCATCCATCGACATGAGACCACCGCCCGTAGCCTCATCACCCGACTCGATGGGAACCGTTGTTGTGCTCGCAAGCCCGGGAGACGGCAAGGAACCATACGCGGGGAGGGCTATGATCGGAGTATTACCAGATTCCTGGGAAAGAGCTGTTCGCTCCTCCTCAGGAATCGTGGCCGCCTCACCCGATACTCCCTCAGTTTCTGCGGTCACGGTTGTCTCGTCCATCGGCACCGTGACGTCTCCAGCCTCAAGTGCCTCGACTTCTACCGCCTTCGGCTCGACAATCATCTCATCTGCCGCCACTTCAGACGTGGCATCAATGACCTTCTCGGCGGCGGATCCTTCAACTTCTGTTTCAGGCGCCGTGGCCCCGACGATGGTGCTCACTGTTGGCTCGGGTTCGGCAAGTATCGCTTCCTCCATTCCCCTGGGTTCGACGGTCTCCGCCTCCCCCTCAGTCGGACTTGGCCCTGCAAGATGGAATGCGTATGAGCCAATGGCTTGATAATTCTTACAACAAGGTTCCGAAAGAAATGTTACCTGAAGAGGACTTATCGTTTGCACTCCGAGCCGCGTGCGCCACTTGCCTATGAGCAGTAGACAGGGCGGCAGGGGCCTCTTCAGAAGGAGTGTCAGCATGAGGAATAGTGCTAGGGCCCACTCCCGTGGCCAAAGCAGCCCTGCTCGCCTTTGCTTCGGAAGGAGTGTCGGCACGAGGAATAGTGCTAGGGCCCGCTCCCGCGGCCAAAGCAGCTCTGCGCGCCCTTGCTTCGCGTCTCAACCGCTTCCGCTCCTCTCGAGCCGTTGAGACGGATGCCACTAGGGCTTCCTTGGGTGAGGCTTCCTCGTCCGTATATAGGGATGCCTCTAGATTCTTCAAGGCATCCCTCGTCGTCTTGTCAAGCCGAGGCTCTTGTGGCAACTTCGACGAAGCCGGGACTTCGATGACGGACTCGGGAAGGATCCCTGCGTCAATTGATACAACCCCTGCAAAGAAACAAAAGAAGTTCAGGTTGACTATCATAAAAAGACAACAAACTTTCCTTATAAAAGAGAAAGGGGTGAAACATACCAGCGCCTGCTAGGGCACGCTTCTCCTCCTCCTCCTGGAAGGTTTTCAGGGAGGCAGCAATAGCCTCTTCAGTAGAGACACCTGTTGAAAATGGAGCAAATGTTAGTTAAATATAACAATACAAAGTGCAATAAAACGACAAATAAAGCGTCTGATGATTACCGGACTCAGCGAGTTTGCTTAACATCGCTTCAAGCCTCGCCGATCGCTCCGAAGCTGCAATGGCGGCAGCTAAATTGGTGTCCTCAGGGTTGTTCCCCCAATCAGAGCAAGGCTCTGCTTAAATTTTGAAAATTCAAATTTTGAAGCAACGCTTCAGTTCCCGTGCGCTGCGCGCAACGCGCCACGTGTCAGAAGTTGACACGGCAGCACAACGCCCAAGGCCGTACGTCCAATCAGAGCAAGGCTCTTTAAAAAACATAAGCAACGTTCAACTGCGCAAGCGCACGGCTGCGCGACACGTGTCTGCGCAGTTGCGCAAGCACAACTGCGCAAGCGCACGGCTGCACGACACGTGTCTGCGCAGTTGCGCAAGCACAACTGCGCAAGCGCACCGCTGCGCGACACGTGTCTGCGCAGTTGCGCAAGCGCTCTTGCGCAAGCGCCTCACTGCACGACACGTGTCTGCGCAGTTGCGCAAGCGCTGTTGCGCAAGCGCCTCACTGCGCGACACGTGTCACACGCTGGTGAGTTGCGCAACAACAGAGTGAAGATTTAAGGATATTTTTTCTGTTCTTGTTTAAACAAGAAGATTTCTTCTGTAAAACAGGGGCCTTTGGATCAAAGATCCAACGGTGGGGAAAATTCCCCGAATCACTCAGAAAAGATCTTTTTAACAAATTTAACTGATTTTTGAGCACTATAAAAAGGACCCCAGACCCCATTTCAAAGATATAGAGAATTTGGATAAAAGAAAGAAGAAGAAGAGAACTTCTTGAGAACACAAAGAAGAAGGTAAGAACCTTTGAAATAAGAGAAAATTCTCTTAGGAATAGATCATTGATCTAAAAGACAAGATCAGTGATCTTCAATAAATAAATAAATAAAATAATAAAAAATAGTGCCTTGCACTTGCTAGAGAACCTCTGGTTCTCTGAGATAGAAAGAAAGAAAAGATCTTTTTCTCTTCTTTGATCTAAATCTAGATCAAGAAAATAAAAAGTGCTCTGCACTCCTTTCCTTGAATCTAAAAGATTCTTGGTGCTTTGCACAAATGCAATGCATTACTTGAAGGGCCAGGCCCAAATCAAAAAGACCTAGCAGGCCAAAATAAATTGCAAAGCAATAAAAGGGCTGAGCCCAAATAAAATTGATGCTCTGCATCATTCATAAAGAACAGAGCCCAAAAACAAATTGATGCCCTGCATCTTTTCTGGGCAAAGCCCAAATAAAAATAAAAGGAAATGCAAAAGCAATGTTGGACATTTTTTTTTACTGGACTTAGCCCAATCGTGGCCATAAGTCCTTAAATTAAATTGGCTGAGCAAAATGGCTCTCCTAAATCAATCTACATCCGGTTCGAGGGTACATCTCCGAACTCCTTTGACATCCATCGTTGTAATTCCTCAACGACGTCAAAGAGGTGACGGGTCCCAACGGCCACACACCCAATATCGGACCGAAACGTCCCTAAACTAATATCGGACCGAGACGTTCCTAAACTAACATTGGACCGAGACGTCCTTAAACTAATATTGGACCGAAACATCCTTAAACTAATATTGGACCGAAACGTCCCTAAACTAATATCGGACCGAAACGTCCCTAAACTAATATCGGACCACCACGTCCCTAAACTGGCACAATAGAGCCCAAACGCTCTTTTGTCGGATCTAAACGCTCCCGTTAAGTTGATCTTAGTCTCAAACTGGACTAACGTATCCTTAACAAACGTTTAAGTTGATCTTAGCCCCAAACATGGCTAACGTATCCTTAAATATTCAAATGGATTATAAATCTCCCAATCAACTCTGGTTCGAGGGTACATCTCCGAGCTCCTTTGATACATGTCGTTGTAATCCTTCAACGACGTCAGAGAGGTGACGAGTCCCGATGGCCATATATTAAATTAATCACTACGTTGAGTTGATCTTAGTCTAAAACAGGACTAACGTATCCTTGACGAACGTTTAAGTTGATCTTAGCCGCAATGCGACTAATGCATCCTTAAACTGAAAACACCAAACCCAAATCTAAGTAAATACGGATTTGGACTAATCCACGTCCTACGGGCGACGGCATTACTCAGTCTCCGTATACAATCCACGGGCAACCACAAACAAAATGAACACACACGACACGAAGTGAAATTCTGGAGAAGGAGAAAGTTGTTACCGCGAGACGGTAGCGTAATTAACTGCAGGGGCTTGCGCCTGCAGGGAAGAGCGTCCTCACAATCAAAAACCCCTCATCCTGAGGGGGAATCTGACGAAGTCTGCTACATCGGCCGCATCCGTCTAAACCTCCGACACACGGTGCCATAAATCAACTTGGCATCTTCAGAGAGGTAGACGGATAAAACCAAATAGCATCTGCCCCGAATATCGAGCATGGACGCCCAAGTCCAGGCCGCCGTTCGGAGGGGAACAGATTCTGGCACGCCCGGTGGGACCTCTTCCTCTTTCCACTCCACACTTCGTGTGTCGTGTTCGCGAACAAATCGCGGTTTGCTGTGATTGCCTGTGGATTCAAGGTACTAAGATTTGGTGTCTTGCTCTATGCAGAAAACAGAAAATCGATGGCTTCGATCTGCACCGCCCGCAGCGATAACTCTCGCTCCGTCATTGCTGGAGGAGTGACTTATGGGCCCCAAGCGGCCTCCCTTTTCAAAATGCCGGTGGAGCAGATGGCTCAAGCCACTACTGGACTATTTTTTGGGACCATGCTCCCATCAATGAGCTTCAACGCCCCAATGACATTGCAAGAAGCTCCAAAGAAGTCGGTCTTCGATCGACTCACCACTGCCGCGACCCCTCTCAACGGGTCGTCCAACTCCACTGCTTCATTTTTTAACGGACTGGGCCAGAGCTCTAACAGGCTCATGAAGAAGCCTGCCATACCAGAAGGCGTTATCCCGAAGCGGATAGCCATTCCAACTCCCGTTCTTGGCAAAATCACCAAGGTTGCTTCCCATGTTCAGAAGTCCGCTTCTGACAAGTTGGCCGTCCCCGTTCAACGGACGTCGATCTTTAAAAAGCTGGTACCAGTATATTCTGACCAACACAGGGGGCATGAGAAGGTCACCCCTATAGCTGAAACAACTCCATCAGCACGACACGCTCGACGTCGACACTGGCGTCGAGTAAGGAAGGCTGGGGGCAACTCCCCCTCTGGGATAACTCCGTAAGCTCCGATGGTGAGGATCGACGCCGCTGTTCCAACCAAGAACAGCTTTGAACTGCTCAACAAGGTGCGCAGAAACTCTCCTACTGCGATGTTGGAACGAACTCCTTCACCTGTGGAGAATACTCCAGAGAAGAAGCTAGAGCAGCCCCCTCAACGGCTATCCTCTAAAATTTACAAGGTCTGGCGACAGGTCCAGGAGTCAGTGATTCATGAAAACTATCTTCATCGACAGAAAAAGACAGAGGTTCGGCAAAAGAAAGATTACTCTGTCAAGCCAGAAGAAGCAACGGCTACTCAGGTGTCTGCTGCAGCGACACCCTCAACGCCAATCACTCAAAAGAAAAGGAGGCCACAAAAAGCCCCTGTGAATAAGGCACACCATAAAAGCGCTGGACACAAACGCCCCAAGTCCGGGGGCATGGTAGTGCACACAGTTTATATGGCTTCCGGGAAGGAGGAAAGCCGCACTTCTACGGGCCACCGACCGCTCACCCGATCCGTGACGAAAGCCCAGGAGCAACAACAAAAGCTTCAGGAAATGATGACTACAATGGCTGCACTCACTGAGCCAAAAGAAAGCTCTGAAACGTCTTCGGATGAGCGTCAAGAACAAGAAACCGACGCTGACTTTTTACGCAGAGTCCTCGAAAAGAGGGACAAAGAAGCTGCAGAGCAAGCGGCTAACATAAAACAAATGGCGCTCCTCTTCCAAGATATGGTAGGGATGATGTTACAGCCGGACCCTCCTGCTGAAGATCCTCAGATCGTCCTTGAAGACGACAGGGGAGAAACGTCAAATCATCCGCCGGCTCTGTCAACGGCCAAGGAGGAGGCAATCTCCAAAGTTGACCTAGACGAATATATAGCTCAGCAGATCCGGGTTCATCAGGCGAATGAAGCGGCTGGGCAAATTGTTAGAACCGGACGACCGTATCCTGGCTGGTATGACCAAATCAGTTACCCGCCAGGATATACGATCCCTAAATTCCACGTATATAAAGGGACAGGGAATCCGCATCAGCATGTCGCTCAATTCAGGGCCTTATGCGGCAATACTGGAGGAGATGACAAATTGTTGCTACGTCAATTCGTCGGCAGCTTAGCAGAAACAGCCTTTGAATGGTATTCGGAGCTACCTAACGACTCTGTCAAAACATTTGCAGAGATGGAACTGCTGTTTACACAAAGATTCACGAGTGCTAGTGAACGCACCCCGATTACAGCACTGATAAATGCCAGGATAAGGCCAAGCGAAACGTGGGTTCAATACGCAACACGATGGCGGAACCTATGGTCGAAATGCAAACAACGCATAGAAGAGGCACCTGCGGTAGGCATGTTTGTGGGCACTCTCGATCCGCAGGCGACCATCTCATAATTCATGATGTTCTTCAGGCCGACCACCTTCCAGGCCTTGATTGACAAATTAGCCCAAATGGACCAGATGGGCCATAGACCATCTCCTTCAAAATCAGATTCTCGAGATGAGAAAGGAAAAGGGAAGGCAACCTTCGTTGCCAATACTCAACAACGGTCGAACAACTCAAAGCCGGTCGTTCGCCAAAACAACGTGCGTCCACGCCCATCCCTCGAAGAGAGGCTAGGACGTCCTTACTCGTTTCCTCAGAATAAAACGAGAAGACTGTTTGAGCTGGCAGTGCGTAACAGACTCATCAATCTGCCGAGTCCAAAGCGTCTGTCGCAGCCAGGCGATCTTAATAATCCCAATTATTGCCCTTACCACCAAACGGTAAGTCACCCGATTGAGGATTGTTTCGTCTTTAAGGGATGGATCGAGGATCAATACCTGCAAGGCAAGTTCGCGCTGTCTGAAAACTGGAAGGTAAACCCACCACAGCCGCACTCTCCAAAGAAAATGGACACGCCGGGGGTAGCTTGTTCTTTAGTCAAGGATGAAAACAATGGAGAAAACTCATCGGATGAATCCGAAGACTACGCAGCGACTTGTCATATGATTTCTCATTCACTGACGGATGATAAAGAGGCTCCTTGCGCTGAGAAACCAATGGCGAATCCTGAGCCGGAGATTCTACAGCCATCAGACGAGTTGATCGATGTCTTCCTAAGTGAAATTCGTCTGAAAGCAAAAGCCAATCAAGAACGTGAAATGGCCATACTAGAAAGAACCAAGGTATTCCCGTCAAATCAAAAGCCATACACTGCGGGTAAAAACAAATTCAAGACGAGGAAACGGTTCGCCAAAGCTCTATCAGTAGGAATGAAGCTACCGCCCTCTGAAGAAAATTCTTTCTCTGAGGTAGAGATGCACCCTAACTTCTGTTTATATCATCAGAAGATCATACATCCTACCGAAGACTGCGAGTCCTTTAACTGTTGGTGGCAAGGGTATGTCGCTCAAAAGCAACATTTCGACAGGACAAAGTGTGAAGCTTGTGGACATCGGAAAAATGCGATATATGAGCGCAAAGGAGCCGCCGCAAACTGTCATATAGCCGACTTCAAAGGATCACAAATTATTACCTTTGGAAGCGACTCTGACGAAGAAGCTATCCCCAACTCTTCCCTCGGGGAATCTATTTCAAAAATAAAGGAATTGAGAAGCTGCGAGAACGTTCAGCCATGCAATCGCATGCTACTCGGAAAAAATCCCGACCCCGTAAGCAAGGGACCGAACAAGAAGAACAAAGGAAAAGGAAAAACGGCCCTCGTCGCCAGCGCTCAATAACAATCAGGTGACCCTAGACCGGTTGCTCGCCAAAGCAACAAGCGGCAATCCCTCCAAGAAAAGTTGAAACGTCCTTACTCGTTTCCGCAAGATAAAACAATGGGACTGTTCGAGCTGGCAGTGTGCAACAGACTCATCAATCTGCCGGCTCCAAAACGTCCGTTGCGGCCAGGCGATGTTAATAATCCTAACTATTGCCCTTACCACCAAACAGTAGGTCACCTGATCGAGGACTGCTACGTCTTCAAAGACTGGGTTGAAGACCAATACCAACAGGGCAAGTTTGCGCTGTCTGAGAACTGGAAGGTGAGTCCGCCACAACCGCACGCTCCGAAGAAGATGGATACGCCGGGGGCATCATGTTCATTCATGGAGAAGGACTCATAGACCGAAATGTCAATAAACTAGATATTCGCCTCAAATACGGCGACAACGGACCGAAACGTCCTTAAACTAACAACGGACCGAGATGTCCTTAAACTAATGATGGACCGCAATGTCCTAAAACTTGCAAATGACCGAAATGTTTTTAAACTACTACCGCAGCATTCTCAGGCTGACGAGAATATAAAAAAAAACAAAAAAAAACGGTATGTCCATAAGCAAAATGGGCACGGATGAAAACCCGAAAGGGCTCCGTGAGTAAAAACAGCAGGACTACCGGCGAGTGTTCGTGAAAACTCGAAAGGGCGCGACCTCGTTAATAAAAAAAAAAAAGAGAAGAAGGAAGAAAAAAAAAACGGTATGTCCATAAGCAAAACGGGCATGGAAGAAAACCCGAAAGGGCTCCGTGAGTAAAAACGGCAGGACTACCAGCGAGTGTTCGTGAAAACCCGAAAGGGCGCGACCTCGTTAATAAAAAAAAAAAAAAAAAAACAAAAAAACGATATGTCCATAAGCAAAATGGGCACGGATGAAAACCCGAAAGGACTCCGTGAGTAAAAACAGCAGGACTACCGGCGAGTGTTCGTGAAAACCCGAAAGGGCGCGACCTCGTAAAAAAAAAAAAAAAATAAAAAATAAAAAGAATAAAAAAAAAACGGTATGTCCATAAGCAAAATGGGCACGGATGAAAACCCGAAAGGGCTCCGTGAGTAAAAACAGCAGGACTACCGGCGAGTGTTTGTGAAAACCCGAAAGGGCGCAACCTCGTTAAGAAACACTTATATGGTCCTCTCGACCCTGTAAGGAGAAAGCACCTGCGTGAGATCCTTACGACTCACAAAGGAACCACACACTTAGGGATCCCCACGATTCCTAAGGAGAAAATACACTTGCGAGATCCTCACGACTCGTAAGGAGAACTCTCTTATGGGACCCTCACGGCTCATAAGATTTGAAAGTCTTAAATTACAGAGACCTAAACCTGTGCTTAAGCAACCCCCACAACTTTCGACATTGCCCTACAAGTGGCCCTATATTGGCCCTTGTATACAATCCACGGGCGCGAATAAACATTTCCCTAACCAAGTCCCATCCGTGACTGGGGATATGTCCACACGGTGAACAACCCTTGTGAGTCCTCTCGACTCATAAGGAGATAACACTCTTGTAAGATCCTTACGACTTATAAGAGAACATACACTTAGGAATCCTCACGATTCCTAAGGAGAAAACGCACCTGCGAGATCCTCACGACTCGTAGGGAGAAATACCTTTGTGAGACCCTTACGGCTCATGAAGTCAAAAGCCTTAGTCGACAGAATCCTAACCCTGTTTACTAAGCCACCCTTTGTTCGATATCGAGAAAGGCAAATGATGATTCGCTCCTGGCAATATTCCAGTTGTAGCGATGCTGATGCCTAAATCGGTATCAAATTCCAAGTCCTTTCGCGGCAGACGATGATTCGCTCCTGGCAATATCCCAGTTGTAGCGATGCTGATGCCTAAATCGGTATCAAATTCCAAGTCCTTTCACGGCACATGATGATTCACTCCTGGCAATATTTCGGTCGCAGCGATGCTGATGCTAAGATTGGTATCAGATCCCAAAACCCACACTCGCGATAAAAAAAATCAGCGAGCCAAAAATGCATATGAAATAGCCGAAACGATAGGGCAACTTGCAATAAAAAGCAGCAAGTAAAAATGTATGCATACAAAATAGCCGAAATGATTGGGCAACTCGCAATAAAAAGAAGCGAGTAAAAATAAAATAAATAGCCGAAATGATTGGGCACCGCGAAAAATAGCCGAAATGATTGGGCAATCGCGATTTTCGCGATATAAAAAGCTGAAATGATAGAGCATCGCGGAAAGAATAAAAAAAGAAAAAGAAAAAATGAAACTTTTTGCCCTACAGGTGAAATCACATCGATCCCTGTATACAATCCAAGGGCACAGATAAAAAGGGAACAATACCTTCCCAACAGGCTCCACCAGAAAGCGAAGCCAAATCTCGACGGTTCATAGATAACCTAGAGACCATCTCGACATTTGTCGCAATATTACAGACACGATGTCAACAAATGAAGCAAAGGAAGGTCCCTAACTTCAGGGTCTCGACGTCAATATCGACAACTTAAAGATCACCAACGACGTTTCTCCTCACTCCAACTAGATGCAGACATGACGTCAACAAAAGACCTCACGGTCGAAACAAAGCGGAGTAACGGCAAAATCCCAACTCCACCTTAGCATTCGTCTCGTTACAACAGACGCAATGTCAACAACGGCGTTCCTTCGCAGCCCAGCGGGGTGTACATGCAAAGTTAACAAAAAACCCCATGGTCGAAACAAAGCGGAGTGATGGCAAAATCCCAGCTCCACCTCAGCATTCGTCTCAATACACCAGACGCAGTGTAAGCAAATGAAGCGAAGGCCACATTCCTAGCTTCAACGTCTTTACGGTAACTCACATAAAACCGGAAAGACAATCGGAGATCATCTCGCACCAGCACAGAATGGTCACCACCTCGACGTCCGTCTCGATACAGCAGATGAGATGTCACCCCAATGTTCGTCTCGACACAGCAGACGCAACGTCATTAAACAAATGGAGCCACGGCAAAATCCCTAGTTCCAAACCTCGGCGGTTCACCAGCAACCTAGAGACAACCTCGACGTCCGTCTCGATACGGCAGACGAGATGTCACCCCAACGTTCGTCTCGACACAGCAGACGCAACGTCATCAAACGAAAGGAGCCATGGCAAAATCCCTAGTTCCCACCACAACATTCGTCTCGATACAGCAGACGCAATGCCAGCAAACGAAGCAAAGGCCAAATTCCTAGCTTCAGGGTCTTGACGGCAATTCATATAAAGCCCGAAAGACTATCGGAGATCATCCCACACCAGCGCGGAGTGGTTATGACTCATCGGGGCCCTCCAAAATGAGCCTAACCTCAAGTAAAAAGCGGCATGGCAAATTCCTAGCGCTTGCTCTTCCGACGGTCAAACTGCCAAGGAGGATTGCTTGAAGACGTCTTGTCCAGCCCCCGAAGGGATCAGAGACACGGCAGTCGCAGGGCTACTCGAACAGCATGATTGCCTATCGAGGACTATATCAGCTTATGCGACGGTACGATGGCCAAAACCCTAAGTACCACCAACCTTAACGGGCTTCTGTCGTAAAGAGCAGAGGTTAAATGCGACGTTAAGATGTTCTTGCGAGAAACGTTCGATTCGTCTCGACCTGTGAAAAATTGTCGAGGCGGCTCGACTCGTAGGATGAAGCCTTAGGCAGTGGGCATAAAAGAAGCCTGTTTCCTAAGCATTGGGACCCTGCGAGTTGGCCCAAAACGGTCTCTTGCATACCATCCACGGGTCTCTCTCTCCAACATAGAACTTCGACAAGGAGGGAAACAACCGCTTACAAGTCCTCTCGACTCGTAAGAGGGAAAAATTCTCTTGTAAGATCCTTACGACTTACAAGAGAAAACCACACTTAGGAATCCTCACGATTCCTAAGGAGAAAAACCCACCTACGAGATCCTCTCGATCCGTAGGGAGAAAAGTCTCTATGAGACCCTCACGGCTCATAGAGTTGAAAAGTCTTAGGCAGCAGATCTGAACCTGCGGCCTACGCCCTCGCAATCTCATGAAGAAATCAAGAAGCTTACTCTATTACCTGCTAATTGTGACGATATGCTGAGAAAGAGGAAAAACAACAGAAAGAGCACCCGATTTACGTTTGATCAAGCGTTCAGGACGTATTCATTCATGCATGGGCAAAAAGACTCAGGACAAAGATATATAATAAAGACAAGCTGGGATAAAAAATTTTTTTCCATTAATATTGCCCGAAATTCTTACAGTCATAAAAACAATAAACGAAAGTTACAATGGAATAACCTCAGATCCAGGGTATGGATTGGGGAATTCAAAAGCGATCCTATCTATGACTTTTCAAGCCTCGCGGACCATCCTAGTGTGCTTCCTTTCGCGAGCACAAGCATCAGGGTCCCTCTCGATGTCTTCCACCCCCCGATAAGCAGCGAGTATGGCAGACTGTTGAAAGACCTCGTGCAAGAGGTCAATAAGACTGTCTCGCCGTCTCTTCGAGATAAAGTTCAATAGGTACACAGAGTGCACCCTGTCCTCAGCGGCCTCCAACGCCCTAAGCGGCACGCCGGAACAGAATAGGGGAAGCGCTTCCCAGATAGCTCCCACGATAAGTTTAAGAAGAAAGGAACGTCGGGGAAGCAGTGGACCGTCATATGCGTCGAAGCGACTCATTATTTCAGCACACTCCTCGTTTGTGAATTCCCGATTTTGAGAATGGCCAAGTCGGCGGATGCCCTCATGAGAGATGATCTCGTTAAGAGCATACATGTGGGCGTTCATTATTCTTGTGAAAGAGGATCGACAGAATTATCAGAAAGACTGATTAAGCAAAACGATATAATACACTGAGGAATAAAATGACATCTTTAAGTTCCAAGATCCATGAAGGATTCTTAAGAGTTCTTCTATATGATTTGGGAGGAGCAAAGCTCCATTAATGAAATGAGAAAATACAGGGAAAATCTTTTAGAGAGCAAAGCTCTATTAATGGAACTCTAATAGGGTTTTCCTTAGTCTTCTATGGACCCCCTTAGAGCAAAGCTCTACTAAGTGAAACCCTAAATGGATCTTCTTTAGATCTGGGATCTATTGATAGCAATGCTCTTAAAATTGATTTAATTTAATTAAAATTAATATTTTTACCTAAAATTCTCTAAAAGTTTGAACTTTTAAAAGTGTTTAAACAAGAGAGCAGGGCTCTGGGTTCTGAAAGTAAAATTTTAGAGGTGAGAATCATCTAAGGAACCAAAGGTCCTATTTATAGGCATCAAGTGCCCTTTCAGCTTCCAAGAGATGGCGCGACGGTTCGGAGTCTGCCACCGCTGCGCTCACGTTAGAAGGCCATGTAAGCGCAACGGTGGGGGGGCATTTGTTTACCTCAATCAGAGCAAAACTCTGTTTAAATTCCAAGGTGGGAAAAGAAGCAATACTTCTGTTTTTCTCCAATCAGAGCAAAACTCTGTCTTGAAAATTAAAAAGAAAATTAAAGTTAAAATAAATGAAATAGCGTACTCCATAAGAGCTTTAGAGCAAAGCTCTTGAATGCAAAAAAAAAAAAAAAAAAAAATTGCGCATAGCGCACTGTGCGCGCATTGCGCAGTTTTTTAAAAAAAATAAAAAAAAAATAAAAAAAAATTAATTAAAAAAAAATTTTTTAATTGCGCGACACGTGTCGCGCGACACGTGTCAGGCGCTGGGGAGTTGCGTAAAAACAGAATGAAAATTTAAGAAAATCTTTTTTTTTTTTTTTGTTAAAACAAGAAGATTTCTTCTGTAAAACAGAGACTTTTGGATTAAAGATCCGACGGTGGGGAAAATTCCCCAAATCACTCAGAGAATGATCTCTTTAACAAACTTTAACTAATTTATGGGCACTATAAAAAGGACCCTAGACCTCAATTCAAAGGCATCAACATCTTGCTAAAAAAAAAAAGAGAAGAGAATTCTTGAAGAATAAAAAAAAAGGTAAAAACCTTTTAAAGAAGAGAAAATTCTCTTATGAACAAGATCATAGATCTTTAACGATAAATAAATAAATAAATAAAATAGTGCCTTGCACTTGTTTTATGAACCATCAGTTCTTGAACCTAAAAGGTTATTAAATTAATAGTGCTTTGCACTTTCATGAACCTTTGGTTCTCTGAGATAAGAATAACAAGAAAAAAACTTGTTATTTTTTTTTAAATCTAAATTCAATAGTGCCTTACACTTGTTTTATGAACCATCGGTTCTTAAACCTAAAAGGTTCTTAAATTAATAGTGCTTTGCACTTTTATGAACTTTTGGTTCTTTGAGATAAGAAAAACAAGAAAAAACTTGTTCTTTTTTCTTAGATCTAAATCAAATAGTGCTTTGCACTTCTTTTATGAACCATCGGTTCTTAAATCTAAAAGATTCTAAAATTAACAGTGTTTTGCACAAATGCAATGCATTAATTAAAGGGCCAGGCCCAAATCAAAATGACCTGACAGGCCAAAATAAATTGCAAGGCAATAAATGGGCAGAGCCCAAAAAAATTGATGCTCTGCATCATTTATAAAGGGCAGAGCCCAAAACAAATTGATGCCCTGCATCTTTTCTGGGCAAAGCCCAAATAAAAATAAAAACAAATGCAAATAAAATATTGGACATTTTTAACTGGACTTAGCCCAATCGTGGCCATAAGTCCTTAAATTAAATTGACTGAGCAAAATGGCTCTCCTAAATCAATTTACATCCGGTTCGAGGGTACATCTCCGAACTCCTTTGACATCCATCGTTGTAATTCCTCAACGACGTCAAAGAGGTGACGGGTCCCAACGACCACACATCGATATGGACTGCGGGGTCCTTAAACTCGTGGACCGAAACGTCCCTAAACTAATATCGGACCGAAACGTCCCTAAACTAACATCGGACCGAAACGTCCCTAAACTAATATCGGACCACCACGTCCCTAAACTGGCGACGGACCACCACGTCCCTAAACTGGAACATGGACCACCACGTCCCTAAACTGGCACAATAGAGCCCAAATACTCTTTTGTCGGATCTAAACGGTCCCGTTAAGTTGATCTTAGTCTCAAACAGGACTAACGTATCCTTGACGAATGTTTAAGTCGATCTTAGCCGCAACGCGATTAAGGCATCCTTAAACTAAAAACACCAAACCCAAATCTAAGTAAATACGGATTTGGACTAATCTACGTCCTACGGGCGACGGCATTACTCAGTCTCCGTATACAATCCACGGGCAACTACAAACAAAACAAACACCCACGACACGAAGTGAAATTCTGGAGAAGGAGAAAGTTGTTACCGCGATGCGGTAGCGTAATTAACTGCAGGGGCTTGCGCCTGCAGAGAAGAGCGTCCCCACAATCAAAAACCCCTCACCCTGAGGGGGAATCTGACGAAGTCTGCTACATCGGCCGCATCTGTCTAAACCTCCGATACACGGTGCCATAAATCAACTTGGCATCTTCGGAGAGGTGGACGGATAAAACCAAATAGCATCTGCCCCGAATCCCAGCGTCAGGACATCGCAGTCCTGTGCGCCGCCTTTCGGAGGGGAACAGATTCTGGCACGCCCGGTGGGACCTCTTCCTCTTTCCACTCCACACTTCGTGTGTCGTCTTCGCGAACCAATCGCGGTTCATTGAATGGTTGTCTTCGGATTTCAAGTTACTAAGATTTGGTCTTTTACCTGGCGCAGAATTCAAGATTCAATGGCCTCTTGCTGTACCAACTGCTCGAAATGCCGCTGCAACGGACGCTCCACCTCACCAGGAGGTGTAGCATATGGGCCCCAAGCGGCTTCCTTCCTTACTCTGCCGGTAGACCAAGTGACCCAAGCCACCACCGGCTTGTTCTTCGGGACTATGATCCCACCTGCAAGCTTTTCTGCACCAATACCTGCACCGGAAGTAGGTAAAAAGTCGGTCTTCAACCGGCTCACTGTTCCGACAGCCCCTGTCAACGGGTCGCCCGCTACTAAACCGACAGCCTCCGTTTTCACCAGGCTAGGTCAGAACTATAAAGTGGCCGTCCCAAAGAGGGCAACGGCCGTTGCTTCGGAAATCGTTAAAGCGGCTTCTCCCATCAGAGAGTCAGTCTTCGCAAGATTGACGGTTCCCACTCTTCCCCCAACTGGTCAAAAGGCATCAGTCTTCGAGAGGCTGACATCGGCAGTTACCCCACACTCAAACAGGGGGCAACAAGAAACCATCTCGATTTCCGAGCCAGTCCCAACGGCTCGTCGTGCGCGACGTCGCCATTGGCGACGAGTAAGGAAAGCAGGGGGCAACTCCCCCTCAGGGATAACTCCACCCGCTCCAATGGTGGAAGTCAACGCTGCTGTTCCAACTGGGAACAGCTTTGAACTACTGAGGAGAGTGCGTAAGAACTCTCCAACCGCTACCTTGAAAAGATCTCCTCCACCTGCGGAGAGAGTTCCAGAAACAAAACAAGAACAGCCCCCTCAACGGCTATCCTCAAAAGTTTACAAGGTTTGGCGTAGAGTTCAAGACTCCGTGATTGACCCGGACCACTTTCATCGCCAGAAAAAGGCAAAGGTGGAAAAAGACAAAAACCGCCTCATTAAACAACAGGGGGCAACAATTGCTAGGATGCCCACTTCAACGGCTCCTTTAACCTCGATGGCCCACAAAAGAAGGAGGCCAGAGAAAGCTCCCGCGTCAGCGGCAAAGTTTAAAAGCGATGAACCTAAACGCCCCAAGTCAGGGGGCATAATTGTTCATACGGTTTATATGGCTTCTGGAAAGGAAGAAAGCCGTGCTTCTACGGGTCACCGACCGCTCACCCGATCAGTGACCAAGGCTCAGGAGCAGCAACAAAAGCTCCAGGAGATGATGACCACAATGGCTACACTCACTGGGCCAAAAGAGAACCCTGAGGCGTCCTTAGATGAGCGCCAGGAGGAAGAGACCGACGCCGAGTTCCTTCGCCGAGTACTGGAGAAGAGGGACAAAGAGGCTGCTGAACAAGCGGCCAACATACAGCGGATGGGCCTCCTCTTCCAGGACATGATAGGGATGATGATACAACAAGATCCTCCCGCTGAAGAACCCCTAACCGTCCTTGGAGATGATAAAGGAGATACATTAAATCCGCAGCCCGCTCTATTGACAGCTAAAGAGGATATAATCTCTAAGACTGATCTGGACGAATACATAGCCCAGCAAATAAAGGTTCATCATGCAGCCGAAGCAGCCGGCCACGTCGTAAAAATGGGGCGGCCATATCCAGGCTGGTATGACCAAATCAAGTACCCGCCGGGTTACACAATTCCCAAGTTTCATGTCTACAAAGGGACTGGAAATCCCCATCAGCATGTCGCCCAGTTCAGGGCGCTTTGCGGTAACACCGGCGGCGATGACAAGCTTTTGCTCCGCCAGTTTGTCGGAAGTCTATCAGATACGGCGTTCGAGTGGTACTCTAAACTCCCTAATGATTCTATTAAAACCTTCGCGGAGATGGAGCTGCTGTTTACCCAACGCTTTGCAAGTGCCAGTGAACGTACCCCGATGACGGCACTAATCAACGCCAGGGTAAAACCCGGCGAGACATGGGTTCAGTACGCTATACGGTGGCGTAATCTATGGTCGAAGTGCGAGCAGCGCATAGAAGAAGCCCCTGCGGTGGGAATGTTTGTTGGAACTCTTGATCCACAAGCAACCATATCACAGTTTATGATGTTTTTCAAGCCGACTTCCTTCCAGGCTTTGATTGACAAACTGGCGCAGATGGACCAGATGGGCCATAAACCCCCTCTCCCAAAACCGGATTCCCGAACTGACAAAGGGAAGGGAAAAGCGATCATTGTCGCTAATGCTCAACAACAACCGAACGACTTGAAGCCGGTTGCTCGTCCAAACAAGGGTCTACCACAAAGCCCTCATTGCTGCCATACTCACATATGGCCTCGGCCGGAGGAGCCGCAGGCTTTAAGCTAAGGATCGCGTCGAGGGATAGGGTGGACTTCTTCTTTTTCTGTCCGCCAGCTTTAGATCCACTCGGAATAGCCTTGCGCTTGGCAGTCACTTTAGGGCGGCGAGTCCCGATATCCGCTCCTGCGCCAGACCCTGGCGATACCACTTTAACCGTCTTTGTGGGAGCACGGGGAGCCGGGGGTGCATCCACCGTAGTAGGCAGTGGCAATCCACGCGGGGGGCTCAACACGCGCGGTCGGTCAGCTCCGGCATCTTTTATCGGGGGGAGGACCTGGATCCTTGGCTGCAAGGGAGCCTTGCGATCACCGCCAGGAGGCGCAGCCCTACGGTCAACCAGCAGACGTTTCTCCATTAAAATGATTGGGCCCATAGCATGCGCATACCAAGCTACATACGGATGGATTATTTTAGGGGCACAGCTAGGCTCACTGATAAAAAAATAGGAGCCTGTATTGAGCCGGGTGAAATGATGCATCGCATTCCTTATTCCCCCTTGGTTGGCCGCGGGTGTTTCCAGAAAGGCTTCCATCGGGATCCCTTGATTGTAGCTCGATTGTCGGGCAAATCGATGTGGGTTATACCTCATAAAGAGAGCCGTCTCATTCTGCCTAAATACTAGGTAGCCCGGCCGAATGGAGTAAAGGTGAAGGATTTCCCGAGCCTTCAGTACAGAAGCCCCGCCCTTAAAGTCATTGCGCAGCGGCACCACTGACTTAGTGGTCTCTGAGCCTATGGTGATGACCTTATCCACAAAAGAGATCTTCGCTCCGACTAGATGTGAATGCAGGAGCAGTCCCCTAGACTCCCGCGGAGGTGCAACCACAATTGAAGCCCCGACCAACCGTATGATTCTTGGGAGTTTGTATTTCTCAAAGAACGGAGGAGTCTTATGGGCACCAAACACCCCTCGCACATGCAGCTCCATCCAAGAAGTGAAGTAGTGCATCGGGAAGTTAGCAGGCTGTACCCCAGGCTCATTAGCGTCCGCCGCTACGCTAAGTCCATTATAAAGGTAAGCCAGCCTGGCAATCCCTACCGATAGCTGCAAACCAGCCGCCATTCGATGCGCCGGGTAAAAGACGGAGGGCCGCATGAGGCGTGGATGCATGGGGAGCGCGAAGCTGCATAGCCATAAACCCAAGAACCCTATGAAAAAAGTCTCCTCGTCCATGCCAGGAACGGCGATCTCTGAGAAAGGGACGCTGGCAGTGCCGGGGAGATAAAAATCCCGCTGGTCATTTTCCGATGTAGGTCGGCGGTCCAAGCCGAAACCAAAAGGGTCAACAAGCTGAGCGAACTTCTCGCTCTGCTCTGATAGGAACTCCGGGCGAATAAAGCGAGCAATGAAATCCGCGAAACTGACGCCCCGGTCGCCCAATTCCAAATGCAGTTCCTCATAAATCTCCAACACCTTCACCAAGCCCGGATGCTGATGCTGGATGGCATTCTCCGGAGTTAAGTCGAATACCAGCTGCTTGGTGGCAAAGACGTACTCGTCAGGAGGAAGCAGCTCCTCGTAGTGCTCCCCCCTCACTGGTAGACCTGAAATCTCAGCAAATTCTTCCAAAGAGACGGAGACTTCCCTATCCGCTGTCAAGAAGGTGTGGGTGGGGATATTCCATTGTTCAATAAAGGCCTTTATCCACCATGTTGGAGGAGAGGGATATTCGAAAAGTGAAACGTAAACGGCCGAGTATAAACCAATCGTCGTCAGATGAGTCCTTTTCGCCGCTAAGATGTAGCGGGCCCAGGGCAAATATCCGGCAAGCGGTCGCGGGATCAGTCCAATATTATAAGCCTGTCCCCAAGGGCGTGCTTCACCCTGACAGATTCGCCTCCCCAAGATGTCTATCGCCGGCGGCGGTTGCACCGGGATGGCACCGATTGCAGGCTGGAGGAGGTCGTCGGAATTCCAATTTTTAACCTCCACGGCATACTTCACCGGAGGCTTGTCCGCATAAGGGATCGCGACTATGGGCTCAGAGGGCGAGGCGGAGCTAAAGCTGCGACGGCCTTGGATGATCTGACTGTACCACCTTCCCCATAGGTGAAGTTTCTTGCACTCGGGATCGTGATCTTTAATCAGAGCAAACACCACCCGGTCCACTGGCGAATGTGGGAACCCTCCTTCTGAGCGAACGAAAGGGAAAGACAAATCTTCAGACATGTTTCCTGTAGAAAAAAAAATATAACCGTTAGCGTTCCAATGCTTCACCTTTCAAAGTCCTACATCACACTACAATGCAGTGAGTAGGGGACCAGACGGGGACCCACAAAATCTAGATGACGGCGCATCATTTGATAAGACAGTCTCATCATTGGATGAGACTGTCAGTTAATGAAAAAGACCCCCAAGAGAATATCCTCATTGGGGGGGGGGGAATCCCTAGAGACAAGGAGAAAATCCCCTCTTTTAGAGCAAAGCTCTGTCACAGAGTGACATTTGTCAAACTCTGGTCCCAAAGGAATAAAACTTCTTAAAAAAGAGCCTAGCTCTGTAATAGTAATGATAACTATAACCCCTAAGGATTAAAAGAAAAATTTTGGGATCTTAAAGATCCAGGGAAACTTTTAGGAGTTCTCCATTTTTTATATATATAAGAAAAGAGGGGGGGAGATCTACATTTGATCTATGAGCAAGGCTCTGTTCATGGGTTAAAACCCAGGAACAAGATCTATGTAAATTTTTGAGAGCAAGGCTCTGTTGAAGAAACCCCAAAGGGGTTTTCTTTAGATCAAAGATCTATAAGAGCAAGGCTCTGTTAATTAAATTTAATTTAAATTAATCTAAATTTTTACCTAAGGTGATCCTAAGTTATGAACTCTGGAGTTCTTGAAAAAAAAATCAAGAGCAAGGCTATGAAGGTTCTTAAGCAAGAGCAAGGCTCTGAGTCAAGATTCTTGAAGTGGTAAAGAATTTTCTAAGGACCAAGGGTCCTATTTATAGGCGCCTGCGCCTTTTCAACTGACCCCCATGATCCAACAGTCAGGATCTTGCCACCGCTGCACTCATGTGCGCGCCACGTGAGCGCAACGGTGGGGGGGCATTTGTTCCCCCAATCAGAGCAAGGCTCTGTTTGAATTTCAAAAATTCAAATTTTGAAGCAACGCTTCAGATCCCGTGCGCTGCGCGCAATTTGCCACGTGTCAGAAGTTGACTCGGCAGCACAACGCCCAAGGCGGTGCGTCCAATCAGACCAAGGCTCTTTAAAAAGCAAAAGCAACGCTCAGTTGCGCAAGCGCTGCGCTGCGTGACACGTGTCTGCGCAGTTGCGCAAATACAACTGCGCAAGCGCACCGGTGCGCGACACGTGTCTGCGCAGTTGCGCAAACCCTGATTGCGCAAGTGCACCACAACGCGCCACGTGTCTGCGCAGTTGCACAAGCACAACTGCGCAAGCGCACCGCTGTGCGACACGTGTCTGCGCAGTTGTGCAAACCCTGATTGCGCACACCGCAGCGCGCCACGTGTCACGCGTCCGCGCACCGCTGTGCGACACGTGTCCGCGTAGTTCCGCAAACACTGTTGCGCAAGTTCACCGCTGAGCGACACGTGTCCGCACAGTTGCGCAAACTCTTTCGCGCAAGTGCACTGTTGAGCGACACGTGTCCGAGCAGTTGCGCAAGCGCCTCACTGCGCGACACGTTTCATGCACTGGGGAGTTGCGCAAAAGCAGAATGAAAATTTAAGGAAATTTTTTCTGTTTTTGTTAAAACAAGAAGATTTCTTCTGTAAAACAGGGGCCTTTGGATCAAAGATCCAACGGTGGGGAAAATTCCCCAAATCACTCAGAAAAGATTTTTTTAACAAATTTAACTGATTTTTGAGCACTATAAAAAGGACCCCAGACCCCATTTCAAAGGGAGAGACAATTGAAAAAAAAAAAGAGAAGAGAACTCTTGAGAACTTCTTGAGAACACAAAAAAGAAGGTAAAAACCTTTGAGATAAGTGAAAATTCTCTTAGGAATAGATCATTGATCTAAAAAAAACAAGATCAGTGATCTTCAACTAATAAATAAATAAATAAATAAAAATAATAAAAATAGTGCCTTGCACTTGCTATGAACCTCTGTTCTCCGAGACAGAAAGAAAGAAAAGATTCTTTTTTTTTCTTTTCTTTGATCTAAATTTAGATCA
This sequence comes from Agapanthus africanus, assembly GCA_030015575.1. Lineage (NCBI taxonomy): Eukaryota > Viridiplantae > Streptophyta > Magnoliopsida > Asparagales > Amaryllidaceae > Agapanthus > Agapanthus africanus. The sequence continues at coordinate 749,883,563 of CM057341.1, read as the reverse complement.
AGAAATTAAAAAGTGCTCTGCACTTCTTTTCTTGAATCTAAAAGATTCTTGGTGCTTTGCACAAATGCAATGCATTACTTGAAGGGCCAGGCCCAAATCAAAAAGACCTAGCAGGCCAAAATAAATTGCAAAGCAATAAAAGGGCTAAGCCCAAATAAAATTGATGCTCTGCATCATTTATAAAGAACAGAGCCCCAAAACAAATTTATGTTCTGCATCCTTTCTGGGCAAAGCCCAAATAAAAATAAAGAGAAAAGCAAAAGCAATGTTGAATATTCTCAACTGGACTTAGCCCAATCGTGGCCGTAAGTCCTTAAATTAAATTGGCTGAGCAAAATGGCTCTCCTAAATCAATCTACATCCGGTTCGAGGGCACATCTCCGAACTCCTTTGACATCCATCGTTGTAATTCCTCAACGACGTCAAAGAGGTGACGGGTCCCAACGGCCACACACCCAATAACGGACCGAAATGTCCATAAACTAATATCGGACCGAGACGTCCCTAAACTAATATCGGACCGAGACGTCCCTAAACTAATATCGGACCGAAACGTCCCTAAAACTAATATCGGACCACCACGTCCCTAAACTGGAAAATGGACCACTACGTCCCTAAACCGGAACGATAGAGCCTCCAAATGCTCTTTTGCCGAATCTAAACAGTCCCGTTTAAGTTGATCTTAGCCCCAAATACGGCTAACGCATCCTTGGACATTTAAATGAATGGTAAAACCCCAAATCAACTTTGGTTCAAGGGTACATCTCTGAATTCCTCTGACACCTGTCGTTGTAATCCTTCAACGACGTTAGAGAGGTGACGAGTCCCGACGGCCAAATATTGAATCGATCATCAAGTCAAGTTGATCTTAGTCCAAAAAAGGACTAACGTATCCTTGACGAACGTTTAAGTTGATCTTAGACGCAACGCGACTAATGCATCCTTAAACTAAAAACACCAAACCCAAATCTAAGTAAATACGGATTTGGATTAATCCACGTCCTACGGGCGACGGCATTATTCAGTCTCCGTATACAATCCACGGGCAACCACAAACAAAATGAACACACATGACACGAAGTGAAATTCTGGAGAAGGAGAAAGTGGTTACCGCGATGCGGTAGCGTAATTAACTGCAGGGGCTTGCGTCTGCAGGGAAGAGCGTCCCCACAATCAAAAACCCCTCAAACGAGGGGGAATCTGAAAAAAGTCTGCTACATCGGCCGCATCCGTTTAAACCTTCGATACACGGTGCCATAAATTAACTTGGCATCTTCGGAGAGGTAGACGGATAAAACCAAATAGCATCTGCCCCGAATCTCAGGCGAGACGTCCTAATGTCTCGGCCGCCGTTCGGAGGGGAACAGTGAGGCGTAGCACCTTATCGCCAACATAATGGATCTTGACGGTTGCCTCATCGATTCTAATGGTGGGATCTTAATCAAGATGCCGTGCTTGAAGTAAGGCCACGAGTTGTCATAGACGTCAAGCACCGCATCGCCATTGCGGGAGCTCAAGGGATCGTCGGCTCTAATAGCGGATTTCTGCTCCTCCACGTATTTTGCATCCGATCGTTGTCGCTGCCGCTTATGTAGACCCCGGCATCGTGGCCACCAATTCACACTTATAAATCATATTTCATAATCTAAATACCATCTAAAAGGACATTGACACAAACACAATCTAAATATCATCATCATTCAACCATTTATACAAACACATTCCAAACATCATTCATTAACATAAATTTGTTACAACAAACAACGCCATCATCATCATCATTCAAGCAAACACATTACAAGCTTTATTCATTAACATAATTTTATTATAACAAAAACTAAATTAGTTTGACACACATATAAAAATTTATTTGATACATACTAACTCAATGAGCATGGAGCAGAATAAGGCAAGGGCAGAGAGAGGGTCGTGGGAGTCATCGCAGTAGCCGGAGATTATGACGTTGAATGTGTTAGTTAATTGTGCCAGGGTCGCTACACTAGCGGGCCAAGACGGAATGGATAACAATGATTTTATAGCTAGCACAATCAACCAAAAACCCAAAAATCATCCAGACACTAAAAATAGCAAACACAAGAGAACTAATAAGGGTTTTATCGAAACTACAACCTTTGAAGCGTGACTTTGAGGTGGTAGTAGACTCTAGCTAGGCTTTAAGAGGCCGGGAACAAGCTTGCTAGCCGATCTTCCTCTCCAAAGATGATCCACTTGAAGAAAACCCAACCCAAGCTCCACTTCACCATAGAAAACTCCAAGTGAAGCAACTTGCTCTCACTTTTGCTAGAAATGAGAAAACAAGAAGATGTAGAATAGGTTCACTCTCTTTTCTTTCTTCTCTCTACAATGAAGAAAAAATAGAGGAGAGAGAATGGGGATGAAGGAATTAGATAGAATTCTAGCAACCATGCTAGAATAGTAAAAATCAATTTTCAATAAAATAATCCACACCATTCCTCCATGCCCATACTTTTCTAATGACTCATTTTCTTGTTCTTTTTGTTTATTAGAAAAAGGAAATAAGATGTGTCCATCTAGATGTATCTTTGTGTATCAAATACACAATACATACTACTATATATATCGTATACATATACCCATATTCGTATCAAATACGAATATCAAATGAGAGAGAAATAGAAAGTGAACATAATACTAGAACGAATATATATATATATATATATATATATATATATAATAATCCGGCTTTATCATAAACCAGATAGATTATCAAATGTCTGATTAATGTACGTGTTGTTTCCCTCAATCAGAGCAAAGCTCTGTTCAAAATTTGAAATTTGAACTGAGCCAGCGCCTCACGTGCAAAACACGAGAGCGCCTGCGCCAAGAGCGCCAGCGCCAAGAGCGCCTGCGCCAAGAGTCAAAGACTCCGAGGCAGCGCCTCACGTGCAAAGCACGAGAGCGCTAGCAGCGTCAGCGTCAGCAGCGCCAGCGCTAAGAGTCAAAGACTCTGAAGCAGCGCGTCACGTGCAAAGCACGAGAGCGCCAAGCGTTAGAACTAAATGTTCTCCACCATTGGATTAAAGAGCCAACTGAGATGAATAAATCATCAAATTACAGAATTTAATTCTGTTGAGGAAATACTCCTCAAATCTTTCCAAACAAGAAAGATTGTGCTCTGTAAATCAGAGCACCGTTGGATCAAAGATCCAATGGTGATTAAAAATCACCAAGATACAGAATAATCTCTGTATGGGAAAATAATTTCCCAATCATGTTAATAACAAGAAAGATGTCTTCTATAAAACAGAAGCCGTAGGATCAAAGATCCAACAGTGGGAAACATTCCTAAATCAATCAGATGAGAGATTTCCTTAATTGATTAAACAAATCAGCCGCCCCTATATAAAAGACCCAAGACTTCAAGTCTTGCATAGAAGACCCCCCCCATAAATCTCAAGTTCTAAAAAAAAAGAGAAGAGCAAGCTCTGAAAAGAAGAATTTCTTCAAGGTAAATAAAAGAAAGAGATCAAAGCATCTCATAAAAAGAAGAAGAACTTAGTTCTTATTCTAGATCATAGATCTATAAGACAGAAGTCTTTCATGAAAGAAAAAGAGATCGTAGCATCTCATCATAAAAGAGGGGGGAGAAGAACTTAGTTCTCTTTAGATCACAGATCTATAAGACAAAGTCTTTCACAGAAACAGGAGAAATCATAACATCTCCTCATAAAAGAAAAACTTAGTTATTAAATTCACGAGACAAAGTCTCTTACAAACGAGAATTTAATTCTCAGAGCACAAAGTTAATCAGAACTGCCAAAGATGCGCCTTAGCGCTCCAAGTCTGGCGCTCAGCGCCAAGCGCACCACGTGCTCCTCACGTGTGCGCTATTTCATAAGAAGCGCTTTAGCGCTCCAAGTCTGGCGCTCAGCGCCAAGCGCACCACGTGCTCCTCACGTGTGCGCTATTTCATAAAAGTGCACTGCACTCATTGGTTGGCGCCAAACGCCGAGCGCTCCACGTGCTCCTCACGTGGGCGCTTCTAACACAGAGCGCTCTGCACTCCTTAAGAAGGGCTTCAGCGCCATAAAAAGTGTCCAACACTCAATAAAAGACAAAAAGAGAGAGGGGTGTCAGAACCCAAATTAATGCTCAGCATTATTGAACAAAAGAGGCTGAGCCCAAACAAATGTTCAACATCAAAACAAATGTTCAACATTTCAATCAAAACTGAGTGGGCTGAGCCCAAGTCGGACACAAGTCCCTAGCTCAGACCAACCGAGCCCATGTGCTCACAATCTTTTAATTGGTCTTAGTCTCAAACCTGACTACAGATCTCCCAATCAACATTGGTTCAAGGGTACATCTCTTCATTCCTTTGATATACGTCGTTGTAATTCTTCAACGTCTTCAGAGAGGTGGCGGGTCTCGACAACCAGACATTCCATGGACTATGATGTCCTTAAACTTTATGGACTGTGAGGTCCTTAAACTCATGGACTATGATGTCCTCAAACTTTACGGACTATGAGGTCCTTAAGCTCATGGACTATGATGTCTTTCAACTTATGGACCGCAACGTCCCTAAACTAAACCCAACAGACTATGATGTTTTTAAACTCCATGGACTATGATGTCCTTAAACTTATGGACCGCAATGTCCCTAAACTAAGACGATAGGGTCCAAATACTCTTTCGTTGGATCTAAACGATCCAAAACCACGTTGAGTAGATCTTAGTCTAAAATTAGACCAATGCATCCTCAACAAATGTTTGAGTTGATCTTAATTTAAACAAGATTAACGATTCTTAAACCAACCCCAAACCCAAATCTAAGAAAATACGGATTTGGACTAATCCATGCCCTACGGGAGACAACATAAATCAGTCTCCGTATACAATCCACGGGCAACCAAAAAACAAAACAAACACACACGACACGAAGTGACCATATGGAGCAGGAGAAAGTGGTTAACGCGATGCGGTAACGTAATTAACTGCAGGGGCTTGCGCCTGCAGGGAAGAGCGTTCCCACAATCAAAACCCCCTCATAACGACGGGGAATCTGACGAAGTCTGCTACATCGGCCGCATCCGTCTAAACCTTCGATACATGGTGCCATAAATCAACTTGGCATCTTCGGAGAGGTGGACGGATAAAACCAAATAGCATCTACCCCTAAATTCAGGCAAGACGTTTGTCTTCCCGGTTTTCGGCGGAGAACAGATTCTGCCACGCCCGGTGGGACCTTTTCCTCTTTCCACTCCACACTTCGTGTGTCGTGTTTCGCGAACGAATCGCGGTTTGCTATGGTTGCCCCTAGATTCGAGGTACTAAGATTTGGTGTCTTGCTCCGTGCAGAAAACCGAAGATTAATGGCTTCTAACTACAACAACTGCAACAGCTCCCACTCCGTCCTTGCTGGAGGAGTGACCTATGGGCCTCAAGCGGCCTCTATTTTCACGATGCCAGTGGAGCAGGTGATGCAAGCCACTACTGGGTTGTTCTTTAGGACCATGCTCCCACCAATGAGCTTCAACGCCCCACTGCCGTCGCAAGAAGCTCCGAAGAAGTCGGTCTTTGATCGGCTTACAACCACCGCGGCCCCTCTCAATGAGTCACCCAAATCCAGCGCCTCGGTTTTCAACAGACTAGGCCAAAGCTCAGGTGGGCCCGTGAAAAAGCCTACAATATCTGAAGGGGTTATCCCAAAGCGGATAGCCGTTCGGGCTCAAGTAGAGGAAATCGTCAAAGTGACCTCTCCTGCTAAAGGACCGGTCTTTGGAAGACTGGCCGTTCCAACTCTTGCCTCAAGCGAAGTCGCCAAGGTTGCTTCCGCTGCCCAGAAATCGGCCTTCACAAGATTAACTATCCCCTCTAAGCGAACACCTGTCTTTGATAGGCTGACACTGACGACAACTTCTAATCGGATCAGGGGACATGACGAAGCTACCCCAATAACTGAGCCAATACCATCTGCAAGACATGCTCGACGTCGCCACTGGCGCTGAGTGAGGAAAGCTGGGGGCTGTTCCCCTTCTGGACTAACTCCACCAGCTCCAACGGTGGAAGTCGATGCTGCTGTTCCAACTGGGAACAGCTTTGAGCCGCTTAGGAGGGTGCGCAAGAACTCTCCAACTGCCGTGTTGAAAAGATCTCCTCCATCTGTGGAGAGTGTTACAAAGGCGAAACCAGAACAGCCCCCTCAACAGCTGTCATCCAAAATTCACAGGGTTTGGCGAAGAGTCCAAGACTCTGTAGTCGACCAAGACTACTCTCGCCAATCGAAAAAGATAAAGGTCCGGCAAGAGAAGGACCACTCTGTCATACCACAGAAGGTGTCGTCTGCTTGGGTGCCTGCTGCAACGGCACCCTCAACTTCGACCGCCCATAAAAGGGCAAGGCCGGAGAAAATCCCCGTGCCCGCGATGAATCTCCAGGGCACTGAACCTAAACGCCCCAAGTCTTGTGGCATGGTGGTGCACACCATCTACATGGCTTCCGGAAAAGAGGATAGCCGTATCTCCACGAGCCATCGACCACTTACGCGGTCAGTAACTAAGGCTCAGGAGCAACAACAACACAAGCTCCAAGAGATGCTGACAACCATGGCCGCACTCACTGGGCCAAAAGCAAGCCCGGAAATATCGTCGGAACAACGTCAGGAGCAGGAAACTGATGCCGAATTCCTTCGAAGAATGCTTGAGAAGAAGAACAAAGAGGCCGCGGAACAAGCGTCTAACATAAAACAAATGGCGCTATTATTCCAAGATATGGTGGGCATGATGATCCAGCCGGACCCTCCGGCTGAAGATCCTCCAGTAATAATTGAAGACTATAGAGGGGAGACATCAAACCCCCTTCCGGCCTCTTCAGCTGCAAAGGGGGAAACAATCTCGAAAGCTACGCCCGATGATTATATAGCTCAACAGATACGAGCTCATCAAGCGAACGAAGCCGCTGGCCAAGTCGTTAGAACTTGGCGACCATATCCAAGCTGGTACGATCAGATTAAGTACCCGCCAGGATACACGATTCCTAAGTTCCACGTATACAAGGGGACGGGCAATCCCCATCAACATGTCTCTCAGTTCAGGGCTCTGTGCGGCAACACTGGAGGTGACGATAAGCTACTGCTTCGCCAATTTGTCGGCAGCTTGGCGGAGACGGCGTTCGAATGGTATACAGAGCTCCCCAACGACCCCGACAAAACTTTTACGGAGATGGAATTGTTATTCACCCAGCGTTTCGCAAGCGCTAGAGAACGCACCCCAATCACATCATTGATCAATGCCAGGGTAAAGCCGGAGGAAACATGGGTTCAGTATGCAATCCGGTGGCGGAACCTATGGTCGAGATGCGAACAACGCATCGAAGAAGCTCCTGCAGTAGGCATGTTCGGGGGTACCCTCGATCCGCAGGCGACCATATCCCAGTTCATGATGTTCTTCAAGTCGACCACCTTCCAGGCCTTGATTTATAAGCTGACCCAGATGGATCAGATGGGTTATAGACCGCCTTCCTCTTCAAAGATGGATCCTCGAAATGAAAAGGGCAAAGGGAAGGCGACCTTCGTCGCCAACGCTCAACAACAACCGAGTAACCCGAGACCGGTTGTTCGCTAAAGCAACAAGCCGCGATCCCTCGATGAGAAGTTGAGACGTCTTTACTCATTTCCCCAGGATAAAACAAGGAGACTGTTCGAACTGACAGTGCGCAACGGGCTAATCACTCTGCCGGATCCGAGACATCTGTCGCAACCTGGTGACGTCAACCATCCTAACTATTGTCCTTACCACAGAGTAGTGAGTCATCCAATCGAAAATTGCTACGTCTTCAAAAACTGGGTTGAAGACCAGTACCAGCAACGCAAATTCGCGTTATCTGAAAACTGGAGGGTAAACTCGCTATGACAACACGCTCCTAAAAAGGTGGACACGCCGGGGGCATCATGCTCATTTATAGAGGAAACTTCATGGGAAGTTGTTCTTTCGGCTAATACTAAGAAAATGCTGAAGGATTTTCAAGCATGTCCGGCGATCAGGTGGAAAAGCCCGCTAGAGCCAGAGATTATTGAAGAGATGCTGAAATCACGCCCAACACCGAGAGTTGGTAGCGATAGGCAGAATACCCAGGCCCAGCCGTCAAAGTCTTCGAAGAAAAAGATGAAGACCCAGAAGCCCGCGCAGCCTGACGACAAGCGCACGGATCTGCAAAAGCATATTGACGCGCTGGAAGAATATAATCAGAAAGCGCGAACCCCGGTCACACTCCAAAAGTTCCTCAACCATATCCTTGAGAGTGGAGATGATGACAATGATGAGGGAGACGACTCGTCAGAGGAATCCGAAGATCATGTGGCAAGTTGCCACATGATCTCTCATTCGTCGCTAAACGACAAAGAAGCTCACTCGGCGTCGGAAGCTAACATAGAAGAGCTGGGGGTAGGATCGGTGCCAAAATCCTTGGAACCGTCAGACGAAATGATTGACATGCTGCTGAACGAAGCCCGTCAGAAGAACAAAACATATCGAGAACGCGAAATGGCCCTATTCGAAGGGGCCAAGCGTCGGCGTCAAGTTGGAGAGGTCATGATAGGGATGGGTCACAAAACACTTCAACCAAATCGAATCATACCCTAGATGGGTGTATTCCACATCATCGTCATGTATCCCATCACGTAACAAATACACGTGCATACAGGATGAACAAACGGACCGTAATGTCCTTAAACTAACTGCGGACCGAGATGTCCTAAAACTAACAACGGACCGAAATGTACTAAAGCTAACTACTGACCAAAACGTCTTTAAACTACTACAAACCGCAGCATCCTAGGGCTGACGTAAAAAAAAGGGTACGTTCATAAGCGAAATGGGCACGGATGAAAACCCGAAAGGGCTCCGTGAGTAAAAACAGCAGGGCTACCGGCGAGTTTGTGAAAACCCGAAAGGGCGCAGACTCGTAAAAGAAATGCATGCACACTTGCAAGGTCCTCTCGACCTTGTAAGGAGAAAATACCTGCATGAGATCCTTACGACTCACGAAGGAACAACACACTTAAGGATCCCAACGATTCCTAAGGAGAAATTACACTTACGAGATCCTCACGACTCGTAAGGAGAACCATCTTATGAGACCCTCACAGCTCATAGGATTGAAAAGCCTTAAGCTACAGGGACCTGGACCTGTTCTTAAGCCATCACATTTCCCAAACTGCTCTACGAGCGGTTCAATATTGACCCTTATATACGATCCACGGGCACAAATAAACGTTCCCCAACAGAGTCCCACCACTGACGAGGGATATCTTCATATGGTGAACGACACTTGTAAGTCCTCTCAACTTATAAGGAGAAAGCCCTCTTGTAAGATCTTTACGACTTATAAGAGACCATACACTTGAGAATCCTCACGATTCTTGAGGAGAAAATGCACTTACGAGATCCTCACGACTTGTAAGGAGAAACATCTTTATGAGACCCTTACGGCTCATAAAGTCAAAAGCCTTAGTCAACAGGACCTTAACCCTGTCTGCTAAGGCCCCTTTGTTCGAACCGACAAAGACAAATGATGATTCGCTCCTGGCAACGTTCCAGTAGTAGCGATGCTGATGCCTAAATCAGTAACGAATTCCAAGTCCTTTCACGGCAAGTGATGATTCGCTCCTGGCAATATTCCAGTCGCAGCGATGCTGGTGCTAAGATTGGTATCATATCCCAAATCCCATACTCACGGCAAAAAATCAGCGAGCCATAAATGCGTATGAAATACCCAAAATGATTGGGCAACTCGCAATAAAAAGTAGCGAGTAAAATATATATATATATATATATATATATAGTCAAAATGATTGGACAACTCGTAATAAAAAGCAGCGAGTAAAAAGAACAATAGCCGAAATGATCGGGGACAGCGAAAAATAGCCGAAATGATTGGGGACCTTCACGATATAGAAAGCTGAAATGATAGAGCATCGCGGAAAGAAATAAAAAAAATGAAAGAATGAAACTTTTGTCCTGCAGGTAAGTCCATACTGACCCTTGTATACAATCCATGGGCATAAACGAAAAGGGAAACATATTTCCCGACAAGACACTGTCAAAGGGAAGGATAGATCTCGACAGCGACATCTGGATCCCAGAAGACCAACAACGACGTTCCTCCTCATTCCAGTAGGATACGGACGCGACATCATCAACCGGAGCCACGACAAAGTCCCTAGTTCCAAATCTCGACGGTTCACAGACAGCCTAGAGATCAACAACGGCGTTTCTTCTCACTCTAACAGGATGCAGACGCAACGTCAACAAAGCGGAGCCATGGAAAAGTCCCTAGTTCCAAGTCTTGACGGTTCACAGACAACCTAGAGACCACCCCGACATTCGTCTCATTACAGCAAATGCGACGTTAACAAAACGGAGCCATGGCAAAGTCCCTAGTTCCAAATCTCGACGGTTCACAGACAGCCTAGAGATCAACAACGGCGTTTCTTCTTACTCCAGCAAGATGCAGACGCGACTCCAACAACTGACCTCAGGGTCACAACAAAGCAGAGCTATGGCAAAACCCCTAGTTCCAAATCTCGACGGCCACATCTATAGCCTAGAGACCAACAACGGTGTTCCTCCTCATCCCAGCAGGATACGAACGTGACACCACCAATTAGAGCCACGGCAAAGTCCCCGGTTCCAAGACTCTACGGTTCATAGACAACCTAGAGTCAGCCCCGACACCGCAGAAAGCGGAGCACGTCAGCCAATGATCCCGTCTCAGAAATACGTCAACCCTAACATCGCAGAAAGTGGAGTACACTGCAGAAAGCGGAGCACATCAACCCAGACACCGCAAAAAGCAGAACAAGTCAACCAACCCCAGGAAAATCAGTGTCCTTGGAAAAATATCTCGATTCAGGGAAATCAACGACCTTGATGAGAACCTTTCGATTCGCGTCGACCCGCAAGGAAATCAGCGTCTTTGCAGGAATCTCTCGATTCGTCTCAACTCCAGGGAAATCGGTGTCCTTGGCAAAATATCTCGATTCAGGAAAATCAGCGTCCTTGACGAGAACCTTGATTCGCGTCGACCCGCAAGGAAATCAGCGTCTTTGCAAGAATCTCTCGATTCGTCTCAACTCCAGGGAAATCAGTGTCCTTGGTAAAATATCTCGATTCAGGGAAATCAGCATCCTTGACGAGAACCTCGATTCGCGTCGATCCGTAAGGAAATCAGCGTCATTGCAGGAATCTCTCGATTCGTCTCAACCCCAGGGAAATCAGTGTCCTTGGCAAAATATCTCGATTCAGGAAAATCAGCGTCCTTGACGAGAACCTTTTGATTCATTTCGACCCGTAGGGAAATCAGTGTCTTTGCAGGAATCTTTCGATTCGTCTCAACCCCAGGGAAATCAGTGTCCTTGGCAAAATATCTCGATTCAGGGAAATCAGCATCCTTGACGAGAACCTCGATTCGCGTCGACCCGCAATGAAATCAGCGTCTTTGCAGGAATATCTCGATTCGTCTCAACCCCAGGGAAATCAGTGTCCTTGGAAAAATATCTCGATTCAGGGAAATTAGCGTCCTTGACGAGAACCTCGATTCGCGTCGACCCGCAAGGAAATCAGTGTCTTTGTAGGAATCTCTCGATTCGTTTCAACCCCAGGGAAATCAGTGTCCTTGGCGAAATACCTCGATTCAGGGAAATCATCGTCCTTGACAAGAACCTCGATTTGCGTCGATCCGTAAGGAAATCAGCGTCTTTGCAGGAATCTCTCGATTTATTTCAACCCCAGGGAAATCGGTGTCCTTGGCGAAATACCTCGATTCAGGGAAATCAGCGTCCTTGACGAGAACCTCGATTCGCGTCGACCCACAAGGAAATCAGCGTCTTTGCAGGAATTTCTCGATTCATTTCAACCCCAGGGAAATCAGTATCCTTGGCGAAATACCTCGATTCAGGGAAATCAGCGTCCTTGACGAGAATCTCGATTCGTGTCGACCCGCAAGAAAATCAATGTCTTTGCAGGAATCTCTCGATTCGTCTCAACCCCGGGGAAATCAGTGTCCTTGGCAAAATATCTCGATTCAAGGAAATCAGCGTCCTTGACGAGAACCTTTCGATTCGTTTCGACCCGCAGGGAAATCAGTCTTTGCAGGAAACTCTCGATTCGTCTCAACCCTAAGGAAATCAGTGTCTTTGGGCAAAATATCTCGATTCTGGGAAATTAGCATCCTTGACGAGAATCTCTCGATTCGTTTCGACCTGCAGGGAAATCCGTGTCTTTGCAGGAATCTCTCGATTTGTCTCGACCTCAGGGAAATTAGTGTCCCCGCGTATAAAAAGAAAATTATTTCATGAGATCCTTACGACTCTCAAGAGAAAACACACTTAGGAATCCTCACGATTTCTAAGGAGAAAATACACCTACGAGATCCTCACGACTCGTAGGGAGAAAAGTATTTATGAGACCCTCACGGCTTGTAAAGTTGAAAAGTCTTAGGTGGCAGATCCTAACCCTGTCTCCTAAGCCATCATTGCCCTGCAGGGAGGTCAAGATAGACTATCCACGGGCCACACTCTCCGAAGTCGATATCGACAAGGAGGGAAACAATCACTTACGAGTCCTCTCGACTTGTAAGGGAGAAAATTCTCTCGTGAGATCCTTACGACTCTCAAGAGAAAACACACTTAGGAATCCTCATGATTCCTAAGGAGAAAATACAGCTACGAGATCCTCACGACTCGTAGGGAGAAAAGTCTTTATGAGACCCTCACGGCTCGTAAAGTTGAAAAGTCTTAGGTGGCAGATCCTAACCCTGTCTCCTAAGCCATCATTGCCCTGCAGGGATGTCAAGATAGACTATCCACGGGCCACACTCTCCGAAGTCGAACATCGACAAGGAGGGAAACAATCACAAACGAGTCCTCTCGACTTGTAAGGGAGAAAATTCTCTTGTGAGATCCTTACGACTCTCAAGAGAGAACGCACTTAGGAATCCTCACGACTCCTAAGGAGAAAACACACCTATGAGATCCTCTCGACTCGCAGGGAGAAAAGTCTTTATCAGACCCTCATAACTCATAAAGTTGGAAAGTCTTAGGTAACAGACCTGAACCTGTTTCCTAAGCCATCGCCGCCCTACCAGGAGGTCAAGATGGACCGTCTAAGGGCCACATTCTCCGAAATCGAACATCGACAAGGAAGGAAACAATCACTTACGAGTCCTCTCGACCTGTAAGGGAGAAAAATTCCCTTGTAAGATCCTTACGACTTATAAGAGACCATACACTCAAGAATCCTCACGATTCTTAAGGAGAAAATACACTTACGGGATCCTCTCGACTCGTAGGGAGAAAAGTCTTTATGGGACCATCACGGCTCGTAAAGTTGAAAAGTCTTAGGTGGCAGATTCTAACCCTGTCTCCTAAGCCATCATTGCCCTACAGGGAGGTCAAGATAGACTATCTACGGGCCACACTCTCCGAAGTCGAACATCGATAAGGAGGGAAACAAACACTTACGAGTCCTCTCGACTCGTAAGGGAGAAAATTCTCTCGTGAGAGCCTTACGACTCTCAAGAGAAAACACACTTAGGAATCCTCACGACTCCTAATGAGAAAATACACCTACGAGATCCTCTCGACTCGTAGGGAGAAAAATATTTACGAGCCCATCACGGCTCATAAAGTTGAAAAGTCTTAAGCGACAGACCTGAACCTATTTCCTAAGCCATCGCTACCTTATGAAGAGGTCAAGATGAACCATCTACATACCACATTTGCCAAAATTACATGCCAGAGAAATGAAGGTGCTACTCAAGAGTGCGTAAACTGCTTTGCGTCAAGTCAAAACAAAAAGGCGTAACCTACGGACGTCAGCCACATATTATGCAAGACAGTAAAGAGAACATTTGATTCACATCCAGTTAAGCGTTTGAAGCGTACCCATTCATGTATGTGCGAAAAGGTTTAATGCATAAAATAAACGCACGGAAACGAAAAAGTTGTTATTCATACTTCAGAAAATTCTTACAGCGATGAAAACAGTAAACAAAAACATCACTAAAATGTTTACAATAGTAAGACATTAAATCCAGGACATGGATTGAGAAATTCAGAAGTAAGGCCATCTAAAATGCTTCGGGCCTCTCGGACCATTCTCGTATGCATCCTCTCACGATCGCAAGCATCAGGGTCCTCACTGATGTCGTCCGCCCTCTGATAGGCAGCGATTATCGTCGTCTGCTGGAAAATTTGATGCATGATATCAACAAAATTGTCTCACTGTTTCTTCGAGATCAGGCCCATCAGATGTACTGAGTGCACCTTATCTTCGACATCATCCAATGCTTTAAGCGGCATGACTTCATAAAAGCCAGGAAGTGCTCTCCAAATCATTCTCACAGCGAGCTTCAAAAGAGCGGAACGACGAGGAAGCAGTCGACCATTGTATTCATCAAAACGACTTATAACTTCAGCGCAATGGACGTTTGTAAACTCCTGGTTTTGACAGCGGCCTAGTGCGCGAATGTCTCCATAGGAAATAATTTCGTTAAGATCATACAGATGGGCGGCCATAGCACCTGAAAAGGAAAATCAGTGAGAGTTTAGTGGACAAACTGATCAAGAAAATGCTTATTGAAACAGACACGGGGATTTAAACAACTCTTGATATCCTCACGGAGAAAATATGTTCTGATTAAGGCACCCAACAAATTCAAATTTGTGCAAATAAAAGAAAAATCCTAAAAAGGATTCTCATTTAATGAGAGACTCCTCGGGTCAAGGAGAGTTAAACTCCTTGAGAGCAACGCTCTGCAGACAGAAGTGACATCTGTCAAAATTAATGATGAAGGGAATAAAAATTTCCCCCCAAAAAAATCTTGAAGAGCCATGCTCTGTGAAGACGATGGAATCATCCATCAAAACCCTAAAAAAGCAAAGCTTTTACTAAGCTAAAAACTTCAAGATCTTCAAGATCTATGAACAAACTCTAAAGAGTTCTTCATAGAAGATGAACAGATCTGTGATCTAAAGATGAGCACAGCTCTGTTAATGGGTAAAACCTTAAAGATCCATGATCTGGAAAGAGCAAAGCCCTGTTAAATAAGTTCAATTCTTACCGAATTTGGGCAGAGTTTTGACTCTGAGAAATTTCTTAAGGCAGAGAGCTTGGCTCTGAAAGAGAATTAAATTCTCAAGAAATAAGGAAACAAGAAAGGGAGAAGATGAACAGAGATCATCTCAAAGGGCCAAAGGTCCTATTTATAGGCAGGAGAAATCGATCTAACTTCCAAGTTGATCTAACGGTGGAAAGGCTGCCACCGCTGCACTCACATGTGAGCCACGTGAGCGCAGCAATGGGAAGGCATTTGTTTCCCTCAATCAGAGCAAAGCTCTGTTCAAAATTTGAAATTTGAACTGAGACAGCGCCTCACGTGTAAAACATGAGAGCGCCGGCACCAAGAGCGCCAGTGCTAAGAGTCAAAGACTCTGAGGCAGCGCCTCACGTGCAAAGCACGAGAGCGCCAGCAGCGCCAGCGCTAAGAGTCAAAGACTCCGAGGCAGCGCGTCACGTGCAAGGCACGAGAGCGCCAAGCGCTAGAACTAAATGTTCTCCACCATTGGATCAAAGAGCCAACTGAGATGAATAAATCATTAAATTACAGAATTTAATTCTGTTGAGGAAATACTCCTCAAATCTTTCCAAACAAGAAAGATTGTGCTCTGTAAATCAGAGCACCGTTGGATCAAAAGATCCAATGGTGATTAAAAATCACCAAGATACAAAATAATCTCTGTATGGGAAAATAATTTCCCAATCTTGTTAATAACAAGAAAGATGTCTTCTATAAAACAGAAGCCCTAGGATCAAAAATCCAACAGTGGGAAACATTCCCAAATCAATCATGTTGGGGTCAAAATTTGCACCCCGGTTGACCAAGTCAAAGTCAAGGTCAACCCCAAGCCAAGTGGGCTCAAGCCCAGGTTAAGCGGGTCATGCCCAAGTCGAGCCCGCGGCCAGCACCCCCATGCCAAAATGAAATCATGTAATAAATAATTTTAATGTAATTTTTTATGCATGAATGGGCATAAAGCCAAATTTTTGTAAAGCCCGTGGCTTATGTGCAAAAAGAAATAGCATATGAGCCATGGGATGGGCAAAATGCCATTTTGTAAAGCCCAAGGGGCTATATGTAAATGTGTAAGCCTATATAAGACAACATGATGATGAATAAACGATACACTTTTTCATTCTTAAAAATTAGGGCATGTGCCTCTTTCTCCTTCCTTAAGGTTCTAAAACCTTCTTCTTTCTTTTGAATTAAATCAAGAGTTTTGCTCTTCTTTTTCCAAAACAAAATAGTTTTTTACCATAAAACCCACAAAGAGGAGCTTGGATCTTCCATTAGATCTCAAAAGGGGAGATTTTTAAGTCTCACCCCTTTCTCCGAGATCTGACCAAACGACAGGAAGAAGAAAGAGACCCATCTCGAGAAACCCCACTTTGGGGAAGATCCAGGGCTCAAGGGGAGAAGCCCCCTTCATCAGCTTCAAAATATCCTACGAGTTTAACTCCTCACACACACACACACACACACACACAAAATAATAAGTGTTCCTTTCTGGGAGTACAACTCCCATTGCAGGGACCAAGTCTCTTTTGCCTCCTGAGCGCCCGAGCGCCCATGTGCCTGGCACGTGGGGCGCTTGCGCTCAAAGCGCTAGCGCCCGAGCGCCCAGAACGCTAGCGCCCTTGCGCTCAGAGCGCTAGCGCCCTTGCGTTCAGAGCGCTAGCGCCCAAAGCGCTAGCGCCATTGCGCTCAGAGCGCTATCGCCCAAAGCGCTAGCGCCCGAGCGCCCACGTACCTGGCACGTGAGGCGCTAGCGTCCAAAGCGCTAGCGCCCAAAGCGCTAGCGTCCGAGCTCTTTCTCCCACGCATTCTTTGGATGTCATTTTCCCTTATATATACATACACACACATACATACTCCACGACACTGTCCCTGTTAGAAAAAAATTTCTAAAGGGCGCTCGGACTTAGTTAATCAGAACTGCCAAAGATCATAATATCTCCTCATAAAAGAAGAACTTAGTTCTTAAATTCACGAGACAAAGTCTCTTACAAACGAGAATTTAATTCTCAGAGCACAAAGTTAATCAGAACTGCCAAAGAAGCGCCTTAGCGCTCTAAGTCTGGCGCTCAGCGCCAAGCGCACCATGTGCTCCTCACTTGTGCGCTATTTCATAAGAAGCGCTTTAGCGCTCCAAGTCTGGCGCTCAGCACCAAGCGCACCACATGCTCCTCACGTGTGTGCTATTTCATAAGAAGAGCTTTAGCGCTCCAAGTCTGGCGCTCAGCGCCAAGCGCACCACATGCTCCTCACGTGTGCACTATTTCATAAGAAGCGCTTTAGCGCTTCAAGTCTGCACTCAGCGCCAAGCGCACCACGTGCTCCTCACGTGTGTGCTATTTCATAAAAATGCACTGCACTCATTGGTTGGCGCCAAGCGCCGAGCGCTCCACGTGCTCCTCACGTGGGTGCTTCTAACACAGAGCGCTCTGCACTCCTCAAGAAGGGCTTCAGCGCCATAAAAAGTGTCCAACACTCAATAAAAGACAAAAAGAGAGAGGGGTGTCAGAACCCAAATTAATGCTCAGCATTATTGAACAAAAGAGGCTGGGCCCAAACAAATGTTCAACATCAAAACAAATGTTCAACATTTCAATCAAAACTGAGTGGGCTGAGCCCAAGTCGGACATAAGTCCCTAGCTCAGACCAGCCGAGCCCATGTGCTCACAATCTTTTAATTGGTCTTAGTCCCAAACCTGACTACAGATCTCCCAATCAACATTGGTTCAAGGGTACATCTCTTTATTCCTCTGATATACGTCGTTGTAATTCTTCAACGTCTTCAGAGAGGTAGCGGGTCCCGACAACCAGACATTCCATGGACTATGATGTCCTTAAACTTTATGGACTGTGAGGTCCTTAAACTCATGGACTATGATGTCCTCAAATTTTATGGACTATGATGTCCTTAAGATCATGGACTATGATGTCCTTCAACTTATGGACCGCAATGTCCCTAAACTAAACCCAATAGACTATGATGTCTTTAAACTCCATGGACTATGATGTCCTTAAACTTATGGACCATAACGTCCCTAAACTAAGACGATAGGGTCCAAATACTCTTTCGTTGGATCTAAACGATCCAAAACCCCGTTGAGTAGATCTTAGTCTAAAATTAGACCAACGTATCCTCAACAAATGTTTGAGTTGATCTTAATCTAAAACAAAATTAACGATCCTTAAACCAACCCCAAACCCAAATCTAAGAAAATACGGATTTGGACTAATCCACACCCTACGGGCGACAACATAAATTAGTCTTCGTATACAATCCACGGGCAACCAAAAAACAAAACAAACACACACGACACAAAGTGACCATCTGGAGCAGGAGAAAGTGGCTACCGCGATGCGGTAACGTAATTAACTGCAGGGACTTACGTCTGCAGGGAAGAGCGTCCCTACATTAAACCCCCCCCACAACGAGGGGGAATCTGACGAAGTCTGCTACATCGACCGCATCCGTCTAAACCTTCGATACATGGTGCCATAAATCAACTTGGTATCTTCGGAGAGGTGGACGGATAAAACCAAATAGCATCTGCCCCCAAATTCAGGCAAGACGTTTGTCTTCCCGGTTTTCGGCGAAGAACACGTGTATCAAATACACATATTTAATCGAACTCCCGCACATATTAACATACACACTTTACATCGTTTCGCCTGAGCCGGGAAACTCTTTGTGTAGGACTCTAAAGACTCGACAATACACTGACAGTAGGTTAAGATCATATCCGATTGATCTGAAACACTTTCAGATCAATCTTCTCACGAATTAACCCACATGCACGTCAGCAATATTAGCTGCATGTAACGGCTGCCCAGATATCGATCGAAAGAAAAGTCGACAAGCAAGCTCATCCGTACCCTATAGAGCCTATCAGTGACATTCACCGTGCAGTCCGGTGTCTTCATCAGAGATTGTTGCATATCGGGTCTGGGGGTGAATTCTGTCAGACCCCCAATAACACAATAAGTTGTGCCAATGTCAAACTTATAACCATCTGAGATAATACTGATAACACATATCAATATATCTCATTCTCCCTGGACAGAGACTTATGGCTATAGCCAATCGTGCACATCGCAACATCAACTCCCTATACTGGGAGAGACGAATCTCTTCGATCGCTCACTGCCTCCATGTGCATCGGGATTGTACCCAACTAAAACCTGTTTGCACGGCTCATTAAAGCCGTGGTAGGGTAGTAATCAAAGTACAGTGGAAAAACACACAAGACACAATGACGATCTTAGGTCTATAGATTACCATGTACTTATGTCACTAGAAAACTGCTATCTGACATTAGGTATAATTCCACTTAGGAGTTCTTGGTGAGTCCGTTCAGTGTACTCTTTCTCCAATGAGCATTTGTATACATTTTTCGGTGTCAAACACCAATAGCTGTGGGACCAACCCTCGCCCCAGTCGGGGTACAGAAACGTATGTTGACCTCTATAAAAAAATACCAGGTAGATCTACTATCCTTTCGGATGGGCCCACTCTGGATAGGACTGGTTCCGCTTTGGGTGAAGACGCTTGTGTCCGCTCCCTAAACCTGCAGTCTTAGAAAGAGTACGAATTCTTGATGAAAATATCCGAGCCATCAAACAGGGTTTAAAAGCCCATGAAAACACCCAAAAGGGGTCCCCGACATGAGGTCCCCGCTATGCCAAAAGGGGGTCCCTGAAATGAGGTCCCCGCCATCCAAAAGGGGGTCCCTGACATCAGAGTCCCCGCCATTCAACAAATGCCCATTACATGCTCCACTACCCCAACAAAAGAAAATAAATAAATAAATAAATAAATAAAACACCACTCATTTTTCCTTAACTGCATACCCCCAATTATCTCCATAACTAACTCCACCACATTCTCTCTTTAAAAAAACAACTAAGTGCAACCCTTTGTCTCCTGTCTACTTCATGTGACGGAGACCACAAAAAGAGAAAGAAAAGAATAAGCTCTCATTCCGCTGGCACTCTCCTTTCGTTACTTCATGAGGCCTCATGCGCCATTAAACAAAGAAATGAAAAGGATGCCACTAACTTTCCCCATGTTGCCTTAATGGGAAGAACCAAGAAAAAGCAAAGAAGAAAAGAAAGGCGACTCCTCCATCGATGACGACTCCTCTATAACATTGCCTCCGCCGATTTCTGTCACGCCCCGCTTCCCGGTGTACGGGCAGAGGGCGCGACGAGGTCCGCTACATATTTACTCAGAAGTAAATACGCTAAGCGTATCTAAGCAATATAAAATAAAATGTACACAAGAGACAAGATGTAAATGAACAGCAACTTTATTTATTATCATTCTTTTTTACAATACAATGAAAATTAAATACATGGAATGAAAGCAATGCCTAAACAGTGGCATAACAGAAATGAAAACATGTACAAGTAAACTAGAGCTCCGGGTCAAAGGCTAGCTGATCCAAGTCCTCACTGGTGGGCTCTGTCTCCAGAAGGTCCGATCTACCTGACAACATTCCAAAGAAGAAGAAAGGAATGTCGTCAGCGAACAATCGCTCAGTAAGTCCCAAAAGTAAGTAGAGACAGAATAGATAGTAAGAGAATAAAAGTTTTAAAGTTGTGTTATATTTTTAACGCTGTTGTTTGTAGTCTGGTACAGAAAATGCCAGTATATACGAGAGGAGTTCCACTATTCCGGAGACTAAGGTATACGGAGCACAAGGAACCGTTCAACCACGGTGCAACGGCAATAGAGATTCAGGTTAGGTGTATTATGGTTACAGTCTCGTGCCACTTTTAACACCTTCCGTACCAATCTACCCCTTATAAACCCCGCGATGTCTTGATTGTATTGATTGTATTAATTGTATTAATTGTGTTGTTTTGTAATTTTTATTGTAAATTATATAAGGATGACTTACCGGAACCATGATATCAGTAAATGGAATGGATATAATGGATGCACATGTAGATGGAGTATATCCATGGTTCGATTCATTCAAGATAGATTGATATAATTTGAATAGACGGATTCATGGATTCATGTTGTATTGTATTTTATACTTGAATCATATTCAAGTCAGATTGATTAAACTAAGACCCAGTCCGAGTCAGACTCTTTTAAAAAGAACTTGAAATCCTGAATTAATTTTGATGTTATCGGTAACTGCTGCATATGGACGACAGGATTTGTGTCTTTTTCCAAGACAATTACCATATTGATAACACCGTCTGTTAGATTGTCTACCTTAAATAGGCAAGCACCCATATCTCCGGCTCCCTGAGGCTCAAGAGACTGGTCCCGCTTAAACCTATGTTTACTAGGGTCCTTATTGTAATTTAGTATAACTTGAGGGGGTTTTTATGTAAAAATAGTTTTGGTATAATTTCAAAATACTCCCCAAGCATTTAATTATCGTCTTTATGATTTTCATAGATGTATATTTTATAAATGTGAAATTTTTAGTGAGTAGAACCTAATTTCATAGTATATGGTAGTTTATTGAAATATTGTACTTGTATTGTATTTGGATGGTATTTTCATGTAGTAGTGATTACTTTGATTTAGAAAACTTGGAATATTTATATAATTAAAATAGATATTTTGCTAATATATATATATATATTATAAAAATAATTTATTTATTTTCTAAGAGAAATCTCATTTTCTAAAGAAAAATGTATAAAAATTCCATCGAGATCGAATGCTCCTTTCGGAGGTCTGCATCTCGCTCTACTAGTCCCGAGGATGTGCGATAACCCACACCATCCCGAGCGGGGTCCCTAAAATGGGCTGTAGAGGCGTAATTGCATGAAAATGTTTAATACATCTTTTTATAGAAAACGGTTTTGTAAGTTTAGGGTATTTATTTATAAAGTCGTATTTTCTCGTACTCTATTGTCCCAAAATTCATCGTGCTATGATAGAGATATGTGTTATGATGAGGTAGGTCATTACCTCGTGAACTAGCTAAAGGTATAGCAAGGAATAAAGGTTGTAAAGTCGAAATGAATAGTTTATGGTATTTTTATGTAAAAATGCGATAAATGTCACAAAAATGATTATTTTGATATGAAATTTGTTTTATTGAGTTTGTTAATGTTTATTAATCAACATATGAAATATGGTTATATCTTATTAATGAAAATTGTAGTTTTTAAAGAAAACCGAATCGGAAGTCGGACTAACTCCGCTTCCGTCGGTTTTTTGAAATGAAACTTTTTAAAGATGAAGATGAGAGGGGGAAATGGGACTTACTGGCTTGGGGTCAAGAGGAGAGAGAGAGGGTCCTAAAGAAAGTTTCGGGGCGTCGTTTCGTCGCCGGAATCTTCTCGGAAGTTCGTCGGAGTTTCGCCCTTCGCTAACTTCACTTGTACACTAAAAGACTTGGGAATTTGGTATAGTTTTTGTAATAGAATTCTGAGTAAGAAGGGTGTAAAATGGAGTGGGTATTTATAGGACAAATTACGGTTTAGGAGGTGATGAAAAATGCATTAAAATTTGCATTAAAATGGGATTTAAAGGAGTTTTACTATTCTCTGTAATTGTGCAGAGTAAATTAACAATACTGGAGTTAAGGGGATAGTCCAAGGATCTAGGGTTTACAAAAAAAATTGGGTTTGGCCATACAAAAACCGGCGGCGCCGGCCCCAGCTTAATTCTCACCGGTCAGATCTTTAGGTTGGGGGCTCGGATTCTCGCCACGTGTCTTGGTCGGTCTGAATACTAATTTGCACCTGTTTGTTTTAAGTGCGACTCTTCATTTTACGTGCAGTGCACGTGCAAACTCTTGGGCTTCTAAAAGATTAAAAGAAATTAAAATAAAAAGATAATGTGGCTGATAGGATTCGAACATAGGGGCTATGTCACAGCAGTGCAAAGCTTTACCAATGAGCTACAAGTGCTTTCTTGCTGTTCAAAAGCAAAGCAATTTCTTATAGCATTCACAGGATTGCAAGTACCCCAATTGTATATTAACTTTTAAACAATTTTATGTATACTAAAATTGAAGTTGTTACAATTTCAATCAATAGAGACCGAAAAGGGTTCTCTCCGAACAAATAGAGACCCTACGGTGTTCTCGTTAAACATGATGGCTGCAAAATTAAAATTAAAGGATGCTTGAAAAAGTTATTCTCTTTCGGATGCTTTTCAGAGTTATCCTTATATATATATGGATGCTCATGTTTACCCCAATCAGAGCAAAGCTCTGTTCAAATTCCGAGACGGGAGATGAAGCAACGCTTCATCTTCCCCCAATCAGAGCAAAATTTTGCTTTGAAAATTTAAACTTTAATAAATGAAGCAACGCTTCAAATCTCGGACGCAACGCGCCACATGTCAGGCGCTGATACGTCAGCACAGCGCCCAAGAAGGAGCGCCCAATCAGAGCAAAGCTCTATTTTAAGCAAAATTAAACGCTTCAGTTGCGCAAGTACTGCGCTGCGCGACACGTGTCAGCGCAGATGCGCTAGCGCAGTTGCGCTGCGCTTTGCGCTGCGCGACACGTGTCACGCTCTGGAGCATTTGCGCCAAACAGAATTAAAATTCTAAAGAAATCTTTTCTGTTCTTGTTAAAACAAGAAGATTTTCTTCTATAAAACAGAAGATCTTGGATCAAAGATCCAACGGTGGGGAAAATTTCCCAAATCACTCAGAGAAAGATCTCTTTAACAAATTTATGGGCACTATATAAAGGCCCCTAGACCTCAATTCAAGGGCATCAACATTTTGTGAGAAATTAAACAGAGAGAGCTCTGAAGATTTGGAGAGAAACCCTCAAGAACAAAAAAGGTAAAAAGCCTTAAAAAAAGAGAAAATTCTCTTATGAACAGATCATGGATCTAAAAACAAGATCAATGATCTTCAATAAAAAAACAAATAAAAACAGTGCTTTGCACTTTTTATGAACCTTTGGTTATCTGAGATAAGAAAAACAAGAGAAACTTGATTTCTTTGATCTAAATTAGATCAAGAAAGCAAACAGTGCTTTGCACTTCTGTTATGAACCTTTGGTTCTTGAATCTAAAAGATTCTCAAATTTAGAGTGCCTTACACTTGTAAACTGCACTGTTGCGCTCTTGGAAGAGCGCCACGTGTCAGCGTCTAAACCATTTGCGCTATGCGCTTTTGAAATAGAGTTTTGCTCTCTGAAATTGGCGCAACTCACCAGAGCGCGCCACGTGTCAGCAGCGCAAGTGCAGCGCACTAGCGCAGCGCACTGCGCTTGCATGACACGTGTCGTCACCACAAGCGCTTGCGCTCTTTGATTGGCGCAAAGCGCCTGAAATGCAATGCATTATTTAAAAAATGGGCCAAGCCCAAGTCAAAAAGACCTAACAGGCCAAATTAAATTGCAAAGCAATAAAGGGCAGAGCCTAAGTAAAATTGATGCCGCGCATCATTTATAAATAGGCAGAGCCCAAAACAAATTGATGCTCTGCATCCTTCATGGGTAGAGCCCAAATAAAAATAAAAAGAAATGCAATGCAAAAGCAGATAAAATGCTGAATATCTTCAATTGGACTTAGCCCAATCGTGGCCGTAAGTCCTCAAATTAAATTGATTGAGCACGGTTGCTCCCTAAATCAATTTACGACCGGTTCTAGGGTACATCTCCGAACTCCTCTGACACCCATCGTTGTAATCCTTCAACGACGTCAGAGAGGTGACGGGTCCCGACGACTACATATGAATACGGACTGCGGGGTCCTTAAACTCGTGCACCGAGACATCCTTAAACTAATATTGGACCGAGACGTCCTTAAACTAATGTTGGACCGAAACGTCCTTAAACTAATATTCAACCCAAAATGGGAATGTGGGACCGAAACGTCCTTAAACTAATATCGGACCGAAACGTCCTTAAACTAATGGTGGTCCACCACGTTCCTAAACTGGAACATGGACCACTACGTCCCTAAACTGGAACAATAGAGCCTCCAAATGCTCTTTTGCCAGATCTAAACGGTCCCGTTTAAGTTGATCTTAGCCCCAAATACGGCTAACGTATCCTTAAACATTTAAATGGACTATAAAACTCTAAATCGACTTTGGTTCAAGGGTACATCTTTGAACTCCTCTGACACCTATCGTTGTAATCCTTCAACGACGTCAGAGAGGTGGTGAGTCCTGACGGTCATATATTAAACGGATCACTACGTTAAGTTGATCTTAGTCTCAAATAGGACTAACGTATTCTTAACGAACGTTTAAGTTGATCTTAGCCTCAATACGGCTAACGCATCCTTAAACTAAAAACACCAAACCCAAATCTAAATAAATACGGATTTGGACTAATCTACGTCCTACGGGCGACGACATTACTCAGTCACCGTATACAATCCACGGGCAACCACAAACAAAACAAACACACACGACACGAAGTGAAATTCTGAAGAAGGAGAAAGTTGTTACCGCGATGCGGTAGCGTAATTAACTACTGGGGCTTGCGCCTGCAGGGAAGAGCATCCTCACAATCAAAAAAACCCCTCAAGCGAGGGGGAATCTGACGAAGTCTGCTACATCGGCCGCATCCGTCGACACCTCCGATACATGGTGTCATAAATCAACTTGGCATCTTCGGAGAGGTGGACGGATAAAACCATATAGCATCTGCCCCGAATCTCAGGCAAGACATGCCCGGTGGGACATTTTCCTCTTTCCACTCCACACTTCGTGTGTCGTCTTCGCGAACCAATCGCGATTTGTTAACGGTTGCCTTTGGATTTCAAGTTTACTAAGATTTGGTCTCTTACTTGGTGCAGAAAAGAAGTCAAGCATCGATGGCCTCAACTTGTTCGAAGTGCTCCAACTGCAGCTGCAGCTCGCGTCCGGCCTCAACTGGGGGCATAACCTACGGGCCCCAAGCGACCTCTTTGTTCACCATGCCCGTGGAGCATATTACTCAAGCCACCACGGGGCTGTTTTTCGGAACTATGCTTCCGCCAATAAGTTTCAGCACCCCCGTGCCCGTACAAGAAGCTCCTAAGAAGTCAGTCTTCGATCGACTTTCAGTTACTGCGGCCCCTCTCAACGGGTCGCCCAACACCGGTGCCTCGGTCTTCTCCAGACTGGGCCAAAACTCCTGTGAGCCCACGATGAAGCTTGCAGTCCCGGAAAGGGTTATTCCAAAAAGAGTAGCCAAACCTGCTCCTGAAGTCGTCAAGGCGGCTTCTCCTGCTAAGAGATCGGTCTTTGCAAGGTTGACCGTCCCCATTCCTACTCCTGCTCTTGCGGCTCAAAAGAAATCAGTCTTCAATAGGCTGACGCCGGCAACAGCCCCACACCTGAACAGGGGGCAAGGGGAAGATGTTTCTGTCTCTGAAATAATACCAACAACTCGTCGCGCCCGACGACGCCACTGGCACCGGATAAGGAGGGCCCGGGGCAACTCCTCTTCTGGGATGACTCCGCCAACACCGAAGGTGGAAGTTAACGCTGCTGTTCCAACCGGGAACAACTTTGAGCTGTTGAATAGGATACGCAGAAACTCGCCAACTGCGGTCCTTAAAAGATCTCCTCCACCGGTAGAGATCGCCGTGGAAGCAGAAAAGCCAGAGCAGCCTATTCAATCGCTGTCCTCCAAGATCTATAAGACATGGCGACGAGTCCGAGAATCTGTCATTGATCCTAACTTCTCTCGCCAACAGAAGAAGTCGAAAGGTCAGGAAGAAGAAAATCCCCCGGTCAAGCAACGAAAGGTGACGACCGCTTGGGTGCCCAAAGCAACGTCCCCTTCAACTACTACGGCCCATAAGAGAAGGAGGCCAGAGAAATTCCCTACACCTGCGGTAAATACCAAAAGAGGTGAACCCAAACGCCCTAGGTCCGGGGGCATTGTAGTTCATACCGTCTGTATGGCGTCTGGTAAAGAGGATAGCCGCATATCAACAGGTCATAGACCGCATACGCGGTCAGTGACCAAAGCTTAGGAGCAACAGCAAAAGCTCCAGGAGATGATGAACGCGATGGCCGCACTCACTGGGCCGAAAGAAACCCCTGAAACGTCCTCGGACGAGCGTCATGAACAAGAAACTGACGCCGAATTCCTTCGTCGAATATTGGAAAAGAAGGACAAAGAGGCTACTGAACAAGCAGCCAACATATAGCGTATAGGCCTCCTGTTCCAAGACATGGTGGGGATGATGATCCAACAAGATCCTCCGGCAGAAGATCCCTTGATCATCCTTGAAGACGATAAGGGAGAGACGTCGAATCCTCCGCCAGCTCTGTCAGCGGCTAAAGAAGAGACAATCTCCAAAGCTGACTTGGACGAGTACATAGCCCAGCAAATACGGGTTCATCATGCGACCGAAGCAGCTGGCCATGTCGTAAGAACAGGGCGTCCATATCCAAGTTGGTACGATCAAATCAAGTACCCGCCCGGTTATACAATTCCTAAGTTCCATGTCTACAAGGGGACTGGCAATCCCCACCAGCATGTTGCCCAGTTCAGGGCACTCTGCGGCAACACCGGCGGTGACGACAAGCTGTTGCTTCGTCAGTTTGTTGGAAGTTTATTAGATACGGCGTTCGAGTGGTACTCTGAGCTCCCGAACGACTCGATCAAAACCTTCGCGGAAATGGAGCTGTTGTTTACTCAACGTTTTGCAAGCGCCAGTGAACGTACCTTGATGACGGCACTGATTAACGCCAGGGTAAAGCCAGGCGAGACATGGGTCCAATATGCTATACGGCGGCGAAACTTATGGTCGAAGTGCGAGCAGCGCATTGAAGAAGCTCCCGCAGTGGGTATGTTTGTGGGAACCCTTGATCCGCAAGCAACCATCTCGCAATTTATGATGTTTTTCAAGCCGACTACCTTCTAGGCCTTGATTGACAAACTAGCGTAAATGGATCAGATGGGCCATAAACCCCCTCTTCCAAAGCCGGACTCCCGAAATGACAAGGGGAAGGGAAAAGTGATCGTTGTCGCTAATGCTCAACAACAACCGAGCGACTCGAAGCCGGTTGTTCGTCAAAATAATACGCGTCCATACGTGGCCCTTGAGGAAAGGCTAGGACGTTCTTACTCCTTTCCCCGAGATAAGACGAGAAGGTTATTCGAGCTGGCATTGCGCAACCGACTCATAAACCTGCCAGATCCAAAACGTCCGTTGCAACCAAGTGATGTCAGCGAGCCCAACTACTGTCTTTATCATCGAGTACTGGGCCATCCGATCGAAGATTGCTACGTTTTCAAAAATTGGCTTGAAAACCAGTACCGACAAGGCAAGTTCACATTGTCTGACAAATGGAAGGTGAATCCCCCGCAGCCCCACACATCTAAAGGGACGAATACGCCGGGGGCAACATGCTCCGTCGTTGAAGAAGCTCCTTGGGAAGTTGTATTATCAACCAAGACAAAGAGGATGCTAAACGATCTTCAGACATGCCCGGCGATCAAGTGGAAGAACCCGTTGGAGCCGCAGATCATTGAAGGGATGTTGAAGCCTCGTCCAAATCAAAAGATTGATGGAGGTGGCCCAAGCATTCATAACCAGCCGTCGAAATCTTCAAAGAAGAAGAAAAAGAATTCAAAGAAGCCCGTGAAGCCTGGCGACAAGCGTACGGACTTGCAAAAACAAATTGACGCGCTGGGGGAATACAACCAGAAGGCACGGACTCCCATTACATTCCAAGAATTCCTCAACCACATCTTTCAAAAGGAAGATGAGGGAGAAAGTTCATCTGATGATTCTGATGAATGCGTGGCGAGCTGTCATGTGATTTCCCACTCGTTCATAGACGATGAGGAGACTTCTTGTACTGAAACGCTGGGGGCAGATCCCGAACCAAAAATTCTAGAGCCATCGGATGAAGTAATCGATGCATTCCTCAATGAAGCTCTCTTAAAAAGCAAAGCTGATCGGGAGCG
Organism: Agapanthus africanus; assembly: GCA_030015575.1. Taxonomy (NCBI): domain Eukaryota; kingdom Viridiplantae; phylum Streptophyta; class Magnoliopsida; order Asparagales; family Amaryllidaceae; genus Agapanthus; species Agapanthus africanus. Next base: position 749,854,590 of record CM057341.1, on the reverse strand, counting down.
CGAGGAGGTTATATTCGAAAGGGCCAAACGCCAGCGCCTTAACGAAAGAATTGAGATACTCCCGCTGGAGCAAAGTACACCCACTGCAGACAAAAGCAAATTCAAGATGAGGAAAAGGTTTGCTAAGGCCATATCAATGGGCATGAAGCTACCATCCTCCGAAGGAAAAATTACTGGTGAAGCGGAAATGCACCCCTCCTATTGCTTATATCATCAGAAGGTTTCACACCCCACTCAAGAGTGCAAAGCTTTCGATAAATGGTGGCAAGGATATGTTGCTCATCGACAACATTTTAAGCGGGAAAAGCGCAAGACTCGCCGAGAACGGAACGATACGACTTAAGGGCTTAACAGAACCACCGGCAATTGTCGCATGGTCAACACCGGGGGATCACAAGTGCTCACGTTCGGGAGCGATTCTGATGAGGAGCTGGAGCTTGGCCCCCTCTTTAAAGAATCCACTTCGGGAAAAGAAAAAGAGCCGAAGGTCTGCGAAAATATTCGGCTGCAGAATCGAACGCTGCCTAAAAAGAATCTTGGACCCTCAAACAGAAAAGATAAAGGGAAAGAAAAGGTCTCTGAAGATATCGCCCTAGATGACCAAGTCATGGAAGAGCTAACTGCCAAAGACCCGCCAAAGAAAAATAAGGTGGATTACAATGTCTTAGCGCATCTGAGGAAGCCGCCATCACAGCTCAGCATTCTTGACGCCCTTTTGTTGTTAAAGGAGGCGAGAGATTCGTTAATCAAGGCACTACAGGATCCGGAGCAATTCCAAGCTTTCCTGGCCGAGGAAAAGATGAAAGATGAATTGGAGAAAGTGCACACGGCCGATGTCGCTTTTGGTGATGAAGACCTTCTCCTTGGGACGTGCGAACACAATCGCCCCCTCTATGTCTCAGGATACTGCCATGATATAAAGATAGGCAAAATCCTGATCGATAACGGGTCGTCTGTCAACCTACTCAATGTGCGGGTTTTAAAGGAAATCTGCATGAGCGTTCAACACCTCGCTCGAGACAAGATTACCATCTTCGGGTTTGACTCCCAATCGTCAAAGACTCTTGGATCTGTGATACTGACGCTACGCTTCGGGCTGCTCGTCACGGACATTAAATTCCACGTCATAGATGCCAAGACATGCTACAACGCTCTGCTCGGCCGACCATGGTTACACGAGTACAACATCATCCCTTCTACACAGCATCAGTGTATGAAATATTTTAGGGATGGTCTTGAGTATACCGTGACAGGAGAATTGAATCCGTTTTCCATGAACGAAGTTCGCAAATATGAAGATGCCAAATACTTCTTGCCGAATTTCGAAGACACGGAAAGGTGCTGCAAGCCGGAGAATAAAACTAACGCTACCATCCCTGTCTTCGGTAGTATACCGAGGAGGAAGAGGAGATAGTATCTTCGGGTCCGCCCCAGTACACCAAGCCAGGACCATCCGCTCCTACGTTGATCTTTGGTAGTGATTCGGAGGATGAAGTCCATGCTGTATTCTCTGCTCGACCTTCAATACGAGCTTCTGCTGATAAAGAGCAAAGTCTGCAAGTAGCCATGGTGCCGCTTAAACATTATAAGGAATTGGATGCGCTTGATACCGACAGTGTAGAGGAGCTGCAGACGTTCTATATCCCTCCCAGGCGAGAAGGCGAGAAGGCAATTCTATTCTACCGCTCTGAAGAAAACAAAGTGGAGAAAGAAATCTGGCACGGGGCGGATCCTACGCTAGACAGGCTTCAGCCCATCCGTCTACCCAGATATTATACAGAAGGCTTAAAGAAGCTGTTGAAGCGTCAAGGGATACCCTTCAAACAGACCGTTAGAAAGGCCAAATTCTATGACAGGGTCTGGAACGTCCCCGGAACTCAGCACAAGTTGCCTAGTGGGAGGATGGAGACGATCGGGCTCGGATACATTCGTCCCAAGAAACGAGAGCTGCTCTATGACTGTTACGTCGTGCGTGACTTCAATGAAGAAGCAGATGCTCAACAGGAGGACGCTAATCCTAAACCAGTAAAAGTTCCTGATGCAAAAGTGCCCAGTCCGTCGTTTGAAGAACAAATGGACAGGCTTATAAGGGAAGCCGGCCAAAAAGTTCGAGATGATCACAATCGTGAAATGGCAATCTACGAGAAAGCCAAAAAGCAACGCCTCCTTCAACAGGTCGTGAAAGACGAAAATGCCGCACCCTGCCAACCTGTTATAAAAAAGGCTCGACGCAGAGGCAGAAACAAATCGAAAGGCCAAGAAGGTGCTCAACAACAACAAAGCGGGGCTAAGAAGCCACGCAAGCGGGAGTCGAGCGTTATTGATCTATCCCTCATGAAGAAAATGGGTCGAGCGTACTCGTTTCCACAGGACAAGACGAAGAAGATACTTGATCTTGCTCTAAAACATCAGATGATTACACTGCCGGAGTCTAAACACCCCGAACAAGCAAGCGAGGTCTCACACCCAGGCTATTGCTCTTACCATCGAGTAATAGGGCATCCTCTCGAAGACTGCTTCACCTTCAAGAATTGGGTCGAAGATCAGTACCAGCTCGGCAAGTTCGCTCTGTCTGACAACTGGAGGGTAACGCCACCACAGAAGCACGAACCCAAAGTCACGAGAGCAGAGCCAACTCCACATTGGGATTGGAAGCGGATTCGTACTTGTCACATAATAACAATATTAAAAGAAGAGCCCGAGAACATGGACAACCTTCCCTGGTGCTTCGAAAATAGCAACGATGAGGTGATCTCAGAATTTCCACCAGCGCCAAAAGAGCTGGAAGATGGAATCCATACCACGGCAGATAACCTCAAGAAAATTGAGTTGGGGACGGCGAGTGACCCGCGACCGACATTCATTAGTGAGCTGCTGTCTGAAGAGAAGGTGGCTTTATTAAAAGACCTGCTTATGCAGCACAGAGATTGCTTCGAACTATTCTGAAATGCTGGGACTAGATCCAGAAATTGCTGTGCATAAATTGGCGATATCCCCGGACGTCAAACCAGTCAAACAGGCGCCGAGGAGAATGCGGCTCGAGCTTGAGATGAGCATCAACGCTGAAGTCAAGAAGTTAATCGACTCTGGCTTTATCCATGAAGTTCAATATCCTGAGTGGATCGCTAACATCGTCCCGGTGATGAAGAAAAATGGAACAGTGCGCATATGCGTGGACTTTCGGGATCTCAATAAAGCCTGCCCGAAGGATGATTTCCCAGTGCCAGTCACCGAACTGATGATAGACAATACGTCCACTCATGATATTTTCTCCTTCATGGACGGCACATCAGGGTATAATCAGATAAAGATGCATCCTGAAGACCAGAAGCACACCGCTTTCAGGACCCCTCTAGGGATATTCTGCTACAAGGTGATGCCCTTCGGTCTGAAGAACACCGGTGCCACCTATCAGAGGGCCACGATGAAGATCTTCGATGACCTTATACATGAAATCGTCGAATGTTATATTGACGACCTTGTGGTTAAGAGCAAATCGTATGAGGAACATCTCGAGCACCTAAAAACTGTATTTCAACGCATTCGGCAATACAACTTGAAGATGAACCCTCTTAAGTGCGCATTCGGAGTCTCCTCAGGAAAATTCCTGGGATTCGTCGTCCGACACCGGGGCATTGAGATAGATCCGTCAAAGATCAAGGCGATTATGGAAATGCCTCCGCCAAGGACTCTTAAGCAGCTGCGATCACTCCAAGGGAAGCTCGCATATATACGGCGATTTATAGCCAACCTTTCAGGCAAGTGCCATCCTTACAACCACCTGATGAAGAAGGGGACTCCATTCGTCTGGGATTAAAAATGTCAGGGCGCACTAGACGAAATCAAGCAGTACCTGCAAAACCCGCCAGTGTTGGCTGCTCCGGTTAAGTGAAAGCCTCTCATTCTTTATACAACAGCCCTCGAAGGTTCTTTAGGCGCATTATGGGCGCAAGAGAATGACCAGGGGAAAGAAAGAGCACTCTACTACTTAAGTCGAGTTCTTCTGGGGGCAGAAAACAACTACTCTCCTATCGAAAAACACTGTCTGGCGTTAATCTTCGCGATAACAAAGCTTAGGCACTATGCGTTGGCGCATGAGGTCCGTCTCATTTCAAAGGTGGACCCCCTTAAATATTTGATGTCGGAGGCCATATTGACGGGACGACTCGCTAAATGGGCCCTGCTCTTGATGGAGTTCTCGATAACTTATCAGCCTCTCAAGGCAGTAAAAGGCCAGGCCATTGCCGATTTCCTCGCTGAGCATCCAGTGGCCGCCGATTCTCCTCTGAATTGCGATCTTCCAGACGAACATGCATTTGATGTGATTGACTGTGGTGATACCCGATGGGAGCTTTATTTCGATGGAGCATCTTCCATGAAAAAGCGCAAACAAAGTATCCCTATAATCAAATCGGGGGTAGGCCTCATCTTCGTGACTCCACAAGGAGGGATAATGCGCTTCGCTTTCTTTTTAACAGAGCCGAGGACAAATAACGAAGCCGAGTACGAAGCTTTGATAGCAGGCCTCGAGATCTCCATTGACATGGGAATTGAAAACCTCCTCATATACCGAGATTCTCAACTGGTCGTTAGTCAAGTAAACGGCGACTACCAAACGTGCAAACCAGAGTTGGTGAAGTACGGTAAAAAGGTGCAACAACTGTTGACCCAAATTCCCTCCTATACTTTGGAAAGCATACCGCACGCGGAAAACAGCAAAGCAGACGCGTTGGCCAAGCTTGCTAAAGAGCTGGCTGATGAGAACCTCGATGACGTAAGAATCGTGGTATAAAGCCGTCGGGTGCTTGCCCCAGCAGAAATATCTCCGGAATCATCCGAAGGGAAGGGAGCGACTGAACAGATGACCTTGCAAATAAAAGACCGGGAGAAAGCTGAGGATTGGAGGGAAGTCTTCATTGACTACTTTAAGTCCCACCGAATGCCCGAAGAAGCGTCCACAAGACATCGGCTTATGAAACGAGCTCTGTCTTTCGCCTTCGTCAATGATACTCTATACAAGAGGTCATTCGATTCTCTGTGGCTGAGATGCTTGGGACCTGACGAAGCGAATAGAGTCGTTCAGGAAGTTCATGACGGAATCTGTGGTTCTCACCAAGCGGGCCCAAAGATGAAGTTGAAAATCAAACGGATGGGCTACTATTGGCCCATGATGATTCATGATTGCCTTGAATATGTGAAGCAATGTCACTCATGCCAAATTCATGGGGACTTCATCCATCAGCATCCAAATCCACTACATCCAACAGTGGCTAGCTGGCCATTCGAAATGTGGTGAACTGACATAGTCGGCCCCATCGAACCAGCATCGTTTAGGGGACATCGTTTCATCCTGGCGACGACTGATTACTTCTCCAAATGGGTAGAAGCAGTACCGTTGAGAGAAGTGAAGACGGAAAATATCCTCCACTTCTTCAAGACGCACGTCATATATCGGTTCAGAACGCCAAGACGGATCATCTCCGATAACAGACCAGCTTACAGAAGCCACAAGATCAGTCGCTTTGCACAGCAGCATAATATAGACTGGAGATATTCTTCAGTTTACAATCCGCGAGCTAATGGTTTAGCTGAAGCCTTCAACAAGACCCTGACGAAAATCATGAAAAAGACGGTGTCCCGAAATAAGAGAGACTGGCACGAGAGACTGCAAGAGGCACTTTAGGCATATCGAACAACGTTCAAGACGGCCACCAACGCAACACCATATGCGTTGGTATTCGGTACAGAAGCAGTACTCCCCCTCGAGATAGAATTACCCTCTCTATGAGTGGCAGTCCACTACGAGCTAACAGATGAAGAAAACGCTCACCTTCGGCTTGAGGAGCTTGATGCCCTTGAAGAAACACGGCTCATAGCGCAACAAAATCTAGAAGCTTATAAAGCAAAGATGACGCGCTCATATGAAAGATTGACCCGGCCGAGGACATTCCGCCAAGGCGAACTCGTGCTAGTGGTCAAAAGGCCTATGATCCCCAATCGCGCCAAGCGGGGAAAATTCGAGCCAAACTATGAAGGCCCGTTCATCATAGATAAGGTCACAAAGGTGGGGCCTATCTACTCATATATATGCACGGTGAAAGGCCTTTCAGGCCAATAAACGGTCGCTTCCTAAAAAGATACTACGCTTAATGAGTCACTTCCTAGGTCAATGATAGATGACGACGACTATGTCCATTTGCTATCTTCCTAGGCTCAAGCTTTATAAGCAGTAGCCAGCCTTCTCCATGACGGACCGAAACGTCCTTAAACTAATAGCGGACCGAAACGTCCTTAAACTACTACCGCAGCATCCTTAGGCTGACGAGATAAAAAAAGTAAAAAATAAATAAAAATATAATAAATAAAAACGGTATGTCTATAAGCAAAATGGGCACGGATGAAAACCCGAAAGGGCTCCGTGAGTAAAAACAGCAGGGCTACCGGCGAGTGTTCGTGAAAACCCGAAAGGGCGCGACCTCGTAAAAAGAAAAAGAATAAAAAAAACAAAAAAAGAATAAAAAAAAAACGGTATGTCCATAAGCAAAATGGGCATGGATGAAAACCCGAAAGGGCTCCGTGAGTAAAAACAGCAGGACTACCGGCGAGTATTTGTGAAAACCCGAAAGGGCGCAACCTCGTTAAAAGACACTTATAAGGTCCTTTCGACCTTGTAAGGAGAAACCACCCGCGTGAGATCCTTACGACTCACAAGGGAACAACACACTTAGGGATCTCCACAATTCCTAAGGAGAAAATACACTTGCGAGATCCTCACGACTCGTAAGGAGAATTCTCTTATGAAACCCTCACGGCTCATAAGATTTGAAAGTCTTAAGTTACAGAGACCTAAACCTGTGCTTAAGCAACCCCCACAACTTCTGATATTGCCCTACAAGCAGCTCATACCGACCCATGTATACAATCCACGGGCACGAATAAACATTTCCCCAGCAAAGTCCCACCCGTGACTAGGGGTATGTCCCTATGGTGAACAACCCTTATAAGTCCTCTCGACTTATAAGGAGAAAGCCCTCTTGTAGGATCCTTACGACTTACAGAGGAACATACACTTAGGAATCCCCATGATTCCTAAGGAGAAAATACACCTACAAGATCCTCACGACTTGTAGGGAGAAATACTTTTGTGAGACCCTTACGGCTCATGAAGTCAAAAGCCTTAGTCAACAGGACCTTAACCCTGTTCGCTAAGCCACCCTTGTTTGACTTCGACAGAGGCAAATGATGATTCGCTCCTGGTAATATCCCAGTTGTAGCGGTGCTGATGCCGAAATCGACGTTTAATTTCAGGTTTACGGCGAAAAGCCAGTAGGCCGCACATGCATATGAAATAGCCGAAATGATGGGGCAACTTGCAATTAAAAGCAGCAAGTAAAAATGTATGCATGCAAAATAGCCGAAATGATTGGGCAACTTGCAATAAAAAGCAGCGAGTAAAAATAAAATAAACAGCCGAAATGATTGGGCAATCGCGACCTTCGCGATATAAAAGCTGAAATGATAGAGCATCGCGGAAATAAAACAAAAAAAAATGATGATAAAACTTTGGCCCTACAGTTAAGATCACATCGATCCCTGTATACAATCCAAGGGCGTAAACGAAGAGGGAACCATACTTTCCCAACAGGATCCGCCAGAAAACGAAGCCAAATTTCGACGGTTCATCCCAACTCCGAAGAAACCAGTGTCTTCAGCAAACACCTCAACTCACGGATACAAACACTCCTTGACGAGAGCCTCCTGATTCGCGTCGACTCGCAGAGCAACCAGTGCCTCCGTGGGAAATTCTCGACTCGTTTCAAACCCCAAGGAAACAAATAATCCTTGGCGCTAGGGAAACAAATAATCCCTAGCAAACACCTCAACTCACGGATACAAACACTCCTTGACGAGAGCCTCCTGATTCGCGTCGACTCGCAGAGCAACCAGTGCCTCCGTGGAAAATTCTCGACTCATTTCAAACCCCAAGGAAACAAATAATCCTTGGCGCTAGGGAAACAAATAATCCCTAGCAAACACCTCAATTCACGGATACAAACACTCCTTGACGAGAGCCTCCTGATTCGCGTCGAATCGCAGAGCAACCAGTGCCTCCGTGGGAAATTCTCGACTCGTTTCAAACCCCAAGGAAACAAATAATCCTTGGCGCTAGGGAAACAAATAATCCCTAGCAAACACCTCAACTCACTGATACAAACACTCCTTGACGAGAGCCTCCTGATTCGCGTCGACTCGCAGAGCAACCAGTGCCTCCGTGGGAAATTCTCGACTCGTTTCAAACCCCAAGGAAACAAATAATCCTTGGCGCTAAGGAAACAAATAATTCTTGGCGCTAGGGAAACAAATAATCCCTAGCAAACACCTCAACTCACGGATACAAACACTCCTTGACGAGAGCCTCCTGATTCGCGTCGACTCGCAGAGCAACCAGTGCCTCCGTGGGAAATTCTCGACTCGTTTCAAACCCCAAGGAAACAAATAATCCTTGGCGCTAGGGAAACAAATAATCCCTAGCAAACACCTCAACTCACGGATACAAACACTCCTTGACGAGAGCCTCCTGATTCGCGTCGACTCGCAGAGCAACCAGTGCCTCCGTGGGAAATTCTCGACTCGTTTCAACACCAAGGAAACAAATAATCCTTGGCGCTAGGGAAACAAATAATCCCTAGCAAACACCTCAACTCACGGGTACAAACACTCCTTGACGAGAGCCTCCTGATTCGCGTCGACTCGCAGAGCAACCAGTGCCTCCGTGGGAAATTCTCGATTCGTTTCAACACCAAGGAAACAAATAATCCTTGGCGCTAGGGAAACAAATAATCCCTAGCAAACTCCTCAACTCAAGGAAACAAACACTCCTTGACGAGAGCCTCCTGATTCGTGTCGGCTCGTAGAGAAACCAGCGTCTCCGCGGGAAAACTCCCGATTCGTCTCAACTTACAAGATGAAGCCTCAGGCAGCAGGGACTAAAAAAACTTGCTTCCTGAACAATGCGACCCTGCAAGTCGATCTGAACGGTCTCTTGCATACTATTCACGGGTCTCACTCTCCAAAGTCGAGTTTCGACAAGGAGGGAAACAACCGCTTACGGGTACTCTCGACTCGTAAGAGGGAAAAATTCTCTTATAAGATCCTTACGACTTACAAGAGAAAACACACTTAGGAATCCTCACGATTCCTAAGGAGAAAACTCACATACGAGATCCTCTCGATCCGTAGGGAGAAAAGTCTCTATAAGACCCTCACGGTTCATAGAGTTGAAAAGTCTCAGGCAGCAGATCTGAACCTGCGGCCTAAGCCATCGCAATTTCTTAAGAAAGACAAGATGCGTGCTCTATTATCTGTTGACCATGTTTACTAAGGCGACATGCTGATAATAAGAGAAAGAAGAAAGCGACGGAAAGAGCATCCGATTTACATTTGATCAGGCGTTCGAGACACACTCATCCATACATAAGCAAAAGATTTAGAGTGGAAAATAAAGACGGGCTGGGATAAAAATTTTCCATTAATATTGCCAAAAGTTCTTACAATCATAAAAGTAATAAACGAAAAATATTATTACAATGGAATAACCTCAGATCTAGGGCACGGATTGAGGAATTCAAAAGTAAGGCCATCCAGAGTTCTTCTGGCCTTCCTGATTATTCTTATGCACAGCCTCTCGTGCTCCTGTGTGTCAAGATCCTCGACAAGCCCTCCCGGCCTTCGATAAGCAGCGACTATCGTCGTCTGCTGGAAAATTTGATGTAGGATGTCGATGAGGCTGTCCCACCGTTTCTTCGAGATCAGCCCCGTTAGGTACACTGAATGCACCTTGTCTTCGGCATCATCCAACGCATTGAGCGGTAGGGCCTTGTGAAACCTCGGAAGTGCTCTCCATATTGCTCCCAGCACGACCTTCAAGAGAGCTGAAAGACGAGGAAGCAGCCAACCACCGCTTGCGTTGAGGCGACCCATGACCTCCGCACACTGGGCGTCCGTAAACTCCTGGTTTTGATGACGGCCCTGTGCGCGGATATCGTCGTAGGTGATGAACTCGTGCAAACGGTATAGACGCACCGCCATTATGCCCAGAGGGAATGCCACAGGAAGTTTAGCGATAAAAAGAAAAATAATATACATAGAGAGTTAAACTCCCCGAGAGCAGTGCTCTGCAAACAGGACTGATTACCAGAATCCTAATAGGGGGAATTTAAATAAATCCCCCGAGAACTCTAAGATTGTTACTATTAAAAGATGATATAATCCGTTAAATACAAAACTCCATTTTTAATTCTCATTATCCATATTCGAACTCTTAAGAGTTCATTTTTTTTTTAGATCAAAGAGATCTATGTTTTGCTAAAGACGCAAGATTCTGTTCATGAGTTAAGAAACCCTAAAACAGATTCCTGAGAGCAAGGCTCTGTTTGGTGAAACCCTAAAAGGATTTTCTTTAGATCAAAGATTTATGAGAGCAAAGCTCTATTAATTAAAATTGATTTAATTTAAGACTAATTCTTACTTAAACAGTTTCTCTTAAAGAAAATCTAACTCTGAGAGTTCTTGAAGGCAAGAGCAAAGCTCTGAAGTTTCTAAAAATGAGAATTTTAAAGATGATAATCATCTATGCAGGACCAAAGGTCCTATTTATAGGCGTCAAGTGCCCTTTCAACTTCCAAAGTTGCCGTAACGGTTGGAATTCCGCCACCGTTGCCCTCACGTTTGGGGCCACGTAAGCGCAACGGTGGGGGGGCATTTGCTTACCCCAATCAGAGCAAAGCTCTGTTCAAATTCCGAGGCGGGAGATGAAGCAACGCTTCATCTTCCCCCAATCAGAGCAAAGCTTTGCTTTGAAAATTTAAACTTTAATAAATGAAGCAACGCTTCAAATCTCGGGCGCAACGCGCCACATGTCAGGCGCTGATACGTCAGCACAACGCCCAAGAAGGCACGCCCAATCAGAACAAAGCTCTATTTTAAGCAAAATTAAACGCTTCAGTTGCGCAAGCACTGCGCTGCGCGACACGTGTCAGCGCAGATGCGCTAGCACAGTTGCGCTGCGCTTTGCGCTGCGCGATACGTGTCAGCGCAGATGCCTTAGCGCAGTTGCGCTGCGCGAATTTGCGCTGCGCAACTGCGCTAGCGCATCTGCGCTGACACGTGTCATACTCTGGAGCATTTGCGCCAAACAAAATTAAAATTCTAAAGAAATCTTTTCTGTTCTTGTTAAAATAAGAAGATTTTCTTCTATAAAACAGAAGACCTTGGATCAAAGATCCAACGGTGGGGAAAATTCCCCAAATCACTCAGAGAAAGATCTCTTTAACAAATTTATGGGCAATATATAAAGGCCCCTAGATCTCAATTCAAGGGCATCAACATTTTGTGAGAAATTAAAGAGAGAGAGCTCTGAAGATTTGGAGAGAAACCCTCAAGAACAAAAAAGGTAAAAAGCCTTAAAAAAAAAGAGAAAATTCTCTTATGAACGGATCATGGATCTAAAAACAAGATCAATGATCTTCAATAAAAAACAAATAAAAACAGTGCTTTGCACTTTTTATGAACCTTTGGTTCTCTGAGATAAGAAAAACAAGAGAAACTTGTTTTCTTTGATCTAAATTAGATCAAGAAAGTAAACAGTGCTTTGCACTTCTGTTATGAACCTTTGGTTCTTGAATCTAAAAGATTCTCAAATTTAGAGTGCCTTACACTTGCAAACTGCGCTGTTACGCTCTTGGAAGAGCGCCATGTGTCAGCGTCTGAACCATTTGCGCTATGCGCTTTTGAAATAGAGCTTTGCTTTCTGAAATTGGCGCAACTCATCAGAGCGCGCCACGTGTCAGCAACGCAAGCGCAGCGCACTGCGCTTGCATGACACGTGTCATCACCACAAGCGCAGCGCACTGCGCTTGCATGACACGTGTCGTCACCACAAGCGCTTGCGCTCTTTGATTGGCGCAAAGCGCCTGAAATGCAATGCATTATTTAAAAAATGGGCCAAGCCCAAGTCAAAAAGACCTAACAGGCCAAATTAAATTGCAAAGCAATAAAGGGCATAGCCCAAGTAAAATTGATGCTGCGCATCATTTATAAATAGGCAGAGCCCAAAACAAATTGATGCTCTGCATCCTTCATGGGTAAAGCCCAAATAAAAATAAAAAGAAATGCAATGCAAAAGTAGATAAAATGCTGAACATCTTCAATTGGACTTAGCCCAATCGTGGCCGTAAGTCCTCAAATTAAATTGATTGAGCACGGTTGCTCCCTAAATCAATTTACGACCGGTTCTAGGGTACATCTCCGAACTCCTCTGACACCCATCGTTGTAATCCTTCAACGACGTCAGAGAGGTGACGGGTCCCGACGACCACATATGAATACGGACTGCGGGGTCCTTAAACTCGTGGACCGAGACGTCCTTAAACTAATATTAGACCGAGACGTCCTTAAACTAATGTTGGATCGAAACGTCCTTAAACTAATATTCATCCCAAAATGGGAATGTTGGACCGAAACGTCCTTAAACTAATATCGGACCGAAACGCTCTTAAACTAATGGTGGACCACCACGTCCCTAAACTGGAACATGGACCACTACGTCCCTAAACTGGAACAATAGAGCCTCCAAATGCTCTTTTGCCAGATCTAAACGGTCCCGTTTAAGTTGATCTTAGCCCCAAATACGGCTAACGTATCCTTAAACATTTAAATGGACTATAAAACTCTAAATCGACTTTGGTTCAAGGGTACATCTTTGAACTCCTCTGACACCTATCGTTGTAATCCTTCAACGACGTCAGAGAGGTGGTGAGTCCTGACGGTCATATATTAAACGGATCACTACGTTAAGTTGATCTTAGTCTCAAATAGGACTAACGTATTCTTAACGAACGTTTAACTTGATCTTAGCCTCAATACGGCTAACGCATCCTTAAACTAAAAACACCAAACCCAAATCTAAATAAATACGGATTTGGACTAATCTACGTCCTACGGGCGACGCCATTACTCAGTCACCGTATACAATCCACGGGCAACCACAAACAAAACAAACACACACGACACGAAGTGAAATTCTGGAGAAGGAGAAAGTTGTTACCGCGATGCGGTAGCGTAATTAACTGCAGGGGCTTGCGCCTGCAGGGAAGAGCGTCCTCACAATAAAAAAAACCCTCAAGCGAGGGGGAATCTGACGAAATCTGCTACATCGGCCGCATCCGTCGACACCTCCGATCCATGGTGTCATAAATCAACTTGGCATCTTCGGAGAGGTGGACGGATAAAACCATATAGCATCTGTCCCGAATCTCAGGCAAGACGTCCTCACGCAGTTTCGGCCGTCTTTCGGAGGGGAACAGCTCATTTGAGTTATCCACCATGAGATTGTCCCCATAGTGGGACTCTACGGGCGTAAACATGGGTCGAAAATGAACAAATGCGCATACATACATAGAAAGAAGTTAGATCACAGTAAAATGACCACAACTTTCTGTCCTATCAGGAAAATATCATCGGTGTATAAAACGAGGAACACGACTGTTATCCCTACAATCTTCTTATATACATAAGGCTCATCAATGTTTTTGATAAAGTCAAATTCCTTGATTGTTTCATCAAAATAGACGTTCCAGCTCCGTGATGCCTTGTTTAATTCATAAATGAATTTAAGCAACTTACACACTTTCTCTGTAATGACTCTGTTTTGATTGTGCAACAATTTTAAAGTTAAGATACAGAATGGAGTATTTACAAGCCAGAGTATACTTTAAATGTTGTTTTTATTTAACGAACCGCAAGAAAGCACTTGTAGCTCATTGCTAAAGCCCTTGCACTGCTGTGACGTAGCCCCCGTGATCAAATCCCCCCAGCCACATATTATTTTTAATGATTTTTATTTTAAACATTTTGGAAGTCCAAAAGTTTACACGTGCAATACAAGTAAAATGAAAAGTCAGATAAAATAAACATGTGCAAAATGTCATATGAACAGAGAGGGACATGTGGCATGCATCCTACGGTCCCATTCAATAGAATGGCCGGCGAGATCGGCCTCAGGGCCGGCGCCGACGGTCCCCTCGTGGGTATAAGCCCCCGTGCTTTGCCCACATGACCTTTGGCCTACCCCCTTAAACCATGTTCTGTTTGATTTTCCTGCATTTATCCAGAGAGTGTAAATTCACCCTTTAATTCAATTTTTAATGGATTTTTAATTCTCTCTTCATTCTCAAAACCCTAATTTTACCATATAAATACAATCCCATATCCTAGCCCTCTTCATTCTGAAATCACTTGTTAAAATTTTTCAAAATTTCCAAGTCAAAGAAGAGTACAAGTGGAATTAGCACTATGTCAAGTTCCGGCGAAGATTCGAGACGATTCCGGCGACCCCGCGACTCCGTGAAGCCACCAAACTTTCCCTCAACCTTCCCTCTCTTCTCTAGGCTAGTAAGTCCCAACTATATACTTCTCTTTCTATTATAAAACTTCTCTTTTTCAAATCACATCGGTAAGTGGGGTTATACCGATCTTTAAATTCTATTCTCTTTAGAATTGCAATTTTTTCGTAAGAACCAATCATCCAAATCATCAAACCTTACTTGTTAATCATTAAACATTTTTAGAAACAAGTTTCAATTTAAAACTCCATGTAAAACAACTTTTATTAAGATTTTACGCTTAAATACCATGAAATTACATATGACATCGTTTAATCATTCTTGCTTATATTACATTTAGAAAAATCTCACGAAGTAATGACCTACCTCTCACAAACACGCATCTTGACATAGCACGATTCTCTTGAACAACAATTTTGTACCAAATACGACTTTTACATCAAAATACCATAAGCTATTAAAAAACGTATTCTTTAAATTGTGTTATTTAAATTCCTTGCGATTGTGCCTCTACAACCCACTTTTGGAGAATCCGATTCGGTTGGTGTGGGTTATCGCATTTCCATCGGACTAGTAGGGCAAGATGCAGACCTCCTCACGGAGCATACGATCTCGATAGAATTTTTAATGCAATTTTTAAGAAAAACGTGATTTTCTATTTAATAAATAAATTTTAATTTTAATAATTATATATAAATATTATCAAACCATATATTTTAAATATATAATAAATTCCATGTTTTTCTAAACAAAAGAAAAGAATTACAAGTTTCATGAAAATACCATTAAGAATCCATTCAAGTCAAGTTTACACTAAAATACCTTGAACTATTCAATATATATATATAATCACTAATATATCTCATTATATAAAATTCACATCCATGACAATTCTAAATAACATAAATAAATACTTGAGGTTTAGTTTGAAAGTATACCAAAAATATTTTTTCATAAAACCCCTCAAATTATATTAATTTACAATAAGGACTCTTGTAAATATAGGTTTAAGCGGGACCAATTCTCTTGAGCCTCAGGGAGTCGGAGAAAGTGGGTGCTTGCCTATTTAAGGTAGAAAACTAAAACGAGGTCATCAAATGGTACTTGTCTTGGAAAAAGACACAAATCTTGCCGTCCATGTGCAGCATTTACCGATAACTCCAAAACTTAATTCAGGACCCAGATCTATTTTAAGTGTCTGACTCAATCTGAGTCTCAGTCTAATCCGAATACAATCTAAACATGAATACAATCCAAACATAACTCCAGCTCAACATGAATCCAAGATATCAAAACATGTATACTTGAACTTGAACATTTACCAGACCTATACAAACATGCAACATGTCCTGACTTGACCAAACCATGAATATATCTTGAACTTGACTACAGACTATCCGTTTATATCCCGATCTGTTTACAGGAACAATTTATACCATGGTCTTGGCAAGTCTTATATCTACAAACAATACAATGTACATTACGGGGTTTTAAAGGGGTAGACTGATACGGAATGTGTTAAAAGTGGCACGATGATGGTCACTAAAAGACACCTATATGAACATCCTGTGCTGTTGTCCCGTGGGTTTTGACGGGGCCTTGTACTTACATGTTATCTGAGTCTACGGAGTAAGTTGGACTTCTCTCGTAAACACTGGCACATTCTGTACAAATCTACAAACAACTACGTTAGCATAACAAAAACATAAGTTAATTATTCTATTTTCTTACCTGTCTATTTCTATTCTACCTCTTAGGACTTACCGAACGTTAGTTCGCTGACGGCATTTCTATTTCTTCTTTCTTTGGAATGTTGTCAGGAGGACCCGACTCTCAGGAGATCGAGCCCAGCCAGGACAATTTGGAGCAGTTCACTGAAGATACAGAGTTCTAGATCTGCTTGTACTCACTTTACTTTCAGTTCATATGCCATTGTTTAGGCATCGCTTTCCAGCATTGTATTTACTTTTCAGTTGTATGTCAAGAATGTTTATCAATAAAAAGTTATTGTTTTATTACATCTCTTGTTATTTTTGTGTTATTCATTTATATTGCTTATTTACGCTTAACGTGTTTACTTCTGAGTAAATACGTCGCGGGACTCGCCACGTCCCCTTTTCCGTATACCGGGAAGCGGGGCATGACAGGTTTTGTTGGCGGCCCATGCAGGTCAGTTCTGCATGGAAACCTAAGAAATATATATATCATAAGAATTATAAGAATCAGCAACTAAATATTCTTTATATTTCATATTCCTTGAATCTATCATAACCCTTTTTTCATTCAAAAGTTATGGATTCTCCTAACAATACGAGCACGAACGTCAATGGCAACACCCCACCACCACCACTTCCACTTACACCTACCGTAGTAGCTCCTATCAATGAGTAGACGGTATTGCTTGAGGCAATCAGGAGCCTCTTGGAGGGACGGCAGTAGCAGACTGCTATACTCCTAAACCGCCCAGAAGCCGAGGCACCCGGAGTGAAGTAATTCCGGGCTTTGCACCCGAAGCACTTATATGGGAAAGAGAGCCCCCTACAAGCTGAAGAATGGGCTCAGTCGATTGAGGACGATCTGGCAGCAGCACAAGTGCCAGAGATTGCTTGGGAAAGAGTTGCGAAGCTGCAACTAACTGACAATGCCAGGGTATGGTAGAAGGCTGAAGAAATCCGACTTACCCAGTCGATCGAATGGAAGACATTTCGCGACATGTTCGACGCGAAATATTTTTCCGAGATTGCCCGTTTTGACATAGAGCAGCAATTCATTCATCTGCAATAAGGCTCTATGTGGAGCAAATCTATGGATGAGTATGATGCTGAATTCACCATGCTGAGCAGGTAAAATATGTCCCAAATAATCGATTTTCTAATATCATATACTATACAGCTAAAACAAGACCATAACAGGTTCGCAGAGCATCTCATACCGACTGCTAAGATCAGGGCTAGACGATTTCAGCAAGGGTTGGACCAGGAGATCCAAGCTGCTCTAGCTACAGGGGATTTCCCAACCCACGACCTTGCTTTGAAGGCTGTCCGAAGATATGAGGCAGTGGTGAAGAAGAAGGGCAGACCTCAATCTGCCGGTGTAACAACCGAGTTCAGTTATACCGATATCTGTTACCGTATTTGTTTGTTTGTGGTGCTTTATTGATTTATCATGTTTGGATGCGAATGGTAGTTTACTTTTACATTGCACTCGACCCGACCCGCTTGTTTGAACTGGTTGATTCATATTCCTAAACTACCCTGTCCTGTTAATTAGACACGTGCATTTCATGTATTCTGCATTTTAACATTTCACGTAGCATCGCGTATTTTACATGTAATATTTTAGATCATGTAAAATAATTTAAAAGTACATAGCATGGTCTACATGTTACCCCTAATCCTGTGGTAGCGTCCTTGCATCTTGTTCTCGTCCCGTTCAGTGAAACGGACGTGTTTGGATGGCTACGCGCACGTACGTGCGTCGGTTCTTAGGGATATGCATTTTTTTGTTACATAATCTTTCATTTTAAATTTTGGAACTTACAGATAATTTTCGTATTTCAAATCTAACGTTTTAGACCCGACCCGGGCACGTTTTGGATTAAATTTGTATTTACGGGGAAAATCTAAATTTTTGTTTAATACATTATAATAGTAAAAGATTATATAAACAGCTTAAATTTTTTGTATAAGCCAGCAAATCTTTAAATTATGAAATCTTTCCTTAACAAACTCTTTTCTCTCCCCCCTTCCATTCCACCAATCATCTCTTCTCTTTCGTGTTGGTGGCCCCCACGACATCTCTCCCCCTCTGCTTCTCTTTCCTTCTCTTTCTCTTCCTCTCTCTCTCTCTCCGCAGCTCTCTCTCTCTCTCTCTCTCTCTCTCAAGCCTTTCTCTCTCCTCTCGCTTTCCCCTCTCTCTCCTCTCGCGGTAAGCGGAGTCCCAACACCGCCTCCCCTCCTTATCGTCACCGCCTATTCTTTTTCTCCTTCTATATTTCCAGCGCCACGAAACCCATTTGAAGCAAACCCTAACCCTTGAAGCTCTGCGGCCTCCTCCCTTTTCCTCGATCCCATCACCTCGTCAGCCATTCCCGCACCCTCGTCGCCTCCATCTTCTCTTCTTCCACCTCTTTCTTCTCTCCCGAGCGCTCAAGAAACCTTGCACACCCGACCTCGCCGACCACCTCTTGCCGTCGCCTCTTCATTCATCTCCTTTTCTCTCTCCCTTCTCTTCTCATCTCCCTCATTCTCCAAGAACCAACCCGCGCACCCCCTGCACAACACCCAGCCAACATCAGCCGAACCCAAACCCAAACAACCAACCCTTTTCGCCGGAGCTTCGATCACTGCCGTCAACATCATCACCCCCTCTGCAAACACAGAGCACAAGCACAGTAAACCTTCCTTCTTCTTCTTTCTTCTTTTTCTTCTTCTTCCTCCTTCTTTATTTCTTCTCTTTCTTCATTTCTTGAATGCTTTGTTTTCCGTAGTTCGCCGGAGCCGTGCTTGACGCCGACAATCTCGACGACCCAGCGAGCGCACCTGACCCGTGTGACCACTTTGTGCGTTGTTTGGATCCGTTCCGTATACCGTGCGCGCATCACGACTTTTCCCGCCGACGTGTGACATTTCGTATACCCGTATCGCGATCCGTCTAGGCAAGTAAAACTTGCTACATGCTATCTATATGGTTTTATAACTATTTAATTGCATAGTAAATCTGTAGATTACATAAAGTGCCACATGTTCCATTTTACTTTTCGATGTCCATTATATCATTTTAGATTTATAGCTCGAAACATACCATGTTGCATTTTAGTTTACTATACATAGTTCCAACATCCATATTTAAATCAAATAACAATTATTTGCATAGCCCATAGTACCCCTTTTATAGTTTATACCCTATCGGACGACCGTTTGCATACATCTAGCCTGATTTATATTCAATTGCATCTCTAGATTATTTAGTACATATTAACATGATTTTAACATCCATATTTGTTATACTGTATTTAAGTAATGTTGAAACTATCCCTTAAACCCAAATTGATAACCGTGCATCGATATAATTTAATCTGTACCTATTTGCATATCATATTACAATGTTCCGGTTTATTGTTCTAGTAGTACCCATGCTTGTTTTGTATACCCATGCCTATGCTAGTTGATTATGATCACCCACATGACATCTTGTGCACCCTGGCATGACTTGTTACACCTACCACTTGACACGACATGGTACCGTGCACCTCTCGACATGACATGATTCCTATATATTACCTGGCATGACCTGTTGTACCATGGCTTTACCTGTTACCTGATCTTGTGTCTAATGCCAACAAACCTGATCTGTTGTCCTTACGGACAGTTCCTGTTGTCTATCCAGACAAACCTGTACCTGCCTGATCCTGTGTTGGCTTTAGCTTCAGATTATTTAATACCTGACTTGAACACATATAACTTGGGGGTATGGGGAAATCAATGATGAAACCTGACTTGTAACTCGACAGTTCGCTACTTTTACTGATCAGTCTTAGAGGCTAGGCCAGCCTTGGGATGATGCTGCTGACATCATCCATCGTTATCCACTACCTTTTTAGAGGCTAGGCCAGCCTTGGGATGATGCCATGGACATCATTCATCGTTACCCTTTTCCTTTTAGTGCCTAGCGGCATGTCTCGGTTTCAGCCCGAGAATCTTCACCGTGATCCCGGGCACGCACGGGATACTATTGAGTTACATCGATAATTCATCAAATTGATTTCAAAGACTTGAGAGTAGTTAACCCAATAGACCAGTTTAGATTACTCACTGCACACTACCTTCCACTACCCTGATCTATATTGTTGTTATACCTGCTTTACCATTTATGATCATACTTGCATGTCTTGCTACCCTGTTTATATATTATTGCTTGATGTTATGACGCACTGACGTCTGAGTTTTGCATGGCCCAGATTCCGTACCTTTGCTGCAGTCCGAGAAGGAGTACTTCAGCCAGCAGGCTGAGCAGTGAGGACTCTTTAGTAGTTAGTTCTTTTACTTTTCAGTATTGATATTTCTGATGTGAGCCCGCATTATGGGACATACATTCCAGTTATTCTTGTATTGGATCTTTTACTTTCGCATTATTTTTAATCTTGACTCATTTTATTTTGGCTTATGGACATGTGCTAGATAGTTTATTTCTGTTCTTGATATCTCTACAGCCGTAATGTGACCGTGGAAGGATATTTCCTATCCACAGGTAGCATGGTTGGCTATGTCACGTGCCCATCTTAGCGTACTCTGGAAAGCAGGGCGTGACATGGTTCTTTTGGTATCAGAGCCATAGGTTAATTGGGTTTGATTCTTTTGTAGTTGGGTATTGGACCCAATACACGAATCAGAATACTCGTGATTAGGAAACATGTCCTGCCACCTTACCGTCTTACCATTCTTGAATCTAACCTCCTCCAGATTATACTTTTACGATATGCAAACCTCCTTTGCATATCTACTCGAAACCTGGTTCCTTGTTATCTCTAGAACTTAGGCCACTTGGGTGGAGTTATGTAATTGTAGCTATGATACCGCGGCATAGTTACAATGCGGTACTCTATTTAAGTGACTTGGAGTTCTAGCCTTGATTCATATCCTTGATCTATATTTTGAATCTGTATCATACTAATCCTCTTTGGTGTCTTGGTGCAGCATCATGGAAGCTAAAATCTACAATCGTACCAGAGGTGTATGGATGACGCCATTTTGCTTGGAGTAATTCGTGACTTACTTGAGGACCGCAAGCGGCAGACCGAGCTAAAGCCGACGTTTGCACTAAACCAAACGCCCGTACGTAGAAGTATTACGGTGAACCGATGCGGTGTATCACCAATGAAGAAAACAATCGTTGCTGATCGGAGAAGGAGCGTGATTTGTGACTTTTGCCGTTTGCCTGGATATGTGCAAAGGGAGTGTCGAAGAAAGCGTGGACTCTGTTTGGTTTGTGGAGCGGCGGATCATACTATCAATGCTTGTCCGTCGAAGCTTTGTAAGAAAGAGAATGTTCAGAGGCCAGTTTTGCCCAAGCAAAAGGGAAGGTGTTGTGCGATTACTGCCAACGACCGGGTCATTATTGAAGAGATTGTCGTAAGAGACTTGGACTTTGTCTTATTTGCGGATCAGCGGATCACACCATTGATACTTGTCCGTCAAAGCAAAGATTGAAGGAGGATACTCGGGAGCCACCGCAAAAGCAGTTTCCGGACCAGGAGTAGTTAATTCGGGGAGCTAATCAGGCTCAAGCTTTTACCCTGATGGCTGAAGAGACTAAAGCCTCAGAGGAAGTCGTTTCAGGTACCCTACTTGTTCATGGTTTTCGCGCATTAGCGTTATTCAATTCTAGTGCATCCCATTGATTTATGTAGTCCAAGTTTATTACTATACACTCGATGACTTGCACGACCCTGTTTAGTTATTGGAACATACACACTGGGAATGGAAAAATCATAACTAATAGAGGGTGTAAGGACTGTTCCGTTGTTGTTTGAGGACGGGAGCTATTGCAGATTGCTTGGTGATTGATACGGGTAGCTATGAAGTCGTCTTGGGAATGGATTTTCTCGGCACTTTCCATACTCACATTGATTATAGGGCAAAGAAAGCGAATTTCCAGATTCCCGGACACCCAGAGGTTGTCTGGAGGAGGCAGTTCTGTCGAGCCATTCGAAGTTAGGGCTAGGCCGACAACTAATGATCTTTCGTCGATGAAGGTTGATAAAGATGAAGTATCAGCTGTTGTTCGAGATTTCATGGATGTATTCGAGGACATATCAGGTTTTACTGCCGAAAAGAGACCTAGAGTTCATGATTGATCTTGTTCCTGGTGCAGCGCCAGTCTCTAAAGCGTACTATCCAATGGCACCAGTGGAGTTGGAAGAAGTTAAGAAGCAGGTTACTGAATTACTTGAGAAGGGTTGGATCCGAAGCAGTAACTCGTCGTGGGGAGCTCCAGTTCTTCTAGTCAAGAAGAAAGATGGCACAAGAAGGATGTGCATCGATTATCGAGAATTAAACCGGGTGACTATTAAGAACAAGTACCCGATCCCTCGCATTGGCGAACTATTTGAGCAGCTTAGTGGCGCGAGGGTATTTTCGAAGCTGGATTTGTGATCCGGATATCATCAGGTTCGAGTAAAAACAGAAGATATTTGCAAGACGGCGTTCCGAACTCGGTATGGACATTACGTGTATTTAGTGATGCCCTTCGGAGTAACGAATGCACCGACAATATTCATGGACTTGATGAACCGAATCTTTTCACCATTCTTGGACCAGTTTATTGTGGTGTTCATTGATGATATTCTGGTCTACTCGAAGAGTATTGAAGAGCATGCAGAACATTTGAAGATCGTACTGCAGACGTTGTGGCAAGAAAATTTATATGCAAAGGTGAGCAAGTGCGGGTTTTGGCTTCAAGAAGTGAAGTTTTCGGGGCATGGTGATGGAATCACCGTTGATCCCGAAAAGATTGCAGCAGCTCGAGATTGGCCGATTCCGAAGAACATGGCAGAGATCGGAAGCTTTCTTGGACTTGCCGGGTATTACAGGAGGTTCGTGGGAGAACCTTGCTCGTCTGGCGGAGCTGATGGCTGACTACGATCTTGATCTTAAGTACCATCCGGGGAAAGTTAATGTCGTGATGGATGCGCTCAGTCGGTTACCAGCAATTCAGACGTTCACTACACAGAAGGAACTCATTGAAGACTTTCGAAGATTTGATTTGGAGGTTGTGCTACCGCATTCTTCGGGACAGTTGATGCAGCTGCAGGTACCTTCGTCGTTGGTCGAGAATATTAAAGCAGCGCAGTCGCAGGACCCTAGATTGCAAAAGTTTTGAGAATGGGTTGAAGCTGGGCTTCGAACAGATTTACTGATCCATGAAGATGGTTTGTTGCGTTTGGTAGCCGTTTGTGTGTGCCAAAGAGAGATATTCGTGAAGAACTTATGAAGGAGGCGCACAGTTCAGCATATTCCGTACATCCAGGAGGCACGAAGATGTACCGAGATATACGACAGCATTTCTGGTGGGAAGGCATGAAACGGGAGATTTCCCACTTTGTGGCAAAATGCTTGGTGTGTCAGCAAGTAAAGGCTGAACACCAAAGGGTTGCTGGTTTATTGCAACCACTTCCGATTCCTCAGTGGAAGTGGGAACATATAACCATGGATTTCGTGACAGCTCTACCACGGAGTCCAAAAGGCAACAATGCAGTATGGGTGATTGTTGATCGTTTGACCAAGGCAGCTCATTTCATTCCTTTTCGGGTTGGTCAATCAGCAGAAATTTTGGCAGAACGGTACATACAGGAGATTGTAAGATTGCATGGAGTACCGGTGAGTATCGTGTCCGACCGTGACACTCGGTTCTTATCACACTTTTGGAGGAGCTTACAGGAAAATTTGGGGACTCGATTGAAGTTTAGCACAGCTTATCATCCTTAAACAGATGGCCAGTCGGAGAGAACGATCCAAACTCTTGAAGATATGTTGAGAACTTACATGTTGGACTTCAAGGGTTCATGGGAGGATCATCTACATTTGGAGGAGTTTCTTACAACAACAGTTTCCAGGCAACTATTCAGATGGCTCCATTCAAAGCTTTATATGGTCGCAAGTATCGTTCACCTGTCTGTTGGGACGATGTCGGTGAACGAAAATTGTTGGGACCAGATTTGGTTGTGCAGACAGTTGAGAAAGTTAACGCGGTCCGGAATCATAGAAAGCAGCACAAGACCGACAGAAGAGTTGGGCTGATACGTCGAGAAGATCTCTAGAGTTTGCCGTGGATGATTTGGTATTCTTGAAGATATCACCGACTAGAGGGGTGATTCGTTTCGGAAGTCGAGGAAAGCCCAGTCCTCGATTCGTCGGACCCTTTGAGATTTTGGAGCGTGTTGGTGAGGTAGTGTATCGATTGGCGTTACCGCAATCCTTGGCGAATGTGCATGATGTGTTTCACGTATCTCAACTCCGTAAGTATGTTCGAGATGAAACACATGTGTTGGATCATTCGGAACTGACTGTACGAGAAGACTTGAGTTTTGAGGAGCGACCGATTGCGATTGTGGATCGAAGGGAAAATGTTCTTAAGAACAAAGTTATCCCTCTTGTACTTGTTTCTTGGGGTAATCGCTCACATGGGGAGTCAACTTGGGAACGAGAAAATGAAATCCGGCAGAAGTTTCCCCATCTTTTCTTGTAGTTTGTTGGTCGTTTGTCCTTTTTGTGTTCTTGGAATTTTGAGGACGAAATTCTTTTTGTAGTTGGGTATAATGTAACAACCGAGTTCAGTTATACCGATATTTGTTACCGTATTTGTTTGTTTGTGGTGCCTTATTGATTTATCATGTTTGGATGCGAATGGTAGTTTACTTTTACATTGCACTCGACCCGACCCGCTTGCTTGAACTGGTTGATTCATATTCCTAAACTACCCTGTCCTGTTAATTAGACACGTGCATTTCATGTATACTGCATTTTAACATTTCACGTAGCATCGCGTATTTTACATGTAACATTTTAGATCACGTAAAATAATTTAAAAGTACATAGCATGGCCTACATGTTACCCCTAACCCTGTGGTAGCGTCCTTGCATCTTGTTCTCGTCCCGTTCAGTAAAACAGACGTGTTTGGATGGCTACGCGCACGTACATGCATCCGTTCTTGGGGGTATGCATTTTTTGTTACATAATCTTTCATTTTAAATTTTGGAACTTACGGATAATTTTCGTATTTCAAATCTAACGTTTTAGACCCGTCCCGGGCACGTTTTGGATTAAATTTGTATTTACCGGGAAAATCTAAATTTTTGTTTAATACGTTATAATAGTAAAAGATTTTATAAACAGCTTAAATTTTTTGTATAAGCCAGCAAATCTTTAAATTATGAAATCTTTCCTTAACAAACTCTTTTCTCTCTCCCCTTCCATTCCACCAATCATCTCTTCTCTTTCGCATTGGTAGCCCCCACGACATCTCCCTCCCTCTGCTTCCTCTCCTTCTCTTTCTCTTCCCCTCTCTCTCTCCGCAGCTCTCTCTCTCTCTCTCAAGCCTTTCTCTCTCCTCTCGCTTTCCCCCCTCTCTCCTCTCGCGGTAAGCGGAGTCCCGGCACCGCCTCCCCTCCTTATCGTCACCGCCTATTCTTTTTCTCCTTCTTCTATATTTCCAGCGCCACGAAACCCATTTGAAGCAAACCCTAACCCTTGAAGCTCTGCGGCCTCCTCCCTTTTCCTCGATCCCATCACCTCGTCAGCCATTCCCGCACCCTCGTCGCCTCTATCTTCTCTTCTTCCTCCTTTTTCTTCTCTCCCGAGTGCTCAAGAAACCCTGCACACCCGAACTCGCCGACCACCTCTCGCCGTCGCCTCCTCATTCATCTCCTTTTCTCTCTCCCTTCTCTCCTCATCTCCTTCATTCTCCAAGAACCAACCCGCGCACCCCCTGCACAACACCCAGCCAACATCAGCCGACCCCAAACCCTAACAACCAACCCTCTTCGCCGGAGCTCCGATCACTGCCGTCGACATCATCACCCCCTCTGCAAACACAGAGCACAAGCACAGTAAGCCTTCCTTCTTCTTCTTTCTTCTTCTTCCTCCTTCTTTATTTCTTCTCTTTCTTCATTTCTTGAATGCTTTGTTTTCCGTAGTTCGCCGGAGCCATGCTTGACGCCGACAATCTCGACGACCCAGCGAGCGTACCTGACCCGTGTGACCACTTTGTGCATTGTTTGGATCCGTTCCGTATACCGTGCGCGCATCACGGCTTTTCCCACCGACGTGTGACATTCCGTATACCCATATCGCGATCCGTCTAGGCAAGTAAAACTTGCTACATGCTATCTATATGGTTTTATAACTATTTAATTGCATAGTAAATCTATAGATTACATAAAGTGCCACATGTTCCATTTTACTTTTCGATGTCCATTATATCATTTTAGATTTATAGCTCGAAACATACCATGTTGCATTTTAGTTTACTATACATAGTTCCAACATCTATATTTAAATCAAATAACAATTATTTGCATAGCCCATAGTACCCCTTTTATAGTTTATACCCTATCGGACGACCGTTTGCATACATCTAGCCTGATTTATATTCAATTGCATCTCTAGATTATTTAGTGCATATTAACATGATTTTAACATCCATATTTGTTATACTGTATTTAAGTAATGTTGAAACTATCCCTTAAACCCAAACTGATAACCGTGCATCGATATAATTTAATCTGTACCTATTTGCATATTATATTACAATGTTCCGGTTTATTGTTCTAGTAGTACCCATGCTTGTTTTGTATACCCATGCCTATGCTAGTTGATTATGATCACCCACATGACATCTTGTGCACCCTGACATGACTTTTTACACCTACCACTTGACACGACATGGTACCGTGCACCTCTCGACATGACATGATTCCTATATATTACCTGGCTTGACCTATTGTACCATGGCTTTACCTGTTACCTGATCTTGTGTCTAATGCCAACAAACCTGATCTGTTGTCCTTACGGACAGTTCCTGTTGTTTATCTAGACAAACCTGTACCTGCCTGATCCTGTGTTGGCTTTAGCTCCAGATTATTTAATACCTGACTTGAACACATATAACTTGGGGGTATGGGGAAATCAATGATGAAACCTGACTTGTAACTCGACAGTTCGTTACTTTTACTGATCAGTCTTAGAGGCCAGGCCAGCCTTGGGATGATGCTGCTGACATCATCCATCGTTATCCACTACCTTTTTAGAGGCTAGGCCGGCCTTGGGAGTTCGAGAGTTCGAAGACGTATTTTCTGAAGACATCTCAGGTTTGCCTCCCGATCGAGCTCTTGAATTCAGTATTGACTTAGTACCTGATGCACAACTGGTGATCAAAGCACCATATCGCCTAAGTCCTGAAGGATTGAAGGAGATCCGTACTCAGCTGGACGAACTTCTGAAGAAAGGATGGATTCGTCCCAGTACTTCAAGTTGGGGATCGCCAGTTCTGCTTGTGAAGAAGAAGGAAGGTTTATACAGAATGTGTGTGGATTATAGAGCTCTGAACGAATTCATGATAAAGAACAAGTATCCACTACCGCGAATCGGCGAACTGATCGATCAGCAAAGTGGGTCTTGCGTTTTCTCAAAGTTGGATCTTCGTTCGGATTATCATCAGGTGAAGGTCAAAGAGTCTGATATTCTTAAGACGGCATTCAGGACTCGCTATGGTCATTACGAATATCTCGTGATGCCATTTGGAGTGACCAATGCACCATCCATATTCATGAATCTGATGAACCAGGTTTTCCGAAAGTACTTAGACAGATTTGTTGTTATTTTCATAGACGACATCCTGGTGTATTCAAAGAGTCGGAAAGAACACGCTGAACATTTGAGGATTGTCCTAGAGACTTTGCGACAACATCAACTTTATGCCAAGTACAGCAAGTGTGAATTTTGGCTAGATCAAGTCGGATTTCTCGGACATATCGTTTCAGGCGAAGGAATCTCTGTGGATCCAGCTAAAGTATCAGCAGTAAGCGAATGGCCGACACCAAAGACAGTGAAGGACATTCGAAGTTTCCTGGGTTTAGCAGGATACTACCGAAGATTCATATAAGGCTTTTCGAAGATTGCAACACCCCTGACCAAGCTTACACGTAAAGATGAAGCATTCGTGTGGTCAGAAGTATGTGAACAAGCTTTTGTAGAACTCAAGTCAAGATTGACATCAGCACTTATTCTCGTAATACCGGACCAATCTGGAGGATTTGTTATGCATTGCGATGCATCTGATAAGGGATTAGGATGTGTTCTACACCAGCACGGTAAAGGTGTAGCTTATGCATCAAGACAGCTGAAAGTTCAAGAGCGTAACTATCCAACGCATGACATGGAGTTGGAAGCCGTTATCTTTGCACTTAAGATTAGGCGCCATTATCTTCTTGGAGAACTGGTATATATATACACAGACCACAAAAGTCTGAATTATGTGTTTACTCAGAAGGAGTTAAACATACGGCAGAGAAGATGGTTATAACTCATGGCGGACTTCGACATCAACCTACAATATCATCCAGGAAAGGTGAATGTAGTTCCTGATGCACTTAGTCGCCAACCCCTATCAATGAATCTCACCGCACAAAGGAAGCTACAGCAGGAATTGCACAAGATGGAGATAGAAGTGGTTATGCCAGGTAACGCTTCGTATTTGATGAACCTACAAGTTCAATCTACAATTGTCAATCAGATCAAAGTAGCTCAAGCAAGTGATGCCAAGTTGCGAAAGATCTAAGAACAAGTAGAAAGTGGACTTCGAACAGACTTTATCATTCACGAAGACGGATCTTTGAGTTACAGAAGTAAATTGTGTGTACCACAAGGTCCTGTTCAGGAAGAGTTGATGAAAGAAGCTCACAGCTCTCCATACTCAGTACACCCTGGTGGTACAAAGATATACAAAGATGTACGTCAACATTACTGATGGCATGGAATGAAGCGTGAAGTAGCCAGAAGCATAGCCAAATGCTTGGTGTGTCAGCAAGTGAAGGTTGAACGTCACAGAACTGTTGGTTTATTTCAACAATTACCTATCCCAGAATGGAAATGGCAACACATCACCATGGATTTCGTGACTGCTCTTCCTCGCAGCACGAAAGGTAACGATGCAGTATGGGTTATTATGGATCGACTCATAAAGTCGACTCACTTTATTCCCTTTCGAGTTGGTCAATCTACCGAGACATTAGCAAAGAAGTACATGGAGGTAAGTCTGAATCTAAGTAAGAGTTAACTCTTTAATGTGTACTATCTCTAATACTCATGAACTCATGCAAGAAATCGTGAGATTACATGGAGTACCGGTTTGCATTGTCTCCGATCGTGACACCAGATTCCGATCGCAGTTTTGGCAGAGTCTGCAAGCTACCTTGGGAATGAGTCTGAACTTCAGCAAAGCTACCATCCATAAACAGATGGACAGTCTGAGCAAACGATTCAGATTCTTGAAGACATGCTAAGAGCGTGTATGTTAGACTTCGAAGGATTGTGGGAAGATCACCTACATCTTGTAGAGTTTTCATACAACAACGGCTATCAAGCGAGTATTGGAATGGCACCGTTTGCAGCTCTCTATGGAAGGAAGTGTCGATCACCATTAAGTTGGGACGACATCGGAGATAGGGAACTCCTTGGACTAGAGATGATCGTGGCGACTGTGGACGTAGTGTGCACGATCAAGGAAAGAATGCGTATAGCCTAAGACCGACAGAAGCATTAGGCTGATGCAAAGCGCCGACACCTGAAGTTCCAGCTGGGAGATTATGTGTTCTTAAAGATCTCTCCAAATCGTAGAGTAATTCGGTTTGGCAAGAGGGGTAAGCTCATTCCGAGGTACATTGGACCGTTCGACATACTCGAACGAGTCGGAGAAGTGGCATATTGTTTGGCATTTTCACCCTTATTGGAAGGAGTGCACAACGTATTCCGCATATCCCAGCTTCGAAGATATGTGAGCGACCCCAGCCACATCCTTGATCACTCCGAGCTCACTGTACAGACAGACTTAACTTGTGAGCAACAACCCGTTGAAATCCTGGACAAAAAGGTAAAGTCACTATGGAACAAGGAAGTAAATTTGGTCCGAGTGATGTGGAGAAAAGATTCACCAGGAGAATCAACGTGGAAACGAGAAGACGATATGCATGCAAGATACCCTTACCTGTTTGTAAACTAATCCTCAAATAATTGTAAATTTCGAGAACGAAATTTTTATAAGGAGGGTAGAATGTAACGACTCTATTTTGATTGTACAAAAATTTTAAAGTTAAGATACAGAATGGAGTATTTACAAGTCTGAGTATACTTTAAATGTTGTTTTTAATTAACGAACAGCAAGAAAGCACTTGTAGCTCATTGGTAAAGCCCTTGCACTGCTGTGACGTAGCTCCCGTGTTCAAATCCCCCAGCCACATATTATTTTTACCGATTTTTATTTTAAACTTTTTGGAAGCCCAAAATTTTACACGTGCAATATACGTAAAATAAAAAGTCAGATAAAACAAACATGTACAAAATATCATATGAACAGAGAGGGACAGGTGGCATGCATTCGACGGTCCCATTCAATAGAATGGCCGACGAGATCGGCCTCAGGGCCGGCACCGACGGTCCCCTCGTGGGCAAAAGCACCCGTGCTTTTCCCACATGACCCTTGGCCTATCCCTTAACCCATGTTCTGTTTGATTTTCCTGCATTTATCTAGAGAGTGTAAATTCACCATTTAATTCAATTTTTAATGCATTTTTAATTCTCTCTTCATTCTCAAAATCCTAATTTTACCTTATAAATACAACTCCATATCCTAGCCCTCTTCATTCTAAAATCTCTTGTTAAAAATTCTCAAAATTTTCCAAGTCAAACAAGAATACAAGTGAAGTTAGCACTAGGTCAAGTTCCGGCGAGGATTCGAGACGATTCTGGCGACCCCGCGACTTCGCGAAGCCACTAAACTTTCCCTCAACCTCCCCTATCTTCTCTAAGCTAGTAAGTCTCACCTCTATACTTCTCTTTCTATTATAAAACTTATCTTTTTCAAATCACATCGGTAAGAGGAGTTATACCGATCTTTAAATTCTATTCTCTTTATAATTGCAATTTTTTCGTAAGAACCAATCATCCAAATCATCAACCTTGCTTGTTAATTATTAAACATTTTTAGAAACAAGTTTCAATTTAAAACTCCATGTAAAACAACTTTTATTAAGCTTTTACGCTTAAATACAATGAAATTACATATGACATCGTTTAATCATTCTTGCTTATATTACATTTAGAAAAATCTCACGAGGTAATGACCTACCTCTCACAAACACGCATCTTGACATAGCACGATTCCCTTGAACAACAATTTTATGGCAAATACGACTTTTACATCAAAATACCATAAGCTATTAAAAAAATGTATTCTTTAAATTGTGTTATTTAAATTCCTTACGATTGTGCCTTTACAACCTATTTTTGGGGAGTCCGATTCAGTTGGTGCGGGTTATCGCATATCCATCGGAATAGTAGGGCAAGATGCAAACCTCCTCACGGAGCATACGATCTCGATGGAATTTTTAATGCAATTTTTAAGAAAAACGTGATTTTCTATTTAATAAATAAAATTTATTTTTAATAATTATATATAAATATTATCAAACCATCTATTTTAAATATATAATAAATTCCATGTTTTTCTAAATAAAAGAAAAGAATTACAAGTTTCATGAAAATACCATCAAGAATCCATTCAAGTCAAGTTTACACTAAAATACCTTGAACTATTCAATATATATATATATATATATATATATATATAATCACTAATATACCTCATTATATAAAATTCACATCAATGAAAATTCTAAATAACAGAAATAAATACTTGAGATTTATTTTGAAAGTATACCAAAAATAGTTTTTCATAAAACCCCTCAAGTTATATTAATTTACAATAAGGACCCTAGTAAATATAGGTTTAAGCGGGACCAATTCTCTTGAGCCTCAGAAAGCCGGAGAAAATGGGTGTTTGCCTATTTAAGATAGACAACTAAAACGGGGTTATCAAATGTTAATTGTCTTGGAAAAAGACACAAATCCTGCCGTCCATGTGCAGCAGTTACCGATAACTCCAAAACCTAATTCAGGACCCAAATCTGTTTTAAGTGTCTGACTCAATTTGAGTCTCAGTCTAATCTGAATACAATCTAAACATGAATACAATCCAAACATAACTCCAGCTCAACATGAATCCAAGATATCAAAACATGTATACTTGAACTTGACATGAATACCAGAGTTATACAAACATGCAACATGTCTTGACTTGACCAAACCATGGATATATCTTGAACTTGACTACATGACTATCCGTTTATATCCTGATCTATTTACAGGAACAATTTATACCATGGTCTTGGCAAGTATTATATCTACAAACAATACAATATACATTATGGGGTTTTAAAGGGGTAGACTGGTACGGAATGTGTTAAAAGTGGCACGGCACTAAAAGACACCTACATGAATATCCTATGCCGTTGTCCCGTGGGTTTTGACGGGGCCTTATACTTACATGTTACCTTAGTCTACGAAGCAAGTTGGACTCCTCTCGTATACACTAGCACATTCTGTACCAAGCTACAAACAACTATGTTAGCATAACAAACACATAAGTTAACTATTCTATTTTCTTACCTGTCTATTTCTATTCTACCTATTGGGACTTACCGAACGCTAGTTCACTGACGACATTCCTATTTCTTCTTTCTTTGGAATGTTATCAGGAGGACCCGACTCTCAGGAGATCGAGCCCAGCCAGGACGATTTGGAGCAGTTCACTGAAGATACAGAGTTCTAGATCTACCTGTACTTACTTTACTTTCAGTTCATATGTCATTGTTTAGGCATTGCTTTCCAGCATTGTATTTACTTTTCAGTTGTATATAAAGAATGTTTATCAATAAAAAGTTGTTGTTTTATTACATCTCTTGTTATTCTTGTGTTATTCATTTATATTGCTTATTTACGCTTAACGTGTTTACTTCTGAGTAAATACGTTACGGGACTCGCCACGTCCCCTTCCCCATACACCGGGAAGCGGGGCGTGACATTCTCGTTGCTCCCACTGTCTACGAAGCCCTCTGGCTGATCCATATAGATACACTCTTCTAAAGTACTGTTTAAAAAAGCGGTCTTTACGTCCATCTGCCGATCTCATAGTCATGGAAGGCAACAATGGCAAGTAAAATCCGAATGGATTTCAGCATACCCACTGAAGAAAAGGTTTTATCATAGTCCAAACCCGGTCTTTGATGAAAACCTTTTACAACAAGTCTAGCCTTATAGGTTTCCACCTGTCCATCAGTACCAATCTTTTTCTTAAAGATCTATTTGCAGCCGACGGGTTTTACCCCTGGCGGTGCAATGTCCAAAGTCTAAACTTTGTTGGTATACATGGACTCCATTTCGTATCGTATAGCATCCGGCCATTTCACAAATTCCCTACTAGAAATAGCCTGCTCGAAACTAGTAGGATCATTTCCTTCCAAGATGCAATTCTCTCGATCCCCGTCTACAAGAAAACGTCAGAACCTCTCGGGCAGATAAGAAATCTTGCTAGATCGACGGAGTGGCTGGGGTTCGTCGAGTACTATTGAATCTTGATATCAAATCCTTAGTTATAGTTTGCCCTTCTGGAATTTCTTCCAGTTCTACCGTGCTCCCATTAATTTCTTTTGCAAGAAATTCCTTCTCTAAAAAAATGGCGTGGCGAACAACAAACACCTTCTGTTCCTCGGTATGGTAGAATAGATATCCATGCGAATGTTTAGGATATCCCACAACCTTACAAAAAACGGACTGTGCCTCAAGCTTACCGGGTTCTGCTTCTTTACATAAGCAGGACATCCTCATATCTTAATAAAATTAAGGTATGGTCTCTTCTCCTCCCACATTTCATGTAGAGTGGTAGGCACACATTTAGTAGGAACCCTATTCAATACATATACAGCTGATTCAAGTGCATATCCCCAAAATAAAAGAGATAACTCAGCACTACTCATCATGGAGCGAACCATATCTAATAGGGTACGGTTCCTCCGCTTCGATATACCGTTGTGCTGTGCTGTATACGGAGGAGTAAGATGAGAGAGAATACCATTCTCTTTTAAGTAGTCGAGAATTTTCGTGCTTAAGTACTCCCCTCCTCTATCAGATTGGAGAATCTTGATACTTTTACCAGTCTGGTTCTCTACTTCGTTCTTATATTCTTTGAATTTCTTAAAAGCTTCGGATTTGTGTTTCAAAATATACACATATCCAAATCAAGAGAGATCGTCGGTGAATGTAATGAAGTAAGAGAACCCACCCCTTGTGTAACGACCGTAAAAGTCCTATACACTTTTATTAAATCCAATATTCATAAAAGAGTGTATTTTTGTCCTGGTTTCGAGTTATAAGTTATTTTTGATAATTTATGTACAAGAAACTCCTTATAACTCATTGGTTAAGCCTCTACACTGTTGTCCCATAGCCTGCAAGTTCGAATCCTATCAGTTCCAATTATTTTTAATATTTTTCTTTTTAATTTTTTCGGAAGCCCAAGAGTTGCACATGTATTATACGGGGAAACGAAGAGTTGCAAATAAATCAAACAATAAAAATGAGACATAAATAACCAAATGAAGGCACTGCACGAACCCTGAGACCCCACTCTCTTTTTCGACCGCCGGTTTCCTTGTTTTGACCTCTACCGGCGGGTGGAATATCCCTAAATCCCCCCATTTTTTGCCTATGCATTCCTTCAGCTCCCCACTGCTCCTTTTTCCTATTTGATTTTCCTACAATTAACCAGATAACCCCAGACCCTTCATCCACCCTTTTTACTCCCACTTTTAATACATTTTATTATCTTTTTAATTTCCTCTACACCTATATTTACCTCTATAAATACCAAGCATATTCCCAAGTTCTTCCCTCAAAATTATACTGAAATCGTTCCTCTCAAATACCCTCAAAGAAATTCTAACTCTCAAGTCCTTTAAGTTCATCTCTCAAGATCAAGGTGAAGTCAGACTCTCGGATTCGAAGCACTCAAAAATCCTTCCAAGATTCCTCCACTGCTACACAACTCGTGTAGGGGACGTCGGTAGATCAAGCATACTCTCTTAGTCACAATCTCGGTCTCGGTTCTACAAACTGAGGCCTCTACTCTTCCTTCTCATTCATACGAGTACGAAAGCGCAATTGTAAGTCTCCATCCCTACCTCCTTCATCTTTTCTCTCCTACACCTAGAGTTGTACTTCCCAACCATCTTGACTCATCCGTTTGTTGCCTTTTTTCACATCACCATCAAAATACGACTTTTGGTGGCTAACTTCACTCTTAAAATTATTGTTGTAAAACTTTGAATTATCCATTATAATTGCATGTTACTATTAATAAGGGATTATCAGTTACCATCATACCACCAATTACATGTCATGTTTCACCTACATATCATATGAATTTAAAATGAAAGTTTGTTATTGTTAAAACTACCCTAGAATGCATGTAACGCCAAAATACCATGAACTTAAAGAGTAACCCTTATTTAATAATTAGCATATATACCTTTAAGAAAATCCATGGGATAACGACCTACCCCACACGCACACTTTTGATTCATAGCACGATGTTCTAAGTATATGGTTAATTAAGAGAATAAGTTTTTCATTAAAATACTATAGTTTTACAAAAGGGTTTCTTTTAAATCGATATTTTAAATTCTTGGCAATTACGCCTCTACAACTCTCGCTAGGGGGCCCGCTAATGGATGGTGCGGATTATTACATATCCTTGGGATAGTAGAGTAAGATGCAGAACTCCTCACGGAGTATTCGGTTTTGAAAGGAAATAAAAATATGGTTTTTAAGAAATACGACTTTTCTAAACAAAACAAACTTTGAAAAAATTATATAAAACTATGAATCCATATTTTCAATAAAAACATATTATGAAACTATATTTTTAAAATGAAAGATTAAAATTTTAATTAAATACCATCAAGTTTCCAAAAGAGCTAGTTTTCATAAAAATACCATAAACTTTTAAAAGCTAGGTTTTTATCACTAAAACACCCCAACAATTAAAATACATGTTCATAAAAACTCTAAATATTATAAATCACCCTCGAGATTTATTTTTAAACAATATTAGTATATTTTTCATTAAACCCTCACGAGAAATGCAAACAATATAAATACAATATAAACAACAATAATAAATCTCTAGGGACTCTAGATTAATATAGGTTTAAGCGGTATCATTTCTCTTGAGCCTCAGGGAGCCGGAGAAAGCGAGTGCTTGCCTATTCAGATTAGACAAGTTTAACGGAGTTATCAAGGGCAATTTTCTTTCAAAAAAACACAAATCCTGCCGTCCATGTGCAACAGTTGCCCGATTACTCCCGAACTTTAGAAATTCAAAAGCTAAATCCTTTCATAAGATATTTACTCTAACCTGAATACAAACTCAACCAGGATCCAAACTTTAACATAAATTTGAACCCTTGATCATGAACCAGAACATTAGAAGTTGAATATCCCAAAAGTTGAATACTAGAATACTATGACTTGACGTAAACTTAACATGAATACCAGAACACAATGACTACTATTGAAACTGACTTGACTCGAAGCATGAATACATGAACACTTGACACGAATACTTGACATTGACATGAACTCAATCTTGCAACTTGATATATTCATGGATTCGAGCAAGGCTAGTAATTTTAACTATAATCTAGGATACACGTGGTGCTGGGGTAGTTCAAGTGTGAATCCAATGGAATCTTAGGAGTCCCCTTAGATCATGAATCCATGTCTACTAACACAGACAAGCTATCATGAGGGCACATGTTTCCTTACTCTTGGATTATAGCCTATTAAGTTTAGAATACTTCAACACTAGGTTGAAGTACCGTAACCAATACTCAATTCGGGCCTGTGGTTTCTTACCCCTGAATTACAGCCTGTTGGGTTCGAGAACACTATTGAAATTGGTTGACATTCACTCTTGAACTTACATTAAATTAGTTTACTCATGTAGAGACCTTTTAGGATACTTACATGCACTTCATGTTCACTATACCTACACTACACTGCCATGTTATACTATGCTCATGTTACTTTGCCATGATATATAGAACTGCATGTTAAATAGAATTGCCATGTTTACATTAAATGACATGTTTAAACACCATATCTTCTAGTCCATTACTTCATGATATCCATTTTTTCTTTGTCGTTATACTTTTATACTTCACACCCTTTTTCTTGGGGACTTACCGAGCGAAAGTTCGCTGACGGGCATTCCACCCACCTTTGTTTCTTGGAATGTTCGTCAGATACAGTGGAGACTGAGGAGGTGGACACCACAGAGGAGGAGCATGATCAGATCTCGACCCAGGCCTAGACTAGTTATCATTTTCTTTCAGTTTATGTATGCCACCTGTTTAGGCTTTTCTTTTCTTGTATTTTCTTTTAGTTGAACTCATGTATTATAAATGTATCAAGTTGAATGTAAATAAAGTTGAAGTTTAAATCTCATGATAATTTTTTGTCATTTTATATTGCTCAATTACGCTTAGTGTATTTATTCTGGGAAATGACCTACTCGAAATAAATACGTCGCGGGCCTCGTCACGTACCTGTTTCCGTCTTTTGGGAAGCGGGGCATGATACCTTGCATGTATAGATATTGGACCACATACATCACTGTGTATGAGTCTTAAGAGCTCTGTTGCTCTCTCTCCTTGTCCGGTAAATGGAGATTTGGTCATTTTACCTTTGAGACAAGACTGACAAGTTTCATAGGATAAAAATTTGAACGGATTCAGATATCCATCCTTATGGAACTTAGCTAGTCTTTTCTCATTGATATGGCCAAGTCTACAATGCCATAAGTAGGTCTCATTCGTATCTGAACTTTTTCTCTAGCGTGTGTTTTGTACATTAAAAACTTTATTTTGATTAAGAATATAGATACCATTACACAGTGTACCTTCAGCAACCAATACCTGATTAAGTTAAATGTTCATGATATTTCTATTTAGAACAAAATTATATCCATCTTTATCAATTAAAGAAACTGATATGATGTTGCAAAGTATGGAAGGTATATACTAGCAGTTGTTCAAAACCATAGTATTGTCGCTTGGCAATACTATGTGATATTTACCGACGGCAGCAACATCAACTTGTGCTCCGTTATCTACTCTGAGGGATAAATCACCAGGTCCAACAATCCTACTTTTTCTTAGTCCATATAATAAATTTTAAATATGAGATCCTGATCCGGTATCTAGTACCCAGGAGGTAGGACTGACCGAAAAACGGTTCTCAATAACAAGAACACATGAAGGAGACGCAATAGTATACTTCTTCTTCACCAGGGTCAGTAAGAAATTCATACAATCCTCTTTCCCTTGCTCATGCTCGTGACATTTGTCGCAAGTCAGAGTCGAACCGGCATTCCCCAACCCCGAATAAGAATTCGGGTCGGTCAAGTCATACATTTTATTATCTTGGTAAAGGCGTGACATAGTAACTGCAATTAGAAAAGAGAAAAGAAACACTCAGCATGTGCTCTTGCAAGTTTAGATTGATTATTAATTTATCTAAATAGGATGGCTCCCACTGTTTTCTCGAATTCTCCTTCAAATCTTAAAAGGAGAACTTGTCGGGATCATGTATGCTCCACAAGTTCGCTAACCGTTCAGCCAGGCATGTGTTGGTACTCCAAGAGAGGCTCCCCGTGTTTTCGCACGGATCTAATTAAATAACCTTGTTTCCGCAGAGGCAAACCCCCGTTAACACCTTTCTAGACACCTAATAGGTTAGCTAGTTGTGAAGTGAAAATCTTCCGGGAGTAATCCTACTCATCAGTGAGATCGGGACCTGATCGATCGTGAAAAAGTGTTTGTAGAATAACCGCAATCAATAACGGTGTCGCTCGTAGCTAGCCGAGATGAGTACGGGTCGTCCTTAGGGAAACGTAGAACCTTTATCTTGCTTTAAACGAGTTGATTGAAAAGAGAGAGAATAGTTTTAAGATCTATTTTAAATACGAATATAGATTTTATAAGGAAAATGCTTGTAGGGTTCATAGGATTTAGTAGTTGATGGATGACCAATAAAGATGACTCCTTTTATCTTTTGATAGATTTAAAACTAGATTGATAGTGATGAATGAGGATTAGGGTTCTTGGAAGAAACTAGGGTTTCCCCACTATTGACCCTTGCCCCTTCATTGATCTCTATTCATGTCCAGCCCTTAACAAAACAATTGTTAATCTAATCTCAAATCGCGGTCGAGACTATCAATAACTTGGTAGCGCGCCCGATAAGGATATTAACGATTCTTTTGCTAAAGTTTATAAACTTCATAAGATGTAAAAGAAGTTAAAATATTTTCTCATCCATTGTTCTACCCTAATCCTATGAACCCTAGCAAGCTAGGAATTACTCACGCATGTTGTGAGAAGAAGAAGAAATGATAGAGAATGAGATCATAATTAAAATGCAGAAAGTAAAAATACAGAAAATAAATAATTAAACAAAATGATATACCTTTATTAATCAACTTCACAAGTACAAATCCTATGAATTTAGATTATAAGAGGAAGAAATTGCTCTCGATCTCTGCCTCGTAGGAAGTAGATACTCAGTCGATTTTCACGTCGCCCTATCACGTCGAATCGTGGACCTGTCGTGGATCTCTTGTTCTTTGACGGTGATTTGCTTAGTGTAAAGGTGATGAGTTTTAACTTTAGCCCTTGGTCCTTTATATATCCCTCAAATAAGAAATCCTATATTTCATAGGTTTAGACTTGCCATAAAGATCCACTTTCTAAGTTTTCAGATCCTACAATTTTATTGGCAGATTTTTTATCCTGACATCTTGAATATCTTGATCTCTTGACCTGAGCTAAATCTGCACAAAATCTCCATGAATAATGTTAGTAATATTTATTAATTTAGAGAGAGTATTTTAATTACTTTATATGGTAATAAATCTTTAAGAAACTTGATTAAGAATATTTGATATGCTATGCATCTTTTAATTACTAAAATATTATATAAATATAAAATGCATATATTTTCCTTCATAATTTTAATTATAATATATAAACATATGGTAAATAGTATTTTGCAGATAAACCCAAATATGTTCTATATTTATAACAAACACCTTTAAATATTTAAGAAAAGCAAGGAAAATGTTATATCAAAAGTGCAATATTTTCGACTGAACAGGACCCAACTATCATCATGTAATAACCTAGATGGAAGCCACTCTAGTTACCACACTCCATAAGGTATGCAACATCAGCAAGTTTCCTGTATATTTGAAACTCCCGGTACGATTTTTACCCCATGCGCTTATGACCTTGACTTTAGCCAACAAATCATAACACGCAAGTCAAGTTCTACCCGTTATTATCCAGATTAATTTAGACCCACCCATACTCACCCTTGACTTTAGCCAATAAGGTGGTACGACCGTCCTAAACCAATGCATCTATCTATATTACGGATAAGCAACATATAGTTACCATCCACAATACATTGATTTTGGCCAACAAACACCGCATGATTACTATGTGCTACTTATCCGAAATGACGGAAGGCTATAGATGGTTTTTGGCGAGAATCCATGAACGTATTGAACTTGATTTCATTGAAGGAATCTAGTAATTTCGAAACAAGTGGTTCAAGCTCAATTTTGAAAACTTTTGGTTTTGTGAAAAACCAAGTAGTTTTGGAAAGAACCGAGTGGTTTTGAAATTTGATTCCATTATCTTTTAGGTTTATTTTCTTGCATTAATTAGAATTAATGCGGTCACATCAATTAAGCTCATATGCATCACAGAAAAATCCAAATAGAATGTACGTATATGCCACCCGCAATCGCCACGGGGTCCAGAGACTTTACCCTAAAGTTACTTAACTTACGACAGTACATAGGCAGGGCTAGCGCGGGTGCAAAACGTATACAACATTTATATGTATCATCATCACAAGCAGGTAATAAACATCACAGGCATGCAATAATCAAAATAGAATAGCGGATAAATTAGGAGCCCCGTGTTTCATTTGAGCCACAAATGAAAACCAACATTCTTCGGTCGTATATATAGCTCGAACATCACCTAAAACAAATACTTCTATGAGTGCGGCGAGCAACCCATCAATTCTAGAAGTGTGGCAACCATCACTTAATGACATGAGTGGGCCACCCGACACTTCATGGAATCCGGTATCTTGAGCACTCCACCATGGGTCTATCCTAAACCCTTACA
This sequence comes from Agapanthus africanus, assembly GCA_030015575.1. Lineage (NCBI taxonomy): Eukaryota > Viridiplantae > Streptophyta > Magnoliopsida > Asparagales > Amaryllidaceae > Agapanthus > Agapanthus africanus. The sequence continues at coordinate 749,813,258 of CM057341.1, read as the reverse complement.
AGTGCGGCGAATAGCCCGCCAATTCTAAAGCGAGGCGGTTCAAACTCATCACTATGATACGACCACCAAACACACTCTAGAACTCGGCTACTCGAGCACTTCTCTAGGGATTATCCTAATAAAAGAATGAATGAATATACAATGGTAACATCGACTTCAACCCGGTCATGTTCCAATAAAACAATATACAACAAGTGGTAACGACGACCACAATCCGGCCGCTCGTCCCGTATAAACGAATATACATCAATACTAAGATGAGGGGCCACCCACCTCTACTATCCTGCTAAACCATCACAAGATATACAACACCACAGCATAAACAAGTATTTGCATCCCCGTCAAATCGACTTATAGCAATTAGACAACGTTTACAAACACATATACGAATTAAAAGATAATCAACGATGCTAAAGTTTTGAGTTTAAAACTTTCCGTGTTGCACGTATACAAAGATAGAAGTAAATGAAATCTGGGCAAAAAATAAGTTTATCGAAATCCCAATTCTAAGCAACCAAGACACTGTAGGAAGACGAGATGAAATGGAGTCAAACTGGCCGCAAATTGCTGCCATGAGGAATTTTTAGGCGGCCAAGAAGTTTCAGAATGGCCTCGTCTTTGTACAGTGTCATATACATGCTAATATCATCCTTTTGCAGTACTCCAAAAAAAAATTTAGAATTTTTTTTTAACAGAAACATGAAATTATGGTTTTGGAAAAACGGAAATTTTTCGGTTTCGAAACTTAAGCATTGTGAAAACTAGTTTACATATTTGGGTGGCTCAGATACCATGTAAGTAGACGCTCGTACTCGTGCTGCTAACTAGCGGCCAAGACAGAATACAAAACAAAAAAATTTCTAAACAAAAGCACGAACTTGTACGGCCTAGAATCGATTCCAAACACTAAACTAGTAAACTAGAAAGAGTTAACTACTCAATTAGTGGTTAGATACCTTTGTGGTCATGTCCTTCGTCTTCTATCCCACTTCTTAAGCTCTTAAGAACTCCAGGAACGAGCTTGGATTCCAGTCTTCTTTATCAAAGATGGTCCACCCGAAAGAACCATAACCTAGGCTCTAACTTCACACTTAAAAGCTAAGTGAAGCAACTAGTGAACAAGGCTTTCTAAGAATTGATCATTAGAGATGTAGTAGTATTTATCTCTTGGATTTTCTCTCTTTTCTTTTTTCTTTCTCTGTTTTCAAAAACTCAAGAGAGAGAGAGAGAGAGGAAGAAGAAGCTCAAGGTTGAAGATGAAGCAAGTATGGCCAAGTGAAAACTTATCATAATCTTTTCTTTTTCTCTTCATATCTTTTGAGAATCGTGTGAGTGGAATTGTGACTCACAAGGTGAGTCACAAGCCACACCATTCTTGAAAGATCATATAGAGATGAGAAAAGGAAAGGAGGATACCTTTGTTGGGGTCAAAATTTGCACCCCGGTTAACCAAGTCAAAGTCAAGGTCAGCCCCAAACCAGGTGGGCCCAAGCCCAGCTCAAGCGGGCCCATGCCCAAGTCGAGCCCGCGGCCAGCCTACCCATGCCAAAATAAATAAATAATTTTGTTGTATTTCTTTTCTTTTATTTTATGAATAAATGTAACAAAATGGGCATAAAACCAAATTTTTGTAAGCCCGTGGCTTATGTGCAAAAAAGAAATGGCACATGAGCCATGGGATAGGCAAATTGCCATTTTGAAAAGCCCAAGGGGCTATATGTAAATATGTAAGCCTATATAATGCAACATGATGAAAATATCTAAGATACTTTTTCATTCCCCCAAAACTAGGGTTCTTTGTGCCTCCTGCTCCTTCTCCAAGGTTCTAAACCTTCTCATTTCTTTTGAATTAAATCAAGAGTTTTACTCTTTCTTTTCCAAAACTAAGTAGTTTTCCACCACAAAACCCACAAATGGGAACTCAGATCTCCCATCAGATCTCAAAAAGGAGAGATTTTTAAAATCTCCTACTTCTTGATCTTCAAGATCCGGCCAACAAAGGAAGAAGGAGACCCATCTCCAGAAACTTCACTTTAGGGAAGAACTAGGGTTCAAGGGGAGAAGCCCTTCATCAGCTTCAAAACATCCAAGGAGTTTAACTCCTCATATATATATATATATATATACAGAATAATAAGTGCTCCTTTCTGGGAGTACAACTCCCATTGCAGGGACCAAGTCTCTTTTGCTGCTCGAGCGCCCACGTGCTGACACGTGGTGCGTTAGCGCTCTTGCGCTCAGAGCGCTAGCGCCCGAGCGCCCACGTTCTGACACGTGGTGCGCTAGCGCTCAAAATGCTAGCGCTCTTGCGCTTCGAGCGCTAGCGCACGCCCACGTGCTGACACGTGGTGCGCTAACGCTCAAAGCGCTAGCGCTCTTGCGCTCAGAGCGCTAGCGCCCGAGCGCCCACGTGCTGACACGTGGTGCGCTTGCGCCCGAGCGCCCACATGCTGACACGTGGTGCGCTAGCGCTCAGAGCGCTAGCGCTCTTGCGCTCAGAGCGCTAGCCCCCAGAGCGCTAGCGCCCGAGCGCCCACGTGCTAACACGTGCTAACACGTGGTGCGCTAGCGCTCAAAGCGCTAGCGCTCTTGCGCTTAGAGCGCTAGTGCCCAAAGCGCTAGCGCCCGAGCGCCCATGTTCTGATACATGGTGAGCTAGCGCTCTTGCGCTCAAAGCGCTGTCGCTGGCCCCACGCATCCTTTGGATACCCTTTCCCTTTATACACACACACACACATACTCTACAATACCATCCCCCTCAAAAAAATTTTGGGCTGGGGCACTGTCCCGCATCCCGCAAAGGGGCTGCTAGCCCCCTTGACCCCCAGCCCGCTATCCGGATAGCGGGACCCCCGTAAAAACTCTGTGGGGCCCCCGATATATCCAAAACACCTTCAAAACTCGACACCGCACATTGAGTTCGCATGACCAGTTTAACCCGTTAATCGGAGGTTCTCTCGCTCTAAAGGCGAGTGGTAATTAACGGCAGCTTAGTCCGCGGCTGCCGGTGATTTGGGTCCCCACAATCATTAAACCCCGGCCTACCTTAGGCAGGGGGAATCTGTAATGCGCCTGACAAGCGCGCGCGTATTCCCATCTCAATGGGGTGACGAAAAACACCCTACAGATTCTGGCACGCCTGGTGGGACCAATCTCTCCTCCCATATTTCGGGTTAAACGTTCATGCGAACTCAATCAATATACATGTCTATATTTATACTAAAATAATGCTTTTTCATGCAGGTTTTCAAGCAATCACTTTTCAACAATGTCTCCAATGATGAACTCAGCTCTTAGCACGGCTCCCATCTCATACACGATGAAGATGGACTCCAGAACGGTCCTCCCGGCAAGTCTCGGAAGACAGTGGGAAGAACCGCTGCTACAATTTGGGTCTATTCTGTTTGTCTCGGCTAATGCCATCTCTGCACCTCAAGCTCCGGTAACCGACAAACCGGCCTCGAAAGGCAAAAGGCCAAATGTGTTGATCTCGAGGGCACCCCAACCTAAACGCGAGTCGGTGTTCAAATGGCTCTCCATGGCCCCAGCCGGGGGCAAAGCTGTCAGAACAAAAGAAGTTGCCAGACGTCGTGGGCAAGCCTAGGCGAAACCTTCGACGGACACGCGGGCGGAGGTCTTCTCAAGCATCCCCATCACTAGGCCTATGGCGGCTTTTCGAAGAGCAGAAGCCTGCCAATCGCTCAAGGCAGAGAAGCCGAGGCAGAAGCGGCTCAGATATAGAGCCGACAAAAGGGCTAGGGCTCTGGCCATGTTAAAATTTATGAATTTCCAAAGCCCGGACCGCTCTGCGAAACCAGCTGCCAGCGATGAAAGAATGGCTGAATGTGTTATCCATACTATCTACATGGCCGGACATGAAGAAATGAACCCTCCTCTTCTTCACAGCCATGGTGATGATATGGTTGACGCTACCCAGCATCGGCTCGATCTAAATGATGAAGAGCCTGCTCTGGCCGATAAGCCAGAGGAGCCTGTGGTTCTTGCGGAATTGTGCTCAAGCAATAAAGATGACCCGGTTGTCATAACCGGAACTACAGAACAAGCATTATTCCAATGGCTTCAGAGGCAGCTTCAGGACATGGATGAGAAGTTAGCCAGGGTACAGTCCAAGGTCGACGAATTGGCAAACGTTGCGGCAGATCTCGCGACCCAAGTCGCCCGATTGCAATTACAGCAGAATCAAGTTTTGGTTCATGAGCCAGGGATTGATACCCGGAAGCAGCCAACTGACACCCCCTTCAACCTAAGAGCGGAGCGCCTTCACGAAAAACGGCTGTGATCAGCCTCCAGTCCCTCCGATGCATACACCGAAGGGAAATCGCCTCTGAAAGAGAATCTGGAAAAAGTCTATTCCTCAAAAGGGACAAAGTCCACAAGATATTCAGGGACGCCCTAAGAAACGGTCTACAACTGCCAGAATCAAAGAGGCCGCAAGAAGCGAATATGACCGATGACCCAAAATATTGCCCCTATCACAGAGTGATAGGTCATGCCATTGAGGACTGCTTCGTCTTCAAAGATTGGGTCGAAAGGCGATACAAGACGGGAGAGATAGAACTGTCTAAAGGAGTGTTAGCAAACAGTCAAGCTACGACCGCCGATTCCATACAAATGGAGACCGGAGCCTTTCGGGAACCTAATCCCCTCAGACATGTGCCACTATCTGAAAAGGGCGAACCAAAAATCGATCGGCCTCAAGAACCAGTATCAGTAAGGGCACCTACTCTAATGGAGAGAAAGAAGAAGGTGTACTCCTTCAGGAGGGAGGATGTCCGCAATATATTCGAGAAAATCTTGAACAACGGTCTGCAATTGCCTATTCCGAAGAGGCCACATGAAATGAATATGACCGGCAATCCCGTATACTGCCCATACCATAGAGTGCTGAGTCATACCATTGAAGACTGCTGTGTTTTCAAAGATTGGGCAGAGGACCAATATAAGCTTGGAAAAACCTCACAATTCTCGGATGTATCGGCAAGACACCGAGCTAGGTTGTCATCAACACAGCTCCACCAAGATCAAAGTTCAAGGAGCTGGGATAAGCAAAAAGGACCACCACGTCGTTAAACTGGGAACACCAAAGGACCACCATGTCATTAAACTGGGAATAATCGACCACCACGTCATTAAACTAGGAATAATCGACCTCTGAGTCGTTAAACTGGGAATGTAAATATATATATATATATATATATATATATATATAAACAAAAAATTGTGTAAATAAAAGAGAAATAAAGAAAATCCGAAATGATGGGGCAACTCGCAATAAAAATCAGCGAGTAAAAATAAAGATGAGAATAAAACCGAAATGATGGGGCAACCGCGAATAAATAGCCGAAATGATAGCGCAATCGCGACCTTCACGATAAGAAAGCTGAAATGATAGAGCAATCGCGGTATAAAAAAAACGGCTAATGATGAGTCGCTCCTGGTACCATATTCCAGTGCAGCGATGCAGACGCCAACCAAAATCCAGTTTTCCAAATTTCTTCCAGCCCTATGGCCAGTCCCTAAATTGACTACCGTATACAATCCACGGGCTCAAATAATTCTCATCATACCCATATCCCACCGCAATCACCAGTTACGCGGCTGGTCTCCGCCTTTGGAATTATGCTCCATTGGGTAGCCCCACTCATGTATCCTCACGATACATGAGGGGAACAAACCTTCGTAGGATCCTTACGACTCACAAAGGAAAAACACACTTAGGAGTCCTCATGACTCCTAAGGAGAAAGTACACCTACGAGATCCTTTCGACTCGTAGGGAGAAAATGCTTTTATGGGACCCTCACGGCTCATAAAATTGAAAAGCCTTAGGTGATAGGGATCTAAACCTGTCTCCTAAGCCATCGCTCCCCAATCCACAAGTGGCGAATGATGAATCGCTCCTGGTACCATATTCCAGTGTAGCGATGCAGACGCCAACCAAATTCCAAATCCCAATGGCGAATGATGAGTCGCTCCTAGTACCATATTCCAGTGCAGCGATGCAGACGCCAACCAAATTCCAAACCCCATACCCCAACGGCGAATGATGAGTCGCTCCCGGTACCATATTCCAGTGCAGCGATGCAGACGCCAACAAAGTCCCGAAATTTTTCCGGTCCTACGGTCTGGATCACACATCCAGCAAAACCGTATACAATCCACGGGCGTAAAACAATCCCAATCTCTCCCAAGTCCTACCGGCGAGACCACATTCAAAGTCCCACCGGCAAAAAAAAAGGGAAAAAAGAAAAAAAAAAGGTATGTCCACAAGCAAAATGGGCACGGATGAAAACCCGAAAAGGCTCCGTGAGTAAAAACAGAAGGGCTGCCGGTGAGTTTGTGAAAACCCGAAAGGGTGCAAACTCGTGAAAAATAGATGAAATGCACTCGCAAAGTCCTCTCGACTTTGTGAGGAGAAAATTCCAGCGTGAGATCTTTACGACTCACAAAGGAGCAACACCCTTAGGAATCCCCACGACTCCTAATGAGAAAATACACCTACGAGATCCTTTCGACTCGTAGGGAGAAAATGCTTTTATGGGACCCTTACGGCCCATAAAATTGAAAAGCCTTAGGTGATAGGGACCTAAACCTGTCTCCTAAGCCACTAATTTCCTAATCCTCTCGGGGCAAATGATGAGTTGCTCCTGACATTATTCCAGTGCAGCAATGCAGATGCCAAACCAAAACCAATCCTAAAATGCTCTCAAAGACAGATGATGATTCGCTCCCAGTACCATATTCCAGTATAGCGATGCTGATGCCAACCCAAATCATGATCAACAAGTCAACTTCAACTCCGACACCGCAGAAAGCGGAGCAAGTCAGAATCCAATCTTGACACCGCAAGAAGCGGAGCAAGTCAAGTTCACCCCTGACACTGCAGGAAGCAGAGCAAGTCAAATAGAGCGTCGACCGTCCAGGTCGTAAAAAGGGCAGTGCAGGATTCCTACAAAGCAGGAACCAGATCACTCCGGGCCAGGGAAACGTCTACAACGGACACTCCGTCTCGGAGATGCGTCAAGCGTCGACCGTCAAGGTCGTAAAAAGGGCAGTGCAGGCTTCCCACAAATCGGGAACCCAAATCGCTCCGGATCAGAGCGTCGACCGTCCATGTCGCAAAAAGGGCAGTGCAGGCTTCCCACAAATCGGGAACCAAATCGCTCCGGATCAGAGCATCGACCATCCATGTCGCAAAAATGGCAGTGCAGGCTTCCCACAAATCGGGAACCAAATCGCTCCGGATCAGAGCATCGACCGTCCATGTCGCAAAAACGGCAGTGCAGGCTTCCCACAAAGCGGGAACCAAATCGCTCCGGATCAGAGCGTCGACCGTCCATGTCGCAAAAACGGCAGTGCAGGCTTCCCACAAATCGGGAACCCAAATCGCTCCGGATCAGAGCGTCGACCGTACAGGTCGCAAAAAGGGCAGTGCAGGCTTCCTACAAAGCAGGAACCAGATCACTCGGGGCCAGGGAAACGTCTACTACGGACACTCCGTCTCGGAGACGCGTTAAGCGTCGACCATTCAGGTCGTAAAAAGGGCAGTGCAGGCTTCCCACAAATCGGGAACCCAAATCGCTCCGGATTAGAGCGTCGTCCGTCCATGTCGCAAAAAGGGCAGTGCGGGCTTCCTACAAAGCAGGAACCAGATCACTCCGGGCCAGGGAAACATCTACCACGGACACTCCATCTCGGAGACGCGTCAAGCTCGACCGTCCAGGCCGTAAAAAGGGCAGTGCAGGCTTCCCACAAATCGGGAACCCAAATCGCTTCGGATCAGAGCGTCGACCGTCCAGGTCGTAAAAAGGGCAGTGCAGGCTTCCTACAAAGCAGGAACCAGATCACTCCGGGCTAGGGAAACGTCTACCACGGACACTCCGTCTCGGAGACGCGTCAAGCGTCGACCGTCCAGGTCATAAAAAAGGCAGTGCAGGCTTCCCACATATCGGGAACCCAAATCGCTCTGGATCAGAGCGTCGACCGTCCATGTCGCAAAAAGGGCAGTGCAGGCTTCCCACAAATCAGGAACCAAATCGCTCCGGATCAGAGCGTCGACCGTCCATGTCGCAAAAACGGCAGTGCAGGCTTCCCACAAATCGGGAACCAAATCGCTCCGGATCAGAGCGTCGACCGTCCATGTCGCAAAAATGGCAGTGCAGGCTTCCCACAAAGCGGAAACCAAATCACTCCGGATCAGAGCGTCGACCGTCCATGTCGCAAAAACGGCAGTACAGGCTTCCCACAAATCGGGAACCCAAATCACTCTGGATCAGAGCGTCGACCGTCCAGGTCGCAAAAAGGGCAGTGCAGGCTTCCTACAAAGCAGGAACCAGATCACTCCGGGCCAGGGAAACGTCTACCACGGACACTCCGTCTCGGAGACGCGTCAAGCGTTGACCGTCCAGGTCATAAAAAGGGCAGTGCAGGCTTCCCACAAATCGGGAACCCAAATCGCTCCGGATCAGAGCATCGACCGTCCATGTCGCAAAAAGGGCAGTGCAGGCTTCCGACAAAGCAGGAACCAGATCACTCCGGGCCAGGGAAATGTCTACCACGGACACTCTGTCTCGGAGACGCGTCAAGCGTCGACCGTCCAGGCCGTAAAAAGGGCAGTGCAGGCTTCCCACAAATCGGGAACCCAAATCGCTCTGGATCAGAGCGTCGACCGTCCAGGTCGTAAAAAGGGCAGTGCAGGCTTCCTACAAAGCAGGAACGAGATCACTCCGAGCCAGGGAAACGTCTACCACGGACACTCCGTCTCAGAGACGCGTCAAGCGTCGACCGTCCAGGTCGTAAAAAGGGCAGTGCAGGCTTCCAACAAATCGGGAACCCAAATCGCTCCGGATCAGAGCGTCGACCGTCCATGTCGCAAAAATAGCAGTGCAGGCTTCCCACAAATCGGGAACCAAATCGCTCCGGATCAGAGCGTCGACCGTCCATGTCGCAAAAACGGCAGTGCAGGCTTCCCACAAAGCGGGAACCAAATCGCTCCGGATCAGAGTGTCGACCGTCTATGTCGCAAAAACGGCAGTGCAGACTTCCCACAAATTGGGAACCCAAATCGTTCCGGATCAGAGCGTCGACCGTCCAGGTCGCAAAAAGGGCAGTGCAGGCTTCCTACAAAGCAGGAACCAGATCACTCCGGGCCAGGGAAACGTCTACCATGGACACTCCGTCTCGGAGACGCGTCAAGCGTCGACCATCCAGGTCGTAAATAGGGCAGTGCAGGCTTCCTACAAATCGGGAACCCAAATCGCTCCGGATCAGAGCGTCGACCGTTCATGTCGCAAAAAGGGCAGTGCAGGCTTCCTACAAAGCATGAACCAGATCACTCCGGGTGAGGGAAACGTCTACCATGGACACTCCGTCTCGGAGACGCGTCAAGCGTCGACCGTCCAGGTCGTAAAAAGGGCAGTGCAGGCTTCCCACAAATCAGGAACCCAAATCGCTCCGGATCAGAGCGTCGACCGTCCATGTCGCAAAAAGGGCAGTGCAGGCTTCCTAGAAATCGGGAACCAAATCGCTCCGGATCAGAGCGTCGACCGTCCATGTCGCAAAAACGGCAGTGCAGGCTTCCCACAAATTGGGAACCAAATCCCTCAAGATCAGAGCGTCGACCGTCCATGTCACAAAAACGGCAGTGCTGGCTTCCCACAAAGCGGGAACCAAATGGCTCCGGATCAGAGCGTCGACCGTCCATGTCGCAAATACGGCAGTGCAGGCTTCCCACAAATCGGGAACCCAAATCGCTCCGGATCAGAGCGTCGACCGTCCATGTCGCAAAAAGGGCAGTGCAGGCTTCCTACAAAGCAGGAACCAGATCACTCCGGGCCAGGAAAACGTCTACCATGGACACTCCGTCTCGGAGGCGCGTCAAGCGTCGACCGTCCAGGTCGTAAAAAGGGCAGTGCAGGCTTCCCACAAATCGGGAACCCAAATTGCTCCGGATTAGAGCGTCGACCGTCCATGTCGCAAAAAGAGCAGTGCAGGATTCCCACAAATCAGGAACCAAATCACTCCGGATCAGAGCGTCGAACGTCCAGGTCATAAAAAGGGCAGTGCAGGCTTCCCACAAATCGGGAACCCAAATCGCTCCGGATTAGAGCGTCGACCGTCCATGTCGCAAAAAGGGCAGTGCAGGCTTTCCACAAAGCGGGAACCAAATCGCTCTGGATCAGAGCGTCGACCGTCCATGTCGCAAAAATGGCAGTGCAGGCTTCCCACAAATCGGGAACCAAATCGCTCCGGATCAGAGCGTCGACCGTCCATGTCGTAAAAAGGGCAGTGCATCCCAAATAGTGGGAACCATAGCAGGTCGCCTCCACATGAAAGAAGATCCATCAATTTCATGCACACGACCCACATATGTGGTGTGCATTTATTGATGGGGGGCAGTTTGTTGGGGTCAAAATTTGCACCCCGGTTGACCAAGTCAAAGTCAAGGTCAGCCCCAAGCCAGGTGGGCCCAAGCCCAGGTCAAGCGGGCCCATGTCTAAGTCGAGCCCGCGGCCAGCCTACCCATGCCAAAATAAATAAATAATTTTGTTGTATTTCTTTTATTTTATGAACAAATGTAACAAAATGGGCATAAAACCAAATTTTTGTAAGCCCATGGCTTATGTGCAAAAAAGAAATGGCACATGAGCCATGGGATAGGCAAAATGCTATTTTGAAAAGCCCAAGGGGCTATATGTAAATATGTAAGCCTATATAATGCAACATGATGAAAATATCTAAGATACTTTTTCATTCCCCCAAAACTAGGGTTCTTTGTGCCTCCTGCTCCTTCTCTAAGGTTCTAAACCTTCTCATTTCTTTTGAATTAAATCAAGAGTTTTACTCTTTCTTTTCCAAAACTAAGTAGTTTTCCACCACAAACCCCACAAAGGGGAACTCAGATCTCCCATCAGATCTCAAAAAGGAGAGATTTTTAAAATCTCCTACTTCTTGATCTTCAAGATCCGGCCAACAAAGGAAGAAGGAGACCCATCTCCAGAAACCCCACTTTAGGGAAGAACTAGGGCTCAAGGGGAGAAACCCTTCATCAACTTCAAAACATCCAAGGAGTTTAACTCCTCATATATATATATATATATATATATACACAGAATAATAAGTGCTCCTTTCTGGGAGTACAACTCCTATTGCAGGGACCAAGTCCCTTTTGCTGCTCGAGCGCCCACGTGCTGACACGTGGTGCGCTAGCGCTCTTGCGCTCAGAGCGCTAGTGCCCGAGCGCCCACGTGCTGACACGTGGTATGCTAGCGCTCTTGCGCTCAGAGCGCTAGCGCCCGAGCGCCCACGTGCTGACACGTGGTGCGCTAGCGCCCAAAGCGCTAGCGCTCTTGCGCTCAGAGCGCTAGCGCCCAAAGCGCAAGCGCCCGAGCGCCCACGTGCTGACACGTGGTGCGCTAGCGCTCTTACGCTCAAAGCGCTGGCGCTGGCCCTACGCATCCTTTGGATGCCCTTTCCCTTTATATATAGACACACACACACACACATACTCTACAACACCATCCCCCTCAAAAAAAATTTGGGCCAGGACGCTGCCCCGCACCCCGCAAGGGGGTTGCTAGCCCCCTTGACCTCCAGCCCGCTATCCGAGTAGCGGGACCCCCATAAAAACTCTACGGGCCCCCCGATATATCCAAAACCCCTTCAAAACACGACACTGCACATTGAGTTCGCATGACCAGTTTAACCCGTTAATCGGAGGTTCTCTCGCTCCAAAGGAGAGGGGTTATTAACGGCAGCTTAGTCCGCGGCTGCCGGAGGTTCGGGTCCCCACAATCAATAAACCCCGGCCTACCTTAGGCAGGGGGAATCTGTAATACGCCTGACAAGCGCGCGCGTATTCCCATCTCAATGGGGTGACGAAAAACACCCTACAGCCTTATTTTTATACATATACATACAAATGAATACATACACACTAATATAAGTATATGCTACAAATACATACACTCGTATTCATATCAAAATACATACATGTTCATCACAGAAAACTGCATTTTATATCGCCCATTCTTATGATTGTTTGTTTATAGATAGGTGCTTTTAATCCGTGTTTGCTACATATTTACAGGTTACAGGTTCCCAGTCTAAAATAATACAAATCAGACAAAATCTCTACAGTTATGCCAATATCCAGAACATCTGTCACAGACAGATAAAAGCCGGGTTCCAGTCATCCGTATCCGTCCAGTGCCGCGTACCAGCTCCAGAGACAAGACATATGACAGTGGTCATTCGTGTCTCGGACAAGCACAAAGCACGAGAGGGACAAGCACAAAGCACGAGACAAGCACAAAGCACGAGACAAGCACAAAGCACGAGAGGGACAAGCACAAAGCACGAGTGGGTATGGTGCATTCAATGCATAAAGTGTTGATGTGATTCAAAAATTCAAAGATTCAAACTTCCTTCCAAACTTTGGGTGCATTCAAATTCAAATTAAAGGAAAGGTCTTGTTTTTCTTATAAAAGGAAACCATTGGGTAAGTGAGAAGGAGTCCAATTTTGCCATACATTGTATCATTCTTTTGCTTAGCTTCCCCTTGAGATCCTTGCCTTCTCTTGATCTTTCAACCTCTTCATTGAGCTTGAAGGTTTAAGGGTTGGTTATTGATCTCAAGGGTTGTATCTTCATATGGAATCAATAAAGCTCTTCTCTTTTTTGTGCCTTCATTCACCATGAGTTCTTTGCCTCTTCTTGATCTTGCAACCTCTTCATTGAGTTTGAAAGTTTAAGATTTGGTTATTGAACCGATGTCTTGTTTTGGGTTCCAAGGTTCTTAGTATTTTCTTTCTTGCTCTTTTACATTCATGCAATTTATTACCTTGCTTTACTTTCTTGCACTTTAAATTCCATGCACTTACTTACTTGTAATCTTTTCTTTCTTTGTTCTCTCTTTTTGGTTTGTTTTGTGAATGGTTGTTAATATGGAGTTGTTAGGAATAAATACGATATTGTAAGTTAAGGTTTCTTTGCCCATTTCCTTTTCCCGTATTTTCCATTGAACTCCGTCCAAACGTTACGCAAGCGCTCCGTTAGGCACCCTATCCTACCAAGGTAACGGTGATTCCTAACCGCGACCGGTTGCGTTCGGTTTGGCCGGAGGCGAAAGCAAGAGACAAGAACGGACGGACAAGGGTCAATAAGCCGGATTCCACGAATACCGTGCTTAAGTACCCTAATCCACGTTGTTGCCGATTGTTCTAGCTTCAATCGTTAAGTTCGGCTCAAAGGTTTTGAGTGCGGATTTTCTTAGCTTACACCATCGTATCTTTTCCTAACAACTTTATACTTGCATATAACACATAGGTTAGATAAAGAACAAATCCGCCCATGCGCATTAACTCGTAACAACAAGAACATTAAACGCTCTGTCTCCCTGTGGATCGACCCGTGCTCAACCGGCTAGCTGCAAAGCGATACCGTCTTGATTGCGATTAAAACTAAAACTCTTTCAATCAATACACCCGTATTCATACAAAATGCTAATACCCGTATTTGTATTAAGATACAAATACCCGTATTTATATCAAGACACAAATACATGTATTTATACAAACGCTCGTATTCATATAAAAACCAAATTCTGTCAAAATACAAATACCAAAAAAAAGATATATAATACTAGCTCACATTTCATCCAAATGTGATAATGTGGCTATTTTTCAAACCGACTAGTATTAACAAAATGTCCGATTAAAAGTACGTGGACAAAAACATGTATTTAATCGAAGCTAAGTATGTATCAAAATACGCACACTACATCGTTTCGCCTGAGCTGGGAAACCCTCTTTGTGGGACTCTAAAAACTCGACAATACGCTGGCAGTGAGTTTAACTACAAGCACGTCAATGGTACTAGCTGTACATAGCGGCTGCCCAGGTATTGAACAAAAAGAAGGTCGATAAGGAAACTCGACCGTATCCCTACTAAGCCTAAAAGCGAAAATCTCCGTACAGCCCGGTCTCTTCGTCTGAGAGTATCGCATATTGGGTCTAGGAGGGTGGAAAATGTCATACCCCTAATAACCTGATAAGTCGTGTCGATGTGGCTCAAAACCGTCCCAAAAAACTACTGATCTCACAATCAGTAAATCTCAACTGCCTTGGCCAAGGTCTCATGGTGATGACCAATTGAACACTACACGACATCGACTCCCTATACTGGGAGAGACGAATCCCTTCTATCGCTTACTTCCTTCTAGTGCTTCGGGACTGTTCCCAACTAAAACCCGTTTTCACGACTCTTTAAAGCCATGGTAGGATAGAAATCTAAGTACAGTGGGAACACACTCGATACTAATGACGATATCAGGTCTAAATACTAACATGTACCTATGTCACCAGAGAACTGCTACCTGACGATAGGTATATTACCATCTAGAAGTTCTCTGCAAGTCTGTCCAGTGTAACTTATAAGCTAATAAGCACTTGTATACTATCTTTGGTACCGTACACTAATGGTTGTGGGACAGGCTACCTTCCCTTACGGGAATAAGAGACGTATACACTAGTCTACCCTAGAGTATCAATGCCCTGTCTCGAAACTCCAACGACTAGGGACAATTTAAAGATGTGCTTATAGACTACCTAGACCCCACAAGTATGATCTCCATCACAACTCTAGTAGTCAAGCAAAGATCCAACGGACTTTACCAACATGTATTTGAGATACGTAATATAAATAGAACATATACACATGTTGAGGTAAAGACAAACCAGATAATATACTATCATATCGAGCAAGACTGTCATGTACATATATATCCCAAGCATCCATATGTAATATAAAATCTTGTATTATACAATAATGGCCTCTAGGGCATATATATCCAACACTTTCAATGCATCTGATGATGAAGGCAAGCGAAAAGCGGGAGGATCAAAGACCAACCGGTCTCGAAAGCCAGTCCTGGGGGAGAAGGACCGACTCTAGAAGAGAGAAAGAACAGGGTTTACTCCTTCAGAAGATACAAGGTCCGTAAAATATTTAAGGACGCCCTGAAGAACAGTTTGCAATTGCCATAATCAAAGAGGCCACATGAAGCAAACAAGACCGACAATCCCATGTATTGCCTATATCACAGAATGGTGAGTCATGAAATTGAGGACTGCTATGTTTTCAAGGATTGGGTCGAGAAATAATACAAATCAGGAGAAATCGAACTGTCCAAAGGCGTGTTAACAAACAATCAAACTACAACCGCCAACTTCATACAAGCAGAAGCCGAAGCCTCCTGAGACCAAATGGCTCAACCAACCTCTAAGAAATAATGTCCATCTGCCGCAACCTCTATGGAACGTATACATATCCAAGAATACGAAAAAGATGTTGAAGATGCTTCAGAAAGAACCCAGAATCGAATGGGAGAGGCAAAAAGAAACCACCGTTCCAGTTATCAATTTGACTCAATTGAGCTCAAAGCCTAAGAATCATAAAAAGAAGAAAAAGAAAATTGTGGCTCGACTCGAAGAAGGGTCTATGAGAAAATCAAAAATCCAAATATATATTGATCCCCTTGACGACTATGCGCCAAAAGAAATAGCCCTAATTAAATTTAAAGAGTTCTTTCCTGACGAAGCAGCAGAAATCCTGAAAGAGATAAAAGAAGATACCGATGATGAAGTCCCTGTAGTGACTTGCTACGTCATTCGTCTCAACAATGACTCCGAGAAAGAGCTCTATTTTCTCAAAGAAGACGAGGAGCCTACCACGAAATCCAACCAGATCCAACTTTGAGGCGGTAAGGTGCTACCATCGAAGCAGGGCAATTTCCCGAAAGGAAAAGGAAAAACAAGTCCCAAATGAAGGGGATGGTAGAGAGCCAGCTCATAAATACTCGGGTTCTCCCTCAGTAGACTACAATATCCTGGCTCATCTCCGGAAGCTTCCATCACTCTTGAGCATCTATGATGCTCTTGTCCTGTCCAAGGAGTTTAAAGATGTTCTCATTCATGCTCTACAAAATCCAAAGGGTAACAGGCATGCTTCGCGAAAATCAATATGAAGGAGGCCCGGTATACTCTGCATACGACCTCAGTCACGTTTAAGGATGAAGACCTGCTACTGGAGACGGCTGAGCATAATATGCCATTCTACATGACAGGATACAGCGACGGAGACAGGATTAATCACCTAGTGATTGATCCGGGGTCCTCAGTGAATATCATGAACCTGCAGACTCTAAAGAGTTTATCGATAGAGTCCGACACTTATTAAGATAAAGGATTGTCATTCAAGGCTTCAACCAAAATTGCCAGCAAGTCCTGGGGTCCATAGTGTTGCCAATCAAGTTTGGGGACCTACAAACGGAGGCTAAGATATATTTCATCGATACCGACACATTGTATAATATCCTCTTGGGGAGGCCGTAGCTTCATGACTACGACATTGTTCCATCAACACTCCATCAATGTATGAAATATACCAAAGGAGGCGAACCGAGTTTCCTGAAAGGACACTCGTTCGGTTCGCCGGGTAAGTACAGGCTGGCGCCTGGCAACTCCGGCATGCTAAGACTGGATTGGGAACTCAAAAAGTTTGGTTCCCAAAACCAGTCTTCAACCGACGCTGGCTCCATACCGATACACAAAACACTGTAGGGAACCCGGAGGGCGCCCGATTTTTTTTTTCGCTTCCCGGAAGTCGATTACGACTTGCCGGGGCGATAAAAAAGATCCGTTTGGAAATCGTCCGCCCCGCGCCACCCCCCGAGTATATGATTCAACAGGAATCACACAAGGGTAGATTGATAGAAACCTCTAGTAAAATACCCACCAGTACCCGTAACCCAGCGGATAAAGTACATTACATAGTCCGTTTTAGGGATTGGCGACTTACCCATTCAGTGACTTTGGCACTGGACATTCCCAAAATGGGTACTATCGGGTCGGGTGAATTAGAGAATAGACAGACGCCTGTTGGCATTCCAGCCTTCCTTCTCTTTTCAGGTCCTATCCAAAAGAGAATCCAGTACCTCTTGGTCGTGAATATCTGAAGAATATCTGAATAGGATGAACCGTCTCCATGGATATCTTTGCTTCGGAATAAAACAATTAGAATTAGGCTCGGTCAACCGGAATATGTACATGAGTCTGATATGAAGATTCTCCATACTTCACTAACCTCCAAAATGCTAATCGACAACCGGCCAAAGACGAGACGGTCCTGAGTTCCAAAAGCAAGTCTAAGCCGACTGTCATCTTCAAAACCAAAAATCCTCAAGTGCACCCGCATTTCGGCAGTGACACTGATGAATCCGATGCTAGAAATCCATCCTTCCATAAAACTAGCTCTCGTTTCGGTAGCGACATAGACGAGTCTGATATTGAGGGCCCATCCTTTAGCAGAATTCGCCCTCGCTTTGGCTGCAATACTGAAGAATCAGATGCAGAGGATTCATCTTGAAACAAACGTGCAGACCAGGCTCTCATGCAAAAAGTAAAACTGAGGGAAACCCCTGAAATTACATAAGGGTCCCTGGTCATCACAAGGGTTCCGAAGCATATGTGCAAAGAGCTTGACACGCTGTCAGTTTCAACCATGGACCAACTAAAAATCTACTATGTCCTCGAAAGAAAAAGCGGGCAGAGCGGCATATTGTTTTATGGGTTAGACCCTGTCAGGCACCCAAACGACTTGTCCTTAACATGCCTTCTTTATGAAAGTGGTATAAGAGCCGTCCTAAATCCCAAATATTATGCATCCGAAATGCGGGAATATTTTAAGAAATGCAGATGCCCGTTATATCAAATGGTCCGAATCAAAATTCTATGAAGGTGTTGGGGTTTGCTAGCACCCTGGCCATCTACCATGGCCGATGCGGACCAAAAATGGTGTTTAAAAATTTTGGCGCTAAAAAACCCATCCTTGAATCAAACCATAAACCTAAACTAACTACCTACAAAGAGATTATCTACTGTGATAGAAGCATTATACCGAATGATTCGTGTCCTTCGGTTTTCTAACATCTTCCTTAGCTCCTAGAGGTCTGCTGGATCGAGCTTGATCGCTGGTCTTCCTCCATCGAAGATGATCCACCCGAGAGATGTAGCTCATGGCTCTACCTCCACACTAAGAATCTAGTGGAGCAACTAGAGACTATAGATTGCTAATCTAAAGTGTCTAGGATGTAGTGAATGGTTCTAAGTGTGTATCTATCTCACCTCCTCTCTTGATTCTCAACACATGAGATTATAGAGAGGAGGTTCAAGAAGAAGGTGGAGGAGCTCAAGAAAGCTAGTAAAGAGAGTGAAGCAAAGAAAATATAGTGAGAAAATGAAATCCCATGAGAGAGAAAAAGATCAACCATGGTTTTGTAAAAACATTTTTTCAATATAATAAATTCAGCCATGCTTGAATAGTTTGCACAAATGAATTTGAAAATTCATTTGTCAACACTATTGAAGCATGGTTCTCACCATACTCCTTTCACTACCTTTACACCTCATTTTTCATTTAAAGATAAATGGATAAATCTAAAATGAGGTGTCCACCTTCTAGAATATTTTCCGTATAAATACGGATTACACCCTACTGTATATACATACCCGTATTCATACAAAAATATGAATACCCAAATAGATAGAATAACACAAAGAACATAATACTAGAATATACATATCGAAATACATATACGTAAATTATTAAATTAATACCTGATTTAATAATCCGGCTCAAAGCCGAGCTGTCTAGTATTATCAACCGTCCGATCGAAAGTCTGGGTAACTAGTACAATCATTCGATCGGAGGCCTGCAAGTATCAAAATACGGTTACTACATCATTTCGCCTGAATCAGGGAAAGCCTCTGTGTGGGACTCTAAAGACTTGTCAATACGCTGGCAGCGGGTTTAACCACAAGCACGTCAGCGGTACTAGCTGTACGTAACAACTACCCAGGTATTGAGTGAAAGGAAGGTTGATGAGCAAACTCATCCGAACCTCTACTGAGCCTATCAGTGTCAATCTCTATACAGTATAGTCTATTCATCTAAGAGCATTGCATATCGGGTTTAGGGGGTGGATAAAGTCAGACCCCTAATAACGCGATATTTCGTGTCGGTGTGAAGCCCATCACCCACTGAGAAACTACTGATCCAAATCTGTAATTCTCGTCTATCTTGGCCAAGGATTTCTGGTGATGGCCACCCGTGCACAGCGTGACATCAACCCCCAATACCGGAAGAGATGAATCCCGACGATCCGCTCACTGCCTCCATGTGGCTCAGGACTGTACCCAACTAAAACCTGTTTGCATGACTCCTTTGAGCTTATAGACCACCCAGCTCCCACGTATATGATCGCCATCATAATGTTGGTAGTCAACCAAGAATCTTATGGGCTCTATTAACATGTAATAATGATCTATAATACCATATAATGCATGTACATGATGATAGAGACAAACCAGATAGCATACTATCATCTCGAGTAAGACTGTTCTACCCGTATAGGTCCTCTCGCAATCATCATAATTGCCTGCCTGTGATTACAATAATTGCCTTGAGGGCACTATAGCCAACAATCTCCCACTTGCACTTAAGGCTAATTATTGCGGTGTCGCATACTTACAGCCCGTGTGATACCGAACACCCAACTTCTCTACTAATCAGTCTCGCAATTTCCGTTTATGAAACTATTGCGTTCGAGAAATAGCCTCAGTGATGGATCCGCTCTAATGTTTCTATCATTATCACTCTATATCTCAATTTCACAGAGAAAGACTATCTCCCGAAATGAGCGATACATGTCTTAGAATTTGTCTGGATATCTAATGGGACCTAGTTCACAAATGAACTCCAAATCCAACAAACTTTTTAGACCGTATCTTCCATTGAATATAATTAGTATCCTACGCTATGCCATCCTCAGTAACCGCTTGGAACACCTGTCCAACATACTGCCCCTCAAAAGAGGGAAACCTATAACTCTGACAGTCACTCTGTTATCCAGGTCACCTTGGAAGCCTGAAAGGATAACCGCCTCCTAAAGAAGACCGCCGTCACCATATACCAAGAACATCCACTTATGTTCATAACTGATTCCCAATGTTTCTCCAGGATTAGATTAATATATGTTTATTGCAGCTGGTGCAAAAGCAATATCTGGTGTGGTACTTGACATTTCATGATTGACTCAATTGCCTAAGCAAGCGATATGCCAATCATGCAAATCTCTCTCCTCATCAGTCTAGAAGACATCTCTTTAGAGAGGGTGACTTCGTCACCTGCAGGTACACCACCACGTCGGGAGTCGTCCATTCTAAAACACTTTAGAATAGTGTCAAAGTACCCAAATTGGGACACTTTCCAAATCTAGATCTAAAACCATAGATCTAGTTACCAGAATCCCTAATATTTTATCCAGGTCCTATGTGGAGAAACAACTTGTGACAACCACAGTATAACCGATCGTAGTATAGGAATATCACTTCCTATCAAGAGCATGTTATCCAAATACCAGGACATCACTCCCTACTAGCTTCTTACCAAGTCCATCTGTTATTCTGATGAAGTCAAACTCTATGACTGTCACATCAAAAATAGATGATCAATCTCCGCTATACTTCCTTTAGTCTATAAATAGACATAAGCTACTTGCCTACTACACTTCTGCTGCTCCCACTGACTACAACAACCCTCTGGCAGAGTCATATACCCGTGCACTTTTAAAGCTAATTTAGAACAAAGTTATATTCATCCACCTGCCAGATCTCATAGTCTAGGACAGTAGTAGTGGCAAGCTTGGGTCATCAAAAACCTCCATGTCACCGTCTTTGAGGAGACGGAAGTACCTCTCGGGTGGCTGAGGTTACCCACTAAATCTGCGGAGTGGCTAATGGATCGTCGAAAATAATTGAATTCTCGGGTTCTACTAAATTTTCAATAACCATTTGTGGTTTTGGAAAGACTTCCAGTTCTACCATAATCCCACCAATGTTTTCTGAAAAGAATTCATTTTACTAAAACGGGTGGCGAGTCAAGAACAATATAAATATTGATCCTCCAAATGGTAGAAAGTTAACCCTCGTCAAAGCCCAGGATAACCCACAAACTGCCATTACTGAAACGTGTCTTGAGTTTATCCAGATTCTGGTTTTAAGCATAAGCCGCACTACTCCATATACCTTAACTTTGTTAAGATATGAATCCATTCTATATCTATATAGAAACAAAGGCATTAATTTAATTGGAACCAGATTCAAAACAAATGCAGCCATTTCCAGTGTATATCGACTAAATGGAAGAAGGCCAAACAACATTACTCATCAAGGAGCGTACCTACGGATGAGTAACCTGAGAGAGAAGCTAGTTCTCAAATATATTACTTATGACGGAATACCTAGCACAAGTATCTACAACTTCGATCATCTCGAAGAATCCTGATACTTGCAACATATGGTTCTCTACTTTATTCTTATACCTATAACTTCTCAAAATTTGGGCCTTGTATTTCAATGAAATATGTGTCTAAAACTAGAGAATTCATAAGTAAACAGAATATAATATGAGTACCAAACCCTTTGTCCTAATGGACATCGGACAACATACAACACTTTTAATAAGTCCTCTGAGTTTAGTAACTCAAATCTTGTGCGTCGTAGGTTGAAAACTGTGTTATGGTTAAGAAGAATTACACCGTTGTTTGAATGCACCTTACCTAACCATCAACTGATATAGATAAATGTCATAAACATAATTTCAAAAAGTTATATCTCACTTTACAAAATAAACATACAGATATATCGGTTTTAAATTGGTGCACAACAACAAATATTCAAAACCATATATTTGTTGTTAGGCAAAAACCGGGTGATTTCCTCAAATATCACCAATTACAAAGAATTCTGATATATATTGAGGATCTAATTACCCAATTCCCAATATTCTACTTCCACTCAACATCTGTAACGCCATACAGATGTGAGTATCAAGTTTGGAAAATACATACCCTGAAGTCAGAATCTAATTGGAAAAATGGTTTTCAATTAACACCGCACAGTAAAACTGAAACATGAAAATATTTCGAAGGGGTGGCTGGGTATTCCTAGTAATGCTTCTTCCACTATTCAGATTCATGACAGTAACCATATATTTCCTTGCCTTCATTCCAATATCTTTATATGTCTTTACTTATTACCTTCTGTACACCACCCTTAGGCTAATTGGTTTTCTTCCTTCCCTATCTTTTGGCACCTGCTTATGGTTTGGAAGAAGACTATCTAATAAGCGTAATAGGTGTACTCTCCTAACACTAGGAGCTCACGCAACCTGAGAGAAGGTAAAGAGAAAAGACAACCGAATGATTCTATTCAATTTCTCCAGAATCGGAATCCATCCTCGAACTGAAACAAGTTTCGTCGATTTCGTATGTAACTATACGATGGTATATCCAAGCAATATGAATCTTCGTAGTAATACGAAGTGTTTTGGAGAAATGCAAAGGGGAAGTATGAGCGGCAATGATATATGCGACTTTATCATGAACCATGACAATCTAAAAGCCAAAGTGTGTAAGAAGGTTCGGTTAACTTGGTTTATGAGTTTTAGTTTAAGGTTAGGCCATGGTCGCTGCCAAAGAGAAAGAGAAAAGAAACACTCAGTGTACACTCTAATCTAGATTAGATTGGTTAATCACTTTATCTAATCAGGATGGCTCCCACTGTTTTCTCGAATTCTCCTTCAAACCCTAAAAGGAGAATTAGTCGGGATCATATGAAAATCACCTGAGGAGTAACACCTACTCATCAGTGGGAATCGAGACCCAACTATCATCGTATGATAACTTGATGGAAGCCACTCAAGTCACCACACTCCAGAAGGCATGCGCATGTCTGGCAAGTATCCTGTATATTTTAAACTCCCGATATTGTTTTTGCCCCTAACGGTTTATGAATTTGACTAGGTCAACATATCATAAACCTCTAGTCAAGTTCAACCCGTCATTATCCTAGATTAATTTAGACCCATCCGCATATACCCTTGACTAAGTCAAAATGGTTATGCGGCTGTCCTAAATAATCGCAACACTTGCAACAAACAAGAACCACTCAGCTACCAAACACTACATCTTGACTAGGTCAAAACACGCAGCACGAATACTAACACTTGTAAGAAACAACGAAGGGCAACGGCTGGGTTTTTGGCAAAAACCCTTTAACGTAATGAACTTGATATTGTTGAAGGAACCCGAGCAGTTTTGAAAAGGAGTGGTTTAAGCTCCACATTTTTAAAACCAGTGGTTTGTAGAAAACTATGGTTTTGAAGAAAACCAAGTAGTTTATAGTCACGTAAACTTTTTCCAAAGTGATCACTCCCTGTGAAGGGATCTCGGCTCTTTCCTCATCGAATGAGGTGCAAGATATTCCTAACTGAACACCACGATGCAAAGCAAAAGAATCGAATATAGTAAAGTTATTACAATGACGTAAACTTTTACTCAAGAGGTCACTCCCCATGAAGGGATCTCGAATCTTACCTCTTCGAATGAGGTGCTGAATATTCATAACTAAATATCGTTGTGCAAAGCAAAAGGAAACGTCTATAATGTCAGTTTTCAAAAATTAGTTCTAACAACATCATATAGATTTGTTTTCCTTGCATTAATCAGAATTAATGCAGTCCCATCAATTAATACATATTACACCAGAAAAGAACGAAAATACAATGTATGTATATGCCACCCGCATTCGCCAAGGGGCCCCGTCATGCACTGTTAGGTTACTTAACTAACGGCAGAGCGGGGGCTGGACTAGCGCGAATGCAAAATATATACAATATCTACTAATATATATAAATATATATATAACATTCGTCCCAGGCATGATATAAGCAACATCATAGAAAAGCGATAAGCAAAATAGAATAATGGATAATCTAGGAGCCCCGGGTTTCTTTTGAGCTGCAAATGAAACCCGACGTTCCCCAGTCATGTGGATAGATTGTGCAATTTATAACCAAGACCTCTACGAGTGTGGCAAGTTACCCGCCAATCCCAGAAGTGAGGCAACCCCAATCAACAAAGTGAATGGGCCACCCAGCACTTCACAGAATCCGGTAACTTGAGCACCCCTCCGTGGGTCATCCTATACCTCCTACAAGTGCGGCGAATAGCCCGCCAATTCTAGAGTAAGGCCCCCTCCATCTCAATGCCATGAGATGCAGGCATGTTGTCCTCTAGAACCCGGCTACTCGAGCACTCCACCGCGGGGTAATCCTAATACAGAAAAGAAAAGTATATATACAATAGCAATATCGACCTCAACCCGGTCGTGCCTCAATAAAAGAATATACAATCTGGCAGAGACGGCTGTCCACATGTCGGACGCTCGCCCTGCAATAATGAATATACAAATGAATTTGAACTGTATTACTACCATAGACCCCTACGAGAGAGGAAAGTAACCTTACCAATTCTAGAGTTAGGAGACCCGGTCTCAACTCCTTGAGATGGTCTCCCACTGAACTCTAGAACCCGGTTACTTGTGCCCCTACCTTGGGTCTATCCTAATGCGGAAAAATAAATAATATACATCAATGGTGACATCATCCTCAACCCGGATGTGCCCCAATAAAAGAATATTACATACAAATTTTACATGAATGAAAATTGAAAAACTCTCATCTCACATAAAAACCCCAGCTATTCAACCACGACGATCCAATAAAACATATCACCAGCAACACATGATATCATATATCATCAACGTAAGCAAATACGCGTATTCCAAATTCCGTTGACATATAGCAACGAGATTTGGGATACCCCACGTATTACACTTACGGTCGCAGAAAAGAAATGTAAAATTGCAATAATTAGAATCCGCATATCCTTAGACATCATAGACCCGGAATATCTCATATTCCGAATTTCATGCCTAAACTATAAACCTTGCATTTTAGTCTCATATTAAAAACTCTTTTCAATATTTTAGTCGGGTAATTCAACAAGATTCCCGACTACCCGATCGAATATGCGTCGAAAACTATAGTAGATGGCCGCACCCCCGATGCAGTCGACCAAGTTCACTTAGGCGGAACACCATGGCCGCGAGCACCCGAGTGGGTGCTATTGGCAACGGGATTCTCCTACAGTCACTTGGTTGGGGCAATGGGGCGAGGCTATCTAGTAAAGTTAATCGGCTCGCATTCGCGAACGATACGCGATTGCGACGGAGTTTCGATCTGAATCGAAACTTCGTGGCAATCGATCTTCCGAGACTAAAACGCTAGATTTATAAACACTACCTAGTTTTCACAAAACTAATTAAATGTGGATTCCAACTGCTGCATCCATATCAAACTAAACCCGAAACGATGTAACAATTACAACTACGAAATACTCCATATTAGCCCCAATAGTACTGTTAACATCTTATGCAAACTGGGCTAATCAAACAATACTTGAAACCCCAAAATATACAGACCGGAACACCCAAGAAAAACGAGGATTTTTGGACAATAGGGGACCGGCCATGCCAGGCATTTCTGGGGTTTTCACCGGGTCAAAACCGGTGGAACAGTTGTTCGCCGCCGAAAGACGCGATCGGGACGTTGGGACGTCCGGCCTGAATTTTAGGGGCAGATGCTATTTGGTTTTATCCGTCCACCTCTCCGAAGATGCCAAGTTGATTTATGGTATCGTGCATCGGAGGTTTAGACGGATGCGTCCATTGTAGCAGACTTCGTCAGATTCCCCCTCATTGTGAGGGGTTTTTGATTGTGGGGACGCTCTTCCCTGCAGGCGCAAGCCCCTGCAGTTAATTACGTTACCGCGTAGCGATAACCACTTTCTCCTTCACCAGATGTTCACTTCGTGTCATGTGTGTTTGTTTTATTTGTGGTTGCCCGTGGATTGTATACGGAGATTAATTTATGTTGTCGCCCGTAGGGCGGGGATTAGTCCAAATCCGTATTTTCTTAGGTTCGGGTTCGTTCGATTTAAGGATCGTTAATCTCATTTGAGATTAAGATTAACTTAAATGTTTGTTGAGGATACGTTAGTCTAATTTTAGACTAAGATCGACTCAACGGGGGTTCAGGATCATTTAGATCCGATGACAGAGCATTTGGGCTCTATCGTTTTAGTTTAGGGACGTTACGGTCCATCGGGTTTAAGGACATCATAGTCCGTGGAGTTTAAGGACATCATAGTACATAGAGTTTAGTTTAGGGATGTTACAGTCCATTGGGTTTTGAGGACATCATAGTCCATGAGTTTAAGCACCTCATAGTCCATGTTTAAAGACATCATAGTCTGTAGGGTTTAAAAACATCATAATCTGTAAGGTTTAAAGACATCATAGTCTGTGGAGTTTCTGGTTGTCGGGACCCGCCACCTCCCTGAAGACGTTGAAGAATTACAACGACATGTATCAGAAGTGTGAAGAGATTTACCCTTGAACCAATGTTGGTTGGGAGATCTATAGTCAGGTTTGGGACTAAAACCAATTAGAGAAATTGTGAGCACATGGGCTTGATTGATCTGAATTAAAGACATGTGGCCAACTTGGGCTCACCTCACTCAGCTTTAAATAAAATGTTGAACATTTGTTTGGGCTCAGTCCCTTTCTGTTCAATAATGCTGAGCATTGATTTGGGTTCTGACACCCCACTTTCTTTTTGTTTTTTTTATTGAGTGTTGAACACTCTTTATGGCGCTGGGGCTTTATTTAAAGAGAACTTTGTATTCCCTCAACGCCTACGTGAGGAGCACGTGGAGCGCTTGGCGCTGGGCGCATGACTTAGAGCGCTAAAGTGCTTCTTAGCGCCCACGTGAGGAGCACATGGAGCGCTTGGCGCTGCGCGCCAGACTTGAAGCTCTAAAGCGCTTCTTATAAAATAGCGCCCACGTAAGGAGCACGTGGAGCACTTGGCGCTGAGCGCTAGACTTGGAGCGTTAAAGCGCTTCTTTTAAGATAGCGTCCACGTGAGGAGCACGTGGAGCGCTTGGCGCTGAGCGCCAGACTTGGAGCGCTAAAGTGCTTCTTATAAAATAGTGCCCACGTGAGGAGCACGTGGAGCGCTTGGCGCTGAGTGCCAGGCACTGTTTCGTTGGCAGTTCCGATCAGTTCTGTGCTCTGAGAATTAAATTCTCGTTTATAAGAGACTTTGTCTCATGGATCTAAGAACTAAGTTCTTCTTTATGAGGAGATGCCATGATATCTTTGTTTTTTTTATGAGAGACTTTGTCTCATGAATCTAAGAACTAAGTTTTTCTTTTATGAAGAGATGCTATGATCTCCTTTGTTTTTCTTTATGAGAGACTGTCTTATAGATCTAAGAACTAAGTTCTTCTTTATGAAGAGATGCTATAATCTCTTTTGTTTTTTCTTTACC
Organism: Agapanthus africanus; assembly: GCA_030015575.1. Classification (NCBI taxonomy): domain Eukaryota; kingdom Viridiplantae; phylum Streptophyta; class Magnoliopsida; order Asparagales; family Amaryllidaceae; genus Agapanthus; species Agapanthus africanus. Next base: position 749,785,885 of record CM057341.1, on the reverse strand, counting down.
TTGAAGAGAGGTAGTTCTCGCCTTGAACTCTGAAGTTTATAGAGGAGCTCTTTTTTTTTTCTTCTTTCGATTTGAAACTTATGAGGAGGTTCCTCTCTACAAGACTTGAAGTCTTGGGTTTTTTCTATAGGGGAGGCTGATTTGTTGAATCAGTTAAGGAAATCTCTCATTGAGAGATCTCTGATTGAATTGGGGATGTTTCCTATCATTGGATCTTTGATCCATGGGCTTCTGTTTTACAGAAGACATCTTTCTTGTTTTTAGCAAGATTGGGAAAATATTTTTCCATACAGAACTTATTCTGTATCTTGGTGATTTTTAATCACCATTGGATTTTTGATCCAACGGTGCTCTAATTTACAGAGCACAATCTTTCCTGTTTAGAATGATTTGAGGAGTATTTTCTCAACAGAATTTAATTATGTAATTTGATGATTTATTATCTTCGTTGGATCTTTGATCCAATGGTGGAGAACTTTTAGTTCTGGCGCCAGCGCTCTCGTGCTTTGCACGTGAGGTGCTGCCTTAGAGTCTTTGACTCTTGGCGTTTGATGCTCTCGTGTTTTGCACGTGAGGCGCCGCCTCAGAGTCTTTGACTCACGGCACCGGCGCTCTTGGCTTCGGCGCTCTCGTGCTTTGCACGTGAGGCGCTGCCTCAGAGTCTTTGACTCTTGGCGCTTAGCGCTCTCGTGCTTTACACGTGAGGCGCTTAGCGCTCTCGTGCTTTGCACGTGAGGCGCTACCTCAGTTCAAATTTTGAACAGAGCTTTGCTCTTTTATTGGGGGGAAACAAATGCCCCCCACCGCTGCGCTCACGTGGCTCACACGTGAGTACAGCGGTGGCAGCATTTCCACCGTTGGATTGTCTTGGAAATCGGATCGACTTCCAAAGCCTAGAAATAGGGCCTTTGGCCCTTGAGATGACCGATGTTCATTTTCTTACTTTGTTCTTCTTGTTTCTCCTGAGAATATAATTCTCCCCCTTTCAGAGCTTAGCTCTCTGCTTTAAGAAACTCTTTTTTAGAGTCAGAACTCTGCCCAAATTTTTTAAGGATTGAACTTATTAACAGAGCTTTGCTCTTCTCAAATCGTAGATCTTAAAAAAAATGTTTTAAGTTTTTACCCATTAACAGAGCCGTGCTCATCTTTAGATCATAGATCTTCAAGATATAATTAATTTTTTTTAGGGTGATTTTAACCTATGAATTAGAACACTGTTCATCTTCCATGAAGAACTCTTAGAGTTTGTTCACAGATCTTGAAGATCTTAGAGTTTTACTCTGCAAAAAACTTTGCTTTTTTAGGGTTTTGATGGGTTTACTCCATCGTTCTCACAGAAATTTTAGGGAATTTTATTCCCTTCATGATTATAGTTGACAGATGTCATTTCTGTTTGCAGAGCGTTGCTCTCGAGGGAGTTTAACTCCTTAGCCCAAGGAGCCTCTCATTAAATGAGAATCCTTTTAGGATTTCCTTTTTAATGAGTGACTGTCTCATCAATGATGAGCCATCACCTTGATTTTGTGGGTCCCCTTTGGTCCATTTCCACTGCATTGCAGTGTGGTACAAATTTAAAGTACCAAGTGTCAGACTTTGGACTGTAGCATTGACAGCTAATTCTTGTTCTTTTTCGCCCAGGTACTATGTCTTTTGACACTTCCTTCCCATTTGTTCATCCGGAGAGCGCATTTGCTGGCGCGCCCGTGGATAGGGAAGTATTCGCGCTCATTAAAGATCACGACCCGGAGCAGAAATCTCTTTATATATGGGGATCGTGGTACAATCAAATCATCCGGGGTCGACGCAGCTTCTCTTGTGCGGTGCCTTCAGAGCCGATTTCAGCGATTCACTACGCCGACTCACCCCAGTGAACTATGCCATAGAGGAGGTCAACTGGACCTCAGAAGGTCGTCTTCAGCCCTCTATGGCCTTGATACCCGTACAGCCACCGATGGCTTTGGATATTCTGGGGCGGCGCATATTCCAAGGCGAGTCGCGCCCTTGGGGACAACCATACATGATAGGCTTGACTCCTCGCCATTCGACCGGATACCTGCAGTGGGCTCGATACATCTTGTCGGCCAAGAAATCACTGCTGCTGAAGCTCGGGTTGTACCCCGCAATCTACGCGTCTCTTTTCCAGTATTCTACGCCCCCTGTATGGTGGGTCAAATCTTTCTTGGAACAATGGAATATCCCGACTCACACCTTCATTCTATCAGATCGGGAAGTTTCAATCTCCTTGGAGGAGTTCGCGGAGATCTCTAGCTTACCCATCAGGGGAGAACATTACGAGAAGCTACTTCCTCCTGACGAGTACATCTTTACCACCAAATCAGTGGTGATGGGCCTTACCCCAGAGAATTCCATTCAACATCAATTCCCTAGTTTTATCAAGGTGTTGAAAATTTACGAAAGTCTGTTTCTCGAATCCGGAGGGCACGGAGTCAGCTTCGCGGATTTCATCACCCGCTTTCTCCGCCCAGAAGTCCTGTCGAAGGAAGCCGCGAAATTCGCCAAACTCGACGATCCTTTTAGCTTTGGTTTGGATAACCAGCTGGCAGCGGAAGCGGATAAGAGGAATTTCTTTCTCCCGGACACCCCGGTCGTCTCTTTCGCAGAGCTCGCAGCTTCCGACGTTGACGAAGAGGCGTTCTTTTTGGGGTTCCTCGGGCTATGGCTAAGATGGTTTGTGCTCCCAATGCACCCTCGCTATATGAGGCCGTCCGTTTTCTACCCGGCTCACCGAATGGTTGTTGGGATACGAGTGGTTGTCGGGGTCGCTGGGCTAGCTCACTTGTATCGCAGCCTCAGCTTAGCGGCAGACACCACTCAGCCGAGGGTACAGCCCGTAAATTTTCCGCTGCACTATTTCACGTCATGGATCGAGCTGCATGTGCTCGGCGCTTTTGGAGTCCACAAACGGCCCCGTTTCTATGACAGTTATAGCTTTCCTCGGGTTATGTTGTTAGTTGGCGCTTCCGCTTTAGAACTGTCACAGCGAGAGGCGCGGGGATTGGTCCTTCGCCCGCGTATGGTAGGGGATGGCATGACCTTCATCGATAAGGTCTTAACCACCGGCAAGGAATCCATAAAAATGGTGCAGCCGCTGCGCGACACCTTCAAAGACGGGGCTTCTACCTTGAAGGCTCGGGAGATTCTACATTTGTATTCCATCAGGCCGGGCTTTTTGGTGTTCAGGCAAAACGACTCAGCGCTGTTCATGAGGTACAACCCGCACCGTTTTGCTCAACAATCGAGCTACAATCAGGGTGTCCCGCTTGAGGCTTTTGTAGCTGAGCCGGTTGATACGGAAGAGGATATCCACAACACGCTGCACCATTTTATGCGGCTAAACACCAGGTCCAACTTTTTTATCAATGAGCCGAGCTGCGTTCCGAAAGCCTCGAACGCATATGTGGCGTGGTACCAGCATGTGACAGGTGCTGTTATTAGGGAAGAAAAGCGGTTACTGCTCGATCGCAAGGGTGCTGTCCCAACTGGTAACCCAGCCATTCCCTTGAAGCGACGGACCACCATTCGTCCTTCCTTAAGAGAAGCTGATGCGATTGTGGTCCCGCGCGCCTTTCATGATAAGCCTCTACCCTGTGTTCCTGTGGAAACGGTAGCTGCAGCGTCCCCGGAGTCTGGCGTAGGTACGGAGATCGGAACTCGTCATCCAAAATTGCCCGCCAAGCGCAAGCTCATGTCATCGGTTGCCGGCGCTCGCTCACAAAAGAAGAAGTCACTATTTTCTGTCGACGTCGTACTCGGCCAGGAGCCTCATGCTCCCTACAGCGAGGTTTTGTGCGAGTATGGGACCAACGAGGGTTTAATCATCGCGCCTGCGGATGATACCGATCTCCAGGCTTCCCTTGTGGCCTCCGAGCGACCGGCTCGCGAAGAAGTGGCGCTGATCACCATCGCGAAGTCAGGTATACTTTAGTTGTATATTTTTTTGTCATTCCTTCCTTATTATTATGCTTTTACTAATGCCCTTTTTCTTCAACAGGTAATTTTGCCGAAGAGGCCCTCACAGCTTCCATCAAGACTTTCGAGGGGGAAGAGAGGCTCCGTGCTTCTTTGGGTCTTGGTATAATTCGGCTCATTGTGCCTTCATTCCCTTTTTCTTTATTCGTGGTCTGAACCTCTCCTTCGTTTTATTGCAGGGACTACTTTGACTCAGGTTATCCCGAGCGCGGTGCCAATCCCAAGTGGTGATGTGGCGACGCTTCCAGAGCCAGCTATTGTGGTCCCAGCTCTTTCAACCTTACCGCAGGAGACTTCGCTAAAGCGGCCGATGACAGACGCTGTAACGGCTCTAGAGGCAGAGCTTGGTTCGGACGATGACGTCCCTTTGACAGAGGTCTTGAGGAGATCAGCTCTTATGGCCCAAACTGAAAGGAAATGCAGGAAGCGCGCAGCGAAGGAACGTGATGCCACTTTGGCTGTAGGTGCATGCTCAAGCACCACTCCATCTGTCGCTATTCCTTCAGAGGGTGCTCCAGCGGCTCTGTCTACCACCCATAGACAGGTTGTGCGCGCGGCTCGGGAAGCAACCAAGAATCTTTCGCAAGGTAACGTAATGCCCGGTCTTTTTTATTAGAACTCGTTCTGCAAATTCTTATACATCATATCTCACAGGGCCAAGTCCTGGCGATGAGATGGCAAGCAAGACGACAGCGACCACAGAGCCCGAAGGGGCTACTCTCTCTCTCGGGAGTCTGGGATGGTGCAAACCGCCGCTCTTTCCCCTTGTGGCTCCCCGGTATTGGCAGGCTTTGCAAGCGTCACGACGGCCCTCGTCGAATCAGGGGACGAAGCCATGGGCACAGAGGATACTCCTCTGCGGGAGAGCGAAGAAGCCGCAACGCTTGGTGATGCTTCCGTTGCGGTTTTGGTTGATAACCCGTCAGGTTAGTTTTGAGTCATTGTTCTTTTTATTTCACAACCCCGTTCAGGTTCTTCTGACGATGTTTTGTTTGTAGGTGCAGCGAATGCTGAGATTGTGCCATCTGAAGCACCTCCGGTCACCGCCATGACGGTTGTTGTTCGCTCGCCTTCTCTTATGTCCTTTGAAATGTTGGAAGGTATAGGTTTGCGATTTATCGGTTTCATTGTGGGTATCATCCTCCTTGTACTGACAGTATATTGTCACAACTTTGCAGAAGTCCTTTTTGACCATCTGTATCAGGTGCTGAACCCGCATATCTCCTTCCAGTCGGAAGTCACTCCGCCTGCTGGTATTGGTTAATATATCCTTCAACTATTGTTTTCCCCTTTTTTTATAAATAGCCGTATTGTCGCTGAGTCATTGATCGCAGCATCACGGATTGGAGGAGGAGACGAGAGAATAGTCGTGCTTCCGGTACTCCTAATTTTGCCATCCGCCACAGCCGGTATAATAGACTGCATTACTCGTGTACTTCTTTACTTGTCGAGTCGATATTTGACCATAATTTATTTTGCAGCAATCGCACCGTCTCCAGCTCCCTTCGAGTCTCGGATCCCAATGCCGGCAGGGCCTTTTGCTAGACGCCCATCTTCCAGGGGCGCTGCGACAAGCCTGTGAATGTTGAGCGAATTCGTCGAGGATCTTGACGCCGGGGCACTCACATTTGCTGCAGACTTTACTGTTGAAGTTAATCCCATGCTGGCGACGCTCATGAACTTTCATGACGAAGGCGTCGTGAAGTCTTGGGTTAATTACTACAGGAAGAACGAGGCCTGCCTGCACGAGATTGAGCTCAAGCGTCCTGCTCCTGAAGTATCAGCGTTGAACTCCCAGCGGGTTGCATGGGTTGAGCAGAGTATTCCTTTCCTTCGCCATTTTGAACAAGAGGCGACCCTGAGGCGAAAGGAACGTGAGGCGGCTTCCACCGAGTCTGTCCAATTGCGTGCCCAGGTCAAAGCGAACGCTGCACAGCTAAAAGCTTTTTTTGAAGGCCTCCAAGGATGTATTTCTGACGGGCTGGTACTGAGGCAGAAGCTCGACTTCACTGAGCGGGTTACGCAGAGTCGCGAAGTTGCTCAGCGGGAAATCGATAAGAAACTTTCATCCTGTTTTCAGAAACGGGCTCGAATTGAAGCGGAGTTGGCCACGGCGGCTGACCGTGAAAATGAGTTGAGAGGAGTGCGTGAGCGGCTTGCTAACTTACTAAAGACGCCTCCTTCTTAGTAGCCGTCTTTGTATCGACTGAAAATTTGTAATCTATGAATAACATGCATTCATTCATTTTTTTATTCTTTTATATGATGTATCTTGTACTCAATTGGATTTATGAATAAAAGACACATTTTTTTTATCTTGTACTATCGCTTTCTTTTCTTTGCTGTTTCATTGGCATGCTACTTTAGCAAATGTGGCATGTAGATAGTAGATAGCAGTCCATCTTAACCTCATAGTAGGATAGCGATGGCTTAGGAAACAGGTTCAGGTCTGCTGCCTAAGACTTTTCAACTTTATGAACCGTGAGGGTCTCATAAAGACTTTTCTCCCTTCGAGTCGAGAGGATCTCGTAGGTGTAATTTCTCCTTGGGAATCGTGAGGATTCCTAAGTATGTATTTTCCCTCGAGAGTCGTAAGGATCTCACAAGAGAATTTTTCCCTTTCACAAGTCGAGAGGACTCGTAAATGGTTGTTTCCCTCCTTGTAGAGATTCAACTTTGGAGAGTGTGACCCGTGAATAGTATACAATGGCCCATCTTGGGCCGACTTGCAGGGTCCCAATGCTTAGGAAACAGGTCCTTATCCCCATTGCCTAAGGCTTTCCTCTACGAGTAGTGACGAACCGAGGGATTATTGGTTGACTTGCTACGCTTTCTGCGGTATCGTGGTTGACTTGCTCCGTTTTCTGCGGTGTCGGGATTGACTTTCTCCGCTTTTTATGGTGTCAGGGTTGACTTGCTCCATTTTCTGCGGTGTCGTGTTGATTTGCTCCGCTTTCTGCGGTGTCGGGGTTGACTTGCTCCGCTTTCTGCAGTGTCGGGTTTGACTTGCTCCGGTTTTGACGGTGTCAGGGTTGACTTGCTTCGCTTTCTGCGGTGTCGAGGTTGACTTGCTCCGCTTTCTGCGGCGTCGGGGTTGACTTGCTCCGCTCTTGACGGTGTCGGGGTTGACTTGCTCTGCTTTCTGCGGTGTCGTGGTTGACTTGCTCCGCTTTTGACGGTGTCGTGGTTGACTTGCTCCGTTTTCTGCGGTGTCGGGATTGACTTGCTCCGCTTTCTGCGGTGTCGGGGTTGACTTGCTCCGCTTTCTGCGGTGTCGGGGTTGACTTGCTCCGCTTTCTGCGCTGTCGGGGTTGACTTGCTCCGCTCTTGACGGTGTCTGGGTTGACTTGCCCCACTCTTGACGGTGTCAGGGTTGACTTGCTCCGCTTTCTGTGGTGTCGGGGTTGACTTGCTCCGCTCTTGACGGTTTCAGGGTTGACTTGCTCCGCTTTCTGCGGTGTCTGGGTTGACTTGCTCCGCTCTTGACGGTTTCAGGGTTGACTTGCTCCGCTTTCTGCGGTGTCTGGGTTGACTTGCTCCGCTTTCTACGGTGTCTGGGTTGACTTTCTCCGCTTTCTACGGTGTCTGGGTTGACTTGCTCCGCTTTCTGTGGTGTCATGGTTGACTTTTTCCGCTTTCTGCGGTGTCATGGTTGACTTGCTCCGCTTTCTGCGGTGTCAGCGTTGACTCTAGGTTGTCTGTGAACCGTAGAGTCTTAGAACTAGGGATTGTGCCGTAGCTCTGATTGATGATGCTGTGTCCGTATCCTGCTGGAACGAGGATGAACACCGTTGCTGATCTACTGGGATGCAGATGTTGCTGGTGAGATCTGACTCTCTCTTTGACAGAGTCTGTCGAGAAATGTGGTTCCCTTTTCGTTTATGCCCATGGATTGTATACTGGGGTCAGTATAGACTCACCTGTAGGGCAAAAGTTTTATCTCTTTCTTTGTTTTTCTTTCCGCGATGCTCTATCATTTCAGCTTTTTATATCGCGAAAATCGTGATTGCCCAATTATTTCAACTATTTTTCGCGGTGCCCTATCATTTCGACTGTTTTTCTTTTTACTCGCTGCTTTTTATTGCGAGTTGCCCAAACATTTCGGCTATTTTTATATGCATATATTTTACTTGCTGCTCTTTGTTGCAAGTTGCCCTATCATTTCGGCTATTTCATATGCATTTTTAGCTCGCTGGTTTTTTGCTGCGAGTATGGAACTTGAGATCTGATACCAATCTTAGCATCAGCATCGCTGCGACTGGAATGTGGCCAGGAGTGAATCATCATTTGCCGTGAAAGGTCTTAGAATTTGATACCGATTTAGGCATCAGTATCGCTACAACTGGGAGATTGCCAGGAGCGAATCATCATTTGCCTTCGCCTCTATTGAACAAAGGTGGCTTCGTAGAAAGGGTTAGGGATCCTGCAGACTAAGACTTTTGACTTTATGAGCCGTAAGGGTCTCACAAAGGGTTTTCTCCCTACGAGTCGTGAGGATCTCATAGGTGTATTTTCTCCTTAAGAATCGTGAGGATTCCTAAGTGATATCTTCTCTTGTAAGTCGTAAGGATCTCACAAGAGAAATTTTCTCCTTGCAAGTCGAAAGGACCTACAAGTGTTGTTCACCAAATAGGGGAATTTCACACCATCGGTGGGGTTAGGTGAGGGAACACTTATTTATGCCCGTGGATTGTATACAAAGGTCAATATTGAACTGTTTGTAAGGCAAAAAGGGGAGGTGATGGCTTAAGAACAGGTTCAGATCCCTGTAGCTTAAGGCTTTTGAACCCTATGAGCCGTGAGGGTCTCATAAGGGGATTCTCCTTACGAGTCGTGAGGATCTCGTAAGTGTAATTACTCCTTAGGAATCGTGAGGATTCCTAAGTGTGTTGTTCCCTTGTGAGTCGTAAGGATCTCACGTATGTATTTTCTCCTTGCAAGGTCGAAAGGACCTTGCAAGTGTGCATAAATATTTTTACGAGTCTGCGCCCTTTCGGGTTTTCACGAACTCGCCGGCAGTCCTGCTGTTTTTACTCACGGAGCCATTTCGGGTTTTCATCCGTGCCCATTTCACTTGTGGATGAACCGTTTATTTTCTTCCTTTTTTTTAACAACGAGATTGCGCCCTTTTGGGTTTTCACAAGCTCGCCGGTAGCCTTGCTGTTTTTACTCACAGCGCCCTTTTGGGTTTTCATCCGTGCCCATCTTGCTTGCGGACGTACCGTTTTTTTTTGTTTTTTTAGCAGGGTATTCCACTAGATTGTAAGACCTGTTTGTAGGCCCCTTAATATCCTTCCTGTCCTTTGAGAAGAAAGGACCATTCTACATAGAGATTCTTCCGCCAGTGAGAAATATGCCCCCCTGCGTATATTTCGGAGGGAACGAGTACCCACGCCGTCGCTATTTTGGCGACAGGTTATTTCAAAGTCGCTCATTTTTTGTTGAGCGTTAGCGACAAATGCCATCTTACCTCCGCTTTTCATTCATCTTCATCGGATGATGAAGGGTCTTGACCCAGCTGATCCAATCGAGCCATTTTATCCATGAGTTCTTGGAAGGTCGTCGGCTTGAAGAGGGCCATATACGAAGACGCCTTTGAATTTGAGTCAAGGGTGGCTATGAGCATTCCCATGGCTGCAACATCATCAATGCGTTGCTTGTATTTGACCAGAGATTTCGCCATCGAGTAATATATTGAACCCAAGTCTCATTTGGTCTAACCCTTTCGTTGACCAGCGTCGTCACGATAGTATGTTCGTTCTCATTAGCGAATCCCTGACAGAATAGCATATCCATTTCGTCGAAGCTCTTCACGAAATAATTTGGGAGTTCCGCATACTATTCGAAGGCGATGCCCGCCGGACCGCTGACGAACTGTCGAAGGAGTAGTATGTCATTCTCTCCAGTGTTACCGCATATGGATTTAAATCGCGCGATGTGCTGGTGAGGATTCCCGGTTCCCTTGTATATGTGGGGTCGGAAGTATGCATTCTGGCGGGTACTGTATTTGATTGTAGCACGCCGGATACGGTCGACCAGTCTTGATTGGCCTATTTGATGCTTCACTGGCATAATGAGTTTTGATTTGCTGAGCGACATATTCGTTCAGCTTTGCTTTTGGAATCATTTTCTCCTCAGCCGTTGATGAGGTTTGTAGAGGATTTGAAATGTCACCCTTGTCTTTAAGAGCGACTACAGGCAGTTCACTTGTTTGTGGTTACGATTGAACCATCGTTCCGGACATTTCTGCCGCTTCTTCATCTTTCTTTTGAGAGCGTGATTTAGGAAATCAATATCCAACTCGTGCTCTGTTCTTTCTCTAGGTGCGTCTTCGGGATTTACCTTAGACGATGGATTAGCGAGTGATGCCGCTTGAGCGAGCATCTCCTGCAGCTTTTCACGTTGCAGTTAAACTTTTGTCCGGGACCGAGTTTGAGGTCGGTGACTAGTAGAAGCTCGAACTTCGTCTTTGGAATTCACTACATAGACTATGTGAACTACCATGCCCCAGGCTTAGGGTGTTTGGAGTTTTGGCCTTCGGAGTTTGCTTCGGGCACTTGAGATTTATTAGGCCTCTCTTTTTGTGAAAAGCCTCTTTGGTTTTGGGAGGAACCGCTGTATCAGGATTCGTCTTAGGATGAGTCCCCTTGTATTTGAAAGGGGATTTTTTCAGAATATGGCTGAAGTTTAGGGGAAAAACCGCGGTTGATGACTAAGTCCTTCATATTCTTCCACACTTATATATAGACGAGGAAAGTTCTTTTAGGGAGCGAAGTGGTTTCTACTCTCGTGGGATCTCCCGGGGCTGCAGAGTTTTCTTCAATACTGCGATAGGAGAATTTTGTCTGACCCTTTACAGCATTTCGAAGTTGTTCCTGGTTGGAACAGTAGCATTCATCATCAGAGTTGAAACAGGTGGAGTCAATGCTGATGGAGAACTGCCCCCGGCTCGTTTTGTATGATGCCGATATCGACGTCGACCATTTCATACGGCCGGGATTTGATTAGCCTCAGGATTTTGCCGAGCCTGCCCCCTGTTTCCATTGAGAGCTTGAATATTCTGCCCCGTGCGTCGACCTGGGTCCTTGGCATGTGCCAGTTGTTTGAGGACTGATTCCATCGGCAAAACTGCTGCTTGGGGAGCCAGTCTGTGGAAGACAGACTTCCTCTGGGCTTCCTCCATCGGCGTTGAGGCACCGAGGGTGGGAGGTGGGAGTATCGATCCAAAGAGAAGCCAGTTGATTTCTTGAAGAGTCGGATTGCAGAGATTTGAGGCCGCAAGTGACCCATACTTGACTCCGCCAGATGTGACAGAGCCTGAGTTGCGGTGAGTGAAAGCAAACGCCATTCTCGGAAAAGACGAAACGCCGGCTTTAGTATCCCATCACCCAAGGGAAACCACAAACATATATACCGCGATTATTTGATCGCGGAAAAACACGACACACGAAGTGTGGAGTGGAAAGAGGAAAAGGTCCCACTGGACGTGCCAGAATCTGTTCGCCGCCGAAAGACGCGACCGGGACATTGGGACGTCTGGCCTGAATTTTGGGGGCAGATGCTATTTGGTTTTATCCGTCCACCTCTCCGAAGATGCCAAGTTGATTTATGGCACCGTGCATCGGAGGTTTAGACGGATGTGGCCGTTGTAACAGATTTCGTCAGATTCCCCCTCATTGTTAGGGGTTTTTTGATTATGGGGAAGCTCTTCCCTGCAGACGCAAGCCCCTGCAGTTAATTACGTTACCGCGTAGCGATAACCACTTTCACTTTCTCTAGATGTTCACTTCGTGTCGTGTGTGTTTGTTTTATTTGTGGTTGCCCGTGGATTGTATACGGAGACTAATTTATGTTGTCGCCCGTAGGGCGGGGATTAGTCCAAATCCATATTTTCTTAGATTCGGGTTCGTTTGATTTAAGGATTGTTAATCTCATTTGAGATTAAGATCAACTTGAATGTTTGTTGAGAATACGTTAGTCTAATTTTAGACTAAGATCGACTCAACGGGGGTTCATGATCATTTAGATCCGATGACAGAGCATTTGAGCTCTATCGTTTTAGTTTAGGGACGTTACGGTCCATCGGGTTTAAGGACATCATAGTCCATAGAGTTTAAGGACATTATAGTCCATAGAGTTTAGTTTAGGGGCGTTACGGTTCATTGGGTTTAAGGACATCATAGTCCATGAGTTCAAGGACCTCATAGCCCATGTTTAAAGACATTATAGTCTGTAGGGTTTAAAGACATCATAGTCTGTAAGGTTTAAAAACATCATAGTCTGTGGAGTTTCTGGTTGTTGGGACCCGCCACCTCCCTAAAGACGTTGAAGAATTACAACGACATATATCAGAAGTGTGAAGAGATGTACCCTTGAACCAATGTTGGTTGGGAGATCTATAGTCAGGATTGGGACTAAGACCAATTAGAGAAATTATGAGCACATGGGCTTGATTGATCTGAATTAAGGATCTGTGGCCAACTTGGGCTCAATCCACTCAGCTTTGAATAAAATGTTGAATATTTGTTTGGGCTCAGTCCCTTTTTATTCAACAATGCTGAGCATTGATTTGTGTTCTGACACCCCTCTTTCTTTTTGTTTTTTTTTATTGAGTGTTGAACACGCTTTATGGCGCTGGGGCTTTATTTAAAGAGCACTTTTTGTTCCCTCAGCGCCCACATGAGGAGCGCTTGGTGCTGGGCGCCAGACTTGGAGTGCTAAAGCGCTTCTTAGAGCCCACGTGAGGAGCACGTGGAGCGCCTGGCGCTGAGCGCCTGGCGCTGAGCGCCAGACTTGGAGCGCTAAAGCGCTTCTTATAAAATAGTGCACACGTGAGGAGCACGTGGAGCGCTTGGCGCTGAACGCCAGACTTGGAGCGCTAAAGCGCTTCTTTTAAGATAGCGCCCACATGAGGAGCATGTGGAGCGCTTGGCGCTGAGCGCCAGACTCGGAGCGCTAAAGCGCTTCTTATAAAATAGCGCCCACATGAGGAGCATGTGGAGCGCTTGGCTCTGAGCGCCAGACTTGGAGCGCTAAAGCGCTTCTTTTAAGATAGCGCCCACGTGAGGAGCACGTGGAGCTCTTGGCGCTGAGTGCCAGGCACTGTTTCTTTGGCAGGTCCGATCAGTTCTGTACTCTGAGAATTAAATTCTCGTTTATAAGAGACTTTGTCTCATGGATCTAAGAACTAAGTTCTTCTTTATGAGGAGATGCCATGATCTCTTTGTTTTTTTATGAGAAACTTTGTCTCATGGATCTAAGAACTAAGTTCTTCTTTATGAAGAGATACTATCATCTCTCTTGTTTTTTCTTTACCTTGAAGAGAGGTAGTTCTCGCCTTGAACTCTGAAGTTTATAGGGGAGCTCTTCTCTTTTTTCTTCTTTCGATTTGAAACTTATGGGGAGGTTCCTCTCTACAAGACTTGAAGTCTTGGGTCCTTTATATAGGGGAGGCTGATTTGTTGAATCGGTTAAGAAAATATCTCATTGAGAGATCTCTGATTGATTTGGCGATGTTTCCCACCATTGGATTTTTGATCCAAGGGCTTCTGTTTTACAGAAGACATCTTTCTTGTTTTTAGCAAGATTGGGAAAATATTTTCCCATACAGAACTTATTATGTATCTTGGTGATTTTTAATCACCATTAGATCTTTGATCCAACGGTTCTCTGATTTACAGAGCACAATCTTTCTTGTTTAGAAAGATTCGAGAAATATTTTCTCAACAGAATTTAATTCTGTTATTTGATGATTTATTATCTTCGTTGGATCTTTGATCCAAGGGTGGAGAACTTTTAGTTCTGGCGCCAGCGCTCTCGTGCTTTGCACGTGAGGCGCTGCCTTAGAGTCTTTGACTCTTGGCGCTTGGCGCTCTCGTGCTTTGCACGTGAGGCGCTGCCTCAGAGTCTTTGACTCTTGGCGCTTGGCACTCTCATGCTTTGCACGTGAGGCGCTGCCTCGGTTCAAATTTCAAATTTTGAACAGAGCTTTGCTCTCTGATTGGGGGAAACAAATGCCCCCCCACCGCTGCGCTCACGTGGTTCATACGTGGGTGCAGCGGTGGCAGCCTTTCCACCGTTGGATTGTCTTGGAAGTCGGATCGACTTCCAACGCTTATAAATAGAGCCTTTCGCCCTTGAGATGACCGCTGTTCATCTTCTTGCTTTGCACGTGGAGTGCTTGGCGCTGAGCGCCGGACTTGGAGCGCTAAAGCGCTTCTTATAAAATAGCGCCCACGTGAGGAGCACGTGGAGCACTTGAGCGCCGGACTTGGAGCGCTAAAACTCTTCTTTTAAGATAGCGCCCACGTGAGGAGCACGTGGAGCGCTTGGCGCTGAGCGCCAGACTTAGAGCGCTAAAGCGCTTATTTTAAGATAGCGCCCACGTGAGGAGCACGTGGAGCGCTCGGCACTGAGTGCCAGGTATTGTTTCTTTGGCAGTTCCGATCAGTTCTGTGCTCTGAGAATTCAATTCTCGTTTATGAGAGACTTTGTCTCATGGATCTAAGAACTAAGTTCTTCTTTATGAGGAGATGCCATGATCTCTTTGTTTTGTTTTTTTATAAGAGACTTTGTCTCGTGAATCTAAGAACTAAGTTCTTCTTTTATGAAGAGATGCTATGATCTCCTTTGTTTTTCTTTATGAGAGACTTTGTCTCATGGATTTAAGAACTAAGTTCTTCTTTATGAAGAGATACTATGATCTCTTTTGTTTTTTCTTTACCTTGAAGAGAGGTAGTTCTCACCTTGAACTTTGAAGTTTATGGGGGGGGCTCTTCTGTTTTTTCTTCTTTCGATTTGAAACTTATAGTGAGGTTCCTCTCTACAAGACTTGAAGTCTTGGGTTCTTTATATAAAGGAGACTGATTTGTTGAATCAGTTAAGAAAATCTCTCATTGAGAGATCTCTGATTGATTTGGGGATGTTTCCCACCATTGGATCTTTGATCCAAGGGCTTCTGTTTTAAAGAAGACATCTTTCTTGTTTTTAGCAAGATTGGGAAAATATTTTCCCATACAGAACTTATTCTGTATCTTGGTGATTTTTAATCACCATTGGATCTTTGATCCAACGGTGCACTGATTTACAGAGCACAATCTTTCTTATTTAGAAAGATTTGAGGAGTATTTCCTCAACAGAATTTAATTCTGTAATTTGATGATTTATTATTTTCGTTGGATCTTTGATCCAATGGTGGAGAACTTTTAGTTCTGGCGCCAGCGCTCTCGTGCTTTGCACGTGAGGCGCTACCTTAGAGTCTTTGACTCTTGGCGCTCTCGTGTTTTGCACGTGAGGTGCTGCCTCAGAGTCATTGACTCACGGCGCTGGCGCTCTCGTGCTTTACACGTAAGGCGCTGCCTCAGAGTCTTTGACTCTTGGCGCTCTTGTGCTTTGCACGTGAGGCGCTGCCTCAGAGTCTTTGACTCTTGGCGCTTGGCGCTCTCGTGCTTTGCACGTGAGGCGCTGCCTCTTCCTCAGAGTCTTTGACTCTTAGCGCTTGGCGCTCTCGTGTTTTGCACGTGAGGCGCTGCCTCAGTTCAAATTTTGAACAGAGCTTTGCTCTTTTATTGGGGGGAAACAACAGTCTCGAATTTCTCCAGTGTTCTTAGTTCATCAAATACAAGTTTCTGCAGTTGCTTAAAAAAATTTTAGAGAAAGTTTTAAAATCGACAGAAACTGGATTTTTGGGTTTCGTTGTTTCGGAGTTTTTCGGTTTCGTGATTCTAATTACATCGTCTGATCTTCTAGCTTAGTCTCCGATACCATGTAAGTCTACCCTAGCACCACCATGGGTTATAAGTGGCATCAAGCATGCCAAATTCAAATTTTTATGACGCTAAGCTAGACTTAACAAGATCTTAGCTAGGTGATTAAGGTTTAAGTTTGATATCTACTAAAATATAGAAGCGAAAGATGGCTATACCCTTGTAGATCGAGTCATTCACTTCACATTCTCCGTGTAGTAGTCCCGCGACTCCACTAGGCTCCACTTGAGGCTTTGGACGAGCTTCCTCCGATGACCTTCATAACGAAGATGATCCACGCGAAGTCCCTCTAACTCAAGCTACCTCCACACTAAACTCTTTAGCGTAGTAAACATGTTACACTTGATCGCTAGTCAAGTGTAGGATGGTGAAGTAGGGGATGTTAAAGCTCACAAGGTTGTGTTCAATCTTCATGGTTCACATCACATGTGAGGGTTGAAACTTGAACCATGGCAATGAGGAGGATGAAGAAACTAGAGAGCAATCATGGGAGCAACTCAAGAAAATGGCTTAGTGTTGAGAATGAGCAAAGAATGAATGACAACTCTTGACCCCTACTCATTCAAGCATGGAATTTTGCAATATAAAATTGGAACCATGCTTGAATAGTGAGTCAAGATGAATAAACAAATATAAAACCCATGCTTGCAACCATGCTCTCATTTTCCACCCCATTTCTATTTTTCTTAAAAATAGAAATCATGCCATGCTATATATATATATATATATATATATATACATATATATATATATATACATATAAGAAAATATTTAGTGAGCTAATGATATTAGTTAAGATATAATTATATCACATATAATATATATCACATTATTAAATCAACACATGATTTAATAATCTGGTTATATCACATATGACCGACTAATATCATTTATCTATATATTACATTATCAAATCAACACTTGATTCGATAATCTGGTTATATCACATATAACCGAACCAATAGCAGATAACTGCAAGATTACAATACGGTATCACATACACGTATTTAATCAGGCCCACACACATATCACATATGTGTCCTATTTCGTTTCGCTTGAACTAGGGAACTTATGTGTGGGACTCTAAAGACTCGTCAATACGCCAGCAGTAGGTGATGATCACATCAGTCACCCACAAGCCGTCAGCGGTACTAGCTGGACGTAGCGGCTAACCGGGTATTGAGCGATATGAAGATCAACAAGCAAGCATGTCCATAGTCTCCATGAAGCTTATCGGTAACATAACCGTACAGTCAGGTCTCTTCTTCTGATATGCCGCATATCATGTCTAGGGGTGGTAAACGTCAGTCCCCAGTAACGTGATAAGTCATGCCGATGTCTGGTCTATAACGGTTTGAGAAACTACTAATAACACTTATCAATAAATCTCATAAGCAGCCCTGGCCAGGGACTTCCAGTTATAACCAATCGAGTATAATGCAACATCAACCCCCAATACCGGGAGAGACGAAACCCCTCCTATCGCTCATTGCCTCCATGTGACTCGGGACTGTACCCAAAATCCACCTGTTTGCACAACTCCTCTTGAGTGTGGTAGGGAGGAAATCAAAGCACAGTGGGAGTCACACAAGACTCTATGACGATCTCGGGTCTACAGACTAACCTGTACCGGTGTCACCAGAGGACTGCTATCTGACGATAGGTATACTACCATATAGGAGTCCTCGGCGAGTCCTATTCGGTGTACCTATTCTTCAATGAGCACATGTGTACAATCTTTGATGTTACACACCAATGGTTGTGGGATAAACCATCGCCCTCTAAGGGACAAGAAACGTATACACTAGTCTACTCTGGAATATCGATACCCTAGTCTCGATATTCCACCGACTAGGAACTGATTAAAGGATGTACTTTTAGACCACCATGGCCCCACTAGTATGATCTCATCATAATCCTGGTAGTTAAGTACATATCCTAAGGGCTTTATCAACATGTAAGAGACAGACAGTATAAATACCAGTCTACATGTTAAGATAAAGGTAACCTGATAGCATACTATCATGTCGAGTAAGAAAGTCATCTATATATATGTCCAAGCATCCACTATATCATCAATAATGGCCTCTATGGCATACATATTCCTAACATCATACACTTGTTATTATACATTACGACTGCATTGTGCATAGGTTAATTCGCTATTTCGTTTATACAAGCAAATTCCACTTTATGATATTAGTTTTATTCACTGAGTTGGCATCTCATCCCTGTTATGCCTTAGCTTCTTGCAAGACCGACCGCTTAGATACTTAGTGGCGACAACTACATATCTATCTTTTGAGACTTGTTTTTGCTGAGGTGGGTTGCGAGGTTGCCTTGTGCTTGCTCTCCTTATACATGTATTTTGTATCTAGTAGAAATTACGTCTACCATATGTATATTTGATTTAGAGATGAGACTGAGAGATTTATATTATATTGACTCTGGGTGTCGTGCTCGTGTGAGCCGACTTGTTGGAGTTTTGCTTTCTTTGCTTTCTTTGCTTTATTCTTCACCAGAGGCGTCGTACATTTAACTGCGTAGTTGTATTTCCGCCAAGTGGGTGTTGAGATAGTCCCCGAATGGAGATGCTTTTATATATATTGTGTATGTATCGGTTTTATCAAAATTTACAAAGCAGGTGCTGCCGAAAATCCGAAAATTTTAACAATAGCTTTTTTTTTTAAAACTCTTTCAATCTAAACTCATTTATGTTTTAAGGTGACATTTTTCTAAAAACTTTACTTCCTTAATTCTATTTAAAATGGTTTAGATTCTGGATTTCGGCTTATTTGAATTGCGTTACGCGTTTAGACGCCACGTGATTTAAGTGCCGGTCACGTTCCTTATTCGAGTCGTGACAATCCGTATAATGCCTGACAAAAGAGCGCATCCCTATCTCAATAAGGTATGCCTGACAAGCGAGCGTATTTCTATCTCAATTGGGTAGCGAAAAACATTCTGCAAATAGCTTAGATATTACCAAAAGGACCATTTTATTTCGGATCGTACAGTTTCTTATCAAGGATGTGTATACCTGTACAAAACCGGGCAATGTGCCAATTTATATTCATTAGCTAGCATGCAGTATATAACGCATATAAAAGCCACTTGTCAATGTAGGGTTTTATGAATTATGAAATAAGTTTAATAAGATTTATATTATAGCATTTGAGCAAGATTTGTAATTGCTATCAATCATCTAACTGGGTTCATTTTGTATCTCCTGACTTGGAAACAAAATGAAGTTGTTATGGCACTGAAAGAGACAACAAAGGCATATGCGTCCCTTGCTAAGAAGTCAGAAAAGGCAAAAGCAAAATACGAATGGTTCTAAAATGTAATTATATAGCTAGCAACGATCAATGTATTCTTATGTAGAAGAGCTTATTCAATATCCCTAGCATAATACACAGACCGTTAAAATTGGAAGAAAAATTAATTCCTTCCTATTCTAAGGAATTTTTTTTCTTTTTGGATCATATTTTAAACACTCGTGTATTGCATCATTTACAGACGTCAAATATGAATTCCACGGGATCTTTATCCATCAAAGCAATTGGTCCACCGGAGGAATTATATAAAAGAAACCCTTATGCAGCTACCTTGTAGGTTTTGTGGAATTTTCTTTTTTTTCTTCTTTTTTTGTAAAATTTAGTATTTTGATCTTTCTTGATGTAAATTAAGTATAGAAAAGTTTCGTTAATAATAAGAATTTGTATGATGAGCCAAATTTGCTTGATACCTCAATAAAAATTATTGAAATATAAAGCTTATATTGTTTTGGTTTCTCTTTTCAATTAATGTGTCAAACTTTAGGGGTTAGAATCACCGGTCATTAAGTCCTATCTGTTCGATATGAAGTAGCAAAATAGTATTAGAGGTAGACCTACTTTAGGTACTTAGCCGTTTGGTCTAGCGAAAGAAAGATATGAAAGTTACTTCATGTTGATGGTGTTGATTGAATATGACATGACTGCTTCTAAAATATTCTTCTCTTCATTTTGACATAGAAGAGAGTAAGAAGCACACGGAAAAAAATAGAAAATTGACATTTTATTTGCTATGTAAGGCATATTTGACAAATAGAAAGTGAAAAGTAAAAAGGTAAAAGCAATGTAGTTTTGATAAGAAAGAATTTTTTTTTTGTTTGGCCTCAAATAAAGTGGGAAAGCGAACCAGTTGAAGCCTATGTGTGACATGAGGTTAAAGATTTGAGATTTAATGTTTTAATAATTTTATCAAGATGATGTTAAGAAAATAATAAAATAATACTTTAACCGTATTTCTTTACTTTCTTCACTCTCCCTCTTAGCTTAAAAATTGAAATTTAGAAAGTGTTGTTTTATGTGAGACCTATGACAAAAGAAAGCACTCATCACATTCAATTTTTCCAAATAAAGAAAGTGGTAGTTTCCTCCACTTTCGTACCTTCCCGTCCTTTCTCCGCAAACAAGCATACCCATTATAACTCCTAGAAAAGGAAAATTAGTATTATCAAATAACATTTTTTGTTGTTGTTTTGCAACTCATGGCAAAAGTAGATGAAGTTACTTCATCAATAATCTTTCATCCTCCAAAATTGTGCAATCCAAGTACATAAAGTAACTATTAAATCTTCTTCCATGATCTTTCATACTCCAAAATTGTTATTTTTTATTTGCTCACTGTATCTGCTCCAGATTTTGACAGTAGACCGTCTCCTCCGTTTTGGTCTGTCGCGGTGTAGCCGCGAAATGTGGGTCTATCTTCCCACGTCTTTGGCACTGTACTTGAACTCCGTATTTTCAACATCTTGGCCACGGAACTTGAACCTTGTATTTTCCTGCACACTTGCACAAAAGCTAATCAAAAATAACAAGATGATTTTTTTACAAAGTATATATTTTTTTTCGTTTTTTTTTTTATACTTACAAATTAACCCGAAATTACACAAAGAAATAAACTACCGTCTCCCCGGCAACGGCGCCATTTGATTGTTAGAGTATGTGCGTGTTCAAGTTTAGTTTTAAATACCGCAATCAAGACGGTTTCGCTCGTAGCTAGCCGGTTGAGTACGGGTCGTCCGCAGGGAGATGGGAGTCTTTTTCAAAGTGTTTAAACGAGTTAAGTCCTGTTTTCAGATTTTGTTGTGGTTATCTAAGTGTTAAGTTGATATTTAAAGAGAGCTTGTTAGGGTTAGGATTAGGTTAGTTTGAGTTAGGAGTCTCCTCATCTTTCGTTGCCCCTCTTAATATCGGTGTTACGGTAATCGGCAACAACGGGGATTAGCACGACTAGGAAGGACTTTGCGAGTATAAACTAGGCTTTCCAACGCATAAGTCTTCCTTTTGGTGCTTGTCCGTCCGTTCTTGACTCTTATCCATAACCTCCGGTTAATTCAACCACAACCGGTCTCACTACGGAATCATCGTTATCATGTAGGATAGGGTGCCGTAAGGAGCGGATTGTGGTTCAATTAACGGGAGTCGATTTAAGCTGTTGGGTAAGGAAAGAGTGAGAGAGATTTCCTTCTCTCAAACTTCCCTTATCCTACCCTAACAAGTATAAAACTACTCACACTTCATGATAAGGAAAAACAAAACAAAACAAAAGAGGAAGATAGAAAGAGGGAGATTAAAAGAATACGACTAACTATTTGCGACCTCACCTTGGCGAGAATCGAGCGTAAGTATCATTGTCGTATGAATGATAAAGAAAAAGAGAGAAGAAAGAAACAACAAGGAAATAACAACAACTACTTAGCAATTAAAATTACAACAAGTAATGAAAGAGCAAGACAAGCATGATATTAAAATGATCTTCTTTATTTACCATTCCTCCCTCACAAAGCTCACTACAAGTTTAATGGAGAAGAGATGAGAAGAAGAAGAACATGTGAACTAAAACCTAGAAAAAGAAAATACAAGAATGGACCCTTTCCTTCACAAAGTTCTGGGCTATTTATAGGCCAAAAAATGAAAATCTAGGGCAACCACCAGAACCCAAACAAAAAGACCAAAACACCCCCCAAAAATCTGCAGGCTTGGCGCCTAAACGGCCGCGGATCAGCGGCCTGGACCCACCTTTTGCCGCGGATCCGCGGCCTTATGGTTGATTTGGGCTTTCATCTTTCTTGGGCTTCCCTGGTTTGATGTGTACATAATTCTGGTACATGTATTTTCTCAATTTGGCTCCACGATTTTTCCAGAATTTCTGTTGAGGGAAAAGTGGACTTTTTGTCAAGATTTTGTCATGATTGCCTCGAGCTCCGCGTAGATCTCTTGGATTTTGTGCTACCATTGAGCCTTGTGCATGAGAATGACATTGATTCGACCTTTTGTCTTCCTAAACTGGTATCTGGCAACATACGGATGAAGAGCGGAGACCGTGTTTTATCTGTGGTTGGCAGGAACCCGGATTTTTTCGTGTTTTCTATGAATTTCACCGTTTTAGAACCGAGAACCTGTATCCTGCAATTGACTAACAAACACGGCTCAAGAGTATCTACGGATATGCAATGTGATAAAAATTGGGCGGTATGAAAATGCAAAAATCTGATATGAACAAATACCCCCAAACTTATCATTTGCTCGTCCCGAGCAAAGCCCATTTATTCACAAAAAATTTCCTAACCTCACTTTCGCAGGGAACGCGATTGCACTGAGCATGTGCAACAAGCCGTTAAACCTCTAGGTGTCCCTAGTAGGAGGAGTGTTGTCTCCTGAGGGTTTTCAGCGGATATTACCCACAAAATCCGGTCAAGTTGGTTTGTAAAAAATGACTAAGTTTCAAACCCTAAAGTTTCGTTTTAGAAAATAACAATTCTATAATCCTAAGTCTAGACTATCGAACCTTTATTTTTCACACCTCGCTTCTTATTTAACTACAGATTTTATATGTCTTTACGTGCAGTGCAAATAGTGTCGTTAAGTTCCAGAAGGATCGATTAAAGTCATCATGTCGCACAATAAAGCCCAGATAACAATTTTAAAAGGATCACATAAGTTTTATAACGAGTCAAGCATTTTTCAAGTTTCGTTTTCCAGTAAGGTTTCAACTTCAGAATTTCTATCTTCCTTAACAGGAAACTAAGTCGTATTTTTCACTCCACCTTTTTCTTGTTTTCATTTCATACACACCTCTGTGAACGTGCAATAGTCTTTATCATAGAATAAAACCTTCATATCTCCGTTAAATTTTTTTTATAAAAGCCTGTCTTTTATCAAGATTATTTTCACACAAAGAACCATTAGGAATTTTAACTCGGAGAGAACACTTGCTTGACTTTGTTTTAAAACTGGACTTTCTAGGCTTCTTAGCAAGCTTTGGGCCAATGCACCCAAACCAGTTGGTTTTAGGGCATTAGGTGTAGAAACACCCCAGCGGACTTAATTACTCAAGTTACCTAGGTCCAAAAACAAAAGACAGTTTGTCGTGAAAATCAGATGATTTAATACGAACGGAGATATAACCGGCAGTTCAAATATTTTTTTGGATAAAAGACGTGTTTAGTGGGTTTGGTGTGTAATCATTCCAATCAAGTTTTAGATGGGTTATTTTTCAGACTTAGCTCCAATTACGGCATCAATAACATTCCTTCATATTCGCTTTACTTCATAAACTATTCTTGACATTACTTATTTCAGAACAAACCTATTTGATCCTCAGAAAATCATTTATCTGTTTAAAAGTTTAAACATGAAAGACTTGTCATCTAATTCCCAAAATTCACGACACGTGTAGTGTAATGTAAAGACGTATATCAGCTATAGTTAACATCAAAGGAGAGTTATCTTTCAGGTTTTCAAAATCCAAACATAAGATTTAGTTATTCCTATTTTTTTCAAACAAAAACCGTCGAATGTTGAATCAGAGTTCTTTCACAAGCTATCTTGACAAAAAGTTTTTATATTTTTAGAAAATTTTCAAATTTTTATGGATTTTATGG
This sequence comes from Agapanthus africanus, assembly GCA_030015575.1. NCBI lineage: Eukaryota > Viridiplantae > Streptophyta > Magnoliopsida > Asparagales > Amaryllidaceae > Agapanthus > Agapanthus africanus. Next base: position 749,762,197 of record CM057341.1, on the reverse strand, counting down.
ATTTTAATATGCAGATGCAAAAATATACATATGAATGCAAAGGGAAGAAATGCGTACCGAGCGTACCCCCAAACTTAAACTGGATAGTGTCCTCACTGTCGTAGCATGAAGAGAGCAGTTGGAAGGTTCAAAATTGACGGTTAGCGAAACACAAATTTTTATTTGTTTTTGTTTTTAAAGGAAAAAGAATATACACAAATATATACAAAATGGTTTGTACGTACCCCCAAACTTATTTGGAACAGTGTCCACTGTTCTTGGCTGGATAACCGAAGTTTGGAGGTAGGCAGAGGAAGATCATTCAGGGTAAACCGGCTCCTGTAAGAACATGAGCTCCTCTGTTGGTTCGGCGCTAAGGTACGGTTTGCAGCGGTGTCCGTTTACTTTGAAAAGTGAACCGTCCTTTGGATTTTCCAAATCCACAGCGCCCTGCGGATACACATTCCGCACAAAATACGGCCCTTTCCAGCGAGATCTGAGCTTTCCCGGATGGAAGTGAAGTCGGGTGTCGTAAAGCAGTACCTGCTGACCAGGTACGAAGGTTTTGCGTAAAAGGTGTTTATCGTGAAACACCTTCGTTCGATTTTTGACGACAACCGCGTTGTCATAAGCCTCATCCCTAAGCTCGTTCAGTTCGTTCAACTGCAGCTTCCGATGGCTGCCCGCATCCTCAAGAGACAGATTCAGTTCTTTTATCGCCCAAAATGCGCGATGCTCTATTTCGACAGGAAGGTGGCAGGCTTTTCCGTACACAAGCCGATAGGGAGACATGCCAAGGTCAGTCTTATAAGCGGTTCTAAATGCCCAAAGGGCATCAGTGAGTTTCAGAGACCAATCCTTACGGTTCTTGGAAACCGTCTTCTCCAGTATCTGCTTGATTTGCCGATTTGAAACTTCGGCCTGCCCGCAGGTTTGGGGGTGGTAGGGCGTAGAGAGCTTATGATTAATGGAGTATTTCCGCATCAAGGTCTCGAAAGTCCTATTGCAGAAATGACTTCCATTGTCGCTAATGTCGCTCGGGGGTGCCCAAACCGGGAGAAAATGTTTTCTTTAAGGAACCTAACGACAACCTTGTTGTCGTTAGTCCGGCTGGGCACAGCCTTGACCCATTTAGAGACGTAATCAACAGCTAGAAGAATGTACAAGTTCCCAAAAGAGCTGGAAAACGGCCCCATGAAGTCTATCCCCCAAACATCGAAAATCTCCACAACCAAGATCGGTTGGAGCGGCATCTCGTTCCTCCGGGATATCCGGCCCATGTGTTGGCACCGGGAGCAAGTCTTGCAATAGTCGTGAGCGTCTTTGAAAAGTTGTGGCCAGTAGAAACCACATTGCAAGATCTTCTCAGCTGTCTTTCTTGGCCCAAAATGCCCGCCACACGCTTGATCGTGGCAAAATGACAGCACACTCTTGAATTCCTCATCAGGGACACACCGACGAATAATCTGGTCGGGACAGTACTTGAACAAGTAGGGTTCGTCCCAGTAAAAGTGTTTTACTTGGGATAAGAAGCGAAGTCTGTCCTGACTCGACCATTCAGTCGGTAGTAATCCCGTGGCCAAATAGTTCACAATATCTGCGAACCAGGGTTCGCACGATACTGTCAAGAGTTGTTCATCCGGGAAAACGTCGTTGATCGGAATTGGAAGCGAAGGCGAAGAAGGAAGTCGTGAGAGATGGTCGGCAACTACGTTTTCACATCCTCGTTTGTCCTTAATGACAAGGTCGAACTCTTGAAGCAAGAGGATCCAACGTATTAACCGAGATTTGGCATCTTTCTTCGCAAAAAGATGGCGCAGAGCTGAATGGTCTGTGTAGACAATGACTGGAGAGCCGATGAGGTAGGGCCTGAACTTTTCTAAAGCAAATACAACAGCCAAGAATTCCTTCTCAGTTGTTGTATAATTGAGTTGGGCGTCGTTCAGGGTTCGGCTCGCGTAATAGATTACGTGCGGCATCTTGTTGATGTGCTGTCCAAGGACAGCACCGATGGTAAAGTCGGATGCATCGCACATAATCTCGAATGGGTGTGCCCAGTCAGGTGAAGAAAGAACGGGAGCAGAAGTGAGTGAGCGTTTCAGTGACTCGAATGCAGTCACACAGCTCGAGTTGAAGTCGAAAGGCGTGTCCTTGGCCAGCAAAAGCGTCAAGGGCCTAGCAATCTTGCTAAAGTCCTTGATAAACCGTCTATAGAAACCGGCATGGCCAAGGAAGGCTCGGATATCTCTGACGCATCGGGGAGGAGGCAGATTGGAAATGACCTCAATCTTTGCTTTGTCAACCTTTATGCCATTTTGCGAGATGATATGTCCTAAGACAATACCTTCGCGCACCATGAAGTGGCATTTCTCCCAGTTCAAAGTGAGATTCTTGTCCTTACATCGGGTAAGGACAGCGTCAAGATGCAGCAAACACTCGTTGAAGGAATAGCCGAAGATGGAGAAGTCATCCATGAAAATCTCCAGAAATTTTTCCACCATGTCCGAGAAAATTCCCATCATACACCGCTGGAAGGTAGCGGGCGTATTGCATAACCCAAAGGGCATGCGTCGATATGCAAACGTGCCGAAAGGACAAGTGAAAGTGGTCTTGTCCTGGTCTTTTTCGGCGATGGGAATTTGATTATAGCCGGAGTAGCCATCAAGAAAGCAGTAGTACTCGTGTCCGGCCAATCGTTCAAGCATCTGGTCAATGAAAGGTAGCGGAAAGTGGTCTTTCCGCGTCGCGGCGTTGAGTTTTCTGTAATCAATGCAAACTCGCCACCCAGTTTGGGTGCGAGTAGGGATTAACTCATTCGCCTCGTTGGTGATGACCGTGATGCCCGACTTCTTGGGGACAACGTGAATGGGGCTGACCCACTGGCTATCAGAGATAGGGTAAATGATACCACTATCTAGACATTTGACGATCTCCTTCTTCACAGCCTCTTTCATGACTGGATTAAGACGTCTTTGTGGATCCCGGGCTGGTTTGGCATCATCCATCAGATGAATGTGATGCTCAACGATGAGGGGACTAATCCCCTTGATGTCCGCCATGGACCAGCCAAAAGCTTGCCTGTTGCTGTGCAAGACCGCGAGAAGGGCTTTCTCTTGCTCGGGAGCTAGAGAAGCCGAGATGATGACAGGGAGGGTCTCGTTCTCACCTAAGTAAGCGTACTTAAGGTGAGACGGCAACGGCTTGAGTTCGAGCGTTGGAGGTGAAACGATGGAAGGCAAGACTGGTGCAAAGGTCTCGAACTCAAAGGACTCCAGCAAAGGTTCAAAACGAGTGTAGGCAACCGAGTCGGATGGTTCAGGTAACTCATCCGGAAAGTCGAAGGATTCAAACTCGGGTTGTGCACGGCTAAGATCGTTCGTGAACGTGAAACACTCGTAGTCGTTGTCGGGCGCAGAAACAGCAGCAGGTTCGAAGAGAAACGCACTAGTGGCGTCAAGATTATCATGATCAAACAGAAACTCCTCGAATTCACACTCTTCTGGGGTGATCTCCTGGATCGAGCAGACGTCCAGTATATGAGCATTAGGTTCGGCGGGCTGATTCCCCAACCTAAAAATGTTGAGTTCAATCGTCATATTTCCAAAAGAGAGGTTCATCGAACCATTGCGACAATTGATCACAGCATTTGAGGTTGCGAGAAATGGGCGACCGAGTATCACCGGAATTTGATTCCGGGGGTTAGCTACAGGCTGTGTATCTAATACAATGAAGTCAACGGGGAATATGAAGTCCCCGACTCTTATCAACACATCCTCTAGCTCACCCCTAGGATGGGTGATCGATCGGTCGGCCATTTGGAGAGTGCAGTGTGTGGGTTTCAACTCTCCGACGCCTAATTGCTCGTATACTGAATATGGAAGCAGGTTAACACTGGCACCAAGATCTAATAGTGCGCGGTTGATGTTCTTATCCCCAATAGTAATTGAAATCGTAGGACAGCCAGGGTCCTTCCGTTTTTGTGGTAAAGATTGGGTAAGGGCATCACTCACAGCACTAGCCAATAAAACTTTCTTGGGTACCTGAGACTTCCTCTTTTTCGTGTACAAGTCCTTTAAGATTTTCGCGTAAGACGGGACTTGTTGGACAGCATCTAAAAGAGGAATATTAATGTTAACCTGCTTGAATAACTCCATAATCTTCTCCATTTGAGGATTTTGTTTATTAGACCTCAACCGGTTTGGAAATGGAACATTTTGAAAATTGGTTGAGTCTAATGCTGGAGGAGGAGATTGTGGAGTTGGAACGGATCCCAGAATAGGTGTTTTCGTGGAGTGAGAAGCGGGTCCGTTTAGAGCAGAAGAAGAGGAAGGGGAGCCTTGTGAAGAACGGAGAATAGGCTCAGAAGACGAAGAAGAAGAAGAAGAAGAAGAAGAAGAAGAAGAAGCGGCGGCCGGGGTGTCATCGTTGATTCTTGTGCCAATTTTGTTTTGCAGCATCCTCCCCGATCTCAGTGTAGTCACGGCACTCACATTATGGTTTTGTTGTTCAAGAGCAACATGTGCATTATGTGGGTGACCGGGATTTGGAAGTGGCTGGGACGGGAGCTTCCCCTTCTCTCGCTCGCTTAAGGCTGCGTTCAGCTGTGCAATCTGGGCCTCGATGGTCTTGATGCTTTGCCCGTGTGCGGCAGTGTGTTGCACTAAAGATTGAATCGAAGACTGGATGTTGGCAGTGGATTGAGTCGATTGTTTAACAAATGCCTCCAGACTTCGCTCGATCGAGGAAACCTTATCGTTGTTTGACGGAACAAAGTTGTTTGGTGGAAAAGAATTGTTGGGTGCAAAGTTGTTCGTCTGGTTTTGGGAAGGCTGGGGTTGGAAGGGCTGCTGATATTGGTGTTGAGTTTGTTGCTGCGCTTGTTGTTGCGGCGGAGGGGCCCTTTGGAAATTGTTGCCCTGGAAGATTCTGATTCTGATTCCAGACGAAATTGGGGTGGTTCCTCCAACCGGGATTATAGGTGGAAGAGTATGGATCATTCCTCGGTCTTTGCTGGAAGGCAGCATTAACCTGATCCTGTCCTTGCGGGGGTGGATTGTAAGGACACTCTTCGGTCAAGTGGGAAGGATCGGAACAACAAGCGCAGATGGTACGAAGGGGGAGAACAGGGGCAGGAGCAGAAAATTTGCTCTCTATCGCTTCAAGCTTTCGTGTTATTGCAGCCATTTCAGCTTTCATCGCAATAGAGACGTCAAGTTGGTGGATTCCTACCCTAGACTGACCGGTAGAAGTGGAGGTAGAAGAAGAAGAAGTCGGTCTGGTGCTCTCCCACTGTAGCGTTTGCTCCGCAAGATCGTCAAAGAACTGCCACGCTTCCTCGTCAGATTTCGATAGGAAGTGGCCCTGACAGATGGTTTCCAGCAACTGCTTCGTTGCTGGGTTCAGTCCCTCGTATAAGGTTTGGCAGAGTTGCCATTTCTCTATACCGTGGTGAGGACACTGAACAAGAAGGTCTTTGTACCGGTCAAAGCACTTCCAGAAGGGTTCAGAAGGAAGCTGGGAGAATTGGTTGATTTCATTTCGAATCCTTGCGGTCTTATGATTTGGATAGAATTTTTTCAGAAACGCTTTAACAAACTCGTCCCAGCTGGTGATTGAGTGGGAAGCGGTGCTATACAGCCATTTTTCAGCGAGATCGCATAAAGTGAAAGGAATGACCCGTAGACGTATAGCATCGTCCGACAGCTGGGTGGTTTTCATCATGGCACAGACATTTTGAAATTTGTTGATGAAGATATAGGCATCTTCAGATTCAAGCCCATGAAAACGTGGAAGCATGTTGATGAAATGGGGCTTAATTTCAAAGTTGTCCCCATTGGCCGGAGGAAGAGAAAGGCAGGTGGGAAGTGCAGAACGGGTGGGGTAGAAACGATCCTGGAGCGCAATTCGCTGTGGCGCTACAACAGGCGGAGGTGGTGGGAGATTGGTCTCCGTAGGAGGTGGAGCCAATCCAGCGGTGGTCAAAGAGATGTTCGGATTAAATCCCGACATCGCGGAAGAAGAGGTTGGTGAAGGTGAAGGTGAAGGTGAAGATGTATGAACAGAATTCCGGTCAACGTCGGAGTTGGCCGGCAAAGGAAGGGGTGAAAGAGGAGTGGACGGAGTATCGACTTCGGAGTCGATCGCGTAGTCGGTCGTGACTAACGTAACGCGGACTAGACGGGCGCTAGTGTCCCGAGTCCAAGCGGACATACACTAAACGAGTTTAGTATAGTCAAAGCGGAGAAGGGTGAGGGTAAGAAAACGTCAATGGAGAAAGGCGACAAAAGGGCAAGTTTTTATAAAAGTTTTTGATTTTTTCTTTTTTTTTTGTTTTTAGAAAGAGATTTACAGAAATATGTACGGAAATACGGCTTAAGCAATCACAAACAAGATATGCACAATCACACCTAGATCTAGGGTAACCTAGGTCTACTAGACCTGCTCCTGAACTTGATTGTCGAAGTTAAACAGTGTCGAGAAACAGGCTTAAAAATACACCGATCACGAGGCCAGGTAAGTGCAGAGATAAGGGGAGGTTGTCCAACGCTTTCGCGAAGTTCCTTAATTAAATAACCCTTTCTCTTTCGGCGGTTGCGCCTTTAACACTTTCCTAGACACCCCGTAAACAATATACGGTTAAGCGAGGTTCTAAACACAGTTTATCTTCTCCTAATGAGCGCGAAGTCCTTAGGGCTGAAGTCTAGTATTTTTTTAATTTACAATGGACAATGCATATGCTTTAGTGATTTTTGGGGTCCTGGGAAGGGTGATGAAATCCCCACCCAATCTGGATTGGTTTCAAGCCCCTTAAGTCCGTATTAAAGAAATGCAAAGCAGTAACAAATCAACTGCAAACAATTTTTATTTGCGGCGCAAAGAATCCTGCACAAGAACAGTTTATTGGAAGGGGGAGAAGAATTTGCGCAAAGAAGGCTGCAGAAAACACAGTTCAGTGGAGTTCAGAGGAGTGGAGAGAGGCAGAGGGACATACAGAGAGATTTTGGGGCTCTGAAGCCAACAGATGGCCGCGTTTCCGCGGTCAAACGCATGCAATGGCCGCGGATCCGCGGCTATGTGGAGGTATTGAGCTTCCAAATTTTCTGGGTGTGCTGCTGTGATGGTCCTCTGCTTGTCTGGATTTGTGGAATTTTTATTTGCTCACTGTATCTGCTCCAGATTTTGACAGTAGACCGTCTCCTCCGTTTTGGTCCGTCGTGGTGTAGCCGCGAAATGTGGGTCTATCTTCCCACGTCTTTGGCACTGTACTTGAACTCCGTATTTTCAACGTCTTGGCCATGGAACTTGAACCTTGTATTTTCCTGCACACTTGCACAAAAGCTAATCAAAAATAACAAGATGATTTTTTTACAAAGTATATATTTTTTTTCGTTTTTTTTTTTTATACTTACAAATTAACCCGAAATTACACAAAGAAATAAACTACCGTCTCCCCGGCAACGGCGCCATTTGATTGTTAGAGTATGTGCGTGTTCAAGTTTAGTTTTAAATACCGCAATCAAGACGGTTTCGCTCGTAGCTAGCCGGTTGAGTACGGGTCGTCCGCAGGGAGATGGGAGTCTTTTTCAAAGTGTTTTAACGAGTTAAGTCCTGTTTTCAGATTTTGTTGTGGTTATCTAAGTGTTAAGTTGATATTTAAAGAGAGCTTGTTAGGGTTAGGATTAGGTTAGTTTGAGTTAGGAGTCTCCTCATCTTTCGTTGCCCCTCTTAATATCGGTGTTACGGTAATCGGCAACAACGGGGATTAGCACGACTAGGAAGGACTTTGCGAGTATAAGCTAGGCTTTCCAACGCATAAGTCTTCCTTTTGGTGCTTGTCCGTCCGTTCTTGGCTCTTATCCATAACCTCCGGTTAATTCAACCACAACCGGTCTCACTACGGAATCACCGTTATCATGTAGGATAGGGTGCCGTAAGGAGCGGATTGTGGTTCAATTAACGGGAGTCGATTTAAGCTGTTGGGCAAGGAAAGAGTGAGAGAGATTTCCTTCTCTCAAACTTCCCTTATCCTACCCTAACAAGTATAAAACTACTCACACTTCATGATAAGGAAAAACAAAACAAAACAAAAGAGGAAGATAGAAAGAGGGAGATTAGAAGAATACGACTAACTATTTGCGACCTCACCTTGGCGAGGATCGAGCGTAAGTATCATTGTCGTATGAATGATAAAGAAAAAGAGAGAAGAAAGAAACAACAAGGAAATAACAACAACTACTTAGCAATTAAAATTACAACAAGTAATGAAAGAGCAAGACAAGCATGATATTAAAATGATCTTCTTTATTTACCATTCCTCCCTCACAAAGCTCACTACAAGTTTAATGGAGAAGAGATGAGAAGAAGAAGAACATGTGAACTAAAACCTAGAAAAAGAAAATACAAGAATGGACCCTTTCCTTCACAAAGTTCTGGGCTATTTATAGGCCAAAAAATGAAAACCTAGGGCAACCACCAGAACCCAAACAAAAAGACCAAAACACCCCCCAAAAATCTGCAGGCTTGGCGCCTAAACGGCCGCGGATCAGCGGCCTGGACCCACCTTTTGCCGCGGATCCGCGGCCTTATGGTTGATTTGGGCTTTCATCTTTCTTGGGCTTCCCTGGTTTGATGTGTACATAATTCTGGTACATGTATTTTCTCAATTTGGTTCCACGATTTTTCCAGAATTTCTGTTGAGAGAAAGGTGGACTTTTTGTCAAGATTTTGTCATGATTGCCTCGAGCTCCGCGTAGATCTCTTGGATTTTGTGCTACCATTGAGCCTTGTGCATGAGAATGACATTGATTCGACCTTTTGTCTTCCTAAACTGGTATCTGGCAACATACGGATAAAGAGCGGAGACCGTGTTTTATCTGTGGTTGGCAGGAACCCGGATTTTTTCGTGTTTTCCATGAATTTCACCGTTTTAGAACCGAGAACCTGTATCCTGCAATTGACTAGCAAACACGGCTCAAGAGTATCTACGGATATGCAATGTGATAAAAATTGGGCGGTATGAAAATGCAAAAATCTAATATGAACATACACCAGACGGACTCGCCGAGAACTTCTAAATGGTAATATACCTATCGTCAGATGGAAGTTCTCTTGTGGCATCGGTACAAGTTAGTCCTTTGACCTGAGATTTTCATTTGTCTCGTATGATTTTCCACTGTACTTAGATTACTATCCTACTACGGCTCAAAAGGGTCGTACAAATATGTTTTAGTTGGGTACAGTCCCGAGCCACATGGAGGCAGTGAACAATCGTCAGAGATTCGTCTTTCCCGGTATTGGGAGTCGATGCTGCATTGTGTTGGGTCAACCATCACCAGAAATGCTTAGCCAAGGCGGATGAGATTTACTAATGCGATATCAATAGTTTCTCAGTGGGTGATGAGCTTCAAACCGACAGGACTTATCGGGTTGGTAGGGGTCTGACGTTATCCACTCTCTAAACCCGGTATGCGATTATCTCAGAAGAAGAGACCGGACTGTACAGAGATTGTCACAGACAGGCTCAGTAGGGGTATAGATGAGTTTGCTCGTAAGCCATCCTTCCGCTCAATACCCGGATAGCCATTACGTACAACTAGTGTCACTGACGTACATGTGGTTAAACCCACTGCCAGCGTATTGACGAATCTTTAGAGTCCCACACAGAGGGTTTTCCCGGTTCAGGAAAAATGATGTAGTGGTCGTATATTGATATGTGCATGGTTTCGATTAGGTATGTGTGCTAGCCACACCAATTTTAATCGGGCGGATGATAATACTAGCTGGTTTAGGATTAAGCCGGATTATTAAATCAAGTTTTGATTTAATAATTTACATATATATTTCGATGTGTATATTATTGTATTATGTTCATTGTATTTTTCTTTCTCTTGGAAATTCGTATTTGATACGAATACGGGCATATATTTACGGAGATGTATTCTTGTATTTATACAAGAATACTTCTAGAAAGAGAACACCTCATATCTAGGTTTTTATTTCTTTTTAAAGAAATTAAGAAATGAGGTAGAAGAAAGAAATGGTGGAGGGTATGGGCAAATGAATTATTAATTCATTTGGACATACTGTTCAAGTATGGTTGTAATTTTAAATTGGAAAAAATATTTTAACAAAATATATGAAGCATGCTTGAATTTGTAAGTGACATTCATTTTTCATTCTACTATTCTAGCTCATCTTTCTTTCATGGCTCCTCCTTCTTCTTCTTCATATTCAACACTCTCATAAGTTGAGAATCGTGAAGATAAAGAGAAAGAAAATGTTAGAACACTCACACATCACTAAACATCCTAGATTATCATCATACGATCTTTAGTTGCTTCATGGATGAAGTTGAAGCTTGAACTTGGTTTCCATGGATAGATCATCTTCGGCGAAGGAGGACTGGCTTGCAAGCGCGATCCGGAGCTCTTGAGAGTATGCTAGAATCCAACCAATTGGAGCAAATGAAAACGCTACAAAAGTTGTGATTTCTATCTTTTTATGCTTGCTAGTTTAGGTGTTTGGTTTAGATTCTTGGGGTTTAGTTTCCACTGCCATCAAATTTTTTGTTTACAAATTCCGCAATGGCAGTGAGTTAGCGGCGAGGGCACTAGGAACCTTCAATGGTATCAGAACCACCCAAACACCCTAAACTAGATAGATACGACTTCCGAATCCCGCCAGTTTTTGCCCCGCAAAATCGGTAACTTATTTCATGTTATCTTGATGTTTTGAATCCCCGCGAGCTCTCAGTTTGGACCGAGAAGCCACGAGGAGGTGCGCAGGGACACTGGACACATTCTGGAGGGACCTAGGGAGAGCCCACTCCCCCGAGACCACCCTAAGGTGGCCTTGGGGGGTGGGGCCGCGAGAACTGCCTCACAAGACAGTTTCGGGTCTGCCTACCCCCTAGCCACCTTAGGGTGACCTAGGGGGTGGGTACCCTCCTAGGTGCCTCTGGGTTGACATTAATTTTGTGTCATGGCCCTCCGCGAAGTTTCGGATCAATCCGAGCTCATTTAGGCCTTCCGGAGTGGGTTTTAGCATGAAATTTTTGCCAGTTTTTAGCACACTTGATTTTCGTTGTTTTGGAAAATTGAAGTGTTGGCTATTGGTGTGCGGTATTCGATTTTCATAGGCTTAGTGTGGTATTCGATTTCAAGTTCATTACGTTATAGGTTTTTCGCCAAAAACCAGCCACAGCCCTCCGTCATTTCTTACAAGTATAACCTAGTATCCATGCTATGTATGTTGGCTTACGTAAAGGCATGGTGAATGATAGCTGAGTAATGCTTGTTTGCAGCATAGAGATGCGATTATTTAGGAAAGTCGTATAGTTATTTTGGCCTACGTCAAGGACTTGTACGGGTGGGTCTAAGCTAATCCAAGACAATGACGGGTTGAGCTTGATTAACGATTTATAATATGTTGGCCTACGTCAAGGTCATGAAGTCATTCAGGGCAAAAACCATATCGGGAGTTTCAAATATAAGGGAAACTTGTCAAGTATGTGCATACCTTCTGGAGTGTGGTGATTTTGGTCGGCTTCCGTCAAGATTATCATGCAATGGTAGTTGGGTTTCGATTCCCACTGATGAGTAGTTTACTTCTCGGGTTATCCCGGCTAATTCTCCCTTTAGGGTTTGAAAGAGAATTCAAGGAAACAGTGGGAGCCATCTCAATTAGATAAAGTGATTAACCAATCTAATATTGATAGACTGCACGTTAAGTATTTCTTTTCTCTCTCTCTCTAGTTTGCGACCGTGTCTGGCCTTAAACTAAAACTCATAAATCAAATTAACCGAACCTTCTTACACACTCTGGTTTTGGATTGTCATGATTCACGACAAAGTCGCATATATCCCTGCTACTCCAACCTTCCCTTTGCTTTTCTCCAAAATACTCTGTATCACTACGAAAATCCATATTGTTTGAAAAGGTGATCTCGTATAATTACATACGAACTCGAAGAAACTTGTTTCAGTTCGAGGATGGCCACAGGTTCTGAGGAAATTGAATAGTATTATTCGGTTGTCTTTTAATTTTACCTTCTCTTAGGTTGTGAGGGCTCCTAGTATTATGAGAGCACATATTACGCTTATTGGGTAGTCTTCTTTCAAAGCTTAGGCTGGTGCCGCATTGGAATGAAGAAAACCAATTAGCCTAAGTGTGGTGTACAAAAGGTAAGAAATAAAGACATATAAAGGGATTGCAGTGAGGGTAAGGAAATTTGCGACTACTGTCATAAATCTGGATAGTGGAAGAGGCATTACTAGGAATACCCGGCCACCTGTTCATATCAGATTTTTGCATTTTTATACCGCCCATTTTTTATCACATTGCTTATAGGTAGGTACTCTTGATCCGTGTTTGCTAGATAAATTGCAGGTTACAGGTTCTCAGCTCTAAGCAGTGAAATTCATGGAAAAGCGTGACAAATTCTGGATTACTGCCAACCACAGATAAAATACGGGTCTCCGCTCTCTATCCGTATGTTGCTGCACACCAGTTTAAGGGACAAAATGGCAAATCGATGGTCATTTTCATACACAAAGCACAATGTCAACACAAGATCCAAGATATCTACGCGGAGCTCAAGAAAATCATGGAAAAATATCCACATCAAATTACCTTTTGATCTGCTGAAAATCTGGAAGAAATGTGAAGAGATTCTGAGAAACCAAGTATACCACACTGAAGATAACAGCAACCCAGGGGAACCCACCAAAAATGATGAGCCAAATCCCTTAAATGACCGCGGATACGCGGCCAACATGGCGACTCGGCTGCGGATCCGCGGCCGAGTTAACTCGGTTGCAGAAGATTTTCTGGAGGCATATTGGTAACTTCATGTAGGGCTAGAATGTTGCCCTAAGGTTTCAGTTTCCTGCCTATAAATAGCCCAGAACAATACCAAGTGAAGGGTGCTTATTCTTGTGTAAAATTCTAGGATAGATTTTGTAGTTCTTCTTCCTCTTTTCATCTTTCTCCATTAAAACCTTGTAGTGAGCTTTTATGAGTGAAGTGATGAATAAAAGAGTTCTTTCCTTTATCATGCTTGTCTTGTTATTTTGTTAATTATATTTGCTTGTAATTTTCATTTGCTAATCTAGTTGTTGTTATTTGTTATTTGTTTCTTTCTTCTTCTATTTTTCTTTATCCTTAACAACAATGATGCTTAAGCTTGATCCTTGCCAAAGTGAGGTCTCAAATAGCTAGTTGTAATCTTCTAACCTCTTTCTTTCTATCTTCCTCCTTTTGTTGTATTTTCCTTTTTTTGTAATGGGTGAGTAGTTTCTCACTTGTTAGCGTAAGATAAGGAAAGTTTGAGAGAAGGAAATCTCTCACTCTTTTCTTGTCCAACATCTTAATTCGGACTCCCATTAATTGAACCACAATCCGCTCCCTACGGCACCCTATCCTACATGATAGCGGTGATTCCTTAGCGAGACCGGTTGTGGTTGAAATAACCGGAGGTTAAGGCTAAGAGCCAAGAACGGACGGACAAAGACCAAAAGGAAGAAACTAAGCGTTGGAAAGCCTAGCTTATACTCGCAAGTTCCTTCCTAGTCGTACTAATCCCCGTTGTTGCCGATTACCGTAATACCGATATTAAGAGTGGCAACGAAAGAAGTGAGCGACTCCTATCTCAAACTAACCTAATCCTAACCCCTAACAAGCTCTCTTTTTATACATTTTAGCATATAGTTAATCTCAAACAAAGCTGGACATTTGGACTTAACTCGTTAAAGCACATAGAAAAAGATTCACATCTCCCTGCGGACGACCCGTACTCAACCGGCTAGCTACAAGCGAAACCGTCTTGATTGCGGTAATTAACTAAGCACGTAAAAACTTTAACAATCACCACCCCATCGAAATATTTTCATGTTTCAGTTTTCCTGTGCGGTGTTAATTGAAAACTACCTTCCTAATTTTGATTCTGACTCTAGGGTATATATGTATTTACCAGACTTGATTCTCACATCTGTATGGCGTTAAAGATACTGAGTGGGAGTAGAATATTGGGAATGGGTGATTAGATCCTCAATATCAGAATTTTTTGTAATTGGTGATATTTAAAAAATCGTCTGGGTTTTGCCTTACGGCAAATATTTGGTTTTGAATAACCGTTGTTATGCACCAATTTTTAAAATTGAATATCTGTATATTTATTTTATAAAGTGAGATATAAATTTTGAAAATTATGTTCAAAACATTTACTTTTATCAGTTGAGGATAAGATAAAGTGCATTGATTAATGGTATAGACATTCTTAACCAAAATACAGTTTTCAACTTACAACACACGGAATTTGAGGTAGTATACTCTAGAGACTTGTTCATATCAGAATATTGCATTATTATATTCCCCATTCTTAATCATTTTACGAATAAATAGGTGCTTTTGATCCATATCTGCTAAATAGTTGCAGGTTACAGCTTCTCAGAACAATACGGTGAAATTCATGAAAAGACGCTACAAATGTGAGACTACGACTAACAATAGATGAATCCGTATGATGCCTACCAGTTCAAGGAACAAATGAAAATCATGAAACAGTTCCATGCACAAGACAGTTCAAGGACAGCACAAGATACAAGACTTCAAAGAGAAGCTTACGGTAAAAGTCCATAAATTCTGCACTGTTGGAAATCTGGAAGAAAGTAGAAAATATTCTGAAGAACCAAGTGAAGAAAACGGAAGAAAAAGGCAACATAAAGCAACCCTGAAGAAATGAGGCAGGGAACCCTCAACACGACTGCAGAACCGCGGCCGTGTGGTGCACGTGTCGGTGGCAATGACAGTGCTTTGACTCGGCTCTTGGGGTAGTTTTGTCATTTTGTGTATGGATCTGATGTAACCCTGGGGTTTCTCCTATCTATAAATAGGAAAGCCTACAGCCTCTTTTGAGGTGTGCCTCTTTGGGTGCCTCTTTTGAGATGCCTCTTTTATTTTCTAATTTAAAATTTTCATTCCATTGTAATCGTCAAGAGGTCATCAATAAAGGTATTTTTATTTTTGCATTCTTTTTGTTATCTGAATTTAATTCGTGCAATTTTTTTATCTGTCTTTTATTATCTGCAAATTAGATAGTCTTTTAAAATGAAAATTATAAAAATGAATTCTTTTGTCATCTTCCTAATGAGTGAGTAATTCCTCACTTGTTAGGGTTAGGAGAGGGAAGGTTTGAGAGAAGGAAATCTCTCTCACTCCTTTCTTTGCCTATATAATTTTTAATTAAGACTCTATTTAGTTCAACCACACACCGCTCACTACAGCATCCTATCCTACGAGATAGCGGTGATTTCCTAGATAGACCGGTTGTGGTTGATTTATATAGAGATTATGGCTAAGAGTTAAGAAAGGACGGACAAGGACCAAAGAGAAGAAACTAAGTTTCTTCCTAGTCGTGCCAATCCCCTTTGTTGAGTATTACCCTAACACCTAAATTCTTAACTAAGGCAAAGAAAGTAGTGGGTAGAATCCCTTTTCCGAACTAACCTAATCCTAACCCTAACAAGCATTTAAATCAATTTAATCTCATTCTTAGATCGTAAAACAAAACCCGACTTGATCGGATTAACTCGTTAGAACATAAAGAAAAGGAATTCATCTCCTTGTGGACTAACCCATACTCAACCGGCTAGCTACCAAGCGACATCGTTATTGATTGCGGTATATTCTTAACTTTGATTTTAAAATGCACGCACGCGAAAAGCTCTCTCAATCAAATGGCGCCGTTGCCGGGGAGACGGTAGTCTCTTTCTTTGTATAATTTCGGGTTAAAAATAAAAAAATAAAAAATTTTAAAATTTTAAAAATTGAAAAATTTTAAAACAAAAAAAATAACATAAAATAAAAAAAAAGCATCTTGTTTTTTTTAGAGGTATTGTGTGAATTGCGCAGGAAAAGAAGATGGACTGATTCAGATCTGGAAAAAGACAGTGAACAAATCAACAAACAGAAGATCTGAACAGACAGAGGAGAATCACAACAGACAACAGAAAAATTTTGGAGATCCAAACCAACTTAACCACCGCGGAACCGCGGCGGATTCAAGCGTTTGACCGCGGAACCGCGGTCAACCAGTGACGTCAGTATCCCAAAATTCTCTGTAAGTATTTTTGTCCTCTCTTCTACCCTCTGAACTCCACCGAAAAATTTTCCTGCAGGGTTCTTTGCGCAAAATTCTTCTCCCTATCTTTGCGCTGCCAAATAAAAAAAAAATTGCAAGTGTTTTTGGTGTGTTAATTGCTTTGCATAATTAATACGGACTTTTAAGGGGCTATAACACCAATCCAGATTGGGTGGGGATTTCATTATCCTTCCTAAGACCCCAGAAATCACTAAAAGCATACGCATCACTCTTGAGCTTAATTAAAAAATATTTAGACTCAGCCAACTAAGGACTGTCGTGCTCATTAGAACAAAGGAAGGTTGTGGGCAATCGGTCGTTTATCTAAACCTGACTTTGTGGTGCCTAGGCTAGACAAGTGGGAAGGTAATTTTAAAAAGCACGTCTCACGGTGATTCGTGAGCGGATCCCTCCCTTCTTTACTAGTAATTACCTGGCCACAATTGGAGGTGAAGAGGCGATTTGAGAGATATCTCACAACCTGTCCTTTGGATCAGTTAGGAGCAGTCTAGTTGACTTAGGAGACCCTAGCTCTAGGTTTGATTGTGCATGTTTAAATTGTGATTGTTTGAAATTATTCCGTAGTTCCGTACAAATTTTTGCAAAAACTCTTTCTAAAAAAAAAGAAAAAACACTTTCAAAAATTTCAAAACTCCAAAAACAAACAATTTTTTTTAAATCAAAAAAAAATCAAAAAAAAATCATCACATTCTTTTTCTTCTCCTTTCTCACATCATGGGTACCCCGCCTCGCAAAACTCTTGCTGAACTTTGGTACCTTCAACCAGGCATTACTTCCTACGCGTGTTGTTTTGGTCGAATTTCGGACGACCCCTCCATGCCCAAAATTTCTTTGAAAGATCGAATAGACGCGTCTAGGAGAAACAGTTGGACTCCGCAATCCACTTTGTATCAACCGTTTCAACCTTCACCACCTTCTTACGTTGATACCCCTTTTGAGAGTCCGGTGGTAACTCCGAAACCCATGTCTATTGCTGAACATATTGAACAATCTCGTAGCCGATCTTTCACTCCTTTCAACACTTCCAGTTCTTGAGATCAACAATTCCATTCACCTTTTTATCCAAATGTTGATCCTAATACTGTCCAACCATTCAATTCCTATCCATCTTACCCAACTGTTGCACCTTCCCTAGACATTGCTTCTACACAGCCATTTGGGAGTTTCTAGAATCCAAACAAATTTGAATCTTTTACTGAAACCCCTTCACAACCCATGTCTAGTCTTGAACAGTTGTTGGAAGATTTTATGGTAGCGTCAAGACAACAGATAATGGATTTGAATGCGTCCATGGCCGCCCTATTACAACCTAATGACCCGGTAGCTAGTTTCCAACTAGCTCCAAATTTTCCAATATACGATGAGGCGGTTGGACAAATTGAGAATTTGAGTGGAGAGAGTGAGCTGTGCACCCTTCCAAATCAAACCTACCCATCCCCAATTGAATCCCATAACTCCGGTTTTGAATGTCTATCAAGTGTTCCAAATGATTCACCAGTTAAAGATAAAACGTCTAATGAGTTGTGCGACTTTGTAGTGTTTGATTTACCTGATTGTGAAGGGTCCCTTTCGAGTGAAATCATACACAATCCTTTTGAACTCTACACCTCCACTCTAGAACCTGAATTAATTGATATCCATACTTTTGATGAGGTGTCTGAGAAATTTAATTTTCACTTGATTGAGGATATCGACGCTGGGAATATTTTGGATGATGAACCCGCAGATTTGACTGAATATTTCTCTCCAATTCATCATCCCGACTCATTAAATGTTTCTCCCGAACTTCATATGCGTCTTGAATTTGATGAGAATTGCATGGATAAGCTAAATTTTGAGGAGAGTATTGAGGATAGTATTGAGGATGAACCAGTTTTGTTTGATGAGTCGGATTTTCCAATTCATCCTCCTGAACCTCTAACTGTTACACTTCCTAAATCAATCCCCTTCATCCTTTCTGTCGTTCCGACCGCGCAAGAAACCGTATCCCTTTCATTTTCAATGTCTGCTTTACCAAGTTCGACGTACCCATGTTTTCTCACGAATCTTGAGGGATTTGACCTCATTTCTCAGTGGGTTGATAGATTAGCACAATCGCTTTTTACACATCGGTCATTACAAATTGTGCTAATTTATACACTCTATCTCCACCCTCAAGTTCGTATTCAACTTCTTTCTCCCATTTTCTCTGGTTCTTCTTCTAATCTTCCTTTAATGATAGCGAGTGTTAATGAATCACAATCCGATATTTTGAGTTCGATAATTCTAGAAAAACAACTTGATTTAAACACTTTTGAGAATAAGGTAGATGAGCCTTACGAGTCTCCTACCTCCGTAATTGTTGAAAAATCAAGTATGATAAATTCTGGCACAAAACTTACTGACAGCACAATGTTCAATAACATTGATGAGGGTTTTGAAAAACTTTTTGCCGATGAACTCGCATTCCTAAATGACACGGATTTTGTGATTAATCAATCTCCACCTGAAGAAGTCGAACCACCACCATTTCTTTTTTCCTTCCGCGATTCTTCTCCTCCACCGAGACCGTATACTGCTTCTATCACCACACGGTCTCGTGTGTTTCTCATTTCTTTTCTCTACACTCTATTCTTTCACCACCCACACCATTATAACGATAAAAATTTTGAATGGTTGGTGCTAACCTTTGGCCTGTGTAAGGCCTTGTATAACTTGATACTGTGTTTTTTCTCCTCCCTAACTCTGAACTTTAATGCTTCAACAATAGAAATATTGTTTCACTTAAGTTTGGGGGGAACCTTTTTGTATATATCTTTTGTTTTCTTTTTCTGTTAATAAAAAAATAAAAAAATAAAAATAAAAAAAACAGGGGAGTGCCGACAATTTTGACCCTCTTGGTATAGCCTGACAGTGAGGACACTGTCAAGTTTAAGTTTGGGGGTGTGCTCGGTAAGCTTTCTTCCTTCGCATTCATGTGTATATTTTTGCATTTGCATACTTATTTTAAAACCCATAAAAATTGAAATTTTTTAAAAATTATAAAAATTGAAAAGTTCAACTTTGGCCATATTTGACTTAAGTTCAACATGACGGTTGAATGGTAGGGAAAAACTAGATCCTAAACTTAGTAAATTAAAAATCCTAAAAATAACATTTCTTAAAGTTTAACTGTAGAAAATATATGTTCTTGTAGTTTATTTAGAAATAGGCAAATTTTGAGTTCAGTTCTTGGGCTAAGTCAAAATAAGAGAAGATTATTGAATTTTTATTTGAAGTGTAAGTCTAAAAAATAATTCTGAACCTTAAGTCTAAATTCTGAAAATATATACCCTACAATTAGCACATACACGCACCTTGAAACTCGGAATAGTAGAGAATACCTTGAAATGCACTTGTCTAAAATCCTTAGTATGAAAGAAAATAAAATAAAAGTACAAGAGTGAATAAAGAGATATAAAAAAAAATGAACACTGGTTTTGTAATTACTTAAGACTGTGTAAAATGAAAAAATATATAGCAAGGGTGCTTTATCACCTAGTGCCTTAGACCGACTGATTTGGGAGTCACTGCTAAGCTTTAGGTATTGCAAGACGAGCAATTACGCCCAAATGCGCTAACCCATTTTGTAATCGGTCGTTCAGTACCTCAAGAAGTATTAACGGTCGCATGAAGGATGTGTGAGCAATTTCATCTAAAATTCACCAATTAAAAGTACTTTGGACGATGGACAAGAGTATGATAGCTTGAATTGAATTTCCAAGTGTAGGAGTGATACATACACACACGTAGAGGTATATGATTAGGGTTTGGATGAGAGAAATGAATGAAAGATAGGGCTTATACCTTCAGCAGAGATGATAAAAATTCCTAAGTTGAGATAGAACCATAGAAGGAAAATTCAAAAGATACTGAAAGCTTAATAAATTTGCAAAACATATATATTCTTAAGTTAAATGAAGAGGGGGTGTGAAAAATATGGGTTGATGATTTATAAGTTGAAGATAATAGAATTTCTTGCTAGAATACCGAATTGAAGAATGAAAGTCAACAGGCCAAATTGATTGGATTTTGTGGGTAGTATCCGCTGAAAACCTTCAGGAGACAACACTCCTCCTATTAGGGACACCTAGAGGTTTAACGGCTTGTTGCATGAACTCAGTGCAATCGTGATTCCCTGCGAAAGTGAGGTTAGGATTTTTTCGAGAATAATTTGGCTTTGCTCGGGACGAGCAAAAGATAAGTTTGGGGGTATTTGTTCATATCAGAATATTGCATTATTATATTCCCCATTCTTAATCATTTTACGAATAAATAGGTGCTTTTGATCCATGTCTGCTAAATAGTTGCAGGTTACAGGTTCTCAGAACAATACAGTGAAATTTATGAAAAGACGCTACAAATGTGAGACTACGACCAACAATAGATGAATCCGTATGATGCCTACCAGTTCAAGGAACAAATGAAAATCATGAAACGGTTCCATGCACAAGACAGTTCAAGGGCAGCACAAGATACAAGACTTCAAAGCGAAACTTAGAGTAAAAGTCCACAAATTCTGCACTGTTTACCCCAATCAGATCAAAGCTCTGTTCAAATTTCAAGGCGGGAAACAAAGCAACGCTTTTGTTTTCCCCAATCAGAGCAAGGCTCTGTTCTGAAAATTAAAATAAAAAATTAAAAAATTAAAGAAGCAACGCTTCAGCTGACTTGCACTCTGCGCTGCGCGCCACGTGGCAGCGCAGTTGCGCTGCGCTCTGCGCTGTGCGACACGTGGCAGCGCAGTTGCGCTGCGCTGCGCGACACGTGGCAGCGCAGTGCGCTGCGTGACACGTGTCAAGCGCTGGTGCATCTGCGCCAAACAGAATTAAAATTCCAGTAAGATCTTTCTGTTCTTGTTAAAAAAAGAAGATTTCCTTCTGTAAAACAGAAGCCCTAGGATCAAAAATCCAATGGTGGGGAAAATTCCCCAAATCACCCAGAGAATGATCTCTTTAACAAATTTAACAAATTAATGGGCACTATATAAAGGCCCCCAGACCTCAATTTCAAAACACATCAACAACAACACAGAGAGAATAGAGAAACTCAAGAAACAGAGAGACTCCTCTAAAAGAACTCTGAGAAAAACTCAAAAAAGAAAAAGAAGGTAAAACCTTTTAAAAAGAAGAACTTCTTCTGAAAAGATCATTGATCTAAGAACAAGATCAAGGATCTTCAATAAAAAAATGATAAAGGCATTGCCTTTGATGAACCATTGGTTCTGGAATCTTAAAGATTCTTTTCTTGAATCCAAAATTGGATCAAGATATTAAAACAGTGCCTTGCACTTGTATCTGCGCTTTTAAAATAGAGCATTGCTCTCTGAAGTTGGCGCAACTCACCAGAGCGCGCCACTTGTCAGCAGCGCAACAGCGCAGCACATTGACGCAGCGCACTGCGCTGTTGCGCTTGCGCTCACCAGAGCGTGACATGTGTCACCTCCACATGCGCTCGCGCTCAATAATTGGCGCAAAGCGCCTGACATGCCACATGGTCACTGTCAGTTTGATTAATGCACTGCATTATTTACAGAAGGGCCAAACCCAATTAAAAAAGGCCTAACAAGCCAAATAAAATGCTATGCATTATTTTGAAGAAGGGCAGAGCCCAAACAAAAACAGATGTTGCGCATCATTTAAAAGGGACAGAGCCCAAATCAAAAAAGTCCTAGCAGGCCAAAAGAAAATGCAGTGCATTATTAAACAGGGGCAAAGCCCTAGCACAGGCCTAATAGGCCAAAAAATAAATAAATAAAAACGTTGAATTTTCTCAACTGGACTTAGCCCAATCATGGCCGTAAGTCCTCAAACTAAATTGACTGAGCAAGACTGCTCTCCTAAATCAATTTACATCCGGTTCAAGGGTACATCTCCGAACTCCTCTCACACCTATCGTTGTAATCCTTCAACGACGTCAGAGAGGTGACGGGTCCCGGCAACCATACATTCAATGGACCACCACGTCCCTAAACTGGAACATGGACCACCACGTCCCTAAACTGGAACATGGACCTCCATGTCCCTAAACTGGAACGTGGACCACAACGTCCCTAAACTGGTAATGGACCACTATGTCTCTAAACTGGAACGTGGACCTCCATGTCCCTAAACTGGAACGTGGACCACAACGTCCCTAAACTGGTAATGGACCACTATGTCCCTAAACAGGAACGTGGACCACTACGTCCCTAAACTGGTAATGGACCACTACGTCCCTAAACTGGAACGTGGACCACTACGTCCCTAAACTGGAACGTGGACCATTACGTCCCTAAACTGGTAATGGACCACTATGTCCCTAAACTGGAACGTGGACCACTACGTCCCTAAACTGGAACAATAGAGCCCCCAAACGCTCTTTTGTCGGATCTAAACGATCCCGTTTAAGTTGATCTTAGCCTCAAACATGGCTAATGTATCCTTAAACCTACAAACGAACTTTAGTCCTAAATCGGACTACATATTCCCTAATCAACTTTGGTCCAAGAGTACATTTCTGAACTCCTCTGACACCTATCGTTATAATCCTTCAACGACGTCAAAGAGGTGACGGGTCCCGATGGCCATGCATACAATGGACCACTACGTTCCTAAACTGGAATAATAGAGCCCCCAAATGCTCTTTTGTCGGATCTAAACGATCCCGTTAAGTTGATCTTAGTCTCAAACTGGACTAACGTATCCTTAACAAACGTTTGAGTTGATCTTAGCCTCAAATACGGCTAACGTATCTTCAAACCAAAACCCCAAAACCCAAATATAAGAAAATACGGATTTGGACTAATCCACGTCCTACGGGCGACGACATAAATTAGTCTCCGTATACAATCCACGGGCAACCACAAACAAAACAATCACCCACGACACGAAGTGAAATTCTGGAGAAGGAGAAAGTTGTTACCCGCGATGCGGTAGCGTAATTAACTGCAGGGGCTTGCGCCTGCAGGGAAGAGCGTCCCCACAATCAAAAAAACCCTCAAGCGAGGGGGAATCTGACGAAGTCTACTACATCGGCCGCATCCGTCTAAACCTCCGATATACGGTGCCATAAATCAACTTGGCATCTTCGGAGAGGTGGACGGATAAAACCAAATAGCATCTGCCCCGAATCTCAGTGCCAAGACTTCGCAGTCTTGTGCGCCGTCTTTCGGAGGGGAACAGATTATGGCACGCCCGGTAGGACCTTTTCCTCTTTCCACTCCACACTTCGTGTGTCGTGCTCGCGAACAAATCGCGGTTTGCTGTGGTTGCCTGTAGATTCGAGGTACTTAGATTTGGTGTCTTGCTCTGTGCAGAAAACAGAAGATCAGTGGCTTCAAACTGTACTACCTGCAACTGCAACTCCCACTCCGTCCTTGCTGGAGGAGTGATTTACGGACCCCAAGCGGTCTCTCTTTTCAAGATGCCAGTGGAGTAGGTAACTCAAGCCACCACTGGACTATTCTTCGGGACCATGCTCTCACCGCTGAGCTTCAATGCCCCAATGACGTTGCAAGAAGCCCCAAAGAAGTCGGTCTTTGATCGACTTACCACTGCCGCGGCCCCTCTCAACGGGTCGCCCAACTTCAATACCTCAGTTTTCAACAGACCGGGCCAGAGCGTTTACAAGCCCGCGATACCCGAAGCTGCCATCCTAAAGCGGATAGCCACCCCGGCTCAAGCGGACAAAATCATTGGAAAGGCTCCTCCTTCCAAGAAGTCAGTTTTTACAACGCTAGCCATTCCGGTTGCTGCTCCAGGCGAGGTCCTCAAAGCTACTTCCCCTGCTCAGAGGTCTGTCTTTGACAGATTAGACATTACTTCTCAACGGGTGTCAGTCTTCGATAGGCTAACACCAATAACAGTCTCTCCTCAAAGCAAGGTGCGCGACGAAGTCACCCTTATAGCTGAAACAACTCCATCCGCGAGACACACTCGACGTCGCCACTGGCGCCGAGTAAGGAAGGCTGGATGCAACTCCCCCTCTGGATTTATGCCACCAGCTCCGATGGTGGGGATCGGGGCTGCTGTTCCAACCGGGAACAGCTTGGAATTGCTGAACACGGTGCGTAGAAACTCTCCTACTGCAGTGTTGAAACGAACTCCTTCGCCTGTGGAGAATACTCCAGAGAAGAAGCTAGAGCAGCCCCCTCAACGGCTGTCCTCTAAAATTTACAAAGTCTGGCGACAGGTCCAAGAGTCGGTGATTGATGAAAACTATCTCCGCCGACAGAAAAAGGTGAAGGTTCGGCAGGAGAAGGATTACTCCGTCAAGCCACAAAAAGCAACAGCTACTCGGGTGCCCACTACAACGGCCCCCTCAACTCCAATCACTCAAAAGAAAAGGAAGCCGCAAAAAGCCCCTGTGAGCATGATGAACCGTAAAAGCGCTGAACACAAACACCCCAAGTCTGGGGGCATGGTGGTGCACACTGTTTATATGGCGTCCGGAAAAGAGGATAGCCGCGCTTCGATGGGTCACCGACCGCTCACCCGATCCGTGACAAAAGCCCAAGAGCAACAACAAAAGCTTCAGGAAATGATGACCGCAATGGCTGCACTTACCGAGCCAAAAGAAAGCTCGGAGGCATCGTCAGATTAGCGTCACGAACAAGAAACTGACGCTGACTTCCTACACAGAGTCCTCGAAAAGAAGGACAAAGAAGCCGCAGAGCAAGCGGCTAACATAAGACGGATGGCGCTCCTCTTCCAAGATATGATAGGGATGATGTTACAGCCGGACCCTCCAGCTGAAGACCCTCCGATCATTATTGAAGACGATAGAGGGGAGACATCTAATCCTCCTCCGGCTCTTTCAGCAGCTAAGGAAGAAACCATTTCCAAGGCCGCACTGGATGACTATATAGCTCAGCAAATACGGGCTCATCAAGCAGATGAAGCGGCTGCACAAATTGTTAGAACCGGACGGCCTTATCCGAGCCGGTATGACCAAATCAGTTACCCGCCGGGATATACGATCCCTAAGTTCCACGTATATAAAGGGACAGGGAATCCACATCAGCATGTCGCTCGATTCCGAGCCTTATGCAGCAATACTGGAGGTGATGACAAATTGTTGCTTCGCCAATTCGTCGGCAGCTTAGCAGAAACAGCCTTTGAATGGTATTCAGAGCTACCTAACGACTCTGTCAAAACATTTGCGGAGATGGAGCTACTGTTTACACAAAGATTCACGAGTGCTAGTGGACGCACCATAATAACAGCGCTGATTAATGCCAGGATAAGGCCAGGCGAAACGTGGGTCCAATACGCAACACGATGGCGGAACCTATGGTCGAAATGCGAACAACGCATCGAAGAGGCACCTGCGGTAGGCATGTTCGTGGGCACTCTTGATCCGCAAGCGACCATCTCGCAATTCATGATGTTCTTCAGGCCGACCACCTTCCAGGCCTTGATTGACAAATTAGCCCAAATGGACCAGATGGGCCATGGACCGTCTACTCCAAAACCGGACTCTCGAAATGAGAAGGGGAAAGGGAAAGCGATCATCGTCGCCAATACTCAACAACAGCCGAGCAACTCAAAGCCAGTTGTTCGCCAAAACGATGTGCGTCCATGCCCATCCCTCGAGGAGAGACTGGAACGTCCTTACTCGTTTCCTCAGAATAAAACGAGACGACTGTTTGAGCTGGCAGTGCGCAACAGACTCATTAATCTGCCGAGTCTGAAACGTCTGTTGCAGCCAGGCGATCTCAATAATCCCAATTATTGCCCTTACCACCAAACGGTAAGTCACCCGATCGAGTATCGCTTCGTCTTTAAAAGATGGATCGAGGATCAGTACCTACAAGGCAAGTTCGCGCTGTCTGAAAAGTGGAAAGTAAACCCACCACAGCCGCACACTCCAAAGAAGACGGACGCACCGGGGGCGACTTGTCATGTGATCTTTCACTCATTGCCAGATGATAAAGAGGTTCCTTGCGCCGAGAAAACGAGAGCGGACCCTAAACCAGAAATTCTGCGGCCGTCAGACGAGTTGATCGATGCCTTCCTGAATGAGATTCATCTGAAAGTTAAAGCCGATCAAGAGCGTGAGATGGCCGTACTGGAAGGAGCCAAACACCGACTACTAAACCAAAGAGTCGAGGCACTTCCGTCAAATCAAAAGTCATCCGCTACAGATAAAAATAAATTCAAGACGAGAAAAAGGTTCGCCAAAGCCCTATCAGTGGGAATGAAGCTACCACCCTCTGAAAAAAATACTCTCGGTGGAGTAGAGATGCATCCTAATTTCTGTTTATATCATCAGAAGATCATACATCCTACCGAAGACTGCGACTCCTTTAAGTGTTGGTGGCAAGGGTATGCCGCTCAAAAGCAACACTTCAACAGGACAAAGCGTGAAGCTCGTCAGAAAAATGCGATAGATGAGCGCAAAAGAGCCGCCGCCGACTGTCACATAGCCGACTCCAAGGGATCGCAAATTATCACCTTTGGAAGCGACTCTGACGAAGAAGCTGCCCTCAACCCTCTCCTCAAGGAATCCATTTCAAAAATGAAAGAATTGAGGAATTGCGAGAACATTCAGCCGTGCAATCGCACGCTATTCAAAAAAAATCTCGACCCCGCAAACAAAGGATCGAGCAAAAAGGATAAAGGGAAGGAAAAAACAGCCCTCGTAGCCGACACTCAACAGCAATCGAGTGGCCCTAGACCGGTTGTTCGCCAAAACAATGTGCGACCACGCCCATCCCTCGAAGAGAGGTTGAAACGTCCTTACTCATTCCCCCAGGATGAAATAAGGAGGCTGTTCGAAGTGGCAGTGCATAACAGGCTTATCACTCTACCGGAGCCGAAACACCAACTACAACTGGATGATGTCAACAGTTCTAATTATTGCCCTTACCACCAAGTATTGGGCCATCCGATCGAAAACTGTTACGTCTTCAAAAACTGGGTTGAAGACCAATACCAACAGGGCAAGTTCGCGTTGTCCGAAAACTGGAAGGTGAGCCCGCCACAACCGCATGCTCCGAGAAAGATGGATATGCCCGGGGCATCATGCTCATTCATAGGGAAAGCCCCATAGACCGAAAAGTCAGTAAACTAGAAATTCGCCTCAAATACGGCGACGGCGGACCGAAACGTCCTCAAACTAACGATAGACCGCAATGTCCTAAAACTTGCAAATGACCGAAACGTCTTTAAACTACTACCACAGCATCCTCAGGCGGACGAGATAAAAAAAAAATCAAGAAAAAAATAAAAAAAAATGGTATGTCCATAAGCAAAATAGGCACGGATGAAAACCCGAAAGGGCTCCGTGAGTAAAAACAGCAGGGCTACCGGCGAGTGTTTGTGAAAATCTGAAAGGGCGCAGCCTCGTTAGAACAGAGAAAAAAAAGAGAGAATAAAAGAAAGAGAATAAAAAAACGGTATGTCCATAAGCAAAATGGGCGCGGATGAAAACCTGAAAGGGCTCCGTGAGTAAAAACAGCAGGGCTACCGGCGAGTGTTTGTGAAAACCCGAAAGGACGCAATCTTGTTAAAAGACACTTACAGGGTCCTCTCGACCTTGTAAGGAGAAACCACCGCGTGAGATCCTTACGACTCACAAGGGAGCAACACACTTAGGGATCCTCACGATTCCTAAGGAGAAAATTACACTTGCGGGATCCTCACGACTCGTAAGGAGAACTCTCTTATGGGACCCTCACGGCTCATAAGATTTGAAAGTCTTAAGTTACAGAGACCTGAACCTGTTCTTAAGCAACTCCTACAACCTTCGATAATGCCCTACAAGTGGTTCAATACTGACCCTTGTATACAATCCACGGGCGCGAATAAACATTACCCTAACCAAGTCCCACCCGTGGCTAGGGATATGTCCATATGGTGAACAACCCTTATAAGTCCTCTCGACTGATAAGGAGAAAACCCTTTTGTAAGATCCTTACGACTTACAGGGGAACATACACTTAGGAATCCTCACGATCCCTAAGGAGAAAACACACCTACGAGAGCCTCACGACTTGTAGGGAGAAATACCTTTGTGAGACCCTTACGGCTCATGAAGTCAAAAGCCCTAGTCGACGGGATCCTAACCCTGTTCGCTAAGCCACCTTTGTTCGACATCAACAGAGGCAAATGATGATTCGCTCCTGGCAATATCCCAGTTGTAGCGATGCTGATGCCTAAACCGGTATCAAATTCTAAGTCCTTTCATGGCAAATGATGATTCGCTCCTGGCAATATTCCAGTCGTAGCGATGCTGATGCTAAAATTGACATCAGATTCCAAGTTCCACACTCGCGATAAAAAAATCAGCGAGCCAAAAATGCATACGAAATAGCCGAAATGATCGGGCAACTTGCAAATAAAAATCAGCAAGTAAAACAAAATGTGTATGCATGCAAAATAGCCGAAATGATTGGGCAACTCGCAATAAAAAGCAGCGAGTAAAATAAAAAAAAACAGCCGAAATGATTGGGCAACTCGCAATAAAAAGCAGCGAGTAAAAAGAAAAATAGCCGAAATGATTGGGCACCGCGAAAAATAGCCGAAATGATTGGGCAATCACGATCTTCGCGATATAAAAAGCTGAAATGATAGAGCGTCGCGGAAAGAATAAAAAAATGATGAAAGAATGAAACTTTTTGCCCTACAGGTGAGATCACATCGATCCCTGTATACAATCCAGGGGCACAAACAAAGAGGGAACCATACCTTCCCAACAGGCTCCACCAGAAAGCGAAGCCAAATCCCGACGGTTCATAGACAACCTAGAGACAAGCTCGACGTTTGTCGCAATACAGCAAACACAATGTCAACAAACGAAGCAAAGGAAGATCCCTAGCTTCAGGGTCGCGACGTTGATATCGACAACTTAGAGATCACCAACGGCGTTTCTCCTCACTCCAACCAGATGCAGACATGACGTTAACAACCGACCTCAGAGTCGCAACGAAACGGAGCCATGGCAAAATCCCAGCTCCACCTCGGCATTCGTCTAGATACAGCAGACGAGATGTCACCCCAGCGTTCTTCCTCCAGCAGGGATCAGACGCGATAATCAGACGAACGGAGCCATGGCAAAATCCCAGCTCCACCTCGGCATTCGTCTAGATACAGCAGACGAGATGTCACCCCAGCGTTCTTCCTCCAGCAGGGATCAGACGCGACAATCAAACAAACGGAGCCATGGCAAAATCCCAGCTCCACCTCGACGTTCGTCCCGATACAGCAGACGAGATGTCACCCCAGCGTTCTTCCTCCAACAGGGATCAGACGCGACAATCAAACAAACGGAGCCATGGCAAAATCCCAGCTCCACCTCGACGTTCGTCTCGATACAGCAGACGAGATGTCACCCCAGCGTTCTTCCTCCAGCAGGGATCAGACGCGACAATCAAACAAACGGAGCCATGGCAAAATCCCAGCTCCACCTCGACGTTCGTCTCGATACAGCAGACGGGATGTCACCCCAGCGTTCTTCCTCCAGCAGGGATCAGACGCGACAATCAAACAAACGGAGCCATGGCAAAATCCCAGCTCCACCTCGACATTCGTTTCGATATAGCAGGCGAGATGTCACCACAGCGTTCTTCCTCCAGCAGGGTTCAAAAGCGACAATCAAACTAACGGAGCCACGGCAAAATCCCTAGTTCCAGACCTCGACGGTTCACCAGCAACATAGAGACAACCGCGACATTCGTCTCGATACAGCAGACGCGATACCAGCAAACGAAGTAAATGCCAAATTCCTAGCTTCAGGGTCTTGACGGCAACTCACATAAAACCTGAAAGACTATCGGAGATCATCCCACACCAGCGCGGAGTGGTTATGACTCATCGGGGCTCTCCAAAATGAGCCTAAACTCAAGTAAAAAGCGGCATGGCAAAATTCCTAATGCTTGCTCTTCTGACGGTCAAACTGCCTAAGAAGATTGCTTGAAGACGTCTTGTCCAGCCCCCGAAGGGATCAGAGACACGGCAGTCGCAGGGCTACTCGAACAGCACGATTGCCTATCGAGGAATATATCAGCTGATGCGACGTACGACGGCCAAAACCCTAAGTACCACAGACCCTAACGGACTTCTGTCGTAAAGAGCAGAGGTTAACTGTGACGTTAGGATATTCTTGCGAGAAATGTTCGATTCGTCTCGACTTGTGAAGAAATTGATGTCTTTGCAAGAACTTCTCGATGCGGCTCGACTCGTAAGATAAAGCCTTAGGCAGTAAGGATTAAAAAACCTGTTTCCTAAGCACTGGGACCCTGCAAATTGGCCCAAAAAAGTCTCTTGCATACTATCCACGGGTCTCACTCTCGAAACTCGAATCTCGACGAGGAGGGAAACAACCGCTTACGGGTCCTCTCGACTCGTAAGAGGGAAAATTCTCTTATAGGATCCTTACGACTTATAAGAGAAAACACACTTAGGAATCCTCACGATTTCTAAGGAGAAAATCCACCTACGAGATCCTCTCAATCCGTAGGGAGAAAAGTCTTTATGAGACCCTCACGGCTCATAAAGTTGAAAAGTCTTAAGCAGCATATCTGAACCTGCGGCCTAAGCCATCGCTACCTCTTGAAGAAACCAAGACAGGATGCTCGCTATATTATCTGTCAACCATGTTTACTAAGGCAGCATACTGATAATAAAAATGAGAAGAAAGCGACAGAAAGAACATCCGATATACATTTGATCAAGCGTTCAACACATTCATTCATGCATGTGCAAAAGACTCAGAACGAGAAATAAGACAAGCTGAAATAGAAATTTTCCATTCATATTGCGAAGGGTTCTTACAATCATAAAGAAATAAACAAAGGCATTATTCAAATGTTTACAACGGTATAACCTCAGACCCAGGACATGGATTGAAGAACTCGAAAGTAACCTTATCTAAGACTTTCCAAGCCTGGCGAACCATCCTAGTGTGCTTTCTTTCGCGAGCATGAGCATCGGGGTCCCCACTGATGTCCTCCTCCCTCCGATAAGCAGTGAGTATGGCGGACTGTTGGAAGGCCTGGTGCAGGAGATCGACAAGATTGTCTCGCCATCTCTTCGAGATTAAGTTCATCAGGTACACCGAGTGCACCTTATCCTCAGCGGCATCCAACGTCCTAAGCGGCACACCGGTACAGAATAAGGGAAGCGCTTCCCAGATGGCTCCCATGATAAGCTTCAGGAGAGAGGAACGTCGTGGAAGCAGTTGACCGTTATATGCGTCGAAGCGATTCATGATTTCGGCGCACTCCGCGTTTGTGAATTCTCGATTTTGAGAACGGCTGAGTCGGCGGATGTCCCCGTAAGAGATGATCTCGTCGAGATCGTACATGTGGGCGTCCATCACTCCAATAAAAAAAGATCGACAAAAATCAGCAACTCTTAAGAATTCTGCTATATGATTTAAAAAGGGCAAAGCTCCATTAATGAATCAAGAAGTTATAAATAAAATCCTTTCAGAAGATCAGAACTCTATTGATGGAACTCTAATAGAGTTCTCTTTAGTTCTCTTTAGATCTGTTCCCCTCCGAACGGCGGCCGAGACGTGAGGACGTCTTGCCTGAGATTCGGGGCAGATGCTATTTGGTTTTATCCGTCCACCTCTCCGAAGATGCCAAGTTGATTTATGGCACCGTGTATCGGAGGTTTAGACGGATGCGGCCGATGTAGCAGACTTCGTCAGATTCCCCCTCGCTTCAGGGGTTTTTGATTGTGGGGACGCTCTTCCCTGCAGGCGCAAGCCCCTGTAGTTAATTACTCTACCGCATCGCGGTAACAACATTCTCATTCTCCAGAATTTCACTTCGTATCGTGTGTGTTTGTTTTGTTTGTGGTTGCCCGTGAATTGTATACGGAGACTAGGTTATGCCGTCGTCCGTAGGACGTGGATTAGTCTAAATCCGTATTTACTTAGATTTGGGTTTGGTGTTTTAGTTTAAGGATACGTTAGCCGTGTTGAGGCTATGATCAACTTAAACGTTCGTTAAGGATACGTTAGTCCTGTTTGAGACTAAGATCAACTTAACGTGATGATCCATTTGATATATGGCCGTCGGGACTCATCACCTCTCTGACGTCGTTGAAGGATTACAACGATAGGTGTCAGAGAAGTTCAGAGATGTACCCTCGAACCGGAGTTGATTTGGAGTTTTATAGTCCATTTGAATGTTTAAGGATACGTTAGCCGTGTTTGGGGCTAAGATCAACTTAAACGGGATCGTTTAGATCCGGCAAAAGAGCATTTGGAGGCTCTATTGTTCCAGTTTAGGGACGTAGTGGTCCATAGGTAGTTTAAGGACGTTGCGGTCCATGTTCCAGTTTAGGGACGTGGTGGTCCATGCTCCAGTTTAGGGACGTGGTGGTCCATGTTCCCATTTGGGGACGAGCATTAGTTTAAAGACATTTCGGTCCAACATTCCCATTTTGGGATGAATATTAGTTTAAGGACGTTTCGGTCCACGAGTTTAAGGACCCCGCAGTCCATGATGATGTGTGGTCGTCGGGACCCGTCACCTCTCTGACGTCGTTGAAGGATTACAACGATAGGAGTCAAAGGAGTTCGGAGATGTACCCTCGAACCGGTTGTAAATTGATTTAGGAGAGCAATCTTGCTCAGTCAATTTAATTTGAGAACTTACGGCCATGATTGGGCTAAGTCCAGTTGAGAATATTCAACGTTTTGTTTTTGGTCTATTAGACCTGTGCTAGGGCTTTGCCCGTGTTTAAATAATGCATTGCACTACTTTTTATTTTTGTTTGGGCTCTGCCCATAAAGGATGCAGAGTATCAATTTGTTTTGGGCTCTGCTCATTTATAAATGATGCAGAGCATCAATTTTACTTGGGCTCTGCCCTTTTATAAAAGATGCAGAGCATCAATTTTACCTGGGCTCTGCCCATTTATTGCTTTGCAATTTATTTTGGCCTACTAGGTCTTTTTGATTTGGGCCTGGCCTTTTAGCAAAAGAAATGCATTGCATTTGTCAGGCGCTTTGCGCCAATCAAAGAGCGCAAGCGCTTATGGTATTAACACGTGTCACGTAAGCGCAGTGCGCCGTGCCAATGCACCGCGCTTGCGCTGCTGACACGTGGCGCGCTCTGGTGGGTTGCGCCAGTTTCAGAGAGCAAAGCTCTATCTTAAAAGCGCACAGCGCAAGTGAGTCAGATGCTGACACGTGGCGCTCTCTGGTGGCTTGCACCAACCCAGGAGCGCAACAGTGCAGTTTTGCAAGTGCAAGGCACTGTTTTAATATCTTGATCCAATTTTGGATTCAAGAAAAGAATCTTTTTAAGATTCCAGAACCAGTGGTTCATCAAAAGGCAATGCCTTTGTGTAGATCAAATGATCTAATAAAGAAGTATATTACTTCTTATTTTATTCTTATTATTTGATCTTTTCTTTTTATTTTAAGATCTTGATTTTGTTCTTAGATCATTGATCTTTTCATAAGAAATTCTTCTTTTCAAAGGTTTACCTTCTTTTTTTTCTGATTTCTTCTCAAACTTTCTTTTTAGGAGTTCTCTGAATTCTTTCCCTGTTTCTCTGTCAATGTTCTCTCTTCTTCTCTTTTTTTTTATTTTAGAAAGAAAGATCATTGGTCGTTGGGACCCACCACCTCTCCGACGACACCGAGAGATTACAGTGCCATATATCGAAGGTGTGGAGGGATGTACCCTTTGAACCATGTCTCAATCATTAGGGGGGAAGAACAGGCTGGAGCTTAAGCTTCTCGCTGCTGAAAAAGGCTTCTTTGCGTTCGCGCACGTGCGTCGCACGTGTTGGGCGCACGTGCGTCGCACGTGTTGGACGCTCATATTTGCACGTAGCGCACATGGATCTTGCACATATGCGCATTATGGGGGGAGCAAGCTCCTATGGAGAACGAGTCTCCTTTTAATTGAATATTCTTATGTGGTGCGCACGTGCATTGCACGTGGTACGCGTGTGGCAGGCACACGTACGTTGCACGTGGCGCACATGCGCATTATGAGGAGAAGCAGAGCTTCTATATATGGAGAACATGCTCCTTTTAATATTATTAAATGTTCTCATGTGGTGCGCACGTGCGTTGCACGTGGTGCGGGCGTGGTGAGCACACGTGCGTTGCACGTAGCGCACATGCGCATTATGAGGAGAAGCAGAGCTTCTATATATGGAGAACTAAGCTCTTATGGAGAACTAAGCTCCTTTGAGTATTGAATCATTTGAGGATTGAACTTTACCCTTTCTAAGAGGTATCCCCTCTTATTTATATGGGAGTGGTAGAGAAACCATCTCTCCTTTTCCCGATGTGGGACTAAAAAATGCATTCTCCACGTAGTAGAGCATTACTTTAGATTACACGTGCATAACACACTTGCTCATAAATTTTGATCTCGGATGAATTATGAGGCCCATAATATATCAAATCGAAGGTCTTTTCGAGATGCTTTCAATATTATCAGAATTTAGCCATTTCTCGTTCCGGAGTTTGTCAAAATAAAGCTCGGAAAATACTGGTTCGCATCTTCTTCCTTAGATCACATGTGCATAGACATTTGCTCATAACTTTTGATCCCGGATGAATTATGAGGCCCGTAATATGTCAAATCGAAGATATTTTCAAGATGCTTTCAATACCATCAGAATTTATCTCTTTCTCATTCCGGAGTTTGTCAAAATACAGCTCGGAAAATACTGGTTCGCATCTTCTTTCTTAGATCACATGTGCATAACACATTTGTTCATAACTTTTGATCTCAGATGAATTATGAGGCCCATAATATATCAAATCGAAGGTTTTTTCGAGATGCTTTCAATACCATCATAATTTAACAGTTCCTCATTGGTGAGTTTATTAAAATACAGGCCGGAAGATACTGGTTCGCATTTTCTTAAGCGTATCGCTGCCATTTGATACCTTGGACTCTTTTGCGCAGAAATTTTTGGCGGGAACAAATGCCCCCCACTACTTTGCCCACGTAAGTATATATGTGGGTGAAGTAGTGCAGAGTAATGCATAGCGTATGACCAGTTTCGGGTTGGTATATAACTTTCAGAATCTTGATCTGAGAAGATAACGAGCGGATACAAGCGTCGTCATTTATCATTGACTCAAATCTCGACTCTTAAAAGATATAGTTCCAAACTCTCAATTCCATGAGCCGCACCCTTCTATTTCTTTATGTTTTACTCTGGTGTGAAATAGTTTATATGCTCATGAGTAGGGCAGTAATGGCTTAGAAGACAGGGATAGGATCTGCCACCTAAGACTTTTCAACTTTATGAGCCGTGAGGGTCTCATAAAGACTTTTCTCCCTACGGATCGAGAGGATCTCGTAGGTGCATTTTCTCCTTAGGAATCGTGAGGATTCCTAAGTGTGTTTTCTCTTATAAGTCGTAAGGATCCTATAAGAGAATTTTTCCCTCTTACGAGTCGAGAGGACCCGTAAGCGGTTGTTTCTCTCCTTGTCGAAACTCGACTTTGGAGAGTGAGATCCATGAATAGTATGCAAGAGACCGGTTTAGACCGACTTGCAGGGTCCTATTGTTCAGGAAACAAGTTTTTTTTTAAACCCTGATGCCTGAGGCTTCATCTTGCAAGTTGAGACGAATCGGGAATTTCCCGCGGAGACACTGGTTTCTCTGCGAGCCGATGCGAATCAGGAGGCTCTCATCAAGGACGCTAGTTTCCTTGAATTGAGGTATTTGCCAAGGATTATTTGTTTCCCTGGTGTAGCGTTTTGAAAATCGTTTCGGTGAAATTTCGTAAAATCGGTAAAATAAGGGGGTTTTCTGTAAAAAGTCAAAATGCAAATATCTTATTATAAAAATTAAATATACATATTCTAGCTATGTAATTGCTATTATTTGGTGTTTATTAAGCCACTGGTGAAATTTCAAATTTTCTGAAAAAAAATTATTTTATTATTATTTTAAGCCGTCACTAATACATTTAATTAGGGAAAATTACAAATTGGAATGGGTTGAAACAAATTTTTTATATCATAACACATTAAACAAAATTTTAACATGTTGTTTTTGAAATGAAATTAAGCTGTCAAACAGTTTTAGAAAATATTGAAGAAAAAGGCTTAAATGGTGAAAAATAGCTAAATAGAATTGGGGTATGGTTGCATGTTACTTGATATTCCTCATACACACACACACACCCTCACCCTCTCACCTAATAAGGCTGAATTCAGCAGCAGCCCCCCCCCTCATTTCCCCACTTGTTTTTGCAAATAGAAGCTAAAGAAAAGAAAAGAAAATGAAAACAATAAGAAATGAGAATGGTGTTGACTTGTGATATGGGTCTTTGACTTATCCAATTACTTTCCCCACCTCACTCTCTCTCCTATCCCCTAATTTCTGGCCGAGCTCCCTCCTCTCCTACAACAGCAGCCCCCTCTTTCTTTTTCCCTCATTTCTCTTGAAAAAAATTCATCAAAATTACCTCAAAATCCATCAAAAAAATCCCAAAATCCAAATCCAACTCTTACCCATTTCAACTTAGCCTATCATGCATGGATTGTGGTGAAAAGAGAGCAAATTGGAGGCCAAGATTTTCATGCTAGATCCCTAATCTTGTGAGGTATAAATCTTGACCTTTTGTTAAATTGTTGTTTGAATACTTTAAATCAAGCATAATTAGTTAATAATTTGGGTTTAATTGAATGGTTGGAAAATCTAGTATGGGTTTATGAAATTCAAGTTAGGGTTTTTATTATGTAATTATGGTTGCAAGTGTAATTTATCATCTTATGAAATGATAAAACTAATCTTGTTGCTAATTAGAAATCGCTACTTGTAAAATGTCCAAATTAAGCTTTTTATGCAAACTAGGGTTTTCATGAAATGCATATATAGGTGAGATTAAATTATGGTTAGGGTTTTTATCACATTATTAACATCTTAATTTATTGTTTAGCAACTTAGATCTTGCAAATCCAACCTAAATTGTTGTTTGTGCATTTTGCTATAAAATTGTTAAAATTTAGGTATTTTGTAAACTAGAATTTTAGGGTTTTTGGAATTTAACGAGATTAAATTATGGGAATTATTTTTATGACTTATTTAAGATATTTAGTGAATATTGTGGCCGCTAAATTCATTTATACATCGAGTTTTGTACTAAAACGGTGATTTGTGCTTGCTAGATTTTCGGAAAAATGACTTTTTAAGTGAAATTGGGGTTTTTGCGAATTTTAAGCTATTTTATATTATAATTAGTGCTTGTAACTGTACAAATGAGTGTGTTTGGTGTTTTTCTTGATGTTTTGACGTTTGTACATCGACATCGAGGGTTGGTTTGGCTATTCTTGCATGTGTAGGCGATAGGTTTTGACCTATGCATGATACGCGTGCCGATTTAGTTTTCGTATGCCGTTTCGATTTTGAATTGGGTTTTTATGCGATACAATACGTTGTGATATGTAGGTACCCCATGTGGACTTCGAGACGACAAACAAGCGCGTGGCGACGTCGGCCCCGGCGAGCGAGGACAAGGTGAGTAGATTTATATCTACGGGGAGAAGTCGGATGGATGGCGTATAGCACCCCCGCAGTCCGTGGTGGTGTATACGGATGCGTATACACACCAACAATTATTATATGTTATTTGGGATTAATAACGATGTTTAGGATGGATATTGGTGTGTTGGATTATTTTAGTGTTGCGAACCCTAGGGTAGTGTTGCACTACACATACACACATACATACTTGCATACATTCCTATTTATATGTGCTCATGGGATTCTTTATAGTTATGTGTTCACATGGGTATGGGACTATGTGTTCACATACGGATTTGAGGATGATACTTGGGATTGAGATGAGTCGATGAGATTTGAGTCGAGGCCGTGAGATCGGTGATATGGCAGGGTTCGTATTTGATATACGACCTGATGTTTTAGCGGGTCCTTTGATGTAGTTTTCACACACGTGCATGCATACTTAGGTGGTATCAGTATTGTACTAGACAGAGATCAGTACCTGGATTAGGATCTTTGATAAAGAAGATACCAGATGAATAATGTGATGAACATGATATTGACCCGTACCCAGATTTGGGGATGCCGTACGACGGATTTACGTACGAGCTATATATTGATGATTGATCCACACTCTTGACTTGGGATGTCTGATTATAGATATGGTAGCGGATATGATATTATTGAGGCGGGATCACCGACTATATATATACAGGTATGTATACGTATCGACTCAGATGTTAGGCGGTTTCCTTACCTGTAGTTCAGCTTGTTAGTTCAACCGTATAGTTTAGTGTAGTTGTTAGATTAGATTAGACTCCTATCTATTTCAAAACTAACGAATCGTGGGTATTTTAAAAGACAGGTCAAGGGATTCTATGGATATTTCAAAAGGCGTATCTTTTCTTAAAAACACCGTAGCCCTTATTTTCAAAACACCGCGATTCGTGTTATTTCAAAAGGCGCTATTGTAGGACTTATATTAGGGTAATGCAGTTTAGTTATCGTTGTGTCTAGTATTCAGCTCCCGCATATTATTGCTATTGCTCCGCATCGCATACTTTTTGAAGTTCATATTTCATTATCGATATCTTGCTGTTAAGACACCATCACCATTACCGATGATGCGTATGTACCACGTACACTTACTTGCCGGCTCACACACATCTCCATCGGTAATTGCCATGTCACGCATAACTTAGAAAATATTATTGCCTAATGTAGCTTGTTAACTAGTAGTTTTAACATGATGATTAGTTGCTTGCCTTATATGCTAGTTTAGACATTGTAGTTGTTACTTGTCACTTCATGCATACTGTTATTCATTATATGCCGCATTCATGGATGCTCATGCTTATATTCATGGTTTTACATGCTATTAATGATTTGAATTTCCATGATACTTTCTGGATTTGGAGGAAAACCGCAAAACATATATAAACTGCTTTCTCTCTTTTTAAATAAAAAATGCGGTTTTCCCATGATGTATGAGTCGTCCACCATGAGTTTGCTGATGAATTTCGAGACCCAATTCGAGGAGGCGGATGAACCGTTTCGGGTACATGGTGGGCCCGGTAAGGTACCCCGGGGCAAGAAGCTCGTGGTGATGACGATGAGCCTGGCAGGGGGAGACTACCTACCGGTGATTTTACCCGATGCGTCGGATATCCGGAGGATACCGTCGTGGTCTTGAGATGGATGGTAGGGGCCGGTCTGGACTGACGCCGCCCTAGATATTGAGATTGAGACATTGAGATTTCAAGATATTGAGGTACTGAGATTTGATGATACAGGCCAGTCCGGATAGCCGGAGCCTGAGGTTTTGAGACATTGAGATTTATGTTTTGTGTCGATTCTAGACACCGTTGATGCTGATTTCATTTATGATACCTCATTTTAAAAATACAAAGGAAATCTCACTAATTTATGAAAACAGTTCCTTCATTTACATGTATTCTGTTTTCATGCATTCATACCTCATTCATATGATATATTGCTACCTGAGGCACTGACACGGGCACATGAGATCACACTCGGGTTAGATATTACCCTAGCCATTGTTATAGGCTGTATGTTATTCATATATTTGAGGATATATTATGATCATTGACCTAGGTTGCGTTATTTATGCGATTTCTGTGCGTAGATGTTTTTCTATTCACGAGTTGGCAACTCACCCCCGTTGTGCCCCAGTTTCTTGCAGGTTTGCCGTACAGGTTTCATTACGGCTTGCGGGCATAGTTTCCTTCGGGTGATTTGCTAGTAGGTGGGTTTACTTGTATCGTACCCCCCATTATATAACTTGTATATTATTACTCTGTTGTATCTAGAAGTTCCATCAACCAAACATGTATTTATTTCAGAGATTGAGACCAGTGATGTTATTCTCTCGACCTTAGAGTCGCGCGTTTTATTTCTGTGGTTTTCTTGTGGTTTTGAGTTTTTGATCCTCACCGTTGGCGTTGTATATTATATTGCTTGTGTGGTTGTGACCGTCGATTGACGAAGAGCTAGCTCCCGCTTGGGGATGCCTTTTATTGATTTCGTATACTATTCATGTTGTATCCCGTTTGGGAGCCAGTATTTACAAAGGAGACTCTGCCGAAATTTTCGGGAAATATTGATATTTTTTTTAAAAACCGCATAATTCGGCTTATGCTATTTAAACTACTTGTTTAAATTGGTTTTCCTTCACTCTACTACTTTTCTTGGTTTGGATTTCTGGGTTTTCGGCTTACTTAGATTACGTACGCCTCGAGACGTTTCGTATTTTAAGTGCCGGTCATATTTCGTACTTTCGGGACGTGACACCTGGTGTTGAAACGAATCGAGAATTTCCCACGGAGACACTGGTTGCTCTGCGAGTCGACGCGAATCAGGAGGCTCTCATCAAGGATGCTGGTTTCCCCGAGTTGAGGTATTTACCAAGGATTATTTGTTTCCCTGGTGTTGAAACGAATCGAGAATTTCCCACGGAAACACTGGTTGCTCTGCGAGTCGACGCGAATCAGGAGGCTCTCATCAAGGACGCTAGTTTCCCTGAATTGAGGTATTTGCCAAGGATTATTTGCTTCCCTGGTGTTGAAACGAATCGAGAATTTCCCACGGAAACACTGGTTGCTCTGCGAGTCGACGCGAATCAGGAGGCTCTCATCAAGGACGCTCGTTTCCCTGAATTGAGGTATTTGCCAAGGATTATTTGTTTCCCTGGTGTTGAAACGAATCGAGAATTTCCCGCGGAGACACTGGTTGCTCTGCGAGTCGATGCGAATCAGGAGGCTCTCATCAAGGACGCTGGTTTCCCTGAATTGAGGTATTTGCCAAGGATTATTTGTTTCCCCGGTGTTGAAACGAATCGAGAATTTCCCGCGGAGACACTGGTTTCTCTGCAAGTCGACGCGAATCAGGAGGTTCTCATCAAGGATGCTGGTTTCCCTGAGTTGAGGTATTTACCAAGGATTATTTGTTTCCCTGGTGTTGAAACGAATCGAGAATTTCCCGCGGAGACACTGGTTTCTCTGCGAGTCGACGCGAATCATGAAGCTCTCATCAAGGGTGCTAGTTTCCCTGAATTGAGGTATTTGCCAAGGATTATTTATTTCCTTGGTGTTGAAACGGATCGAGAATTTCCCACGGAGACACTGGTTTTTCTGCGAGTCGACGCGAATCAGGAGGCTCTCATCAAGGATATTTGTTTCCCTGGATTGAGGTATTTTCCAAGGATATTTGTTTCCTTGGTGTTGAAACGGATCGAGAATTTCCCATGGAGACACTGGTTTCTCTGCGAGTTGACGCGAATCAGGAGGCTCTCATCAAGGATATTTGTTTCCATGAATTGAGGTATTTTCCAAGGATATTTGTTTCCTTGGTGTTGAAACGAATCGAGAATTTCCCAAGGAGAAACTGGTTGCTCTGCGAGTCGACGCGAATCAGGAGGCTCTCATCAAGGATGCTGGTTTCCTTGAGTTGAGGTATTTACCAAGGATTATTTGTTTCCCTGGTGTTGAAACGAATCGAGAATTTCCCACGGAGACACTGGTTTCTCTACGAGTCGACGCGAATCAGGAGGCTCTCATCAAGGACGCTGGTTTCCCTAAGTTGAGGCATTTGCCAAGGATTATTTGTTTCCCTGGGTTGAAACGAATCGAGAATTTCCTACGGAGACACTGGTTGCTCTACGAGTCGACGCGAATCAGGAGGCTCTCATCAAGGATGCTGGTTTCCCTGAGTTAAGGTATTTACCAAGGATTATTTGTTTCCCTGGTATTGAAACGGATCGAGAATTTCCCACGGAGACACTGGTTGCTCTGCGAGTCGACGCGAATCAGGAGGCTCTCATCAAGGATGCTGGTTTTCCTGAGTTGAGGTATTTACCAAGGATTATTTCCCTGGTGTTGAAACGAATCGAGAATTTCCCACGGAGACACTGGTTGCTCTGCGAGTCGACGCGAATCAGGAGGCTCTCATCAAGGATGCTGGTTTCCCTGAGTTGAGGTATTTACCAAGGACTATTTGTTTCCCTGGTGTTGAAACGAATCGAGAATTTCCCACGGAGACACTGGTTTCTCTGCGAGTCGACGCGAATCAGGAGGCTCTCATCAAGGACGCTGATTTCCCTGAGTTGAGGCATTTTGCCGAAGACACTGGTTTCTTCGGGATTTAGGATGAATCGTCGAGATTTGGCTTCGTTTTCTGGCGGAGCCTGTTGGGAAAGTATGGTTCCCTCATTGTTTGCGCCCTTGGATTGTATACAGGGATCGATGTGATCTCAACTGTAGGGCCAAAGTTTTATCATTTTTTCTGTTTTATTTCCGCGATGCTCTATCATTTCAGCTTTTACATCGCGAAGGTCGCGATTGCCCAATCATTTCGGCTGTTTTTCGCGGTGCCCAATCATTTCGGCTATTTATTTTATTTTTACTCACTGCTTTTTATTGCGAGTTGCCCAATCATTTCGGCTATTTATTTTATTCTTACTCGCTGCTTTTTATTGCGAGTTGCCCAATCATTTCGGCTATTTTGTATGCATACGTTTTTACTTACTGCTTTTTATTGCAGGTTGCCCTATCATTTCGACTATTTCGTATGCATGTGTGGCCTACCGGCTTCTCACCGTAAACCTGAAATTAGACACCGAGTTCGGCATCAGCACCGCTAAAACTGGGATATTGCCAGGAGCGAATCATCATTTGCCTCCGTCGATGTTGAACAAAGGTGGCTTTGTGAACAGGGTTAAGGTCCTGTCGACTAAGGCTTTTAACTTCATGAGCCGTAAGGGTCTCACAAAGGTATTTCTCCCTACCAGTCGTGAGGATCTTGTAGGTGTATTTTCTCCTTAGGAATCATGAGGATTCCTAAGTGTAGATTCCTCTGTAAGTCGTAAGGATCCTACAAGAGGGTTTTCTCCTTGTAAGACGAAAGGACTTATAAGGGTTGTTTATCATGCATATATATCCCCAGTCACGGATGGGACTTGGTTAGGGAAATGTTTATTCGCGCCCATGGATTGTATACAAGGGTCGGTATTGAGCCACTTGTAGGGCAATATTAGAGGTTGTGGGGGTTGCTTCAGCACAGGTTTAGGTCTCTGTAACTTAAGACTTTCAAATCTTATGAGCCGTGAGGGTCCCATAAGAGAGTTCTCCTTACGAGTCGTGAGGATCTCGCAAGTGTATTTTCTCCCTAGGAATCGTGAGGATCCCTAAGTGTGTTGCTCCCTTGTGAGTCGTAAGGATCTCACGCAGGTGGTTTCTCCTTACAAGGTCGAGAGGATCTTGTAAGTGTCCTTTAACGAGGTTGCGCCCTTTCGGGTTTTCACAAACACTCGCCGGTAGTCCTGCTGTTTTTACTCACGGAGCCCTTTCGGGTTTTCATCCGTGCCCTTTTTGCTTATGGACATACCGTTTTTTTTTTATTCTTTTTATTTTTATATATATATATTTTTTTAACGAGGTCGCGCCCTTTCGGGTTTTCACGAACACTCGTCGGTAGTCCTGCTGTTTTTACTCACGGAGCCCTTTCGGGTTTTCATCCGTGCCCATTTTGCTTATGGACATACCGTTTTTATCATCATTTTTTTTCTCTTTCTCTTTTTTTTTATCTCGTCAGCCTAAGGATGCTGCGGTAGTAGTTTAAAGACATTTCGGTCCGTCATTAGTTTAAGGACGTTTCGGTCCGCCATTGAGAAGGCTGGCTACTACTTATAAAGTTTGAGCTTAGGAAGATAGCGAGCGGACATAGTCGTCGTCATCTATCATTGACCTAGGCAGTAACTCGCTAAGCGTAGTATTTCTTTAGGAATCGACCATTTATTGGCCTGTAAGGCCTTTCACCGTGCATATCCATGTGTAGATAGGCTCCACCTTGGTAGACTTTGTCTATGATGTACGGGCCTTCATAGTTTGGCTCGAATTTTCCCCGCTTGGCGCGATTGGGAATCATAGGCCTTTTGACCACTAGCACGAGTTCGCCTTGGCGGAATGTCCTCGGCCGGGTCAATCTTTCATATGAGCGCGTCATCTTTGCTTTATAGGCCTCCAGATTTTGTTGTGCTATGAGCCGTGTTTCATCAAGGGCATCAAGCTCTTCTAGCCGAAGGTGAGCATTTTCTTCGTTCATCAACTCGTGGTGGACTGCCACTCGTAGAGAAGGTAGCTCTATCTCGAGAGGGAGTACTGCTTCCGTACCGAATACCAATGCGTATGGCGTCGTGCTCGTGGCCGTCTTGAACGTAGTTCGATACGCCCAAAGAGTTTCTTGCAGTCTCTCATGCCAGTCCTTCTTGTTTCGGGACACCGTCTTCTTCATGATCTTTGTCAAGGTCTTATTGAAGGCCTCAGCTAGACCGTTAGCTCGCGGATTATAAACCGAGGAATATCTCCAGTCTATATTGTGTTGTTGCGCGAAGCGGCTGATCTTGTGGCTTCTGTAGGCTGGCCCGTTATCGGAGATGATCCGTCGCGGAGTTCCAAACCGATATATGATGTGCGTCTTAAAGAAATAGAGGATATTCTCCATCTTCACTTCTTTTAACGGTACCGCTTCTGCCCATTTGGAGAAGTAGTCAGTCGTCGCCAGGATGAAACGATGTCCCCTGGACGATGCTGGTTCGATGGGGCCGACTATGTCAGTTCCCTATATTTCGAATGGCCAGCTAGCCACCGTTGGA
The DNA here is from genome assembly GCA_030015575.1 of Agapanthus africanus. Classification (NCBI taxonomy): domain Eukaryota; kingdom Viridiplantae; phylum Streptophyta; class Magnoliopsida; order Asparagales; family Amaryllidaceae; genus Agapanthus; species Agapanthus africanus. The sequence continues at coordinate 749,717,445 of CM057341.1, read as the reverse complement.
TGGAGTGGATTTGGATGTTGGTGGATGAAGTCCCCATGGATTTGGCATGAGTGACATTGCTTCGCATATTCGAGGCAATCCTGAATCATTGTGGGCCAGTAGTAGCCCATCCATTTGATCTTCAGCTTCATCTTTGGGCCTGCTTGGTGAAAACCGCAGAGTCCGTCATGAACTTTCTGGGCGACTCTTTTCGCTTCGTGAGGCCCTAGGCATCTCAGCCACAGAGAATCAAACGACCTTTTGTACAAAGTATCGTTGACGAAGGCGAAAAACAGAGCTCGTTTCACAAGCTGATGTCTCGAGGACGCATCTTCGGGCGTTCGACAGTATTTGAAGTAGTCTATAAAGACTTTTCTCCAATCTTCAGCCTTTTCCCGATCTTTTATTTGCAGAGTCGTCTGCTCAGTCGCTCCCTTTTCTTCGGGTGATTCCGGAGATATTTCTACTGGGGCAAGCACCCGACGGCTTTGTACCACGATTCTTACGTCATCGAGGTTTTCATCAGCCAGTTCCTTGGCGAGCTTGGCCAACGCGTCCGCTTTGCTGTTTTCCGCGCGCGGTATGTTCTCCAAAGTATAGGAAGGAATTTGGGTCAACAGTTGCTGCACCTTTTCGCCGTACTTTACCAACTCTGGTTTGCACGTTTGGTAGTCACCGTTTACTTGACTAACGACTAGCTGGGAGTCTCCATATATGAGGAGGTTTTCAATTCCCATGTCGATGGCGATCTCGAGGCCTGCTATCAAAGCTTCGTATTCGGTTTCATTGTTTGTCCTCGGCTCTGTTAGGGAGAAAGCAAAACACATTATCCCTCCCTGTGGAGTTACAAAGATGAGTCCTACCCCCGATTTGATTATAGGGGTACTTTGTTTGCGCTTCTTTACGGAAGATGCTCCATCAAAATAAAGCTCCCATCGGGTATCACCACCGTCGATCGCGTCAAACGCATGTTCGTCTGGAAGATCGCAATTTAAAGGAGAATCGGCGGGTATCGGATGCTCAGCGAGGAAGTCGGCGATGGCCTGGCCTTTGACTGCCTTGAGAGGTTGATATGTTATCGAGAATTCCATCAAGAGCAGGGCCCATTTAGCGAGTCGCCCCGTCAATATGGCCTTTGACATTAAATATTTAAGAGGGTCCACCTTTGAAATGAGACGGACCTCATGCGCCAACGCATAGTGCCTGAGCTTTGTTATCGCGAAGATTAATGCCAGGCAGTGTTTTTCAATGGGGGAGTAGTTGCTTTCTGCCCCCAGTAGAACTCGACTTAAGTAGTAGAGTGCTCTTTCCTTCCCTTGATCGTTCTCTTGCGCCCATAATGCGCCTAAGGAACCTTCGAGGGTGGTTGTATAAAGAATGAGGGGCTTTCCTTTGACCGGAGCAGCCAACACCGGCGGGTTCTGCAGGTATTGCTTGATCTCGTCTAGCGCGCTTTGACATTTTTGGTCCCAGACGAACGGGGTTCCCTTCTTCATCAGGTGGCTGTAAGGACGGCACTTGCCCGAAAGGTTGGCTATAAATCGCCGTATATACGCGAGCTTCCCTTGAAGAGACCGCAGTTGTTTGAGAGTCCTTGGCGGAGGCATTTTCATGATCGCCTTGATCTTTGACGGATCTATTTCGATACCTCGGTGTCGGACGATGAATCCTAGGAATTTGCCTGAGGAAACCCCGAATGGACACTTGAGAGGGTTCATCTTCAAGTTGTATTGCCGAAGGCGTTGAAATACGGTCTTCAGATGCTCGAGATGTTCCTCGTATGATTTGCTTTTAACCACGAGATCGTCAATATAACATTCGACGACTTCGTGTATAAGGTCATCGAAGATCTTCGTCATGACCCTTTGGTAGGTGGCACCGGCGTTCTTTAAACCGAAGGGCATCACCTTGTAGCATAATATACCCAAAGGAGTCCTGAAGGCGGTGTGCTTCTGGTCTTCGGGATGCATCTTTATTTGATTATACCCTGATGAGCCGTCCATGAAGGAAAAAACCTCATGAGTGGACGTATTGTCTATCATCAGTTCGGTGACTGGCACCTGGAAATCATCCTTCGGGCAGGCTTTATTGAGATCCCGAAAGTCTACGCATATGCGTACTGTCCCATTTTTCTTCATCACCGGGACGATGTTGGCGATCCATTCAAGATATTGAACCTCCTGGATAAAACCAGAGTCGATTAACTTCTTGACCTCGGCGTTGATACTCATCTCAAGCTCGAGCCGCATTCTTCTTGGCGCCTGTTTGACTGGCTTGACGTCCGGGGATATCGCCAATTTGTGCACAGCAATTTCTGGATCTAGTCCCGGCATTTCAGAATAGTTTCATGCGAAGCAATCTTTGTGCTGTACAAGGACGTCTTTTAACGCAGTCACCCTTTCTTCAGATAGCAGCTCACTGACGAACGTCGGCCGTGGGTCACTTGCCGTCCCCAACTCAATTTTCTTGAGGTTATCTGGAGTGGTATGTATTCCATCCTCCAGTTCTTTCGGAGCTGGCGGAAATTCTGAGATCACCTCATCATTGCTGTTTTCGAAGCACCAGAGAAGGCTGTCCATGTTCTCGGGCTCTTCTTTTAATATCGTTATCATGTGACAAGTGCGAATCCGCTTCCAATCCCAATGTGGAGTTGGTTCTGTTCTTGTGGCTTTGGGTTCGTGCTTCTGTGGCGGTGCTACCCTCCAGTTGTCAGACAGAGCGAATTTGCCAAGCTGATACTGATCTTCAACCCAATTCTTGAAGGTGAAGCAATCTTCAAGAGGATGCCCTATTACTTGATGGTAAGAGCAATAGTTTGGGTCAGAGACTTCGCCTGCTTGTTCGGGGTTTTTGGACTCCGGCAGTGTAAGCATTTGATATTTTAGAGCAAGATCAAGTATCTTCTTCGTCTTGTCCCGAGGAAACGAGTACGCTCGACCCATTTTCTTTATGAGGGATAGATCAATAACGCTCGACTCCCGTTTGCATGGCTTCTTAGCCCTGCTTTGTTGCTGTTGAGCGCTTTTTTGACCTTTCGACTTATTTCTGCCTCTGTATCGAGCCTTTTTTACAACAGGTTGACATGGAGCGGCATCTTCATCCTTCACAGTTTGTTGGAAGAGGTGTTGCGTTTTGGCTTTCTCGTAGATGGCCATCTCACGGTTGTGGTCGTCTCGGACTTTTTGACCAGCTTCCCTTATAAATTTGTCCATTTGTTCTTCGAACGACGGACTGGGCACTTTTACATCTGGAACTTTTACTGGTTCAGGATTAGCGTCCTCCCATTGAGCATCTGCTTCTTCATTGAAGTCGTGCACGACGTAACAGTCGCGGAGCAGCTTTCGTTTCTTGGAGCGAATGTATCCGAGCCCGGTCGTCTCCATCCTCCCATTAGGCAGCTTGTGCTGAGTTCCGGGGACGTTCCAGACCCTGTCATAGAATTTGGCCTTTCTAATGGTCTGTTTGAAGGGTATCCCCTGGCGCTTCAGCAACTTCTTCAAGCCTTCTGTATAATATCTGGGGAGACGAATGGGCTGAAGCCTGTCAAGCGTGGGATCCGCACCATGCCAGATTTCTTTCTCCACTCTGGTTTCTTCGGAGCGGTAGAATAGAATTGCTTTTTCTCTTTCTCGCCTGGGAGGGATATAGAACGTTTGCAGCTCCTCAACACTGTCGGTATCGAGCGCATCCAGTTCTTTATAATGTTTAAGCGGCACCATGGTGACTTGCAGGCTTTGCTCTTTGTCAGCGGAAGCTCGTATTGAAGGTCGAGCCGAGAATACAGCATGGACCTCATCCTCCGAATCACTACCAAAGATCAACGTAGGAGCGGATGGTCCCGACTTGGTGTATTGGGGCGGACCCGAGTAAACTATCTCCTCTTCCTCCTCGGTATCACTGCCGAAAACAGGGATGGTAGCGTTAGTTTTATTCTCCGGCTTGTGACACCTTTCCGTGTCTTCGAAACTCGGTAAGAAGTATTTGGCATCTTCATATTTGCGAACTTCGTTCACGAAAAACGGATTCAGTTCTCCCGTCACGGTATACTCGAGACCATCCCTAAAATATTTCATACACTGATGCTGTGTAGAAGGGATGATGTTGTACTCGTGTAACCATGGTCGGCTGAGCAAAGCATTGTAGCATGTCTTGGCATCTATGACGTGGAATTTAATGTCCGTGACGAGCAGCCCAAAGCGTAGCGTGAGTATCACAGATCCAAGAGTCTTTGATGATTGGGAGTCGAACCCGGAGATGGTGATCTTGTCTCGAGCGAGGTGTTGGACGCTCATGCAGATTTCCTTTAACACCCGCACATTGAGGAGATTAACAGACGATCCGTTATTGATCAGGATTTTGCCTATCTTTATATCATGGCAGTATCCTGAGACGTAGAGGGGGCGATTGTGTTCGTACGTCCCAAGGAGAAGGTCTTCATCGCCAAAAGTGACATCTGCCGTGTGCACTTCCTCCAATTCATCCTTCATCTTTTCTTCGGCCAGGAAAGCCTGGAACTGCTCCGGGTCCTGTAGTGCCTTAATTAACGAATCTCTCGCCTCCTTTGATAGCAAAAGGGCGTCAAGAATGCTTGTTCCCCTCCGAAAGGCGGCGCACAGGACCGCGATGGCCTGACGCTGAGATTTGGGGCAGATGCTATTTGGTTTTATCCGTCCACCTCTCCGAAGATGCCAAGTTGATTTATGGCACCGTGTATCGAAGGTTTAGACGGATGCGGCCGATGTAGCAGACTTTGTCAGATTCCCCCTCGCTAGAGGGGCTTTTGATTGTGGGGACGCTCTTCCCTGCAGGCGCAAGCCCCTGCAGTTAATTACGCTACCGCTTCGCGGTAACAACTTTCTCCTTCTCCAGAATTTCACTTCGTGTCGTGGGTGTTTGTTTTGTTTGTGGTTGCCCGTGGATTGTATACGGAGACTGAGTAATGCCGTCGCCCGTAGGGCGTGGATTAGTCCAAATCCGTATTTACTTAGATTTGGGTTTGGTGTTTTTAGTTTAAGGATACGTTAGTCGCGTTGCGGCTAAGATCAACTTAAACGTTCGTTAAGGATACGTTAGTCCTGTTTGAGACTAAGATCGACTTAACGTGATCGTTTAGATCCGACAAAAGAGCGTTTGGGCCCTATTGTTCCAGTTTGGGAGATTCATAGTCCAATTTGGGACTAAAGTCTGTTTGGAGGATACGTTAGCCATTTTTGAGGCTAAGATCGACTCAAACGTTTGTTAAGGATACGTTAGTCCAGTTTGAGACTAAGATCAACTTAACGGGATCGTTTAGATCCGACAAAAGAGCATTTGGGCTCTATTGTTCCAGTTTAGGGACATGGTGGTCCAATATTAGTTTAGGGACGTTTCGGTCCGATGTTAGTTTAGGGACGTTTCGGTTCGATATTAGTTTAGGGACGTTTCGGTCCGGTATTAGTTTAGGGACGTTTCGGTCCATTATTAGGTGTGTGGCCGTTGGGACCCGTCACCTCTTTGACGTCGTTGAGGAATTACAACGATGGATGTCAAAGGAGTTCGGAGATGTACCCTCGAACCGGATGTAGATTGGTTTAGAAGAGCCATTTGCTCAGCCGATTTAATTTAAGGACTTATGGCCACGATTGGGCTAAGTCCAGTAAAGAAAATGTCCAACATTGCTTTTGCATTTCCTTTTATTTTTATTTGGGCTTTGCCCAGAAAAGATGCAGGGCATCAATTTGTTTTGGGCTCTGTTTTTTATGAATGATGCAGAGCATCAATTTTATTTGGGCTCAGCCCTTTTATTGCTTTGCAATTTATTTTGGCCTGCTAGGTCTTTTGATTTGGGCCTGGCCCTTCAAATAGTGCAAAACACCAAGAAAATGAGTGCAGAGCACTTTTTAATGATCTAAATTTAGATCAAAGAAAAGAAAGAAAAGAAAATCATTTCTTTCTTTCTATCTCAGAGAACCAGAGGTTCCCTAGCAAGTGCAAGGCACTATTTTTTTATTATTTTTATTTATTTATTTATTTATTGAAGATCACTGATCTTGTCTTCTAGATCAATGATCTATTCTTTAAGATCATTTTCTCTTATCTCAAAGGTTTTTACCTTCTTTTAGAGGGTCTGCAGAGTTCTCTTCTCTCTTTTTTTTTTTAGATCTTCATGTCCTTTAAAATGAGGTCCGGGGTCCTTTTTATAGTGCTCAGAAATTAGTTAAATTTGTTCAATAAATCTTCTCCTGAGTGATTTGGGGAATTTTCCCCACCGTTGGATCTTTGATCCAAAGGCTCCTGCCTTATACAAGAAAATCTTCTTGTTTAAACAAGAACAGAAAAATATCCTTAAATCTTCACTCTGTTGTTGCGCAACTCACCAGCGTGTGACACGTGTCGCGCAGTAAGGCGCTTGCGCAACAGCGATTGCGCAACTGCGCAGACACGTGTCACTCAGTGAAGCGCTTGCGCAACAGCGCTTGCGCACCTGCGCAGACACGTGTCGCGCTGCCGTGCGCTTGCGCAGTTGTGCTTGCGCAACTGCGCAGACACGTGTCGCGCTGCGGTGCGCTTGCGCAGTTGTGCTTGCGCAACTGCGCAGACACGTGTCGCGCTGTCGTGCGCTTGCGCAGTTAAGTGTTACTTATGTTTTAAAGAGCCTTGCTCTGATTGGACGTATCGCCTTGGGCGTTGTGCTGCCGTGTCAACTTCTGACACGTGGCGCGTTGCGCGCAGCGCACGGGATCTGAAGCGTTGCTCCAAAATTAAAGTTTTAAATTTTCAAAGCAAAGCTTTATTTCTGATTGGGGGAAGATGAAGCGTTGCTTCTTCTCCCGCTTTGGAATTTGAACAGAGCTTTACTCTGATTGGGGTAAACAAATGCCCCCCCACCGCTGCGCTTACGTGGCCTCCAAACGCAAGCGCAACGGTGGCAGAATCCGAACTGTCGCGGCACCTTTTGGCAGTTGAAGAGGCGATTGATGCCTATAAATAGGACCCTTGGTCCTGAGTAATTCTTTTACCATTTTCAAGAATTTGAATTTTAGAGCCTTGCTCTTGTTTAAGAACTTCCAGAGCCTTGCTCTTGTGAGAGCTTCAAAGTTCTAGTTTTAGAATCACTCTAGGTAAAATTAATTAAATTAAATTGATTTAAATTAAATTTAATTAACAGAGCCTTGCTCTTATAGATCTTTGATCTAAAGGAAAATCCTTTTGGGATTCCACCAAATAGAGCTTTGCTCTCAGGAATCTGTTTCAGGGTTTCTCAACCCATGAACAGAAACTTGCATCTTCGGCAAAACATAGATCCCTTTGATCTAAAAGAACTCTCTTAAGAGTGTTTCATTGATCTTAGAGCTTGAAGATGACATTTTATTCCTCAGCGCGTTATATCGTTTTACTTAATCGGTCTTTCTGATAATTCGGTTGATCTTCTTTCACAGGAACAATGAACGCCCGCATGTATGCTCTCAACGAGATCATCTCTTATGGAGACATCCGCCGACTTGGCCGCACTCAAAATCGGGAGTTCACAAACTCAGAATGTGCTGAAATCATGAGCCGTTTCGACGCATATAACGGTCCACTGCTTCCCCGACGTTCCTCCCTCCTGAAACTTATTGTGGGAGCCATCTGGGAAGCGCTTCCCCTATTCTGTTCCGGTGTGCCGCTTAAGGCGCTGGATGCCGCTGAGGATAAGGTGCACTCGGTGTACCTGTTGAACTTTATCTCAAAGAGACGGCGAGACAGTCTTATCGATCTCTTGCACGAGGTCTTCCAACAGTCTGCCATACTCGCTGCTTACCGGAGGGTGGAAGACATCAGGGGGAATCCTGACGCTTGTGCTCGCGAAAGAAAGCACACCAGGATGGTCCGCGAGGCCTGGAAAGTTATAGATAGGGTCGCTTTCGAGTTCCTCAATCCATGTCCTGAGTTCGAGGTTATGCCATTGTAAACATTTTAATAATGTTATTATCCATTTCTCCGTGATTGTAAGAACCCATTTTTATGATATGAATAGAAAATTTCCATTTCAGCTTGTCTTATCCCTTGTTCTGAATCTTCTGTACATGTATGGATGAGTGTGTCTCGAACGCTTGATCAAATGCAAATCGGATTTTTTTTTTTTTTGCCTCTCTCTTTCTTTTATTATCAGCATACTGTCTTGATAAACATAGTTGGAAGATAACTTAGTTTTTCCAGAAGATAACGATGGCTTAGGCCGCAGGTTCGGATCTGCCGCCTAAGACTTTTCAACTCTATGAGCCGTGAGGGTCTCATAGAGACTTTTCTCCCTACGGATCGAGAGGATCTCGTAGGCGGGTTTTTCTCCTTAGGAATCGTGAGGATTCCTAAGTGTGGTTTTCTCTTGTAAGTCGTAAGGATCCTACAAGAGAATTTTTCCCTCTTACGAGTCGAGAGGACTTGTAAGCGGTTGCTTCCCTCCTTGTCGAAGTTCGACGTTGAAGAGTGAGACCCCTGGATGGTATGCAAGAGACCGTTTTGGGCCAACTCGCAGGGTCCCAATGCTTAGGAAACAGGCTTCTTTTATGCCCACTGCCTAAGGCTTTATCTCACGAGTCGAGCCGCCTCGACAATTTTTCACAAGTCGAGACGAATCGAACGTTTCTCGCAAGAACATCTTAACGTCGCATTTAACCTCTGCTCTTTACGACAGAAGCCCGTTAAGGTTGGTGGTACTTAGGGTTTTGGCCATCGTACCGTCGCATAAGCTGATATAGTCCTCGATAGGCAATCGTGCTGTTCGAGTAGCCCTGCGACTGCCGTGTCTCTGATCCCTTCGGGGGCTGGACAAGACGTCTTCAAGCAATCCTCCTTGGCAGTTTGACCATCGGAAGAGCAAGCGCTAGGAATTTGCCATGCCGCTTTTTACTTGAGGTTAGGCTCATTTTGGAGAGCCCCGATGAGTCATAACCACTCCGCGCTGGTGTGGGATGATCTCCGATAGTCTTTCAGGCTTTATATGACTTGCCGTTAAGACCCTGAAGCTAGGAATTTGGCCTTTGCTTCGTTTGCTGGCATTGCGTCCTCTGTATCGAGACGGATGTCATGGTGGGAACTAGGAATTTTGCCGTGGCTCCGTTTGCTTGATGACGTTGCGTCTGCTGTGTCGAGACGAACGTTGGGGCGACATCTCGTCTACTGTATCGAGACGGACGTCGAGGTTGTCTCTAGGTTGCTGGTGAACCGTCGAGGTTTGGAACTAGGGATTTTGCCGTGGCTCCATTCGTTTAATGACGTTGCACCTGCTGTGTCGAGACGAACGTTGGGGTGACATCCCGTCTGCTGTATCAAGACGAACGTCGAGGTAGTGACCATTCTGTGCTGTTGCGAGATGATCTCCGATTGTCTTTCCGGTTTTATATAACTTTGCCGTCAAGACCCTGAAGCTAGGAATTTGGCCTTCGCTTCGTTTTCTTTGGTGTGTCCGGATCCTGTTGGAGGAAGGATGCTGTAGTGACATTTCGTTTGCTGTATCGAGACGAATGTCGTGGTGGTGACCACTCCATGTGGGATGATCTTTGTCTGTCTTTCAGATTTTATATGACTTACCGTCAAGATGTTGAAGCTAGGAATTTGGCCTTCGCTTCGTTTGCTTTGACTGTGTCTGCTGTATCGAGACGAATGCTGAGGTGGAGCTGGGATTTTGCCGTCACTCCGCTTTGTTTTGACCATGAGGTCTTTTGTTGATGTTGCTTCTGCATCCCGTTGGACTGCGAAAGAACGCCATTGTTGACATCTCGTCTACTGTATCGAAACGGATGTTGAGGTAGAGCGGGGATTTTGCCGCCACTCCGCTTTACTGATCATGGGGTCTTTGGTTGACGTTGCATCTACATCCTGCTGGACTGCGAAGGAACGCCGTTGTTGACATTGCGTCTGCTGTAACGAGACGAGCGTTGAGATGGAGCTGGGATTTTGCCATCGCTCCGCTTGATGGTGTAACATCTGTGTCCTGCTGGAATGAGGAGGCACGCCGTTGTTGGTCTCCAGGCTGTAGATGTAGCCATTGAGACCCTGAAGCTCGAGATCTTCCTTTTGCTTTGTCTGTTGACATTATGTCTGGGATATTGCGACAGATGTCGAGGTTGTCTTTGGGTTGTCTATGAACCGTCGAGATTTGGCTTCGCTTTCTGGCGGAGCTTGTTAGGAATGTATGGTTCCCTCTTTGTTTGTGCCTCTGGATTGTATACAGGGATCGATGTGATTTCACCTGTAGGGCAAAAAGTTTCATTTTTTAATTTTTTTTTATTCTTTCCGCGATGCTCTATCATTTCAGCTTTTTATATCGCGAAAATCGCGATTGCCCAATCATTTCGGCTATTTTTCGCGGTGCCCAATCATTTCGGCTATTTTTCTTTTTACTCGCTGCTTTTTATTGCGAGTTGCCCAACCATTTCGGCTATTTTGCATGCATACATTTTTACTTGCTGATTTTGTTTGCAAGCTGCCCCATCATTTCGGCTATTTCGTATGCATATATATATATATATATTTTTTTTTGACTCGCTGATTTTTATTTTTATTTTTTTTATTTTTTTTTTTTTTGCGAGTAGGGGATTTAGGATCTGATACCGGTCTAGGCATCAGCATCGCTGCGACTGGGATATTGCCAGGAGCGAATCATCTGCCGTGAAAGGACTTGGAATTTGATACCGATTTAGGCATCAGCATCGCTACAACTGGAATATTGCTAGGAGCGAATCATCATTTGCCTCTGTCGATCCCGAACAAAGGTGGCTTAGTAAACAGGATTAAGGGTCCTGTCGGCTAAGGCTTTTGACTTCATGAGCCGTAAGGGTCTCACAAAGGTATTTCTCCCTACAAGTCGTGAGGATCTTGTAAGTGTGTTTTCTCCTTGGGAATCGTGAGGATTCCTAAGTGCATGTTCTCTTGTAAGTCGTAAGGATCTTACAAAAGGGTTTTCTCCTTATAAGTCGAGAGGACTTACAAGTGTTGTTTGCTGTACAAGCATATCCCTAATCACGGATGGGACTTTGTTAGGGAAATATTTATTCGTGCTCGTGGATTGTATACAAGGGTCATTATGAGCCGCTTGTAGGGCAATGTCGAAAGTTGTGGGGGTTGCTTAAGCACAGGTTTAGGCCTCTGTAACTTAAGACTTTCAAATCTTACGAGCCGTGAGGGTCCCATAAGAGCGTTTTCCTTACGAGTCGTGAGGATCTCGCAAGTGTAATTTCTCCTTAGGATTCGTGAGGATCCCTAAGTGTGTTGCTCCCTTGTGAGTCGTAAGGATCTCACGCAGGTGGTTTCTCCTTACAGGGTCGAGAGGACCCTATAAGTGTTTCTTAACGAGGTTGCGCCCTTTCAGGTTTTCACAAACACTCGCCGGTAGCCCTGCTGTTTTTACATCACGGAGCCCTTTCGGGTTTTCATCCGTGGCCATTTTGCTTATGGACATACCGTTTTTTTTCTGTTGTTTTTTTTTTTTTTTTTTTTTTTACGAGGTCGCGCCCTTTCGGGTTTTCACGAACACTCGCCGGTAGTCCTGCTGTTTTTACTCACGGAGCCCTTTCGGGTTTTCATCCGTGCCCATTTTGCTTATGGACATACCGTTTTTTTTCTTCTTCTTATTCCATTTATTTTTTTTTTCTTTCTTTTTTTTTTTTACGAGGTCACGCCCTTTCGGGTTTTCACGAACACTCGCCGGTAGTCCTGCTGTTTTTACTCACGGAGCCCTTTCGGGTTTTCATCCGTGCCCATTTTGCTTATGGACATACCATTTTTTTTTTGTTTTTTTTTTTATATTCTCGTCAGCCTGAGAATGCTGCGGTAGTAGTTTAAAAACATTTCGATCATTTGCAAGTTTTAGGACATTGCGGTCCATCATTAGTTTAAGGACATCTCGGTCCGTTGTTAGTTTAAGGACGTTTCGGTCCGTTGTCGCCGTATTTGAGGCGAATATCTAGTTTATTGACTTTTCGGTCTATGAGTCTTTCTCCATGAATGAACATGATGCCTCCGGCGTATCCATCTTCTTCGGAGCATGCGGTTGTGGCGGACTCACCTTCCAGTTCTCAGACAGCGCAAACTTGCCCTGTTGGTATTGGTCTTCAACCCAGTTTTTGAAGACGTAGCAGTCCTCGATCAGGTGACCTACTGTTTGGTGGTAAGGACAATAGTTAGGATTATTAACATCGCCTGGCCGCAACGGACGTTTTGGATTCGGCAGATTAATGAGTCTGTTGCGCACTGCCAGCTCGAACAGTCCCCTTGTTTTATCTTGCGGAAACGAGTAAGGACGTTTCAACTTTTCCTGGAGGGATTGCCGCTTGTTGCTTTGGCAAGCAACCGGTCTAAGGTCACCTGATTGTTGGTGAGTGCTGGCGACGAGGGCCTTTTTTCCTTTTCTTTTATCCTTTTTGTTCGATCCTTTGTTTACGGGGCCGAGATTTTTTCCGAGTAGCATGCGATTGCACGGCTGAACGTTCTCGCAGCTTCTCAATTCCTTTATTTTTGAAATAGATTCCCCGAGGGAAGAGTTGGGGATAGCTTCTTCGTCAGATTCGCTTCCAAAGGTGATAATTTGTGATCCCTTGAAGTCGGCTATATAACAGTTTGCGGCGGCTCATTTGCCCTCATATATCGCATTTTTCCGATGTCCACAAGCTTCACACTTTGTCCTGTCGAAGTGTTGCTTTTGAGCGACATACCCTTGCCACCAACAGTTAAAGGACTCGCGGTCTTCGGTAGGATGTATGATCTTCTGATGATATAAACAGAAGTTAGGGTGCATCTCTACCTCAGAGAAAGAATTCTCTTCAGAGGGCGGTAGCTTCATTCTTACTGATAGAGCTTTGGCGAACCGTTTCCTCGTCTTGAATTTGTTTTTACCCGCAGTGTATGGCTTTTGATTTGACGGGAATACCTTGGTTCTTTCTAGTATGGCCATTTCACGTTCTTGATTGGCTTTTGCTTTCAGACGAATTTCACTTAGGAAGACATCGATCAACTCGTCTGATGGCTGTAGAATCTCCGGCTCAGGATTCGCCATTGGCTTCTCAGCGCAAGGAGCCTCTTTATCATCCGTCAGTGAATGAGAAATCATATGACAAGTCGCTGCGTAGTCTTCGGATTCATCCGATGAGTTTTCTCCATTGTTTTCATCCTTGACTAAAGAACAAGCTGCCCCCGGCGTGTCCGTTTTCTTTGGAGAGTGCGGCTGTGGTGGGTTTACCTTCCAGCTTTCAGACAGCGCGAACTTGCCTTGCAGGTATTGATCCTCGATCCATCCCTTAAAGACGAAACAATCCTCAATCGGGTGACTTACCGTTTGGTGGTAAGGGCAATAATTGGGATTATTAAGATCGCCTGGCTGCGACAGATGCTTTGGACTCGGCAGATTGATGAGTCTGTTACGCACTGCCAGCTCAAACAGTCTTCTCGTTTTATTCTGAGGAAACGAGTAAGGACGTCCTAGCCTCTCTTCGAGAGATGGGCGTGGACGCACGTTGTTTTGGCGAATGACCGGCTTTGAGTTGCTCGACTGTTGTTGAGCATTGGCGACGATGATCGCTTTTCCTTTCTCATTTCGGGGATCAGGTCTTGGAGGAGACGGTCTATGGCCCATCTGGTCCATTTGGGCTAATTTGTCGATCAAGGCCTGGAAGGTGGTCGGCCTGAAGAACATCATGAATTGCGAGATGGTCGCCTGCGGATCGAGAGTTCCCACAAACATGCCTACCGCAGGTGCCTCTTCTATGCGTTGTTCGCATTTCGACCATAGGTTCCGCCATCGTGTTGCGTATTGGACCCACGTTTCGCTTGGCCTTATCCTGGCATTTATTAGTGCTGTTATCGGGGTGCGTTCACTAGCACTCGCGAATCTTTGTGTAAACAGCAGTTCCATCTCTGCAAATGTTTTGACAAAGTCGTTAGGTAGCTCCGAATACCATTCAAAAGCTGTTTCTGCTAAGCTGCCGACGAATTGACGTAGCAACAATTTGTCATCGCCTCCAGTATTGCCGCATAAGGCCCTGAATTGAGCGACATGCTGATGCGGATTCCCTGTCCCTTTATATACGTGGAATTTAGGGATCGTATATCCTGGCGGGTAACTGATTTGGTCATACCAGCTCGGATACGGTCGTCCGGTTCTAACAATTTGCCCAGCCGCTTCATTCGCCTGATGAATCCGGATCTGCTGAGCTATATATTCGTCTAGGTCAACTTTGGAGATTGCCTCCTCCTTGGCTGTTGACGGAGCCGGCGGAAGATTTGACGTTTCTCCCCTGTCGTCTTCAAGGATGACTGGAGGATCTTCAGCAGGAGGGTCCGGCTGTAACATCATCCCTACCATATCTTGGAAGAGGAGCGCCATCTGTTTTATGTTAGCCGCTTGCTCTGCAGCTTCTTTGTCCCTCTTTTCGAGGACTCTGCGTAAAAAGTCAGTGTCGGTTTCTTGTTCTTGACGCTCATCCGAAGACATTTCAGAGCTTTCTTTTGGCTCAGTGAGTGCAGCCATTGTAGTCATCATTTCCTGAAGCTTTTGTTGTTGCTCCTGGGTTTTCGTCACGGATCGGGTGAGCGGTCGGTGGCCCGTAGAAGTGCGGCTTTCCTCCTTTCCAGAAGCCATATAAACAGTGTGCACCACCATGCCCCCTGTGTTGGTCAGAATATACCGGTACCAGCTTTTTAAAGATCGACGTCCGTTGAACGGGGACGGCCAACTTGTCAGAAGCGGACTTCCGAACATGGGAAGCAACCTTGGTGATTTTGCCAGGAACGGGAGTTGGGATGGCTATCCGCTTCGGGATAACGCCTTCTGGTATGGCAGGCTTCTTCATGGGTCCGATGGAGCTCTGGCCTAATCCATTAAAACCTGAAGCAGTGGAGTTGGGCGACCTGTTGAGAGGGGTCGCGGCAGTGGTGAGTCGATCGAAGACCGACTTCTTTGGAGCTTCTTGCAATGCCATTGGGGCGTTGAAGCTCATTGATGGGAGCATGGTCCCAAAAAATAGTCCAGTGGTGGCTTGAGCCACCTGCTCCACCGGCATTTTGAAAAGGGAGGCCGCTTGGGGCCCATAAGTCACTCCTCCAGCAATGACGGAGTGAGAGTTATCGCTGCAGACGGTGCGGTTCGAAGCCATCGATTTTCTGTTTTCTGCATAGAGCAAGACACCAAGTCTTAGTACCTTGAATCCACAGGCAATCACAGCAAACCGCGATTTGTTCGCGAACACGACACACGAAGTGTGGAGTGGAAAGAGGAAGAGGTCCCACCGGGCGTGCCAGAATCTGTTCCCCTCCGAAAGGCGGCGCACAGGACCGCGATGGCCTGACGCTGAGATTCGGGGCAGATGCTATTTGGTTTTATCCGTCCACCTCTCCGAAGATTCCAAGTTGATTTATGGCACCGTGTATCGAAGGTTTAGACGGATGCGGCCGATGTAGCAGACTTTGTCAGATTCCCCCTCGCTAGAGGGGTTTTTGATTGTGGGGACGCTCTTCCCTGCAGGCGCAAGCCCCTGCAGTTAATTACGCTACCGCTTCGCGGTAACAACTTTCTCCTTCTCCAGAATTTCACTTCGTGTCGTGGGTGTTTGTTTTGTTTGTGGTTGCCCGTGGATTGTATACGGAGACTGAGTAATGCCGTCGCCCGTAGGGCGTGGATTAGTCCAAATCCGTATTTACTTAGATTTGGGTTTGGTGTTTTTAGTTTAAGGATACGTTAGTCGCGTTGCGGCTAAGATCAACTTAAACGTTCGTTAAGGATACGTTAGTCCTGTTTGAGACTAAGATCGACTTAACGTGATCGTTTAGATCCGACAAAAGAGCGTTTGGGCCCTATTGTTCCAGTTTGGGAGATTCATAGTCCAATTTGGGACTAAAGTCTGTTTGGAGGATACGTTAGCCATTTTTGAGGCTAAGATCGACTCAAACGTTTGTTAAGGATACGTTAATCCAGTTTGAGACTAAGATCAACTTAACGGGATCGTTTAGATCCGACAAAAGAGCATTTGGGCTCTATTGTTCCAGTTTAGGGACATGGTGGTCCAATATTAGTTTAGGGACGTTTCGGTCCGATGTTAGTTTAGGGACGTTTCGGTCCGATATTAGTTTAGGGACGTTTCGGTCCGGTATTAGTTTAGGGACGTTTCGGTCCATTATTAGGTGTGTGGCCGTTGGGACCCGTCACCTCTTTGACGTCGTTGAGGAATTACAACGATGGATGTCAAAGGAGTTCGGAGATGTACCCTCGAACCGGATGTAGATTGGTTTAGAAGAGCCATTTGCTCAGCCGATTTAATTTAAGGACTTATGGCCACGATTGGGCTAAGTCCAGTAAAGAAAATGTCCAACATTGCTTTTGCATTTCCTTTTATTTTTATTTGGGCTTTGCCCAGAAAAGATGCAGGGCATCAATTTGTTTTGGGCTCTGTTTTTTATGAATGATGCAGAGCATCAATTTTATTTGGGCTCAGCCCTTTTATTGCTTTGCAATTTATTTTAGCCTGCTAGGTCTTTTGATTTGGGCCTGGCCCTTCAAATAGTGCAAAGCACCAAGAAAATGAGTGCAGAGCACTTTTTAATGATCTAAATTTAGATCAAAGAAAAGAAAGAAAAGAAAATCATTTCTTTCTTTCTATCTCAGAGAACCAGAGGTTCCCTAGCAAGTGCAAGGCACTATTTTTTTATTATTTTTATTTATTTATTTATTTATTGAAGATCACTGATCTTGTCTTCTAGATCAATGATCTATTCTTTAAGATCATTTTCTCTTATCTCAAAGGTTTTTACCTTCTTTTAGAGGGTCTGCAGAGTTCTCTTCTCTCTTTTTTTTTTTAGATCTTCATGTCCTTTAAAATGAGGTCCGGGGTCCTTTTTATAGTGCTCAGAAATTAGTTAAATTTGTTCAATAAATCTTCTCCTGAGTGATTTGGGGAATTTTCCCCACCGTTGGATCTTTGATCCAAAGGCTCCTGCCTTATACAAGAAAATCTTCTTGTTTAAACAAGAACAGAAAAATATCCTTAAATCTTCACTCTGTTGTTGCGCAACTCACCAGCGTGTGACACGTGTCGCGCAGTAAGGCGCTTGCGCAACAGCGATTGCGCAACTGCGCAGACACGTGTCACTCAGTGAAGCGCTTGCGCAACAGCGCTTGCGCACCTGCGCAGACACGTGTCGCGCTGCCGTGCGCTTGCGCAGTTGTGCTTGCGCAACTGCGCAGACACGTGTCGCGCTGCGGTGCGCTTGCGCAGTTGTGCTTGCGCAACTGCGCAGACACGTGTCGCGCTGTCGTGCGCTTGCGCAGTTAAGTGTTACTTATGTTTTAAAGAGCCTTGCTCTGATCGGACGTATCGCCTTGGGCGTTGTGCTGCCGTGTCAACTTCTGACACGTGGCGCGTTGCGCGCAGCGCACGGGATCTGAAGCGTTGCTTCAAAATTAAAGTTTTAAATTTTCAAAGCAAAGCTTTATTTCTGATTGGGTGAAGATGAAGCGTTGCTTCTTCTTCCGCTTTGGAATTTGAACAGAGCTTTGCTTTGATTGGGGTAAACAATGCTGAGCTGTGAGGGTAGCTTCCTCAGATGCGCTAAGACGTTGTAATCCACTTTATTTCTCTTCGGCGGGTCCTTGGCACTTAGCTCCTCCATAACTTGGTCATCTAAGTCGATATCTTCAGAGACCTTTTCTTTCCCTTTATCTTTTTTGTTTGGGGGTCCGAGATTCTTTTCGGGCAACGTACGATTACACAGCCGGATATTTTCGCAAATCTTCGGCTTTTCTTCTTTTCCCGAAGTGGACTCTTTAAAGAGGGGGCTAAGCTCCAACTCCTCATCAGAATCGCTCCCGAATGTGATTACTTGTGATCCTCCGGCGTTGACCATGCAACAATTGCCGGTGGTTCTGTTAAGCCCTTCGGTCGTACCGTTTTGCTCTTGGCGGGTCTTGCGCTTTCCCGCTTAAAATGCTGCCGGTGAGCAACATATCCTTGCCACCATCTATCGAAAGCTTTGCACTCTTCAGTGGGGTACGAAATCTTCCGATGATACAAGCAATAGGATGGGTGCATTTCCGCTTCACCAGTAACGCTTCTCTCAGAGGATGGTAGTTTCATACCCATTGACACGGCTTTAGCAAACCTCTTTCTCGTCCTGAATTTGATTTTATCCACAGTGGGTGCACTTTGCTCCAGCGGGAGTATCTCAATTATTTCGTCAAGGCGCTGGCGCGTGGCCCTTTCAAATATGATCGTCTCGCGCTCCCGATCAGCTTTGCTTTTTAAGAGAGCTTCATTGAGGAATGCGTCAATTACTTCATCCGATGGCCCCAGAATTTTTGGTTCAGGATTTGCCCCCAGCTTTTCAGTACAAAGAGTCTCATTTTCGTCCATGAACGAATGGGAAATCACATGACAGCTCGCCACGTATTCTCCCGATTCATCAGATAAACTTTCTCCCTCATCTTCCTCTTGAAAGACGTGATTGAGGAATTCTTGGAATGTAATGGGAGTCCGTGCCTTCTGGTTGTATTCCTCCAGCGCGTCAATTTGTTTTTGCAAGTCCGTGCGCTTGTCGCCAGGCTTCACGGGCTTCTTTGATTTCTTTTTCTTCTTCTTTGAAAATTTTGACGGCTGGTTGTGAATGCTTGGGCTACCTCCATCGATCTTTTGAGTTGGACGCGGCTTCAACATTCCTTTAATGACCTGCGGTTCCAACGGGTTCTTCCACTTAATCGTTGGGCATGTTTGAAGATCGTTTAGCATCCTCTTTGTCTTGGCTGATAATACAACCTCCCAAGGAGCTTCTTCAACGACAGAGCATGTTGCCCCCGGCGTATTCATTCCCTTAGAGGTGTGGGGCTGCGGTGGATTCACTTTCCATTTGTCGGACAATGCAAACTTGCCCTGTCGGTACTGGTCTTCAAGCCAATTTTTGAAGACGTAGCAATCCTAGATCGGATGACCCAGTACTCGATGATAAGGACAGTAGTTGGGCTCATTGACATCACTTGGTTGCGACGGACGTTTTGGATCCGGCAGATTTATGAGTCGGTTGCGCAACGCCAGCTCGAATAACCTTCTCGTTTTATCTCGGGAAAACGAGTAAGGACGTCCCATCCTCTCCTCAAGGGCTACGTATGGGCGCATATTATTTTGACGAACGACCGGCTTCGAGTTGTTCGGCTGTTGTTGAGCATTAGCGACAACGATCGCTTTCCCCTTCCCCTTCTCATTTTGGGAGTCCAGCTTTGGAAGAGAAGGTTTATGCCCCATTTGATCCATTTGCGCCAGCTTGTCGATTAGTGCCTGGAAGGTGGTCGGTTTGAAGAACATCATAAATTGCGAGATGGTTGCCTGCGGATCGAGGGTTCCCACAAACATACCCACTGCAGGAGCTTCTTCTATGCGCTGCTCGCATTTTGACCATAAATTCCGCCACCGTATAGCATATTGGACTCATGTCTTGCCTGGCTTTACCCTGGCATTAATCAATGCCGTTATCGGGGTACGCTCGCTGGCACTCGCGAAACGTTGAGTAAACAGCAGCTCCATTTCAGCAAAGGTCTTGATAGAGTCGTTCGGGAGCTCAGAATACCACTCGAACGCTGTATCTGACAAGCTACCAACGAACTGGCGGAGTAACAATTTATCATCACCGCCGGTGTTGCCGCAAAACGCCCTGAACTGGGCAACATGCTGGTGGGGATTGCCAGTCCCCTTATACACATGGAATTTTGGTATTGTATAACCCGGAGGGTACTTGATCTGGTCATACCAGCCCGGATACGGTCGCCCCGTTTTTACGACTTGACCCGCTGCTTCAGTCGCTTGATGAACCCGGATCTGCTGAGCTATATATTCGTCCAGGTCGAGTTTGGAGATTGCCTCCTCCTTGGCTGTTGACAGAGCTGGCGGAGGATTTGACGTCTCTCCCCTATCGTCTTCAAGGACGATCGGGGGATCTTCGGCAGGGGGATCTTGTTGAATCATCATGCCCACCTTGTCTTGGAACAGGAGGGCCATTTTCTTTATGCTGGCTGCTTGTTCCGCAGCCTCTTTATCCTTCTTCTCCAATATCCGGCGAAGGAACTCAGCGTCAGTTTCCTGTTCCTGACGTTCATCCGAGGATGTTTCAGAGGTTTCTTTTGGCCCAGTGAGTGCGGCCATCGCGTTCATCATTTCCTGGAGCTTTTGCTGTTGCTCTTGAGCTTTGGTCACTGACCGTGTGAGCGGTCTATGACCTGTGGATGCACGGCTGTCCTCCTTTCCCGACGCCATGTATACTGTATGAACTATTATGTTCCCTGACTTAGGGCGTTTGGGTTCACCACCTTTGATATTCGTCGTCGGCGTAGGGACTTTTTCTGGCCTTCTTCTCTTATGGGCCGTAGAAGTTGAGGGGGTCGTTGCTTTGGGCACCCAAGCGGTCGTCGCCCTTTGCTGTTTAATAGGACGGTCTTTTTCTACTTGCACCTTTGCCCTTTTCTGTTGACGAGAGTGACCTTGGTCAATTACCGAGTGTTGAACTCTTCCCCAAACTTTATAAATTTTTGAGGACAGCCGTTGAGGGGGCTGCTCTTGCTTCGTTTCCGGAACTCTCTCCGCAGGCGGAGGAGATCTTTTCAATGTAGCGGTTGGAGAGTTCTTACGTACCCTCCTCAGCAGTTCAAAGTTGTTCCCAGTTGGAACAGCAGCGTTGACTTCCACCACTGGAGCAGGTGGAGTTAGCCCTGAGGGGGGGGTTGCCCCCTGCCTTCCTTACTCGTCGCCAATGGCGACGTCGAGCATGACGAGCCGTTGGGACTGGCTCAGCGATAGAGACAACTTCTTTTTGCCCTGAATGAGGTGCTGCCGGTGTCAGCCTCTTAAAGACTGACGTTGTCTTTTGAGTGGAGATATTTAATCTGTCAAAGACAGATCCTTGAGCAGGGGCCGAAGCCGGAATAGTCATCCTTGAAAAGACTGATTCTTTGATAGGAGAAGCCGCCTTGACGACTTCTGGAGCAGCGGCTGTTGCCTTCCTTGGGACAGCCATTTTAGAGTTCATGGGCTTCCTAACGGGCCCATCAGAGTTCTGATCCAGCCTGGCAAAGACAGAGGCTGTTGATTTGGTAATGGACGACCCGTTGACAGGGGCCGTTGTAGCAGTGAGCCGGTCGAAGACCGGCTTCTTGTTCACTTCGGGTGCGGGCATTGGCATAGTGAAGCTTGCAGGCGGGATCATGGTCCCGAAAAACAGGCCGGTGGTGGCCTGGGTCACCTGTTCTACCGGCAGAGCAAGGATGGAGGCCGCCTGAGGCCCATATGCTACATCTCCAGGTAAGGTGGAGCGTCGGCTGCATTGACACTTCGAGCAGTTCGAGCAGTTAGAGGCCATTGATGCTTGATTTCTGCGCCAGGCAAAAGACCAAATCTCAGTAACTTGAAATCCAAAGGCAACCATTAACAAACCGCGATTCGTTCGCGAACACGACACACGAAGTGTGGAGTGGAAAGAGGAAAATGTCCCACCGGGCGTGCCAGAATCTATTCCCCTCCGAACGGCGGCCGAGACGTGAGGACGTCTTGCCTGAGATTCGGGGCAGATGCTATTTGGTTTTATCCGTCCACCTCTCCGAAGATGCCAAGTTGATTTATGGCACCGTGTATCGGAGGTTTAGACGGATGCGGCCGATGTAGCAAACTTCGTCAGATTCCCCCTCGCTTGAGGGGTTTTTGATTGTGGGGACGCTCTTCCCTGCAGGCGCAAGCCCCTGCAGTTAATTACGCTACCGCATCGCGGTAACAACTTTCTCCTTCTCCAGAATTTCACTTCGTGTCGTGTGTATTTGTTTTGTTTGTGGTTGCCCGTGGATTGTATACGGAGACTAGGTTATGCCGTCGCCCGTAGGACATGGATTAGTCCAAATCCGTATTTACTTAGATTTGGGTCTGGTGTTTTAGTTTAAGGATACGTTAGCCGTGTTGAGGCTAAGATCAACTTAAACGTTCGTTAAGGATACGTTAGTCCTGTTTGAGACTAAAATCAACTTAACGTGATGATCCATTTGATATATGGCCGTCGGGACTCATCACCTCTCTGACGTCGTTGAAGGATTACAACGATAGGTGTCAGAGGAGTTCAGAGATGTACCCTCGAACTGGAGTTGATTTGGAGTTTTATAGTCCATTTGAATGTTTAAGGATACGTTAGCCGTGTTTGGGGCTAAGATCAACTTAAACGGGATCGTTTAGATCCGGCAAAAGAGCATTTGGAGGCTCTATTGTTCCAGTTTAGGGACGTAGTGGTCCATAGGTAGTTTAAGGACGTTGCA
Source organism: Agapanthus africanus (assembly GCA_030015575.1). Classification (NCBI taxonomy): domain Eukaryota; kingdom Viridiplantae; phylum Streptophyta; class Magnoliopsida; order Asparagales; family Amaryllidaceae; genus Agapanthus; species Agapanthus africanus. The sequence continues at coordinate 749,695,187 of CM057341.1, read as the reverse complement.
GTCCATGTTCCAGTTTAGGGACGTGGTGGTCCATGCTCCAGTTTAGGGACGTGGTGGTCCATGTTCCCATTTGGGGACGAGCATTAGTTTAAAGACATTTCGGTCCAACATTCCCATTTTGGGATGAATATTAGTTTAAGGACGTTTCGGTCCACGAGTTTAAGGACCCCACAGTCCATGATGATGTGTGGTCGTCGGGACCCGTCACCTCTCTGACGTCGTTGAAGGATTACAACAATAGGAGTCAAAGGAGTTCGGAGATGTACCCTCGAACCGGTTGTAAATTGATTTAGGAGAGCAATCTTGCTCAGTCAATTTAATTTGAGGACTTACGGCCATGATTGGGCTAAGTCCAGTTGAGAATATTCAACGTTTTGTTTTTGGTCTATTAGACCTGTGCTAGGGCTTTGCCCATGTTTAAATAATGCATTGCACTACTTTTTATTTGTGTTTGGGCTCTACCCATAAAGGATGCAGAGCATCAATTTGTTTTGGGCTCTGCTCATTTATAAATGATGCAGAGCATCAATTTTACTTGGGCTCTGCCCTTTTATAAAAGATGCAGAGCATCAATTTTACCTGGGCTCTGCCCATTTATTGCTTTGCAATTTATTTTGGCCTACTAGGTCTTTTTGATTTGGGCCTGGCCCTTTAGCAAAAGAAATGCATTACATTTGTCAGGTGCTTTGCGCCAATCAAAGAGCGCAAGCGCTTGTGGTATTGACACGTGTCACGTAAGCGCAGTGCGCTGCACCAATGCACTGCGCTTGCGCTGCTGACACGTGGCGCGCTCTGGTAGGTTGCGCCAGTTTCAGAGAACAAAGCTCTATCTTAAAAGCGCACAGCGCAAGTGAGTCAGATGCTGACACGTGGCGCTCTCTGGTGGCTTGCGCCAACCCAGGAGCGCAACAGTGCAGTTTTGCAAGTGCAAGGCACTGTTTTAATATCTTGATCCAATTTTGGATTCAAGAAAAGAATCTTTTTAAGATTCCAGAACCAGTGGTTCATCAAAAGGCAATGCCTTTGTGTATTACTTCTTATTTTATTCTTATTATTTGATCTTTTCTTTTTATTTTAAGATCTTGATCTTGTTCTTAGATCATTGATCTTTTCATAAGAAATTCTTCTTTTCAAAGGTTTACCTTCTTTTTTTCTGATTTCTTCTCAAACTTTCTTTTTAGGAGTTCTCTGAATTCTTTCCCTGTTTCTCTGTCAATGTTCTATCTTCTTCTCTCTTTTTTTATTTTAGAAAGAAGGATCATTGGTCGTTGGGACTCACCACCTCTCCGACGACACTGAGAGATTACAGTGCCATATATCGAAGGTGTGGAGGGATGTACCCTTTGAACTATGTCTCAATCATTAGGGGGGAAGAACAGGCTGGAGCTTAAGCTTCTCGCTGCTGAAAAAGGGTTCTTTGCGTTCGCGCACGTGCGTCGCAAATGTTGGGCGCACGTGCGTCGCACGTGTTGGGCGCTCATATTTGCACGTAGCGTACATGGATCTTGCGCATATGCGCATTATCGGGGAGAGCAAGCTCCTATGGAGAACGGGTCTCCTTTTAATTGAATATTCTCATGTGGTGCGCACATGCGTTGTATGTGGTACGCGTGTGGCAGGCACACGTGCGTTGCATGTGGCGCACATGCGCATTATGAGGAGAAGCAGAGCTTCTATATATGGAGAACAGGCTCCTTTTAATATTATTAAATGTTCTCATGTGGTGCGCACGTGGTGCGCGCGTGGTGAGCACACGTGCGTTGCACGTAGCGCACATGCGCATTATGAGGAGAAGCAGAGCTTCTATATATGAAGAACTAAGCTCCTTTGAGTATTGAATCATTTGAGGATTAAACTCTACCCTTTCTAAGAGGTATCCCCTCTTATTTATATGGGAATGGTAGAGAAACCATCTCTCCTTTTCCCGATGTGGGACTAAAAAATGCATTCCCCATGTAGTAGAGCATTACTTTAGATTACACGTGCAAAACACATTTGCTCATAACTTTTGATCTCGGATGAATTATGAGGCCCATAATATATCAAATCGAAGGACTTTTCGAGATGCTTTCAATATCATCAGAATTTATCCATTTCTCATTCTGGAGTTTTTCAAAATACAGCTCGGAAAATACTGGTTCGCATCTTCTTCCTTAGATCACATGTGTATAGACATTTGCTCATAACTTTTGATCCCGGATGAATTATGAGGCCCGTAATATGTCAAATCGAAGATATTTTCAAGATGCTTTCAATACCATCAGAATTTAGCTGTTTCTCGTTCCGGAGTTTGTCAAAATATAGCTCGGAAAATACTGGTTCGCATCTTCTTTCTTAGATCACATGTGCATAACACATTTGTTCATAACTTTTGATCTCGGATGAATTATGAGGCCCATAATTATCAAATCGAAGGTTTTTTCGAGATGCTTTCAATACCATCATAATTTAACAGTTCCTCGTTTGGGAGTTTATCAAAATACAGACCGGAAGATACTAGTTCGCATTTTCTTAAGCGTATCGCTGCTATTTGATACCTTTGACTCTTTTGCGCAGAAATTTTTGGCGGGAACAAGATCCTTTTAGAGCAAAGCTCTGCTAAGTGAAACCCTAAATGAGTTTTCTTTAGATCAGGGATCTATTGAGAGCAAGGCTTTGTCAATGAAAATTAATTTAATTTAATTAAAAAATTTACCTAAAAAGTGTTTTCTAAAGAAATTCTAACTCTTGGGGTTCTTGAAGGCAAGAGCAAGGCTCTGAAGTTTTGAAAATAAAAATCTTAAGAGATGAAAATCATCTAAGGGACCAAAGGTTCTATTTATAGGCATCAAATGCCCTTTCAACTTCCAAGAGTTGCCGCGACGGTTGGAATTCTGCCACCGCCGCGCTCACGTTTAGAGGCCACGTAAGCGCAACGGTGGGGGGGCATTTGTTTACCCCAATCAGAGCAAAGCTCTGTTCAAATTCCAAGGCGGGAAACGAAGCAACGCTTTTGTTTCCCCCAATCAGAGCAAGGCTCTGTTCTGAAAATTAAAATTAAAAATTAAAAAATTAAAGAAGCAACGCTTCAGCTGACTTGCGCTCTGCGCTGCGCGCCACGTGGCAGCGCAGTTGCGCTGCGCTCTACGCTGCGCGACACGTGTCAGCGCAGTTGCGCTAGCGCAGTGCGCTGCGTGACACATGTCAAGCACTGGTGTATCTGCGCCAAACAGAATTAAAATTCCAGTAAGATTTTTCTGTTCTTGTTAAATCAAGAAGATTGGCTTCTGTAAAACAGAAGCCCTTGGATCAAAGATCCAACGGTGGGGAAAATTCCCCAAATCACTCAGAGAATGATCTCTTTAACAAATTTAACAAATTAATGGGCACTATATAAAGGCCTCTAGACCTCAATTTCAAAACACATCAACAACAACACAGAGAGAATAGAGAAACTCAAGAAACAGAGAGACTCCTCTAAAAGAACTCTGAGAAAAACTCAAAAAGAAAAAGAAGGTAAAACCTTTTTAAAAAAAGAACTTCTTCTGAAAAGATCATTGATCTAAGAACAAGATCAAGGATCTTCAATAAAAAAAATGATAAAGGCATTGCCTTTGATGAACCATTGGTTCTGGAATCTTAAAGATTCTTTTCTTGAATCCAAAATTGGATCAAGATATTAAAACAGTGCCTTGTACTTGTATCTGCGCTTTTAAAATAGAGCATTGCTCTCTGAAGTTGGCGCAACTCACCAGAGCGCGCAACGTGTCAGCAGCGCATTGACGCAGCGCACTGCGCTGTTGCGCTTGCGCTCACCAGAGCGTGACACGTGTCACCTCCACATGCGCTTGCGCTCAATAATTGGCGCAAAGCGCCTGACAAGCCACATGGTCACTGTCAGTTTGATTAATGCACTGCATTATTTACAGAAGGGCCAAACCCAATTAAAAAAGGCCTAACAAGCCAAATAAAATGCTATGCATTATTTTGAAGAAGGGCAGAGCCCAAACAAAAACAGATGCTGCGTATCATTTAAAAAGGACAGAGCCCAAATCAAAATAGGCCTAGCAGGCCAAAAGAAAATGCAGTGCATTATTAAACAGGGGCAAAGCCCTAGCACAGGACTAATAGGCCAAAAAAAATAAAAATAAAAACGTTGAATATTCTCAACTGGACTTAGCCCAATCATGGCCGTAAGTCCTCAAACTAAATTGACTGAGCAAGACTGCTCTCCTAAATCAATTTACATCCGGTTCAAGGGTACATCTCCGAACTCCTCTCACACTTATCGTTGTAATCTTTCAACGACGTCAGAGAGGTGACGGGTCCCGGCAACCATACATTCAATGGACCACCACGTCCCTAAACTGGAACATGGACCACCACGTCCCTAAACTGGCAATGGACCTCTATGTCCCTAAACTGGCAATGGACCACCACGTCCCTAAACTGGAACACGGACCACCACGTCCCTAAACTGGTAATGGACCAGCACGTCCCTAAACTGGAACGTGGACCACTACGTCCCTAAACTGGAACAATAGAGTCCCCAAACGCTCTTTTGTCGGATCTAAACGATCCCGTTTAAGTTGGTCTTAGCCTCAAACATGGCTAACGTATCCTTAAACCTACAAACGAACTTTAGTCCTATATTGGACTACATATTCCCTAATCAACTTTGGTCCAAGAGTACATCTCTGAACTCCTCTGACACCTATCGTTGTAATCCTTCAACGACGTCAGAGAGGTGACGGGTCCCGATGGCCATGCATACAATAGACCACTACGTCCCTAAACTGGAATAATAGAGCCCCCAAATGCTCTTTTGTCGGATCTAAACGATCCCGTTAAGTTGATCTTAGTCTCAAACTGGACTAACGTATCCTTAACAAACGTTTGAGTTGATCTTAGCCTCAAATACGGCTAACGTATCTTCAAACCAAAACCCTAAAACCCAAATCTAAGAAAATACGGATTTGGACCAATCCACGTCCTACGGGCGACGACATAAATTAGTCTCCGTATACAATCCACGGGCAACCACAAACAAAACAATCACCCACGACACAAAGTGAAATTCTGGAGAAGGAGAAAGTTGTTACCGCGATGCGGTAGCGTAATTAACTGCAGGGGCTTGCGCCTGCAGGGAAGAGTGTCCCCACAATCAAAAAACCCCTCAAGCGAAGGGGAATCTGACGAAGTCTGCTACATCGGCCGCATCCGTCTAAACCTCCGATATACGGTGCCATAAATCAACTTGGAATCTTCGGAGAGGTGGACGGATAAAACCAAATAGCATCTGCCCCGAATCTCAGTGCCAAGACTTCGCAGTCTTGTGCGCCGTCTTTCGGAGGGGAACATGCACTGTTGGAAATCTGGAAGAAAGTAGAAAATATTCTGAAGAACCAAGTGAAGAAAACAGAAGAAAAAGGCAACATAAAGCAACCCTGAAGAAATGAGGCAGAGAACCCTCAACACGGCCGCGGAACCGCGGCCAGACATGGTTTTCTGCCGCGAAACCGCGGCCGTGTGGTACACGTGTCAGTGGCAGTGACGGTGCTTTGACTCGGCTCTTGGGGTAGTTTTGTCATTTTGTGTATGGATCAGATGTAACCCTAGAGTTTCTTCTATCTATAAATAGGAAAGCCTGCAGCCTCTTTTGAGGTGTGTCTCTTTTGGGTGCCTCTTTTGAGATGCCTCTTTTTATTTTCTAGTTTAAAATTTTCATTCCATTGTAATCGTCAAGAGGTCATCAATAAAGGTATTTTTATTTTTGAATTCTTTTTGTTATCTGAATTTAATTCGTGCAATTTTTTTATCTGTTTTTTATTATCTGCAAATTAGGTAGTCTTTTAAAATGAAAATTATAAAAATGAATTCTTTTGCCATCTTCCTAATGAGTGAGTAATTCCTCACTTGTTAGGGTTAGGAGAGGGAAGATTTGAGAGAAGGAAATCTCGCTCACTCCTTTCTTTGCCCATATAATTTTTAATTAGGACTTTATTTAATTCAACCACACACCGCTCACTACGGCACCCTATCCTACGAGATAGCGGCGATTCCCTAAACAGACCGGTTGTGGTTGATTTACATAGAGGTTAGGGCTAAGAGTTAGGAAAGGACGGACAAGGACCAAAGGGAAGAAACTAAGTTTCTTCCTAGTCGTGCTAATCCCCTTTGTTGACTATTACCCTAACACCTAAATTCTTAACTAAGGTATAGAAAACAGCGGGTAGAATCTCTTTTCTGAACTAACCTAATCCTAACCCTAGCAAGCCTTTAAATCAATTTAATTTCATTCTTAGATCGTAAAACAAAACCTGACTTGATCGGATTAACTCGTTAGAACATAAAGAAAAGGAATCCATCTTCCTGTGGACCGACCCGTACTCAACCGGCTAGCTACCAAGCGACACCGTTATTGATTGCGGTATATTCTTAACTTTGATTTTAAAACGCACGCACGCGAAAAGCTCTCTCAATCAGGACTTATACATGGAAATGTATGTTGTCCAGTGTCCTTCAGGACAAGGGGATGGTACTCTTACTTCATTCAGGTTTACCCGTGAGTTCTCTGGTTTTAGACATGCGTTCATTGAAATGCAAGATCCAAAGATTTTGAGAAGTTTATATGTATAAGAAGAGAACTATACGCTGGAAGTATCAGGATTTTTCGAAGTGATCGAAAATGTAGATACTTATGCTAAGTATTCCATCATAGTAATATTGAGAACATGATTCTCTCACAGGTTATTCATTCGTGGGTACGCTCCTTGATGAGTAATATTGCATGACCTTTTTCTATATGAGATATGCACTGGACACAGTTGCATAACAATTGAATATGGTTCCATCTAAATTAGTGCATTTGTTTCTATGTGGACATAGAATAGTTGCATATCTTAAGGATGTTAAAATATGGAGTTATCCGGTTTCTGTTTCAAAGCTGAATCCAGACAAACACAAGGCACGTTTCTGTAATAGCAGTTTGTAGGTTATTCCAGGCTTTTAGCAAGAGTTTAACTTCTACCATTTCAAGATCAAAAGTTGATTTGTTCTTGACTCGCCACCTTTTTATAAAAGAAATCTTTTTGCAAAAGAAACAAGTGGGAGTATGGTAGAAGTGAAAGTGATTCCAGAACCGCAAACTTTTACTGAAAATTTAGTAGAACCTGGAGATTCGATTGGATTCGACAATCTGTTAGCTACTCTGCAGATTTAGTGGGTAACCTCAGCCACCTGAGAGATACTTTGGTTTCCTCAAAGACGGTGACAGGGAGGTTTTGATAACCGAAGATTGTCACTGCTGATGTCCTTGACAATGAGATCTGACAGGTGGATGATTATAACGCATTCTAAATTGAATTTAGAAGTACACGTGTATATGACTTTGCCAGAGGGTTTTTGTAATCAGTGAGAGCAGCGGAAGCGTGGTGGGCAAGTTGTTTATGTGTATTTATATACTAAAGTAAGGAGAGCGCAGTTGGTTATCTAGTTTGATGTGAAAGTCAAAAATTTTGACTTCATCAGAACAACAGATGGACCTGATAAGAAGGCAGTAGGGAGTAATGTCCTGGTATTTGGATAACATACTCCTGATAGGAAGTGATGTTCCTATACTAGGATCGGTCAAACTTTTGTTGTCACAAGGTGTTTCTCCATATAGGTTATGGACAATATATCAAGAATTCTGGTGACTAGATCTATAATTTTAGATCTAGATTTGGGAAGTGTCCTAATTCGGGTACTTTGACACTATTCTAAAGTGGTTTAGAATGGACGACTCCTGACGTGATGGTGTACCCGCAGGTGATGGAGTCACCCTCTCTAAAGAGATGTCTTCTAGACTGATGAGGAGAGGGATTTGTATGATTGATATATCATTTGCTTAGGTAATTAAGTCAATCATGAGGTGTCAAGTACCACACCAGATATTGCTTTTACACTAACTACAATAAGTATATATTAATCCAATCCTGAAGAAACATTGGGAAGCAGTTATGAACATAATATGATGTTCTTGGTATATGGTAACGGCAGCCTCTTTAAAGAGGCGGTTATCATTTCAGATTTCCAAGATGATCTGGATGATAGAATGGCTGTCAGAGTTAATAGTTTTCCCTCTTTTGAGGTGCAGTATGTTGGATAGGTTTCCAAGCAGGATACTGAGGTGGTCATGGCGCTAGGTGCTGATTACATCGGTAATGGATACAGTCTAAGAAGTTTGTTGGATTTAGTGTTCATGTTATGAACAAGGTTCCATCAGATATCCAAAAAAGTTCTAAGACAGGTATCGCTCATTTCGGGAGATAGTCATTCTCTACGAAGTTGAGATATAGAGAGATAAAGATAGAAATATTGAAGCGGATCCACTCACTGAGGCTATTTCTCGAACATGTAAGTTTCTCAAAACGACTTTTGAGAAAATGACTAGTAAAGAAATTGGGTATTCGGTAGCACTCGAGCTATGAGTATGCGATACCGCAATAATTAGCATGAAGTGCAAGTGGGAGATTGTTGGATATAGTGTCCTCAAGGCAATTATTGTAATTGCAAGTAGGTAATTATGATAATTGAAAGAGGACCTATACAGTTAGAACAGTCTCACTCGAAATGATAGTATACTATCCGGTTTGTTTTTATCATTATGTGTATACGTTTTGATAAAGCCTGTAGGATTATTGCTTGGCTACCAGCATTATGATAGCGATCATATACGTGAGAGCTGGGTGGTCCATAAGCACATCCTTAAATGTCCCTAATCGAGAGAGTATGGAGACTGGGCATTGATACTTTGAAATAGACTAATGTATATTTTTCGAGACCCCGACAAGAGGTGGTGGCCGGTCTCACAAGACTTTGGTGTTGAGTTACCTAAGATATTATACAGGTGCTCACTGGAGGTGAGTACACCGGACGAACTCGCCGAGAACTTCTAGATGGTATTATACCTACCATCAGATGGAAGTTCTCTTATGGCATGAGTACAGATTAGTCGCTTGACCTGAGATTTTCATTTGTCTCATGTGAGTTCCCACTGTACTTAGATTACTATCCTATCACGGCTCAAAGGAGTCGTGCAAACAGGTTTTAGTTTGGTACAGTCCCGGGCTACATGAAGGCAGTGAATAATCTTCAGGGATTCGTCTCTCCCGGTATTGGAAGTTGATATCGCGTTGTATTGGGTTAGCCATCACCAGAAATTCTTGGCCAAGATGGATAAGATTTACTGATATGATATCAGTAGTTTCTCATAAGGTGATGAGTTTTAGACCGGCGTAACTTATCGAATTAGTAGATCCACACCCCTAGACCCGGTATGCAATTATCTCAAACAAAGAGACCGGACTGTACGGAGATTGTCACAGACAGGCTCAACAGGGGTACAGATGAGTTTGATCATCGGCCTTCCTTTCGCTCAATACCTGGGTAGTCATTACGTACAGCTAGTGTCGCCGACGTGCTTGTGGTTAAACCAACTGCCCGCATATTGATGGGTCCTTAGAGTCCCACACAGAGGGTTTTTCCGGTGCAGACAAAATGATGTGGTGGTCGTATATTGATACGTGCAAGGTTCCGATTAGGTATGTGTGCTAGCCACACGGACTTCAATCGGACGAATGATAATATTAGCCGGCTTAGGATTAAGCCGGATTATTAAATCAAGTTTTGATTTAATCATTTACATATATTTATTTCGATATATATATTCTAGTATTATGTTCATTGTATTTTTCTTTCTCTTAGATATTTGTATTTTGATACGAATACGGGCATGTATTTGCGAGGACGTATTCTTGTATTTATATAAGAATACTTCTAGAAGGAGGACACCTCATATCTAGATTTTTATTTCTTTTTAAAGAAATTAAGAAATGAGGTGGAAGAAAGAAATGGTGGAGGGTATGGGTAAATGAATTATTAATTCATTTGCACATACTATTCAAGCATGGTTATAATTTTAAATTGGAAAAATTCTTTTAACAAAATATATGAAGCATGTTTGAATTTGTAAGTGACATTCATTTTTCATTCTACCATTCTAGCTCATCTTTCTTCCATGGCTCCTCCTTCTTTATCTTCAACACTCTCATGAGTTGAGAATCATGAAGATAAAGAGAAAGAAAAATACTAAAACACTCACACACATCACTAAGCATCCTAAAATCTTTAATTGCTTCATGGATGAAATTGAAGCTTGAACTTGGTTCCCTCGGATGGATCATCTTTGGCGAAGGTGGATCGGCTTGCAAGTACGATCTGGAGCTCTTAAGAGCAAGCTAAAGTCCAATCCAATTGGAGCAAATGAAAACGCTACAAAGGTTGTGATATCTATCCTTTTGTGCTGGCTAGTTTAGGTGTTTGGTTTGGATTCTGGAGGTTTAGTTTCTAATAACATCAAATTTTTTGTTTTCGAATTCCGCAATGGCCGCGGGTTAGAGGCGAAGGCACTAGGAACCTTCAGATCCAGCTATGCAGAATACGGTGAATATGACTTATTAAAGTGCAGCGGTGTTTACTTCCACAGATTGGATTAGAAATGCGGTAGTGAACAATAGCGAAACACAAGATGTTACCGGAGGCAGTGGTCTGAAGCTGTACAAAGGTCAACAGTTTCAATGTAAGCTAGATTTGAAACATGCAGTGGTGATGAATTCAGTTAAAAATATCAGCAATATACAGTTGTAAAGTCAAACTTGTTAACTTGGAGAGTCGTCGGTGAAGGTTGTCTGTGGCACTCCATACTTCTAGGCGGAATATTAACGAGCCATTCACGATCAATACACTCAAAGAGCCTCACACATGTGTCAATCCTATTCTAAACAAAGATCACTTGCAGATTGACTCAAGTTTTGTTCCAAAAACTATTATTGATATTGTGAAGGTGAATTTGAATATAACGCCCCAAGCCATAGTTCAAACCATTAAAGCCATGTTCGGTTATGTTATAATTTACAAAAAATCTTGGTGAGTAAGGTGTAAAGCCATGGAAATGTTGTTCGGTGACTTCACCATGTCTTATGCTGAACTGCTTAAGTTCATAAAAGCATTGCAAACTGCTAACCCTAATACCGTTGTTCAGTGGTTTACTGTAAATGTTGAACAGGGAAAGGAACGGTTTAGAGATTATTTTGGGTGTTCGGCGCGTGCATCGAGGGTTTCAAATTCTGTCGACCGATCATTATAGGACTTTTCTATATGGGAAATACAAAGGAACGTTATTAATAGCAGTCGCTCTAGATGCAAATGATCAGTTATTTCCCCTCGCTTTTGCCATAGTCAAATCAAAGAACACGGACAGTTGGAGTTGGTTTATGGGTAATATACGGGTATTCTTAACAAACCGGATAGGGTTTTGTATCATATCTGATCGTCACGCCGGGATGTTGAACATAATGAAGAAACCAAATTTGAGATGGACGGAGGCACTTGCTTACCACTGTTTCTGTATGTGACACTTTACAACCAACTTTTACACCAAGTTTGGCAATATGCAGATGATGCGAAAACTGAAGTTTGTCGCTACAGAGAATCAAATAAGAAAGTATGAAAGAGAGTTAAAAAGATTAGAGATGTAAACCAAGAAATAGTTGATTGGCTCGGTAAAAAACCTCGTGAAAAGTGGGTTCTTGCGTTCGATGAAGGCCGTCGATATGGCATGATGACTACAAATTTATCGGAGATGTTCAACTCTATATTGAAGGGGATTAGTATTTTGCCGGTTACGACAATTGTGCAGTCTTCGTTCTACCGGTTGAATACCTATTTTACCGAGAAGTGGCGTGCTGCTCAACAGTACGTTGATGCTGGACAAGTGTTGGCTCCGAGAGTTCAAGAAATCCTAGACAGCCGGGGAGCGAAAGCAAATTGTCATGAGGTAACAATGTTCCAAACAACCGGGTTTATTTTCAATTAAGACCGGGACTCGTCAAGTAGGTGGGCGACTTAAAGGTAGAAGGACCCAGATTGTTAACCTTAATAACCCACCAATGTGCTCGTGTAGGAAAATGCAACTTCACCACCTTCCTTGCTCGTATGTTATGGCAGCTTGCGCATTACGGGTATTGGACTATCGTGTCTACGTCGATATATACTATTCATTGAATTACTTGGCCTCCACCTGGGCATCCAATTTCTTTTCGATTCCCGACAAAGAGTATTGGTTTACCGATGGCGGTCCACTTGTTATCCCTGATGAGTCTTTGCGAAGGAGTAAGAAAGGTCGGCCTAAGTCATTACGGATTCGCAATGACATGGATGTGAGGCAGGATAGAACATCGGGTATACGATGCAAGAATTATGGCCATGAGGGGCACAACATTCGTCGGTGCCCACAACGCGACAAAGAAGGTATCTATTGATGTTCATTTATACTGTAAGCATATATAAAATGTACCAGTCATTTATGCTTCTTTATACTCTAACCACTTATAAAATGTTATTCGTTGATGTTGTTTTATACTGTTAACCCATATAGAATGTTATTCGTTGATGCTTGCTTTATATGTTCATTTATAGATTTTCCACGGATATATTGATACTCATTGATGTTGATTTTCAGGTCCGTCGCACTAATACCTCTATGGATGTGTGGTGCCAGAGCTCCTGTTGATGGAGCTGCTGGTCGTCGAGATGGTCCACGGATGCATGGTCATGGAGCTCTTGTTAGTGGAGTTGCTGGTGGGGTCGAGGTGCCTACGGATCGAGTGTATAGTAGGCAGTATGGGATGCATATGGGCCTTGTTGATTGGACACTTCTGATGCTGCAAATACAGTATAGATCAAAGGATGTTTGGGCAGGTACGGATATTACAGATATTGCTTTTCGATCTCATGAGTATCTGCCTATGATAGATCAAATACGGCCGTTGTTAGTAGAGGTCGGATTATATGGCGTTAGTCTCATTAGGAGTATTCATCTAGACCATGCCCTCCCGATGGCATTGATAAAGCACTGGAGGCCAGAGACACATACATTCCATCTACTAGTTGATGAGATGACACCTACACTGCAGGACATCAGCATGCTACTAGGACTTCCAATTGTTGGCAAAGCATTAACTAGTGCAGCACATCACGATTATCCGGTCTTGATAGCGGAGTATTTGGGCGTCATGCCAACAGAGGGTGTGATACAGAGTTCATGCGTACGGTTCACCTGGTTGCGTGCACAGTTTCTCAACTTTATCACCTAGCATTCGACAACGCATCAGATTGAGTATTATGCGAGAGCTTATATTCTGACGCTCTTTGGGGGTCTCGTATTCCTGACCTCCATCGAAGACACAGTTCCGCTCTGGTATTTACCATTACTTACACATCTGACCAGAGTGGGCGCAGAAGCGTACAGCTATGGCAGCGTGGTTCTCGCTTGCTTATATCGCGGGTTGTGTCGAGCGTCGCACGGTCGAACACAGATGACTGGATGTTTTGTGCTCTTATAGCTTTGGGTTGGGAGAGATTGCATATCGGATGCCCTACCATTACACATTTCACAGATAGATGGATCCAAACTGGTCCTGAGGAGCGGAGGTCCCCACTCGGGGTATATTGGGCAGGTGTACACACATAGAGGGGAAACCGATTCCAGTGTCTAGAGTACTACAGTGATGGGCTGAAATCACTTCGGGACGAGGTCGTATCATGGCATCCTTACAGAGGAAATCAGTTGCATCCCTACCACCCCTGTGCTCAACTCACCATGGGATATGGTTGACTATGACGCCACTCACACACTTTGCTATCGTTGAAGATTATTATCCGAACAGGGTGATGCGGCAGTTCGGTTTGCACCAGGTCATCCCTCATAAGCGAGTCTATGATTGTGCTCTGCACAAGATAAATGGGCGAAGCAGGGCCACTGAGGACTGGAGACTGGTGCATTATGATCACGTATACCGGTAGGACGTAGAAAGGGTTGCTCGCATTATTCGAGATATCCCACCGTATGATCCAACCAACGTGGTATTGTTCGATCACTCGTTTGTACGTTGTCTTGCCCGACCACAAACGACCTACTCGCGCCGATGATGCTGGGCCCTCGACTAATCAACCTATGTACCGGTCCAGAGCTCCTCCTATAGTCAGGATGGTATGCTATTTTACTTTCTATTTATATTCTGTATTTTCATACGATACAATTCGTATTTTCATTGTACTAAAATGTTTTATCTTGTTTTTTTTATTTTTTCCCAGATATCACATGTATGGACTATTATGTCGCTCCATCCAGAATTTAGCGAGCGATGTCGCGGCTGGGGTGAAGGATTTCGCACAGTTTACCCTCAGAGAGTGTCGCTGCATTGTGACTGATGGGGGAGAGGACCCCGGATTAGAGGCGATGGTTGCAGCTCTCGTTCCTCCTGTGTGTAGACGCAGCAGCTTACCACGACAGTCAGACCAGGCTGGACCTTCACATGTACAAGAGGAGCCCGACCAAGCTGGACCTTCTGTAGCGTCTTGAAAAGTCGTTTTGGTGTTTTCCTGAAATTCGGTGAAAATTCGGTATTTTTCCGAAAACCGTCTTTCTCGATATTTTGCAGTTTAGGGCTAATTATACCTAAAATGGATAGGTAATTGCTTGTTTTTAGTAGCTAATGAGTTATTTATAAAATTTTGGTCATTTAAAAATTTTTCCCTATTTTTCAAATTTTTTTATATTATTTTAAGCCGGTAAGAAAATACATTAAATAAGCGATAAATACAAATTTTTCCGGGCTAATTTTAATCTCTAAAATTATGATAATTATAATCTAGTGATAACATGAATTTTTAGTAATTTATTTTGATTTTTAACAAATTTTTATGAATTGAAACGAATTTATTGAATTTTGGGCTAAAACTTGCAATTTTTGAGTTGTAGGGGGCCTTTTTGCATAAAATTTCTTTTGTAAAATCCCTCTCTCTTTTTCCTCAGCCCTAGGACAGCCCCACCTTGTGTGAGACCAGAAATTTCTGGCCTCATTTTCTTTGGTTGCTTTCTTGAGTTGTTTTGATGGTTTATGGTTTTATTTTAATTAAAATGGATAAAGTATGATACTTTGACTTTGTGGACTTGACCCATGACCTTCCCCACTTGCCCACACCCTCCCCCATCCCTCTTCTGGTCGAAAATTCCAGCAGCCCTCCCCCTTCACCTTCCTCTTTTCATTTCCTCCAAAATTTCATCAAAATTGCTACAAAAATCCATATAAATCCACAAATTTGTTTACAAAACCAAAACAAATCCTTGTGCTACCTCTTCTCAAGCCTAATATAGTTGAAAACATGTGGAAAGGAGGCATTTTTGGAGCAAACTTTCTTGCTTGATCCATTGATCAAGAGGTATAATTCCTATCATGTTAAATTCTTTGTTTAAGTGCTTATGTTTTATGGTTTAGTGTTAAATTAGTGTAGTTTAATCTAGTTTTCTTAGATTTTGTTTGAAAATTCTAACTAGGGTTTGAAAGCCATAATAGTTAATTAAGTTATTGTATAGTTAATCTAGTTGTTAGTAAACTAATCTATATGGTTACCTTGTTATGTAGTCTTTAATTTTGCTAAATTAGTTAATTTTAGAAGGGTGGAATTGTTGTTTTGAAAAATCAAGAGAAGGTTTTGTTATGTAAATTAGGTTTTTAAGCTTAGTTAATGGTTTAGAAATTGTGTATTGGCTAGCTATTTGGTTAGTTTGGATGTTGGTGTTGGGTGGTGTTGACTTTGTCGCTAAATTGTCGATGTTTGCATCAAATTGCAATTTCTGCTTACTAGATTTTTATAAAAGTTATGTGATGAATTAATTGTGGCATCTCGATGATTGTGTTGGCTTGTCCTACGACTTTTAGGATGCGTGAGTGCGGTTTTTGGGTAGTCGGGTTTTAGTTTTGCCGGGTGACCTAAATCGGCGTTTTTGGCAGTTTTTGCGATTTTCGCGTGTGTTCCGCGCACTTTGTGCACGTTGTACCCAGCTAGCGAACTTTAGTAGTTTCGTTGGGGTTTTGCGTCGTTCTTGATATGTAACCTTATATTTGGTATTGATATAAATTCCAGGTTCGGTCGCGGAGACGTCAGACGCGGCGCGAAAGGGAAAGGCGGTGATCGGACACAGCTAGCCAGGAATCCCTGTGAGTAGATTTAACATCTACGGGGGACGATCGTTTGGATGGCGCAAGTCGCCCGATAGATTTAGTAAACTGGAAAATAGTAAATTGGATAATCACTTGTGACATTATAATAATAATAATGGCATGATAATTGCTGCAATTAGATCAATAGGTTATACCCATATACGCAAACTCAATTGTAGGACACATGCACCATTACCAGGTTTTTATATGCAGCACGAGCACTATTCATGTTTACACACGCACCCTGGTAATTGCCATGCCACCACACTAGATAACATTTAAATTTAAAACTTTTACTAATTGATACTTAAACTGGTGCTATTGCCTTTAATTCCTTAAAATGAAACCGTAGAATTGCTATTCATGTGCATGTACTTCATCATATTAATTGTTCATGCTTAATCCATTAATCATACATCGCAACTTGATTATTGATATCATATGCATTCATTATCACTGATATATGCATTTATGAGGATTTCTTGAGATTTTATGATATTGCTGGATTTCGGGGGAAAGCCGCAAAATTTCCAAACTTATGATATTTTTAAAACATGTAAATTGCGGTTTTCTAGTGATGTAAGTGTCGTCCACCATGAGTTTGCTGTGGCTTTGGAAATCCGTGTCGAGGAGTGGAGGAACCGGCACGGGTACATGGTGGGCCCGGTAAGGTACCCCGGGGCAAGAGGAATGTGGTGATGACGTTGAGCCTGGCAGGGGACGGATTACCTACCGGTGACTGTTGGGGACGGCGGATATCCAGAGGATACCGACCGTGGCCGCTAGATGATGAGATATTGATATTTGAGATGGGTCAGCCGGACGGCTGAGGCCAGAGATACATTTATGAGATTTGAGACAGCTTTTGGGTGTCGTTGCTGGACACCGATTTTCGTCGATTCATTGACATTATGCTGGCATTCTAAAAGAGTTTCAAAAACAAAAAGAGATAAAATATTTCTTATATATACCTATTGAGACCTCAGATTTTCATGTTGCATGCATATTAGTACACTGATGTTATATACACACCTGCTAGTGCATCCAGTCATACCTGTATTTTAGATGCTAGAATGCTTGTGTGCATGCATACGATAGCCTTTGTAGATGTTATTTATTACTCACGAGTTGGCAACTCACCCCCGTTGTGCCACAGTCTTTTGCAGGTCCGCTCCGTCAGTTCAGTAGCGGCGGGCGCACTTGTCTTTTGCCTCTTTTGCCTGAGCTCGAGATTTGCTCATAGGTGGGTTATGTTATTTTTTTTTGTACCACCTTGTATATTCTTGTATATTCTTGTATCTAGTGTACTCCATCTACTGTTCTACCAGATTATTGTATATTGACCTAGAGATGAGACTGTGAGGTTTGTGGATTTTATACTGTATTTGGGGTCGAGCTCACTTGAGCCGACATGCTACTTTTTCATGCTTCCTTATGCTTTATTATGCTTGTTGTCATTTACATTGCGTGGGATTTGTGACCGCCGTATGGCGAAGAGCTAGCTCCCGCTTGGGGATGCCCTATTGTGTTGGATTCATGTATATATTTTGTTGTACCCATTTTTGGGGGCCAGTATTTACAAAGGAGACTCTGCCGAAATTTTCGGAAAAATTAGTATTGTTTTTAAAAAGGGTTTTACATGACTTATTTGATAAACTTGCTTTCAAATGTTTGGGTTTTCTTCACTCTTTTGCTTAATTGGTTTTGTTTTCTGGGCTTTGGCTTACTTATTTTACGGACGCCTTTAGACGTTTCGTAAACTTAAGTGCCAGTCACGTTCCGTACCCTGCGGGTCGTGACAAAGTTGGTATCAGAGCGATAGGTTTTACCTTTGTGAGTGTAGGATGACCCTTGGTAGATGGAGTAAGTGACTTAAGCAGCGTAACGTACCGTGCGTATGTCCGCGGCATACCTACGATACGGTACTCCGCCTAAGTGACTTTAGGATATACTTTCTTGGAAATTCCTTCTTCAATTCCGTGTATGCTATGATCCTATTGCACTGTCCTTACTATCCGTTTTCCTGTGACAGCCACTATGCCGCCGAAGGCTACGAGGGCACAGAGAGCTGCCGCCAGAGACGAGATTCGAGCTGGCTCGTCCGAGGCTAGGACTGAGCAGGGTGGTATGCCTACGCCGCAGGGACAGACCGATCCACCTTCCCCAGGCCGTATGGATAGGCTCGAGACGGGTATGGAGGAGTTGCAACAGATGATGGGAGGCATGCAGGAGCTGCGTCAGATGGTAGGATCCCTAGTTGCAGCCAGTCGTACACCGAGGCAGGATGACGTACCTACTACATCACAGACGACCATGATACCTGCTCCTACTACTACCATCGTGTCCATTCCGGTTTCACTACAGGACTTCATGAGGCTGAGACCTCCAGTATTCACCGGCACCGAGGCAGCGGAGGACCCACAGACGTTCCTTGACAGTTTAGCCAGGATCTGCCGTTCGCTGAGATGTTCGGATGATCGATGGGTAGAGCTTGCGAGTTTCCGACTAGAGGGTCTCGCGCAGACATGGTGGGAGTCAGTCTTGAGAGGTCGAGCTGCAGATCTACCGCCTATGACTTGGGCCGAGTTTACAGCGGTCTTTCTAGCCCGTTTCCTTCCAGAGAGCGTTCGTGACGCCAGAGCTCGCAGTTTCGAGGCCTTAGTCAAGACACCTGGGATGACGGTGTCTGAGTATGACATCCAGTTTACACAGTTGTCCCGATATGCTCAGTATTTGGTGGATACCGAGGAGAAGATGGTGAAGAGGTTCGTACAGGGACTTGATGCCCAGCTATATCTTGCCATTGGCGCCCAGCGCTACGACACTTATTCAGCTGCTAGGGATACGGCATTGCGGATGGAGGCACGCATATCACAGACTTCGGCCGTTTCTGGGCCGAAGAGGATGCGCACCGATGTACCGCCTCAGAGGCAGCGCGCCAGATTCTTTCCGAGAGATAGGCCTGGCAGAGGATTTGGGCAGGGACAGTTATATGGTTCTTATCCCCAGGGGCAGCAGCCGTCACCAGGATGTTTTGGGTGCGGGAGTCTGCATCATCTTGTCAGAGACTGTCCGGTGAGACGACAGGGAGCAGCGACAGTTCCGCACGTGACTCTACCACCATCACCACCCCCTCCTCAGAGAGCCCTACTTCCTACCCCAGGCGATGCTCCACGCCAGTTAGGTGCACCGAGAGGCCGAGGACGTGGCGGTCCTGTTCAGAGAGGACGAGGAGGCAGAGGCCGAGGTCGAGGTCAGCCCGCTATCGGTGGAGGACAGGCCCGAGTTTTGCTTTGACACCGCAGGATGCGCAGGCATCCAATGCCGTTGTGACAGGTACTTTGCCAGTTTGTTCTTTCGACGCACGGGTATTATTCGACCCAGGTTCCACACATTCGTACGTATCTACACACTTTGCACCGATGTTGGGCCGTGAGTCGTCGTCGTTAGATCAGCCGCTTGTTGTTGTTACTCCGGTAGGCGAGTCGTTTGTCGCTCGTTTTGTTTTTCGTTTGTGTTCCGTTCGTATCGGGGAGAGGGATTCATCAGTTGATTTGATACTCCTCGATATGTTGGACTTTGATGTGCTTCTGGGCATGGATTGGCTAGCCACTTGTTATGCTTCGGTGGACTGCCGTGAGAAGGCAGTCAGATTTAGCTTTCCGGGAGAGCCAGTCCTTGTTATTCAGGGAGACCGTCGTGTCGCCCTTCCCAGCTTAATTTCGTCTCTTCGCGCTGGTCAGCTCTTGCGGAAGGGATGTCAGGGATTCTTAGCGTTTGTTTGTGATACTCGAGCTGCAGATGTTCCGTTGGACCATGTCCCGGTAGTTTGTGAGTTCCCTGATGTTTTCCCTGATGAGCTACCCGGGCTACCGCCTGAGCGCGATGTTGAGTTCTGCATTGATTTGATTCCCGGTTCGGGGCCTATTTCTATACCGCCTTATCGGATGGCCCCGGCAGAGCTTCGAGAGCTGAAGGAGCAGTTGCAGGATTTGTTAGATAAGGGGCTTATTCGACCGAGTGTTTCTCTGTGGGGTGCTCCGGTCCTGTTTGTCAAGAAGAAGGATGGAAGTTTGCGCTTATGTATCGACTACCGCCAGCTGAACAAAGTTACCGTTCGGAACAGATATCCGTTGCCGCGCATTGATGATTTGTTCGACCAGCTTCAGGGTGCGGGGTATTTTTCGAGGATCGACTTGCGATCAGGATACCATCAGCTGCGAGTTCGACAGGAGGATATACCGAGGACAGCTTTCCGTACACGCTATGGCCACTACGATTTTTTGGTGATATCGTTCGGACTCACCAACGCCCCAGCAGCATTTATGGATTTGATGAACCGTACATTCAGGCCGTATCTTGACTTGTTCATCATCGTGTTTATCGACGATATCTTGGTGTACTCCCGGAGCAGAGAGGAGCACGAGCAGCACTTGCGGATTACGTTACAGACTCTGAGGGAGCATCAGCTGTTCGCGAAGTTCTCCAAGTGTGCTTTCTGGCTGGACAGCGTCGGATTCTTGGGTCACGTGGTTACGAGAGACGGCATTTGTGTGGACCCGAAGAAGATTGAGGCTGTTCAGCAGTGGCCCCGACCTACATCGGTTACTGAGATCCGTAGTTTTCTAGGCTTGGCGGGCTACTACAGGCGTTTTGTTCAGGACTTCTCCCGTATAGCTGCACCGTTGACCGGTTTGACCCGGAAGGGAGTTCCTTTCGTCTGGACGGAGGAGTGCGAGCGCAGTTTTCAGCAGCTGCGGACATGTTTGACTACGGCGCCGGTATTATCTTTACCTTCGGGATCAGGCGGATTTGTTGTCTACTGTGATGCAGCATGGCCGGGTGATCGCTTATGCTTCTCGGCAGTTGAAGAAGCATGAACAGAACTACCCCACTCATGATTTGGAGATGGCTGCAGTGGTCTTTGCACTGAAGATTTGGCGACATTACCTTTACGGCGAGTCGTGTCAGATATTCACCGATCACAAGAGCTTAAAGTACATATTTCAGCAGCGAGACCTGAACCTCAGACAGCGTCGTTGGATGGAGTTGGTGAAAGACTACGACTGCGAGATCTTATATCACCCCGGCAAGGCGAATGTGGTGGCAGATGCGTTGAGTAGGAGGCCCGGGGGTAGTCTATCCTTTTTGCGCGCAGTGCAGAGGCAGTCGTCAGCAGATTGGCAGATGTTATGCGACAGCCGAGTGGAGTTCGAGTTCACTCAGACAGGGGGACAGCTCGCGCATGTTCGTGCACGCCCACAGTTGCTTGACCGTATATATGAGGCACAGCGCAGTGACGACCGTTGCTCAGAGATCATGGCACAGATGGGACAGGGCAGATTTTCCGAGTTCGTGGTTGACGATCAGGGGATTTTACGATATGGATCTAGACTGTGCGTACCAGATACTGATGGATTACGGCGCGACATTCTCTAGGAGGCACACCGATCAGTGTATAGTGTCCACCCCGGTTCCACCAAGATGTACCATGATATGAGAGAGACCTACTGGTGGGACGGGATGAAGAGGGACATTGCGGAGTTCGTTTCGAGATGCCTGACTTGTCAGCAAGTCAAGGCCGAGCACCAGAGACCCGCAGGAGAGCTACAGCCGTTACCCATTCCGAAGTGGAAATGGGAGCAGATTTCGATGGACTTCGTTGTGGGTCTACCCAGGACCAGTCGAGGGTACGACTCCATCTGGGTGATCGTGGATAGATTGACGAAAGCGGCTCACTTCCTTCCAGTGAAGACGACTTTCAGCTTCGCTCAGTATGCTCAGCTCTATATTGACGAGATCGTGCGACTACATGGCGTACCGACTTGTATCGTGTCAGATCGAGGCACTCAGTTCACCAGCCGACTTTGGCAGAGACTTCAGGAGGCTTTGGGCACTCGTTTGAGCTTCAGCACAGCGTTTCATCCGCAGACAGATGGACAGTCAGAGCGGACTATTCAGACCCTCGAGGACATGCTCAGAGCGTGCGTTTTAGACTTTGGTGGTTGCTGGGATCGTCATTTACCTCTAGTGGAGTTCTCCTACAACAACAGCTTCCAGGATACTATTCAGATGGCACCTTTCGAGGCATTGTATGGGAGGAGATGCAGATCGCCCGTTTGTTGGACAGAGCTCAGCGAGAGCAGCATTTTGGGGCCGCAGCTTGTTGAGGAGACGACATCGAAGATCCAGTTGATCCGAGACCGGATGAGAGCGGCTCAGAGCAGGCAGAAATCCTATGCAGATAGGCGCCGTCGCAGATTAGAGTTCGCAGTTGGCGACCATGTTTTTCTGAAGGTCTCACCGATGAAGGGCGTGATGCGTTTTGGGCGAAAGGGGAAGCTTAGCCCTAGATTCGTAGGTCCCTTCGAGATCCTCGAGCGTGTTGGCGCTGTTGCATATCGTTTGTCTCTTCCTCCCAGCTTTCCCGATGTTCACCCCGTCTTCCATGTTTCGATGCTCCGCAAGTACCTTCACGACCCTTCGCATGCGATTCAGCACCCGACAGTCCAGCTAGAGCGCGACCTTTCTTTTGCACAGCAGCCGGTGGCCATCTTGGATCGGCAGGTGAAGAAGTTGAGGTCGAAGATTATACCAACCGTCAAGGTCCTTTGGCGTAGCCCGAGCAGCGAGGAGGTTACCTGGGAGACCGAGGGCGAGATGAGGAAGAAGTATCCCCATCTCTTTGAAGGTACGCGTAGCTATTTTTTTTTTAAATTCGGGGACCGAATTTCTTTAAGGGGGGAAGATTGTAGCGTCTTGAAAAGTCGTTTTGGTGTTTTCCTGAAATTCGGTGAAAATTCGGTATTTTTCCGAAAACCGTCTTTCTCGATATTTTGCAGTTTAGGGCTAATTATACCTAAAATGGATAGGTAATTGCTTGTTTTTAGTAGCTAATGAGTTATTTATAAAATTTTGGTCATTTAAAAATTTTCCCTATTTTTCAAATTTTTTTATATTATTTTAAGCCGGTAAGAAAATACATTAAATAAGCGATAAATACAAATTTTTCCGGGCTAATTTTAATCTCTAAAATTATGATAATTATAATCTAGTGATAACATGAATTTTTAGTAATTTATTTTGATTTTTAACAAATTTTTATGAATTGAAACGAATTTATTGAATTTTGGGCTAAAACTTGCAATTTTTGAGTTGTAGGGGGCCTTTTTGCATAAAATTTCTTTTGTAAAATCCCTCTCTCTTTTTCCTCAGCCCTAGGACAGCCCCACCTTGTGTGAGACCAGAAATTTCTGGCCTCATTTTCTTTGGTTGCTTTCTTGAGTTGTTTTGATGGTTTATGGTTTTATTTTAATTAAAATGGATAAAGTATGATACTTTGACTTTGTGGACTTGACCCATGACCTTCCCCACTTGCCCACACCCTCCCCCATCCCTCTTCTGGTCGAAAATTCCAGCAGCCCTCCCCCTTCACCTTCCTCTTTTCATTTCCTCCAAAATTTCATCAAAATTGCTACAAAAATCCATATAAATCCACAAATTTGTTTACAAAACCAAAACAAATCCTTGTGCTACCTCTTCTCAAGCCTAATATAGTTGAAAACATGTGGAAAGGAGGCATTTTTGGAGCAAACTTTCTTGCTTGATCCATTGATCAAGAGGTATAATTCCTATCATGTTAAATTCTTTGTTTAAGTGCTTATGTTTTATGGTTTAGTGTTAAATTAGTGTAGTTTAATCTAGTTTTCTTAGATTTTGTTTGAAAATTCTAACTAGGGTTTGAAAGCCATAATAGTTAATTAAGTTATTGTATAGTTAATCTAGTTGTTAGTAAACTAATCTATATGGTTACCTTGTTATGTAGTCTTTAATTTTGCTAAATTAGTTAATTTTAGAAGGGTGGAATTGTTGTTTTGAAAAATCAAGAGAAGGTTTTGTTATGTAAATTAGGTTTTTAAGCTTAGTTAATGGTTTAGAAATTGTGTATTGGCTAGCTATTTGGTTAGTTTGGATGTTGGTGTTGGGTGGTGTTGACTTTGTCGCTAAATTGTCGATGTTTGCATCAAATTGCAATTTCTGCTTACTAGATTTTTATAAAAGTTATGTGATGAATTAATTGTGGCATCTCGATGATTGTGTTGGCTTGTCCTACGACTTTTAGGATGCGTGAGTGCGGTTTTTGGGTAGTCGGGTTTTAGTTTTGCCGGGTGACCTAAATCGGCGTTTTTGGCAGTTTTTGCGATTTTCGCGTGTGTTCCGCGCACTTTGTGCACGTTGTACCCAGCTAGCGAACTTTAGTAGTTTCGTTGGGGTTTTGCGTCGTTCTTGATATGTAACCTTATATTTGGTATTGATATAAATTCCAGGTTCGGTCGCGGAGACGTCAGACGCGGCGCGAAAGGGAAAGGCGGTGATCGGACACAGCTAGCCAGGAATCCCTGTGAGTAGATTTAACATCTACGGGGGACGATCGTTTGGATGGCGCAAGTCGCCCGATAGATTTAGTAAACTGGAAAATAGTAAATTGGATAATCACTTGTGACATTAGAATAATAATAATGGCATGATAATTGCTGCAATTAGATCAATAGGTTATACCCATATACGCAAACTCAATTGTAGGACACATGCACCATTACCAGGTTTTTATATGCAGCACGAGCACTATTCATGTTTACACACACACCCTGGTAATTGCCATGCCACCACACTAGATAACATTTAAATTTAAAACTTTTACTAATTGATACTTAAACTGGTGCTATTGCCTTTAATTCCTTAAAATGAAACCGTAGAATTGCTATTCATGTGCATGTACTTCATCATATTAATTGTTCATGCTTAATCCATTAATCACACATCGCAACTTGATTATTGATATCATATGCATTCATTATCACTGATATATGCATTTATGAGGATTTCTTGAGATTTTATGATATTGCTGGATTTCGGGGGAAAGCCGCAAAATTTCCAAACTTATGATATTTTTAAAACATGTAAATTGCGGTTTTCTAGTGATGTAAGTGTCGTCCACCATGAGTTTGCTGTGGCTTTGGAAATCCGTGTCGAGGAGTGGAGGAACCGGCACGGGTACATGGTGGGCCCGGTAAGGTACCCCGGGGCAAGAGGAATGTGGTGATGACGTTGAGCCTGGCAGGGGACGGATTACCTACCGGTGACTGTTGGGGACGGCGGATATCCAGAGGATACCGACCGTGGCCGCTAGATGATGAGATATTGATATTTGAGATGGGTCAGCCGGACGGCTGAGGCCAGAGATACATTTATGAGATTTGAGATAGCTTTTGGGTGTCGTTGCTGGACACCGATTTTCGTCGATTCATTGACATTATGCTGGCATTCTAAAAGAGTTTCAAAAACAAAAGGAGATAAAATATTTCTTATATATACCTATTGAGACCTCAGATTTTCATGTTGCATGCATATTAGTACACTGATGTTATATACACACCTGCTAGTGCATCCAGTCATACCTGTATTTTAGATGCTAGGATGCTTGTGTGCATGCATACGATAGCCTTTGTAGATGTTATTTATTACTCACGAGTTGGCAACTCACCCCCGTTGTGCCACAGTCTTTTGCAGGTCCGCTCCGTCAGTTCAGTAGCGGCGGGCGCACTTGTCTTTTGCCTCTTTTGCCTGAGCTCGAGATTTGCTCATAGGTGGGTTATGTTATTTTTTTTTGTACCACCTTGTATATTCTTGTATCTAGTGTACTCCATCTACTGTTCTACCAGATTATTGTATATTGACCTAGAGATGAGACTGTGAGGTTTGTGGATTTTATACTGTATTTGGGGTCGAGCTCACTTGAGCCGACATGCTACTTTTTCATGCTTTATTATGCTTGTTGTCATTTACATTGCGTGGGATTTGTGACCGCCGTATGGCGAAGAGCTAGCTCCCGCTTGGGGATGCCCTATTGTGTTGGATTCATGTATATATTTTGTTGTACCCATTTTTGGGGGCCAGTATTTACAAAGGAGACTCTGCCGAAATTTTCGGAAAAATTAGTATTGTTTTTAAAAAGGGTTTTACATGACTTATTTGATAAACTTGCTTTCAAATGTTTGGGTTTTCTTCACTCTTTTGCTTAATTGGTTTTGTTTTCTGGGCTTTGGCTTACTTATTTTACGGACGCTTTTAGACGTTTCGTAAACTTAAGTGCCAGTCACGTTCCGTACCCTGCGGGTCGTGACACCTTCTCATGCACAGGAGGAGCCACAGGAGCATGTACCTTCACATGCATCGGATGAGCCTAAGGAGCCTCGACCTTCGCAGTCATCTATGTCGCAGTTCACTCGGGCTGATATATCAGATCTTCGAAGCCACCACGACCCCGACCGAAGAAGAAGAAGAAAAGATAATATCTCGTTTTTGTTTGATTATGTATTTTGCAGTATTCATATTGTATCCGTGATGGTATTATTGATGTTGTGATGTATTATTGATGTTGTGATGGTCGTATTGTTCAGAGCCGAGTGTGGCTTGTGCTTTCTGGCGGAGATTACTATATATTTGTGGATAGATGTCAATATATACAAAAAAGATGCTGCCCGTTTTTTTTAAGTCTTTAAATCCAATGTAACTACAATTTTCTATTATTATCGTTTTCATTTACTTTTGGCGAGGCATCTTTAGATGCCTTCTAATATGCAGGAAGCCGTTGCGGCCATTTGACATCAGAAAAGTTGTATTCCCATCCGTTCATATGAAGAAAGCACAAACCTGAGCCTCTATTTTATATTGTTCTTGCATCTGATTAGTTTATGTTTTCATTCAGGTAATTCCTAAGAAAAACGCTATTGCTAACAGCATTTTCTTTGGATTGAAAATGCTATTGGCAATAGCGTTTTCATTTGGCACCTTTATCAATATAGCAAAGTGAAACCGCTATTGACAATAGCGTTTTCACTTAGAAAAAAAATGCTATTGCCAATAGCAATTTTATCAAGAAGAAAACGCTATTATCTATAGCGTTTTCTTTTTCCATATAACTGCTCTTGCCACGACCAATCCTATGTGGACGTACGGAGTCTTATTTTGGGAAATAGTTTGAAGCCTGATTATTTTGGGATTTATTTTTTAAAATAGGGTTAATTTGGGGGGAAAACTCATAGTTGATGTGGGGCCTCTAGGGTGTTGGGACCCACACAACTACATAAAAGACACGTGTGAATAAAATCAGAGTGATGTCTATTTAATAAAGTCTAAATTGTACAGTAAAATGTCAATGATTTTTGACTTCCTTGGTTCTTTTTTATTATTTTAATCAGACAGATTGTTGATTATGTACCGTTGGATAACATTAATAACCGCTTCAACCTGTTAACTTAACTTGTATTTATAAAAGAGAAGAAAAAATTGATCTGTACCTGTAAAAAAAGAAAGGAAAAACCCGACACATGACAACATTTGATTAAATAGAACCGGCAATTACTAACGGCAAAAAAGGCACCGGAATTAAATCCATAATTTTCAGCCTTTTTTAGACTTATTTAATCAAAAACATCCACTAGTTTACAGGTCATCAAAACTCTCCCTTCATCCCCTGAGATCATTATAATAATAATTTTAAAAACTCATGATGTTTGAATATTAAATGGAAACCAAAATTTTTGTATTTTTGTGTAAATTATAAAGGTTATTTGATGATATTTTTTAGCTCCTTTTTTAATTGTTGGATCTATTTGATTAGCTTGGACCATGTTTTGATCATTTAGTGGTAACTGATAAGATAGATACTACAAGATGCCAATGATGTTTGATTAGTGATAAATTTATTATTGATTGATAACTAGTACATGTTTGCATGCTTTTTTGCTTTTAATGACAAATTTATGATGGTGATTGCTATGTCGCCCCAAATACTAGGAGTAGGTCCAAAAGGGGATTGCTGCGTCATAGAGGTATTTGATTCGAAAATGCATATGAAATTAATTATGAGAAGTGCAAGATTATTAAGATGAAAAGTTTACGTATAGGCATCATAATACATCACTTGCATTCGAAACCGTTTATTTTATAACTATTGGCCTCTATTATGTCAGCTTCTGAGTTTACATAATATTACTTCGGTATGACATGCCAAGAGGTCGTCAAATATAGACATGTCCCTTTAAGAGTCCTAATTTGAACCAGAAAACGAAACTCGTTTATCTGCACCCTAAGTTGAATTTTAGTTGGCCCGTCAAGCATCACTTCATATCTTTAAACTAATTCTCCTAACATTAAATGAAAGATTAGTAGTCTTGCTCCAAATACTTTCTATACCACTAGCTGTGTAAAAAAATATTGTTCACCATATCTACCGAACAACTCAAACTCAAGGGATATGAATCGGCAATTTTTCATTTATTTCAAAATAACCGGGAAAAAACTTCTTAGCCTCCATCCCACCCCCACCTCTGCAACAAGCAGCAATCTAGTTCTTTACTTTTAAGATTATGAATAGATTTCAGTTCGGATGTAGTATCAAGTATCAACAAGTTCAATGAATTTAAATTCATGAATCTATAAATGTAATCAAATTCAACAAGTCACAATAAAATTTGCATCAACTCACGTATGGCTGAAGGTAATTTTCTTTTACCGATCCTCCGAAATTTGGAGGGGGCCAAAAAAGCTTAATGTTGAAGTTTTAAATCCTATAAAAGAATAGACAAACTGATTTCATCAATGGGTGTTACGGTGCTGTGTTGATTACGCTCTGCACCACATTCTTCACAAAAGATCTGAAGCAAGCGGAGCAGCAACCTCTTAATAGATGTGACGACCCTTCATCGAAATAATGGGTGCAGTTATCGGGCGGCTCGATAAGAGAAGAAATCATATTCCTATGGTGCTCGATTCCACAAGCAGCTAATATGGTGTGAGTAGCATTTTTCGCAATCTCATTGAAATCAAAGCAGCCTACATCCAGAAAGACATCGAAAACTCAGTTGCAGACAATAATGAAGTGAAGATGAATGCAATAGTAAAAATATGTTACAAACGTGACAAGGGACAAAATAACAAATTACTCAAAAAAAAATTGAAAAGAAATCTTGTCAGAACCAAGTCTACAGCAATATAACAAAATCAACTCCACTTTATAGTGTTATTTCAGCAAATTAAATTGTTTCAGTTTATTTTTCTTTCATTTTTCAAGGAAGACGAATGTTAATGATTATTACCGTCAGTTATTAGCTGATGTACTGATGCAGCTCAGCTCATTGTTTATAAATGGGGGTAAAATTAACTGAACGCCATCGACTTTCAAGACTTCTAAGATAATGCCGATGAACTATGGAAAATACAATTTACACTAATCACTTTTTTTGTTTTTCACTAAACACCACCAAGGTGTTGTGGGAAGCAATTTTTGACGAAACTAAACCCTCCTCTTCCTCCAATCCAATGAAACCAAAAAAAGGAGAGAATGTCAATGAGGTTGCGTTTGGAAGCGGCAAATTCTTCAATGAAGGAGAGGATGTCGATAGGGTCGTTGATATCAAGGTTAGGGCGTGGGTTAGGGTTTTGGGGCTTTGGGTTGTTGAGGAAGGCGAGGGACTTTGGAATTAGGGTTTGGTAGGGGAAAGAGAGGACGTCGATGATGTTACATTTGGAGGCGGCAAATTCTTCAATGAGGAAGGGGAAGGATGACGATGGGTTTGATCGATATCGATTAGGGTTAGGGTTTGGGGCGTTGGGGTTGTTGATGAGGGCGAGGGACTTGGGGACTAGGCTTCGGAAGCAGAGAGAGAGGTGGCTGATGAGTTGGTGGCAAAGGTCAACAGCAATGGTGGCAGAAGGGCAGAAAAGGTCGATGGTGGTGGAGTATACAACGGCGGAGAGCAAGAGTGATTGTGAGGAGAGATACGGAGTATGATTTTTCTTGTTCCAAAATAGAAAATTAGGTTTTGCCTGAAAATGGTGAGGGCATGTTCAGGTTATCCAATCCACGACTTAACAAAGCTAATGTTTTCAAAAGGTAGTGTTAGTTCAGGGGTTGTGTGGCGTTTTTAAAGTTCAATGGGATTATCTTCAAAAGCCTAAAATGTTTATGGTGTTAAATAAATTTTACCCTATAAAAGAGTCCATGAAACTTAACGATGATTTTTTTAACCAAGGGTTGTCATGGTTTAGTTTGCCTTCCTATATGGGAACACTGAGAAATATGACTTTGTAGCTGTACTCATGACTCGTATATGGATAAATTTCTTATAACTCTAGAAAACAGGCACGGCCTCCTCCATGGAAATAAGTTGGCCAGCGTTGGCATCGCTGTTGGTTCCGACATTATTGAATCCGCCAAGCTTAATCATATAAAAGTAAATACTGCTCAAACAATGGTAATGATGTATCTGGTTTCCCATTCCACAATGTTATAGACCATACAGTTCAAAGTTTGATGTCTGTGAATGACACTACCTAGTATAAATAAAGTATGTTTGGACTTGTAAGAAGCAACTACTACATTTTATGAATTATGTATAAATACAGAGTCTTTCACACCTTAAATGAAAATCAATTTAATTGTCTTGTGTCCTATCATTAGTCATTATTAGTAAACAGTAACATAATGATGGCGCATAATTAGTTTCGAAAAGTTAAAAGTTTAAATATAGGAAGAGGATGATTCAGTTTAGATTTTCCAGAGCTTTAATTGCTTCTTGTTCATAGTTTTTAGTCTTTTTTCAAAAGCAAATAATGTATTTTTCATTTTTACATTTCTTTTGAATCTTAAACTTCTAAACATTCTAATATAAATGCAGAGGCTGGCATTTTTTACCTTTTTGCCAGCTCTTCGTCAAAAACAAAAACAATGGCACGCAGTCAGGATAGGAATGACAATATCCTGCCTCTTTGATTAAGCTAAACCTTTTTAAATAGAAAGTAAATATGCTCAAATTAAACCTGAAAACAAAAAGTCATTAATTTTGACATACCCAGTACCCTGTTCCAGGACAAGTTCTCCAGATGATTAATAACCATCTGCTGCACTTCTTCCTCGGCACCATCTACATGCCTAAAACTGCTTCCTTCACTAAACATGCATGGAGCCAAATTAGTTTGCGAGTGAAAGAAAGGCCTAGGGTTCCGCTGCCTCTGCTCAAAACTAAATACCGAAGGCAAGGTATTCAGGTTCCCTGCTACATCATATGATGAAGTAGTGTGTTGCCTTTGTCTACTGGTGGATAAAATAATATGTATACGCTGTCTTATATG
Organism: Agapanthus africanus; assembly: GCA_030015575.1. Lineage (NCBI taxonomy): Eukaryota > Viridiplantae > Streptophyta > Magnoliopsida > Asparagales > Amaryllidaceae > Agapanthus > Agapanthus africanus. The sequence goes on along the minus strand of CM057341.1, from coordinate 749,663,907 downwards.
TCGTCTCCCAGAGAGAGTGGATGCTCCGAACCCAGAGTTCGGGGAGGAAACAAATTGATCTTCCCCTGGAAAATCTCTAGGCAAGGCATTGAGATCAATTCTCGGTCGGGGGGAATTTGTTCTGGTACTTTCAGTGACACTGGAGAACAAATTATTACTATTGTCTCTTTCTTGATTAGGTATTGTCTCGGCTACAGACCTACAACATTCGCAGTACCAATTGCCTTCAGGTACTTCTCTTCCGAGGCCAACACAGAAGGTGTGAGCAGAGGAATCACAATTATCACATAGCAACATTAAGTTATCATCTCCACCTTGTTGGCACTCCATGCATACTACATTTTCATACGGGTCTAAAATACCCCTCAGTTCTTCTTCCGACGGCTGGTAAACCTGTACAAAAATGTTTGCTTTAAAGAGAAATATAAGACAAATAAAAAAGATCCATACTCCGGTTTATTGGAAGAAGTTGCTAAAGTATCGTTGGAAGTACAAATACAAGCATTAAATAAAAGGCATGATCTATATGTACGTGTGTGTAAGATTCATACTCTGGTTTATTGGAGGAAGTTGCGAAATAATCATTGGAAGTACAAATACAAGCTTTAAATAAAAGACATATCTGATATTATGTTATAATAAAATTAAAGTTGTTGCCCGGTAACTACAATGGTTGAAGGGTTATCCCTTAACTCCACACATCACCGTAGTCAAGCCAAAATTTTACATTCCACCTATTCATTGCAATGAAAAGACATTATAAAGAAGAAAACCATTGAAGAGCAGCTTAGAACCATATCGGCTCACCAAAGCGGCTGCACAGCCTTCCTACTACAACCACACTTTGATAACATATCCACATCTACACCTCTACTCAATGGACTCCTTTACAAGTTTCAAGTTTCAAAGAACAAAATGACAGCTGTTCTTCTACAATGCCAAGAAAAATACTCCTATGATGTTTGCCACAAGAACTCTGATCTCATTCGATAGGGTCACTACCAAATGACATAAAAAGCTATGTTGATGTGAGTGGCCTCTCAACATCTTTCTCCACAGAAGGGAAGATGCTCACACCAAAAGTTCTCAGATTGAAAAGCGGATTTATCTAACTAATGAATGATGTGAAATTGAATACTGGTTAGTACCTCAGCAATTATACACCAAAAGTCACTAAAGCTTTAGTTACAAATTCACAAAAAGAGTGTAAAGTGTAAACAAATTTTTGAGACTATATAGCAGCTATACAATGCTGCTGTGAGTGAGCCTAACACCATTGTTCGACCAAGGAGGACCATCCTTTAGAGCCTAACAGTTTTGAACGTATAAAAGCAGAATAAATCACAATCTAATCTAATTGAAGAAGTAAAAAGTCAAGATAGTAATATATACCTGATCGCGCTCCTCGACCTTTATTACCGCACTTCTTATTCCAAAACCTGGGTCCGATCTCCCTGACTTTGTGATCGTCACAAACCTCCTCTTGCACGATGGGCATCGTGACTCCACCTTTGACCATTCCATTATGCATGCAAAACAGAAGTAGTGAGAGCAACAATTCAACAAACCTTGAACGACCCCCTTCTTTTCTTCTGATAAACATACCCCGCAAACTTGTTTCCCTGAATCATCGGCATGTTTCTCCTTACCCTTCTCTTCTCCCTTCTTTCCTGCAACTACCCTTTTCGGTTTCTTTGAATCCACTTCTATTTGTAGATCTATAGACTCTTCCTCTGAAGTCACATTGTCAAAATCGAATGATTCAGAATCGGACACAACCAATGATCTCGATCTTCTAGTTTTCTTAGGCTTGGCTTTCCTTTTTGTTGCCTTCTTCATTTTCCGCTGCTTCTCTACCACAACTTGATCCTTCATTACATATTCATCATCGTCCTCATATATCAAATAATCAGAATCAGAGAACTCTGAGAGCACCGATGATTTATTTCTCCTCCTCCTCCTCTTATTAGAGCCCACATTTTTCTCCTTACTGCTATTCTTTTCTTGTTTATCTACTATGTCTTGGTCCTCCACGTTGAAATCATCCTCCTCCTCAGAAATCAAATAATCTGAATATGACTCCGCCACCACAGTTGATCTATTTCTCCTTCTCCTCTTATTAGAACCCACATTTTTCTCCTCCTTTCTATTCTTTTCTTGTTTATCTTCTATCTCTTGGTCCTCCACATCAAAATCATCATTGTCCTCGGAAATCAAGTAATCGGAATCTGATGACTCCGATATCACCGTCGACTTATTTCTCCTCCTCTTATTAGATCCCATAAGTTTCTCCTTCTTGCTCTTCTTTTCTTGCTTGTTTACCATAATTTGATGCTTCAAAACAAAATCGCTGTCGTCATCGCCATCATCATCTGAAATCGCAAAATCCGAATCTGATGAGTCTGAATCCTCTTCTGTTCTTCTTCTTCTCCTACCATTCGATCCTGTCGTCTTATTCACCTCCTTGCTATTTTTTCCACGATTACCAATCGCTACAAACTCCTCCTCAATAAAATCATCATCATCAACTGTTGAATTTTTCCTCATCTTCTTGCTCTTCTTTACTCGCTTATCCACAACAACATGATGTTCCACATCAAAATCATCATCGCCATCCTCATCTTCCGAAACTACAAAATCGGAATCCGATGAATCCGACGACCTCTTCTTTCTCCTTCCCTTAGTCCCCGCCGTCTTCTTCACATTCTTGCTATTTGTTCCGCGGCTACAAACCACGACAAGCCCCTTCTCGACAAAATCATCATCAGATACAACGTAATCTGAAGATCTCATCTTTCTCCCCTTCTTGCTCGAAACCCGATCTTTCCCTACAAAATCAACATCAGTTTTCTTCTCTCTCTTCTGCCGCTTCCTCACAGGAAAGGCAATTCTCCCCCCTTTCTTATTCCCCTTGCCTTCCGAAACCTTCAATCGTCGCTTTTTAGCAAAATCTTTGAAAGCTAATACCTCATCCAAATCGAAATCATCCTCATCCGGTAAAAAATCCTCGTCCTCCTCATCTGAAACCCTAGATTCCTGCCTCATAGCCCTTCCTCTCCCCCTCTTCCCAATTCCACCATCGGAAACCCTAGATTTCTTCTTCGATTTCGTGATCTCGGCCTCGGATTCGCTCGACTCGAGGCTCTCGTTGTCCAAATCCAGCGAATTCACATCGGATTCGTAGTTGCTCTCTGATGCCTCGTCTTCATCTTCCTCCAACACGTACTCTCCATCCTCTTCGTCGTCGCCGTCGTCCGATCGCCTCCGCCTTCTGTTGGGGGCCTTTCTGCAAATAACCCTGCCGCATCTTGCCATTTTCACCTGAAAAAGGACCAGAAATGATCAATGATAATTACCAGGGGCAATTTGCAAAATTTAGAGAGAGAGAATTTGAACCTGAGACGAGAGGGGACGAGACGATGGAGTCTATGAGAAGAGAGGGATTGATTGCGGTTTTATCACTTCTTTTTTCGATGGAGGGAATTACGAAAACGACCCTGGAATGGAAACGGGTGAGCGGCGTCGACCTGCTTCTTTTTGAGTAGGAGCCAGCTCATCATTTCAGATTTTGTTAGAGATTTTTCTTTTCTTTTTATGGAATGGTTTTTAGTTGGCCTTTTTTCATTTTTACAGCACAATGATGCGCATTTGGTAATGACAGATTTGTTGAAAATGGTAAATAAATAAAGATACAATCTTTTCTAAAACTACAAAGATCGATTGCAATTGATTTAAACACCAACAAACAGAAATAGGAATGAGTAAACTTTTATCTGGTAGCATGAATTTATAGGCTCTTTATGTAGGTTTGTAGACAGATCGGACACGGAAAGGATATACGTGTCATCATATCGGTACCCGGAAGTCGTAGACGCATTCAAAATTTCTAAGAAATATCAAAATGAAACTTATTATCCGTATTTGGTAGGATATGAATAGGATACAAACCAAATATTCAGAAAAATTATTTTGGTCCAACATTACTGATTTTAATATCACATTTTAATATCACAGCCGGATGCAGAACAAATATGGAGTCAGCTAAGACTATTCATATCTGTTTACATCCCTGCTCTTATGATGAAAATGTGCATAGACATAGGTAACATTGGTAAAATACCTTTTCTTTTCCCCCTTAAATCGCATTTAATCCACTCTTACAACCATTAATGACATGTCAATAACTTTATAATTAATACAAGTTAATCTCATGCGGCAAAGGGACCATAACCAAACCATTATGTACAGCTCACTTAGCAATCCTGATCATCTCTCTTTTTTTCCATAATAATATGTTTCTAGACTCTTTTTTCCTCCATTAATTAATTCCATAAGAAAATTAAGAGAGCTCTTTCCCCTTACTATTCACTAGTGTTTTGCACATGCGAATGCACATATCTCAATGAAGTTAGTTACGGCTGCAAATTGAGAAAGGAATTTTTAAATTTTTTTAATGAATTTTTCTTGCAAATTAAATAGCCAATGCTCCAAATCAATTTCAAAATTGGAAACCCCTCTTGCGCTGTAATAAGAAGATTATTGGACATATTTACTCTAAACTACCAAACTCTCTAGGCTGAGCAAGCATAAGTCACATTCATCCTTAATTTGAACTAATACCATCGACGAGCACGATAGAAATTAGGGGACAGAGGAGCCGCACAGAGGGGCTACACAACACACTCCGAAGCCGGCGGCTTCTGGGTGTGTCATGCAGCAGGCCACATAGCCACCTGTTGCGCAGCTACACTTTTCTCTAGAAATTAACAAATTCAAAACACCCAATACTGTAGGCCTTTACTCTGAAAGCATTGACTCAGGTTAAAAGAATATCCATTGCAATTTGACAACCATATCACAATCCTAAGGAATTTATGATGTTAATCACTATAGGGCATGTTCACTAAATACTATTAAACTTTCTAGGTTGTCCTCTCTGTTTCTACATTCTTTAGAATAACTTAGTGAGATCTTCTTTAAAAAGAAAAAGAAAACAAAAAGAGATCTTTATTGAATAAATACGGAGTTGATGATCATTTTCACCTATTCCTTTTTTTCATTTTTTAAACTACAGGACATTTATGAAGAATTTACAGGACGCAAATCCGTATTAGCTTTGACAAAACAAACCTGCAGGAACAGCAAAAACATGGTTTAGTTATTGAAAAACATAAATCTGGAATCATATGTCAGCTTATTATGCGTAATGATACAATGAGCGTAATTGGGAGTATGCGTTTGAGGCCCTAAAATAGTACATTGGTTGTCTATACAATCAACGGGAAATTTTACACGGGTACACGCTACATGTCTTCACAAATTTCACACAAGCAAACGCCCATCTTTCTGGTAATCACTAGAATACACGGAATCGAGCAGCTCTAACCGATGATACGAATCATATTGAGTATAAGGGCATTTATTTTTTCGATTTTGTTTTTGTTTTCAATCATCTTTGTGATGTAAAACACGAGGTAGACTATTACCATTCAGAGCAGCATGGTAGACTCGTTTCTCTGGTAATCCGATATCTGAAAGCGTTAGATTACCCTGCAGGAAGTGTGCAGGTAAATCATATACTGCAAAATACAAATACATGGTAAAAGGAAAAAGGAAAAGTGAAAAATGAATAGAAATTAAAAATAAAAATAAAAAGCTCAACACACATAGTATATACAACTTTGATGGTTTGTTTGCGAATTGGGATAAGTTAACTCAAAATAAACCACTCCATGCAACTGAAGCAACATGAGTGGAGCATTTCTCTCTTTTTTAAGAAGAAATCAAATAAGAAAAAAAATGATACTAGGATTGTAGGTGTACCTTCAATGAAGAAGCTGTGACCAACTATAACCTAATCAGCTGTATATAGTTGTACGCCATGCATTTCTAGATGTGGCAATGCACATTAGTAAACATATCTAAAAATCAGTATATTCATTTCCACCTTTTTCCGAATTCTGAATCTATTTAAGAATCCTATACTTTTGGAAGATACAATTAATTTATTATTTCATTGTACAATTCCTCAACGCGTGAACACTATTTGAAGGAGTAATGCTCTGTGGTATATATAGATAAGCAGACATGCAATAACCCTAGCGAGGAATTTCCAAGTCACACAGCCTAATATTGAGGGACTTATGTCACCACAAACAGAGGATAAAGCAAGTGTTAAATTTAAAGGCTGGCGTTAAAGATTGACTTATTATACTCATGATTATGAAACCAAAGATGCTAGTATCTTTGCAGCATTCTGAGTAACTCCTCAACCCGGAGTACCAGCTGAAAAAGCCAGGGCGGTAGCTGCCGAATCTTCTACCAGCACATGGACAACCGTGTGGACTGATGGACTTACCGGCCTTGATCTTTACAAAGGACAATGCTACCACATTGAGGCCATTGTTGGAGAAGAAAATCAATATATTGCTTATGTAGCTTATAGACCTTTTTGAAAAAGGTTTGTGTGCAAATTAGAACCAGATTGTCCCGTGTAGGTCGAGCAAGTGTTCACTTCTGATGAAAAGTGAGGCAAATCTGAACTAGCTGCCCATATGAGAAAGCAAGTATGAACTAGTGCCCAGACTCCAGGTCAAAAAAACCTTACCCGTTTGAGTAAGCGAGTTCAAACGCCTTATCCATGGTTGCTCCCTCAACGATACAAGCTACAATTATTGATTTCACTGGAATATATCTTTTCAAATTGTTGTTGCTAATTTAAAAATGTTTTCGAAACTGTCTGTCTAGTGGTAGTCGATACTGTTATTGCTTACTTCGTGATGGAGCCTATTGAAATGCTTTCTCAAAACAAAGTCATTTTCAGATTCCGGTATATAGCATATACTCATTTGTACATATAATTTTAAATGCCCAACATGTTCAATTTCACTATCCAATAGACCATGTTTTCGTCTGGAGCAAGAGCCATCATTAATCTCCATTGTCCTCTATTATTTTGGTTTCTGGCCATGCCTGTATTCTATATTTGAGCAACCTACCAATCGTGTTCATGGCTACATGCACCCTAGACCAAAGGGAGTCTAGTCTTTTGTGGTTCTAACATTCCATCATTAGTTAAACTTTAAACATGGCAGATCTCAATAAGATTTGGATCGACTCCTGCTTCAATATTTGATAACTTAACCGCAGAAAACCTAACAATATTTGGCAAGCACATGATGTGGGCCATGTGGCAACAAGCAGGGCAATTTGGAAATCCTATAAAGTACAAAAATGAAGCAGCAGTCAACAGGAGCATATTAATTCATAGAAACAAGAGGACAAAAAATGTAAAATATAATTTCTCGGAAGCAAACAAACAGAGATCCTAATGCTCAGGCTGAAAGCATGTATAGATTCCGATTTTACCAAAGATAGAACACGGAAGATACTTGAAGAAGGAAGATACTTGAAGAAAGAAGCTACTTGAAGAACAATTCGTAATTGATACAGAAGACGCCAATCTTTTACAATAACAGATCTCATATATCCTTTTCTTCCATTCAACTCTGTTAAGGTCATCTTTTTTTTAAATTGATTAACGCCTAATATATCTTTATTAATTGCCTCTATCCATGTTTCTTTAGGCCAATCGGTAGATCTGGTTGCTCCATTACCAACAAGTCTACCCAAAGTTACCTAAAACGCCGAACACAACAAAAGAGGGAATGGGAACAGAAACGTGGTGTGCTAATAGGTATGGGAGGGCTAGGCTTCTCTAGACATTTAGATGGAACAAAGTACAATATGGGTTGGAACTAATAGTTATTATTCAAGAAAACGTTATTATTATAGCTATCATCAAATTATTAAACAACAAACTTGTCATTACTATGCAATGATAATATGTCTATGCTGTAATAGTTAGCTGTAAAATAGCTATTTAGAATTAAATTTTTATTGAAATAGCTTAAATTAATATTCACTGAAAATATGTTAGCGTTCTAATGGTTATTCCATACATCAACTTTATAGTTTTAACACAAAATAGTTCCATGTTTTGGACCGAAAGTTCCAAATCAGGAAAACGTAGCAATTCGATAATCATCTGTAGCTTAGACCAACCATCCTCACTCCTACTGGCACACATGACAGCTTCCATTCCAATCCAAACCAATCCTATTCTGCCTTGAATGGCTAGCATTCCGCGTGGTTAATAATTCATCTACTTGGTTTGACGGCATCCTAGCTTGAATTTATGCTAGATTATTCTTCGTTATAAGCTCCACATATTATTTACACACAATATAAACTGTGAGATGACAGTACTTAATGAAATGTGTACCTCAGCAGCCATGAACTTTCTAACGTTGCTAGCATAGAGCTTTTCATCCTCCTTTTCTTCTTGGGAAGGATAGTACACAGGTAGGCGGGTCACTTCAATATAGTTTACAAATTGGCAAAGAAGCAAAAGCACATGGCGCACCTGTCCAAAATCAAATGATTAAGTTCATGAGTGAGTTTATAATTGATCCAAATAAAGACAAGTAAAAATCAAAGAAACAAAGAAGTGGCTCAACAGTAGAACCAAAAGCCATCTTCATTAAAAAAAAATATACAGCTATGTAGATAGAAAGCATTTAGAACCAACAAGGTCGTTCAATTGCGTCAGTTGCAACTTACAACCTTTAAACTAAAACTGATAGCTAACATTCGAGGTATTGATATAGGAAATGCTAGAGGAATAAAAAGCATATATCCAATTTCACCGACCCTTTGCATGAGTTCATGGTTCCCTACAGCACATTCATGTAAAAATATAAGGTGAAGTGCCCACCAGAGAGGTATATGCAAGCCAGGACATGAGGGCCATCAAATGAGGTAAGAGAAGGAAAGGGGGGTTAAGGTCAGAGGTGTGGGAACAGTAATTAAAAATATCCACTCTCTCCAAATAAAAGCTAATAGATCTGTAAGCGTCTAATAAAAAAAAGGGAATGTCCAGCGTTGCTGGCAGGTCTATGGATCAAACCTAAACAACATAGATGAATTAAACTCTTATTGCATCCAGTTGTGAAGGTAAATGGGGTCAAGTCAATGCCACAGCTAAGAATTTTTATGTATATTTGATTGATTTCATATTACAATTTTATATATAAATAAAGCTATTTTCTATTATATGTAAATTCTGCCTACACAAGAACAAAATCCTGGTCTATTTTGCAATAAAGGCAACATCCATTTTTAGAGAGAGAAAATTCCTTGTGGAGCTACCAATTAAACACACAAAAGCTACAGGAAGTATGAACTGAGTAGTTGAATGAAATAGTTTGTCTGCATTAATAAATAAATTTCTCACCCCAGATATGGTGTCCCATGCTGGACTAAATCTGCTATATGGATATCTCAAAATCACGGGAAGCACTGGCACTCTAGCTAGAAAAGCACCCGTCTTGAAAGGAAGAAGGTAATCTCCATTTGTAGTTGTGCCCTCTGAAATTGCAAAATGGGAATTTAGAAAGGAAGAAAAATGAGTTTGTAAGTAAACATCAGAGGAAGGCTACAATAAACCATAGATGGATTGGACAATGAATTTAGAGTATACAAGAGTAACTAGTTTCCTGAAGAAACAGCCAATATGTAAAACTAAAAATTATGTTAATTATGTTAACCCTTCTAAGTGAATGAAGCAAGGGCCTCATTTATATACAAAGAATATCCTGTAGCTTTATTGAATGATCCTGCACATTTAGGAAACATGGACACGATGATATGGCTGACACTCCTGTGTTGGACAACTATCAGAAAAAGCCGCTGCGGATGCAACGATTAACATCTGTCCATGCCTGCCTACATCCAGCGTATAAATTCGATAATTCGATTAGAAAAGACAGGGAATGGTATGTGGTTGCGACACAACAATGACACATCAGTTAAAAGGGATCTGGAATCGGGTGCAGAAATTTGGGTCTCAGCAGGCTATTAGCTTGGGGAAAAGATAGGAAGTGATGTATTGGATTTGGGTCAAAATAAGAACCCAAACAATCCTAATAGAAGTTGGCAGTTTTGCTTTCTTATTGATCATTAACCGACACGTCTTAATTAAAGATTTCGGTTAACAATACTTTCCATGTTTCTCATATAACATCATACCAGTACAGTTATGTGGTAAAATTGATAAAATGCTAGAAAAAGCTTTACACCTCAAGAATCAAACTATAAATAAGAAAAGCAGGTTGCACCAGACAAGTTAAATGGATAATAGCAGGTCAAATCAAACGATCAGAAAAACATTAAAATTCACCGCCCTTGAATCTAACTAATAATAAGCATGTATATGCTACTTATACCGGAGAGATTTGTTAACCTATGAATCTCTTTATATTTTGATTATTTTACAAAGCTGTATTTCAAATATATTATATGTTACTAACAATATCAGACAAATCAAAGTGCTACACAACTGAAATTATTCAAGCATAAAGACGATCAAGATTGCAACTGACAACTCAAAAGTAACATTGGCAAAGATCGGCAAGACTCGAAAGATCTCAATGCAAATTCAACGGATATAACGGAGAAGTCACACATCACATAGATATTCAAGACTTTTTTACTTTCTTTGAGTCTAGAGTCGATCTCAAACGGTTAGAATCAATTTTCCTATCCTATTTCAATTAGATTCTAAAAAACCAAAAATCCGTTTCAAATTTTATTTTCAAAACTAAAGTTCTGTGTCTGAAATATCAGACATGGACGTCCTATATGAACGTCCCTATGGACGTCCATCATAAACGTCCATAGCAGATTCAAATATTTTCAAAATTTGGTTTTTAGTTTGATTTTTGAATTTCCAACGGCTATAAACGTACAATAACTGTCCTATCTTTTTGGGGTAGTTATAATAGCTCTCTCAACTGTCTGTTTTCAACTTTCTATATATATGACTCGTTTTCAACAAATTTTTCACCGAATCATTCTTTAACGTTTCTATTTTCTAATTTTTGGTGAAAACTCAGTCTCTCTCAACTCTCAAGTTTTTCACTGCTCATTTAGAGAGGATAGATCTTTATAGCGCTTTAGACTTTTCTATTTCATTTAAAAAAGAAAGATCTATAAAAGTGTCGAAGAAGTAATTGCTTTTAAACTTGTCTAATCTTTTGAAAAACTTCTTCGATTGGTTTTAAACTTTTTCTGAATCTCCAAAATACAATCCCTCATCTCCTTGAATCGAAAATTTAATTTATCTTTTTGAGATCGTTAGAATTGTTGAAGTTGATTTGTAAAGATTTGTAAAATCTTACTTCGAACGACCTAATGAAGAAAGCTTTAAGATCTTCATAAAGGTTTCAGGCTTGCGCCTTGAAAAAAGTCTAGGTGTTCACCGTCTACGGGTGTAAAGGTTCTAAGATCTGAGCCTGAAAAAAGATCTGAGTTTCTCCACCCGTAAGGAGTCACCGGATGGTGAAGTTGAATCCTGAGCAGGAGTTCTCAGGCGGGGATTAGGCACAAAGTTGGCGAACCTCTTTAACAATTCTCTGTGTTCATTATTTACCTTTCTGTGCTTGTATGTTTGTTAATAGTTTTAGAACTTTAGACTCTGATTTTAATATTTCGCTGCAAAATTTATCAATTCCGCAAAATTAATCTGAGTTTGCCATAAAACCTTATTCATTCCCACTAAGGATGTTTTCAATATTGTAAATATATATTGCAATGAGAGAACGCGGTCGTGTTATGCTTGTGATTGATGCACTAAGGAATATAAAGGGAAAAGGAAAAGGTGGGATATATTATGCTGACCTGGAAAGAGAAGCATCAACGGACAATTCTTATTTTGCTGAGCTTCTTGAATCCTTTCTTTTATTACACCTGGATGCAATATCTTTAAGTAAGGCGAAATATGATTTTCTTACGCAAGAACAAGTGCAGCCCACTTGCATCCTTGAGATAAGGAGGGATAAATGAGCTGGTCATAAATAATTTCCGTATTATTTCTAGCACTCCGCATATGCATCAATTTCCTAAATATCATTACATACATTTACGACAAAAAATATCTCTACTTCCGCAATGACAGCACAAGGATTTAAAGGTCCACACAATGATTTGGGTCTTCATCTCTATCAACGTCATTGCCTTTGTCAACTTCAAGAAGCTCTCCAGTTTGATGCTATCCTATTTCGTTTTTGGCTGCATTCTGGGTATTGGATCAATGTTGCCGATTTCTCACTCACAAGGACTTCTTTCAATTAACTTCCCTTTATAGATGAAAATTTGTGTATGTATGTTGGCCAATGGCCACAGTTGTTGATGTTGGCCAATGGCCGTGAGATCTCCTAGGCTGAAAGGGGTGAAAGTGGGTTAGGTCAGGTTAACCATAGCTCTAAGGTAATAGGCTTCAAGTTAATTCCATGATACAATGCAAAATCATTACCCAAAATTAGTCAATAACAAATAGGCATATTTATTTTAGATGTCCCTCTGTTATGTCTCAACTCCATGGTCAAGGACTGTAATACCTGTATTCCCACAATCGCATCTCCAAAAAAGGTAATGGGACATGAAAGTTGCTAATGGGAACTATGTAGGACCTCTGGTAGCAATAGCAGTAGTGGGGATGCCAAAGGGTAGGATCAACCAATATTGGTTACTACTGGCTCGATAGCAGTACGTCATATGTTCACATATGTTAGTAAGCCTATCGACATCTATTAACTGAGATTGAGAATGTTAGCATGCCACCTTCAGCAAAAGCTTATCTGAATTGCATGTTAAACAACAATTTGCTCACTGCTCAAGCTATGCAGGATCCAGGACACTGTTCTACATCAACTCATCACAAAGAAGAACTAAACCAAGGGATGTGCCAAAATCGCTGCATTGGCATGCCAACATCAGCATATATCATCATCAGCTAAGCATTTCTTTCACCAATATGGTTAGCTATGGAGCACTACATAAGACCTAAGACAGGCTTGATAAAAATTTTCACACCAGCTATCTAAATCCAGAGATTCAAACCTCTAAATAGGTGCCAAGTGACAAATGCTAGGCCAATGAAACTATGGCCAAGGTATCCTTAAAGAAATTATTTTATCTAGACAAAGGCTTGGCCATAAATGTTAATACAGTCCCTCAAATCACTTACTAAATAGTGTAATGTGATATCCAAGAACAATTTGTCCTGCAATTCCAGAGAAATTATCTAGTAACAGCCTAACAGGTATATTTCACTATGGTCCACCTGGAGCTACAAGTAAAGGAAGCAAGAGAAGATGGGCATTTTCAGATGCGGCCGGTCAGATAAACCAAAACCAACTATGTTGGAAGTGCAATGAACTGGTCTTTCTGCTAGAAACCCAACCAGCAACCATTGGACATCTGAATGGCGAAATAGCATTCATGACTGAACCTTTAGTTGGTAATCAAATGTTGAAAATTTGCTTTCAAAAAATATATTGAAGAGGTGATGCAGAAAATTGAAGATAAAATTATAGCTTAAAGTACCTGAAACACCCTTGAACTCGGAAGATTTCAATTCCCTCTGAACATAGACACAACCAAGACATTTGCTGCAAACAAGAGAAATATAAAACAATTTACTCCTGCCCACGTAAGAGTTGCTTTTTTTCAAGCTCAAGTATAAAGACAAAACTGGTGTGAAACAGTAGTATCATGATGCAAGATATATGCGAAAGATGACTTTCGAAAAGCGGTGGAAATTCAATTTGTATGCACAATATGTTCAACCTAGATTAGGAGGGGGTGTCTATGGCAGTGATGAAATTAAAAATATAGATATTATGAATAAAATGTTGGAATCATCCAACACACTTGTCTAAGCCATTAAAAATATTTGATGGACTTATTAAGTAATGAAACTTAAATTTAGGGCGCATGTGTTTCAGGCCCAAGCCCATTCTGTATAGAGGCAGCAAAAGAGGGTAGTAGAAAAGAAAAGGTGATGTGATGCCCAGCATATGATCACACTCGTCAATATAAACTGGCGAGTAGGATAAAGTAAACATCTGAAAACAATATCCATGAATTTATTGAATTTATCAAAAGGAACTAGACTGTAGAAGTTTATATAATACCAAAAACACATTGTGAAAGCCAAATTAACTTGCAACTTGTCAACCATAATGAGGATAAACTAGTGATTAAATAAGGTGGTGACCAAATGTAGAATGACTGACAAGAGATTATAGTAACAATAAAGTGGATACAGTCAATGTAGAAATTCAAGAGAAAAATGTGAGCAACTGGCTAGTGGCTACTGTGTGCTAACCTGATGAGACCGACTAAAGGAAGCTTGCCCACTGATTTCTTCAGCACAATGTCCAATTGATTTTTGTACAAGAAAAGAAATATGTCAAAACAGAACAGTAGCATATTGCCTAATACAAGAAAGGAATCATTTTTTTTAATCTAATTGGATAATGCACCTACCTTTGCTACATAGCTTGGAAAGAATGATGACAAATGGTAGAGGATATCCAGATAAGACACATGATTCGACACGATTACCGTTGGTCTTTCAGATCCATCAGGTTGTTTTCTGCGGTCATTCTGGGGAGCAAGCAAACATTCACAATTCTAGTTATATCCCAAAGAGCATAACAGAAAAAATAACTTGAATTATCCCCAAGCACAAGTAAAAACGTTTTTAGAACCAGTTGAGCATAGCTCAAGCTGTAATGACATTCCCCACTCCAAGTGGGCAATCACTAGTTTGAAACTTTAATTCCCAAATTTCCAATCAAGAGAACAGTGGCCCACTGGTCTTGGCTCATTGCACAGTAGACAATGTTCGCAGCGTAACAAGAGATCTAGACGTGCCCGGTGCTTTATGGAGAATGGTTGTGTGATATACGGGTGCAACAAGAGATTTAGGATGTTGCACCCTTGATAGGGAAATCTTGCCACCTTATTATGGAGGCTTTCTTAGTGTGCCTCCCCCAACCCAGCTGACCCCCAATAAGTCCTTTCCACCTTAAGGTAAGCCCATGGATTAATGTCTAGTAAACATCGTTATATGATTATTATATCAAACTTATTCTAGCAATGCATGGAAAAAACAAAACCTTGAATGTTTAAAGTGAAAGTCACTAAGGTCAATGACAAGTAGAATACAGGATAAGTAATAATAGGTGCTACAAGGTGTCATCCTAGACATTTTAAAGATTGTTAAATAACTACTATCCATAAGAGTAAGCTATTGATTCTTTATCAAAGAACTCAATAAACGTCTTGATTTTCAAAGTAATTAATAAGCCTCAGGTGGCAGCATTGAGCGGCATCCAGATTCACTGCCCTTCAATCAATTTTCTCAATCATGTAAATGTAACACAACAACTTTGGGGAGTACCTTAGGTCAATGAGGACTCGCAATTGATTTGAAGCGTCTTTGATGGGAGTCAAACCACCAGTTTACAGATTAATACCAATAACGAAGTCGCTGATATTAAAGTATATCAATTATCAAAGGTTCAACAGTTAACATATTTAAAAAACGGAAGAAAGAAAAAGAAAAATATGAAGAAGGTACTTGTAGGCAGAAGAAGAAGAAGAAGAAGAAGGAAAGAACAAGATTGACAAGGGACCAGTAGGAGGAAGAAGAAGTTTAATAAGGGACCAGTGGGAGAAAGAGGTAGGTGTTGTGTCTTTACTTTCCTTGAGTTTGGCACCTCTGCTACTTTCAAATCATTCATGGGGAGTCCTGCTAACCAAATTCCCCTGCCTCAATGGTCAAAGAGGAGACGATGATGACGACGAAGAAGAAGAAAAAAACAAACATAGGTAATGGAGTAGAACCTACATGTTACTGCCATACAACAACAAGCAACAAATACAAGTATATGAATATAAATCATTCAGGACAATGAAGGTTGAAAATGTCATGAATAGTGTAATCCCTGGCAATTGGTTAGTAAGGATAGAAGCCCTCACGAGGTCCAAAAACTTCGGAGGCTACTTGTAGCAGCTTGCACAAGAAAGCTGCTTCTCTTGTGTCATGTATCAAGCATGCATGCACAAATGATAAATTGCTCCTTGGCCTCAGGTTACAATGTCAATGAAACACTCAAAACTTTTTAAATCACATCAAATGAGATTCAGTTCAATACACTTTTGAGAAGACTGAGATGAAATTGACCGCTGATATGAATCATTTCTGCAAGTATGTGACTCTAATTCATGCAGAGCGACAGAACTACCATAGGAATATGACCTAACACAGCCAATCAAAATAACCCAAGACTCGATGCATTTTATCAGCTGAGAATTAAAGCAAAAGTGATCTGTATCATTACATGTATCAACGTTTAGTATGCATCCATTCCGTGCTAAGCCTATCCTCAAATCTTCAACTTTGGCTGTAGGGTTCGTTCACTAAAATGTTATGATAATAAAAAGTAAAAACCACTGTGAAAGTGGTAATTTAGCACATCCCAAATATTTGGAGTCAACAACCACAACTGACAAGTAAGATCTACATGCCCTATCAACTAACAAGGATTTGAAAACAAATATAATGAGCATAACCATTAATTATGGCTCTTTGGCCCCAAGCAAGCTTCTTGCTCGGAGAAGAAGGGTTTACCAATAATTGTACGAGCCTCCAAACATGCACATTTTCTCGTTTTGTAACTCCTTCCTCAAACACTTACTCAGCAACCCAACAGCAAGTATATGCACAATATATCAAACCATTGTATACAAAGCTCAAGGATAAAATATAGCATGACAATTTACCTTCAACACGATTACCCGAACTCTACAAACCCAAGCACTTGTAAACAAATTTCAAACTTTTTAAAGCTATACCTGATCCAACGCGTCCCTTTTTGTCTCCTTGATCCAATAAAACCCAAAATTGAACAGCATCGCCCTCGCCAAGTACCGCCCGCATCGAACCACAACCTCTCGTCTCCACCCAACCATGTGAGCGTAATTCTCTTGCTCCTCGTATCGATTCGGATCCTTGAACAGCGTACACAACCGACAGATCAAGTAGTAAACCAACAGGAGCACGATCCCAATCACGAATCGGATCGGCACGAGCGTCACCAGCGCGAACCCTAGCATCACCTTCTCCTTCGTCGGCAGCTCGCCTAACCCCATGGTGCCGTACGCGTCGTTCCTGACGTACGCCGCGTACTTCTTCTCCATCTCCTCGATGGACTCCGACGTGGCGGCGTCGGAGGCTGCGGAGTAGGGGGTGAGGAGGGGGCTCTTGTCCTTCTCGGCGGCGGCGTCGCCGCTGGAGGGGTCACCGTGGGAGCCGTTGGTGACGGAGAGGGGCTTCAGCTCGGTCGCCATTGGGGATGAAACCATAGAAACCCTAGCCCTAGCCCTAGAATCGATGGGTTGATGAAGATGATTGCAATTTTTTTTATTTTTTTTATTTTTTTCTGAGAGAAGAGAAAGGAGATCAGTGATGTGAGAGTGATCCGAGGAATCAGAAGAGATCCGAGAAAGTCCAAAAGGGATTTGGAGCGGCTCCTTTAGGAGTAAAATGGCTCCCACATATGTGGATCAAATGGTCCTTGATCCATCAAACATCGAAATCAACGATACAGAATTATATAAAACAGAAGGCCTTTACAGTTAGTGTATCCTATGTGTAAAGTACATGTGATTTATGACCAGAATTGCAGCAAAGCATTCATGCTATTATTTTTAGCAAAGCAGCCATGCTTTTTCCGTCCAAAAGAGAGGAAGAGAGGTATGGGGTTGCGATTGATAACGTGATATAGGATCCTAGTTGTAATTATGACTCGGACAAAATGCATAACATGACAGAAATTATTCGGTGTGTCTGGTGTAATACATCTGGACGGGATGAGCGAGAGGGGAGAGTCTCAGACAGCCTGTTGGGCCCACACCTCTATTTCTTCTCTTTCACAGGGAATAATTTTTCGTCCGGTAAAATCCACGTACGTCATCGTCACGTATTGCTGTGTTTTTGCTAAGCTGCGTGACGGATTATGTAATACCCCGTATCTGGTATATAAAAAAAATTATATTTTTTTAAAACTTTATTTCCTATATTTTTCCAAATATTTTCCCTATATTTCTCCTATTTCATTTTCCGTTAAATCCTATTTTTCCTAATTATTTTCCCACTCTTATTTTAATTTTCTAATTAATTTTCATCTAATTTTTTCTACCCAAACCCAACCCCCACTCCCCAGCCCAAACCATTCCCTAACTACCCGACCCGATCCCCGACCCGACCCAACTCCCCACCCGCCTCTTCTTCTTCTTCTCGCACTTCATTTCCCGCCCTTCCCACGATCTCCCGCTCCCGCGTCCACGCCCCAACGGCCATGCCCACTCCCCATCTTTCTCACGCTACCCTCCACGACCCACTCACCTCATCCCATGTCATCACGTCCTCTCTCCCCCTCACCTTCTTTTCCCTCGCTACCTTCACAAGAACCCAAACCCATGTCATAGCCCTCGCCTCTGCCCTCGTCATCGCCGTCGCCTCGACTTCTCCTCCATCTCCTCCACTCCCCTCATCCCGACGGCGATACTCCATCATCCCCAAACCCAACGACCCAGAACCCGCAGCCCCGACGTCGTCATCATCGTCGTCGCCTCGTCGTCGTCATCGTCGTCGACCAACCCAACGCCCTCTCCTCTCTCCTCTTCTCCCCTGCACACCCGAGAAAGCCCCGACCCCAAGAACCATGCGCCCACAACCCCCTGTGAACCCGTCACCCTCACCGCCGACCTCCTCCCTGCCGCAATTCCATCGCCGGCTACCTCCTCTCGACGCTGCCATCATCGCCATCGTCGTCGTCACCTCCTCCTTCAGCTCGGGCTACGTCCTAAGTCTGTCCCCAAGCTAACTCTTAACCATCGCGGAACCACTGCCGTCTGAGCTCCCCGTCACGACCACCGCGACCCCAGCCCGCGCCGCAGCTAACTACGTGCCCATCGTCACGTCACTGCCACTGTCGTAGCCCCTACGGCTAGCTGTGCCGAACCCAAGTCGTGTCGTGTCGTGTACGTGCCACACTGTACCCGCCTCCGTGTCACCACGTAATCGGACGTGTCACGCCTCGTACCCAGTCCCCGTGCCACGTCGTGTCAGCCCCGTGCCACACCGTGCCCGATCCAGTGCACGCGCCGTGCCGCTCCAACACCGCGTACCGAGTCAAGACCGTGCCCAATACCGTGTCGCGCCCGCGTCATCGCCGCGTCCACTACCGTATCACGCCCGCGTCGTCACCGCGTCCAGTACCGAGTCACCACGCATCGCGTACGTACTACGCACAGCGTCCAGCATCGTGCCGTCTTGTGTGTCGAGACAAACTTTGCACGTTCGTCGCTTCCATATCAAGCGACCGAAGCAAGTGAAATCCCTGTTCACTTGTTTAACATGCTATTATAAGGCGTTAGCTAAAGAAATTATATTATAACTAGATGTATAAATGTAATTGGATCGAAATCTATACTCGAGATCTGTGTAGCGAATCATCATGTTGTTTTACTTGAGCGGAGCCAGATCAGGACTTATTACTGTGTTAGTAACGCGTATAAACTAAGTGGTTAATATATAATTTATTTTGTTAGAAGAAACATTAATTTCAATCGATGACCGAATGTTGATCTTAAGTGTTCGATGTGAGCATTATACGAAAATAAAATCTAAAATAGTAGAACTCATGATATTCATACCCTAACACTGTTAAAAAACACTCTGTAGAAATTCGGTGGCGAATTGAAGTCGTTTTCACGCATAAAGTGGTGCCCTAAGGTCTATACCGAAACTTACGTTTTACCGAACACCTGATACAGTTAAATTCATAATTAATTCTAAAAAAATCCAATCGCAGCGTGCTTGGGTTAGTTGTGAAGGGTATTGCATAATCTTTAACCCGACATGTATCTTTACTGTTAGATATATCTTCTGGATATCGGAAACAAAGAACTTACCTGACCTTGGACCGCAGTCCAGTGCAGGAACTTACCACTTGACTTGCATTCGTACCCCTGAAACCATAATTTTTAATTGTGATAGTGTGTGGAACCAAATACCCCTGCGTATACAATTGTTTCATCTTTCCAATGGATGTGGTTTCATTTGTTTTTATCATCATTTGCTAATTTAATCACATTATAAAACCATCAGTACGTATTGCTGTCCCAAGCAGGGACAGAACGCGTATCCCGATATTAAACAATGCATAACTATCAATACACAGTGGATACTATTGATCCGTCTGATGCGTTGGAAACCTTACTGATAAAACTAAATATTTTCCAATGTAGCATCGCCTAATTATGCTCCCAACTGGGAGTAAAACGTGTTATGAAACGGATTTCCAGTTCGGAAACTGGATTTCCAGCAGTGAACACTTAAAATGAAATGGCCATAACGAGCAAACCTGGAATCCGTTTGACACGAAACTAATTTTAGTGGACAGATAATTAAACATACTACTTACCCCTTTTATATTTTTTTCTAAATTCTACGCGTGTGATTTATAATAAATCTTACAAGTGGTATGACATTGGTTGCTATATTTTATTCGTATTGTAATTACTTGCATTCTCATCATATCATGTAGCGGTTATACCCTTAGTAAATAGTGGTCATATACATTGACATCCTAGTGACCTTGTTACAGTACCAAGTCATAAATGTTAGTGATTGAATCGTGGCAAGTGTTGGAGATAGTGCCCTTAAATTCAATTATTGGATCGCAGGTACGTGATTGCAATGATTGAGGCAGGACCTATACCGATATGACAGTCTTACTCGAGATGATAGTATGCTATCTGGTTTGTCTTTATCATCGTATATATGCTTTAGTTCACTATTGCATGATGATAGAGCCCATAGGATTCATGCTTGACTACCAGCAGTATGATGGCGATCATATACGTGGGAGCTGGGGTCTATAAGCACATCCTTAAAGTGTCCCTAGTCGAGGGAGTTTCGAGACAGGGCATCGATACTCCAGAGTAGACTAGTGTATACAGTCGAGACCCCGACGAGGGGTGGTGGCCGGTCTCACAAGCCACTGGTGTCAGTTGGATCACCTAAGATGTATACAGGTGCTCATTAGGTTATGAGTACACCGGACAGGACTCGCCGGAAACATGCTAGTTGGTATTATACATATCGTCAGATAGCAGTTCCCTGGTGACATGTGTACAGGTTAGTTTGTCAACCTGAGATCGTCATTTGTCTCGTGTGAGTTCCCACTGTACTTAGATTACTACCCTTCCACGCTCAAAGGAGTTGTGCAAACAGGTTTTAGTTGGGTACAGTCCCGAGCCACATGGAGGCAGTGAGCGGATCGTCGGGGATTCGTCTCTCCCGGTATTGGGGGTTGATGTCGCACAGTGTACGGGTGGCCATCACTAGAAATCCTCGGCCGAGGTAGTGAAGAATTACTGATTTGGATCAGTAGTTTCTCAGGTGGTGATGGGCTTCATGCCGACACGATTTATCACGTTATTAGGGGTCTGACTTTATCCACCCCCCTAGACTCGATATGCGATACTCTTTAGACGAACGGACCGGACTGTATATACATTGTCACTATCAGGCTCAGTAGGGTTTATAGATGAGTTCGCTCGTCAGCTTCCCTTCCAATCAATACATAGGCAAACGTTACGTACAGCTCGTACCTCTGACGTGCTAGTGGTTATACCCAGTGCCAGTGTGTTGATGAGTCATTAGAGTCCCCCACAGACACTTTCCCAAGTTCGGGCGAAACGTTGTAGAGGCCGTATGGTTTTATGGCAGGGTTCGGAAAATGCACGTGCGTTTTCGCACGTGCGTTTTTCGGGCAGATAATACTGGTCGGCTTTGGTTTAAGCCGGATCCGAGTATTATACTGTGTAGATATAATATCTTTGTCTCAGTTGCATTTGTATTCGGTCGTAATACAAATGCGGGTATGTTTATACTGATACGGGGTTATCCTGAAATTCGTTTCAGGGTCACTTTTGGAATTTGCCAGTTCCCATTTGTTTTCCCCAATCAGAGCAAAGCTCTGTTGGAAATTCAAAATTCAAATTTTAAAGCAACGCTTCAAATCTCGGGCACAACGCGCCACATGTCAGGCGCTGATACGTCAGCGCAGCGTCCAAGAAGGCGCGCCCAATCAGAGCAAAGCTCTATTTTAAGCAAAATTAAAGAAAGTAACGCTTCAGTTGCACTGTGCTGTGCGCTGCGCGACACGTGTCAGCGCAGAGGCGCTAGCGCAGTTGCGCTGCGCTGTGCGCTGCGTGACACGTGTCACGCGCTGGGGCATTTGCGCCAAACAGAATTAAAATTCTAAAGAAATCTTTTCAGTTCTTATTAAAACATGAACATTTTCTTCTGTAAAACAGAAGCCCTTGGATCAAAGATCCAACGGTGGGGAAAATTCCCCAAATCACTCAGAGAAAGATCTCTTTAACAAATTTATAGGCACTATATAAAGGCCCCTAGACCTCAATTCAAAGGCATCAACATGCTTGAAAAAAAAAATCAAGAGCTTCAAACAGAGAGAACTCTAAAAAAGTTTTCAAGAAAAAGGTAAAAACCTTCACAAACTAGAAGAAATTTCTTCTAATAGATCATTGATCTAAAAACAAGATCAATGATCTTCACATAATAAACAGTGCTTTGCACTTCTTATGAACCACTGGTTCTTTAAAACAAGAAAAACAAAATAAAGAATAGCGCTTTGCACTTCTTTTATGAACCATTGGTTCTCGAATCTAAAAGATTCTTAAATCATAGTGCCTTGCACTTGCAAACTGCGCTGTTGCGCTCCTGGATTGGCGCAAGCCACCAGAGCGCGCCACGTGTCAGCAGCGCATTAGCGCAGCGCACTGCGCTTGCGCGACACGTGTCAACACTACAAGCGCTTGCGCTCTCTGATTGGCGCAAAGCGCCTGATAAATGCAAGACATTTCTTAAAGGGCCAGGCCCAAATCAAAAAGACCAAGCAGGCTTAATTAAATTGATGCTCTGCATCATTTATAGATGGGCAGAGCCCAAACAAAATAATAAAAATGCTATGCATTTTAAAAAGGGGCAGAGCCCAAACAAAGTAGATGCCTTGCATCATTCATAAATGAGCAAAGCCCAGAATAAATTGATGCTCTGCATCTTTTATGGGCAGAGCCCAAACAAAAAAATATATATAGAAAATAATGCAATGCATTATTTAAAAATGGGCCAAGCCCTGGCACAGGTCTAATAGACCAAAAACAAATAAAAGCGTTGAATATTTTTCAACTGGACTTAGCCCAATCATGGCCGTAAGTCCTCAAACTAAATTGACTGAGTGAGATTGCTCTCCTAAATCAATTTACGACCGGTTCAAGGGTACATCTCCGAACTCCTTTGACTCTTATCGTTGTAATCCTTCAACGACGTCAGAGAGGTGACGGGTCCCAACGACCACACATTAATATCGGACCGAAACGTCCCTAAACTAATAACGGACCGAAACGTCCCTAAACTAATGATGGACCGAAACGTCCTTAAACTAATGTCGGACCACTACGTCCCTAAACTGGAACATAGACCACCACGTCCCTAAACTGGAATATGGATCACTACGTCCCTAAACTGGAACATAGACCACCACGTCCCTAAACTGGAATACGGACCACTACGTCCCTAAACTGGAACATGGACCACCACGTCCCTAAACTGGAATATGGACCACTACGTCCCTAAACTGGAACAATAGAGCCTCCAAACGCTCTTTTGCCGGATCTAAACGGTCCCGTTTAAGTTGATCTTAGCCCCAAATACGGCTAACGTATCCTTAAACACTCAAATGGACTATAAAACTCCAAATCAACTTTGGTTCAAAGATACATCTCTGAAATCCTCTGACACCTATCGTTGTAATTCTTCAACGATGTCAGAGAGGTGACGAGTCCTGATGGCCATATAATAAATGGATCACCACGTTAAGTTGATCTTAGTCTCAAACAGGACTAACGTATCCTTAACGGATGTTTAAGTTGATATTGGCCTCAACACGGCCAATGTATCCTTAAACTAAAAACACCAAACCCAAATCTAAGTAAATACGGATTTGGACTAATCCACGTCCTACGGGCGACGGCATTACTCAGTCTCCGTATACAATCCACAGGCAACCACAAACAAAACAAACACGCACGACACAAAGTGAAATTCTGGAGAAGGAGAAAGTGGCTACCGCGATGCGGTAGCGTAATTAACTGCAGGGGCTTGCGCCTACAGGGAAGAGCGTCCCCACAATCAAAAAACCCTCTAGCGAGGGGGAATCTGACGAAGTCTGCTACATCGGCCGCATCCGTCTAAACCTCCGATACACGGTGCCATAAATCAACTTGGTATCTTCGGAGAGGTAGACGGATAAAACCATATAGCATCTGCCCCGAATCTCAGGCAAGACGTCTTCGCGTCGTCGCCGTCCTTCGGAGGGGAACAGATTCTGGCACGCCCGGTGGGACCTTTTCCTCTTTCCACTCCACACTTCGTGTGTCGTCTTCGCGAACCAATTGCGATTTGTTAACGGTTGCCTTTCGATTTCAAGTTTACTAAGATTTGATCTCTTGCTTGGTGCAGAAGAGAAATCAAGCATCGATGGCCTCAACTTGTTCGAAGTGCTCCAACTGCAGCTGCAGCTCGCGTCCGGTCTCAACTGGGGGCATAACCTACGGGCCCCAAGCGGCATCTTTGTTCACCATGCCCGTGAAGCAGATTACTCAAGCCACCACGGGGCTGTTTTTCGAAACTATACTTCCGCCAACAAGCTTCAGCACCCCCATGCCCGTACAAGAAGCTCCTAAGAAGTCGGTCTTCGATCGAATTTCAGTTACTGCGGCCCCTCTCAACGGGTCGCCCAACACCGGTGCCTCGGTCTTCTCCAGACTGGGCCAAAACTCCTGTGAGCCCACAATGAAGCTTGCAGTCCCGGAAAAGGTTATTCCAAAAGGAGTACCCAAATCTGCTCTTGAAGTCGTCAAGGCGGCTTCTCCTGCTAAGAGATCAGTCTTTACAAGACTGACCGTCCCAAATCCCACTCCTGCTCCTGCTGCTCAAAAGACATCAGTCTTCAATAGGCTGACGCCGGCAACGATCCCGCACCTGAACAGGGGGCAAGAAGAAGCTGTTTCTGTTTCTGAACCAATACCGACGACTCATCACGCCCGACGACGCCACTGGCGCCGGATAAGGAAGACCGGGGGCAACTCCCCTTCTGGGATGACTCCGCCAGTTCCAACGGTAGAAGTTAACGCTGCTGTTCCAACCGGGAACAGCTTCGAGCTACTGAACAGAGTACGCAGAAACTCGCCAACTGCGGTGCTCAAAAGATCTCCTCCATCAGTAGAGACTGTCGTGGAAACAAAAAAGCCAGAGCAGTCTCCCCAATCGCTGTCCTCCAGGATCTATAAGACATGGCGACGAGTCCGAGAATCTGTCATTGATCCTAACCTCTCTCGCCAACAGAGAAAGTCGAAAGGTCGGCAAGAAGAAAATCCCCCGGTCAAGCAACGAAGGGTGACGACCGCCAGGGTGCCCACTGCAACGGCCCCCTCCACTTCAACGGCCCACAAAAGAAGAAGGCCGGAGAAAACCCCCGCACCCGCGGCAAATGCCAAAGGTGGTGAGCCTAAACGCCCTAAGTCGGAGGGCATTGTACTTCATACCGTCTACGTGGCGTCTGGTAAAGAGGACAGTCGCATATCTACGGGTCATCGACCGCTTACGCGATCAGTGACCAAGGCGCAGGAGCAGCAGCAGAAGCTCCAGGAGATGATGAACGCTATGCCACACTTACAGGGCCAAAAGAAAACCCTGAAACGTCCTCGGATGAACGCCAGGAGGAAGAAACCGACGCCGAATTCCTTCGTCGAATATTGGAGAAGAAGGACAAAGAGGCTGCTGAACAAGCAGCCAACATACAGCATATGGGCCTCCTCTTTCAAGACATGCTAGGGATGATGATACAACAAGATCCTCCGGCTGAAGAGCCCCCGATCGTCCTTGGAGACGATAGGGGAGAGACATCAAATCCTCCGCCAGCTCTGTCGACGGCTAAAAAGGATACAATCTCTAAAGCTGATTTGGACGAGTACATAGCCCAGCAAATACGGGTTCATCATGCGACTGAAACAGCCGGCCAGGTCGTAAAAACGGGACGGCCGTATCCGAGTTGGTACGACCAGATCAAGTACCCGCCGGGCTACACAATTCCCAAGTTCCATGTCTACAAGGGGACGGGCAATCCCCACCAGCATGTTGCCCAGTTCCGGGCACTCTGTGGCAACACCGGCGGTGACGACAAGCTATTGCTTCGCCAGTTTGTTGGAAGTTTATCAGATACGGCGTTCGAGTGGTACTCTGAGCTCCCGAATGACTCTATCAAGACCTTTGCGGAGATGGAGCTGTTGTTTACTCAGCGTTTTGCAAGCGCCGGTGAACGTACCCCGATAACGGCATTGATTAATGCCAGGGTGAAGCCGGGCGAGACATGGGTCCAATATGCTATACGGTGGCGGAATTTATGGTCAAAATGCGAGCAGCGCATAGAAGAAGCTCCTGCAGTGGGTATGTTAGCAACCATCTCGCAATTTATGATGTTCTTCAAGCCGACCACCTTCCAGGCACTAATCGACAAGCTAGCGCAAATGGATCAGATGGGCCATAAACCTCCTCTTCCAAAGCCGGACTCCCGAAATGAGAAGGGGAAGGGGAAAGCGATCGTTGTTGCTAATGCTCAGCAACAGCCGAGCAACCCGAAGCCAGTCGTTCGTCAAAATAATATGCGCCCGTACGTACCCCTTGAGGAGAGGATGGGACGTTCCTACTCGTTTCCCCGAGATAAAACGAGAAGGTTATTCGAGCTGGCGTTGCGCAACCGACTCATAAATCTGCTGGATCCAAAACGTCCGTTGCAACCAAGTGATGTCAATGAGCCCAACTACTGTCCTTATCATCGAGTACTGGGTCATCCGATCGAGGATTGCTACGTCTTCAAAAATTGGCTTGAAGACCAGTACCGACAGGGCAAATTCGCGTTATCTGACAGATGGAAGGTGAATCCCCCGCAGCCCCACACATCTAAGGGGACGAATACGCTGGGGGCAACATGCTCCGTCGTTGAAGAAGCTCCTTGGGAGGTTGTATTATCAGCCAAGACAAAGAGGATGCTAAACGATCTTCAGACATGCCCAACGATTAGGTGGAAGAACCCATTGGAACCGCAGGTCATTGAAGGGATGTTGAAGCCTCGTCCAACTCAAAAGATCGATGGAGGTGGCCCAAGCATTCATAACCAGCCGTTGAAATCTTCGAAGAAGAAGAAAAAGAAATCAAAGAAGCCCGTGAAGCCTGGTGACAAGCGCTCGGACTTGCAAAAACAAATTGACGCTCTGGAGGAATACAACGAGAAGGCATGGACTCCCATTACATTCCAAGAGTTCCTCAATCACGTCTTTCAAGAGGAAGATGAGGGAGAAAGTTCATCTGATGATTCTGAAGAATGCGTGGCGAGCTGTCATGTGATTTCCGACTCGTTCATGGACGATGAGGAGACCCCTCGTACTGAAACTTCGGGGGCAGATCCTGAACCAAAAATTCTGGGGCCATCGGATGAAGTAATTGACGCATTCCTCAATGAAGCTCTCTTAAAAAGCAAAGCTGATCGGGAGCGCGAGGTGGTTATATTCGAAAGGGCCAAACGCCAGCGCCTTGACGAAAGAATTGAGATACTCCCGCGGGCGCAAAGTACACCCACTGCGGACAAAAGCAAATTCAAGATGAGGAAAAGGTTTGCTAAGGCCATATCAATGAGCATGAAGCTACCATCCTCCGAAGGAAAAATTACTGGTGAAGCGGAAATGCACCCCTCCTATTGCTTATATCATCGGAAGATTTCGCACCCCACTGAAGAGTGCAAAGCTTTCGATAAATGGTGGCAAGGATATGTTGCTCACTGACAACATTTTAAGCGGGAGAAACGTAAAACTCGTCAGGTGCGGAAAGATATGACCGAAGGGTTTAACAGAACTACCGGTGATTGCCGCATGGTTAACGCCGAGGGATCACATGTGCCTACATTCGGGAGCGATTCCGATGAGGAGCTGGAGCTTGCCCCTCTCTTTAAAGAGTCCACCTCCATAAAAGAAGAAGAGCCGAAGGTCTGTGAAAATATTCGGCTACGTAATCGTACGCTTCCCGAAAAGAATCTCGGACCCTCAAATAAAAAAGATAAGGGAAAAGAGAAGGTCCCTGAGGATATCGTCTTAGATGACCAAGTTGTGGAAGAGCTAAGTGCCAAGGACCCGCCGAAGAGAAATAAGGTGGATTACAACGTCTTAGCGCATCTGAGGAAACTACCCTCGCAGCTCAGCATTCTTGATGCCCTTTTGTTATCAAAGGAGGCGAGAGATTCGTTAATCAAGGCACTACAGGATCCGGAGCAATTCCAAGCTTTCCTGGCTGAAGAAAAGATGAAAGATGAATTGGAGGAAGTGCACACGGCCGATGTCACTTTTGGTGATGAAGACCTTCTCCTTGGGACGTGCGACCACAACCGCCCCCTTTATGTCTCAGGATACTGCCACGATATAAAGATAGGCAAAATCCTGATCGACAATGGATCCTCCATTAACCTTCTCAATGTGCGGGTGTTAAAAGAAATCTGCATGAGCGTCCAGCACCTTGCTCGGGACAAGATCACCATCTCTGGGTTCGACTCCCAATCGTCAAAGACTTTTGGATCTGTGATACTGACGCTACGTTTCGGGCTGCTCGTCACGGACATTAAATTCCACGTCATAGATGCCAAGACATGCTACAACGCTCTGCTCGGTCGACCATGGTTACACGAGTACAACATCATCCCTTCTACACAGCATCAGTGTATGAAATATTTTAGGGATGGTCTCGAGTATACCGTAACGGGAGAACTGAATCTGTTTTCCGTGAATGAAGTTCGCAAATATAAAGATGCCAAATACTTCTTGCCGAATTTTGAAGACACGGAAAGGTGTCGCAAGCCGGAGAATAAAACTAACGCTACCATCCTTATCTTCGGCAGTGATACCGAGGAGGAAGAGGAGATAGTTTATTTGGGTCCTCCCCAATACACCAAGCCGGGACCATCCGCTCCTACGTTGATCTTTGGTAGTGATTCGGAGGATGAGGTCCATGCTGTGTTCTCTGCTCGACCTTCAATACGAGCTTCCGCTGACGAAGAGCAAAGTCTACAAGTCGCCACGGTGCCGCTTAAACATTATAAGGAACTGGATGCGCTCGACACCGACAGCGTAGAAGAGCTGCAGACGTTCTATATCCCTCCTAGGCGAGAAGGCGAGAAGGCAATTCTATTCTACCGCTCTGAAGAAAACGAAGTGGAGAAAGAAATCTGGCACGGGGCAGATCCTACGCTGGACAGACTTCAACCTATCCGTCTATCTAGATATTATACGGAAGGCTTGAAGAAGCTGTTGAAGCGCTAAGGGATACCCTTCCAACAGACCGTTAGAAAGGCCAAATTCTATGACAGGGTCTGGAACGTTCCCGGAACTCAGCACAAGCTGCCTAGTGGGAGGATGGAGACGATCGGGCTCGGATACATTCGCTCCAAGAAATGAGAGCTGCTCCGCGACTGTTACGTCGTGCACGACTTCAATGAAGAAGCAGATGCACAACGGGAGGACACTAATCCTGAACCAGTAAAAGTTCCTGATGCAAGAGTGCCCATTCCGTCGTTTGAAGAACAAATGGGCAGGCTTATAAGGGAAGCTGGTCAAAAAGTCCGAGATGATCACAACCGCGAGATGGCCATCTACGAGAAGGCCAAAACGCAACGCCTCCTTCAACAGGTCGTCAAAGATGAAAGTGTCGCCCCTTGCCAACCTGTTATAAAAAAGACTCGACGCAGAGGCAGAAATAAATCGAAAGGCCAAAAAGACGCTCAACAGCAACAAAGCGGGGCTAAGAGGCCACGCAAACGGGAGTCGAGCATTATTGACCTATCCCTCATGAAGAAAATGGGTCGAGCGTAGTCATTTCCTAGGGAAAAGACGAAGAAGATACTTGATCTTGCTCTAAAACATCAAATGCTTACACTGCCGGAGTCCAAGAACCCCGAGCAAGCAGGCGAAGCCTCTGACCCAAATTATTGCTCTTACTATCGAGTAATAGGGCATCCTCTCGAAGACTGCTTCACCTTCAAGAATTGGGTCGAAGATCAGTATCAGCTTGGCAAGTTCGCTCTGTCTGACAACTGAAGGGTAGCGCCGCCACAGAAGCACGAACCCAAAGCTGCAAGAACAGAACCAACTCCATATTGGGATTGGAAGCGGATTCGCACTTGTCACATGATTACAATATTAAAAGAAGGGCCCGAGAACATGGACAACCTTCCCTGGTGCTTCGAAAACAGCAATGATGAGGTGATCTCAGAATTTCCGCCAGCTCCGAAAGAACTGGAGGATGGAATACATACCACCGCAGATAACCTCAAGAAAATTGAGTTGGGAACGCTAAACGACCCGCGACTGACATTTGTCAGCGAGCTGCTGTCTGAAGAGAAGGTGGCTTTATTAAAAGACCTGCTTATGCAGCATAAAGATTGCTTCGCATGGAACTATTCCGAAATGCCGGGATTAGATCCAGAAATTGCTGTGCACAAATTGGCGATATCCCCGGACGTCAAGCCAGTCAAACAGGCGCCAAGAAGAATGCGGCTCGAGCTTGAGATGAGCATCAACGCCGAGGTCAAGAAGCTAATCGACTCTGTCTTTATCCAAGAAGTTCAATACCCTGAATGGATCGCCAATATCGTCCCGGTGATGAAGAAAAATGGGACGGTGCGCATATACGTGGATTTTCGGGATCTCAATAAAGACTGCCAAAAGGATGATTTCCCGGTGCTAGTCACCGAACTGATGATAGACAACACGTCCACTCATGAGGTCTTCTCCTTTATGGATGGCTCGTCAGGATATAATCAGATAAAAATGCATCCAGAAGACCAGAAGCACACCTCCTTCAGGACTCCTCTGGGTATATTCTGCTATAAAGTGATGCCCTTCGGTTTAAAAAACGCCGGTGCCACCTATCAGAGGGCCATGACGAAGATCTTCGATGACCTTATACATGAAATCGTCGAGTGCTATATCGACGACCTCGTGGTCAAAAGAAAATCATATGAGGAGCATCTCGAGCATCTAAAGACCGTATTTCGACGTCTTCGACAATACAACTTGAAGATGAACCCTCTCAAGTGTGCATTCAGAGTTCCTTCGGGCAAATTCCTGGGATTCATCATCCGACACCGAGGTATCGAGATAGATCCGTCAAAAATCAAGGCGATCATGGAAATGCCTCCGCCGAGAACTCTCAAACAGTTGCGGTCTCTCCAAGGGAAGCTCGCATATATACGGCGATTTATAGCCAACCTTTCGGGCAAGTGCCGTCCTTACAGTCACCTGATGAAGAAGGGAACTCCATTCATCTGGGATCAAAAATGCCAGGGCGCGCTGGACGAAATTAAACAGTACCTGCAGAACCCGTCAGTGTTGGCTGCTCCGGTTAAGGGAAAGCCTCTCATTCTTTACACAACCGCCCTCGAAGGTTCTTTAGGCGCATTAAGGGCACAAGAGAACGATCAAGGGAAAGAAAGAGCACTCTACTATTTAAGTCGAGTTCTACTAGGGGCAGAAAGCAACTATTCTCCCATTGAAAAACACTGTCTGGCATCGATCTTCGCGACAACAAAGCTCAGGCACTATGTATTGGCGCACGAAGTCCATCTCATCTCGAAGGTGGACCCCCTTAAATATTTGATGTCAAAGGCCATACTGACAGGGAGACTCGCTAAACGGGCCCTGCTCTTGATGGAGTTCTCGATAACCTATCAGCCCCTCAAGGCAGTGAAAGGACAAGCCATTGCCGACTTCCTCGCTGAGCATCCGATACCTGCCGATTCTCCTCTAAATTGCGATCTTCCAGACGAACATGCATTTGATGCGATCGACGGTGGTGATACCCGATGGGAGCTTTATTTCGATAGAGCATCTTCCATGAAGAAACGCAAACAAAGTACACCTATAATCAAGTCGGGGGTAGGCCTCATCTTCGTGACCCCACAAGAAGGAATAATGCGCTTCGCTTTCTCCTTAACAGAGCCGAGGACGAATAATGAAGCCGAATATGAAGCTTTGATAGCAGGCCTCGAGATCGCCATTGACATGGGAATTGAAAACCTTCTCATATACGGAGATTCTCAACTGGTCATTAGTCAAGTAAACGGCGACTACTAAACGTGCAAACCGGAGTTGGTGAAGTACGGTGAAAAGGTGCAACAACTGTTGACCCAAATTCCCTCCTATACTTTGGAAAGCATACCGCGCGCGGAATACAGCAAAGCAGACGCGTTGGCCAAACTTGCTAAAGAACTGGCTGACGAGAACCTCGATGACGTTAGAATCGTGGTACAAAGCCGTCGGGTGCTTGCCCCAGCAGAAATATCTCCGGAATCATCCGAAGAGAAGGGAGCGACTGAACAGACGACCTTGCAGATAGAAGACCGGGAAAAGGCTGAGGATTGGAGGGAAGTCTTCATAGACTACTTTAAGTCCCACCGAATACCTGAAGAAGCGTCCACAAGACATCAGCTCATGAAACGAGCTCTGTCTTTCGCCTTCGTCAATGATACTCTATATAAGAGGTCATTCGATTCTCTGTGGCTGAGATGCTTAGGACCTAAAGAAGCGGAAAGAGTCGTTCAGGAAGTTCATGATGGAATCTGCGGTTCTCATCAAGCCGGCCCAAAGATAAAGTTGAAGATCAAACGGATGGGATACTACTGGCCCACGATGATTCAGGATTGCCTCGAATATGCGAAGCAATGCCACTCATGCCAAATCCATGGGGACTTCATCCATCAGCATCCAAATCCGCTCCATCCAACAGTGGCTAGCTGGCCATTCGAAATGTGGGGAACTGACATAGTCGGCCCCATCGAACCAGCATCGTCCAGGGGACATCGTTTCATCCTGGCGACGACCGACTACTTCTCAAAATGGGCAGAAGAAGTACCGTTGAGGGAAGTGAAGACGGAGAATATCCTCCATTTCTTCAAGATGCACGTCATATATCGGTTTAGAACTCCGCGACGGATCATCTCCGATAACGGGCCAGCCTACAGAAACCACAAGATCAGTCGCTTCGCGCAACAGCATAACATAGACTGGAGATACTCCTCAATTTATAATCCGCGAGCTAATGGTCTAGCCGAAGCCTTCAACAAGACCTTGACAAAGATCATAAAGAAGACGGTGTCCCGAAATAAGAAGGACTGGCACGAAAGGCTGCAAGAAGCTCTTTGGGCGTATCGAACCACGTTCAAGACGGCCACGAACACGACGCCATATGCGTTGGTATTCGGTACTGAAGCAGTACTCCCCCTCGAGATAGAGTTACCCTCTCTGCGAGTGGCAGTCCACTACGAGCTGACGGACGAAGAAAATGCTCACCTTCGGCTTGAGGAGCTTGACGCCCTTGATGAAACCCGGCTCATAGCGCAACAAAATCTAGAAGCTTATAAAGCGAAGATGACGCCCTCGTATGAAAGATTGACCCGACCGAGGACATTCCGCCAAGGCGAACTTGTGCTAGTGGTCAAAAGGCCTATGATTCCCAATCGCGCCAAGCGGGGAAAATTCGAACCAAACTATGAAGGCCCGTACATCATAGACAAGGTCTACCAGGGTGGAGCCTATCTGCTTATGGACATGCACGGTGAAAGGCCTTACAGGCCAATAAACGGTCGCTTCCTAAAGAAATACTACGCTTAATGAGCCACAGCCTAGGTCAATGATAGATGACGACGACTATGTCCGCTCGCTATCTTCCTAAGTTCAAGCTTCATACGCAGTAGCCTGCCTTCTCAATGACGGACCGAAACGTCCTTAAACTAATGACAGACCGAAACGTCTTTAAACTACTACCGCAGCATCCTCATGCTGATAAGATGAATAAAAAAAAAGAGAGAAGAAGAAAAATATAATAAAAAAAACGGTATGTCCATAAGCAAAATGGGCACGGATGAAAACTCGAAAGGGCTCCGTGAGTAAAAACAGCAGGGCTACCGGCGAGTGTTCGTGAAAACCCGAAAGGGCGCGGCCTCGTAAAAAAGGAAGAAGAAGAAAATAAAAAACAGAAGAATAAAAAAAACGGTATGTCCATAAGCAAAATGGGCACGGATGAAAACCCGAAAGCGCTCCGTGAGTAAAAACAGCAGGACTACCGACGAGTGTTTGTGAAAACCCGAAAGGGCGCAACCTCGTTAAAAGACACTTATAGGGTCCTCACGATCTTGTAAGGAGAAATTACCCACGTGAGATCCTTACGACTCATAAGGGAGCAACACACTTAGGGATCCCCACGATTCCTAAGGAGAAAATACACTTGCGAGATCCTCATGACTCGTAAAGAGAACTCTCTTATGAGACCCTCACGGTTCATAAGATTTGGAAGTCTTAAGTTACAGAGACCTAAACCTGTGCTTAAGCAAACCCCCCCACAACTTCCGATATTGCTCTACAAGTGGTCCAATACTGGCTCTTGTATACAATCCACGGGCGCGAATAAACATTTCCCTAACCAAGTCCCATCCGAGACTGGGGATATGTTCGCATGGTGAACAACCCTTGTAAATCCTCTCGATTTACAAAGAGAAAACTCTCTCGTAGGATCCTTACGACTTACAGAGGAATAAAACACTTAGGAATCCTCACGATTCCTAAGGAGAAAATACACCTACAAGATCCTCACGACTTGTAGGAAGAAATACCTTTGTGAGACCCTTACGGCTCATGAAGTTAAAAGCCTTAGTCGACAGGACCTTAACCCTGCTCACTAAGCCACCCTTGTTCGACATCGACAGAGGCAAATGATGATTCGGTCCTGGCAATATCCCAGGTGTAGCGGTGCTGATGCCGAAATCGGTGTCCAATTTCAGGTTTACGGCGAAAAGCCAGTAGGCTGCACATGCATATGAAATAGCCGAAATGATGGGGCAACTTGCAATAAAAAGCAGCAAGTAAAAATATATGCATGCAAAATAGCCGAAATGATGGGGCAACTCGCAATAAAAAGCAGCGAGTAAAAATGAAATAAACAGCCGAAATGATTGGGCACCGCGAAAAATAGCCGAAATGATTGGGCAATCGCGACCTTCGCGATATAAAAACTGAAATGATAGAGCATCGCGGAAATAAAAAAAAAATGATGATGATAAAACTTTGGCCCTACAGTTGAGATCACATCGATCCCTGTATACAATCCAAGGGCGCAAACAAAGAGGGAACCAGACTTTCCCAACAGGCTCCGCCAGAAAATGAAGCCAGACCCCAACGATTCATCCCAACTCCGAAGAAACCAGCGTCTTCGGCAAACCCCTCAACTCAGGGAGACAAACAATCCTTGACGAGAGCCTCCTGATGCGTGTCGACTCGCAGAGCAACCAGTATCTCCGTGGGAAATTCTCGACTCGTTTCAACACCAAGGAAACAAATAATCCTTGGCGCTAGGCAAATAAATAATCCTTAGCAAACACCTCAACTCAGGGAAACAAACAATCCTTGATGAGAGCCTCCTGATGCGCGTCGACTCGCAGAGCAACCAGTGTCTCCGTGGGAAATTCTCGACTCGTTTCAACTCCAGGGAAACAAATAATCCTTGGCGCTAGGGAAACAAATAATCCTTATCAAACCCCTCAACTCAGGGAAAACAAACAATCCTTGACGAGAGCCTCCTGATGTGCGTCGACTCGCAGAGCAACCAGTGTCTCCGTGGGAAATTCTCGACTCGTTTCAATTCCAGGGAAACAAATAATCCTTGGCGCTAGGGAAACAAATAATCCTTAGCAAATACCTCAACTCAGGGAAACAAACAATCCTTGACGAGAGCCTCCTGATGCGCGTCGACTCGCAGAGCAACCGGTATCTCCGTGGGAAATTCTCGACTCGTTTCAATTCCAGAGAAACAAATAATCTTTGGCGCTAGGGAAACAAATAATCCTTAGCAAATACCTCAACTCAGGGAAACAAACAATCCTTGACGAGAGCCTCCCGATCCGCGTCGATTCGCAGAGCAACCAGTGTCTCCGTGGGAAATTCTCGACTCGTTTCAACTCCAGGGAAACAAATAATCCTTGGCGCTAGGGAAACAAATAATCCTTAGCGAATATCTCAACTCAGGGAAACAAACAATCCTTGACGAGAGCCTCCTGATGCGCGTCGACTCGCAGAGCAACCAGTGTCTCTGTGGGAAATTCTCGACTCGTTTCAATTCCAGGGAAACAAATAATCCTTGGCGCTAGGGAAACAAATAATCCTTAGCAAATACCTCAACTCAGGGAAATAAACAATCCTTGACGAGAGCCTCCTGATGCGCGTCGACTCGCAGAGCAACCAGTATCTCCGTGGGAAATTCTCGACTCGTTTCAATTCCAGGGAAACAAATAATCCTTGGCGCTAGGGAAACAAATAATTCTTAGCAAATACCTCAACTCAGGGAAACAAACAATCCTTGACGAGAGCCTCCCGATCCGCGTTGATTCGCAGAGCAACCAGTGTCTCCGCGGGAAATTCTCGACTCGTTTCAACTCCAGGGAAACAAATAATCCTTGGCGCTAGGGAAACAAATAATCCTTAGCGAATACCTCAACTCAGGGAAACAAACAATCCTTGACGAGAGCCTCCTGATGCGCGTCGACTCGCAGAGCAACCAGTGTCTCCGTGGGAAATTCTCGACTCGTTTCAACTCCAGGGAAACAAATAATCCTTGGTGCTAGGGAAATAAATAATCCTTAGCAAATACCTCAACTCAGGGAAACAAACAATCCTTGACGAGAGCCTCCTGATGCGGGTTGACTCGCAGAGCAACCAGTGCCTCCGTGGGAAATTCCCGACTCATTTTCAACACCAGGGAAACAAATAATCCTTAGCAAATACCTCAACTCAGGGAAACAAACAATCCTTGAGGAGAACCCCCTGATTCGCGTCGGCTCGCAGAGAAACCAGTGTCTCAGCGGGAAATTCCCGATTCGTCTCAACTTACAAGATAAAGCCTTAGGCAGCAGGGACTAAAAAACTTGCTTCCTGAACAATGGGACCCTACAAGTCGATCTAAAATGATCTCTTGCATACTATTCACGGGTCTCACTCTCCAAAGTCAAGTTTCGACAAGGAGGGAAACAACCGCTTACGGGTCCTCTCGACTCGTAAGAGGGAAAAATTCTCTTATAGGATCCTTACGACTTATAAGAGACAACACACTTAGGAATCCTCACGACTCCTAAGGAGAAAAACCCACCTACGAGATCCTCTCGATCCGTAGGGAGAAAAATCTCTACGAGACCCTTACGGCTCATAGAGTTGAAAAGTCTTAGGCAGCAGATCTGAACCTGCGGCTTAAGCCATCGCTATTTCTTAAGAAAGACAAGATGCGTGCTCTATTATCTGTTGACCATGTTTACTAAGGTGGCATGCCGATAATAAAAGAAAGAAAAGGCGGAGAAATGACACAAGACATTACAGAAAATGTGTATCTTTTATTCATAAAACTTGATTGAGTACAGGATACATTGTGCTAAAAAATAAAAAAATATATATATATACTTTTTTTATTTACAAGTACAAACGATACAAGAAGAGTTACTAAGAAGGAAGCGTCTTGCATAGCTCTAGCAATTGTTCGCGTAATTCCTTCCCCACTTTCTCCTGATCGGCTACCACCGCCAGCTCCGCCTCCACTTGGGCCCGTTGCTGCAAGACAGATGCAAGCTGCTCCCTGACGGCCTGATAAGCAACTTCCTAGCCTGGGGTATCGCGCTCGGCTACATCAAGTTTTCGCTTCAAGTTTAGCCCGTGGGAGATGCGCTCCAGGAGACCCTCAAAGATAGCCTTCACTTGGGCAGCATTCGCTTCAACCTCAGCACGCAGACGGGCCGTCTCGCTCGAAGTCTCTTGGCATTCCCTTAGCCTTAAAGCTGCTTCTTGTTCCAAATGGTGGACGTAAGAAGCGCTTCCCTCGATCCATGCTGCTCTTTCATTGCTCGCGGCTAAAGTCTCGGGGCCGGGACGCATCGACTCCAGCTGATGCAGGCGAGCTTCGATCTCCATACAATGGTTAACCCAAGATGCGATGATGCCCTCGTCATGGAAATTCACGAGTATCACCAGCATCGGGTTAACCGCCGTAGCAAAATTCGCAGCAGGCGCAGGAGATTCGACGTCGAGCTCCTCAATGTAGTCGCTCAACATACGCAAGCTGTTCGCGGCGCCTTTCGAAGATGGACGTCTCAGGTAAGGACCTGCCGGCATTGTGATGCGAGACTCGAAGGGCGCCGAGACTGGAACGACAGCTGAAAAGAAACAAGATGTGATCAGATAACAGTACAAAAAATAAAGAGGGGGAAGTTATCAATGTGATAGTCGCCGTACCAGCTGAGACAGATGGCAAGGCCGGAAGGGCAGGTGGCGCGGCCAATTTTTCTTCTCCCCCTTCGATTTGTAACGCTGCAGTCAGGACAAGAGAGAGTTAGAAATATTTCTATCACCGAAAAAGAAAGGTATCAGTCGGGGACTATACTCACCAGCACCGCCAGAGGAAGAAGTGAGTTCAGATGGGAAGGAGAAGTGTGGGAGCAACACTTGATATAGATGATCAAAGAGCACTCCTGAAAAGACATAACAGTGCGACTTTAGTACACAAATTATGCGTTTGGAAGATAAGATTAATAAATTGCAAACCCATACCTTCCAACATCTTCGACGGTATGAGAGAGGGTTGAGAGGTGACCACCGCCAAGGCAGTCGTTGAAGGCGCTCCCTCGAGCAGTGGGGTATCAGCGCTGGCTGCACCTGCGTTACGAAAAAAGGTGAACTTGTCAGAAAGGATTGTAAGGTAAAGAAAGACAGCAACTTGGGATTTACCTGATGAGCTGCCGGCTGAAACGGAGGCGACTCCCTCCTCCATGGACATGAGGCCACCGCCCGTAGCCTCATCACCCGACTCGATAGGGACCGTTGTCGTGCTCGCAAGACCTGGAGACGGCGGAAGATCGTACATGGGGAGGGCAATGATTGGAGCGTTGCCGGACTCTTGGGAGAGAGTGGCTAACTCTTCCCCAAGAGTCGTGCCCATATCACCCGCTACTTCTGCGGGCTCCGCGGTCTCTATCGGCTCATCCGCCGTCACCACGAAGTCGCCGGCCTCAAGCGCCTCGTCCGCCACCACCCTGGGCTCAGTTGTAATGATCATTTCATCTGCCGCCACTTCAGGCTCGGCATCAATGACCTTCTCGGCTGCAGACCCCCCAACCTCCATCTCAGGCTCCGAAGCCTCAGCGACGTTGCCCACTGTCAGCTCAGGTTCGGCAGGTGCCACTTTCTCTGTTTCCTTGGGTTCAACGGTCTCCGCCTCCCCCTCGGTCGGACTTGGCCCTGCAAGATAAAATATATAAGAACCGACGGCTTTATGAGTCTTGTAACGAAATTCTGAAAGAAGTATTACCTGAGGTAGACTTTTCATTAGCCTCTCTATTGGCGCGGATCGCCTGTCTATGAGCTGTAGACAGGGCGACCGGGGACTCTTCTGACGGTGTGTCGGCGCGAGGGACGGTGCTGGGGCCCGCTCCAATGGCCAAAGCAGCCCCGCGTGCCTTTGCTTCGCGCCTTGACCGCTTCCTCTCCTCCCGGGCTGTCACGATGGACCTCTTTGACGCTTCCTTTATCGAAGCATCGTCGTCCTCATTTAAAGATGCCTCCAGAGCCTTTAAGGCATCTCTCATCGGCTCTTCAAGACGAACCTCCTGCGGTGGCCCAGAGGAAGTGGGAACATCGGAAGCTAGCAGAACATTTGCGTCGCTTGGCGGGAACGGCATTGAGGTTTCTGCAATAAAAAGGGAGAGATTAGATTGACCATAACGCAAAGAGAATAAAAACTTGATGAATCGAAACTTACTAAGGCCTAAAGACGCTCTAAGGCGTTCCTCCTCTTGGAAGGTCTTGAGTGAAGCGGCAATAGCTTCCTCATCAGTGATGCCTATTGGAAGAAAAGAAAGAAAAACGTTAGTCAAAGGCAATGAGAAGAATATGATACAATAAAGAAAATGCGACTAGTAGTTACCTAATTGCGCAAGCTCAGCTAGCAACGCGTCACGCTTTGCCAACCACGCTGAAGTTTCAAGAGCGGCTTCCAAGTCTGTATCATCCGGAGGCGGCATGACTAATCCCTCGTTAGTCCCATATTCGATCAGGCCCTCGGCATAGGGAGCATGGGGTTCCTGACCGAACGCGACATCTGCAGCGAAGAGCGACTTCTTTTTCTTCTGCCCTCCGACCCTAGGCTCACGTGGGATTGACTTATGCTTAGCAGCCACCTTGGGACGGCGGGTCCCGATGTCCGCACCCACGCCAGACTCTGGCGAAACTACAACCACTGTCTCCACTGGAGCACAGGGCGCTGGGGGTGCATCCGCAATATCAGGGAGCGGCAATCCGCGTGGAGGACTCTGCGCACGCGAGGGTCCGGTTCTGGCATCTTTTAAAGGGGGGATTACCGGGGTCCTTGGCACCAAAGGAGCGTTGCGATCGCTACCTGGAGGTGCACCCTTACGGTCGATCAGCAACCGCCTTTCCTTCTTTATGACCGCTCCCGTCGAATGACTGTACCATTCTGTGTATACCCTGAGGAGTCGTGGGGCGCAAGCCGGCTCACTGATAAAGAAGTGGGAGCCCGTGTTTAGACGCATGAAATGATGCAGCGCTCTCTCCATCCCTTCTTCGGTCGCAGCAGGTTCCGATAAGAAAGCCTCCAGCAGTACCCC
The DNA here is from genome assembly GCA_030015575.1 of Agapanthus africanus. NCBI lineage: Eukaryota > Viridiplantae > Streptophyta > Magnoliopsida > Asparagales > Amaryllidaceae > Agapanthus > Agapanthus africanus. The sequence goes on along the minus strand of CM057341.1, from coordinate 749,623,090 downwards.
TTGATTATAGCTCAGCTGTTGGGCGAAACGATGCGGGTTATATTTCATGAAGATCGCTGCCCCGTTCTGCCTAAACACCAAGAAGCCCGGTCTGATGGAATATAAGTGAAGGGTCTCCCGGGCCGTTAAAACTGAAGCTCCATCCTTAAAGTGTCTTGCAATGGCCGCACTGCAGTGGTAGGCGCTTTTCCAATAGTCAACACCTTGTCAACGAAAGACACACCGGCTCCAACGGTGTGGGAGCGAAGGAGTAAACCCCTGGCATTTCGTGGCGATGGATTTACAATTGATGCGCCGATCAGCTGTATAATGCGAGGAAAGCTGCACCTGTCGTAGAACGAGGACCTTTTATGCATGCCGAAAACACCCGATGTATGTAACTCGAACCACGACATAAAGTAGTGCATCGGGAAGACCACGTGCAATACCCCGGGCTCGTTAGCATCCGCTGCTCGGCTGAGGCCATGATATAGGTGTGCCAAGCCAGCGATCCCAACGGCCACCTTTACCCCGATGGCCATCCGGTGGGCTGGGTAAAAGACAGAAGGCCGCATACGGTGAGAGTGCATGGGAATCGCAAACCAACTCAACCATAACCCGAGAAATCCTAAGAAAAATGCCTCCTCATCCATTCCAGGGGCCGCAATTTCTGCAAAAGACATAGTCGGGAATTCCGGAAGGAAAAAACCCTTTTGATCTATCTCCTTTTCCGGCAGGTTATCCACACCTAGACCGAAAGGGTCATCCAGGGTAGCGAACTTAGCAGCCTCTGATGAGAGGACGCTTGGGCGAAGAAACCGAGCAATGAAATCCTCAAAGTTAACTCCTCGACTCCCATGTTCGATGAAAAGAGACTCATATATGTTCAACACTTTAATCAAGCTTGGGAACTGGTGTTGAACAGCATTCTCCGGCGTGAGCCCCCTATCACCGGCTTAGCACCAAAGACGTACTCATCCATCGGGAGCAACTCCTCATAATGTTCCCCCATGACCGGTAAACCAGATACCTCCGTAAACTCTTCCAAAGAGATTGACACTTCCCGATCCATGGCGAGGAAAGTGTGGGTAGGAATGTTCCACTGCTCCAGGAAGGCCTTGAACCATCAGGTGGAGAGCGTGGGATATTGGAACAGAGAGACGTACACTGCGGTGTACAATCCTAACTTTATCAACTGCGACTTCTTTGTCGACAGGATATACCAGGCCCACGGCAGATAGCCGACTGGGTGGCGGGGGATCAGACCGATATTATATGATTGCCCCCAAGGTCACGCCTCGCCTTGACAGATACGGCGTCCTAGGATATCCAAAACCATGGGACGCTGGACCGGGATTGCATCTATGGCCGGATGAAGAAAACCCTTCGATGTCCAATAAACCATCTCCACGGCATACTGCACCGAGGGTGGGGTGGCATAGTGAATCGCTGTGATGGGTTCTGACGGCACTGCGCAGGTGAAGCTGCGTCGACCCATAATGATCTGATTGTACCACGACCCCCAAAGGTGGAGACTCTTATACTCCGGGTCGTGGTCCTTGATCATGGCCAAGACTTCACGGTCCAAGGGCGCTTCGGGAAATCCCTCCTCTGAACGAGCAAACGGGAATGAGGTGTCGAGAGACATGATCGCTGCAAGTGAACAAAAATTAGCCGTTAGTGTTGCAATTCCAACGCTTAGCGTTTTAAAAAAAATGCATTAATTAATCAATTAAATTAAGAATTAATTAAATTAAAATTAATTAATTACACCACACAGCAGTGCAGTGGGTAGGAGACCGAAGGGGGACCCACAAAATCTGGATGAAAATATGTCAGTTAATAAGACAACCTCATTATTGGATGAGATTGTCAGTTGGTCCCCAGGAAAACATTCCCACTAATAATAATAAAAAAGAATCCCTAGAGACAAGGAGAAAATCTCCTCTTTCAGAGCAAAGCTCTATCACAGAGTGACACTTGCCAAACTCTGGTCTCAGGGAAATAAGATTCCTTAAAAGAGCTGAGTTCTGTGGTGATGATGAGAAAATTTATTTAAAACTCCTAAAGAAATTAAAACATTTTGAAGACTCTTAGAAGTTCTTCATTTTTAGATCAAAAAAGATCTATTTTTGGATCCATGAGCAAAGCTCTGATCATGGGTAAAAACCCATGAACAAGATCTCTCCAGATCTATGGATTCATGAGAGCAAAGCTCTGTTGGTGAAACCCCAATGGGGATCCTTTTAGATCAAAAGATCTGTGAGAGCAAAGCTCTTTGGTTAAGATTAATTTAAATTAATTTGATTTAAATTAATTTTTACCTAAAGTTTCTAATTTTGGAAATGAGCAAAGCTCTGAAGATCTTAAGCAAGAGCAAAGCTCTAGAAAATCAAAAATCTTGAAATGGTGAGATTTTTATAAGGGCCAGAGGTCCTATTTATAAGGCGCTTGCGCCCCTTCAGCTCACCCCTTGATCCAACGGTCAGGAGCTTGCCACCGCTGCACTCACGTGCGCGCCACGTGAGCGCAACGATGGGGGGGCATTTGTTTCCTCCAATCAGAGCAAAACTCTGTTGGAAATTCAAAATTCAAATTTTAAAACAACGCTTCAAATCTTGGGAGCAACGTGCCACGTGTCAGGCGCTGATACGTCAGCGCAGCGCCCAAGAAGGCGCGCCCAATCAGAGCAAATCTCTATTTTAAGCAAAATTAAAGGAAGCAACGCTTCAGTTGCGCTGCGCTGTGCGCTGCGCGACACGTGTCAGCGCAGAGGCGCTAGCGCAGTTGCGCTGCGCTGTGCGCTGCGTGACACGTGTCACGCGCTGGGGCATTTGCGCCAAACAGAATTAAAATTCTAAAGAAATCTTTTCTGTTCTTGTTAAAACAAGAACATTTTCTTCTGTAAAACAGAAGCCCTTGGATCAAAGATCCAACGGTGGGGAAAATTCCCCAAATCACTCAGAGAAAGATCTCTTTAACAAATCTATGGACACTATATAAAGGCCCATAGACCTCAATTCAAAGGCATCAACATTCTTGAAAAAAAAAATTCAAGAGCTTCAAACAGAGAGAACTCTAAAAAAGTTTTCAAGAAAAAGGTAAAAACCTTCACAAACTAGAAGAAATTTCTTCTAATAGATCATTGATCTAAAAATAAGATCAATGATCTTCACATAATAAACAGTGCTTTGCACTTCTTATGAACCAATGGTTCTTTAAAACAAGAAAAACAAAATAAAGAATAGTGCTTTGCACTTCTTTTATGAACCATTGGTTCTCGAATCTAAAAGATTCTTAAATCATAGTGCCTTGCACTTGCAAACTGCGCTGTTGCGCTCCTGGATTGGCGCAAGCCACCAGAGCGCGCCACGTGTCAGCAGCGCAGGCGTAGCGCATTAGCGCAGCGCACTGCGCTTGCGCGACATGTGTCAACACTACAAGCGCTTGCGCTCTCTGATTGGCGCAAAGCGCCTGATAAATGCAAGACATTTCTTAAAGGGCCAGGCCCAAATCAAAAAGACCAAACAGGCTTAATTAAATTGATGCTCTGCATCATTTATAGATGGGCAGAGCCCAAACAAAATAATAAAAATGCTATGCATTTTAAAAAGGGGCAGAGCCCAAACAGTAGATGCCTTGCATCATTCATAAATGAGCAAAGCCCAGAATAAATTGATGCTCTGCATCTTTTATGGGCAGAGCCCAAACAAAAAAATATATATAGAAAATAATGCAATGCATTATTTAAAAATGGGCCAAGCCCTGGCACAGGTCTAATAGACCAAAAACAAATTAAAGTGTTGAATATTTTTCAACTGGACTTAGCCCAATCATGGCCGTAAGTCCTCAAACTAAATTGACTGAGCGAGATTGCTCTCCTAAATCAATTTACGACCGGTTCAAGGGTACATCTCCGAACTCCTTTGACTCTTATCGTTGTAATCCTTCAACGACGTCAGAGAGGTGACGGGTCCCAACGACCACACGTTAATATTGGACCGAAACGTCCCTAAACTAATAACGGACCGAAACGTCCCTAAACTAATATCGGACCGAAACGTGCCTAAACTAATAACGGACCGAAACGTCCCTGAACTAATATCGGACCGAAACGTCCCTAAACTAATAACGGACCGAAACGTCCCTAAACTAATATCGGACCGAAACGTCCCTAAACTAATGATGGACCGAAACGTCCTTAAACTAATATCGGACCACTACGTCCCTAAACTGGAATATAGACCACCACGTCCCTAAACTGGAATACGGACCACTACGTCCCTAAACTGGAACATAGACCACCACGTCCCTAAACTGGAATACGGACCGCCACGTCCCTAAACTGGAATACGGACCGCCACGTCCCTAAACTGGAACATGGACCGCCACGTCCCTAAACTGGAACATGGACCGCTACGTCCCTAAACTGGAACAATAGAGTTTCCAAACGCTCTTTTGCCGGATCTAAACGGTCCCGTTTAAGTTAATCTTAGCCCCAAATACGGCTAACGTATCCTTAAACACTCAAATGGACTATAAAACTCCAAATCAATTTTGGTTCAAGGGTACATCTCTGAAATCCTCTGACACCTATCGTTGTAATTCTTCAACGACGTCAGAGAGGTGACGAGTCCTGACGGCCATATAATAAATGGATCACCACGTTAAGTTGATCTTAGTCTCAAACAGGACTAATGTATCCTTAACGGATGTTTAAGTTGATCTTAGCCTCAACACGGCTAATGTATCCTTAAACTAAAAACACAAAACCCAAATCTAAGTAAATACGGATTTGGACTAATCCATGTCCTACGGGCGACGGCATTACTCAGTCTCCGTATACAATCCACGGGCAACCACAAACAAAACAAACACGCACGACACGAAGTGAAATTCTGGAGAAGGAGAAAGTGGCTACCGCGATGTGGTAGCGTAATTAACTGCAGGGGCTTGCGTCTGCAGGGAAGAGAGACCCCACAATCAAAAACCCCTCTAGCGAGGGGGAATCTGACAAAGTCTGCTACATTGGACGCATCCGTCTAAACCTCCGATACACGGTGCCATAAATCAACTTGGAATTTTCGGAGAGGTAGACGGATAAAACTATATAGCATCTGCCCCGAATCTCAGGCAAGACGTTCTCGCGTCGTCGCCGTCCTTTGGAGGGGAACAGTTTTCTATCACCCGTATTTAACATTCGGTTAAATACGGATTTATCTTTTCTTGATGAGGGTGAGTCATGCTTCTAGAAGGTTCTAGAAGCGGTGATGAGGCTAGTGAGTCATTTGAGCTTTAATGGTGCATTTAATGTTCTTTTGCAAGGTGTCATTTATATTAATGGAGTTTTGTTTGTGCTAAGATATTTTTTCCTTGATCTTTTGCTTATGGTCACCACTCCTCTCCTACACTCACCCCCTCTCCTCCTTTTAAGTGGCCGGCCCTTCCTTGTGAAGGATTATGGTTGTTCATTTGAGGGAAAAGATTATGATAGTGTTTTGGTGTATGGAAATTAGATAGCTACAATTCTCATTTCACCCGATTCAAATGGCAACTTCATTAACCGTTTGTCCATAGCCTTGGACGTAACGAGACAAAGTGTTCTACTCATTCTCTACTTCATCTTGGTCGTCTCTTTTAGCAAACTTGATGACCGAGTTGCCTCGGTTCAGAGGCGGGAGCCCATTTAAAGATCCGTCGACGTGGTGCCACCTGAACGAGAAGACTGGAGTTCAAGAAGATCGGGGCAGCCGCAACAAAGTGTGGGATGATGGTTGAAGATCGAAGGACTCGGATCATTCGGTATAACGTTTCTACCCTATTTGTAATTTTTTAGTTTAGCTTTAATGGCAGATCCGGGTTACGGTACACGATAGCGCCAGTTTGTAAAAAGTTTTTGTTCCTCATTTGGCGTCTGTTAGACGGCTGGGGCGCTACCGTGAACTTACAGTGGTATCAGAGCCTCACCATTAAGCTATACTAACTTGTGCTAACGCGTTTAAAAGATCGATCGAACGGAATTTTCGAAATCACAATTTTCAAGTGCTTAATTTTCTGTCGATTTTTAAAAGGGTTTAAAAATAATTTTACATATCACAGAAAATTAAGCAGCGTTTTTAAAGCATACGGCTGAAAATTGGGCACGTGATCCTACAGTAACGCCGCGGAACCGCGGTCAAAACTAGGGTTTGACCGCGGAACCGCGGCCGTTATGTGGGAACAGTAATCCAATTTTTCCCAGTGTGTTTGTTTTTGGAAATTGTGGGTTTTTGTATATTTATTTTCGGCCCAGATTTTGTTACTGTACAGCAGATGTACGTGGGGCCCACTTCGGGAAGTTTAGTCGATCGAAATTTTAAACTTGTTATTTTACAATATTTACATTATATCTCCGACCGGGAATGTCATTTGATCGGTAAACCGCGTCTAATTGCTATAGTTCTTTTAGATAGGATTGCGAACGTGACATTCACGTTGATGTTCTGTGTTGTGCTGTGATGTTGCGGATTTTTCGTGGTGGATAGCAGGGTGCAATGCTAGTGCAGTTTGGATTTATTTGTACTTTTGATATTGCGGGGCGAGCGTCCAATATGTGGACTGCAGTTACTGCCTGTTTGTATAATATTCTTTTGGGGCACGACCGGGTTGAGGTCGATGTACCTGTTGTACATATTTTTATTTCTGTACTAGGTTTATCCCGTGATGGAGTGCACGGATAGCCGGGTTCTGGAGGGCAACGGGTCCGTATCTCATGGATTTAAGAGGCAGAGGGACCTCACTCTAGAATTGACAGACTATTCGCCGCACTCGTAGGGGGTACAGGTTGACCCAAGGAGGGGTGCTCAATTTACCGGATTCCGTGAAGTGCCGGGTGTTCCATTCACTATACTGTGGGGGACTACCTCGCTTCAGGTTTTGGCGGGTAACTTACCGCACCCGTAGGGGTCTAGGTTTCATTGCACAGGCTATCCACACGACCAGGGGAACGTCGGGTTTCAGTAGCGGCTCTGTGAAACCCGAGGATCCCAGATTATCTGTATTGTTCTGTGATACTTATTACTTTTCTGTAATGTTGCATATTATCACGCCTGGAGCGATTATTGTATATTAGTATATACTATTAGATGTTGTATATGTTTTACACCCGCGCTAGTCCAGCCCCCGCTCTGTTGTTAGTTAAGTAACCTAACGGGTGATGACGGGACCCAGTGGCGAATGCGGATGGCATATACGTACATTTTATTTTTCGTTCTTTTCTGGTGTGATTGATTGATGGGACTGCATTGATTCTGATCAATGCAAAGTAAAACAAACCTATATTTGATGTTGTTGGAACCAATTTTAAAAGTGTTATTACAAAGACGTTTCCTTTTGTCATGTATAGCGGTATTCATTTGGAATATCCTGCACCTCATTCGACGAGGCAAGGGCTGATATCCCTTCACCGGGAGAGACCCCTTGGGCAGAAGTTTGCGTCAGGGTAATAACTTCAATATAGTCGATTACAAGTTGCTTTGCATTGCGGTATTCAGTTAGAATATCCTGCACCTCATTCCACGAGGAAAGAGCCGAGATCCCTTCACCGGGAGTGACCTCTTTATCAAAGGTTTTCGCCACTATATTTTTATAAAAAGCTATCAGGTTCCTTCAACGAGATCAAGTTCATTACGTTAAAGGTTTTTTTGCCAAAAACCAGCCGTAGCTCTCCGTCGTATCTTATGGATGGTCAGTAGTATTCAAGCTATGTTTGTTGGCTTTCGTCAAGGCATAGTGCTTGGTAGCTGCTGGGGTTTTCATTTGTAGCATAGATAGATGTGTTGGTTTGGGACAGTCGTATTACCTTGTTGGCTTTCGTCAAGGGTATGTACGGGTGGGTTCAAATTAACCTGGACAATGACGGGCAGAACTTGACATGTGACTTATGATTTGTTGGCTTTCGTCAAGGTCATAAGAGCATGGGGCAAAAATCACATCGGGAGTTTCAAACATACAGGAAACTTGCCAGGCATGCGCATACCTTCTGGAGTGTGATAACTTGAGTGGCTTCCATCAAGTTATCATGCGATGATAGTTGGATCCCGATTCTCACTGATGAGTTGGTTTACTCCTCGGATGATCCCGACTAATTCTTCTTTCAGATTTGGAGGAGAATTTGAGATTACAGTGGGAGGTTTCCTGATTAGATAAAGTGATAACCATTCTGATCTAGGTTAGAGTGCACGCAGAGTGTTTCTTTTCTCTCTCTCTTTGGCAGCGACCTTTGACCGACCCTAGACTATGACTCAGTAACCAAGTTGACCGAACCTTCTTAAAATACTGGCTTTTGGTTTGTCCGAGTTGCATAAGTCATTGCCGCTCCTTCTTTTTCCCTTTGTATTTCTCAGAACACCCCGTATTACTACGGACATCCACTTCCATTGGATAGATCCATCGTATGGTTATATACAAACTCGAAGGTACTACTTCGAGGATGGATCCAGGTTCAGGAGAAATAGAATTGGTTTATTCAGTTGTCTTTTATTATCACATTCTCTCAGGTTGAGAGGGCTCCTTAGTTTAAGAGAGTACACCTATTACGCTTATTGGATAGTCTTATTCCAAACCATAGGCAGGTGCCGAAAGGTAGGGAATGAAGAAAACCAATTAGCCTAAGTAGGGTGTGCAGAAGGTAATATGTAAAAACAAGATAAAGGGATTAGAAAGAGGATAAAGTAAATTGCGACTGTTATAATTCACGACCAAACCTCGTACTTCATCGCCACTCCTATTTCACCTTTGCTTTTTCCCCAGTTCGGGAGAAATAGAATAAGGTATTATTCAGTTATCTTTTATCATCACCTTCTCTCAAGTTGCGAGTACTCCTAAGATTAGGAGAGTACACCTATTATGCTTACTGGATAGTCTTCTTCCAAACCATAGCCTGATGTCGAACGGTAGGGAAGGAAGAAAACCATTTAGCCTAACGATGGTGTACAGAAGGTAATGACTAAAGACAAATAAAGGGATTTGGAAGATGGCAAGGAGATATACGGTTAAAATCATGAATTGGATTATGGAAGAGGCATTACTAGGAATACCAGGATACCCCTACGAAACATTTTCATGTTTCAGTGCATTATTAAAAGAAAACTGATTTCCCGATTAGATACTTACTCCAGGGTATATATTTACCAGGTTTCATTCTCATATCTGGATGGTTTTACAGATGATGAGTGGGAGTAAGTTATTGGGAATTAGGAGATCATCCTCATTATATCGGAATTCGTTGTAATTGGTGATATTTGAGGAAGTCGCCTGGGTACAGTTTTCAACCTACGACGCACAGGTTGTGAGTTATTCAACTCAGCGGACTTATACAGAGTATTGTATGTTGTCTAGTGTCCGTCAGGACAAAGGGGTAGGTCCACGTACTATGTTCTGTTTACTTGTGACTTCTCTAGTTTTTAGACAAGTGTTTCGTAGAAATACAATGTCTAGGTTTTGAGAAGTTATGGGTATAAGAATAAAGTAGAGAACCAGGTATCACAAGTATCGGGATTCTTCAAAAAGATCGAAGATGTAGATTCTTGTGATTGGTATTCAGATGATAGTAATGGTTTTAAGAAACTTGTTTCTTTTTCAGGTTACACATAATTGGATGGATTCCTAAGTTGAGTAATGCTGATTAGCCTTTTTCCATTAAGTTGTTATGCACTGGAGACAGCTGTATGATTTGAATCTGGTTCCAATTAAATTAGTGCCTCTGTTTCTATATTGGATATAGAATGGTTCAGATCTTAACGATGTTAAGATACGGAGAGTTGTCCAGCTTATGCTTAAAACCAGACACTGGATAACTCAAGGCACGTTTCTGTAATGGCAGTTTGTGGGTTGACCCTGGCTTTGACGAGGGTTGACTTTCTACCATCTGGAAGATCAATAGTGATATTGTACTTGACTCGCCACAGTTTTAGTAAAAAGGATTTTTTCAGAAAACAGTAGTGGGAGTATGGTAGAACTGGAAGTGATTCCAGAACAGCAAACGATTACGGAAAATTTAATAGGACCTATATATTCAATCGGGTTTGACATTCTATTAGCCACTCCACAGATATAGTGGGTAACCTCAGACACCCGAGAGGTACTCCGGTAGCCTCAAGGACGGTGACAGGGAAGTTCTTGTTTACCCAGACTTGACTCTACTGTTGTTTCGGACTATGAGACCCGGCAGGAGGATAAGTATAGCGTCGTTCTGAACTGGCTTTAGAAGTGCACGTATATATTATTCTGCCAGAGGGTTGTCGTAGTCAGTGGGAGCAGCGGAAGCATAGTGGGTAAGAAGCTTATGTCTATTTATAGGCTTGAGCAGATATAGCGGAGATTAGATCATCTAATTTTTGATGTGACAGTCATAGGTTTGACTTCATCAAAATAGGGGATGGATCTGTTAAGAAGGTAGTAGGGTGTGATGTCCTGGTATTTGGATGACATACACAGAGTAGGAAGTAAAATTCCTATACCACGATCGGTTCTACTGTGGTCGTCACACAGTTGTTTCTCCACAAAGGATATGGATATAATATCAGACATTCTGGTTACTAGATCTATGGTTTTAGATCTAGATTTGGGTAGTTTCCCAATATGGGTACTTTGACAATATTCTAATAGTATTTTAGAATAGATGACTCCTGGCATGGTGGTGTACCTGCAGATGATGGAGCCACCCTCTCTAAAGGTGTCTTAGAGACTAAAGGAGAGAGGGAAGTGCATGATTGACAGATCACTTGCTTAGGCAATTGAGTCAATCATGAGATGTCAAGTACCACACCAGATGTTGTTTTTGCACTTGATGCGATAAGTTTATATTAATCCAATCCTGAAGAAACATAAGGAAGCAGTTTTAGAACATAAGTGCTTGTTCTACGGATTTGATGACGGCAGCCTCCTTCGGAAGACGGTTATCATTCCAGGCTTCCAAGGTGACATGGCTGACAGAGTGATTGTCAGAGTCATAGTTTTCCCTCTGACAAGGGACAATATTATGGACAGGTGGTCCAAGAGGATACTGTGGGAGGCATGGTGCTAGATACTGATTAGGTTCAGTTATCGATACAGTCTAAGAAGTTTGGATTTGGAGTTCATTTATGAACTAGGTCCCATCAGATATTCAGACATATTCTAAGACAGGTATTACTCGATTCGGGAGATGGCTTTCTCCGCGAATTTATGATTTAGAGAGATATAGAAAGAAACATCAGGGCGGATCCACTCACTGAGGCTATTTCTCGAACACAAGAGTTTTACAAACTAGCTTTGTGAAACTGATTAGTAGAGAAGTTGGGTGTTCGGTATCACACGAGCTGTGAGTATGCGACATCGCAATAATTAGCCTTAAGTGCAAGTGGGAGATTGTTGGAGATAGTGCCCTCAAAGTCAATTATTGGATCGCAGGTACGTGATTGCAATGATTGAGGCAGGACTTATACCGATATGACAGTCTTACTCGAGATGATAGTATGCTATCTGGTTTGTCTTTATCATCGTATATATGCTTTAGTTCACTATTGCATGATGATAGAGCCCATAGGATTCATGCTTGACTACCAGCAGTATGATGGCGATCATATACGTGGGAGCTGGGGTCTATAAGCACATCCTTAAAGTGTCCCTAGTCGAGGGAGTTTCGAGACAGGGCATCGATACTCCAGAGTAGACTAGTGTATACAGTCGAGACCCCGACGAGGGGCGGTGGCCGGTCTTATAAGCCACTGGTGTCAGTTGGATCACCTGAGATGTATTCAGGTGCTCATTAGGTTATGAGTACACCGGACAGGACTCGCCGGGAACATGCTAGTTGGTATTATACATATCGTCAGATAGCAGTTCCCTGGTGACATGTGTACAGGTTAGTTTGTCGACCTGAGATCGTTATTTATCTCGTGTGAGTTCCCACTGTGCTTAGATTACTACCCTACCACGCTCAAAGGAGTTGTGCAAACATGTTTTAGTTGGATACATCCCCGAGCCACATGTAGGCAGTGAGCGGATCGTCGGGGATTCGTCTCTCCCGATATTGGGGGTTGATGTCGCACAGTGCACGGGTGGCCATCACTAGAAATCCTCGGCCGAGGTAGTGGAGAATTACTGATTTGGATCAGTAGTTTCTCAGGTGGTGATGGGCTTCATGCCGACACGATTTATCGCGTTATTAGGGGTCTGACTTTATCCACCCCCTAGACTCGATATGCGATACTCTTTATACGAACGGACCGGACTGTATATACATTGTCACTGTCAGGCTCAGTAGGGTTTATAGATGAGTTCGCTCGTCAGCTTCCCTTCCAATCAATACATAGGCAAACGTTACGTACAGCTCGTACCTCTGACGTGCTAGTGGTTATACCCAGTGCCAGTGTGTTGATGAGTCATTAGAGTCCCCCACAGACACTTTCCCAAGTTCGGGCGAAACGTTGTAGAGGCCGTATGGTTTTATGGCAGGGTTCGGAAAATGCACGTGCGTTTTCGCACGTGTCATTTTTCGGGCAGATAATACTGGTCGGCTTTGGTTTAAGCCGGATCCGAGTATTATACTGTGTAGATATAATATCTTTGTCTCAGTTGCATTTGTATTCGGTCGTAATACAAATGCGGGTATGTTTATACTGATACGGGGTTATCTTGAAATTCGTTTCAGGGTCACTTTTGGAAGTTGCCGGTTTCCAGTTTTCTATCACCCGTATTTAACATTCGGTTAAATACGGATTTATCTTTTCTTGATGAGGGTGAGTCATGCTTCTAGAAGGTTCTAGAAGTGGTGATGAGGCTAGTGAATCATTTGAGCTTTAATGGTGCATTTAATGTTCTTTTGCAAGGTGTCATTTACATTAATGGAGTTTTGTTTGTGCTAAGATATTTTTTCCTTGATCTTTTGCTTATGGTCACCACTCCTCTCCTACACTCACCCCCTCTCCTCCTTTTAAGTGGCCGGCCTTTGCTTGTGAGGGATTATGGTTGTTCATTTGAGGGAAAAGATTATGATAGTGTTTTGGTGTATGGAAATTAGATAGCTACAATTCTCATTTCACCTGATTCCAATGGCAACTTCATTAACCGTTCGTCCATAGCCTTGGACGTAACGAGACAAAGTGTTCTACTCATTCTCTACTTCATCTTGGTCGTCTCTTTTAGTAAACTTCATGACCGAGTTGCCTCGGTTCAGAGGCGGGAGCCCATTTAAAGATCCGTCGACGTGGTGCCACCTGAACGAGAAGACTGGAGTTCAAAAAGATCGGAGCAGCCGCAACAAAGCGTGGGATGATGGTTGAAGACCGAAGGACTCGGATCATTCGGTATAACGTTTCTACCCTATTTGTAATTTGTTAGTTTAGCTTTAATGGCAGATCCGGGTTACGGTACGCGATAGCGCCAGTTTGTAAAAAGTTTTTGTTCCGCATTTGGCGTCTGTTAGACGGCTGGGGCGCTACCGTAGACTTACAGCAAGTACGTTAGTGTTAAAGCGTGAATGAATAAGTGAAGTGACGCGTACTTGTACACAATCAGCGGAACCAGTTAAATTATTGCATTGTCGACGCCTATGGGGTATATATATGTGTAACTATAACTGGAATGGGACGGTTATGGAAGCACTTATATTAGTGTCATAGGTAAGACGTCGAGTACTGTCCATTTATCTTGGATACCAGTCGAGACATGCTTGTTGGAGACCTTGTCTCCAGTTCTCGTATAGACCTGTCATGGAGCGACTAGCATTTGGATTCATAGTTGGTGTTTGATGTAGACCGTGGGTGTGTAATAGTTTGAGTGTGAGTTCGATCAACGGAATCTCGGGGGTCCCACTGTCGGCATATACAGCGATTTCGGGAGTCATATGGATGATATTACTGATTATTAGCGAGCGTGATTCGGGCCCGTGTTCCCTTGACCCTGGGGTCTACCCTTGGGTTGGAGATACTCCTGCGGTGGTTGACGCACACACTTGGACTGACGATAGGTTTAGCGGTCTGGACAGTGAGACTTAGAGACTAATAGGTTTAGTGACATGGACATGCATTGATTACTGATTCGTTATACCTGCTTTATTGTTTACCTGCATTGGTTACTTCATGCTCATGTCATCACTCCAAGTTTAATGTTTCTTGTTCATCATCATTTGCACGTGTTTACATATGTATTTATATATATTACTATTGTGTCGCTCTAACGACCTAAGTATGCATGCTCAGAGAGAGAAGTGGACTTAGCTCGGGTCAGGATCTGTTGTACCTCGAGGATATCGCGGACATCTAGATCAGCCATGCCAGCGCTGTCTTTTCCTTGATTTCCATCTGGTTAGTTTTGTATCTATTTTGGTAGTATTTGGTGTCTGCATTTCACATTACATGTGCATTGATTACGGATTACCACGTAATGCTAGAAGCCAAAGTGTGACTACGGCAGGATATTTTCTTGACCGTAGGAGCATGGCTAGTCTTGTCACCCCTCGTATTCTGTATTTTGGGAAGCGTGGCGTGGCATGGTTTTGTTGGTATCAGAGCTAAGGTTTGTTTGGATTGAGATTATAGTTTCCGACTGGAGCTTGATAATCTAAGCCACCCTGTCGGTTTAGATTGTAAACTTGTTATCCTTGACCTTGATTCATATATCGTGTTCTGCTACATATTTTGATCTTATCCGCTAGAATGTTTGGGTGACTTAGTAGAGTTATATGATTGTAACTATAAACTGCAGTATGGTTATAAGGCAGCACTCTGCTTGAGTGACTTGGAGTTCTACATTTGATTTCCACTCATTTGAGTTCCACCTCACCATATCTTCTTGTTTCGTTGTCCATTCTACGTCTTATTCTGATTCTTATATATCTCGTACCTTATGTCGTTCTAAAATTGTTGTTTCAGGACCATATCTTCCAACGACTCTTCTTCTACTTCCACTCCCCAGAGTCAAACCGCCGAGATTTTGGGTGTACTGCAAGGATTAATGGAAGCCCAAGAGCGAACAAATGATCTCATACCTGAAGGACTAAGAAGGAAAATAGCTCAGACACCAACGGAAGCCCCCAATCATAGGAGAATTCCTGTTAGACAAAGAAGTAGTGTGCAGATGAAGTGCTCATTTGTTACTCAGCAACAGAACCAGTGGAGAGCCCAGCGTTGTGGTTATTGCAAGAGGCCAGGACACTTTCAGAGGGACTGTCGCCGGGACAAAGGGCAGTGCTTGATTTGTGGATCTGACGAATATCTTGTCAATAGTTGCCCTAGAAGAAAGGAGTTGCAAGGTAAAGATTCATCAACGCCTTCCAAATCTGCTTGAGCGGCTTGGTTGTTTTCGTACTTAAATTCGAGGACGGCAGGACCTAGCACAAGATTCAGACCTGCCTTCCGAGATCGCGGAGATTAGATATCGACACAGAATTGTCACTTTTCCCGCTTTCAATAAAGACATTGTTATTTTGTTGCGTAGTTGTTTCTTTCGTTCAAACCTTGTATCTGTTGAACTCCTTGGTTTAAATGTGATAAAATTATAAATTGCGACTAAGTACTTTTATTGTATCCATTTACACTAAGTAATCCTCTATTTTCAAATTTTTCAATAGTTCAAATTTACGCTGCCTATTTTATTTTCTAATAGATTGTCCTAATGATATTTTCATACTATCGTTCTTTTATTAAGTAGTTCTATTTTCATGTCTTTTATTTCGATTTTATCTACTTTAATTTCAGGATGTCATCACGAGTTATTTGCTACTTTATATTTCCTTTAACGTTTTATTGCTTAATATATTATCATTCACACTCATTTAGTTGTTGGTGTTCTGCTGTTTAACTCTCAAAATTTATATCACTAGCTGTTTTGGTTTTTCTTTAAAATGGGTTTCATATTAATTTTCTATATAGTATTCTTTTTTTTTGTTCATATTTATACCAACTATCTTTTGTTTTCGTATTTACATTTACTTACGTATGCACGTGCTCCAATCGATTTAAATTTCCTATGTACTGTAATATAAATTATGATTATCTTATATGCTAATACATTTTTATTTACTTGTACATGCATCATTATCTCGGTATTATCTTAGTTTCCTTTGTATTGTGTTATCTCCGCACTTTTGCAAATATAGATTAGTCACGGTCTTTACGTTTATTGTTGATATCTAGTTTGTTTACTAGCCACCTATATTTTCATTTTGTTTTCCCCTATATTTTACCTTATGAGTATTCTCAACTTATTATATAATTGCTTGATTCGTAGTAGTTTTGGTTCTTAAGGCCTATCAGCCAACCCTTCATTATTGTTTATTATTGTCGTTCTATTTTAATTGGGTTTGTATACATGTAGTTTATCGCTATTGATAGTTGTGTCCTTATGTGTGACTGTTCCTTTTAACTGCTCTAGTTCTTATATATAAATATTTGATTTTCATCTAATTGCTTTTACGTAAATCGCTACATAGTGGTATTTGATTTTGTTGATTTTCGCATGGCATATTATAGCTTGTCGTTATTTTAAATTTCGAGGAAGAAATTTTATGTAAGTGGGGTATGATGTAATACCCGGTATCTGGTATGTACAAAAATTTGTATATTTTTTTAAAACTTTATTTCTTATATTTTTCCAAATATTTTCCCTATATTTCTCCTATTTCATTTTCCGTTAAATCCTATTTTTCCTAATTATTTTCCCACTCTTATTTTAATTTTTTAATTAATTTTCATCTAATTTTTCCTACCCAAATCCAACCCCCACTCCCCAGCCCAAACTATTCCCTAACTACCCGACCCGACCCAACTCCCCACCCGCTTCTTCTTCTTCTTCTCGCTCTTCATTTCCCGCCCTTCCCACGATCTCCCACTCCCGCGCCCACGTCCCAACGGCCGTGCCCACTCCCCCATCTTCCTCACGCTACCCTCCACGACCCGCTCCCCTCATCCCACGTCCTCACGTCCTCTCCCCCTCACCTTCTTTTCTCTCGCTACCTTCACGAGAACCCAAACCCACGTCCTAGCCCTCGCCTCTGCCCTCGACATCGTTGTCGCTTCGACTTCTGTCACTCCCCGCTTCCCAGTATACAAGCAGAGGACGCGACGAGACCGCTACGTATTTACTCTGAAGTAAATACACTAAGCGTATCTAAGCAATATAAATAAAAATGCATAAGAGACAAAGACAATAGGTATATCTGAACAAGAACTTTATTTATTAACATTTTTTTGTACAATGCATGGAAAAGTAAATACATCTGAATGAAAGCAATGCCTAAACAGTGGCATAATAGAAATGAAAAGTACTGAAATAAAATGTGTACAATGAAACTAGAGCTCTGGATTGTAGGCAAGCTGATTTAAGTCCTCGCTGGTAGGCTCGATCTCCTGAGTGTCCAGATCACCTGGCAATATTTCAAAGACGAAAGGGAAGGAAAGTCGTCAGCAAACAATCGCTCGGTAAGTCCCAAAGATAAGGGAGAAATAGAATAGACAGAGAGAGAAAGTAGTTTTTAAAGTTGTATTTTATGGTTAACGCTGTTGTTTGTAGCTTGGTATAGAAGGATGCCAGTGTATACGAGAGGAGTCTCTATATGGCAGAGACTAAGGGCAACAGGAGTACAAGGAACCGTTTATACCACGGTACAACAGCAACGGAAATATAGGTTAGGTGTCTTAAGTCTTGCAGTCTCGTGCCACTTCTAACACCTTCCGTACCAATCTACCCCTTAGAAACCCCGCGATGTATTGATTGTATGGTTATATTGTCTTGTAAATTGTAATGTCTTGTATTATAGCTTGTACAGATGGATGACTTGCCAGAACCATGATATCAGTAAAATGGATGTAACTGGAGAATCATGTAAATGGAAGTATATCCATGGTTCGGTTCGGTCAATACAGATTGAATAGATTGAATATATGGATTCATGGATTCATATTGAATTGTAGATTTTGCTTGAATTATATTGAAGTCAGATTATTTAATATGAGACTCGGTCTGAGTCAGACAATTAGAAAAGAAATTGAATCCTGAATTAGGTTTTGGTGTTATCGGTAACCGCTGCACAGGGGCGGCAGGATTTGTGTCTTTTTCAAAGACGATTATCGTATTGATAACACCGTTTGTCAAGTTGTCTACCTTAAATAGGCAAGCACCAACTTCTCCGGCTCTCTGAGGCTCAAGAGATTGGTCCCGCTTAAACCTATATTTAGTAGGGTCTTTAGGGTAATTTATAGAACTTGAGGGGGTTTTATGTAAAATAATTTTGTATACCTTTCAAAATACACCCCAAGTATCTAATTATCGTCTTTAGAGTTTTTCTTAGATGTAGATTTTATATATGTGACATTTCTAGTAAAAATAGCCTAATTTCATAATATAGGGTATTTAATTGTAATATTGAACTTGTATGGAATTTCATGGTATTTTCGTGTAAAGTGATTCTTTTGATATAGAAAAGTTGGAATATTTATATTATATGAAAAATAGATATTTTGATGATGCATATATATATTTATTTATATAAAAATAATTTTTAATATATTATATTTCTAGAAATCTCATTTTCTTAAGATTTGTATTTTTAAATCTCTTGAGACCGAATGCTCATTGCGGAGGTCTGAATCTCGCACTACTAAACCCAGTGATGTGCGATAATCCACACCATCCCAGTCGGGTTCCCCAAAAATGGGTTGTAGCTGCACTTTGCAAAGATTTGAAAAAAATACGTAATCTTGTAGAAAACAGTTTTTATAAGTTAAAGGTGGTTTTGTGTAAAATGGTATTTCCCGAATCTATATTTCCCAAAAGGTATTATGCTATATTGCATATGAGTTTTGTGAAGAGGTAGGTCATTATCTCGTGATCTACCTAAAGGTATAGCAAGATTTATGATGTTTTAAAGTCAAAACTAAACTACATGGTATTTTACTGAAAAAGTACGATAAAAATTTCAATAGGAATTATTTTGCTATGAAACTTGTTCAAAATGTTTTGTTAATGATTAATAATCAAGATGTAAGAGTTTAATATGGTTGTGTTAAGGAAAATTGAACTTTATAAAGAAAACCGAATCGGAAGTCGGATTTAACTCCGCTTCCGTCGGGTTTTAGTAAAAGAAATTTTAAGAATAGATTAGAGAAGAGCGAGGTGGGACTTATGGGTTTAGATTCAAGAGAAGAGGGAGAAGAAGTGGAAGGAGGCGCCGGTACGTCGTTTCGTCACCGGGAGCTCCTAGGGCCGTCGTCGGAAAATTGCCGGAGCTTCGCTCTTTGCTAACTCCAATTGCATATTAAAATTCTATTGAGTTTTCTTTAGAGTTTGGACAGAATTGTGAGTGAGTGGGGCGTATTTAGGGGTGGTATTTATAGGGTAATCTAGGATTTAGGGTAGGTGAAAGGTTGTGAAGAAAAAATATATTAAATTGTATTAAAAAATTGTATTTATTGAGATTTTAAAGGGCTCTGTTAATTTCCAGAAAATTTAAAGTATACAGGGGAGTTAAGAAGACAAAAAGGCACAACTTTCATGTTGGGCCAAAACTGATTCACCCGAGCTCGGCCGGCGGCGGCGGCCGAGTCGGGCCGGGGTCGGTCGTCGGTTGATCTTCCTCTAGTCCAGTTTGGTTTTAGTGTGACGTGGGATTTTTACGAGTTATGCACGTGTAGACTCTTGGACTTCTAAAAATTTAAAAGAAAATATATTTAAAAATAATGTGGGGGATGGGATTTGAACTCTGGTGCTTTGGTTCGGCAGTGCAAAGTCTTACCAACAAGCTACAAGCTCCTTCTTGCAATTAAAAAAGCAAAACAATTACTTATAATACTCACAGGAATTGAAAATACTCCAAGTGTACATTGACTTTTAAACAAATTTTTGTACACTAAAATTGGAGTTGTTACAGTCCACCCTCCCTACAAAAATTTCGTTCTCGAAATTTACAAATTTTATTTTAAGGACTAGTTTACAAAGAGGTGAGGATATCTTACACGCATCTCATCTTCCCTTTCCCATGTCGATTCTCCTGGAGTGTCTTTTCTCCACATCACTCGAACCAAGTTGACTTCCTTGTTCCGAAGTGACTTCACTTTTCTATCCAGGATCTCCACAGGTTGTTGCTCACAAGATAAGTCGGGCTGTACAGTGAGCTCGGAATGATCGAGAATGTGGCTGGGGTCACTCACATACCTTCTGAGTTGGGATATGTGGAACACATTATGCACTCCTTCCAATGAAAGTGGAAGTGCCAAGCAGTATGCCACTTCACCGACCCGTTCGAGTATTTCGAACGGTCTAATGTATCGTGGACTTAGCTTACCCCGTCTTCCAAATCGGATCACTCCACGGTTCGGAGATATCTTTAGAAATACATGATCTCCTGGCTGGAACTCCAAGTGACGTCGATTTGCATTAGCCCAATGTTTCTGTCGATCTTAGGCTTTGCGCATTCTTTCCCTGATAGTACGAACCATATCAACAGTTGCTAATATCATCTCAGGTCCAAGAAGTTCTCTATCTCCGATATCATCCCAACTTAATGGCGATCGACACTTCCTTTCATATAGCGCTGCAAAAGGTGCTATTCCTATGCTTACTTGGTAGCTGTTGTTGTATGAAAACTCCACAAGATGTAGGCGATCTTCCCACGATCCTCCGAAGTCTAACATACACGCTCTGAGCATATCCTCCAAGATCTGAATAGTTCGCTCAGACTGACCATCTGTTTGTGGATGATAAGCCGTGCTGAAGTTCAGACTTGTTCCCAAGATCGCTTGCAGACTCTGCCAAAATTGCGATCGGAACCTGGTGTCACGATCGGAGACAATGCAGACCGGTACTCCATGAAGTCTCACAATTTCCTGTATGAGTTCATGGGTATCAGAGATAGTACATATTTGAAAAGTTTAAATCTTACTTAGATTCTTACCTCCATGTACTTCTTTGCTAATCTCTCAGTTGATTGGCCAACTCGAAATGGGATGAAGTGAGCCGACTTTGTGAATCGATCCACAATAACCCATACCGCATCGTTACCTTTTGTGCTGCGAGGAAGTGCAGTCACAAAATCCATTTTAATGTGTTGCCACTTCCATTCTGGGATCGGTAACGGTTGAAGTAATCCAGCAGTCCTGTGATGTTCAGCCTTTACTTGCTGACACACCAAGCATTTAGCGACGCTTTTGGCTACTTCACGCTTCATTCCATGCCACCAGTAATTTTGACGTAGATCTTTGTATATCTTTGTACCTCCAGAGTGTACTGAATAGGGAGAGCTGTGAGATTCTTTCATTAACTCTTCCCGAACAGAACCTTTTGGTACACAAAATCTGCTGCCGTATCTCAAAGATCCGTCTTCATGGATGATGAAGTCTGTTCTGAGTCCATTCTCTACTTGTTCTCTGATCTTTTGCAACTTAGCGTCACTTGCTTGAGCTGCTTTGATCTGATTGACAATGGTAGATTGAACTTGTAAATTCATCAAACTTGAAGCATTATCTGACATGACTACTTCAATCTCCATCTGATGCAAGTCTTGTTGAAGCTTCCATTGTGCGGTGAGATTCATCGATAATGGTTGACGACTAAGGGCATCAGGTACCACATTCACCTTTCTTGGGTGATATTGCAGGTTGATGTCGAAGTCTGCCATGAGTTCTAACCATCGTCTCTGCCGCATATTCAACTCCTTTTGAGTAAACACATATTTCAGGCTCTTGTGATCTGTGTATATGTTCACTCGTTCACCAAGAAGATAATGGCGCCAAATCTTAAGAGCAAAGATAACGGCTGCCAACTCTAAATCATGCGTCGGACAATTGCGCTCATGAGTCTTCAGCTGTCTTGAAGCATAAGCCACAACTTTACCGTGCTGATGTAGAACACATCCTAATTCCTTACCGGATGCATCATAATGCACTTCGAAACCTCCAGATTGGTCCGGTATAACGAGAATAGGCGCTGATGTCAACCTTGACTTGAGTTCTACGAAAACTTGTTCGCATGCTTCTGACCACACAAACTCTTCATCTTTACGTGTGAGCTTGGTCAGGGGTGTTGCTATCTTAGAAAAACCTTCAATGAACATTCTGTAATATCCAGCTAGACCCAAGAAACTTCGAATGTCCTTCACTGACTTTGGTGTCGGCCATTCGCTTACTGCTGAAACTTTCGCTGGATCCACAGAGATTCTCTCACCTGATACGATATGTCCAAGAAATCAAACTTGATTTAGCCAAAACTCGCATTTGCTGTACTTGGCATATAATTGATGTTGTCGTAGAGTTTCCAGAATAATTTGTAAATGTTCGGCGTGTTCTTTCCGACTCTTAGAATACACCAGGATGTCGTCGATGAAGATGACAACAAACCTGTCTAATTTCTCCCAGAAAACTTGATTCATCAGGTTCATGAATATTGCTGGTGCGTTGGTCACTCCAGATGGCATCACTAGAAATTCATAATGACCATAGCGAGTTCTGAAAGCCGTTTTATGAATATCAGCTTCCTTGAACTTCACCTGATGATAACCTGAACGAAGATCTAATTTAGAGAAAACACAAGATCCACTTAGCTGATTGAATAAATCGTCGATGCGCGGGAGTGGATACTTGTTCTTTATAGTGACTTCGTTCAAGGCTCTATAATCGATGCACATTCTGTATGAACCTTCATTCTTCTTTACAAGTAGTACTGGTGATCCCCAACTTGAAGTGCTGGTACGAATCCATCCTTTCACCAATAATTCGTCCAACTGAGTTCGGACTTCCTTCAAACCTTCCGGACTTAATCGATAAGGTGCTTTGATCACCGGTTGTGCTCCTGGTACTAAATCAATGCTGAATTCAAGAGCTCGATCGGGAAGCAAACCTGATATATCATCAGGAAACACATCGTTGAACTCTCGAACCACTTCTAGCCTTGATTCTTCCTCTGCTTGAGTTGCTGCAATCACTGCTTCCCTTGGCTTCGCTTTGTATGTACTTGGCTCCAGGGTACGGTCTCCACTTTTGAAATAGAAGACCGGATGATCTGGAATCTCAAATACTACCCTCCTTTGACGACAGTCGATGGTAGCATAAAAGGTTCCGACCCGATCCATACCTAGAACCACATCGAAGTTCAGTATGTCCAGCACTTTGAAGTCAGTATAGAATTCTCTGCTGCAGACGACTACTGAACACAAGTTGTATCCCATTGTTGCCTTTAGAACGCCATTTCTTGAACTGACATTCCAGCTGGATACAAGCGGTGTGACTGGAATCGCGTGAGTTCTGACGAACCGTTGCGATATAAAACAGTGAGATGCTCCAGTTTCGAAGAGTGCTAGTGCAGGAAGTGAGGCTACTAAGATTGTACCTAAGGTATGTGGGATATGTTTTAGGTATAAGAAAATTTGTGGATATGTATTATGAATGAAAGAAAAGTTTGAGAAGAAAAGGGTTACCAGTGATAACTTGGCCAGTGGCCTTAGGTTCTTCCACGGTCATCGTGAAAGCCTGTCGCCGTGGTACATTCGTTCTAGCCTGAGGTGCATTCCTCGGAACGTTCCGTTGAGCTTGATGGAACTGACGAGGAGGAGGTGCAGCTTGTGGTCCTCTAAGTGGTGGAGCAGGGAGAGCGAGTCTTGGAGCAGGTGCCTGAAGGGCTGGTCTCTACTGATAAGTGAGTACTGGCCTGGGTGCAACATATGGATTTTGTCTTTTGGGACAAAACTCAATACCATGAGTAGTTGAGCCGCAGACTAAGAAAAGACAGTTGGCTCACCGGCAGTCTTTCATCATATGCCCATCTCTCTTGCAGTAGTTACAAAAGGCCGGGCTAGGACGGTTGTTTGGTACTCCCGGTCTCCTTGGCACAAAAGGTGTCCTTGATGAGGCTCCTCCTGTCATCTGGTTGACAGGGCGTTTAACTCCTGCAGATTGAGGTCTACCCCTCACCTTTACCATCGCCTCATAACGACGGGCAACTTTCAGAGCCGATTCATGAGTCGGAAAATCTCCTGTGGCTAGTGCAGCATGGATCTCTGAATCTAATCTTTGTTGAAATCGACGGGCTCTGATCTCATCTGTCGGTATTAGGTGTGCCGCAAATCTGTTAAAATATTGTGTTAGCTGTGTAATATGTGATATTTAAAAATTCGAATTATTGAGACATATCTTACCGACTGAGCATGGTGAACTCAGCGTCATACTCATCTACTGACTTGGTCCACATCGAACCTTATTGCAGATGGATGAACTGCTGTTCCATGTCGAACCTGGTAATCTCAAGGAAGTACTTTGCGTCGAACATGTCGCGGAAAGTCTTCCATTCGATGGTTGTTCAAGACGGCTTTCTTCCACCTACCACCAATTCCGTGCATTGTCCGTGAGTTGCAGTTTCGCAACACGGACCCAAGCTCTCTCTGGCACTTGTGCTGCTGCCAGATCATCTTCGATACTCTGAGCCCATTCCTCAGCTTCTAGTGGGCTTTCCTTTCTTGAGAACTATTTGGGGTGTAAAGCCCTGAATTGCTTCACCCTAGGTGCTTCTGTCTCGGGACGGTTCATTAGAAGAGCAGTCTGCTGCTGCTGTCCTTCTAGGAGGCTACGGATCGTCTCAAGTAGAACCGTATGATCGTTGATTGGAGCAGCTGTGGCAGATGAAATAGATAGTGGATGTGGAGTGTTGTTGAAGTTGGTGCTGGTGTTGTTTGGGGAATCCATAACCTTGAATGAAATTTTTTGGGTTAGGACAGATTCAAAGTATATGAAATGATAAGATTCAAGGAACATGAATAGTAAAGAATGTTTTAGTTGCTGGTTCTTGGGTTATATTGCTTAGGTTGTTCACGCAGAAGAACTGCATGGTAGGGTTCCATACAGCTCGGACCTGCATGGGCCACCAACAAAACCTGTAACGCCCCGTATCCCAGTATACGGGCAGAGGACGCGACGAGGCCGCTACGTATTTACTCTGAAGTAAATACGCTAAGCGTATCTAAGCAATATAAATAAAAATGCACAAGAGACAAAGACAGTAGGTATAACTGAACATCAACTTTATTTATTAACATTCTTTTGTACAATACATGGAAAAGTAAAAACATCTGAATGAAAGCAATGCCTAAACAGTGGCATAACAGAAATGAAAAGTACAGAAATAAAATGTGTACAATGAAACTAGAGATCTGGGTTGTAGGCAAACTGATCCAAGTTTTCGCTAGTAGGCTCGATTTCCTGAGTGTCCAGATCACCTGACAACATTCCAAAGAAGAAAGAGAAGGAATGTCGTCAGCGAACAATCGCTAGGTAAGTCCTAAAAATAAGGGAGAAATAGAATAGACAGAGAAAGAAAGTAGCTTTTAAAGTTGTATTATATGGTTAACGTTGTTGTTTGTAGTTTAGTACAGAAGGATGCTAGTGTACACGAGAGGAGTCTCTATATGCCAAAGACTAAGGGCAACAGGAGTATAAGGAACCGTTTATGCCACGGTACAACAGCAACGGAAATACATGTTAGGTGTCTTAAGTTTTGCAGTCTCGTGCCACTTCTAACACCTTCCGTACCAATCTACCCCTTAAAAACCACGCGATGTATTGATTGTATAGTTGTATTTTCTTGTAAATTGTAATGTCTTGTATTATAGCTTGTACAGATGGATGACTTGCCAGAACCATGATATCAGTAAAATGGATGTAACTGGAGAATCATGTAAATGGAAGTATATCCATGTTTCGGTTCAGCCAATACAGATTGAATAGATTGAATATATAGATTCATATTGAATTGTAGATTGTGCTTGAATCATATTCAAGTTAGATTATTTAATATGAGACCCAGTCTGAGACAGACAATTAGAAAAGAAATTGAATCCTGAATTAGGTTTTGGTGTTATCGGTAACCGCTACACATGGGCGGCAGGATTTGTGTCTTTTTCAAAGACGATTACCATGTTGATAACACCGTTTGTTAAGTTGTCTATCTTAAATAGGCAAGCGCCCACTTCTCCGGCTCTCTGAGGCTCAAGAGATTGGTCCCGCTTAAACCTATATTTACTGGGGTCCTTAGGATAATTTATAAAACTTGAGGGGGTTTTATGTAAAAATAATTTTGTATACCTTTCAAAATACACCCCAAGTATCTAATTATCGTCTTTATAGTTTTTCTTAGATGTAGATTTTATGTATGTGACATTTCTAGTGAAAATAACGTAATTTCATAATATAGGGTATTTAATTGTAATATTGAACTTGTATGGAATTTCATGGTATTTTCGTGTAAAGTGATTCTCTTGATATAGAAAAGTTGGAATATTTATATTATATCAAAAATAGATATTTTGATGAAACATATATATATTTATTTATATAAAAATAATTTTTAATATATTATATTTCTAGAAATCTCATTTTCTTAAGATATTTGTATTTTTAAATCTCTTGACACCGAATGCTCCTTGCAGAGGTCTGAATCTCACACTACTAAACTCAGGGATGTGCGATAATCCGCACCATCCCAGTCGGGTTCCCCAAAAATGGGTTGTAGCGGCACTTTGCAAAGATTTGAAAAAAATACGTAACCTTGTAGAAAACAGTTTTTATAAGTTAAAGGTGGTTTTGTGTAAAATGGTATTTTCCGGATCTATATTTCCCAAAATGTATTATGCTATATTGCATATGAATGTTGTGAAGAGGTAGGTCATTATCTCGTGATCTACCTAAAGGTATAGCAAAATTTATGATGTTTTAAAGTAAAAACTAAACTACATGGTATTTTACTGAAAAAGTACGATAAAAATTTCAATAGGAATTATTTTGCTATGAAACTTGTTCAACATATTTTGTTAATGATTAATAATCAAGATATAAGAGTTTAATAAGGTTGTGTTAAGGAAAATTGAACTTTATAAAGAAAACCGAATCGGAAGTCGGATTTAACTCCGCTTCCGTCGGGTTTTAGTAAAAGAAGTTTTAAGAATAGATTAGAGAAGAGAGGTGGGAATTACAGTTTTAGATTCAAGAGAAGAGGGAGAAGAAGTGGTAGGAGGCGCCGGTGCGTCGTTTCGTCGCCGGGAGCTCCTACGATCGTCGTCGGAAAATTGCCGGAGCTTCGCTCTTTGCTAACTCCAATTGCACACTAAAATTCTATAGAGTTTTCTTTAGAGTTTGGACAGAATTGTGAGTGAGGGGGGCGTGTTTAGGGGTGGTATTTATAGGGTAATCTAGGGTTTACGGTAAGTGAAAGGTTGTGAAGAAAAAATGTATTAAAAAATTGTATTTATTGAGATTTTAAAGGGCTCTGTTAATTTCCAGAAAATTTAAAGTATACAGAGGAGTTAAGAAGATAAAAAGGCACCACTTTCATGTTGGGCCTAAACCGATTCACCCGAGCTCGGCCGGCGGCGGCGGCCGAGTCAGGTCGAGTCGGGCCGGGGTCGATCGTCGGTTGATCTTCCCCCTGGTCCAGTTTGTTTTTAGTGTGACGTGGGGTTTTTACGAGTTATGCACGTGTAGACTCTTGGACTTCTAAAAATTTAAAAGAAAATATATTTAAAAATAATGTCGGGGATGGGATTTGAACTCTGGTGATTTGGTTCGGCAGTGCAAAGTCTTACCAATGAGCTACAAGCTCCTTCTTGCAATTAAAAAAGCAAAACATTTACTTATAGTACTCACAGGAATTGAAAATACTCTAAGTATACATTAACTTTTAAACAAATTTTTGTACACTAAAATTGGAGTTATTACAGTCTACCCTCCTTACAAAAATTTCGTTCTCGAAATTTACAAATTTTATTTTAAGGACTAGTTTACAAAGAGGTGTGGATATCTTGCACGCATCTCATCTTCCCTTTCTCATGTCGATTCTCCTGGAGTGTCTTTTCTCCACATCACTCGAACCAAGTTGACCTCCTTGTTCCGAAGTGACTTCACTTTTCTATCCAGGATCTCTACAGGTTGTTGCTCACAAGATAATTCGGGTTGTACAGTGAGCTCAGAATGATCGAGAATATGGCTAGGGTCACTCACATACCTTCTGAGTTGGGATATGTGGAACACATTATGCACTCTTTCCAATGAAGGTGGAAGTGCCAAGCAGTATACCACTTCACCGACCCATTCGAGTATGTCGAACGGTCTAGTGTATCGTGGACTTTGCTTATCCCGTCTTCCAAATCGGATCACTCCACGGTTCGAAGATATCTTTAGAAATACATGATCTCCTGGCTGGAACTCCAAGTGACGTCGATTTGCATTAGCCCAATATTTCTGTCGATCTTAGGCTTTGCGCATTCTTTCCCTGATAGTACGAACCATATCAACAGTTGCTACTGTCATCTCAGGTCCAAGAAGTTCTCTATCTTCGATGTCGTCCCAACTTAATGGCGATCGACACTTCCTTCCATATAGCGCTGCAAAAGGTGCCATTCCTATGCTTACTTGGTAGCTGTTGTTGTACAAAAACTCCACAAGATGTAGGCGATCTTCCTACGATCCTCCGAAGTCTAACATACACGCTCTGAGCATATCCTCCAAGAACTGAATAGTTCGCTCAGACTGACCATATGTTTGTGGATGATAAGCCGTGCTGAAGTTCAAACTTATTCCTAAGCTCGCTTGCAGACTCTGCCAAAATTGCGATCGGAACCTGGTGTCACGATCGGA
The DNA here is from genome assembly GCA_030015575.1 of Agapanthus africanus. NCBI lineage: Eukaryota > Viridiplantae > Streptophyta > Magnoliopsida > Asparagales > Amaryllidaceae > Agapanthus > Agapanthus africanus. Next base: position 749,594,480 of record CM057341.1, on the reverse strand, counting down.
GACAATGCAGACCGGTACACCATGAAGTCTCATAATTTCCTGTATGAGTTCATGGGTATCAGAGATAGTACATATTTGAAGAGTTTAAATCATACTTAGATTCTTACCTCCATGTACTTCTTTGCTAATGTCTCAGTTGATTGGCCAACTCGAAATGGGATGAAGTGAGCCGACTTTGTGAATCGATCCACAATAACCCATACCGCATCGTTACCCTTTGTGCTACGAGGAAGTGCAATCACAAAATCCATTGTAATGTGTTGCCACTTCCATTCTGGGATCGGTAACGGTCGAAGTAATTCAGCAGTCCTATGATGTTCAGCCTTTACTTGCTGACACACCAAGCATTTAGCGATGCTTCTGGCTACTTCATGCTTCATTCCATTCCACCAGTAATTTTGACGTAGATCGTTGTATATCTTTGTACCTCCAGAGTGTACTGAATAGGAAGAGCTGTGATATTCTTTCATTAACTCTTCCCGAACAGAACCTTTTGGTTCACAAGGTTTGGACACGGAAATCCAGGCTGCACTAGCCACAGGGAAATTTCCGACTCATGAAGATGCTCTAGAAGCTGCCCGCAGTTATGAAGCAGTGATTAAGGCGAGGGGCAGACCTCATTCTGCAGGAGTTAAACGCCCTGTCAACCAGATGACAGGAGGAGTCTCGTTCAGACCACCTTTTGTACCAAGGCGACCATGAGTACCAAACAACAGGCCCAGCTCAGCCTTTTGTAACTACTGCAAGAGAAATGAGCATCTGGCGAAAGATTGCCGGCGTGTGAACAACCTTTGCTTGATCTGCGGCTCAGCTGCTCATGATATTGGGTCTTGTCCTTATAGACAAAATCCAATTGCTGCACCCAGGCCAGCAAACACTTACCCACAGCGCCCAGCCATTCAAGCACCTGCTCCAAGACTTGCACTACCTGCACCACCTAGAGGACCACAAGCTGCACCACCTCCTCGTCAGTTCCATCAAGCTCAAAGGAACGTTATGAGGAATGCTCCTCAGGCCAGGAAGAATATACCAAGGTGCCAGGCTTTCACGATGACCGTGGAAGAACCTGAGACCACTGGCCAAGTTATCACTGGTAAACCTTTCTTTCTCAAACTTTCTTTCAGTCTTGCTATTTATCTACATACATTTCTCTATATCTAAAACATATCCCACATACCTTAGGTACAATCTTAGTATCCTCAATACCTGCACTAGCACTATTTGATACTGGAGCATCTCACTGCTTTATGTCGCAACGGTTCGTCCGAACCCATGCGATTCCAGTCTCACCGCTTGTATCCAGCTGGAATGTCAGTTCAGGAAATGGCGTTCTAAAGGTAACAATGGGATACGACTTGTATCCAGTAGTCGTCTGCAGCAGAGAATTCTACGCTGACTTCAAAGTGTTGAACATACCGAACTTCGATGTGGTTCTAGGTATGGATTGGCTTGGAACTTTTTATGCTACCATCGACTGTCGTCAAAGGAGGGTAGTCTTCGAGATTCCAGACCACCCGGTCTTCTATTTCAAAAGCGGAGACCGTACCCTGGAGCCAAGTACCTACAAAGCAAAGCCAAGGGAAGCAATAGTTGCAGCAGCTCAAGCAGACGAAGAATCAAGACCAGATGTGGTTCGAGAGTTCGACGATGTGTTTCCTGACGATATATCAGGTTTGCCTCCCGATCGAGCTCTTGAATTCAGCATTGATTTAGTACCAGGAGCACAACCGGTAATCAAAGCACCTTATCGACTAAGTCCGGAAGGTTTGAAGGAAGTACGAACACAGTTGGACGAATTATTGGCGAAAGGATGGATTCGTCCCAGCATTTCAAGTTGGTGATCACCTATACTACTTGTGAAGAAGAAGGAAGGTTCATCCAGAATGTGCATCGATTATAGAGCCTTGAATGAAATCATTATAAAGAACAAGTATCCACTCCCGCGCATCGACGATTTATTCGATCAGCTAAGTGGATCTTGTGTTTTCTCTAAATTAGATCTTCGTTGAGGTTATCATCAGGTGAAGGTCAAGGAAGCTGATATTCATAAACTGCTTTCAGAACTCGGTATGGACATTACGAATTTCTAGTGATGCCATTTGGAGTGACCAATGCACCAGCAATATTCATGAACCTAATGAACCAAGTTTTCCGGGAGTACTTAGACAGGTTTGTTGTCATCTTCATCGACGACATCCTGGTATATTCAAGGAGTTGAAAAGAACATGCCGAGCACCTATGAATTGTCCTGGAAACTCTACGACAACATCAGTTATATGCCAAGTACAGCAAGTGCGAGTTTTGGCTAAATCAAGTTGGTTTTCTTGGACATATCGTATCAGGTGAAGAAATATCTGTGGATCCACGAAAGTTTCAGCAGTAAGCGAATAGTCGACACCAAAGTCAGTGAAAAAGATTCGGAGTTTCTTGGATCTAGCTGGATATTACAGAAGGTTCATTGAAGGCTTTTCAAAGATAGCAACAGCCCTGACCAACCTCACCCGTAAAGATGAAGAATTTGTGTGGTCAGAAGCATGCGAACAAGCTTTCGTAGAACTCAAGTCAAGGTTGACATCAGCGCATATTCTCATCATACCGGACCAATCTGGAGGTTTCGAAGTGCATTGCGATACATCCGGTAAGGGATTAGGATGTGTTCTACATCAGCACGGTAAAGTTGTGGCTTATGCTTCAAGATAGCTGAAGACTCATGAGTGCAATTATCCGACGAATGATCTGGAGTTGGCAGCCGTCATCTTTGCTCTCAAGATTTGGCGCCATTATTTACTTGGTGAACGAGTGAACATATACACAGATCACAAGAGCCTAAAATATGTGTTTACTCAGAAGGAGTTGAATATGCGGTAGAGAAGATGGTTAGAACTCATGGCGGATTTTGACATCAACCTGCAATATCACCCAGGGAAGGTGAATGTGGTACCTGATACACTTAGTCGCCAACCATTAGCAATGAATCTGACTGCTCAGTGGAAGCTTCAACAGGACTTGCATCAGATGGAGATTGAAATAGTCATGCCAGGTAAAGCTTCAAGTTTGATGAATTTACAAGTTCAATCTACAATTGTCAACCAGATTAAAGAAGCTCAAGCAAGTGATACTAAATTGCAAAAGATCAGAGAACAAGTGGATAATGGACTCAGAACAGAACTCATCATCCATGAAGACGGATCTTTGAGATACGACAGTAGTCTGTGTGTACCAAAAGGTCCTGTTCGGGAAGAGTTAATGAAAGAAGCTCACAGCTCTCCCTACTCAATATACCCTGGAGGTACAAAGATGTACAAGGATCTACGCCAGAATTATTGGTGGCATGGAATAAAGCGTGAAGTAGCCAGAAGCGTCGCAAAATGTTTGGTGTGTCAGCAAGTAAAGGCTGAATATCACAGGACAGCTGGATTACTTCAACCGTTACCAATCCCAGAATGGAAGTGGCAACACATCACGATGGATTTTGTGACTGCTCTTCCTCACAGCACAAAGGGTAACGATGCCATTTGGGTCATTATGGATCGACTCACAAAGTCGGCTCACTTCATCCCATTTCGAGTTGGCCAATCAATTGAGACACTAGTAAAGAAGTACATGAAGGTAATAATCTACTTAAGATTTAAACTCTTCATAATGTACTATCTCTGATACTCATGAACTCATACAGGAAATTGTGAGACTTCATGGAGTACCGATCTGCATTGTCTCCGATCGTGACACCAGGTTCCGATCGCAATTTTGGCAGAGTCTGCAAGCAAGCTTGGGAACAAGTCTGAACTTCAGCACGGCTTATCATCCACAAACAGATGGCCAGTTTGAGCGAACTATTCAGATCTTGGAGGATATACTCAGAGCATGTATGTTAGACTTCAAAGGATCGTGGGATGATCACCTACATCTTGTAGAGTTTTCGTACAACAACAGCTACCAATCAAGCATAGGAATGGCACCTATTGCAGCATTATATGGAAGGAAGTGTCGATCGCCATTAACTTGGGACGACATCGGATATAGGGAACTTCTTGGACCTGAGATGATAGTAGCGACTGTTGATGTGGTTCGTACTATCAGAGAAAGAATGTGCATAGCCCAAGATCGACAGAAGCACTGGGATGATACAAAGAGACGTCACTTGGAGTTCCATCCAGGAGATCACGTATTCTTGAAGATATCTCCGAACCACGGAGTGATCCGATTTGGAAGACGGGGAAAGCTAAGTCCGATATACATTGGACCGTTCGACATACTCGAACGAGTTGGTGAAGTGGCATACTGCTTAGCACTTCCACCTTCATCGGAAGGAGTGCATAATGTGTTCCACATATCCCAACTCAGAAGGTATGTGAGTGACCCCAGCCATGTTCTTGATTATTCCGAGCTCACTATACAGCCCGACTTATCTTGTGAGCAACAACCTGTGGAGATCCTGGACAGGAAAGTGAAGACACTTCGGAATAAGGAAGTCAACTTGGTCCGAGTGATGTGGAGAAAAGACACTCTGGGAGAGTCCACTTGGGAAAGAGAAGATGAAATGCGTGCAACATATCCACACCTCTTTGTAAACCAGTTCTCAAATAAAAGTTGTAAATTTCGAGGACGAAATTTTTGTAAGGAGAGTAAACTGTAACAACTCCATTTTTAGTGTACAAAAATTTGCTTTAAAATTAATGTATACTTGGGGTATTTACTTTTGCTGTGATTACTTTAAGTAATTAATTAACTCCTTAATTACTAGATGGAGCTTGTAGCTCATTGGTAATACCTTGCACTGCTGAACCAAGCTACCAGAGTTCAAATCCCATACCCCCACATTATTTTTAATATTATTTTGTTTTGAATTTTTAGAATACCAAGAGCTTACACGTGCATATCTCAAAAAATCCCCACTACCCATAAAAACTTAAATACACCATTGAGTATATGGACCGTCAGGGGACCCATTGGGGGCCTGACTCGGCCAGACTCGGCCGGATCACCGAGTCCCCAACAGTAAAGTTAGGGCTCTTGGCCTCCCCTACCCCCTGCACACTTCATTTACCTAGATCGGTTCCAAAGACCTCTTAATACCTCAATTACTCCACTTTTATTACATTTTAATATATTTTTAATACATTTTTTTCAATTAAACTCTTCATCTACTCTAAGCCTAGCTTAACCCTATAAATACCACCCCTAAAGACTACCCCCTCACCCCAAAAAATCTGAGCCAACTCTCAAGAAATCCCTAGAAACCATAGTGTACTTTGGAAGAAGCGAAAAGCGAAGCTCCGGTGAATTTTCCGGCGACAACCCTAGGAGATCCCGGCGACGGAACGACGCACCGGAAGCTACGTCCACTCCCACTCCCTCTCCTCTGTTAACTAAACCCGTAAGTACCAATTCCCTCTTCTCTATTCTTATTCTAAAATAGGAAATTTCAAAACCTGACGGAATCAGAACAAATCCGATTTCCGATTCGGTTCTTTATAAAACCTAACTCTTTCTTTAATACAATCATACTACAACCACTACATGTTGACTATTAAACACTAACTAATCATAATGACAAGTTCCATATCAAAAGTAATTGCTATTTTCATTTTACCGTATTTTTTCATTAAAATACCATATAGTTTCATTTCTACATTTAAACCATCAAAACCTTGCTATACCTTTAAGTAGATCACGAGGTAATGACCTACCTCCTCACACACTCATATGCAACATAGAACAATACCCTCGGGAATATAGAATACGGGAAAACGACACCTTTTCATTTAAATACCATTACTAATAAAACCATTTTTCCTTAATGATTAGTATTTTATACAAATCTTTGCAAAGCGCCGCTACAACCCATTTGGGGAACCCGTTCGGGATGGTGCAGATTATCGCACATCCTCGGGCTTAGTAGTGCGAGATGCAGACCTCCGTAATGAGCATTCGGTCTCGAAAGATTTAAAAATACGACATCTTAAGAAAAACGAGATTTCTAGAATATAATATATATATTAAAATTATTTTCATATAAATATATGTATATATAACATTAAAATATCTATTTTGTAATAATATAAATATTCCAACTCTTTTCAAAAATCACAAGAATCATTTTACACTAAAATACCATGAATTCCATACAAGTCAATATTACAAATAAATACCCTTTATTATGGAATTAGGATATTTTCACTAGAAATATCACAATGTAAAATCTATATTCATTACAACTCTAAAGAAGATTAATAAATACTTGGGGTGTATTTTGAAAACTATACAAAAGTATTTTTACATAAAAAAAACCCTCAAATTTTATAAATTACCCTAAGGACCCTAGTAAATATAGGTTTAAGCGGGACCAATCTCTTGAGCCTCAGGGAGCCGGAGAAATGGGTGCTTGCCTATCTAAGCCGGACAACTTAACAAACGGTGTTATCAACACGGTAATCGTCTTTGAAAAAGATGCAAATCCTGCCGCCCATGTGCAGCGGTTACCGATAATATCAAAACCATCAGGACTTCAATTTACTTTTCTAATTGTCTGACTCAGATTGAGTCTCTTTATAATCTGACTTGAATATGATTCAAGTACAACCTATAATCTACAATCTGCAATATTACAATTCAACATGAATCCATCAATCCATCTATCAATCTATACAACTTGACCGAACCGAACCATAGATATACATCCATTTACATGATTCTCCAGTTACATCCATTTACATGATTATACAGTTACATCCATTTACTGATATCATGGTTTCGGTAAGTCATCCAATTATACAATCTATACAGTTTACAATACAAGACAATACAATACAACAATATAATCAAGACACTACGGGGTTTAAGGGTAGATTGGTACGGAAGGTGTTAGAAGTGGCACGAGACAGTAAGACTTAATACACCTAACCTGAATCCAGTTGCTGTTGTACCGTGGCATAAACGGTTCCTTGTACTATACTTGCCTCTAGTCTCTGGCATATAGAGACTCGTCTCATATACACTGGCATCCTTCTGTACCAAACTACAAACAACAGCGTTAATACAACATTATAAATACAACCTTAAAAGCTACCTTCTTATTCTGTCTATTCTATTTCTTCCTTATCTTTGGGACTTACCAAGCAATCTGTTCGCTGACGACATTCTCTTTCTTTCTTCTTTGAATGTCGTCAGGTGATCTGGACATTCCTGAGATGGAGCCCAGCGCTGAAGACTTGGACCATTTCATTGAAGACCTAGAGCTTTAGTTCATTGTACACTTTTATTTCAGTACCTTTTCTTTTCTGTTATGCCATTGTTTAAGCATTGCTTTTTATCAGTTGTATTTACTTTCCATGCATCCTACAGAAAGAATATGAATAAATAAAGTTGCTGTTTTATTATATCTTGTCTCTTGTGCATTTACTTTTATATTGTTTAGATACGCTTAGCGAATTTACTTCACAGTAAATACGTAGCGGCATCGTCGCGTCCTCTACCCGTATACTGGGAAGCGGGGCGTGACAGGTTTTGTTGGTGGCCCATGCAGGTCTGAGCTGTATAGAACCATCTATGCAGTTCTTTTCTGCATGAAAAACCTAAGCAATATAACACAAGAACCAACAACTAAAACATTATTTATAATTCATGTTCCTTGAATCTTATCATTTCATATACTTTGAATCTGTCTTAACCCAAATTTTTCTTCAAGGTTATGGATTCGCCAAACAAAACAAGCACTAACTTCAACAACACTCCACCTCCACTACCAATCATACCTACCATTCCTGCTCCACCCAACGAGCAAGCGGTTCTTCTTGAGGCGATCCGCAGCCTCCTAGAGGGACAGCAGCAGCTCTTGAACCGTCCCGAGAATGAAGCACCAGGGGTGAAGCAATTCAGAGCTTTACATCCTAAACAGTTCTCAGGAAAGGGAAGCCTACTGGAAGCTGAGGAATGGGCACAAAGTATAGAGTATGATCTGGCAGCGGCACAAGTGCCATATATAGCATGGGTTCGTGTAGCAAAATTACAGCTCACGGACAATGCACGAAACTGGTGGAAGGCGAAAGAAAGCCGTCTTGATCGGCCCATTGAATGGAAGACTTTCCGCGATAAGTTCGACGCGAAATACTTCCCTGTGACTGCTAGGTTCGACATGGAACAGCACTTTATTCATCTGCAACAAGGTTCAATGTGGGTCAAGTCGATAGATGAGTATGACGCTGGGTTCACCATGCTCAGTCGGTAAGATATGTCACAATATTTCAAATTTTTTAGTATCACATACTACACAGCTAACACAATCTTTTAAACAGATTTGCGGCACACTTGATACCGACGGACAAGATCAAAGCCCGTCGATTTCAACAAGGTTTGGACACGGAAATCCATGCTGCACCAGCCACAGGGAAATTTTCGACTCATGAAGATGCTCTAGAAGCTGCCCGCAGTTATGAGGCAGTGATTAAGGCGAGGGGCAGACCTCATTCTGCAGGAGTTAAACGCCCTGTCAACCAGATGACAGGAGGAGTCTCATCCAGACCACCTTTTGTACCAAGGCGACCAGGAGTACCAAACAACAGGCCCAGCCCAGCCTTTTGTAACTACTGCAAGAGAAATGGGCATCTGGCGAAAGATTGCCGGCGTGCGAACAACCTTTGCTTGATCTGCGGCTCAGCTACTCATGATATTGGGTCTTATCCTTATAGACAAAATCCAATTGCTGCACCCAGGCCAGCAAACAGTTACCCACAGCGCCCAGCCATCCAAGCACCTGCTCCAAGACTTGCACTACCTGCACCACCTAGAGGACCACAAGCTGCACCACCCCTTCGTCAGTTCCATCAAGCTCAAAGGAACGTTACGAGGAATGCTCCTCAGGCCAGGAAGAATGTACCAAGGTGCCAGGCTTTCACGATGACCGTGGAAGAACCTAAGGCCACTGGCCAAGTTATCACTGGTAAACCTTTCTTTCTCAAACTTTCTTTCAGTCTTGCTATTTATCTACATACATTTCCCTATACCTAAAACATATCCCACATACCTTAGGTACAATCTTAGTAGCCTCAATACCTGCACTAGCACTGTTTGATACTGGAGCATCTCACTGCTTTATGTCGCAACGGTTCGTCCGAACCCATGCGATTCCAGTCTCACCGCTTGTATCCAGCTGGAATGTCAGTTCAGGAAATGGCGTTCTAAAGGCAACAATGGGATACGACTTGTATCCAGTAGTCGTCTGCAGCAGAGAATTCTACGCTGACTTCAAAGTGCTGAACATACCGAACTTCGATGTGGTTCTAGATATGGATTGGCTTGGAACTTTTTATGCTACCATCGACTGTCGTCAAAGGAGGGTAGTCTTCGAGATTCCAGACCACTCGGTCTTCTATTTCAAAAGCGGAGACCGTACCTGGAGCCAAGTACCTACAAAGCGAAGCCAAGGGAAGCAATAGTTGCAGCAGCTCAAGCAGAAGAAGAATCAAGACTAGATGTGGTTCGAGAGTTCGACGATGTGTTTCCTGACGATATATCAGGTTTGCCTCCCGATCGAGCTCTTGAATTCAGCATTGATTTAGTACCAGGAGCACAACCGGTGATCAAAGCACCTTATCGACTAAGTCCGGAAGGTTTGAAGGAAGTACGGACACAGTTGGACGAATTATTGGCGAAAGGATGGATTCATCCCAGCACTTCAAGTTGGTGATCAACTATACTACTTGTGAAGAAGAAGGAAGGTTCATACAGAATGTGCATCGATTATAGAGCCTTGAATGAAGTCACTATAAAGAATAAGTATCCACTCTCGTGCATCGACGATTTATTCGATCAGCTAAGTGGATCTTATGTTTTATCTAAATTAGATCTTCGTTCAGGTTATCATCAGGTGAAGGTCAAGGAAGCTGATATTCATAAACTGCTTTCAGAACTCGCTATGGACATTACTAATTTCTAGTGATACCATTTGGAGTGACCAATGCACCAGCAATATTCATGAACCTAATGAACCAAGTTTTCCGGGAGTACTTAGACAGTTTTGTTGTCATCTTCATCGACGACATCCTGGTGTATTCAAGGAGTCGAAAAGAACATGCCGAGCATCTACGAATTGTCCTGGAAACTCTACGACAATATCAGTTATATGCCAAGTACAGCAAGTATGAGTTTTGGCTAAATCAAGTTGGTTTTATTGGACATATCGTATCAAGTGAAGGAATATCTGTAGATCCAGCAAAAGTTTCAGCAGTAAGCGAATGGTCGACACCAAAGTCAGTGAAGGACATTCAGAGTTTCTTGGGTCTAGCTGGATATTACAGAAGGTTCATTGAAGGCTTTTCAAAGATAGCAACACTCCTGACCAAGCTCACACGTAAAGATGAAGAATTTGTGTGGTCAGAAGCATGCGAACAAGTTTTCGTAGAACTCAAGTCAAGGTTGACATCAGCGCATATTCTCGTCATACCGGACCAATCTGGAGGTTTCGAAGTGCATTAGGATGCATCCGGTAAGGGATTAGGATGTGTTCTACATCAGCACGGTAAAGTTGCGGCTTATGCTTCAAGACAGCTGAAGACTCATGAGCGCAATTATCCAACACGTGATCTGGAGTTGGCAGCCGTCATCTTTGCTCTCAAGATTTGGCGCCACTATTTACTTAGTGAACGAGTGAACATATACACAGATCACAAAAGCCTAAAATATGTGTTTACTCAGAAGGAGTTGAATATGCGGCAGATAAGATAGTTAGAACTCATGGCGGACTTTGACATCAACCTGGGAAGGTGAATGTGGCACCTGATGCACTTAGTCGCCAACCATTAGCAATGAATCTTACTGCTCAGTGGAAGCTTCAACAGGACTTGCATCAGATGGAGATTGAAATAGTCATGCCAGGTAAAGCTTCAAGTTTGATGAATTTACAAATTCAATCTACAATTGTCAACCAATTAAAGCAGCTCAAGCAAGTGATGCTAAATTGCAAAAGATCAGAGAACAAGTGGAGAATGGACTCAGAACAGACTTCATCATCCATGAAAACGAATCTTTGAGATACGGCAGTAGTCTGTGTGTACTAAAAGGTCCTGTTCGGGAAGAGTTAATGAAAGAATCTCACAGCTCTCCCTACTCAGTACACCCTGGAGGTACAAAGATGTACAAGGATCTACGCCAGAATTATTGGTGGCATGGAATGAAGCGTGAAGTAGCCAGAAGCGTCGCAAAATGTTTGGTGTGTCAGCAAGTAAAGGCTGAACATCACAGGATAGCTGGATTACTTCAACCGTTACCAATCCCAGAATGGAAGTGGCAACACATCCCGATGGATTTTGTGACTGCTCTTCCTCGCAGCAAAAAAGGTAACGATGCCGTATGGGTCATTGTGGATCGACTCACAAAGTCGGCTCACTTCATTCCATTTCGAGTTGGCCAATCAACTGAGACACTTGCAAAGAAGTACATGGGGGTAATAATCTACTTACGATTTAAACTCTTCATAATGTACTATCTCTGATACTTATGAACTCATACAGGAAATTGTGAGACTTCATGGAGTACCGGTTTGTATTGTCTCCGATCATGACACCAGGTTCCGATCGCAATTTTGGCATAGTCTGCAAGCAAGCTTGGGAACAAGTCTGAACTTCAGCATGGCTTATCATCCACAAACAGATGGTCAGTCTGAGCGAACTATTCAGATCTTGGAGGATATATTCAGAGCATTTATGTTAGACTTTAAAGGATCGTAGGAAGATCACCTACTGTAAGTCTATGTCGCTCACTCCGCAAGCTAGCGAGGAGGCGGAACAAGTAAAAAATCAAAACTTTCTTACATAGCAACATAGATTAACGCTAAAGGATCTTTGCCAAACCATATCTAACGAAACTACGGGAGGTTTAATCTACTGTGATAGACGATTATACCTCATGCAACAAGTCTTTCGGGTCTTCTCCGCTGTTCTCCTTTTCTCCGTAGGCTCCATAGGTCGATCCGGATCGTGGCTTCTTCAACGGCCTACTTAAGTCAAAGATAATCCACCCGAGAGTCTTTAGTCCGAGCTCCACCTCAGGAACCGAGGTAACTAGGGCAAAAAATATGCTAAGCTTGATATCCTAGGTGATGTAGAGGAAGAACATGGATTTGTTTGTCTATTTAAATCCTAATTTTCTCAACACATGAGAGCAATAGGATTTTCTAGTGAGGAGGAAGAAGAAGAGAGTATGAGAGCTCTCTTTTGATGAGAGAGAATGAGCAAGAGATAATGATCCATAAGAAAAATAATTACCATTCTTTTGTCATGATAAATTATGATGGTTACAATTGATTTGACCATTATCATGTCAACTTAAATCCAAGCCATAAGAAGAGTCTAGAGCTCACAAAAAATATCCAAGTCAACAATGGTCAACTAGGTCAAATGGTCAAATGGTCAAAACAATTAGCCATCACAATTATCATTAAAAGGATTAGTAAATATTTTCCTCCACCTCATAATGGTTTTGACCAAGTCAATGGTCAAAACCATAATGAGGCATCTCCTTCTTCACTCCTCACAACCGTGCATACACACCCGCATCCGCATTCCGTAGAATACGAATGCACAGAAGACAAAACTAATCCAATTATACAATACTAGGATCCGGCTTAAACCAAAGCCCACTAGTATTGTCTGCCCGAACATCATACGCACACAAGTGCATGTAAGTGATCGTAGTCCTGCCGTAAAACCATACGGCCTCTACACCTTTTGTCCAGTGCAGGGAAACTCTCTGTATGGGACTCTAAAGACTCGACACTACGCTGGCAGTGGGTTTAACCACAGACCGCAAGCGGCACTAGCTGTACGTAATGGTCCCCAGGTAGATGTCGATAAGAAGGCCAACGAGGTAGACCCCATCCGAACTCCTACTGAGCCTGAATGTGACAATCTCCATACAGTCCGGTCTGTTCGTCTATGAGTATCGCATGTCGGGCCTAGGGGGCGGTAAACGTCAGACCCCTAATAACGGTACAAGTCGTGCTGGAGTGTAGCCCAGAACACACTAAGAAACTACTGAAAACACTACCAGTAAATCTCGCTTACCCTGGCCAGGGACTTTGTGTAATGGCTCTCCTAGACACAGCATGATATCAACCCCCAATACCGGGAGAGACGAATCCTGTCTAACCGTTACTGCCTCCAAGTGCTTCGGGACTGCACCCAACTACTACCTGTTTGCACGACTCTTTTGAGCCGTGGTAGGGTAGTAATCAAAGTACAGTGGGAACACACTCGAGGCGAAATAGCAGTGTCAAGTCGACAGACTAAGCTGTACTCCTGTCACCTGGGAACTGCTATCTGACAATAGGTATAGTACCAACCAGCAATTCCCTACGAGTCCTGTCCGGTGTACTCGTAACCTAACGAGCACCCGCATACTATCTCCAGTACGACGTACTAATGGCTGTGGAACAGACCATTTCCCCTGTTGGGATGAGAAGCGTATACGCTAGTCTACTACGGAGTATCGATGCCCCGTCTCGATAATCCTACGAGTAGGGACCTGTATAAGGATGTGCTTGTAGATTACCCAGCCTCCACTAGTGTGACTGCCATCACAACGCTGGTAATCAAGCAAAGATCCTAAGGGCTCTACTAATATATATAAGCGATATGCTAAAAGAAACACATGCGCATATTAAAGTAGAAACAAACCAAGTAGCATACTAACATTTTGAGCAAGACTGTCTATACAACTGTGAATATCCTAAGCTTCCATTAAGTAATATACAAACTAGTATGAAACAGTAATGGCCTCTAAGGCATATACACTAACAATCTCCCACTTGCACTAGGGCCGAGTGATGTGGAGGAAAGACACACCTGGAGAGTCCACTTGGGAAAGAGAAGATGAAATGCGTGCAAGATATCCACACCTCTTTGTAAACTAGTCCTCAAATAAAAGTTGTAAATTTCGAGGACGAAATTTTTGTAATGAGGGTAGACTGTAACAACTCCATTTTTAGTGTACAAAAATTTGCTTTAAAATTAATATATACTTGGGGTATTTACTTTTGCTGTGATTACTTTAAGTAATTAATTAACTCCTTAATTACAAGAAGGAGCTTGTAGCTCATTGGTAATACCTTGCACTGCTGAACCAAGCCACCAGAGTTCAAATCCCATACCACACATTATTTTTAATATTATTTTGTTTTGAATTTTTAGAATACCAAGAGTTTACACATGTATATCTCACAAAAACCCCACTACCCATAAAAACTTAAATACACCAGTGAGTATATGGATCGTCAAGGGACCTATTGGGGGCCTGACTCGGCCGAGTCGACCGGCGGACCGGCCGGATTCGGCCGGACCGCCGATTCCCCAACAGTAAAGTTGGGGCTCTTGGCCTCCCCTACCCCCCCTGCACACTTCATTTACCTAGATCGGTTCCAGAGACCTCTTAATACCTCAATTACTCCACTTTTATTTCATTTTAATATATTTTTAATACATTTTTTTCAATTAAACTCTTCATCTACCCTAATCCTAGCCTAACCCTTTAAATACCACCCCTAAACACTACCTCCTCACCCCAAAAATTCTGAGCCAACTCTCAAGAAATCCATAGAAACCCTAGTGTACTTTGGAAGAAGTGAAAGGCGAAGCTCCGGCGAATTTTCCGGCGACAACCCTAAGAGATCCCGGCGACGGAACGACGCACCGGAAGCTACGTCCACTCCCACTCCCTCTCCTCTGTTAACTAAACCCATAAGTACCAATTTCCTCTTCTCTATTCTTATTCTAAAATAAGAAATTTCAAAACCCGACGGAATCGGAACAAATCCGATTTCCGATTCGGTTCTTTATAAAACCTAACTCTTTCTTTAATACAATCATGCTACAACCACTACATGTTGACTATTAAACACTAACTAATTATATTGAACAAGTTCCATATCAAAAGTAATTTCTATTTCCATTTTACCGTATTTTTCATTAAAATACCATATAGTTTAATTTCTACATTTAAACCATCAAAACCTTGCTATACCTTTAAGTAGATCACAAGGTAATGACCTACCTCCTCACACACTCATATGCAACATAGCACAATACCCTCGGGAACATAGAATACGGGAAAACGACCCCTTTTCATTTAAATAACATTACTAATAAAACCATTTTTCCTTAATGATTAGTATTTTATACAAATCTTTACAAAGCGCATCTACAACCCATTTGGGGAACCCGTTTGGGATGGTGCGGATTATCGCACATTCTCGGACTTAGTAGTGCGAGATGCAGACCTCCGCAATGAGCATTCGGTCTCGAAAGATTTAAAAATACGACATCTTACGAAAAACGAGATTTTTAGAATATAATATATATATTAAAATTATTTTCATATAAATATATGTATATATAACATTAAAATATCTATTTTGTAATAATATAAATATTCCAACTTTTTTCAAAAATCACAAGAATCATTTTACACTAAATACCATGAATTCCATACAAGTTAATATTACAAATAAATACCCTTTATTATGGAATTAGGATATTTTCACTAGAAATATCACAATGTAAAATCTACATTCATTACAACTCTAAAGACGATTAATAAATACTTGGGGTGTATTTTGAAAATTGTACAAAAGTATTTTTACATAAAACCCCCTCAAATTCTATAAATTACCCTAAGGACCTTAGTAAACATAGGTTTAAGCGGGATCAATCTCTTGAGCCTTAGGGAGCCGGAGAAGTGGGTGCTTGCCTATCTAAGGTAGACAACTTAACAAACGGTGTTATCAACACGGTAATCGTCTTTGAAAAAAACACAAATCCTGCCGCCCATGTGCAGCGGTTACCGATAACATCAAAACCATCAGGACTTCAATTTACTTTTCTAATTGTCTGACTCAGATTGAGTCTCTTTATAATCTGACTTGAATATGATTCAAGTACAACCTACAATCTACAATCTACAATCTACAAAATTACAATTTAACATGAATCCATGAATCTATCTATCAATCTATACAACTTGACTGAACCGAACCATGGATATACATCCATTTACATGATTCTCCAGTTACATCCATTTACATGATTATACAGTTACATCCATTTACTGATATCATGGTTTCGGTAAGTCATCCAATTATACAATCTATACAGTTTACAATACAAAACAATACAATACAACAATACAATCAAGACACTACGGGGTTTAAGGAGTAGATTGGTACGGAAGGTGTTAAAAGTGGTACGAGGCAGTAAAACTTAATACACCTAACCTGAATCCAGTTGTTGTTGTACCGTGGCATAAACGGTTCCTTGTACTATACTTGCCTCTAGTCTCTGGCATATAGAGACTTCTCTCGTATACACTTGCATCCTTCTGTACCAAGCTACAAACAACAGCGTTAATACAACATTATAAATACAACCTTAAAAGCTACCTTCTTATTCTGTCTATTATATTTCTCCTTTATCTTTGGGACTTACCGAGCGATCTGTTCGCTGACGACATTCTCTTTCTTTCTTCTTTGAATGTCGTCAGGTGATCTGGACATTCCTGAGATCGAGCCCAGCGCTGAAGACTTGGACCATTTCATTGAAGAAGCAGAGCTTTAGTTCATTGTACACTTTTATTTCAGTACCTTTTCTTTTCTGTTATGCCATTGTTTAAGCATTGCTTTTTATCAGTTGTATTTATTTTCCATGCATTGTACAGAAAGAATGCGAATAAATAAAGTTGTTGTTTTATTATATCTTGTCTCTTGTGCATTTACTTTTATATAGATACGCTTAGCATATTTACTTCACAGTAAATACGTAGCGGCCTCGTCGCGTCCTCTACCCGTATACTGGGAAGCGGGGCGTGACAGACTAATAGGTTTAGTGACGTGGACATGCATTGATTTCTGATTCGTTATACCTGCTTTATTGTTTACCTACATTGGTTACTTCATGCTCATGTCATCACTCCAAGTTTACTGTTTCTTTTTCATCATCATTGCACGTGTTTACATATATATTTATATATATTGTTATTGTGTCGCTCTGACGACCTGAGTATGCATACTCAGAGTGAGAAGTGGAGTTAGCTCGGGTCAGGATCTGTCGTACCTCGAGAATATCGCGGACATCTAGATCAACCACGCCAGCGCTGTCTTTTCCTTGATTTCCATCTGGTTAGTTTTGTATCTATTTTGGTAGTATTTGTTGACTGCATTTCTCATTACTTGTGCATTGATTACTGAGTACCACGTAATGCTAGAAGCCGAAGTGTGACTAGGCAGAATATTTCCTTGACCGTAGGAGCATGGCTGGCCTTGTCACCTCTCGTATTCCGTATTTTGGGAAGCGGGGTATGACATGGTTTTGTTGGTATCAGAGCCAAGGTTTGTTTGGATTGAGATTACAGTTTCCGACTGGAGCTTGACAATTTAAGCCACCCTTTTGGTTTAGATTGTAAACTTGTTATCCTTGACCTTGATTCATACAGTGTGTTCTGCTACATATTTTGATCTTATCTGCTAGAATTTTTGGGTGACTTAATAGAGTTATGTGATTGTAACTATGAACTGTAGCATGGTTATAAGGCAGCACTCTGCATGAGTGACTTAGAGTTCTACATTTGATTTCCATTCGTTTGAGTTTCACCTCACCATATATTCTTATTTCGTTGTCCATTCTACGTCTTATTCTGATTCTTATATATCTTGTTGGCATGCCCCGCTTCCCAGTATACGGGCAGAGTACGCGACTAGCCGTTACGTATTTACTCAGAAGTAAATACCCTAAGCGTAACTAAGCAATATAAAAGAAATATACACAGGAGACAAATGTAATGAACATCAACTTTATTTATTAACATTCTTTTGTACAATGCATCTGAAAAGTAAATACATGGAATGGAAAGCAATGCCTAAACAGTGGCATAACAGAAATGGAAATACAGAAATGAAATATATAATTATCTAGAGCTCCGGGTTGTAGATCCAAGTTCTCGCCGGTGGGCTCGATCTTCTGAAGGTCCGAATCACCTGATAACATTCCAAGAAAGAAAGAGAAGGAATGTCGTCGGCGAACAATCGCTCGGTAAGTCCCAAAAATAAGGGAGAAGTAGAATAGACAGAGAGAGAGAGAGAGTAACTTTTAAAGTGTATTATATTGTTATTTAGTGTTAACGTTGTTGTTTGTAGCTTGGTACAGAAGAGCCTAGTGTATACGAGAGGAGTCTCACTTGCCCTGGAGACTAAGGTATCTGGAACACAAGGAACCGTTCAAGCCACGGTACAACAGCAATGGAATAAGGGTTAGGTGTCTTATGGTTACTGTCTCGTGCCATTTCTAACACCTTCCGTACCAATCTACCCCTTAAAAACCCCGCGATGTCTTGATTGTATTATTTGTATTGTATTGTCTTGTAATTGAATTGTATAGATGGATGACTTGCCAAAACCATGATATCAGTAAAATGATGTAACTGGAGAATCATGTAAACGGAAGTATATCCATGGTTCGGTTCGGTCAATACAGACTGAATAGATTGAATATATGGATTCATGCATTCATATTGAATTTTAGTTTGTACTTGAATCATATTCAACTCAGATTATTTATAATGAGACTCAGTCTGAGTCAGAACGATTAGAAAAGAAATTTAAGCCCTGAATTAGGTTTTGGTGTTATCGGTAACCGCTGCACATGGGCGGCAGGATTTGTGTCTTTTTCAAAAACGATTACTGTGTTAATAACACCGTTTGTTAAGTTGTATACCTTAAATAGGCAAGCATCCATATCTCCGGCTCTCTGAGACTCAAGAGATTGGTCCCGCTTAAACCTATGTTTACTAGGGTCCTTATTGTAATTTATAAAACTTGAGGGGGCTTTATGTAAAAATAATTGTATAAATTTTCAAAATACATCTCAAGTATTTAATTATCGTCTTTAGAGTTTTCATAGATGTAGATTTTTTATATGTGACATTTCTAGTGAATAAGACCTATTTTTCATAATATATGGTATTTATTTGTAATATATTGAACTTGTATGAAATTGCATGGTATTTTCATATAAAGTGATTCTTTTGATTTAGAAAAGTTAGAATATTTATATTGTATAAATAGATATTTTGATGATACATATATATATTTATATAAAATAATTTTAATTTATTATTTTTCTAAAAATCTCATTTTCTTAAGATATTTGTATTTTTAAATCTTTCGAGACCGTATGTACCTTGCGGAGGTCTGCATCTCGCACTACTAAACCCGAGAATGTGCGATAATCCGCACCATCCTGAATGGGTTCCCCAAATGGGTTGTAGTGTCTCTTTGCAAAGATTTGTTTAAAAATATATAATCTTGTAAAAAAAGGTTTTGTAGTTTATGGTATTTATTTGTAAGAATCGTATTTCCGTATTCTAGTTTTCCAAGAGTTATCGTGCTATGTTATATATAAGTGTTGTGAAGAGTTAGGTCGTTACCTCGTGAACTATCTAAAGGTATAGTAAGGAAATATAAGATTTATGTCGAAACTAAACTACATGGTATTTTTCTGTAAAAGTGCTATAAAAATTACAATATAAATTCTTTTGCTATGAAACTTGTCCAATATATTTTGTTAATGTTTAATGGTCATAATGTGCAGGTTTGGTATTATTGTATTTAAGAAAATTGGAACTTTTTAAAGAAAACCGAATCGGAAGTCGGATTAACTCCGCTTCCGTCGGGTTTTAGAAATACAAGTTTTTAGATTATACAAGAGAAGAAGGAGGAGGGACTTATGAGTTTATGGTCAAGAGAAGAGGAATAGGAAGTGGTAGGAGGTGCCGGTGCGTCGTTTTGTCACCGGGAACTCCTAGGTTCGTCATCGGAAGTTCGTCGGAGCTTCGCCCTTCGCTAACTCCACTTGTACACTAAAGTTCTAGGGATTTTTCTTGAGAGTTTGGACAGAGTTTGTAAGTGAGGGGGTGTGAATTGGAGTGGTATTTATAGGAAAAGATTATGGTTAGGGTTTGATAGAAAAAAAAATTGCATTTAAATTGCATTAAAATAGAGATTAAAGGGATTTTATGGTCTCTAGAATAACACAGAGAAATTAAACATGACAGGGGTTATGGGGAGGCCAAAAGACACAGGTTTCATGAAGAGAAGAATCGGATCCGACCGAGTCAACCCTGCGCCGCCGGCCGAATCGGCCGATTCGCCGGCCCGAGTCGGCCGAGTCAGGCCGGGGCTCGTCGTCACGTATCCCTTTCCATTTGGTCTATCCCTTAGGCTAGTTTGTTTTATATGTAACTTTTGGTTTTTACGAGTTATGCACGTGTAGGCTCTTGGGATTCTAAAAATTTAAAAGAAAACTAATTAAAAAATAATGTGGCTAATGGGATTTGAACTCTGGTGCTTTGGTTCAGCAGTGCAAAGTATTACCAATGAGCTACAAGCTCCTTCTTGCTGTTCAAAAGTGAATCAAATACTTATAGTACTCACAGGAAATGTAAATATCTCAAGTATATATTAACTTTAAATCAAATTTATGTACACAAGAATTGGAGTTGTTACACTTAAACCTTATGTTGTCCTAAAATTGTTGTTTCAGGACCATATCTTCCAACGACTCTTCTTCTACTTCCACTCCCCAGAGTCAAACCGTCGAGATTTTGGGTGTACTGCAAGGTTAATGGAAGCCCAGGAGCGAACAAACAATCTCATAGCTGAAGGACTAAGAAGGCAAATGGCTCAGACACCAACGGAAGCCCTCGATCATAGGAGAATTCCTGTTAGACAAAGAAGTAGTGTGCAGATGAAGCGCTCATTTGTTACTCAGCAACAGAAGCAGCGGAGAGCCCAGCGTTGTGGTTATTGCAAGAGGCCAGGACACTTTCAGAGGGACTGTCGCCAGGTCAAAGGGCAGTGCTTGATTTGTGGATCCGACGAACATCTTGTCAATAGTTGCCCTAGAAGGAAAGAGCTGCAACGTGGAGATTTGTCAACGCCCTCCAAATCTGCTTGAGCGACTTGGTTGTTTTCGTACTTAAATTCGAGGACGGCACAGACCCAGCACAAGATTTAGATCTGCCTTCCGAGATTGCGGAGATTAGATATCGACACGGAATTATCACTTTTCCTGCTTTCAATAAAGACATTGTTATTTTGTTGCGTAGTTGTTTCTTTCGTTCAAACCTTGTATCTACTGAACTCCTTGGTTTAAATGCGATAAAATTGTAAATTGCGACTAAGTGCTTTTATTGTATCCATTTACACTAAGTAATCCTCTATTTTCCAATTTTTCAATAGTTCAAATTTATGCTGCCTATTTTATTTTCTAATAAATTGTCCTACTGATATTTTCATACTATCGTTCTTTTATTAGGTAGTTCTATGTTCATGCCTTTTATTTCGATTTTATCTACTTTAATTTCAGGATGTCACCACGAGTTATTTGCAACTTTATATTTCCTTTAACGTTTTATTGCTCAATATATTATCATTCACACCCATTTAGTTGTTGGTGTTCTGCTGTTTAACTCTCAAAATTTATATCATTAGCAGTTTTGGTTTTTCTTTAAAATGAGTTTCGTATTGATTTTCTATATAGTATTCTTTTTTCTGTTCATATTTATACCAACTATCTTTTGTTTTCGTATTTACGTTTACTTACGTATGCACGTGCCCCAATCGATTTAAATTTCCTATGTACTGTAATATAAATTATGGTTATCTTGTATACTGATACATTTTTATTTACTTGTACATGCATCATTATCTCGGTATTATCTTAGTTTCCTTTGTATTGTGTCATCTCCGCACTTTTGCAAATATAGATTAGTCACGATCTTTACGTTTATTATTGATATCTAGTTTATTTACTAGCCACCTATGTTTTCATTCTGTTTTCCCCTATATTTTATCTTATGAGTATTCTCAACTTATTATATAATTGCTTAATTCGTAATAGTTTTGGTTCTTAAGGCCTATCAGTCAACCCTTCATTATTATTTATTATTGTCATTCTATTTTTAATTGAGTTTATATACATGTAGTTTATCGCTATTGATAGTTGTGTCCTTATGTGTGACTGTTCCTTTTAACTGCTCTAGTTCTTATATATAAATATTTGATTTTTATCTAATTGCTTTTACGTAAATCGCTACATAATGGTGTTTCCCCCAATCAGAGCAAATCTCTGTTTTGAATTTCAAAATTCAAAAATTGAAGCAACGCTTCAGATCCCTTGCGCTGCGCGCTGCGCACCACATGTCAAAAGCAGACACGCCAGGGCCAGGAGCGCTGTGCCCTAGGCAGCGCACCCGCAATCAGAGCAAAGTTCTGTTTCAAAATTCAAATTTTAAAAAATTGAAGTAACGCTTCAGATCTCTTGCACCGCGCGCTGAGCGCCACATGTCAAAAGCAGACACGCCAGCGCCCCAGGCAGCGCACCCCCAATCAGACCAAAGCTCTGTTTCAAAATTCAAATTTTAAAAAATTGAAGCAACGCTTCAGATCCCTTGCACTCTGCGCTGCGCGCCACGTGTCAGACACAGGAGCGCTAGCGCAGTTGCGCTGCGCGCCACGTGTCTAACGCAGGTGCGCTGGCGCCAAGTGCGTCAGCGCTGGAATTAAAAGAATTCCCCACCGTTAGATTAAAAGATCTAATAATAATTAAAATTCTGTTATACAAAGATCTTTCCAATCTTATTAAAATAACAAGATTATCTTCTGTAAAACAGAAGCCCTAAGATCAAAGATCCAACGGTGGGGAAATATCCACAAATCAATCAGAGAAAGATCTCTTCAACTAACTTAACAAATCAATTGTCCCTATATAAAGGCCCCAAGACTTCAAGTCTGAGATAGAAAAAACTCTCTGCAAACATTGAGAAAAAAAACTCAATGATAAAGAAAGGCAAGCCTTTGAAGAAAGAAAATCATTTTCTTTATCTTAAAGGTAAAGAATTATATTCTTGAAAAACAGAGATGAAATCATCTCATTAAAAAAAGAAGAATCCTCTTCTAAAAAGATCAGAGATCTAAGTAAAAGATCAAGGTCTTCAATAAAAATGAAAAAGATCAAAAAAAAAAGATTTAATTATAAAAAGATTTAAAGAAGAACTTTACTTCATTAACAGATCTTTTGATTTATAAAGGCAGAGCCTTTTGATGAGACTAAGAACCTTGGTTCTTGGATCTTAAGGCAAGGCCTCTTTTGAAGAACAAAAGAAAAACTTGTTCTTTGATCTTAAATTGATCAAAAATGCGCTTTGCGCTACTGGACAGTGCTTTGCACTTTTGAATTGCGCCTCTGCGCTTATTGGACTGGCGCACAGCGCCAGAACGCGCCACGTGTCAACCACGGAACAGTTTGCGCTTTGCGCTTCTAAAAAATAGCACATTGTGCTCTTGTAATGGCGCACAGCGCCAGAACGCGCCACGTGTCACTCACTGGCGCGCCCATAAACTAGCGCAGCGCACTCATAAAGCGCAGTGCGCTAACAAACCAGAGCTCAGCGCTAAGCGACACGTGTCACCCTTATGTGCGCTAGCGCAATGCGCTCTTTAATTGGCGCAAAGCGCCTGATGCGCCACGTGGTGCGCTGTCAGAACATACCTTGTTCTGATAAATGCTATGCATTATTAAAAGGGTAGAGCCCAAATAAAGGCCTAATAGGCAGAACGTAAATAAAAATGTTCAACATTTTTTTTAACTGGACTTAGCCCAATTCTGGTCATAAGTCCTCAATTTAAATTGAACTGAGCATAACTGCTCTCCTAAATCAATTTACACCCGGTTCGAGAGTACATCTCTTTACTCCTCTAATATCTGTCGTTGTAATCCTTCAACGTCGTCAGAGAGGTGACGGGTCCCGACAACCACACATTACTACGGACTGTGGGGTCCCTAAACTCATGGACTATGACATCCTTAACCTTGACCGTGATGTCTTAAAACTAATAAAGGACTGTGAGATTCTTAAACTCATGGACTATGATGTCCTTAATCTCGACCGTGATGTCTTAAAAATAACATCGGACCGCAATATCCTTAAACTAATTACCGACCGCAATGTCATTAAACTAAACAATAGAGCCCAATTGCTCTCTTGTCGGATCTAAACAATCCCGTTAAGTTGATCTTAGTCTAAAATTAGACTAACGTGTCCTTAACAAACGTTTAAGTTGATCTTAGCCTCAAATAAGGCTAACGTATCCTTAAACACAACCCCCCAAACCCAAATCTAAGAAAGATATGGATTTGGACTAATCCACGTCCTACGGACGACAACATAACTTAGTCTCCGTATACAATCCACGGGCAACCGAACACAAAACAAACACCTACAACACGAAGTAACCATCTGGAGAAGGAGAAAATTGTTACCGCGATGCGGTAGCGTAATTAACTGCAGGGGCTTGCGCCTGCAGGGAAGAGTGTCCCCGCAATCAAAAACCCCTCAAACGAGGGGGAATCTGACAAAGTCTGCTATATCGGCCGCATCCGTTTAAACCTTCGATACACGATGCCATAAATCAACTTGGCATCTTCGGAGAGGTGGACGGATAGCACCAATTAGCATCTGCCCCGAATTTCAGGCAAGATGGACCTGTGCGGTCGCGTCTCCGTGATTCGGCGGGGAACAGATTCTGGTACGCCCGGTAGGACCTTTTCCTCTTTCCACTCCACACTTCGTGTGTCGTGTTCGCGAACCAATCGCGGTTTGCTAATGGTTGCCCTTGGGTTTCAAGGTACTAAGATTTGGCGTTTTGCTTGCTGCAGAAAGCAAAGAATCAATGGCATCCACTTGTGCAATATGTTCCAACTGCAACTGCAACCTACGCTCCACCTCATCTGGAGGTATAGCTTATGGACCTCAAGCGGCGTCCTGATTCGTATGTCAAAAACTATTTCTAAACCCCAATCAAGAACGGCGTCGCTTGGTAGCTAGCCGGTGAGTACGGGTTGGTCCACAGGGATGTTGTGAATTTCCTAATCGCTCTTACGAGTTAATTCCGAATGTGGTTGGATTGATTAAATCTAAAAACTAAATCTATCTGTACTAAGATTATCTATCTAGATCTAAATCTTGCTAGGGTTGGGTCTAGGGTAGGTTTGGAAATGTAAATAAATCTCACCGCTTTCTATACCCAAATTAGGATCTATGAGGTGTTATGGTAATTATAAATAAAGGGGATTAGATCCATTCGGGAAGGTGTTCCTTCCTCTAGGTTCTTGTCCTTCCTTTATCAATCCTTACCCTAACCTCCATGGAAAACACGCACAACCGGGTCTTTATACTACGGTATCACCGCTACCTCGTGGGACAGGGTGCCGTAGTGAGCGGTGTGTGCATGTATGCATGGAGTCCTATTGATTATATGTGATGGGTAAGAAAGGGATGAGAGATCTCATCTCTCAAAAGCCTTCCCCAAAGCTAACCCTAACAAGCGAGGAGACTACTCGCTCATTAGGGAATTGAAAAACATTTATCTAGGGCAAGGAATTAAAATCTAAACTAGGGCAATTAAATAAATCTACTTACTTTACAGATGGCTCTCTCCAAACATTTACACAGGGTTGTCAGATCTGAATAGATGATATAAAAAGAGGCATCGATGCTCTCCAAAAGAAATCTGAATTTTATTAATGAAAGGAGACATAACCTAATACAAGATTTGGAGTTCCTATTTATAGAGGATAGGAACCCTAGGGTTACAATTGACGCCATTCTGCTATTACAAAAATACCCTTAGGGAAAAGACCTAGTCAACGCCCGCGCACTGCCTCTGGAATTTTGTACCGACACGGGCTTCGCTCGGCCGCGGATCCGCGGCCAAAGCCCACGTTTGGCCACGGTTCCGCGGCCGTATATTGGGCTTGTGGGCTCAGTTTTCCAGGGTTTGTTCTAGTTGGCTTTGTCTTGTTCTTTCCATAGTTTTTTCTTCAGAATGTATTTTGGTTCTCTTCCAGATCTCCACAGTGAATAATTGTAATGGACTGTTACCGTTGCTTCGTGACGAAGTCTTGAACCTTGCACTGCCTTTTACTTTGTGAACTGATCTTCGTGTAGGCTTAATCAAGATTCCAACATTTATTGGTCGTAGTCTCACTTTTGTATCGTCTTTTGTCTTTTTCACTGTTTTTGTCTGAGAATCTGTAACCTGCAACTATGTAGCAGACATGGGTCAAAAACACCCGTTTATTTGTAAAATGACTAGGACCGGGAAATATAATAATGCAATATTATGATATGAACACGTCCCTGTTCATGATGCCGGTGGAACAGGTCACCCAGGCTACTACTGGATTGTTTTTCGGGACCATGCTCCCGCCAACGAGCTTCATCGCTCCCGTGCCCGTACCAGGAGCTCCCAAGAAGTCGTTCTTCGATCGACTTACAGCTACTGCGGCCCCTCTCAACGGGTCGTCCAGCACCGGCGCCTCGGTCTTCTCCAGATTGGGCCAAAATTCCTGTGGG
This sequence comes from Agapanthus africanus, assembly GCA_030015575.1. Lineage (NCBI taxonomy): Eukaryota > Viridiplantae > Streptophyta > Magnoliopsida > Asparagales > Amaryllidaceae > Agapanthus > Agapanthus africanus. The sequence continues at coordinate 749,568,026 of CM057341.1, read as the reverse complement.
CCCACAATGAAGCCTGCAATCCCAAAGAAGGTTATTCAGAAGAGAGTAACCAACCCTGCTCCTGAATTTGTCAAGGCGGCTTCTCCTGCCAAAGGGTCGGTCTTTACAAGACTGACCGTCCCAACTCCCGCTCCTGCTACTCAAAGGACATCAGTCTTTAATAGGCTGACACCGGCAACAGCCCCTCACCTGAACAGGAGGCAAGACAAGGCCATCCCCGTCACCGAGCCAACTCCATCAGCTCGACATGCTCGACGTCGCCACTGGCGCCGAGTGAGGAAGTCAGGAGGCAACTCCCCTTCTGGGCTAACCCCACCAGCCCCGACGGCTGAAATTAATGCTGCTGTTCCAACCGGGAACAGCTTTGAGCTGTTGAATAAGGTGCGCAGGAATTCTCCTACCGCCGTACTGAAAAGATCCCCTCCATCCATGGAAAATGTTGCGGAAGCAAAGCCAGAACAGTCCCCTCAGCGCCTGTCTTCCAAAATCTACAAAGTCTGGCGGCAGGTTCGGAACTCAGTAGTTGATCAAGATTACCCTCGCCGACAGAAAAGGGCGAAGGTTCAACAAGAAGAAAGCCATCCTGCCAAGCCACAAAAAGCTATCTGGGTGCCCACTGCGACGGCCCCCTCAACTTCGACTGCTCATAAGAGGAGAAGGCCGCAGAAAATCCCCATGCCTGCGACAAATGTCTAAGGTACTGAGCCCAAACGCCCTAAGTCTGGGGGCATAGTGGTGCATACCGTCTACATGGCATCCGGAAAAGAGGACAGCCGTGCTTCTACGGGCCACCGACCACTCACCCGATCTATCACAAAAGCTCAGGAATGGCAACATCGGAAGCTTCAAGAGATGCTGGCTGCAATGGCCGCACTCACCGAACCAAAAGAAAGCCCGGAGGCGTCATCGAAGCAGCGTTATGAACAAGAAACCGATGCTGACTTCCTTCGCAGAGTCCTCGAAAAGAAGGAAAAAGAAGCCGCGGAGCAAGCGGCTAACATAAAGCGAATGGCACTTCTCTTCCAAGACATGGTCGGGATGATGATACAGCCGAATCCTCCAGCCGAAGACCCTCCGATCATTATTGAAGATGACAGAGGAGAAACATCGAATCCCCTGCCAGCTCTTTCAGCAGCTAAGGAGGAAACCATTTCTAAGGCCGCCCTAGATGATTATATTGCTCAAAAAATACGAGTTCACCAGGCAAATGAGGCGGCTGGTCAAGTCGTGAAAACTGGGCGACCATACCCAGGCTGGTATGATCAGATAAAGTACCCGCCGGGCTACACAATCCCCAAATTCCACGTATATAAGGGGACGGGCAATCCCCACCAGCACGTCGCCCAGTTCAGAGCTCTGTGTGGCAACACCGGTGGTGATGATAAGTTTCTGCTCCGCCAATTCGTCGGCAGCTTATTGGAAACGGCATTTGAGTGGTACTCCGAACTCCCAAATGACTCCGTCAAAACATTCGCAGAAATGGAGTTGTTATTCACCCAGCGATTCGCGAGTGCTAGTGAACACACTCCAATAACGGCATTGATCAATGCAAGGGTGAAGCCGGGCGAAACTTGGGTTCAATACGCAATCCGATGGCGGAATCTGTAGTCAAAGTGTGAACAACGCATCGAAGAAGCACCAGCGGTGGGCATGTTCGTGGGCACCCTAGACCCTCATGCAACTATTTCACAGTTCATGATGTTCTTCAAACCGACCACGTTCTAGGCTTTAATCGATAAGCTAGCCCAGATAGATCAGATGGGTCACAGACCGTCTCCTCCGAAACCAGAACCGCGGAATGAAAAGGGAAAAGGGAAGGCGACCTTTGTTGCGAACACCCAACAGCAGCCCAGTGCTCCAAGACTAACGGATCAATTGGAGAAGAGACGATGCTATTACAATGAGAAAATGAAGCGCCCTTACTCATTCCCGCGGGATAAAACGAAGAGGCTGTTCGAGCTGGCGGTGCGCAACAAGCTTATCAATTTGCCAAATCCAAGGCGACCACCGCAACCCAGCGAAGTGAATAATCCCAATTATTGCCCTTACCACCAAACGGTAAGCCATCCGATCAAAGATTGCTTCGTCTTTAAAGGATGGATCGAAGATCAATACCTACAAGGCAAGTTTGCGCTGTCCGAGAAGTGGAAAGTAAACCCACCACAACCGCACACTCCTAAGAAGACGGACACACCGGGGGCAACGTGCTCTTTTGTTGAAGAAGCTCCGTGGGAGGTCGTGCTTTCAGCCAAAACCAAAAGGATGCCGAATGATCTCCAGACATGCCCAACAATCAGGTGGGAGAATCCGCTGGAACCCCAGATCATCGAAGGGATGCTGAAGCCGCGCCCAACTCCAAAAATTGGTGGTGATAGCCAGAGTGTTCACACCCGGCCGTCAAAATCTTCGAAAAAGAAGAAGAAATCCAAGAAGCCCGTGAAGCCTGGCGACAAGCGCACGGACCTACAGAAATAGATTAACGCGCTGGAAGAGTACAACCAGAAGGCGCGAATCCCGATCACGCTTCAAGAGTTCCTCGGCCACGTCCTTGAGGACGAAGGTGATGGAGAAGACTCGTCGGATGGATCTGAGGATTACGTAGCAAGCTGCCATGTGATCTCTCATTCATCGCTAGACAACGAAGAAGCTCCCTGCACAGAGAGACTGGAGCAGGTCCCGAGCCAGAACTTCTATGGCCGTCAGATGAAATGATCGACGCCTTCCTGAATGAGATTCATCTGAAAAGTAAAGCCAATCGGGAGCGTGAGATGGCCATATTTGAAAGAGCCAAACGCCGGCGACTAGACGAAAGAGTCAAGACACTCCCGCCGAATCAAGGAACATCGATCGCGGATAAAAACAAGTTCAAGACGAGGAAAAGGTTTGCTAAAGCCATATCAACGGGGATGAAGCTACCACCTTCTGAAGGAAACACTCCTAGTGAAACGGAAACACATCCTAGCTACTGCTTATATCATCGAAAGATTTCGCACCCTACCGAAGAGTGCGACGCTTTTAAAAGATGGTGGCAGAGATATGTTGCTCATCGGCAATATTTTAAGCGGATGAAACACAAAACTCGTCGGGAGCAAAGAAGTACGACTGAGGAGCATAAAATAAATACCGGTAACTGTCGCATGGTCAACACCGGGGGATCGCAGGTTCTCACTTTCGGAAGTGACTCTGACGAAGAGATGGCTCTTGGCCCTCTCTTTAAAGAATCCACTTTAGGGAAGGAGGAAGAACCGAAGGCCTGTGAAAACATTCAGCTGCGCAATCGCACGCTTCCAGAAAAGAATCTCAGATCCACGAGTAAAAAAGATAAGGAAAGAGAAAAGGTCTCCGAGGATATCGCCCTGGACGACCAAGTCATGAAAGAACTGACCGCCAAGGACCCGCCAAAGAAGAGTAAGGTGGACTATAACGTTCTGGCGCACTTGAGGTAGTTACCCTCGCAGCTCAGTATTCTCGACGCCCTTCTACTATCCAAAGAAGCGAGAGATTCATTGATCAAGGCGCTACAAGAGCCGAAGCGATTCCAAGCTTCCCTCGCCGAAAAAAAGATGAAGGACGAGCTAGAGAAAGTACACACAGCCGATATCACCTTCGGCGATGAAGACCTCCTCCTTGGGACGTGCGAGCACAACCGTCCCCTCTATGTCTCAGGATACTGCCACGATATAAAGATAGGCAAAATCCTGGTCGACAATGGGTCTTCCGTCAATCTTCTCAACGTGGGAGTGTTGAAGGAAATCTGCATGAGCGTCCAACATCTCGCTCGTGATAAAATAACCATCTCCGGTTTTGACTCCCAGTCATCGCGGACTCTCGGGTCTGTGATATTGACATTACGATTTGGGCTACTTGTCACGGATATTAAATTTCATGTCATTGATGCCAAGACGTGCTATAACGCTTTGCTCGGCTAGCCTTGGTTACATAAGTACAACATCATCCATTCTACACAACATCAGTGTATGAAATACTTTAAGGATGGTCTCGAGTATACTGTAACAGGAGAGCTAAATCCATTCTCCATGAACGAAGTCCGCAAGTACGAAGATGCAAAATACTTTTTGCCAGATTTCGAGGATACGGAGAGATGTCACAAACCGGAGAACAAAGCTATCACCATCATTCCAGTCTTTGGGAGTGATACTGAAGAAGAGGAAGCGATAGTTTATTCGGGTCCACCCCAGCACAACAAGCCAGGACCGTCCGCTCCTATATTGATCTTTGGCAGCGACTCGAAAGATGAGGTCCATGCTATATTCTCCGCTCGGCCTTCAATACAAACATTCGCTGATGAAGAGCAAAGTTTGCAAATTGCCATGGTTCCGCCCAAACATCATAAAGAACTAGACGCGCTTGATACCTACAGTGTGGAAGAGCTGCAGACATTCTATGTCCCTCCCAGGCGAGAAGGTGAAAAGACGATCCTATTTTACCGCTCTGGGGAAACCAAAGTGGAGAAAGAAATCTGGCACGGCGCGGATTCTACACTTGACAGGCTCCAGCCCATCCGTCTGCCTAGATATTACACAGAAGGCTTGAAAAAGCTATTGAAGCGTCAAGAGATACCCTTCAAACAGACCGCTCGAAAAGCTAAGTTCTATGACAGGATCTGGAACGTTCCCGGAACTCAACGCAAGTTGCCCAACGGGAGAATGGAAGCGATCGGGCTTAAATATGTTCGGTCCAAGAAACGGGAGCTACTCCACGACTGCTATGTCGTACATGACTTTGATGAAGAAGGAGATGCTCAATGGGAGGATGCTAACCCTGAACCAGAAAGAGCCCCCGACGTGAAAATGCCCAGCCCGTCGTTCGAAGAACAAATGGACAAGCTTATAAGGGAAGCTGGTCAAAAAATCCGAGACAACCATAATCGCGAAATGGCCATCTACGAGAAAGCCAGGACACAGCGCCTTCTCCAACAGGCTGCGAAAAATAAAAACGCCCCTCCCTGTCAACCTATTGTAAAAAAGGCCCGACGCAGAGGCAGAAACAAGTCAAAAAGCGGAAAAGGCATTCAACAACGACAAAGCGGGACCAAGAAGTCACGCGAGCGGGAATCAAGCGGTCCGGATTTATCCCTTATGAAGAAAATGAGTCGAGCATACTCTTTTCCTCAAGACAAGACAAAGAAGATACTTGATCTTGCCATAAGACATCAAATGCTTACATTCCCGGAGTCTAAGCACCCCAAGCAAGCCGACGAGGTCTCTCATCCAGACTACTGCTCTTATCACCGAGCAATAGGACACCCTCTCGAAGATTGCTTCACCTTCAAGAACTGGGTCGAAGATCAATATCAGCTTGGCAAGTTCGCTCTATCCGACAGTTGGAGGATAACTCCGCCACAGAAGCATGAACCCAAATCCGCGAGAGTAGAACCAGATCAACATCGGTCGTGGAAGCGAGCTCGTACTTGTCACGTGATAACGCTGTCAGAAGAAGAGCCCGAGAATATGGATAACCTCCCCTGGTGCTTCGAAAACGATAACGACGAGGTGATCTCATAATTTCCACCGGCGTCAAAAGAGTTAGAAGATGGAATACATACCACTGCAGATAACCTCAAGAAAATTAATTTGGGGACAGCAAATGACCCGCGACCGACATTCGTCAGTGAGCTGTTATCTGAAGAAAGGGTAGCTACACTAAAAGACGTGCTTATGCAGCATAAGGATTGCTTCGCGTGGAACTATTCCGAGATGCCAGGATTAGATTCAGAGATTGCTTTCCACAAATTGGCGATATCCCCGGACGTTAAGCCAATCAAACAAACACCGAGAAGAATGTGGCTCGAGCTTGAGATGAGTATCAACGCCGAGGTCAAGAAGCTGATCGACTCTGGCTTCATCCAAGAAGTTCAGTACCCTGACTGGATCGCCAACATCGTCCCAGTGATAAAGAAGAATGGGACGGTGCGCATCTGCGTAGACTTTCGGGATCTCAATAAAGCTTGCCCGAAGGACGACTTTCCAGTACCGGTCACCGAGCTGATGATAGACAATACGTCCACTCACGAAGTTTTCTCCTTCATGGACGGATCGCCAGGATATAACCAGATAAAGATGCATCCCGAGGATCAGAGGCACACCGCTTTCCGGACCCCTTTGGGTATATTCTGCTACAAGGTGATGCCCTTCGGTCTAAAAAATGTCGGTGCCACCTATCAGAGGGCAATGACGAAGATCTTCGATGACCTTATACATGAAATCGTCGAATGCTATATCGACGACCTCGTGGTGAAAAGCAAATCATACGAGGAACATCTCAAACATCTGAGGATCGTATTTCAACGCCTTCGGCAATACAACTTGAAGATGAACCTTCTCAAATGCGCGTTCGGGGTGTCCTCGGGTAAATTCCTAGGATTCATCGTCCGACATCGAGGTATCGAGATAGATCCGTCAAAGATTAAAGCAATTATGGAGATGCCCCCACCAAGAACTCTCAAACAATTGCGGTCTCTCCAAGGGAAGCTCGCGTACATCCGGCGATTTATAGCCAATCTCTCTGGGAAATGCCGTCCCTACAGTCACTTGATGAAGAAAGGAACCCCGTTCGTATGGGATCACAAATGCCAAGGCGCGCTGGACGAAATCAAGTAGTACCTGCAGAACCCGCCAGTGCTGGCCGCTCCGGTCAAGGGAAAGCCCCTTATTCTTTATACAACAGCCCTCGAAGGTTCCTTAGGCGCATTATGGGCACAAGAGAACGACCAAGGGAAAGAGAGAGCTCTCTATTACTTGAGTCGAGTTCTTCTGGGGGCAGAAAGCAATTATTCTCCCATCGAAAAACACTGCCTAGCGTTGATCTTCGCAATAACAAAACTCAGGCACTATGCATTAGCGCATGAAGTCCGTCTCATATCGAAGGTGGATCCTCTCAAGTATTTGATGTCAAAGGCCATATTGACAGGGCGGCTCGCTAAATGGGCCTTGCTCTTAATGGAGTTCGCAATAACTTATCAACCTCTTAAGGCAGTGAAAGGCCAGGCCATCGCCGACTTTCTCGCTGAGCATCCGATACCAGCCAATTCCCCTTTGAATTGCGAACCGCCAGACGAACATGCGTTTGATGCGATCGACGGTGATGATACCCGATGGGAACTTTATTTTGATGGAGCATCTTCCATGAAGAATCGCAAACAGAACACGCCCATAATCAAATCAGGGATAGGCCTATCTTCGTGACTCCACAAGGAGGGATAATGCGCTTTGCTTTCTCCTTAACAGAGCCGAGGACAAACAATGAAGCCGAGTATGAAGCTTTGATAGCAGGTCTCGAGATCGCCATCGACATGGGAATTGAAAACCTCCTCATATACGGAGACTCCCAACTAGTCGTTAGTCAAGTAAACGGCGACTACCAGACGTGCAAGCCAGAGCTGGTAAAGTATGGCGAGAGAGTACAGCAACTGCTGAATCAAATTCCTTCCTACATGCTGGAAAGCATACCGCGTGCGGAAAATAGCAAAACGGATGCATTAGCCAAGCTTGCTAAAGAATTGGCCGATGAGAACCTCGATGACGTAAGAATCGTGGTACAAAGCCGTCGGGTTATTACACCGGCGGAGATATCTCCGGAGTCGTCCGAAGAAAAAGGAGCGACTGAGCAAATGGCTATGCAAATAAAAGACTAGGAAAAGGCTGAGGATTGGAGATAAGTCTTTATAAACTCTTCAAATCCCGTCGAACACCTGAAGATGCGTCCTCAAAACATCATCTCATGAAGCGAGCCCTATCTTTCGCTTTCTTCAATGATACTCTGTACAAGAGGTCGTTTGATTCTCTGTGGCTAAGATGCCTGGGACCTGAAGAGGCAAAAAGAGTCGTCCAAGAAGTTCATGACGGACTCTGCGGTTCTCACCAAGCTGGACCGAAGATGAAGCTGAAGATTAAAAGGATGGGTTATTATTGGCCCACGATGATCCAGGACTGCCTCGAGTATGCGAAGCAATGCCACTCGTGCCAGATTCATGGGGACTTTATCCATCAACATCCAAATCCACTACATCCAACGGTGGTTAGCTGGCCATTCGAAATGTAGGGAACTGACATAATCGGCCCCATCGAGCCGGCATCGTCCAGAAGACATCGTTTCATTTTGGCGACAACTGATTACTTCTCCAAATGGGCAGAAGCAGTACCGCTGAGGGAAGTGAAGACGGAGAATATCCTCCACTTCTTCAAGACGCACGTTATTTATCGGTTTGGAACTCCGAGGCGGATCATCTCTGATAACGGGCCAGCCTACAGAAGCCACAAGATTAGCCGCTTCGCACAACAGCAGAACATAAACTGGAGATACTCTTCAGTTTATAATCCCCGAGCCAACGGTCTAGCTGAAGCTTTTAACAAGACCCTGACAAAGATCGTGAAGAAGATGGTGTCCCGAAATAAAAAGGACTGGCACGAGAGACTGCATGAAGCTCTCTGGGCATATCGAACTACATTCAAGACGACCACGAACACAACGCCGTACGCGTTGGTATTCGGTACAGAAGCAGTACTCCCCCTCGAGATAAAGTTACCCTCTCTACGAGTGGCAGTCCATTATGAGCTAACGAACGAAGAGAACGCTCACCTTCGGCTTGAGGAGCTCGATGCCCTTAACGAAACCCGACTCATAGCACAACAAAATCTGGAGGCTTATAAAGCAAAGATGATGCGCTCTTACGAAAGATTGGCCAGGCTGAGGACATTCCGCCAAGGCGAACGCGTGCTAGTGGTCAAAAGACCTATGATCCCCAATCGCGCCAAGTGGGGAAAATTCGAGCCGAACTATGAAGGCCCGTACATCATAGACAAGGTCTATCAGGGTGGAGCCTATCTACTCATGGACATGCATGGTGAAAGACCTTTCAGGCCAATAAACGGTCGCTTCCTGAATAAGTACTACGGTTGACGAGTCACGGCCTAGGTCAATGATAGACGACGACGACTATGTCCGCTCGCTATCTTCCTAAGCCCAAACTCTATAAGTAGTAGCCGGCTTACTTTACAACGGACCGAAACGTCATTAAACTAACGCCGGACCGAAACATCCTTAAACTAACGCCGGACCGAAACATCCTTAAACTAACGCCGGACCGAAACGTCCTTAAACTAACAGAGGACCGAAACGTCCTTAAACTAATGACGAACCACTATGTCCTAAAACTAGCTGTTGACCGAGATGTCGAGAAACTACGGTGGATTGCAGTATCCCAAAGCTGATAAAAAGAAAAGAAAATATAATAAATAAAAACGGCATGTCCATAAGCAAAAGGCGCACGGATGAAAACCCGAAAGGGCTCCGTGAGTAAAAACAGCAGGGCTACCGGCGAGTGTTTGTGAAAACCCGAAAGGGCGCAACCTCGTTATATAAAAAAAAAGAATAAAAAAACGGTATGTCCATAAGCAAAATGGGCACGGATGAAAACCCGAAAGGGCTCCGTGAGTAAAAATAGCAGGGCTGCCGGCGAGTGTTTGTGAAAACCTGAAAGGGCGCAACCTCGTTAAAAGACACTTGCAAGGTCCTCTTGACCTTGTAAGGAGAAATCACCCGCGTGAGATCCTTACGACTCACAAGGGAGCAACACACTTAGGGATCCCCACGATTCCTAAGAAGAAATTACACTTGCGAGATCCCCACGACTCGTAAGGAGAGTCCTCTTATGGAACCCTCACGGCTCATAAGATTCAAAAGTCTTAAGTTACAGAAACCTGAACATATTCTTAAGCAGCCCCCACAACCTCCGATACTGCCCTACAAGCTGCTCAATGCTGACCCTTGTATACAATCCACGGGCGCGAATAAATATTTCTCTAACCAAGTCCCATCCGCGACTAGGGATATGTTCGCACGGTGAACAACCCTTGTGAGTCCTCTTGACTTATAAGGAGAAAACTCTCTTGTAAGATCCTTACGACTTACAGGAGAACATGCACTTAGGAATCCTCACGACTCCTAAGGAGAAAACACACCTACGAGATCCTCACGGCTCGCAGGGAGAAATACCTTTATGAGACCCTTACGGCTCATGAAGTCAAAAGCCTTAGTCGACAGGATCCTAACCCTATTCGCTAAGCCACCTTTGTTCGATATCGACAAAGGAAAATGATGATTCGCTCCTGGCAATATTCCAGTTGTAGCGGTGCTGATGCCGAAATCGATGTCTAATCCCAAGCTTGCAGCAAAAAGCTTGCGAGCCACACATGCATACGAAATAGCCAAAATGATGGGGCAACTTGCCACAAAATCAGCAAGCAAAAAAATGTATGCATGCAAAATAGCCGAAATGATTGGGCAACTCGTAATAAAAAGCAGCGAGTAAAAATAAGACAAATAGCCGAAATGGTTGGGCACCGCGAAAATAGCCGAAATGATGGGGTAGTCGCGACCTTCGCGATATAAAAGCTGAAATGATAGAGCATCGCGGAAAGAAGTAAAATAAAAATAAAAAAAAGTAAAATTTATGCCCTACAGGTGATATCACAGCAGTCCCTGTATACAATCCAGGGGCGCAAACAAAGAAGGAATCACACTCCTCCTCTCCAGGTTTCATCAGATGAAGAAGCCAAATCTCGACGAGTCACAGATAGCCTGGAGATCATCGCAACATTCGTCTCATTACAGCAGACACCACATCAAGCAAAGCGGAACAGCGGCAACTCCCAGTTCCATGACTCGGTGGTGTACAGATGACCGAGAGTCAAATTCCGACTCCATGAAATGCGGATAAAGTAAACCCTTCCTGGTTACATGGAACGCGGATAACATCATTTCTGACCCCGTGGAAAACGTCCAGAGCGGATCCTGGTCCTCGCAGAGCACGACAGTGAACCGGTGTGAAGCATCCAGAGCGGAGCCTAGTCCTCACCGAACACGGCAGTGAACCCGTGGGAAGCATCTAGAGCAAAATTCCTGGTTACGTGGAACGCGGATAACGTCACTTCTGACCCCGTGGAAAACGTCCAGAGCGGATCCCGGTCCTCGCAGAGCATGGCAGTGAACCCATGTGAAGCATCCAGAGCGGAGCCTAGTCCTCGCCGAACACGGCAGTGAACCCGTGGGAAGCATCTAGAGCAAAATTCCTGGTTACGTGGAACGCGGATAACGTCACTTCTGACCCCATGGAAAACGTCCAGAGCGGATCCTGGTCCTCGCAGAGCACGGCAGTGAACCCGTGTGAAGCATCCAGAGCGGAGCCTAGTCCTCGCCGAACACGGCAGTGAACCCATGGGAAGCATCTAGAGCAAAATTCCTGGTTATGTGGAACGCGGATAACGCCACTTCTGACCCTATGGAAAACGTCCAGAGCGGATCCTGGTCCTCGCAGAGCACAACAGTAAACCCGTGTGAAGCATCCAGAGCGGAGCCTAGTCCTCGCCGAACACGGCAGTGAACCCGTGTGAAGCATCTAGAGCAAAAATTCCTGGTTACGTGGAACGCGGATAACGTTACTTCTGACCCCGTGGAAAACGTCCAGAGCGGATCCTGGTCCTCGTAGAGCACGGCAGTGAACCCGTGTGAAGCATCCAGAGCGGAGCCTAGTCCTCGCCGAACACGGCAGTGAACCCATGGGAAGCATCTAGAGCAAAATTCCTGGTTACGTGGAACGCGGATAACGTCACTTCTGACCCCGTGGAAAACGTCCAGAACGGAGCCTGGTACTCGCCGAACACGGCAGTGAACCCGTGGGAAGCATCCAGAGCAAACATCGGACTGTGGAGTCCTTAAATCCACGGACTATGATGTCTTTAACCTCGACCGTGATGTCTTAAAACTAACACCGGACCGTGAGGTCCTTAAACTCACGGACTATGATGTCCTTAACCTTGACCGCAATGTCTTAAAACTAACCATAATGATTTTAAGCTAAATTCACCTTGGTTCAAGGGTACATCTCGTCACTCCTTTGATATTTGTCGTTGTAATTCCTCAACGTCTTCAAAGAGGCGACGGGTCCCGGTAACCACACGTTTCACGGACTGTGGAGTCCTTAAATCCATGGACTATGATGTCCTTAACCTCGAACGTGATGTCTTAAAACTAACATTGGACTGTGGAGTCCTTAAATCCACGGACTATGATGTCCTTAACCTCGACTGTGATGTCTTAAAACTAACATTGGACTGTGGAGTCCTTAAATTCACGGACTATGATGTCCTTAACCTCAACTGTAATGTCTTAAAACTAACATTGGACTGTGAGGTCCTTAAACTCACGGACTATGATGTCCTTAACCTTGACCGCGATGTCTTTAAACTACGATATCCTAGAAAACGTCCAAAGCGGAGCCTGGTCCTCGCCAAACACGGCAGTGAACCCGTGGGAAGCATCTAGAGTAACCCCTGACTCCGTGAAATACGGATAAGGACAACTTCACCCATCACTTACGAGTCCTCACGACTCGTAGGGAAGAAAATTCTCTGGTGAGATTCTTACGACTCTCAAAAGAAAACACACTTAGGGATCCTTACGATTCTTAAGGAGAAATTGCACCTACGGGATCCTCTCGACCGGTAGGGAGAAAATTCTTTATGAGACCCTCATGACTCATAAAGTTGAAAAGTCTTAGGTGACAGATCCTAACCCTGTTCTCTAGGCCATCGCCGCTCTACAAAGAGCCTAAGACTAACAACTATACGCTATCTACAAACTACACTTGCTAAAGTCACATGGCAAACAACACAGCAAGAAAGAAGAAAGCAAAGAAATGACACAAGACATTACGAAGAACGTGTATCTTTTATTCATGAATTCGATTGGGTACAAAATACATCATATGAAAGAATAAAAGAACAGATACATTTTTATTCAAAATTACAAATGGTACAAAATTTTTATTGAGAGGAAAGTGCTTTCAATAATCCAATCAGTCGCTCGCGCACTTCCCTCAGCCCCTCTTCCTGATCAGCTGCCGCGGCCAACTCTGCTTCGACCTGGGCTCGCTGCTGCAAGTAGGATGAGAGTTGTTCCTCGACGGCTCGCTGAGCTGCTTCACGATCTTGTGCATCACGCTCAACGATATCGAGCTTCTGCTTCAATATTAACCCATCAGAGATACATTGCAGAAGGCCCTCGAAGATAACTTTCACCTGGGCAACGTTCGCGTCGACCTCAGCATGCAATCGAGCAGACTCGCTTGAAGTTTCTTTGCATTCCCTTCGCTTTAAAGCCACTTCTTGTTCAAGATGGCGGAAGTATGAAGCGCTCTGCTCGATCCATGCCGCCCGTTGAGTGCTCATAGCCAGAATCTCGGGTGCCGGACGCTTAAGCTCAAGCTCATGCAAGCAAGTCTCAATCTCCCGGCAGCAATTAACCCAAAACTCAACGACGCCCTCACCATGAAAGTTCATGAGCGTCGCCGGCATAGGATTAACCTCTGCGGCAAAATCCGCAGTAGACGTGGGAGTCTCTACGTCGAACTCCTCGATATACTCGCTCAGCATGCGTAGGCTGGTCACAGCACCTTTGAATGATGGACGTCTGGAGAAGGGCCCTGCCGGCATTATAATGCGAGACTCGAACGGGGCTGGAGTCGATGTGATTGCTGCAAAATAGATCATAATCAGAGGTCGGTTCAAGAAGTAAAGAAAACACGCAAAAAATAGAGTCTATTATACCGGCTGTAGCAGGGGGCAGAGCTGGGAGTACTGGTGGCGCAACTACAGCCTCGTCCCCTCCTTCGATTCGTAAGGCTACACGCAATATAAAGAAGAGTTAGCAATAATGCGACTGCCCGTTAAAGAAGAAGACGTCGTTTAAAGAAAACACTCACCGACACCAGCAGGCGGACTCGTCTCGGACAAGAAGAAGTGTGGGTGCAGCACCTGGTACAGGTGGTCAAAAAGGACTCCTGCAAAGACGCAATAGTACAACGTCAGTACATAAATTATGTAGCCTAAAGATAAGACTGATGAGTTACAAATCCATACCTTCCAGCATCTGCGACAGTGCGAGAGAAGGAAGAGAAGTGGTCACCGTCAGAGCAGTAACTGACGGCGCTCTCTCGGGTAATGCGGCATCAGCACTAGCCGCACCTGCGTTAGAAACAAGATAAACCCTTTCAGGAAGGATTGCAGAATAAAAGAAAGAAGGACGGTGACCCAAAATTTACCTGATGAGTCGCCAGCCGAAGCCATGACGAGGGCGTCACTTGATGCAACGGTGGCGTCCCCCTCCTCCATTGGGGTGGTCTCACCTCCCGTTGCCTCATCCCCTGACTCCACAGGAACGGTCGTCACGCTAGCAACGCCGGGAGACGACAAGGAACCGTAGGCAGGAAGAGCAATAATTGGAGCGGTGCCCGACTCTTGAGAAAGAGCGGCCATCTCGTGCTTAGCGATCATGCCCGTTTCGCCCGTTACCACCTCGGGCTCAGTGGTCGCAGTCATTTCGTCCACTGCTGCCTCGGGCTCGCCCGTGGCAGCCGTCTCACCCGCCGCCACCTCGGGCTCGGCATTAGTAGCCATCTCGGGCATAACAGTCGTGACTGTCTCGTCAGCCATTATCTCAAGCCCGGCAACTATGGTTACATCGCCTACCGTCGCCTCGGGTTCAGCAGCTACCTCCTCCACCGTCCCCTCAGGCTCTACGGTCGCCGCCACTCCTTCAGTAAGACTCGGCCCTGCAGGACAAGATATATAAGAACTGATAGTTTAATAACTTTGACAACAAAGCCTCAAAAACACATTACCTGGGGTTGATTTACCGTTAGCCTCCCGAGCTGCATGTGCCGCCCGTCTATGAGCAGTAGACAAGGCGACCGGAAGCTCCTCTGAAAGAGTAGTAGCGGGAATAACGTCGCTTGAACCTGCTCCCGCAGCCAAAGCAGCGCTACGCTCCCTGGCCGCGCGCCTCAGGCGCTTCCTTTCCTCCCGGGCCGTCACGACAGACCTTTTAGAAGCCTCCTTCAGCAAGGCGTCGTCGTCCGCATTCAGGGTTGCCTCCAAAACCGTCAAGGCTTCCATCATCAGTTTTTTTAAGTAGGGCTTCTTGCGGCAATCCCGAAGAGGCCGGGACTTCGGCAGCTGGCCCGGGGAGAATTTCCGCGTCGGCTTGCGAGGTAGGTCTTGTGGTCCCTGCGATAAGACAAAGAGTGGGTCAGATTACTCATAAGAGATGGAAGCAGAGATATAGCAAACCGAAATGTACCAAGTCCTAAGGATGCTCTAAGTCGTTCTTCCTCCTCGAAAGTCTTGAGAGAAGCAGCGAGGGCTTCTTTGGTAGAAATGCCTGTTAAAGAAGGAAAAGCATTAGTCAAACACAACAATAGAGGTATAATGCAATGACGAAAAATACAACTAATGATTACCTGATTGCGCGAGTTTAGCCAACCACTCGTCGCGTCTTGCCAATCGCTCGGAAGCTGCAATGGCGGCAGCCAGATCAGTGTCATCTGGCGGCATAAATAGGTCGTCGTTGGTCCCATACTCACCCAAGCCCTCGCTATAAGGAGCATGAGGTTCCTGACCAAACACAACGTCAGCAGAGAGAATCGACTTCTTCTTCCTCTTCTGCGCGCGAACTCCGGTCGCTGCCAAAATCAGATTACGCTTCGCAGGCGCTTTGGGACGGCGGGTCCCGATATCCGAACCCACGCCAGATTTGGGTGAAACCACGTTTACCGTCTCCACGGGAGCACGGGGCGCTGATGGCACGTCCACGGGATCACGGGGCAATCCACGCGTGGGGCTTAGCACACGTGGAGGCTCATCTACAGCATCTCCTCTTAGTGGAGGAGGGACAGGGGTCCTTCGCCTTAAAGGGACATTGCGATCGCTGGCGGGGGGCGCACTCTTGCGATCAAGCAGCAGCCGCTTCTCTTCCCTGATAACAGCACCCATCGCGTGCTGATACCAAGCCCCGTATACGTTGAGGGCCCTTGGAATGCAACTCGGCTCGCTAATGAAAAAGTGGGAGCCCGTGTTTATCCGCATAAAGTGATGCAGTGCGCTCCGTATTCCCTCTCTGGTGGCCGCAGGCTCTTCCAAAAACGCTTCCAGTGGGACCCCCTGGTTATAACTTAGTTGCTGGGTGAAACGATGGGGGTTGTACCTCATAAAAAGCGCCGCCTCATTTTGCCTGAATACGAGGAAGCTCGGCCTGATGGAGTATAGATGTAGAATCTCCCGGGCTTTCAACATGGAGGCCCCGTCCTTGAAATTGTCGCGCAACGCCAGCACTGCCTTGGAGGTTTCTGGGCCGATTTTCAGGACCTTGTCCGTAAAAGAAATACCTGCTCCGACCGTGCGCAGACGAAGAAGCAACCCTCTAGCCTCCCGCGGAGGCGGATTCACGATAGAAGCACCGATCAGCCGCATAACTCTCGGGAATCCGTACTTCTCGTAAAAAGAGGGTCTTTTATGAATACCAAATACCCCGAGCACGTGCATTTCCATCCACGAAGTAAAGTAGTGCATCGGGAAATTGGCGGCTTGCACCCCCGGTTCAGTTGCGTCCGCCGCCACGCTAAGACCATGGTACAGGTGGGCCAACCCAGCAATCCCGATGGCCAATTGTATGCCAGCCACCATTCGATGTGCTGGGTAGAAGACGGACGACCTCATATAGCGAGGGTGCATGGGGAGCGCGAACCAGCACAACCATAGCCCCAGAAACCCGAGAAAGAAAGTCTCCTCGTCGATGCCAGGAGCAGCGATTTCCGACAAAGGGATGATTGCAGCATCGGGGAGGTAAAAACCTTTTTGATCAGCTTCCAGTACTGGTCGATGATCTAAGCCAAGGCCGAAGGGGTCGTCGAGCTTAGCAAATTTTTTGCCTCGTTGCGATAGAATCTCCGGTCAAAGAAAGCGGGCAATGAAGTCTGCGAAACTAACTCCCCGGCCTCCCGATTCCAAGAAAAGACTCTCATACATATTCAGCACCTTTATCAGACTCGGAAACTGGTGCTGAATAGCGTTCTTCGGCGTTAGGTCCATTACCAACGGCTTAGTGACAAAAATGTATTCATCCGGAGGAAGCAGCTTCTCATAGTGCTCCCCCCACCGGAAGACCGGAAATCTCAGTAAATTCTTCTAGAGTGATGGAAACTTCCCTATCCATTAGAAGAAAGGTATGGGTGGGGATGTTCCATTGCTCCACGAATGCCTTAATCCACCATGTCGGAGGAGCAGAATACTCGAACAGCGAGGCGTAAACTGCAGGGTATAGACCAATTTTCAGCAGATGCGCCTTCTTCGCTGACAAAATGTACCTGGCCCACTGCAAATACCCGGCCGAATGTCGAGGGGTCAACCCAATGTTGTAGGTTTGTCCCCAAGGGCGCGACTCGCTCTGGCATATGCGCCGCCCCAAAATATCCAAGGTTGCCGGCAGCTGCATGGGTATGGCAGCAATCGAAGGTTGAAAAAGACCCTCCGAAATCCAATTAACGACCTCCACGGTATAGTTCACCGGGGGTATATCCGCATAAGAGATCGATGAGATCGAATCCGATGGCGTCGCATAAGAGAAGCTTCGGCGACCTTTGATTATTTGGTCGTACCACCTACCCCACAGGTGGAGGCTTTTGTACTCCGGGTCATAGTCCTTAATAAGAGCAAGAACCTCCCGGTCTACCGGTGCTTCGGGGAATCCTCCCTCTGAGCGAAAAAATGGGAACGAGAGATCAGAAGACATGTCGCCTGCAAGAAAGAACGAAATTCAATTATCAGTGTCATAATTTAATTTTAAAAATCCCGACGCTCGGTATTTTAAAATTTGCACAACACTGCAAAACAGTGGAGAGGGGACCAAAGGGGGACCCACAAAATCCAGATGACAATGCATCAATTAATTAGACAGCCTCATCATTGGATGAGACTGTCAACTAATGAGGAAATCATCAAAGAATATTCTCATTGAATGAGAAATCCCTCGAGATAAGGAGAAAATCTCCCTTTCAGAGCAAAGCTCTATAACAGAGTGACACTTGTCAAACTCTGGTCACGAGGGAATAGAATTCCTTAAAGAGCCTAGCTCTGTAATGATGATGGAAAATCCATCAAAGATTAATGAAAATTAATTCCCAAGAATTAAAATTCTGGGATCTTAAAGATCCATAAAAGAAAAAACTCTTAAGAGTTCTTCATCAAAAGATCAAAAGATCTATATATTGTCAAAAGAACAGAGCTCTGACTCATGGGCTAAGAAACCCTAAGAAAAGATCTATTTAGATCTATGGGTTCATGAGAGCAAGGCTCTGTTTATGAAACCCTAAAGGGGTTTTCTTTAGATCAAAAGATCTATAAGAGCAAGGCTCTAGTGATGGGTAAAAACCCTAAGTTATTAGAATTAATTTAATTTAATTTATACCTAAATTTAGTAAAGTTCTAACTCTTGAAGGTTCTTGGAATGAGAGCAAGGCTCTGAAATAAAAATTCTGGAGGAGAAGATGATAATCATCTGAGGACCAAGGGTCCTATTTATAAGCGCTAAAACGCCTCCTCAACTTCTGAGTTGATCCAAGGGCTCAGATGTTGCCGCCGCTGCACTCACGTGTGCGCCACGTGAGCGCAATGGTGGGGGGGTATTTGTTTCCCCCAATCAGAGCAAAACTCTGTTTTGAATTTCAAAATTCAAAAATTGAAGCAACGCTTCAGATCCCTTGCGCTGCGCGCCACGTGTCAAAAGCAGACACCAGCGCCAGGAGCGCTGCGCCCTAGGCAGCGCACCCCCAATTAAAGCAAAGCTCTGTTTCAAAATTCAAATTTTAAAAAATTGAAGCAACGCTTCAGATCTCTTGTGCTGCGTGCTGCACGCCACGTGTCAAAAGCAGACACGCCAGCGCCAGGAGCGCTGCGCCCTAGGCAGCGCACCCCCAATCAGAGCAAAGCTCTGTTTCAAAATTCAAATTTTAAAAAATTGAAGCAACGCTTCAGATCCCTTGCGCGCTGCGCTGCGCGCTGCGCTGCGCGCTGCGCTGCGTGTCAGACACAGGAGCGCTAGCGCAGTTGCGCTGCGCTCTGCGCGCCACGTGTCTAACGCAGGTGCGCTCGCGCCAAGTGCGCCAGCGCTGGAATTAAAAGAATTCCCCACCGTTAGATCAAAATATCTAATAATAATTAAAATTTTGTTCTAGAAAAATCTTTCCAATCTTATTAAAATAAGAAGATTACCTTCTGTAAAACAGAAGCCCTATGATCAAAACTCCAACGGTGGGGAAATATCCCCAAATCAATCAGAGAAAGATCTCTTCAACTAACTTAACAAATCAATTGGCCCTATATAAAGGCCCTAAGACTTCAAGTCTGAGATAGAAAAAACCCTCTGCAAACTTTGAGGAAAAAAACTCAAAGATAAAGAAAGGCAAGCCGTTGAAGAAAGAAGATCATTTTCTTTATCTTTAAAGGTAAAGAATTATATTCTTGAAAAACAGAGATGAAATCATCTCATTAAAAAAAAGAAGAATCCTCTTCTAAAAAGATCAAAGATCTAAGAACAAGATCAAGGTCTTCAATAAAAAAGAAAAAGATAAAAAAAAAAGAAGATCTAATTATAAAAAGATTTAAAGAAGTACTTTACTTAATTAACAGATCTTTTGATCTATAAAGGCAGAGCCTTTTGATGAGACTAAGAACCTTGGTTCTTGGATCTTGAGACAATGCCTCTTTTGAAGAACAAAAAAAAACTTGTTCTTTGATCTTAAATTGATCAAAAATGCGCTTTGCGCTACTGGACAATACTTTGCACTCTTGAATTGCGTCTCTGCGCTTATTGGACTGACGCACTGCGCCAGAACGCGCCACGTATCAACCACAGAACAGTTTGCGCTTTGCGCTTCTAAAAAATAGCGCACTGCGCTCTTGTACTGGAGCACAGCGCCAGAACGCGCCACGTGTCACTCACTGGCGCGCCCATAAACTAGCTCAGCGCACTCATAAAGCGCAGTGCGCTAACAAACCAGCGCTAAGCGACACGTGTCACCCTTATGTGCGCTAGCGCATTGCGCTCTTTAATTGGCGCAAAGCGCCTGATGCGCCACGTGGTGCGCTGTCAGAACATACCTTGTTCTGATAAATACTATGCATTATTAAAAGGGCAGAGCCCAAATAAAGGCCTAATAGGCATAACGTAAATAAAAATGTTCAACATTTTTTTAAACTGGACTTAGCCCAATTCTGGTCATAAGTCCTCAATTTAAATTGAACTGAGCACAACTGCTCTCCCAAATCAATTTACACCCGGTTCAAGGGTACATCTCTTTACTCCTTTGATATCTGTCGTTGTAATCCTTCAACGTCGTCAGAGAGGTGACGGGTCCCGACAACCACACATTACTACGGACTGTGGGGTCTTTAAACTCATGGACTATGACGTCCTTAACCTTGACCGTGATGTCTTAAAACTAATAACGGACTGTGAGTTCCTTAAACTCATGGACTATGATGTCCTTAATCTCGACCATGATGTCTTAAAACTAATATCGGACTGTGAGGTCCTTAAACTCATGGACTATGATGTCCTTAACCTTGACCGTGATGTATTAAAACTAATATCGGACTGTGAGGTCCTTAAACTCATGGACTATGATGTCCTTAAGCTTGACCGTGATGTATTAAAACTAATATCGGACTGTGAGGTCCTTAAACTCATGGACTATGATGTCCTTAACCTTGACCGTGATGTCTTAAAACTAACGTCGGACTGTGAGGTCCTTAAACTCACGGACTATGATGTCCTTAACCTTGACCGTGATGTCTTAAAACTAACATTGGACTGTGGAGTCCTTAATCCATGGACTATGACGTCCTTAACCTCGACCGTGATGTCTTAAAACTAACACCAGACTGTGAGGTCCCTAAACTCACGGACTATGATGTCCTTAACCTCGACCGTGATGTCTTAAAACTAACATCGGACCGCAATGTTCTTAAACTAATTACCGACCGCAATGTCATTAAACTAAACAATAGAGCCCAATTGCTCTCTAGTCGGATCCAAACGATCCAGTTAAGTTGATCTTAGTCTAAAATTAGACTAACGTGTCCTTAACAAACATTTAACTTGATCTTAGCCTCAAATAAGGCTAACGTATCCTTAAACACAACCCCCACAAATCCAAATCTAAGAAAGATACGGATTTGGACTAATCCGCGTCCTACGAGCGACAACATAACATAGTCTCCGTATACAATCCACGGGCAACCGAACACAAAACAAACACCTACGACACGAAGTGACCATCTGGAGAAGGAGAAAGTTGTTACCGCGATGTTGTAGCGTAATTAACTGCAGGGGCTTGCGCCTGCAGGGAAGAGCATCCCCATAATCAAAAACCCCTCAAACGAGAGGGAATCTGACGAAGTCTGCTACATTGGCCGCATCCGTTTAAACCTTCGATACACGATACCATAAATCAACTTGGCATCTTCGGAGAGGTGGACGGATGGCACCAATTAGCATCTGCCCCGAATTTCAGGCGAGACGGACCTGCGCGGTCGCGTCTCCGTGATTCGGCGGGGAACAAATAGTATTTGATTTTGTTGCTTTTCGCATGGCATATTATAGCTTATCGTTATTTTAAATTTCGAGGACGAAATTTATGTAAGTGGGGTATGGTGTAATACCCGGTATCTGGTATATAAAAATTTTGGTATATTTTTTTAAAACTTTATTTCCTATATTTTTCCAAATATTTTCCCTATATTTCTCCTATTTCATTTTCCGTTAAATCCTATTTTTCCCACTCTTATTTTAATTTTCTAATTAATTTTCATCTAATTTTTCCTACCAAAACCCAACCCCCACTCCCCAGCCCAAACCATTCCCTAACTACCCGCCCCGACCCCCGACCCGACCCAACTCCCCACCCGCTTCTTCTTCTTCTTCTCACTCTTCATTTCCCGCCTTTCCCACGATCTCCCGCTCCCGCTCCCCAACGTCCGCGCCCACTCCCCCATCTCCCTCACGCTACCCCCTGACCCGCTCCCCTCATCCCACGTCCTCACGTCCTCTCTCCCCTCACCTTCTTTTCTCTCGCTACCTTCATAAGAACCCAAACCCACGTCATAGCCCTCGCCTCTACCCTCGTCATCGTCGTCGCCTGGACTTCGCCTCCATCTCACCCATCTCCTCTTCCTCCTCCACTCCACTCCCCTCATCTCGACGGCGATACTCCATCGTCCCCGAACCTAACGACCCAAAACCCGCAGCCCCGACCTCGTCATCATCGTCGTCGCCTCGTCGTCGTCATCGTCGTCGACCAACCCAACTCCCTCTCCTCTCTCCTATTCTCCCTTGCACACCCGAGAAAGCCCCGACCCTAAGAACCATGCACCCACAACGCCCTGCGAACCCGTCACCCTCACCACCGACCTCCTCCCTACCGCAATTCCATCGCCGGCCACCTCCTCTCGACGCTGCCATCATCGCCATCGCCGTCGTCACCTCCTCCTTCAGCTCGGGCTACGTTCTAAGTCTTTCCCCGAGCTAACTCTTAACCATCGTGGAGCCACTGCCGTCTGAGCTCCTCGTCGCGACCACCGTGACCCCAGCCCGTGCCACAGCTAACCCCGTGCCCATCGTCACATCATCGCCACTGTCGTAGCCCTTACCGCTAGCTATGCCGAACCCAAGTCGTGTCGTGTCGTGTCCGTGCCACACCATACCCGCCTCCATGTCACCGCGTACTCAGACGTGTCGCCTCGTACCCAGTCCCTGTGCCACGTCGTGCCAGCCCTGTGCCACACCGTGCCTGATCCAGTGCACATACCGTGCCCCTCCCGCACCGCGCACTGAGTCAAGACCGTGCCCAGTACCCTGTCGTGCCCATGTCATCGCCACGTCCACTACCGTATCACGCCCGCGTCGCCACCGCATCCATTACCGAGTCACCACGCATCGCGTACGTACCACGCACCGCATCCAGCATCGCGCCGTCTCGTGTGTCGAGACAAACTCTGCACATTCGTCGTTTTCATATCAAGCGACCGAGGCAAGTGAAATCCCTGTTCACTTGTTTAACATGCTATTACAAGGCGTTAGCTAAAGAAATTATATTATAACTAGATGTATAAATGTAATTGGATCGAAATCTATACTCGAGATCTGTGTAGCGAATCATCGTGCTGTTTTAATTGAGCGGAGCCAGATCAGGACTTATTACTGTGTTAGTAACGCGTATAAATTAAGTGGTTAACATCTAATTTATTTTGTTAGAAGAAACGTTAATTTCGATCGATGACCGAATGTTGATCTTAAGTGTTCGATGTGAGCCTTATGCGAAAATAAAATCTAAAATAGCGGAACTTATGATATTCATACCCTAACACTGTTAACAAACACTCTGTAGAAATTCAGTGGCGAATTGAAGTCGTTTTCACGCATAAAGTGGTGCCCTAAGGTCTACACCGAAACTTACGTTTTACCGAACACCTGACACGGTTAAATTCATAATTAATTCTAGAAAAATACAATCTCAACGTGCTTGGGTTCGTTGCGAAGGATATTACATAATATTTAACCTGACATGTATCTTTACTATTAGATATATCCTCTGGATATCGGAAACAAAGAACTTACCTGACCTTGGACCGCAGTCCAGTGCAAGAACTTACTCCTTGACTTGCATTCGTACCCCTGAAACCTTGATTTTTAATTGTGATAGTGTGCGGGACCAATTAACCCTGCATAGATAATTAT
The DNA here is from genome assembly GCA_030015575.1 of Agapanthus africanus. Lineage (NCBI taxonomy): Eukaryota > Viridiplantae > Streptophyta > Magnoliopsida > Asparagales > Amaryllidaceae > Agapanthus > Agapanthus africanus. The sequence continues at coordinate 749,544,380 of CM057341.1, read as the reverse complement.
TTCATCTTTCCAATAGAAGTGGTTTCATTCATTTTTATCATCGTTTGCTAATTTAATCACATTATAAAACCATCAGTACGTATTGCTGTCCCAAGTAAGGACAGAACGCGTATCCCGATATTAAACATTGCATAACTCCCAGGACACAGTGGATATTATTGATCCGTCTGATGGGATGGAAACCTTACTGATAAAAATAAATATTATCCAACTGTAGCGTTGCCTAATTATGCTCCCAACTGGGAGTAAAATATGTTACGAAACGGATTTTCAGTTCGGAAACTGGATTTCCAGCAGTGAACACTTAAAATGAAATGGCCATAACGAGCAAACCTGGAATCCGTTTGACGCGAAACCAATTTTAGTGGACATATAATTAAACATACTGCTTACCCCTTTTATATTGTTTTGATAAATTCTGCGCGTGTGATTTATAATAAATCTTGCAAGTGGTATGACACTGGTTGCTATATTTTATGCGTATTGTAATTACTTGCATTCTCATCATATCATGTAGCGGTTATACCCTTAGTGAATAGTGGTCATATACATTGACATCCTAGTGACCATGTTACAGTACCAAGTCATAAATGTTAGTGATTGGATTGTGGCAAGTACGTTAGTGTTAAAGCGTGAATGAATAAGTGAAGTGACACGTACTTGTACACAATCAGCGAAACCAGTTAAATTATTGCATTGTCGATGCCTATGGGGCATATATATGTGTAACTATAACTGGAATGAGACGGTTATGGAAGCACTTATATTAGTGTCATAGGTAAGACGTCGAGTACTGTCCATTTATCTTGGATACCAATCGAGACATGCTTGTTGGAGACCCTGTCTCCAGTTCTCGCGTAGACTTGTCATGGAGTGACTAGTATTTGGATTCATGGTTGGTGTTTGATGTAGACCGTAGGTGTGGGATAGTTTGAGTGTGAGTTCGATCAACGGAATCTCAGGAGTTCCACTGCCGGCATATACAACGATTTTGGGAGTCATATGGATGATATTACTGATTATTAGCGAGCGTGATTCGGGCCCGTGTTCCCTTGCTCTTGGGGTCTACCCTTGTTTTGGGGATACTCCTGTGGTGGTTGACGCTCACACTTGGACTGACGATAGGTTTAGCGACCTGAACAGTAAGACTTAGAGACTAATAAGTTTAGTGATATGGACATGCATTGATTACTGATTCGTTATACCCTTTATTGTTTACCTACATTGGTTACTTCATGCTCATGTCATTACTCCAAGTTTACTGTTTCTTGTTCATCATCATTGTACGTGTTTACATATGTATTTATATATATTGCTATTGTGTCGCTCTGACGACCTGAGTATGCATGCTCAGAGTGAGAAGTGGAGTTAGCTCGGATCAGGATCTGTCGTACCTCGAGAATACCGCGGACATCTAGATCAACCACGCCAGCGTTGTCTTTTCCTTGATTTCCATCTGGTTAGTTTTGTATCTATTTTGGTAGTATTTGGTGACTGCATTTCTCATTACCTGTGCATTGATTACTGATTACCACGTAATGCTAGAAACCGAAGTGTGACTACGGCAGGATATTTTCTTGACCATAGGAGCATGGCTGGCCTTGTCACCCCTCATATTCCATATTTTGGGTAGCGAGGTGTGGCAGGTTATATACAGATGTTGTCACCCCACTGATTGTGGGCCCTACATTTCCTTTTTTTTTCCTTTCTCTTTTTTTGGTTTGGTGCGGAGACAAGATTTTTCATGGATTTTGTTTTCAGATAAACAGCAACAATCTTCCTTATTTTTATTCCATTGAGGAAGTTCTAAGAATTGTAATCTGGCTTTTATTATAGCGTCCATTGCTTCTGGTTATAAGAACTGTGACATCACCTTTCTATTATGAAAAAATACCTGATGAAAATATCAAAAATGAACTATAATGGTATGATGATGTTGGCTCTAAATATCTTTTATAACAAAATGGTTAGCATACATGTCTTCCTAAAATGAATTAACTATAAAGGGGCAGAACGAACTTCCCTCGGTTAGTAACCCCCGGCCCCCACCCCAGATAAAAAATAAAAATAACCAGCTGAATATGAGTATGTGAGCTCAAACATAGCAAATGTAGTTAGAAACTTGGAAAGAGAGATTATTTAAAAGATGTACAGCAAGTTAACATTAGTCATCGGGGTTTCGGCTAAGTAGCCAATATTACAACTATTTTACAATGATCGACAAGGGCTGCATTTGGTTAACATATCCACTTATCTCGTTAGCCACGATTCGAGGGACACACAATCGCATCGACGAAAGGCCAAAATTATCATCATAACATGCTGAACAAGAGACATTTTCCTAAAGGCTGAATCAGCCATTGATGATTAAAGTACGAAGTCATACATACACTTGCCCCTGTAGTGCTAATTGATAGTGGCTGACAGGGTGTAAGCCAAGTCCCGATCTAAAATCCACCTTTAGAGATTTGTGTTGTTTAGAGGTCAGCTTGCAGCCCTAGCACTGTACAAGCCACGCATAATTGCATAAGCCTTATACATCCTCATTCTTGCTTCGGCTGAACCCTAAATGTAGAGATAAGCACCGTACATCCAAAATTGACTTTGGCAAGAAGTTGGGTGCGTATGTTGGCTAAAGACGAAATTCTTTTCGTGAGTGATTCACACACCACTCTAATAAAAGCTTCATCCTCCATTGACGCAATCATATTTGGTGTGGATAGTGTATCATGCACTTCTGCGAGCGATTCATGTTGTACTACAACAGGGCCACTAGCAGCACGATCTTCTGTGCTACTCCTAGGATTAGATAACGATCTTCTATGTTACTCATAGATAAGGCAGAAAATTAATATTAGTTTGATTGATCAAAAAGTGGCCATGAGCTTTCTATTTATAGCCTCCAAAAAATGCTGTCGCATCCTTGATTTACATAATAACTCCTTAGGTTCTTCTATGGCTATAGCCACGTGGCACTAATTGTTGGCACAAAGTGACCCATGTTCTTGTGCATGTTTGCCTATCAAGGCCGATGTCTTTCGGCCAAATTCTCTTACACAGCTTAAGCATTTAATCGACATATCGACTTATTGATGGATAAAGATTATAAACATGCTATCATGGATCCAATTTGTAAATCCAATCAAATCTAGTTACGGAACTATTCGAATTCCTTAGCTTGCACAGATTCATGACCACCCTAATCTGAAAGAGATTTTAGGGTCTCTTTCTAAGATTTAATATTTTCATTTCCAAAGGCTTGAATCTTTTCAAATCTTTCGTTTTCTCCTTTAATGGTATTTTAAAATTTATTTCTGTTGTATCTACCATTTTGAAGCAAAAAAGAAAGGGCCCTTCCTAAACTTTTCCCAAATACTAAAAAAATTCTCTCTTCTAAAGTTATTTTTAAAATCCATATTATTTTAGCACACTTGCAAAGCAATTGCATAACTTTAGTTCAGCAAAAACGGATATGGATTTAAAATATGGTGGATCCAATCCAGCCAATTTAGGGGTCTATCTGAATATTTATAGCCACTTGTAATTAAATGAATGACATAAAAACCTTGAGTTTTTCATTAAAATACCATTACTACAGTAAATAACGTATCTAAACTTGATATGTAGCCACCCACAATAGTAAATACCAGATCCAAACATGATTTGTAGTCGCCTGTAAGGGCCTGTTTGGTTGTAGGATTCTTGAAGATTTGGATTGTGAAATCCAAAGATTCCATAATTTTGTGTTTGGTTGACGGATTTGGATTTGTAGGATTCCTTTATTTTTATGGGGGGGCCCACCACAAAACAAGGATTCATGAATCCTAAATTTTTTTAAGAATTTGCAAGGATTTGACACTATTCATTGCACTTTTAGATGAGACCTGTGTACTTTATTTATTTAATAATCCTCTCTCTCTCTATCTCTCTCCAAATTCCTCAAATCCAAATCCCCCTTTCTTTTCACCAATCAAACAAAGATTATAAGGATCTACAAATCCAATACTAGGAATCCAAAAACCAACCAAACAACAAATTACCAAATCCAAAAATTTTCAAGCGTAATATTTTCGAATCCAAATTTCATAATCTTGCAACCAAACAGGCCCTATAGTAAGCGTCGGTCTTGTGCCTATACATGTATGTTCGTATGACATCCTTATCGGATCGAATATCAAACGGATCCGAAGCCCACGAACCCTATCCAAATTTCCCACACCCTAGGCTGGCAGGTTAGAGTCACGTGACTTACCCATCCCCTTGTCTTTATATAACCACCTACCCACATCCCCAACCAAAAACACCAAAAATAAATCAACTTATGAGCTGTTTGGTTGCAGGGTTTGAGAATTTGGATTCCAAGATCCTAGTTTTGAAATTTTACGGATTGTGGAATTTGTTGTTTGGTTGGTATGAAATTCTAGTTTTGGATTAGTAAATCCTTGTAATCCTTATTTGGTTGTAGAATTGTAATGATGGATTCTAAAAAAAGGATTTATAGGTAACTTTAAGGAGGTGAGTGTAAGTTTTGTTACCTTATAATAAGACAAAAAAGATTTTTTTACCTTATAATAAATTGTTTCAGAAATGCAGCATATGCAACAGCAGCAATAATAATTTTTTGTTACCTGCATATGCAGCAGCAGCAAGCAAAAAGCTCAATCCTAAAGAGGAGTAACTTCTTTAGGATTTGTCATGACCCAAGAGTTAGCACGTGACCGGCACTTAAACCACGTGACGTCAACAGGCGTAACGTAATTTAAATAAGCCGAAAACCCAGAAATCTAAACCATAAAAGAAGCAAGCGATAAAAACATTGTTAAAAATATTTGGAAATCTCAATTAAAAGTTTAAAGCTTAAGTTCATTTTCTTACAAATTTCGGCAGCACCTCCTTTGTAAAAACTGGCCCCGAAACGGGTACAAACATAGGATATAAGTAAAGCATCCCTAAATGGGAGCGAATCACGCCCAAAGGCGGAAAACAACCACCACAAGCATATATACGACGCCGTAGCGAAAAAATAGACAATATAATGAAAACGGCATAAAAAGAGATAAAGCAATATTATTCCAACATCAACAATAATATCATACCAACATAAATTATAACTAGTAGAAGTGTTTCAATCATCATTCCAACATCAACAAATATTCCAACATCAACATATATTGATTGCTGCTGCTGCATATATTCCAACATCAACAAATATAGTTTGAATGTAACTTACATGAACACCAACATGACACAACATTATTCCAACATCAACAAATATTAATAACAATCATGACACTACTAACATGAGCATTACAATTATAGCAACAACAATAATAACAACTAGAACAATCTCAAATATAACAACAACAACGATACTAACAATAACGGCAATATTAGGAACACCAACAACACTACCACCGTAATATAACAAGTACCAACTAGAGAATAAAAATATTAGAAAATATGTCCTCAATAATATTATAAAATTCAAAAGATCTCAATCCTAAAGAGGAGTAACTTCATCATCATCGTTTCCATCGTCACGGTCCCTCCCACCATCTTGAACGTCTACACCTTCATTTGATGCAAATTCCTCTACGCAATCCCTTCTCGATTCTTCCGACATCACCGTAAACATCCGCGCACCTATTTCATCATTACGAAAGCTTTGGACTGCCTTATCCAAGAGTTTGCGGGGATAGTTTCTCCCAACTTCATGCATACACTCTGAAAGCTTCTCGATCCAATGCATTTGCGCCTTTTGGATCGACATAGCAACCTTTTCTATGCCGCTCATAACATTATCAAGAGATTCAACATTATTCGATATAGTCTTACCTTTTGTCCGACGACGACTCCCTCGACTATTGATGCTCGAAGAGACGTTGCTAGTTTTACGAACTTGAGGGTGATCATTTTGTGTTTCATTAGCATTCTCTCCGCTTGGAGCCTCGTAAACTTGCGGCCTATCAACTTCTTCATAAATCGACTATTTGTAGGCCTCCGTGACCCCGTCATTCCCGCATATTAGTTTAAGATCATCAAAATGTGTGAGTGGATGGTTTACATAATCTTTCAGCTTAAGATTAGTCTGCCAAAATAAATATTACAAATAAATTAATCAAGTTATTTAATGAAGATGAAATTTAAGCATAAATTAAAAGCAACTTTACCCTTGAAAAGGTTTTGTACTCCTCGTCTTCCATTACTAGCATTTTCTTATTTTCGTCCCATCCCACGCCGGTCAAATCAAAACATTTAAGCATTTTCGCATACGTCTTCTTCAGAGCTTTAATGTGATTGTGCACATTATCCATAGTGTAAGTCTCACCAAATTCTTGGTTAATATGTACAGCTGCTGCCGTGAGAGCTGTCCTCTTAAACCCTTTATCTCCTTTCAATCCTTTTTTAGCCTGTGAGGCCACAAAGGGGATGCGTATATCATCATGGGCATCTAGCCAAATTTTATTCCGTCCTCTCATAGCCGGAACTGTTTCCTTAGGCTTTGCAGCGGCTTTCTTGTCACGCCCCGCTTCCCAGAGTACACTAAAATGGACACGTGACATAGCCAACCATGCTACCTGTGGGTAGGAAGTATCCATCCACAGTCACATTACGGTTGTAGAGATATCAAGAACAAAATAAAACTATCTAAAACATGTCCATAATCCAAGATAACATGAGTCAATAATAAATAAATGCGGAAGCGAAAGATCCAATACAAAATAACTGGAATGTATGTCCCATAATGCGGGCTCACATCAGGAATAAAATGCAGTAAGGAAAAGCTAACTACTGCTAACACTCACAGCTCAGCCTGTCGGCTGAAGTACTCCTGCTCGGGCTGCGACAGCGGTACAGAATCTGGGCCATGCAAAACCCAGACGTCAGCGCGTCAAGTCATCAAGTAATAACATAATAGATAGGCAATGCGAATATAAACATGAATAAAGCAAGGGTAACAATAATATGAATCAGAGCAGTGCAGGGTAGTGTGCAGTGGGTAAACTAAACTGTGCTATCAGGTTCTCTGTTCTAAAGTCTTTGAAACCAAATTGATGAATCATTGATGTAACTCAATAGTATCCCGTACATACCCGGGACCACGGCCACAATATTCTCGGCTGCAGCCGAGACATGCCGCTAGGCACAAAACAGGAATGTGTACACTCGATAGTATCCCGTACATACCCGGGACCACAGCCACAATATTCTCGGCTGAAACCGAGAAATGCCGCTAGGCACAAAACAGGAATGTGTACACTCAGGACAGGTAGTGAACTGTCGAGTTACAAGTCAGGTTTCACCTTTGATTTCCCCATACCCCCAAGTTATAAGTGTATGTCAAGTCAGGTATCCCGAAATCAAGAAACTAATGCCAACACAGGATCAGGTAAACAGGTTTGTCTGGATAGACAACAGGAACGGTCCATGAGGACTACACATCAGGTTTGTTGGCATTAGACACATGATCAGGTAACGGATCGGGTCATGGTACATCAGGTCAAGTCAAGCAGTATACGGTACCATGTCGGGTCAATCAATATGCAGGTAGCAAGACAGGTCCAGAAGCAAGCGATATCATAGGTGTACTCACAATCAATTATATAATCAAGCATGGGTATCAACAACATGATATAAGTAATGAATTAAGCAATAGGCAGATTCGTTCGATTTGCAATACAGTTATCCATTGTGTCACAGAGATGATTTCAACATTACAAGAATGCAGTAAGACAATTATAGCCGTTTAATCATGTTACCAAGTTAAGATTTCATGGATGCAATGATATCTACATATATAGGTTCCAAGTTTGAAAGATAAAATGTTATATAACAATATTGAACAGGAAAAAGAGAAATGATCGTACCAAGTTAAATTTATCGGTTTAGGGTGTCATTAATATATGTGTAAATATTGTTTAGCATGTAGCAAGGGGTACTTGCCTCGACGGGTCGCGAACCGGGAAAAACGGAACGTAAAACGTCGGCGGAGAAACTCGCGACGGGCGCACGGTTCACGGAATGAACCCAAACGACGAACAATGGAACCACACGGGTCGGGGTACCTCGTTGGAACGTCGGGTCACGTCGTTGGCATCGTCAGATTTCGGCCAAGGAATGAACAGTGAATGTCAAGACATGTAATCAAAAGAGAAAAGAAAAACAGAGAAGAAAGGAAGGAGGATCTGAGAAGGGTGCTCACGATGATCCGTGGGACGGGTGGTGACGGTCGACTTCGTCGACGGAGCTCCGACGACCAGCCAACAGTGACCGCGACAGGAACCTGCAGTTCAAGAAAACCTCAACAGAGAAGGGAAAAAAAGAAGAAAGGAAAAGAAGAAGGAAGCAATGCTCACTGATGGGGTGCTTGCGAGGCCGGGGCGGATCGAGATCGCCGGCGGCGATTCCACGAGGCGTAGGCGATGTGCAAGTGGTGTGCAGGCGGCTCGTGCAGGCGCTCAGGAAGTCGACGAAGGAGGGAGGAGAGATGGATGTGGAGGCGACGAGGGCGAGGAGGCGAGGATCCCGGCGGTGCTGGCGCCGGCGTTGGGGCTGCGGCGGCGAAGGGGGACGAGGCGGCTAGGGCTGCGATGGGTTTGGGTTTATGTGAGGAAAGAAAATGGAATATATGAGGGGGGAGAGAGAGATATAGGCGAGAGAGAGATAGGCGAGAGAGAGAGAGAGAGAGAGATAGCGACGGGAGAGAGAGAGGAGAGAGGTAGAGAGAGACGGGGGGGAGAGAGAGAGAGTAAGGCAGTGGGGCCCACGGGATAAGGAGAGATATGATTGGCTGGGGAAAGAATTTGGTTAGGAGAAATTATAAATAAAAGATTTATATGATACGAAATATAATCTATAGTTATAAATCTTCATACGGTTTAAAATTTGGGATTTCGGCGCAAAGTAAAACATTTCCAAATCGCGCCCGGGTCGGGTCCAAAAATTTGAAATTGAAATAATAGAATTTTAAGCGGGATCCAAAAGTGAAAATGAAGTGTTTTATGATTAAAAAGCATACCCCCAAAACGGACACACGTACGTGCACGTAACCGTCCAAACTTGCCCGTTTCACTGAACGGGACGAGAACACTATGCACGGACGCTACAACAGGGTTAGGGGTGTCAAGTAGGCCAAGATGAATATTTTTAATTTTATTTTAGATTCCATAAATTGTTATATGCAGAAATGAATTTGCCGGGTAAAATTTACAGTAAATAACAGTCAAGCAAGATAAGTGAAATGAGTACCACATTACGCTCAAACAGTAACTGAAATTAGTAGCATTGGGCTCGGGTGTTACATTATACCCAACTACAAAAAGAATTTCGTCCTCGAAATTCTAAGAATACAAAGATAGATAACTACAAGGAAAGGTGAGGAAACTTCTGCCGGATTTCATCTTCTCGTTCCCAAGTGGACTCTCCATGCGAGCGATTACCCCAAGAAATAAGCACAAGAGGGATCACCTTGTTCTTAAGAACCTTTTTCCTTCGATCCACAATTTCAATCGGTTGCTCCTCAAAGTCAAGTCTTCTCGTACTGTTAGCTCCGAATGATCCAATACGTGCGTTTCATCTCGAACATACCTTCGTAGTTGAGATACGCGAAACACATCGTGCACATTCGCCAAGGACTGCGGTAACGTCAAACGATACGCTACCTCACCAATACGATCCAAGATTTCAAAGGGTCCAACGAATCGAGGACTAAGCTTTCCTCGACTTCCAAAACGAATCACCCCTCTAGTCGGTGATATCTTCAAGAATACCAAATCACCCACTGCAAACTCTAGAGGTCTTTTTGACGTGTCTGCCCAACTCTTCTGTCGGTCTTGTGCTGTCTTCATATGATTCCTGATAGTGTTAACCTTCTCAACTGTCTGCACAACCAAATCTGGTCCCAACAATCTTCGTTCACCGACATCGTCCCAGCAAACAGGTGAACGGCACTTACGACCATACAAAGGTTCAAATGGAGCCATCTGGATAGTTGCCTGAAAGCTGTTGTTGTAAGAAAACTCCACCAAATGTAGATGATCCTTCCAAGAACCCTTGAAGTCCAACATGCATGCTCTCAACATATCCTCAAGAGTTTGGATCGTTCTCTCCGACTGACCATCAGTTTGAGGATGATAAGCTGTGCTAAACTTTAATCGAGTCCCCAAACTTTCCTGTAAACTCCTCCAGAAGTGTGATAAGAACCGAGTGTCCCGATCGGACACAATGCTCACCGGTACTCCATGCAATCTTACAACCTCTTGCATGTACCGCTCTGCCAAAGTCTCTGTTGATTGACCAACCCGGAAAGGAATGAAGTGAGCAGCCTTGGTCAAACGATCAACAATTACCCAAACAGCATTGTTGCCTTTTGGACTCCGCGGTAAAGCCGTCACGAAATCCATGGTTATATGTTCCCACTTCCACTGAGGAATCGGAAGTGGTTGCAATAAACCAGCAACCCTTTGATGTTCAACCTTAACTTGCTAACACACCAAGCACTTCGCCACAAAGCGAGCAATCTCCTGTTTCATGCCTTCCCACCAGAAATGCTGTCGAATATCTCGATACATCTTTGTGCCTCCTGGATGTACAGAATAAGCTGAACTGTGTGCCTCCTTCATAAGCTCTTCGCGAATGTCTCCCTTTGGCACACACAAACGGCTACCATACATCAATGAACCATCTTCGTGGATCAATAAATATGTTCGTAGTCCGGCTTCAACCTGTTCTCGAAACTTTTGCAGTCTAGGATCCTGCGATTGTGCTGCTTTAATATTCTCGATCAACGATGACTGTACTTGCAGCTGCATCAACTGTCCCGTAGAATGCGATAGCACAACCTCCAAGTCAAATCTTCGAAAATCTGCAACGAGCTCCTTCTGCGTAGTTAATACCTGAATTGCTGGTAACCGACTAAGCGCATCCGGCACGACGTTAACCTTCCCCGGATGGTACTTAAGATCAAGATCGTAGTCAGCCATCAGCTCTAACCATCTACGTTGCCTCATATTAAGCTCCTTCTGTGTGAACACATACTTCAAGCTCTTATGATCAGTAAAAACTTCGACCCTTTCGCCCAAAAGGTAGTGTCTCCAAATCTTCAAAGCGAAAATCACAGCCGCAAGTTCCAAGTCATGAGTTGGGTAATTCTTCTCATAGGTCTTCAACTGTCTTGATGCGTATGCTACCACCTTCCCATGCTGCATCAAAACACATCCCAATCATTTCCCAGATGCGTCGCTGTGAATCACCAATCCTCCGGAATTGTTTGGCATGGTCAGAATAGAGGCGGTTATCAACTTTTGCTTCAACGTCTTAAAAGCTAACGCACACCTATCCGTCCATACAAAAGGTACCTCCTTGCGCGTAAGCTTGGTCAACGGTTCCGCCAGACGAGTAAAGTTCTCCACAAATCTCCTGTAATATCCGGCGAGTCCAAGAAAACTTCTTATCTCCGCAACATTCCTTGGAATCGGCCAGTCTCGAACTGCTGCGATCTTTTCTGGATCGACGGCAATTCCAACGCCAGACACACATGCCCCAAAAACTTTACTTCCTCCAGCCAAAACTCGCACTTACTCATCTTCGCATATAACTTTTCCTGTCTCAACGTCTGCAGTGTGATCTTCAAATGTTCAGCATGCTCTTCAAAACTCTTCGAGTAAACCAGAACATCGTCAATAAAAACCACGATAAACTGGTCCAAGAACGGTGAAAAGATTCGGTTCATCAAGTCCATGAATACTGCCGGCGCATTCGTTACTCCGAAGGGCATCACTAAGTACTCGTAATGTCCATACCGAGTTCGGAACGCCGTCTTGCAAATATCTTTTGTTTTCACTCGGACCTGATGATACCCGGATCGCAAATCCAGCTTCGAGAATACCCTCGCGCCACTAAGCTGCTCGAAAAGTTCGCCAATGCGAGGTATCGGGTACTTGTTCTTAATAGTCACCCGGTTTAATTCTCGATAGTCGATGCACATCCTTCTTGTGCCATCCTTCTTCTTTACTAGAAGAACTGGAGCTCCCCAAGGCGAGTTACTGCTTCGAATCCAACCTTTTTCAAGAAATTCAGCAACCTGTTTCTTGACTTCTTCCAACTCTACTGGTGCCATTGGATAATACGCTTTGGATACTGGCGCTGCACCAGGAATAAGATCAATTGCAAACTCCACGTCTCGCTTCGGCGGTAAACCCGATATATCTTCAAACACGTCCATAAAATCGCGAACAACAGCCGGCTCTTCACTTAAATCAACTTCCATTGCTGCAAGAATATTGTTTGTCGGCCTAGCCCTGAACTCGACTGGCCCGACAGAACTGCTTCCTCCAGTGAAGCTAAACTCGGGATGTCCGGGAATCTGGAAAATTACCTTCCTTGCCCTACAATCAATGTGAGCGTGGAAAGTGCCAAGAAAATCCATTCCCAAGACGACTTCGTAGCTGCCCGTATCAATCACCAAGAAATCTGCAAAAAGCTCCCGTCCGCACACAACAACTGTACAATCTTTACATTCCCTACTAGCTATGATTTTCCCATTCCCAGTGTGTATGTCCCAGAAACTAGACAGGGTAGTGTAATCAATCGAGTGTGTAGTTAAAAACTTGGATGACATAAAACAATGGGATGCACCAGAATCAAATAACGCTAATGCGGGAAAACCATGAACGAGTAAAGTACCTGAAACAACTTCTCCTGACGCCTTAGCTTCTTCTGCTGTCAAGGTAAAAGCTCGAGCCTGATTAGGTCCTTGAGTCAGCTGTTTCTGCCCCTGGAATGGCCTCTGCGGAGGCTTCTGAAAATCATCCCTTGTACGAAGCTTCGACGGACAAGCACCAACGGCGTTATCAGCCGCTCCACAAACCAAACAAAGTCCCAGCCTCCTTCGACAATCCTTTTGCATGTGGCCAGGTAAATTGCAATCGTTACTGGTCATGCTTTTCCTTCGATCTACGATCACTGGCTTCTTTATGGGTGCTACACCTCGACGGTCCACTGGAATACCTCTGCGACCATGAGCTCGGTTAGGTACAAATGCTGGCTTCCTTACCGCAACTGCTGTCTGCTGCGAACTCCCTTTCATCCCAGATAAACTCTACTGCTCTCGGGCTGCCGCAAGTACTTGTGAGAAAGTGGTCAAACCCAGGGAGACAATCTGCCGCTGGATGTCCACGTCCAAGATGCGCATGAACCTTCGTGCCCTGTCTGCATCATTAGCAACTAAAGGTCCAGCGAATCTACTGAATCTTGTCCATTCTGCTGCATGCACATCCACGGGTGCTCCATTCTGCTTTAGCCCGATGAATTTCTCTTCCATTTCCTCCCGTGCAGTCCGCGGGAAGAACTTCTCCAGGAAACTCTTTGAAAAATCCGCCCACTTGATCGGCTTGGGCAAACGGTTCTCCTCCACAAGCCACCATTCTCAGGCGTAGTCCACTAACTGAATGCGTACCACATCAACTCTTTTCTCATCTGGAATCTGTGCCGCAATAAGCAAGTTCTCTGTGTCAACTAGCCACTGCTCTGCTGGCAACGGCTCCTCCAAACCAGTAAATGTAGACGGACCCAAACGCCTGAAATCTGCTACGGTCCCTACTCGGTCAACTGGTTTAGCTCCAACATTGTTCACAGACTGCTGAACGATCTGCAAACCTTCCTGAAATGATTCCGTTTGCTGCTGGATCAGCTCGGTCTGTCTCTTTTGATTCTCCAGCATTCCTCTTATCACTCCAAGTATGGCGGCTTCATCCACACGCCTTTGGTACGTCTTTAAATTCTTACCGGCCATATTCCTGAAATCAAAACACCCAACATTAGCATGATGATAGATTCTGAATATAGATCAAGGCTAGAACTCCAAGATACTTAAATAGAGTGCCGCATTGTAACTATGCCGCGGTATCATAGCCACAATTACATAACTCCACCTAAGTCGCCTAAGTCCTAGAGATAACAAGGAATCAGGTTTTTCGAGTTGATATGCAAAGGAAGTTTGCACATCGTAAAGGATATAATCAGGAGGAATGTGATTCAAGAATGGTAAACGGTAAGGTGGCAGGACATGTTTCCTAAACACGGGTATTCTGATTTGTGTATTGGGTACAATACCCAACTACAAAAGAATCAACCCGACTATCCTATGGCTCTGATACCAAAAGAACCATGTCACGCCCCGCTTCCCAGAGTACGCTAAAATGGGCACGTGACATAGCCAACCATGCTACCTGTGGGTAGGAAGTATCCATCCACAGTCACATTACGGTTGTAGAGATATCAAGAACAAAATAAAACTATCTAAAACATGTCCATAATCCAAGATAACATGAGTCAATAATAAATAAATGCGGAAGCGAAAGATCCAATACAAAATAACTGGAATGTATGTCCCATAATGCGGGCTCACATCAGGAATAAAATACTGTAAGGAAAAGCTAACTACTGCTAACACTCATAGCTCAGCCTGTCGGCTGAAGTACTCCTGCTCGGGCTGCGACAGCGGTACAGAATCTGGGCCATGCAAAACCCAGACGTCAGCGCGTCAAGTCATCAAGTAATAACATAATAGATAGGCAATGCGAATATAAACATGAATAAAGCAAGGGTAACAATAATATGAATCAGAGCAGTGCAGGGTAGTGTGCAGTGGGTAAACTAAACTGTGCTATCAGGTTCTCTGTTCTAAAGTCTTTGAAACCAAATTGATGAATTATCGATATAACTCAATAGTATCCCGTACATACCCGGGACCACGGCCACAATATTCTTGGCTGCAGCCGAGACATGCCGCTAGGCACAAAACAGGAATGTGTACATTCGATAGTATCCCGTACATACCCGGGACCACGGCCACAATATTCTCGGCTGAAACCGAGACATGCCGCTAGGTACAAAACAGGAATGTGTACACTCAGGACAGGTAGTGAACTGTCGAGTTACAAGTCAGGTTTCACCTTTGATTTCCCCATACCCCCAAGTTATAAGTGTATGTCAAGTCAGGTATCCCGAAATCAAGAAACTAATGCCAACACAGGATCAGGTAAACATGTTTGTCTGGATAGACAACAGGAACGGTCCATGAGGACTACACGTCAGGTTTATTGGCATTAGACACAAGATCAGGTAACGGATCGGGTCATGGTACATCAGGTCAAGTCAAGCAGTGTACGGTACCATGTCGGGTCAATCAATATGCAGGTAGCAAGACAGGTCGAGAAGCAAGTGATATCATAGGTGTACTCACAATCAATTATATAATCAAGCATGGGTATCAACAACATGATATAAGTAATGAATTAAGCAATAGGCAGATTCGTTCGATTTGCAATACAGTTATCCATTGTGTCACAGAGATGATTTCAACATTATAAGAATGCAGTAAGACAATTATAGCCGTTTAATCATGTTACCAAGTTAAGATTTCATGAATGCAATGATATCTACATATATAGGTTCCAAGTTTGAAAGATAAAATGTTATATAACAATATTGAACATGAAAAAGAGAAATGATCGTACCAAGTTAAATTTATCGGTTTAGGGTGTCATTAATATATGTGTAAATATTGTTTAGCATGTAGTAAGGGGTACTTGCCTCAACGGGTCACGAACCGGGAAAAACGGAACGTAAAACGTCGGCGGGGAAACTCGCGACGGGCGCACGGTTCACGGAATGAACCCAAACGACGAACAATGGAACCACACGAGTCGGGGTACCTCGCTGGAACATCGGGTCACGTCGTTGGCATCGTCGGATTCCGGCCAAGGAATGAACAGTGAATGTCAAGACATGTAATCAAGAAGAGAAAAGAAAAACAGAGAAGAAAGGAAGGAGGATCTGAGAAGGGTGCTCACGATGATCCGTGGGACGGGTGGTGACGGTCGACTTCATCGACGGAGCTCCGGCGGCCAGCCAACAGTGACCGCGACAGGAACCTGCAGTTCAAGAAAACCTCAACAGAGAAGGGAAAAAGAGAAGAAAGGAAAAGAGGAAGGAAGCAATGCTCACTGATGAGGTGCTTGCGAGGCCGGGGCGGATCGAAATCGCCGGCGGCGATTCCACGAGGCGTAGGCGATGTGCAAGCGGTGTGCAGGCGGCTCGTGCAGGCGCTCGGGAAGTCGACGAAGGAGGGAGGAGAGATGGATGTGGTGGCGACGAGGGCGAGGAGGCGAGGATCCCGGCGGTGCTGGCGCCGGCGTTGGGGCTGCGGCGGCGAAGGGGGACGAGGCGGCTAGGGCTGCGATGGGTTTGGGTTTACGTAAGGAAAGAAAATGGAATATATGAGGGGGGGGGAGAGAGATATAGGCGAGAGAGAGAGAGAAGAGAGAGAGAGATAGCGACGGGAGAGAGAGAGAGGAGAGAGGTAGAGAGAGACGGGGGAGAGGGAGAGAGAGTAAGGCAGTGGGGCCCACGGGATAAGGAGAGATATGATTGGCTGGGGAAAGAATTTGGTTTGGAGAAATTATAAATAAAAGATTTATATGATACGAAATATAATCTATAGTTATAAATCTTCAGACAGTTTAAAATTTGGGATTTCGGCGCAAAGTAAAACATTTCCAAATCGCGCCCGGGTCGGGTCCAAAAATTTGAAATTGAAATAATAGAATTTTAAGCGGGATCCAAAAGTGAAAATGAAGTGTTTTATGATTAAAAAGCATACCCCCAAAACGGACACACGTACGTGCACGTAACCGTCCAAACTCGCCCGTTTCACTGAACGGGACGAGAACACTATGCACGGACGCTACAACAGGGTTAGGGGTGTCAAGTAGGCCAAGATGAATATTTTTAATTTTATTTTAGATGCCATAAATTGTTATATGCAGAAATGAATTTGCCGGGTAAAATTTACAGTAAATAACAGTCAAGCAAGATAAGTGAAATGAGTACCACATTACGCTCAAACAATAACTGAAATTAGTAGCATTGGGCTCGGGTGTTACATTTCTTGTTACGTTTTTTCATAGGCGAAGAATGCTCAATCTCTTCGGCATGACTATGTAAAGATTTTCCTGATCCACCGCTAGTATTAGATCCATGTGCATTGCTATTTGATGATTCTATGAACGTGTTTGCGTTCGAGCTCATTGGATAGTGTACATGTGTATTGCCAGGGCTGTTAAAGTACGGCATGAAACCTTGATTTGCCGAATCCGGCATCAAATCCTGAAAGAAAGACTCACTTTATATGGGAGGGTACATGTTCATCATACCAGGTACGGGGTAAAAACCTGCGCTAGGTGGAGGATAACTGAATCGAGCATGATTATTATCTTCTTGCGGATCTGGGGGACTTTGAGTCTGGGTGAGAATGGAAACTGAACCCACTCACCGGTTGTAGGATGGAATCTTGGAGGAGTATTTGACATGCCTAAGTCATAACAACAAACAACATGACATACTATTTTATTGGAAAGTAAAATAGTATTCAAAACATGCAATAAACGTACTTAAAATTTAACACAATGAAATATGATATACAAACTTAATAAGTTTAAACAAACAACAATATCTAAATGAACTAAACATAAAATAATATTTACTACATGCAACATTAAACAAAAACAAAGAGTGGCCGACTCCGTTAACATTTATCTTGGTTACAATATAAATTGAATTAAAAAAGAGCATCATGTAATCGACTCTGTTGTGTCCCCCCATGATATTCATTGCAATAATCTACCCACATATTCCAAGCTAATTGATCGCGTCGGGTCTTCCACTCTTCTCTTTCCGTCCTCAACTCGACGTGTGTCTGATTTGGGTCGAACTGAATGATGTCCGGACCATCCTCATCCACAACCTCACCTTCTTCAAACCGAGGCTCTTGGACGTCGTTGAATATGTCGTCATCCGGATTAACCATAGTTATGTAGTTATGAAGAATAGCATATGCCATAACAATTTAAACTTATGTTGGAAATGGATGATGTGGCCTTGCCGATAGTATTTTAAATCGGTTTTTAAGAATCCCAAATGTGGATTCAATTTTTGTTCGTAAAGTAGAATGGTGTAGGTTGAAAAACTCTTTTCTATTGGTATCGAACACCACGATAAGGTGAAATTACTCCATGACCTGTACTGTAACCCGAATCGCCAAAATAGTATTTCCCTAAGAAACGAAATAATAGTTTATTAAATGATTATTAGTTACTTAATCTTAATCGTATTTAACGAAGATATTCTGTACCTTCTAACACTCGCAAACCGTGTGGCGGTGGTAATGATAAAGTGTCCTTAAGGACAGTACAATCATTGGCTGCCCCTTCCCAACCAGCCAAGATATAGGTGAATAGTTTATCCGGAGTTGCGGCTGCTAAAATATTTTGCTTCAGGCCCTTACGGCCCCTAAAACGCGGTACGTCCTTTACGGGGACCATTGCATCTACATGTGTCCCATCGATCAGCCCAAAACAGTCCTACAATAAATTTCAAGTGCTACTTGTGATTTCAAATATCGCTTACGAATAAAAATTAATACTTACTTACCGAAAAGTATGGATACCAATGAGAATTATGGACGATTTCTGGAGGAGTAGCACCAGTTGGTTGCTTCATAAAACGGTTACAAATAGAAAATATAGCGTGCAAAACGTCATTAAAATAACGGCTAACCGTTTCACCGGATCTTACAAATTCCAGTCTCACAACTCTATTTTTAGCTTTGTGTCCTATTATATGAAGAAACATGGCTACTTGCTCTTCAATTGGTACATGAACGGTGTCTTGCAAGATTCGTAACTCCCTAAATAGTTGTGCAAGTTTGAGAAAAGGTATTTTACGCATTCGTAAATAATCAACACAGCTAGTACTACTATCATTCAATATCTGAAACATGTGCACATTTCTACATAAATGTCTTCTCCATGAGGGGTCTCTAGGAATGTTGCTACCTCTATTATGTTCGTTGCGCTTTAATAGAACATAAGCTCTTAGCGCAAGGACTACAGCAGTGGCACCTCCAATGCAAAGTCGTAAAAACATTTCCCCCGATTGTGAGCTCATCTACTGTTGGATATAGTGCCCTCAAAGTCAACTATTGGATCGCAGGTACGTGATTGCAATGATTGAGGGAGGACCTATACCGATAGGACAGTCTTGCTCGAGATGATAGTATGCTATCTGGTTTGCCTTTATCATCATGTACATGCTTTAGTTCACTATTGCATGTTGATAGAGCCCATAGGATTCTTGCTTGACTGCCAGCAGTATGATGGCGATCATATACGTGGGAGCTGGGGTCTATAAGCACATCCTTAAAGTGTCCCTAGTCGTGGGAGTTTCGAGACAAGGCATCGATACTCCAGAGTAGACTAGTGTATACAGTCGAGATCCCGACGAGGGGCAGTGGCCGGTCTCACAAGCCATTGGTGTCAGTTGGTTCACCTAATATGTATACAGATACTCATTGGATTATGAGTACACCGGACAGGACTTGCCGGGAACATGCTAGTTGGTATTATACCCATCGTCAGATAGCAGTTCCCTGGTGATATGTGTACAGGTTAGTCTGTCGACCTAAGATCGTCATTTGTCTCGTGTGAGTTCCTACTGTGCTTTGATTACTACCCTATCACGGCTCAAAGGAGTCGTGCAAACAGGTTTTGGTTGGGTACAGTCCCGAGCCACATGGAGGCAGTGAGCTGATCACCGGGGATTCGTCTCTCCCGATATTGGGGGTGAGATCGCGCTGTGTTTAGAAGAGCCATTACACGAAATCCCTGGTCAGGGTAATCGAGATTTACTGGTGGGTATTCCTGTAGTTTCTCAGGGTGTTCTGGGATTTACTCCGACACGACTTATACCGCTATTGGGGGTCTGACGTTTACCAGCCCCCTAGGCCCTATATGCGATACTCATAGACTAACAGACCGGACTGTACGGATATTGTCACTGTAAGGCTCAGTAGGGTTTCTGGATGAGTTCACTCGTCAGCTTCCCTTCCGATCAATACATGGACAACCGTTACGTACAGCTAGTACCTCTGACGTGCTTGGGGTTAAACTCACTGCCAGTGTATTGATGAGTCATTAGAGTCTCCCACAGAAAGTTTTCCAAGTTCGGACGAAACGTTGTAGAGGCCGTATGGTTTTATGGCAGGGTTCGAATATACACGTGCACTTGTGCGCGTGTCATGGTTCGGACGGATAATACTAATGAGCTTTGGTTTAAGCTGGATCCTACTATTATATTGTAGGAATATTTTTGTCTCATTGCATTTGTATTCGGTCGGAATACAAATGCGGGTATATATTTACAGTTGAGAGGTAATCTCGTAATTCGTTACGGAATTACTTTCGGAGTTGCCAGTTTTCTTTTCCGTCTTAAATATCTCGATCCATGTTTAATTATTATGAGCATTGACCTTGACTTGGACTATTCTTTCTTACCCTTTCTTGCACTGAAATCCATGCTGTCTGGGGGGTCTGCCCATTTGGAGGGAACGGGGGCAGCCTGTGCATCATTTAACGAGGGATGGTCTTCTTTGACCGGGCCTTCCGTCTGATGAGTGGAGTGAGGTGGCAGATTGGGGGGGGGGGGGGGGGGGCGGGGTCCCCTCTGCAATTTTCGCCAGCCCTGTAAATGGCAAGGGGTTTATTGCGCTGAAAAATATGACCTTTGTATTGTTTTTCTCATGTGGTGTAATTGATATAAAACCTCACCCACTTCCATTTTGTTTTCAACTGAGCTCCTAATTCCCTGAGAACATTTTTTCATAAAGTTCCTTGGCCAAGCTCCTTCTCATTTTGGGCAAGCTTGAATTTTTCTTTGCAAGAATTCTTTTTCTCACGTTACATCCATGGCAACTTCATTTACCTCCACCCAATCGTTTGGGTGCCTTGAGACAAAAGATCCTACACCCTCTCTATTTCAATCTTGGACATTTCGGCTAACAAACTTCATGTCTGAATTGCTTCGGTTCGAGGCGGGAGCCCGTATAAAGATTCGATAACGTGGTGCCACTTTGACGAGCGAGATCGGGAAGCGGACTTCATCGGCGCAGCAGCGAGGAGTTTGGCGCAGAGATTGAAGACCGAAAGATACAGATCGATCGGTATAATCTCTTTAACTCCTTTTACAGATTGCTAGTTTACGGTTAATGGAACGATCCGGGTATTTGGGTTGCGGTAGCGCCGGTTTTGTAAAAAGTTTTTGTTCCGCATTTGGCGTCGGTTTGACGGCCGGGGCGTTGTCGTGACCCAACATCTACAATCGCAAATTAAATAAAAATATCACAACTAAACATGCAGAAGCTAAATTCAAAGACACCAATCACAACCAATGCATTCGAAGACCATAATGATTCTAGCAGTAAACTAAGACTCGAACAACAGAGTTAGAATTGCAGATGAAAATTGGAAAATATCAACAGTTCCATGCTTGCAAAACCATCACCAACCAACACTATCTCCCTGCATTTCTTTCCATACACCTGATACGCAGCTATGATTCATAAAACAGAACTAGAACAATTTCAAGCACGAGACATCCTACCCAAATAATCCATCTGTGTAGGGAAAAAATATATCTATGTTCAAAATTTCAGCTAAAACCAGATTAGTTTTACCTTTGCAGCTATAACGGCAGGAGATCGGGGATCTCAATCGTCGAAGTGATCACCTTTGTTGCTGCGACCAGCCTCGTGATCGTCGAAGAAATCCACCGTTTTAGAACCGATCAGTCTCGTGGTCGTCCAAGTCACCACCGGCGTCAACCTGACCACCAACCCCCAAATCGAGCTCGTCGAACTCACACCGCGTTGAACTCGTGACCGAACCCCAAATCGAGCTTGATCTGTTCTTAGATTAGGGGAGGTTTTCTTCCATGGCTGCGAACTAGGGTCGTCGCACCATGGTTGTCATCATCGTAGCCGCGTCGTCGACTTCCACCGAACCCCAAATCGAGCGTGTCGAACTCACCGTCGAACCCCAAATCGAGCTCGATTTGTCTTTACAATAGGGGATGTTTGCTTGCAAGGCTTCGAAGTAGGCTTCGTCAAACCACGATGGTCATCGGCGAGATCGCGACGTCAATTTTGGAAAGAGAATCGTCGCCGATCTTGAAGAGAAAAAGAAGAGAGAGAAGGAAAGAACACTTTAGGATTGCGAACGAATTGTTTATTGTGGAAATGCCTACGTGGCTGAGGATTTCTCACAAATTCTCGTTTTTTTTTTAGGACTTTAGGATCCTGCTTGTTGCCTACGTGGCTGAGAATCCAGGCAATTTTTTTGGGCCCAACCAAACAAAGAATTTGTGAATCCTAAGGATTTGTGAATCCAAAACTCACAGCCCTTCAACCAAACAGCCCCTAGTAGATTGAAGGGTAAATTACCCTAAATTCCATTACAGTTCTTCACTAAAATACCCTTTACTACACCAAAATATATATTGTAATTAAAAAAAACACTAAGGCTGTTTGCTGTTTAGTGAAACAGCCACGATAGTAAAGGGCGTTTTAGTGTAAATTACCCTAGAAAGAAATCTCGGCTCTTCTAATGGATGCTCGAGTCTTATCGGGTCTAAGATCCGCAATCCCTCCTCCTCCTCCTTCTTCGCTTCTCCTCGCAAAGAATCGATGGATGACCTCTCCAATTTGTTCCTCAAATTCTTCGAGCAAGTCTCAATCTTTTACCAATCTTTCTTCTTTTTGTTTTAAAAAAATTTCAAATTAATGATCTTTTGATTTGCAGGATCTTTACGGCCTGTTCAATGCGCTGTTCGATTTCGGCCTTGCATCGACATTCACAAGGTATTAGATCCTATTTCTAACAAATCTCTTCCATTTTGTCAAATTTTCAATTTTGCTTTTGATTTCTCTTTCAGAAGCAAAATGATTTTCTATGATTTTTTTTTTAAAATGAGCACGCAACAAGGACAAATGCATGTTTATTTGGTTATTTCTGTAATAAAATTGCAGAAGACTTAATTTTGGTGGTTGAATAGTTTTAACCCCTTATACTAGAGACTGGCACCAGTTCAAGATCATGAAGAAAGCACGATATGTTAATGTGTTAGTGTGATTCACCATAAATCGTTAAACCATTAGCGATTTGGGATTTGGAAAGATCGATATGGGAATACTAGCGTTTTGGGTCGGAAGAATTGCCATTCCAATCTAGGTTAAAAGAGGCGAACTAACCCATCGAGAACTTTAATTAGATGGGTTAGTATTAAATTACAGTGTGTGTGTGTGTGTGTGTGTGTGTGTGTGTGTTCTCAAGAGCTTAAATATAGAGAGTTAAAGTAATTAAACTGTGTGTGTGTGTGTGTGTGTGTGTGTGTGTGTGTGTTACACACACACACACTCCCAAAACACTCCAGGTTCTAGAGTTATGTTTTTCGTTCCGTATAGGCGTACAGAGTAAGATTACTCCTATCGTGCTACGTTCCATAATAGGTGGCTTTCTGTGTTCCTGTTTTCCTTCCCTGTACCAAAATGATTCATGTTCCAAGTAACATTGTGTGAACCTTAGTTCTTCTCCTTATTGTTGTTGCCTACTATTTTCCTATTTGCCTTTCAAGTGACTCTTCTCTCCTTGATATTACCTGAATTTGGAGTTCAGCGATATTTTTGTTTATATCAACCATGACTAATCATTAATCAAATGAAACAGTTTTGACTGGAAATGCAAACCATGATGTCCATGAGTTGCATACATGAAGTGTAGAATGTTGTTTCTCTAGGATAGATTGATATCAAGTGGTTATGTTGGATAGAGTTTGACATTTCATTGACTTTGAATGTCCTAACGCTCACTTCACAAGGTTTAGTACTAACACTCTGGTTAATCCCTCTGTTGAGTTAGCACACGCCATGTCGTGTTGGAGTTTTCGAAGGAGTGATTTCAGGTGTAATTATTTGTTTTGGAAGAAATGCCATTGGCTACTCTAAAGTTCAACTCTGTATAAGCATACAACCGAAAACCTCAAAGGAATTAGGAATGTACTAAAGATTGAGACAATCTAACAACGGAGGATTTAGCTGATGTTAAATTTGCACAGAGCAACTACACTATTCTTCATGGAAGTCATATAAGCTTATGCCTAGCTCGATTGGGTACTTTGTTAATTATTTACCATTCTGTACCTCTAAGATTTGATATTGTTGGGAAGGAATTCAATCGAACATGTGAACTAGTCATTTTCCTTGTGGTTTGAATAGTACCATCTGTTTTCTGAAGCTGCTTATAATTCAAATATTAGAAGATTTGGGGCATCCAATTAGCATCGATGCACTTTAGTGCTGTAATATTCTTGAATAACTGCTTCGTCCTTTGAATACACGAGAACTTCAAAAATAAAACTGTATTTATGCTGATATTAGAGTTCCTTATGGGAAGCGTTATATCCAATTTATGAATATATCTTTGATATATGTAATTGTTTGGAATGTGATTGACACTTCGCCTGTATTTTGCCTCGGAATGAATAATATTCTTTAGATCACTAGAACAAAGCATATTATATCCTCTATGTCTAAAATATTTCTTGGTTCTAAGAGTATTTGGGCTTGTTCCATGTTTGTGGGAGCTTAAAGTTCTTTAGGATAAAGGCAGGTTTACGCACAAACTGACTATTCAGATTCCATGGCATGCCCCTCTCAATTGCTCAACTGCATGGGCTATGAAGTCAGTACGAGATATAGAGCCTGTGATGTAGATTGAAAGCCGATCGTAAAGTGACTTTTCTGTTTTCTTCTTAATTTACTTTAACTCGAGTCATGTTCCATAGAGACCTTAGTTTGATTGGAATAGGTTCAAATTGACATGATAATATCGTTTATTGGTCTTTTCCTTTGGATTATGAGTACAAAAAACGGGATTGTTTCTCATAACAAGCAAACTATATAAATAAATTTATTAAAATCAATGATGTACACTACTTATTAAATTAAACTGGATGTGATAGGGGAAAGTCAAGCAGATTGTTGGGTCCACACTTCAAGATACAGCCGAAGACGCTACTCTGATAACCAATTTTGAATCAGATAAATCTCCAGCCGAATTTGCAAAATTGTACAAGGAGGATGGACTTACTGGGGGTCATGTGATAATGCTTGGTGCTGATGCTGCAAGCAAATCTGCAGCCATTGAAGCCTTACATGCCTATCCTGGTAATTATGCTTATTCGGAATTCCTTTTGTTGGCTTATGTTTAAATGTATGTGCTGGAAATAAAGTAATTTATGCAAAGGAGAAAAGGAAAAGTAATCAACTGGGTAAGCTTGCTGATAGTTTTGTGGTTATTCTCAATTACATTAGTTATACTGCATATTGTGGTTCATATTTTAATTCCGGGGGTGGGTGGGTGGGTGGGGTTGTTAACTATTCATATTATTTTAAAAGTCCACTTACTAACACTACCTTATATACAAAGTTTTTTCTTGAACTAATGAACACCTGTACACTGATCTATATAGTATGATGAACAAAATTGGTCCAACTTAACATCTTCATTTAGTACGAAACTATCTTTATTAATATTCCTTATTCAAATTAACTAACAAAGAAATTGCTTATATTAGCCCCTGTCATTTAATATACTCATTTTTTCAAACTAATAATGACTTAAGGAGGATTGCAAGTCGGCGGTGGGATCAATTCAGGCAATGCTCAAAGTTATCTCGAGGAAGGAGCCAGTCATGTGATTGTTACATCGGTAGGTAGGATATTACTTGAGCAACATCTGTGTTTTCCTTTCTTCCTTCTTCTGTGGTAAGCTTTTCAGCTTTGGACCCTTAGGATATGTTAGCCTGTGGGATAGATTTCTATTATCCATTAGCTTATCAGTTCTGATCTTCATCATATGTCATTATAAGTTATTTTCCTATGATGGTATGATGTATGCCATGTTTCTATTAACTACAATATGTGGAAATGGGGGTTGTTTTTCAACGTGGTTCACAACTTATTCTTAGTCCATATGCACATATTGTAGAAGTTAGTTTGATGTTGTTGAGTCTAGTCCTAGTTTGCCAAGTACGTGCAATGGGGGGAAACATCGCAAGGACTGTACATATGTGATTAAGAATTTTTTTGATTGATTGCTAAGTTAGTTTTAGTAAATTTCCTTAATATTTCCTGCTCAGTTAAGAATTCTGATTTACTGCAGTATATTTAATATCATTTTTTTGGCCCAAATGGCGAGGCCAATTAAGTACACGTGCGATGTGTTATACCAATGTTTTTAGCATTTTATAATAAAGCATTTAAGCCATCAAATTCTTTTGTTTAATATTGCAGTATGTTTTTAATAATGGACAAATGGATCTTGGGCGGCTTGAACAGCTTGTTAAGATGATCGGTAAGGATAGGTTGGTCTTGGATCTTAGCTGCAGGAAGAAGGTATGCAACTTGTACATTTGACAGGCTTTCATCTTTACATGTTCTGCATGTGTCCCTGATCATTTTTTTGTGCGCATTTCCTTTTTTTCCCTTGAAACTTGTAATTTAATAATTAATAAACATTTTATACATAATGATACTTGAGGTTACGGCGACGGACATAAAGTTTGGGTATGACAATGCTTTAGTAATTTGCTCTCTTCTGTGTATGTGTGACTGTATTTGTGTGTGTTGTGTCCGTCTGTGAGTTTGAGTTTAAATCAGAAGGCAAAATTGGCTATCACATATTTGTCTTGGATCCCCCCCCTCTTCTCCTTATGTGTGCTTATAACCTAACCCTCAAAAAAAATCTGGGGTAGATGGTAAACGAAAGAACGGGAAGGGGAAAAAAGTGGATAGTTGTAATACCGTGCTTGTATTTTTGTATTTAGCAGATACAAACATTTTTCAATGAGCTCAATATTCATGTTTGGTAAAAATGACTTCTCAAGTTCAGGTTGAATTCCAGTATTTGGAGAAGATTAATGCATATGATCAAAATATTTTGAAAACAATAAGTTAAACCTTAAATTTTACTCTCTTGTTACATTAGAACAATGAGAAGAAAAATTATAAGACCGCATAGTGTAGTATTGGATGTATTGTAAATACACACACTAAGGACATCGTCAGTTTATAGAAACGTGGTCAAATATTTTGGATAGTTAACAGTATACATATCCATGTTTAACCCTACATATACCATTATCTGTAAGTTACTAAGCAAATTTTGAAACCAAATCTGGATTGATGTTTAGAATCTGTTTGCAATTGTCTATGTAAATGGTTGGTACCACAAAAGTTAACCATACAAGAGGAAGAAACCTGATAGCTTTTGATTGGAACCACAGCATGAAATTATTCATCTTTTACTGGTCCATAATTCAGCATTAGTTAAATAGGTAGCTGTCATACTTCTTTCAGTTTTTAGACATAGGACCTATCAGTGTGTCAACACTAATATATAGCAATTGCATCATTATTGTGCTTCATACTACCTATCCTTAGTTCACTGCTTGGTCACGACAATGTAGCTGCTTTATTGCTTTCCTCCTTGCAGCAATTATTTATGTTAGTAGACAACTTGAATTTCAATGCCAACTAAATACTGAAATGAGAGGGTAAATTTTCAGTCCTTTTTCTTAGAGATGAATTGATGATAATTGACTTGCTATGGTACTCAGAATTTGCATTTTTCTGCATTGCTTTTAGTTCGGACTGTTGTTTGTTCTAAGCCTGCTCTTCTCTGCAGAATGGAAACTATGTAATTGTTACTGATAGATGGCAGAAGTTCAGTGATGTGATTTTGGATGAGAAAACCTTGGCCTTTCTTGCCACTTACGCTGATGAATTTCTGGTCCATGGAGTTGATGTAGAAGGGGAAAAGTGTGTTTCCACTGGGATTTCCCCCCCCCCCCCCCCCTTCTCGTTTATCTTTAAATAACTTACACTTAAATCATTTCTCCAATTATTTTACTTTAATATTGGATATGTCTAAAGATAAATGCAACTGCAGTAACAGAGGGTATGGGCCCTGGGGTTTTAGTTGGGTCGTGACCCACACCAGAACTGAGTCTGCCTTCCGCAGTGAGTTGGCTGCCGTCAACTGCAGCCTCATTAAAATCTATTTTCAAACTCGTCGACTTCTTTTATTTGCCCACTAAACCGGCTAGCTGTGTTCTTTCTTTCTTGTTTTTTGTAATTTATTGTTGTTTTGTTATCTTTGACAGGCTTGGAATCGATGAGGAACTCGTGACTTTGCTTGGTCATTACTCACCTGTATGTTGCATCTTGCTATGTATTGATGCAGTTTTAGTTTGTGAAAACATCTGCTGCTTCTGATTTATTCAGTTATAGTTAGGTCTTGGTTGCATTGGAAGTAATTTGAAAGAAGTATAACTGAGGAGAATACAGGAGAAATTTTCTTTAATGCTTTTACTTTAAAATAAAGAATTTCAATTATCTGGTAGCAGTATAAAGATTAAAAATAAAAATAATCATTGGGGGGGGGGGTGAAATGGTGTTGAGTATTTTTTAAGTTTTGCTGAATTTGACATGGCAGGACTTTTATTGTGTAAAGATGATTTGCAACATTTGGTTGCAGCAAATGTTGCCTGTATTTCCTACTGGAAAAATGTAATCACTAGTAAGCTAATGTGTGTATTGTTGTGTGCTTTTCTCAGATACCGGTAACTTATGCCGGCGGGGTGACTACAATGGCGGACATGGAGAGGATGAAGAAGGCGGGTATGGGACATGTAGATCTCACGGTAGGAAGTGCTCTTGATATATTTGGAGGCAATCTTTCCTATGGAGCTGTTGTTGCTTGGCATGAAGAACAGGTTATGGTAAGTCGATAGCCGTCAGTTTACTCATGCAATGCAATTTATTGTAATGTTCAGGTTTATGGACGACATGTAATTTAGTTATTTACTGTAACATTTATTGCTTAGTAAAGTAGAGGACGATGGTGTCAGATAATTATGTAGTTTGGCAGCGAAAACTCGTTAATTAAAGATGGTTGATGCAAGCAATCTCAAACTCGCTGATGCTGTATTACAGTTAATTGGATCTTTTTCTTGTTGATATTTTCATGTGAGGGAAGCCCATCCAAGGGTTATGCAAGGGTTTGTACTATGCAGCCCTTGCATAATAGTTTCCCCCCCTGATTTTTATCATTGTGTTTTGCCTCTTATTTTAATAATATTATTTTATTTTATTTTCACTTAAAAAATAGACAGTGGCTGTTACAAAACAAGGATAGAAAAAAGGATCAGATTTAGGAATATTTTGGAAATTGAAATTAGATTTAACAAAAGAACATCTTCAAATAATGATAAAAAAGCAGGTGTTTTTTAAAGATAAGCTGGTAGATCATTTTAAGAGTATCCTTTTTCTTTTTTCTATTTTCTATTTTTTGATTAAAATGAAGGTTAAATGCTTCCGTGTTTAATTAAACGACGATTTAACGAAATTACATAAAAAAATCTTCCAAAAAACAACAAAAGGAAAAAAAGAGGAGGACACATCCCTTATAAAAAACCAAATACACTCGCAAAAAGGACACATCAACCTTCTCTTCCACATAATTTGACCTCCTCCGTTCCGCACTATCTCGTCCGCCAAAAGAAAATTAGCTGAATTCCCATTGCTCGCAACTGTACCCTCGTCCTCTACATATGTTTTTACCTTTTTTGACTCTCTTTGCAACACCACTTGACCACAATTCAATGTTGGCTTCAATAACATTTAAAATATTCAATATCGATCATTAAGAATTATTAAAAATTCTATTACTCCTCTACCCAAATATTCCAGCAGACAGTAGAAACCATAATTTTCCAATTTTCCAAAGCTCTCTATCCAACCCAATACTCCAGTGACTCCAACGATCACCAAAGGCGCTCGTAAATTTGAAAACCCGAAAAACCTCCAAAACTTGTCCCAAACATTCCTAACCAACGAACCAGAACCAAAAACAAAAAGTGATTCGCTGATTTTGGTTGTGCCTCACATGTACCGGAATGTATCAGACTTACCCACTTCCTCTTACCTAGGTTATCTCTCGTCATAGCTTTTTATTGGACACCAACCACAAAAACACACGAACTTTTAAAGGTATCGGGAACCTCCAAATATTCCTATTATTTTTCGACTCGACCTCCTTAACAACCCCCCCTCCCCCCACCAAAAAAATTCAGAATATTATAGAAAGATTTAACTTAGAAAGTTCGACTTGACGACTATTTCCAAGCTGCAACATCTATGTTCCCCGTCTCCATTGGTTTCCAAATCTCGAGATAGTCAACCAACAAGCGTCGTTGTCTTCTCATATCCACCGTCAATACCCTTTGAAACCTTTGCCGCCACTTGTTACCTTTCCACTGGCTGAGGACTGAAACCATCTTGAATTTTGCCAACTCAAAAAGCATAGAAAATCTTTCCTGTAAAGCAATATTCCCCACCAGTAGTCCCACCAAAAATTAATCGAGCTTCCATCACCTATCATATAAGAGATACATTTAAAGAAAGATTTCTTACATAACTCCTTTCCAAAAACTAGACGATGTCACCACGTTCTTATTGGGTGTATTTACCGCACCAAACTTATTACCATAAGCTGTGTTAATACTTGTCATCCACCCCTTCCTGTTACCCGCCGACCTTCACCGCCACTTTCCCATCAGGGCTCGATTTATGTCCTTTAGGCTTTTCCCCATTTTAGAAGCATCCTGGAGTTGAGTGAACAAAAAAACATGGGTTAAATAAAGATAAATGCAAGTGTTTTAAAATATAGATGGTGCTTTTCTGGGAACATTGGAGGGACACGGGAACTCGGCTATTTCTTCTATAGTATTTCCATGTTATTTTGCAATTCCAATCACGCATCATAGATCAAACAACACCAAATCTCCGGGCCTTCTGCTTTACCTTGTGTCCAGCCGTAAAATTGGATAGCATAAATAAACATGGAGTATGTACCAATTCAATCTTAATCTATGATGGAGGTCCCTAGGACTAGGACCTATCATAGCATGCAAATAATAGTAAAGCTTCTGATGATGCTTGAAGTGGGAATTCCCCGGATCATAACACGTAGCAGATAACGCGTCGTCCACGTAAGCCCTTTAGATTCCTGGAGGCTGCAGAGCTGGAATAAGTATGATTTATGGAGAACATTCCTCGGCGTCTCGCCTCCGAGGTTGCACCCAACCTTTTAGAAGACCTTCCCGGAATACGTTTCTCCTTCGGCTGACCGCCAGCCAATGGCTCGTCTCCGAGCTACCCTATAACTGAGACTCCTCATCTTACTTGCTCGTCTTCGAACTATCCTATATTTTAGATTTCTCAGCGTTCCTGTTTTTCCGGGAGCACGGAGCCCGAGCGTCCCCATAACGGCTTCGTGTAACTCGCCACGACGAGATCTCCGCTGCTTCACGTCCCGCATCCCACACTAGTGTATCTCGCCATTAATGAGTGTATTCTGCCATCAACGCGAATGTGACGCATGGACGTAACGGACAGTGAGAATCTCGCATCGGTTCGTTCCATGCGACCGCTATATGAACCCTTCTTCCAGGCGACTCAGGTATTTCGAACTCATTCCAACACGCCGCTACTCTGCCCTAATTATTCCTCGGTTCTTACTTGATTGTCGGAGGGTCTCACGGTGGTTTCCCATCCTGGGACTTTCCTTGCAGGTAGCTCGGCATCAACAAAAACCAATAGTCCATTGAAATCCACACGCTTAACCCTCACAGCAAATCTCAACCGTTCAGCTCCGCTGGCAGTAAGATCGACGGAGGACAACATCTGAGAGAGATTCCGACCTCTATCAGATGGCGCCGTCTGTGGGATGATTGAACGGTGCCTTCAGAAGGTTTGCATGGATATCGAGATACATGCCACATAGCACCGAGAATCAGGGATGCGCAAATATGAGCGTCATGGCAATCCCACCATCGATTGACCAATCAACGCGAATGAATTCCTGATCGGAAAGCTCTCTTCACGAGGCAACCAAGTAGATTCCTATCCGGCCCATCCACAACGGGTAGCTTCCTTCCCAACAACGCCGTGGATCCAAAGCCTTCTTCAAGAGGCAGCCGGGTAGATTCCTGCTCGGCCCATCCACAACGGGCAGCTTCCTGCCTAACGACGCCGTAGATCCAAAACCCTCTTCACAAGGCAGCCGGATAGATTTTTTCCCGACCCATCCACAGCTTCCTGCCCAACGACGATGTGAATCCAAAGCCCTCTTCATAAGGCAGCCGAATAGATTTCTGCCCGACCCTTCTACAGAGGGTAGCTTCCTGCCCAATGACGCCGTGCATCCAAAGCCCTCTTCACGAGGCAGACGGATAGATTTATTGGGATTTCCTAGCGCCTTGACCATATACCGTGGTCGTTGCGGAACAAATTTTTTTGGGGTTTTGAAACTGACGCTAGAAAAAAACGTTCTAGAATCTACCATAAAGCTAAACTAGCTAACAAAGAGGAGATCTAACTACTATGATAGAAGTGTCTCACCAAAATATTCGTGTCATTCGGTCTTCTATCCTCTTCGTTTGCTCCTAAAGATCTCCTTGAACGAGCTTGATCCTCTTTCCTTGCTCCTTGAGATCTCCTGAATCGAGCTTGATCACCGATCTTTCTCCATCGAAGATGATCCATCCGATGGATGCAGTCCATGGATCTAGCTCCACATTAAGAGTCTAGTGGAGCAACTAGAGACTTTAGATTGCTAATCTAAAGTGTTTAGGATATAGTAAATGGTTCTATGTGTGTATCTATCTCACCCCATCTCTTGATTCTCAACATATGAGATTGTAGAGAGGAGGTTGAAAATGAAGGTAGAGGAGCTCAAGAAAAGTAGTGAGGAGAGTGAAACAAAGAAAATATGGTGAGAATAAAATCCATGAGAGAGAAAAAGATTAACCATGGTTTTGTAGAATTATTCTTCCAATATTAAAACCCAACCATGCTTGAATAGTTTGCACAAATGAATTGAAAATTCATTTGTCAAGACTATTGAAGCATGGTTCTCACCATACTCCCATCACCAACTTTACACCTCATTTTTCATTTAAAAATAAATGGATAAATATAAAATGAGGTGTCCACCTTCTAGAATATTTTCCGTATAAATACGGATTACACTCTACTGTATATACATACCTGTATCCGTATCAAAATACGAATACCCAAAGAGATAGAATAAAACAAAGAACATAATACTAGAATATACATATCGAAATACATATAGGTAAATTATTAAATCAATACCTGATTTAATAATCCGGCCCAATCTCGAACCAGCTAGTATTACCAACCTTTCGATCGAAAGTCCGGATAACTAGTACAATCATTCGATCGGAACACTGCACATATCCAACTCGGCTACTACATCATTTTGCCTGAACCAGGGAAAACCTCTGTGTGGGACTCTAAAAACTCGACAGTATGCCGACAGCGAGTTGCTGAATAAATCCATAACCACAAGCATGTTAGCGGCACTGGATGTACGTAACCCGGGTATCTATCGAAAAGGAAGGCCGAAGAGCAAACTCATCTGGATCCCTACTGAGCCTATCTGTGACAATCTCCGTACAGTCTGGTCTCTTCGTCTGAGAATATCGCATACCGGGTCTAGGAGGTGTTAAACGTCAGACCCTAATAACCCGATAATTCGTGCTGATGTGGCTCAGGACTAATCCGGGAAATTATTGATCTACCTATCAGTAAATCCTAACTGTCTTGGCCAAGGTCTTATGGTGTTGGCTAATCGAACACAGTGCGATATCGACTCCCTATACCGAGAGAGACGAATCCTCCACAATCGCTCACTGCCTCCATGTAGTTCGGAACTGTACCCAACTAAAACTTGTTTGCACGTTTCAGTAGAGCCGTGGTAGGATAGTAATCAAAATACAGTGGGAACTCACACGAGACAAATGACGATCTTAGGTCTAAAGACTAAGCTGTACCCATGTCACCTGAGAACTGCTATCTGACGATAGGTATAATACCATCTAGAAATTCTCAGCGAGTCCGTCCAGTGTACTCACCCCCAATGAGCACATGTATACGATCTTAGGTGCAAAAGACCAATGGATGTGGGACCAACCATCGCCCCTTGTCGAGGTCTAGAATTGTATACACTAGTCTACTACAGAATATCAATGCCTTGTCTCGATACTCCCACGACTAGGGACACTTTAAGGATGTACTTATCGACTACCCAACTCCCATAAGTATGATCGCCACCACAACACAGGCAGTCAAGCAATGATCCTACGGGCTTTATCAACATGTATAAATGATACGTAATAACAAGCAAAACATATGCACATATTAAGATAAAGATAAACCAGATAACATACTATCATATCGAGCAAGATTGTCCTGTACACATATGTCCAAGCATCCACATATATACATATACAATAATGGCCTCTAGGCATACATATCCAACAAGATTCCTGTCCGGCCCATCCACAGTGGATAACTTCCTGCCCAACGACGCCGTGGATCCAAAGCCCTCTTCATGAGACAGCCTGATAGATTCCTGCTCTGTCCATTCACAGCGGGTAGCTTCCTGCCCAACATTACTGTGGATCCAAAGCCCTCGTCACGAGGTCACCGGATAGCTTCCTACTCGGCCTCCATGGTGGATCCTAAGGCCTTACGTTAAAACCGGCAAGCTGAGCTCTTGTCACGCCCCGCTTCCCAGTATACCGGTAAGGAGACGTGACTGGCCCGCGACGTTTTTACTCAGAAGTAAACACGTTAAGCGTAAATAAGCAATATAATAAATGTACATAATAAATGACAATAGATATAAATAAACATCAACTTTTTATTGATTAAACATTCTTTACATACAACTGGAAAGTAAATACAATGCTGGAAAGTGATGCCTAAACAATGGCAAATGAACTGAAAGTAAAAGTATGTATAAGTAGAACTAGAGCTCAGGATCCTCAATGAACTTCTCCAAACCGTCCTCAATGGGCTCGATCTCCTGAGAGTCGGGTCCTCCTGACAACATTCCAAAGAAAAAAGAGAAAAGAATGTCGTCAGCGAACAATCGCTCGGTAATTCCCAAAAGAGAGATAGATCAAGTAAGGAATAGATATGGTAATTTATATGTTTTTGTTATACTAACGTAGTTATTTGTAATTTGGTACAGAATATATCAGTGTATATGAGAGGAGTTCAACTTATTCCGCGGACTAAGGCATATGGAGTACAAGGCCCCGTCAAAACCCACGGGACAACGACAACGGATATTCAGGTTAGGTGTATTATAGTGACCGTCTCATTCCACTTCTAATACATTCCATACCAGTCTACCCCTTTAAAACCATGTAATGTATATTGTTTTGTTTTATAAATGTCATGCCCCGCTTCCCAGAGTGCGCTAAGATCGGCACGTGACAGAGCCAACCATGCGACCTGTGGATAGGAAATATCCCTCCACAGTCACATTACGGCTGTAAAGATATCAAGAACAGTAGAAATAAAATAAACTATCTAGTACATGTCCATGAGCCAGAATAAACGGGTCAAGAAATAATATGCGGAAGCGATAAATCCAATGAGCAATAACATCTAGAAAGTAAATATAACTAAACTGGATACTAACAGGATCCTCACTGCTCGGCCTGACGGCGGAAATACTCCTGAACTGCCTACGATAAGGATAAGGGATCTGGGCAATGCAAAACCCAGACGTCAGTGCGTCATAATATCAATAATTCTAAGCAAGCAAGATGTAATGAAATATGCAGGCATGAAGTATGAACAGTAACAAGTCATCAGTAACAAACAAATAGTAACATGAATATAGATCAGTGAACAGAATATAAACAGGTGAAGTGCACTGAGTAGTCTAAACTGTGCTATAGGGTTATCTACTCTAAAGTTATTCGAAATCAATTAATGTAATCTTCATCGTAACCCATCGGTCTATGCCCCGTTCATTCCCCATGGGACCACGGTACAATATATAATAGACTGTGAGTCTATGTCCCGTTCATATCCCACGGGACCACGGTACAGGATGTAATAGTCCTTTGAGTTACGTTCAGTTACAATCTTGATTTCCGCATACCCCCAAGGTTATGTGTGTAAGTAAGGTATTGATAAATCGGGAGCTAATGCCAACACATGATCAAGCAGGTACAGATTTGTCTAAATAGACACAGGATATGTCCGTAGGGACAACAGGTCAAGATTGTTGGAATTAGTAACAAGATCAGGTAATAAGTCAAGTAGTAATATATCAGGCCATGTCAGGTAGTGCACAGGTATCAAGTGGATACACACAATCAAACTGTAGTAAGTATGGGTTGCACAAAATCAAGTATGGAGTACTAATATAACAATAAAATAAAATAATGTGACACGGTATGCAAATAGATATAAAATCAATGATATGGATGCACAATTATCAATTAGGGTTACATTTATAGTTCCATTACTAATTAGGATGCACTTTATTAAACATGGGGTGTTAATATAACAGTACTATGTATTAATGTGATCTGTAGATGCAGCTATATGTATACTAGATGATATGGATGCAAACGGGTATCCGAAAACTGTAAAACTTTAATATGGATCTATATTTTGATAAACGGGTAACATTTTATTCATAAGGATGCATAATAATATACCTAGCATGTAGCAAGATGAATTAGCATGTGACTAGATATGTAAATAGTGATATAATAATATTAACATGGATAACATATTCAAACCGATTAATAACTATAAAAGTGGTATTGATTAACCATGCACAAGAAAGTTCCGTTCAGAAATTCAGCGTTACCCTGATTTGTCAAATAGCTTAAAAATAACAAACGTTCTCCAAAAGGGACGTGTCTCATACCAAAACAAAGATAATTCAGTAAGGTTTTCATTTTTATAAGTTGAAGTATCTCAGGTTGTTCCTAAAAAAAGTTATGAACATTCGAAATTGGAAGTTTGCTGCTGGAATTTCCCTGGACAGCAGTTCAGAGATATTTTCATTTTCATTTTACGTTATTTACAGAATTTATTTTGCAAGTAAATATTTCATAGAGTTATAGTATTCTGAGTTATATTCGTAACGAACTAAAGAACGTATACTAATGATTCTTCTATGATTTATAATGAATTTTATAAGGTAACGTGTACAGTAAATTTCAGATTTGTCGTATCAGCTTTGCAACGACGTTTCATGTGTAAACTATAATATTTTCAAACTATATTTTGTTTAACATTATAAAATGCAGATTATAAACTAATTAAAGATAATAATAAGAAATATTACGACGATATAAATTTTTATAGATATAATTATAGCATGTCGCAAGTTGTAAACTTTCATACATTTTATATTATAAAACCGATTAACGTTAAATAACTACGGTGTATAAATTATATAGATATAGTTGTATGATGATGATGATGATCATAATACGAAAACATATAAATAAATTACATAAAGCATAGCATGTAGCAAGTTGTAAACTTGCCTCGATCGAAACACGCGACGGATACGCACGGCACGTCCAACGTCGGTAAATCGTCGCAACGCACACGCGGCACGCGGGACGGGTCCAGGCAAGGCAAGAGGGTGATCACACAGGCAAGGTACGTTCACTGGATCACTCGGATCGTCAGCGACAGCACGGCTCCGGCGGTGATCACCGGAATTAAGAAACAAGATCAAGAAAAATAAAGAAGAAAGATGAAGAAGAAGGGGTTGTGTGTTAGATAAGGAAAGAATAAATAAATAAATAAAATATATATAAATATATATAAGCAGAGGAGAGAGAGGGAGAGAGAGAGGGGTTGTTATTAAAGTTTAGATTTTAATTTAAAAAGATTTTGTAAGTTATAAATATTTTAAATTGTTAAATTTTAATAAAGATATTAAATGAAATAAAATTGGATTTTCTAGTAAATACAAATTTAGTCCAAAATACGCCCGGGTCGGGTCTAAAAATTCAGTTTCGAAATATGAAAAATATATGTGTCGACCAAAATTAAAGTTGGATATCCGGGTAACGAAAATGCATACCCTCAAGAACGGATGCACGTATGTGCGCGTAGCCATCCAAACAAGTCCGTTTCACTGAACGGGACGAGAACAAGATACGCGGATGCTACGACAGGGTCAGGGGTATTATGCAGGCCATGCTAGATATTTTTAAAATATTTAACTTGATTTTAAATGTTATATTAAAAAATGCAGCTGCCAGATAAAATGCCAGTATGCAGTAAAAAATGAAAATGCACGAATTCATGTAACATGTCAGGATAAATCATAAACATGAATCAAGACAGGTTTCAAGCAAGCGGGTCGGGTAAAATGCAAATACAAATGTCAAAATACTATTCGCACCAAAAACACAGTAAGCCAAGAAACTACCATAAATAAGTAAATATTTGAACTGGAATTGGTATAAATAAACTCGGGTGTTACATTATACCCAACTACAAAAAGAATTTCGTCCTCGAAATTCCAAGAACAAGGAAAGATAAACAATCATGAAACTACAAGAATAGGTGTGGAAACTTCTGTCGAATCTCGTCTTCTCGTTCCCAAGTCGATTCTCCGTGTGAGCGATTTCCCCAAGAAACAAGTACGAGAGAAATAACTTTGTTCTTAAGGACCTTTTCTTTTCGATCAACAATCGACATTGGTCGTTCCTCAAAGGTCAAATGCTCTCTTATAGTCAACTCCGAATGATCCAGCACGTGCGTTTCATCTCGAACATACTTACGGAGTTGAGATACATGAAACACGTCATGAACATTCGCCAAAGATTATGGTAACGCCAATCAATAAGCCACTTCTCCAACACGCTCCAAAATCTCGAAAGGCCCTACGAATCGAGGACTAAGCTTGCCTCGACTCCCAAAACGAATTACTCCTCTAATCGGTAATATCTTTAAGAATACCAGATCACCAACAGCGAACTCTAGAGGTCTTCTCGATGTGTCGGCCCAACTCTTCTGTCGATCTTGTGCTACCTTCATATGATTCCGGATAGTATTAACTTTCTCTACTATTTGTACGATCAAATCCGGTCCTAAGAATCTTCGCTCTCCAACATTGTCCCAACAAACGGGTGAGCGACACTTGCGACCATACAATGTTTCGAATGGAGCCATCTGAATAGTCGCCTGAAAGCTGTTATTGTAAGAAAACTCCACCAAATGTAGATGATCCTCCCAGGAACCCTTGAAGTCTAACATGCAAGCTCTCAACATGTCTTCAAGAGTTTGGATCGTTCTCTCCGACTAGCCATCTGTCTGAGGATGATAAGCTGTGTTAAAATTCAATCGAGTCCCCAAACTTTCCTGTAAACTCCTCTAGAAGTACGATAAGAATTGGGTGTCACGGTCGGACACGATGCTCACAGGTACTCCATGCAATCTCACAATCTCCTGCATGTACCGTTCTGCCAATGCTTCCATTGATTGACCAACTCGAAATGGTATGAAATGAGCTGCCTTGGTCAATCGATCAACAATCACCCAAACTGCATTGTTTCCTTTTGGACTCCGCGGTAAAGCTGTCACGAAATCCATGGTTATATGTTCTCACTTCCATTGAGGAATCAGAAGTGGTTGCAATAAACCAGCAACCCTTCGATGTTCAGCCTTAACTTGCTGACACACCAATCACTTTGCTACAAAGCGAGCAATCTCCCTTTTCATGCCTTCCCACCAGAAATGCTGTCTTAGATTGCGGTACATCTTCGTGCCTCCTGGATGTACGGAATATACGGAACTGTGCGCCTCCTTCATAACTTCTTCGTGAATATCTCCTTTTGGCACACACAAACAGCTACCATATCGCAACGAACTATCTTCATGAATTAACAAGTCCGTTCGAAGTCCAGCTTCAACCTGTTCTCGAAAACTTCTGCAATCTTGGGTCATGTGACTGTGCTGCTTTAATATTCTCGATCAACGACGAATGTACTTGTAGCTGCATCAACTGTCCCGAAGAATGCGGTAGCACAATCTCCAACTCGAATCTCCGAAAATCCTCGATAAGCTCCCTCTGTGCAGTCAACATCTGAATTGCTGGCAACCGACTAAGCACATCCGACACTACATTAACTTTCCCCGGATGGTACTTAAGATCAAGATCGTAGTCAGCCATCAGCTCCAACCATCTACGCTGCCTCATGTTAATCTCTATCCGCGTGAACACAAACTTTAGGCTTTTGTGATCGGTGAATACTTCGACCCTTTCGCCCAATAAGTAGTGTCTCCAAATCTTCAAAGCGAAAATCACAGTTGCTAGCTCCAAATCATGAGTTGGGTAATTCTTCTCATGGGTATTCAACTGTCGTGATGCATAAGCTATAACTTTCCCATGCTACATCAAAACACATCCCAAACCTTTCCCAGATGCGTCGCTGTGAATCACCAATCCTCTGGAACCGTCTGGTACGGTCAAAATAGGAGCGGTTATCAATCTCTGCTTCAACGCCTCAAAAGCTGACACAAACTTATCCGTTCATACAAACGGTACTTCCTTACGCGTAAGCTTGGTCAAAGGCTCAGCCAAACGAGCAAAATTCTCCACGAACCTTTTGTAATACCCGGCAAGTCCAAGAAAGGTTCTGATCTCTGCTACGTTCTTCGGAATCGGTCAATCTTGAACTGCTGCAATCTTTTCGGCATCAACGGCGATTCCATCTCCGGATACGACATGCCCCAAAAACTTCACTTCTTCAAGCCAAAACTCGCACTTGCTCATCTTTGCATACAATCTTTCTTGCCTAAATGTCTGCAGTGCGATCTTCAAGTGTTCCGCATGCTCTTCAATGCTCCTCGAGTAGACCAGAATATCATCGATGAACACCACTATAAACTGGTCCAAGAACGGTGAAAAGATTCGGTTCATCAAGTCCATAAATATCGCCGGTGCATTCGTGACTCCGAATGGCATCACTAAATACTCGTAATGTCCATACCGAGTTCGGAATGCAGTCTTGCAAATATCCTCTGGTTTAACTCGGAGTTGATGATATCCGGATCGCAAATCCAGCTTCGAGAATACCCTCACGCCACCGAGTTGCTCAAACAATTCGCCAATGCTAGGGATCGGATACTTGTTCTTAATAGTCACCCGGTTTAATTCTCGATAATCGATGAACATTCTTCTTGTGCCATCTTTCTTCTTGACTCGAAGAACTGGAGCTCCCCAAGGTGAATTACTGCTGCGAATCCAACCCTTCTCAAGTAATTCGGTAACCTACTTCTTGACTTCTTCCAACTCCACTGGTGCCATTGGATAGTACGCCTTTGAGATTGGCGCTGCACCAGGAACAAGATCGATCGCGAACTCCACATCTCGTTTTAGTGGTAAACCCGAGATGTCCTCGAAAACGTCCATAAACTCTCGAACTACAGCGGGTGCTTCCTCCTTATCAACTTCCATTGACGAAAGAACATTGCTTGTCGGCCTAGCCCTAAACTCGACTGGCC
Source organism: Agapanthus africanus (assembly GCA_030015575.1). Lineage (NCBI taxonomy): Eukaryota > Viridiplantae > Streptophyta > Magnoliopsida > Asparagales > Amaryllidaceae > Agapanthus > Agapanthus africanus. The sequence continues at coordinate 749,502,991 of CM057341.1, read as the reverse complement.
CGACAGAACTGCTTCCTCCAGCAAAAACAAACTCCGGATGTCCTGGAATCTGAAAAATCACTTTCTGTGCCGTACAATCAATATGAGCGTGGAAAGTGCCGAGAAAGTCCATTCCTAAGACAACATCATAACTGCCGGTATCGATCACCAAGAGATCTGCAAAACATAAACCGGTAAGCAATGAAACTGAGAGAACCAAGGTAATAAAACGACCATGGAACAAGGAAATGAATCAAGACCAGGACTCCAAGTTACTTGAATAGAGTACCGCATTGTAACCATGCTGCAGTTCATAGTTACAATCACACAACTCTGTTCAAGTCGCCCAAATCCAAGTATCAGAATAGAAAGAAACAGTAGGGAACCAAAAGTTTTCAAGCCGAGATGCAAAGTTGTTTGCATATCGTCAAGATAAGGGTCAAGAGAAAGATATGATTCAAGAATCACGATAACAATATGGCAGGACATGTTCCTAATTACGGGTTTTCTAATTCATGTATTGGGTCCAATACCCAACTACAAAAGAATCAAACCCGATTCACCTAAATCCTATGGCTCTGATACCAAACAAACCCTGTCACGCCCCGCTTCCCAGATTGCGCTAAGATCGGCACGTGACAGAGCCAACTATGCTACCTGTGGATAGGAAATATCCCTCCACAGTCACATTACGGCTGTAGAGATATCAAGAACAGTAGAAATAAAATAAACTATCTAGTACATGTCCATGAGCCAGAATAAACGAGTCAAGAAATAATATGCGGAAGCGATAAATCCAATGAGCAATAACATCTAGAAAGTAAACTTAACTAAACTAGATACTAACAGGATCCTCACTGCTCGGCCTGACGGCGGAAATACTCCTGAACTGCCTGCGATAAGGATAAGGGATCTGGGCCATGCAAAACCCAGACGTCAGTGCGTCATAATATCAATAATTTTAAGCAAGAAAGATGTAATGAAATATGCAGGCATGAAGTATGAACAATAACAAGTCATCAGTAACATGAATATAGATCAGTGAACAGGATATAAACAGGTGAAGTGCAGTGAGTAGTCTAAACTGTGCTATAGGGTTATCTACTCTAAAATTATTCGAAATCAATTAATGTAATTTTCATCGTAACCCATTGGTCTATGCCCTGTTCATTCCCCACGGGACCACGGTACAGTATATAATAGACTGTGAGTCTATGTCCCGTTCATACCCTACGGGACCACGGTACAGGATGTAATAGCCCTTTGAGTTACGTTCAGTTACAATCTTTATTTCTGCATACCCCCAAGGTTATGTATGTAAGTCAGGTATTGATAAATCGGGAGCTAATGCCAACACAGGATCAAGCAGGTACAGGTTTGTCTAAATAGACACAGGATATGTCCGTAGGGACAACATGTCAAGATTGTTGGCATTAGTAACAAGATCAGGTAATAAGTCAAGTAGTAATATATCAAGCCATGTCAGGTAGTGCACAGGTATCAAGTGGATACACACAATCAAACTGTAGTAAGTATGGGTTGCACAAAATCAAGTATGGAGTACTAATATAACAATAAAATAAAATAATGTGACACGATATGCAAATAGATATAAAATCAATGATATGGATGCACAATTATCAATTAGGCTTACATTTATAGTTCCATTACTAATTAGGATGCATTTTATTAAACATGGGGTGTTAATATAACAGTATTATGTATTAATGCGATCTGTCGATGTAGCTATATGTATACTAGATGATATGGATGCAAACGGGTATCCGAAAACTGTAAAACTTTAATATGGATCTATATTTTGATAAACGGGTAACATTTTATTCATAAGGATGCATAATAATATACCTAGCATGTAGCAAGATGAATTAGCATGCGACTAGATATGTAAATAGTGATATAATAATATTAACATGGATAACATATTCAAACCGATTAATAACTATAAAAGTGGTATTGATTAACCATGCACAAGAAAGTTCCGTTCAGAAATTCAGCGTTACCCTGATTTGTAAAATAGCTTAAAAACAACAAACGTTCTCCAAAAGGGACGTGTCTCATACCAAAACAAAGATAATTCAGTAAGGTTTTCATTTTTATAAGTTGAAGTATCTCAGGTTGTTCCTAAAAAAATTTATGAACATTCGAAGTTGGAAGTTTGCTGCTGGAATTTCCCTGGACAGCAGTTTAGAGATATTTTCATTTTCATTTTACGTTATTTACACAATTTATTTTGCAAGTAAATATTTCATAGAGTTATAGTATTCTGAGTTATATTCGTAACGAACTAAAGAACGTATAGTAATGATTTTTCTATGATTTATAATGAATTTTATAAGGTAAGGTGTATAGTAAATTTCAGATTTGTCGTATCCGCTTTGCAACGACGTTTCATGTGTAAACTATAATATTTTCAAACTATATTTTGTATAAAATTATAAAATGCAGATTATAAACTAATTAAAGATAATAATAAGAAATATTACGACGATATAAATTTTAATAGATATAATTATAGCATATTGCAAGTTGTAAACTTTCATACATTTTATATTATAAAACCGATTAACGTTAAATAACTACGGTGTATAAATTATATAGATATAGCTGTATGATAATGATGATGATGATGATAATAATACGGAAACATATGAATAAATTACATAAAGCATAGCATGTAGCAAGTTGTAAACTTGCCTCGATCGAAACACGCGACGGATACGCACGGCACGTCTGACGTCGGTAAATCGTCGCAACGCATACGCGGCACGCGGGACGGGTCCAGACAAGGCAAGAGGGTGATCACACAGGCAAGGTACGTTCACTGGATCACTCGGATCGTCAGCGACGAGCACGGCTCTGGCGGTAATCACCGGAATCAAGAAACAAGATCAAGAAAAAGAAAGAAGAAAGAAAAAGAAGAAAATGTTGTGTATTAAATAAGGAAAGAATAAATAAATAAAAAAAAAATATATAAATATATATATGCATAGGAGAGAGAGGGAGAGAGAGAGGCGGGTTGTTATTAAGGTTTAGATTTTAATTTAAAAAGATTTTGTAAGTTATAAATATTTTAAACTGTTAAATTTTAATAAAGATATTAAATGAAATAAAATTGGATTTTCTGGTAAATACAAATTTAGCCAAAAATACGCCCGGGTCGGGTCTAAAAATTCAGTTTCGAAATATGAAAAATATATGTATCGACCAAAATTAAAGTTGGATATCCGGGTAACGAAAAGGCATACCCCAAGAACGGATGCACGTACGTGCGCATAGCCATCCAAACAAGTCCGTTTCACTGAACGGGACGAGAACAAGATGCGCGGATACTACGACAGGGTCAGGGGTATTATGCAGGCCATGCTAGATATTTTAAAAATATTTTACTTGACTTTAAATGTTATATTAAAAAATACAGATACCAGATAAAGTGCCAGTATGCAGTAAAAAATGAAAATGCACGAATCCATGTAACATGTCAGGATAAATCATAAACATGAATTAGGACAGGTTTCAAGCAAGCGGGTCGGGTAAAATGCAAATACAAATGTCAAAATACTATTCGCACACAAAACACAGTAAACCAAGAAACTACCATAAATAAGTAAATATTTGAACTGGAATTGGTATAAATGAACTAGGGTGTTACAATAAATCTAAGACTTACTGAGACCATGGTATATATAGTCATGTAGTCAAGTCAAGATAAATCCATGGTTCGGTTAATTCAAGTCATGTTGATTTTGTTTTGGTATAGTTCTAGTATTCATGTTCAAATTCAAGTATAGATTGGATTCATGTTGTATTGAAGTTAAGATTGGATTGAGTTCATGTTTAGATTGTATTCGGATTAAACCGAGACTCTGATTGAGTCAAACACTTAAACAGAATTGGATTCCTGAATTAGGTTTTGGAGTTATCGGTAACTGCTGCACATGGACGGCAGGATTTGTGTTTTTTTCCAAGACAATTACTATTTCACAACCCCGTTTTAGTTTTCTAACTTATATAGGCAAGCATCCACTTTCTCCGGCTCCCTGAGGCTCAAGAGAATTGGTCCCGCTTAAACATATATTTAGTAGGGTCCTTATTGTAATTTAATATAACTTGAGGGGGTTTTATGAAAAATAGTTTTAGTATACTTTCAAAATAAACCTCAAGTATTTATTTATATTCTTTAGAATTGTCATGGATGTGAATTTTATATAATGAGATATATTAGTGATTACATATATATATTGAATAGTTCCAGGTATTTTAGTGTAAAATGACTTGTATGGATTCTTGATGGTATTTTCATGAAACTTTGTAATTTTTTCTTTTGGTTTGGAAAATATGGAATTTATTGTATATTTAAAATAGATGGTTTGATAATATATATTTATAATTATTAAAAATAAAATTTATTTATTAAATAGAAAATCACGTTTTTTCTTGAAAATTGAATTAAAAATTCCATCGAGATCGTATGCTCCGTGAGGAGGTCTGCATCTCGCTCTACTAGTCCGATGGATGTGCGATAACTCACACCAACCAAATAGGATTCCCCAAAAGTGGGTTGTAGAGGCACAATCGCAAGGAATTTAAATAATACAATTTAAAAAATACGGTTTTTAATAGTTTATGGTATTTTAATGTAAAAGTCGTATTTGTCCCAAAAATATTGTTAAAAGGAAATTGTGCTTTGTCATGATGTGTGTTTGTGAGAGGTGGGTCATTACCTCATGAGATTTTCTAAAGGTAATACAAGTTAAAATGATAAAAGATGTCATATGTAAATTTATGGTATTTAAACGTAAAACCTTAATAAAAGTTGTTTTACTTGGAGTTTTAATATGAAACTTGTTTCTAAATTTTAGTTAATGTTTAACAAGCAAGATATAATGATATGGTTAAGTGGTTCTTAAGAGAAAATTTAAATTTAAAAGAGAATAGTATTAAGGGTCGGTATAACTCCACTTACCGACGTGATTTGAAAAGAGAACATTTTAAGTTAAGAAGAGGAGGAGAGAAGGGGGACTTACTAGTTGTTTGGGTTAAGAATAGAGGAAGGAAGGTATTGAGATCGTCGTGGTGTCGCGGAGTCGCCGGAAGTGCTTCGAATCCTTGTTGGAAAGGAACTTGGGCTAACTCTACTTGTACTCTTCTTTGACTTGGAAATTTTTGAGAATTTTAACAATAGATTTTAGAATGAGGAAGGTTAGGGTGTGATGTTTTATTTATAGGGTAGAATTAAGGTTTTGAAAATTGAGAAGAGAATTAAAATGCATTAAAATTTGTCTTTAAAGCTTATTTTTAATTCTCTGGATAATTGCAGGGAAAACAAACAGAATAGGAGTAGTAGAGGTAGGTCAAGAGACTAGTGTGCAGAGTTTAGGGGCTTTTTCCTACGGTTCAACCGCCGTCGCCGGCCCAATGAGGCATCTCCCCGGACATCAAGTGGAGGTGGTTGCTTAGATTTGTACCAAGTGTCCTCGGCTGTGTACATAACATTTTACATGTGTTTGATTTTTTGACTTTTCATTTCTTACTTGTATAGCACGTGTAAACTTTTGGGCTTCCAAAAAATTTAAAATAAAAATTCAGAAAAATTATATATGGTTGATGGGATTCGAACATAGGGGCTATGTCACAGCAGTGCAAGGCTTTACAAATGAGCTACACGTGTTTTCTTGCTGTTATTAAACAAATTAAATTTATAACTTGTGCTCATGCTTGAAACTCTATTCTGTATATTAATTTGAAAATTTTTGTACAATGAAATTGGAGTCGTTACATTCTACCTTCCTTACAAAAATTTCGTCCTCGAAATTTTGAATTATTTAAGGACTAATTTACAAACAAATAAGGGTTTCTTGTACGCATGTCATCTTCTCTTTCCCACGTTGATTCTCCTGTTGAATCTTTTCTTCACATCACTCGAACCAAGTTTACTTTCTTGTTCCTAAGTGACTTCACCTTTTTGTTTAGGATCTCAACGGGTTGTTGCTCACAAAATAGATCCGTCTGTCCAGTGAGCTCAAAGTGATCAAGGATGTGGCTGGGGTTGCTCACATATCTTCAAAGCTGGGATATATGGAACATGTTTTGCACTCCTTCCAACGATGGTGGAAGTGCCAAACGATATGCCACTTCTCCGACTCGTTCGAGTATGTCGAACGGTCCAATAAATCTCGGACTGAGCTTACCCCTCTTTCCAAAGCGAATCACTCCACAGTTTGGAGAGATCTTTAAGAACCCATGATCTCACGGTTGGAACTCCAGATGTCGGCGCTTTGCACAGCCCAGCGTTTCTGTCGGTCTTGAGCTATGCGCATTCTTTTCCTGATCATGCGAACTACATCCACAGTTGCCACGATCATCTCAGGTCTAAAGAGTTCTCTATTTTCGATGTCGTTCTAACTTAATGGCGAACGCTACTTCCTTTCATAGAGAGCTGCAAACGGTTCCATTCAAATACTCACTTGGTAGCTGTTGTTGTATGAAAACTCCAAAAGATGTAAGTGATCTTCCCACGATCCTCCGAAGTCTAACATACATGCTCTTAGCATATCCTCAAGGATCTGAATCGTTCGCTCAGACTGTGCATCTATTTGTGGATGATAAGCTGTGCTGAAATTCAGACTTCTTCCCAAGATAGCTTACAGACTCTGCCAAAATTGCGATCGGAATCCGGTGTCACGATCGGAGACAATGCAAATCGGTACTCCATGTAATCTCACGATCTCCTGCATGAATTCATGGGTATCATAAATAGTACACTATGAAGAGTTAAATCTTACTTAGATTCAGACTTACTTCCATGTACTTCTTTGCTAGTGTCTCGGTAGATAGGCCAACTCAAATGGGATGAAGTGAGCCGACTTTGTGAGTCGATCCATAATAACCCATATTGCATCGTTACCTTTCACGATGTAAGGAAGAGCAGTCACGAAATTCATGGTGATGTGTTGCCATTTCCATTCTGGGATAGGTAACGATTGAAGTAAACCAGCAGTTCTATGATGTTCAGCCTTTACTTGCTGACACACCAAACATTTGGCTACGCTTCTGGCTACTTCATACTTCATTCCATACCACCAGTAATGTTGTCGTAGATTTTTGTACATCTTTTTACCACCAAGGTGTACTGAGTATGGAGAGCCGTGAGCTTTTTACATTAACTCTTTCCGAACAGAACCTTGTGGTACACACAATCTGCTTCCGTATCTCAAAGATCCGTTTTCGTGGATGATGAAGTCTGTTCGAAATCCACTTTCTACTTGTTCTCTGATCTTTTGCAACTTGGCATCACTTACTTGAGTTGCTTTGATCTGATTGACAATTATAGTCTGACCTTGTAAGTTCATCAACTTTGAAGTATTACCTGGCATAACCACTTCAATCTCCATCTTGTGTAATTCTTGTTGAAGATTCCATTGTGCAGTGAGATTCATTTATAGTAGTTGGCGACTAAGTGTATCAGGAACTACATTCACCTTCCCTGGATGATATAGTAGGTTGATGTCGAAGTCCGCCATAAGTTCTAACCATATTTTCTGCCGCATGTTTAATTCTTTTTGATTAAACACATATTTCAGACTTTTGTGGTCCGTATATATATCTACCCATTCTCCAAGAAGATAATAACGCCAAATCTTAAGTGCAAAGATGACTGCTGCCAACTCCAGATCATGCGTTGGATAATTGCGCTCATGAACTTTCAACTATCTTGATGCATAAGCTACAACTTTTCCATGCTGATGTAGAACACATCCTAATCCCTTACCGAATGCATCGCAATGCACAACAAAACCTCCAGATTGGTCCGGTATTACGAGAATAGATGCTGATGTTAATATTGACTTGAGTTCTACAAAACCTTGTTCACATGCTTCTGACCACACGAATACTTCATCTTTACGTGTGAACTTGGTCAGGGGTATTGCAATCTTCGAAAAGCCTTCGATGAGTCTTCGGTAATATCCTGCTAATCCCAAGAAACTTCGAATGTCCTTCACTGTCTTCGGTGTCGGCCATTCGCTTACTTCTGATACTTTAGCTGGATCTAGTGAGATTCCTTCACCTGAAACGATATGCCCGAGAAATCTGACTTGATCTAGCCAAAACTCGCACTTGCTGTACTTGGCATAAAGTTGATACTGTCGTAAAATCTCCAGGACAACCTTTAAATGTTCAGCGTGTTCTTTTTGACTCTTTGAATATATCAGGATGTCGTCGATGAATATGACAACAAACCTGTCTAGGTACTCTCGGAAAACCTGGTTTATCAGATTCATGAATATGGCTGGTGTATTGGTCACGCCAAATGGCATCACGAGATATTCGTAATGACCATAGCGAGTCCTGAATGTCGCCTTAGGAATATCAGACTCTTTGACCTTCACCTGATGATAACCCGAACGAAGATCTAGATTTGAGAAAATGCAAGACCCATTTAGCTAATTGAATAGATCGTTGATGCACGGTAGTGGATACTTGTTCTTTATCGTCACTTCGTTCAGAGCTCTATAATCAACGCACATTCTGTTTGAACCTTCCTTTTTCTTCACAAGTAGAACTAGAGATTCCCAACTTGAAGTACTGGGACGAATCCATCCTTTCTTCAGAAGTTCGTCCAATTGAACACGGATCTCCTTCAATCCTTCTAGACTTAACCGGTACAGTGTTTTGATCACCGGTTGTGCACCAGGTACTAAATCAATACCGAATTCAAGATCTCGATCGGGAGGCAAAACTGAGATGTCTTTAGGAAATACGTCTTCGAACTCTCGAACTACCTCTGGCTTGTCTTCCTCTGCTTGTAGTGTTATAACTACTGCCTTCCATGGTTTAGCTTTGTAAGTGCTAGGTTCTAGTGTACGGTCTCCGCTCTTGAAATAAAAGACCGGATGGTCTGGAATCTCGAACACTGCCCTCCTTTGACGATAGTCGATGGTAGCGTAGATAGTTCCTAGCCAATCCATACCCAAAACTATATCGAAATTCGGTATGTCCAGCACTTTGAAGTTAGCATAAAATTCTCTGCTGCAGACGACCACTGGACAGAGATCGTATCCCAAAGTTTCCTTTAGAACGCCATTCCCTGAACTGACATTCCTGCTGGATATGAGCGGTTTAAATGGAATCGCATGAGTTCGGATGAACCGTTGCAACATAAAGCAATATGATGCTCCAGTATCGAAGAGTGCTAAGGCAGGTAGGGATGCTACTAAGATTGTACCTAAGTTGTGTGGGATATGTTTAGGTATAGGAAAAGATATTTTGATATGTATAAAGGTTGAAAGAAAGTTTGAAAGAAAGGGAGTTACCAGTGATGACTTGGCCAGTGGCTTCAGCTTCTTCCATAGTCATTGTGAAAACCTGACGCCTAGGTACGTTCCTCCTTACTGGGGGAGCATCCCTTTGTCCGTTCCTCTGTCCTTGAGGTATGTTCCTTTGTGCTTGATGGATCTGATGAAGAGGAGGTGCAGTAGGTCGATGAGGAGGTGGAGCTGGGAAAGCAAGTCGAGGAGCAGGTGTCTGGATAGCTGGCCGCTGCGCATAGGTGATTGCTAGTCTGGGTGTAGGGTTTGGATTGAGTCTATGAGGACAAAATCCAATATCGTGTGTGGATGAGCCACAGACTAAGCAAAGGAGATTAGCACGCCTGCAATCCTTCGCCAAGTGTCCATTCCTCCTGCAGTAGGTGCAAAAGTCTGGACTGGTCTGGTTAAAAGTTACTTCCGGTCTCCTGGGTACAAACGGTGGTCTAGAAGAGGCTCCTCCTGCTATCTGAGTAGCAGGGCGCTTCACATCGGCAGATTGAGATCTGTCCTTCTTTTTCACTACTGCTTCATATCGACGGGCAGCCTTCAGAGCTAGGTCGTGAGTTGGGAAATCTTCTGTAGCTAGAGCAGTTTGGATCTCTTGATCCAACTCTTACTGAAATCATCTAGCCCTGATCTCAGTGGTCGGTATAAGATGTGCTGCGACCCTGTTATGGTTTTGTGTTAGCTGTGTAGTATGTGTTATTAAAAAATTGAATATCTGAGACATATTTTACCTGCTCAGCATGGTGAATTCAACGTCATACTCATCCACCGATTTGCTCCACATAGAGCCTTGTTGCAGGTGAATGGATTGATGCTCCATGTCAAAATGGGCAGTCTCGGAAAAATATTTCGTGTCGAACATATCGCGAAATGTCTTCCATTCGATCGGCTGGGTAAGTCGGCTTTCTTCAGCCTTCTTCCATACCCTGGTATTGTCAGTTAGTTGCAGCTTCGCAACCCTTACCCAAGCAATATCTAGCACTTGTGTTGCTGCCAGATCATCCTCAATCGACTGAGCCCATTCTTCAGCCTCCAAGAGGCTCTCTTTCCTAGAAAATTGCTTAGGGTGCAGTGCCCGGAATTGTTTCACACCGGATGCCTCGGCTTTTGGACGATTCAGGAGGATGGCAGTCTGCTGCTACTGTCCCTCCAAGAGGCTCTTGATCGCCTCGAGCAATACCGTCTGCTCGTTGATAGGAGCTGCTACGGTAGGTGTAAGTGGTAGAGGTGATAATGGGGTGTTGCCATTGACATTCGTGCTGGTATTGTTTGGAGAACCCATAACCTAGAATGAAAATTTGGGTTAGGATAGATTCAAAGAATTTGAAATGTAAAGAATGTTTTAGTTGCTGATTCTTATAATTCTTACCCTGCATGGTAAGGTTCCGTGCAGAACTGACCCTGCATGGTAAGGTTCTGTGCAAAACTGACCCTGCATGGTAGGGTTCCATGTAGAACTGACCTGTATGGGCCACCAACAAAACCCGTCATGTCCCGCTTCCCAGTGTACAGGTGAGGAGATATGACTGGCCCGCGACATATTTACTCAGAAGTAAACACGTTAAGCGTAAAAAAGCAATATAATAAATGTATACAAGAAATGACAAGAGATATAAATAAACAACAACCTTTTATTGATTAAACATTCTTTACATACAACTGGAAAGTAAATACAATGCTGGAAAGCGATGCCTAAACAATGACATATGAACTGAAAGTAAAAATATGTACAAGTAGAACTAGAGCTCGGGATTCTCAATGAACTGATCCAAATCGTCCTCAATGGGCTCGATCTCCTGAGAGTCGGGTCCTCCTGACAACATTCCAAAGAAAAAAGAGAAATGAATGTCGTTAGCGAACAATCGCTCGATAATTCCCAAAAGAGAGATAGATCAAGTAAGGAATAGATATGGTAATTTATCTGTTTTTGTTATACTAACTGATTGAATGTGAAAAAAATTGTGTTTGTAGTTAACCGTAATCAATAACGGTGTCGCGTGAAACTAGACCGAGATGAGTACAGGTCGTCCTCTGGGAAACGTGGAACATTTTACTTTTACTTTAGATGTGTTGAGAAAGAGAGGAGGGATAAAGAATTTTATAGAATGGTTTCTAGATCTACGTTAAACAAGAATGTAAAATATAGATCTAGATTATTTTAGAGATGTAGATAATATAATAAGAGGGCTTGTAGGGTTCGTTAGGATTTAGTAGTTATGGACGATTAATTAAAAATTACCCTTTTATCCATTAATAGATTTATAACTAGAACGACGGTGATGCATGTAGATTAGGGTTTCTGGAGGGAAAATGAATCTCACTCTTAACCCTTATCTCGACACGGAATTCCGTTCATATCTAGCTTTACCAAAACAATCATTAATCTAATCTCTAATCGCGGTCGGAACTAGCAAAGAATTGCTAGCGCGCCCGATTAGGATGTTAATGATTCTTTTGATAAAGTTCCTAAACTTTATAGGACTTAAAAAGGGTTTAGTTATTTTCATTATCCATTAGCCTACCCTAATCCTACGAACCCTAACAAGCGGAGAATTACTCGCGCATGTTGGGAGAAGAAGATGAAAAAACAAGGAGGGAAAACATAATGTAAAAAAAAACAATTAAATAAAATAACTACCTTTATTAATCGACTTGAACAAACTACACTTTAATCCGTAGAAAATGATTACAAACTAGTTGCTTCTCGATCTTTCCTAAGGAGGTAGTCGAACAGTCGATGATCAGCCTGGATGCGTGAGGGTCGGGAGCTTCGTGATCTCTTCGGCTTGATAACTTTTCCAAGAGGCTCTCGGTGCCCTTTTATAGTGCAAAGCCAGAATTTTCTTGTTGAAAACTTGGTAAAATTCATCATAGATTTATGCCCCAAAATTTTAGCCAACGATCTCTCTAGATTGCCGCGGATCCGCGGCCAACAGGGGGGTTTGGCCGCGGTTCCGCGGCCAATGGTGGGGATCTCTTGATCATTTTTCTTGGGCTTTGTGATTGTGACATGTGGCAATCCTAGGTACCTTCAGAATTCAGAAATCTTCTCTCGGTTGCTCCCAGACTTGGTCGCCAAGTTTTGCTTCTTAATTTGGCAAGTTTTCTTCAACAACTTGATTTGTTTGATAAATTCTGCATAACAACTTGGAAAATTCTGCACAATAATCTCAAATAATATTTAGTAGACTTAGTTCTACTAGGATTTGGTCAATAGATTTATTTGCATACATTTTCCTACCAAATACTAATTAAAATATATTAACACATGGAAAATGGTGTTTTTACACATAAACCCTCATATGTATAATATATTATAATAAAGTCCTTTTTTAATATGAAAATGGTAGGAAAAATGTAATATAAATGTGCAGTTTTATCAACTGAACAAATACCCCCAAACTTATCTTTGATCGTCCCGAGCAAACTAGTTTATTCAATAGGAGAAAAAGAAAGAAAGGAGAAAACTAAGCACACTTTCGTAGGCAGACACGATTGCACTGAGCACGTGCAACAAGCCGTTAAATCTCTAGGTGTCCCTAGTAGGAGGAGTGTTGTCTCCTGAGGGTTTTCAGCGGATTACACCTACAAAATCCTATAATAAAAGAGAGATGGTGAAATTTACATATAAAGATAAGAACCATAAAAGAAAGACTTTGAAAATAAGAGTTTCCAACTACACTAGTTTTTCAGTTGTCATGAGCCCTATCTTAATAGTCATGAAAAAATGTTAGAAATCACATCATCTCTCAATAAAACATCGTCTTTATTCTTCATTCCTACCTTTCATCCAAACATTGATCATATAACCCTGCGTGTGTGTAAAGAACATCCCTACTCCCGGAGAATTCAATTCAAGCTATCATACTCTTGTCCATCTGCCTCAGTACTTTTTAATTTTATGAATATTTAGATTTGCTCACACATTTTCATGTGACCGTTAATACTTCTTGAGGTACTAACCGACCGATTACTCATGTGCTTGCTGATCCGGTGATAATATTTTCCTCGTCTTGCACCACCTAAGGCTTAGCAGTGACTCCCAGACCAGTTGGCCTTAGGGCACTAGGTGAAGAGGCACCCTCGCTATATTTTTTTATTGCCGTCTTGGCGATAACAAAACCAGTGTTCATTTTTTTTCTTTCACCATTTTTATATTTTCTTCCACCATTTTTATATTTTCTTCATTTTTTTTATTCTTTCATTTCCTTCATACTTTGGCTTTTAGACAAGAGCATTTCAAGGTATCCTCTACTATCCCGAGTTTCAAGACGTGTGTAAGTGCATATAGTAGGGTATCAACATTCAAATGTTTAGATTCCAGAATAGAAACTATTTTTCAGACTTATTTTTATCCTCAGATTAGTGACTTCCTTCATCTTACTAACCCTTGGGACAACAGCTCATAACTACTTATTACTAGTTCGTTTAAGAAAACTTCTAATTTTCTTGGTTTTCTTAAACTATTCCTATCTTTTGGATGTAATTTTTCACTTTCTACTCTTTTGTTATACAAGAATTTTATTTTCTTTTAAATTTTTGAAAATATTGTGCTTATGCAAAATATGATGCAAGTTGATGTGTAAATAAGCACAAACCTCCCCCAAACCTGTTTACAGCAGTGTCCTCACTGATGTCATCCGTTAAGCTCAAAAACCTGTAGACTTGGGAGGAAATTATTAATGGGGGAAAGAATATATGGAAGTGAAAATCCTCCCCCAAACTTATTTTTGGCTCACAATTTTGTAAAAATCATTTTCTTTCAAGAGCCAAAATATACCAACCCCCCAAACTTGAGTTAAATAATGTTAAGCAATTAAAATCATTGGGGGGTAAAGTTATTGGTCAAAGTAAAGCCTTACAAAGACCAAAAGTCAACACCAACCATTCAAAAATTTTATCGATGAAGCACCAAGGTTGGTGGAAGAACATGTCACCTTTCGACGTGAAGAAATGGGGAGGTGATAAGAGGTGTGATGGAAAAGGATTGCGTCTCAATTTGGAGAGACGACACAGTGATAGCGATGATGGATTACTCACATTATTATGATTGTCCAAAAGAAGGGGTGGAGGTCCAATTTCTTTGTCTTGGAGTTGATTCATCTCAACACCCGTGTCTTGTAAAAATGCGAGTTCATCAGCGAAAATTTCCTCAAAGCTTTCGTCGATACCTCGAAGAATAATGTCATCAGAAAAAATGGGGTGATCGTCCGACTCTATAAAAAGGTCCTCATCAGTGTTAGATGCTGACCCGGACAACTCGGTGGAAGAGTCTGTGTCAAATAACAACATATGAAAAGAGTCAGAATTATGAGGTTGATCATATTCGCTGCTGTCGACATCCATTAATTCGACAGAACACACATGAGCATAGGGTTCGGAGGGTTCACTTCCCAACTTGTAAATGTTAAGCTCAATTGACTTCTTTCCAAAGGATAGGGTCATAGAGCCGTTTCTACAATTGATTACTGCGTTGGAAGTGGCCAAAAAGGGCCGATCGAGTATCACCGGGATTTGATTGCGTGGGTTTGCCACATGTTGTGTATTTATAACGATAAAGTCCACAGGGAATATGAATTCCCCGACTTTGATTAACACATCCTCTGGCTCACCCCTAGGTTGGGTGATAGATCGATCGGCCATCTGAAGAGTGCGATGCGCAGGTTTTAACTCTCCGATCCCTAATTGCTCATAAACAGAATACGGAAGCAAGTTAACACTAGCACCTAAATCGAGTAGAGCACGATTGATATTTTTACCCCCAATAGAAATTGAAATTGTAGGACTTCCGGGGTCCTTTCGTTTCTTGGGTAGTTGTTGTGTAAAAGCAGTGCTCACATTACTCGCAAGGAAAACTTTTTTAGGTACTTGAACTTTTCTCTTCCTAGTACACAAGTCCTTTAGGATTTTCGCATATGACGGAACTTGTTGAATAGCATCTAGGAAAGGAATGTTTATGTTAACTTGCTTAAAAATTTCCACAATCTTCTCTATTTATGGACTTGGTCTGCTGCCCCTTAACCTGTTTGGATAAGGTGCTTTATCAATAAGGATTTGGTCCAACATTGGAGAGGATTGTGGGGACGGATTCGATCCCAAAACTGAAGTGGGAATCGATTTAGATAGATTTGGCGAAATGGACGAAGGGTTCGAGCCTTGGGGAAAATGGAGAATAGGCTCGGGTGAAGATGGGAGACTAGACGAATTAGGGGAAGAAGAAGAAGAAGCTGGGGTATCAAATGTTTCACTAACATCAATTTGCTCACCCTCTCGGTTATTCAGCACTCTCCCCGATCTCAACGTAGTAACAGCACTCACATTATAACTTTGTGAGTGGTCAGGATTAGGTATGGGTTGAGATGTGAGTTTCCCTTTCTCTCTCGCACTCATTGCGGCGTTTAACTATGCGATTTGGTTTTCTATTGATTTAATACTTTCACCATGGAAGGCGGAGTTTTTCGTTAGGGTATCAATAGAAGACCTCATCTCAGCTGAATTTTGCATGGATTGTTTCATGAACATATCCAAAGTTTATGCAAGTGAGTTGTCAGTACCGGCCACTTGTGGTGTAGAAATGTTGGCCGGATCTTAGAAATTCTGTGACTGAAAGGGGGGCTGATTCTGTGGTTGTGGTTGCTGTGGAGGAGGTCTTTGATAATTGCTTTGTTGGTTTTGATTCCAAGCAAAGTTAGGATGATTCCTCCATCCTTGATTGTATGTGGAAGAATAAGGGTCGTTTCTAGGTCGCTGCTGAAAAGCAGCATTACCTTGAAACGATGCATTCATAGGGCATTCTTCCGTTAAGTGTGAAAGATCCGAACAGCAACCACAGACGGTCTTAGGAAGCGTGGCCTGATTTAGGGAGAATGATGAAAATTTGTTCTCAATAGCGTCGAGTTTCTTCTGTATCGCTGCCATTTCGGCTTTTACTGCGATAGAAACATCGAGCTGGTGAATACCTCCCTTAGTTGAAGGTGGTCTTACACTTTCCCACTGCAACGTGTGTTCAGCAAGGTCTTCCAGATATTTCCAGGCTTCACCGTCATCTTTAGACATGAAATTGCATTGACACATTGTTTCAAGCATCTGCTTTGTCGCTGGATTAATGCCCTCATATATAATCCGACATAAATCCTATCTTTGTATTCTGTGATGGGGGCATTGGACAAGCAGATCTTTGAAACGTTCAAAGCACTTCCAAAATGGTTCATTGGGAAGCTGGGTGAACTGGTTGATCTCGCTCCTAATGTGGACAGTCTTATGATTTGGGTAAAACTTCTTAAGAAATGCTACGATGAATTCATCCCAATTAGTGATAGAGTGTGCGGCAGTATTATAAAGCCATTTTTCTGCCAAGTCGCACAGTGTGAATGGGAGAAGACGTAAGCGCATAGTATCTAAAGTTAATTGTGAAGTACCCATCATTGCGCATACGTTTTCGAATTTGGTGATGAAAACGTACGCGTCTTCCGACTCAAGCCCGTGAAAATTGGGCAGCAGGTTGATGTAGTGGGGTTTAATTTCGAAATTATCCCCGTTAGGTGGTGGAAGAGATAGACAAGTAGGAAGAGGACCACGAATAGGATAGCATCTCTCTTGGAGAGAGATGCGCAGTGGATTCTGCTCACCTGCGGGCGGTGGCAGCGTGGTGTTATAATTAGATGGAGTGCCGTCCATCACGGTCGATGTGGTGTGTGGTGGGGGAAAAGAAGATGAAGAAGTACCGACTTCAGCGTCGATAGCAGGAACGCGGACAAGACGGGCACTAGGATCCCGTGTCCAGCCGAGCATGCACCAAGCGGGTTTAGTGCAAGTGGCAGCGTGTGTGTGATTTAAAATTGGCTTGTTTTGAAAAATATGGGACTCAAGACAAATCACCCTAAGATGCACAAGCAACCCGAGAACTAAGGTCACCTAGGTCCAGTCTCTAGACCGCTCCTAGACTTCCAAAGGACAAGCCGCAGGATCAATCCTCTATCGCCTCCGTACTACCCTTATAGCCAGGTAAGTGCCAGGTAAGTGGGAAGGAACCACGTTGTGGGCCTAATTAAAAACCACTAGCCTTTGACACACTTGCCTAGGCACTACAAAAGTAATGCGGATAAACGATAGATTACCCACGACCTTCCTCTGTCCTTAATGAGCGCGACAGTCCTTAGAGTCTGGTCTAGATATTTTTTAAATTAATGAAGGGTTGATCTATATGCTCGGTTTGTGATTTGTGGGGCTTAGGAAGGGTGATGAAATCCCCACCTAATCTTGATTTGGTCTTTGCCCCTTAAAGTCCGTATTAAATATGCAAAACAAAACCAATCACAAAACTTTTGCAAAAAGATTTTTTTTTAGCGGCGCAATTTTGCAAAGAATCCTGCAGAAAATAGATTTTATTGGATTTGAGGAGAGAGAGAAGGAGTTGAGAAAGATACCGGAGAAGATTGATTCCCTAATTCCTCCAAATTGCCGCGATTCTGCCGCATAAGGGGTGCTTTTGCCGCGGTTCCGCCACGTGGCAGAAGGAACAGTTGATGAAATTTTTTGTATATCCTTCTGTGATCCTCTGGATCTCTAAAAATGTCTCTGTTTCCTGTTCTCCTTAATTCTGTGACTCCAGATCTCCTTGCAAAAATTTACACACAAATCGTTAAATATGCAATTTGTAGTTTTGTTTTAATAATGATATGGCTCGTCTAAGAATTCAACACAAATAGTAAAAATAAAAAATTACGCACGTATCTTCGGCAACGGCGCCATTTGATTGAATGTGAAAAAAATTGTGTTTGTAGTTAACCGCAATCAATAACCGTGTCGCGTGAAGCTAGACCGAGATGAGTACGGGTCGTCCTCTGGGAAACGTGGAACCTTTTACTTTTACTTTAGATGTGTTGAGAAAGAGATGAGGGATAAAGAATTTTATAGAATGGTTTCTAGATCTACGTTAAACAAGAATGTAAAATATAGATCTAGATTATTTTAGAGATGTAGATAATATATTACGAGGGCTTGTAGGGTTCGTTAGGATTTAGTAGTTATGGACGATTAATTAAAAGTTACCCTTTTTATCCATTAATAGATTTAGAACTAGAACGACGGTGATGTGTGTAGATTAGGGTTTCTGGAGGGAAAAGGAATCCCACTCTTAATCCTTATCTCGACACGGAACTCCGTTCATATCTAGTCTTTACCAAAACAATCATTAATCTAATCTCTAATCGCGGTCGGAACTAGCAAAGAATTGCCAGCGCGCCCGATTAGGATGTTAATGATTCTTTTGATAAAGTTCCTAAACTTTATAGGACTTAAAAAGGGTTTAGTTATTTTCATTATCCATTAGCCTACCCTAATCCTACGAACCCTAACAAGCGGAGAATTACTCGCGCATGTTGGGAGAAGAAGATGAAAAGACAAAGAGGGAAAACATAATGTAAATAAAAACAATTAAATAAAATAACTACCTTTATTAATCGACTTGAACAAACTACACTTTAATCCGTAGAAAATGATTACAAACTAGTTGCTTCTCGATCTTTCCTAAGGAGGTAGTCGAACAGTCGATGATCAGCCTGGATGCGTGAGGGTCGGGAGCTTCGTGATCTCTTCGGCTTGATAACTTTTCCAAGAGGCTCTCGGTGCCCTTTTATAGTGCAAAGCCAGAATCTTCTTGTTGAAAACTTGGTAAAATTCATCATAGATTTATGCCCCAAAATTTTAGCCAACGATCTCTCTAGATTGCCGCGGATCCGCGGCCAACAGGGGGGTTTGGCCGCGGTTCCGCGGCCAATGGTGGGGATCTCTTGATCATTTTTCTTGGGCTTTATGATTGTGACATGTGGCAATCCTAGGTACCTTCAGAATTCAGAAATCTTCTCTCGGTTGCTCCCAGACTTGGTCGCCAAGTTTTGCTTCTTAATTTGGCAAGTTTTCTTCATCAACTTGATTTGTTTGATAAATTCTGCATAACAACTTGGAAAATTCTGCACAATAATCTCAAATAATATTTAGTAGACTTAGTTCTACTAGGATTTGGTCAATAGATTTATTTGCATACATTTTCCAACCAAATACTAATTAAAATATATTAACACATGGAAAATAGTGTTTTTACACATAAACCCTCATATGTATAATATATTATAATAAAGTCCTTTTTTAATATGAAAATGGTAGGAAAAATGTAATACAAATGTGCAGTTTTATCAACTGAACACTAACATAGTTGTTTGTAGCTTAGTACAGAATATATCAGTGTATATGAGAGGAGTCCAACTTACTCCGTGGACTATGGGATATGGAGTACAAGGCCCCGTCAAAACCCACGGGACAACGGCAATGGATATTCAGGTTAGGTGTATTATAGTGACCGTCTCATTCCACTTCTAATACCTTCTGTACCAATCTACCCCTTTAAAACCATGTAATGTATATTGTTTTGTTTTATAGATATAAGACTGGCCGAGACCATGGTATAAATTGTTCATGTAAATGGATAAGGATATAAACGGATAGTCATGTAGTCAAGTCAAGATATATCATGGTTCGGTTAATTCAAGTCATGTTGTAACAACCCTAAACTTTCTGTACAAAATTTTTGTAAAGTACAGAAAATGAGTACCTTAGCCTGAGTACAACTTAAAAGTATTTCTTGTTTAAGAACAACAAGAAAGTACTTGTAGCTCATTGGTAAATCCTTGCACTGCTGTGACGTAGCCCCTGTGTTCAAATCCCCCCAGCCACATATTATTTTTAATGATTTTTCTTTTAAACTTTTTGGAAGCCCAAAAGTTTACACATGCAATACACGTAAAAATAAAAAGTCTCATAAATCAAACATGTGCACTGAGTTATTTGAAACGACCCTGACACGTGGCCTCCATCCAAGCACCCTACCCCCTATATTGGCCGAAGAGATTCCCTATTGGGCCGGCAGCGCCGGGCGCCCCCGTAGGTAATGCTCCTAATTTTCCCCAATACCTCTTGGCCTTCCCCCCACTACTCCTCTTATGTTTGATTTTCCTGCACATTAACAGAGAATTAAAATGAGCTTTAAAACCAAATTTTAATGCATTTTAATTCTCATTTTAATACTCTAAACCCTAATTCTATCCTATAAATACCACCCTACACCCAAGCCATCTCTATTCTGAAATCCATTGTCAAAACTCTTAAATTTTTCCAAGCCCAAAAAGTTGTACAAGTGGAGTTAGCCCAACGTCAAGTTTCGGCGACGATTCGGGACAAATCCGGTGACACTGCAACTCTACGACACTTTCAAAACCTTCCTCCACCTCTTCTCTTTACTCTAACACCGTAAGTTCCTTCTCCTCTCCTCTCTTTCTATTCTAAAATGATCTTTTATTAAAACTTGTCGGAAGCGGAGTTATTCCGACTTCCAATTCTAATTTCATTAAAAATCAAACTTTTCTTAATAACAAATCAACCATTTCTTTATATATTGTTTAGCAACCATAAAACAACATTTAGAACAAGTTTTAATTCAAAATACAATGTTATACAACTTTTATTTCAATTTTACGGTTAAATACCACAAAGTTTACTTACGACATCATTTCATCATATTGCTCATATTACTTTTAGAAAACTCACGAGATAATGACCCATCTCATCACAATACTCCTCATGACATAGCACGATGGCTTGAAAACAATATTTTGGAGGGATAACTATAATTTTACATTAAAATACCTTAAACTAATAAAAACGTATTCTTTAAAATTGTTTTAACAAATTCCTTACGATTGTGTCTCTACAACTCATTTTGGGGAATCCGATTTGATTGGTGCGGGTTATCGTACATCCATCGGACTAGTAGGGCGAGATGCAGACCTCCTCACGGTGCATACGATCTCGATGGAATTTTTATTACAATTTTTAAGAAAACGTGATTTCTATTTAATAAATAAATTTATTTTTAATAATTATTTATAATATTATCAAACTATCTATTTTAAATATATTTAATAAATTCTATGTTTTCTAAATAAAAAGAAAAGAATCACAAAAGTTCATGAAAATACCATCAAGAATCCATACAAGTCAAATTACATGAAAATACCATATACTATTAAAGTTAGGTTTATATCCATTAGAATATCTCATCACTTTTAAAAATTACATCCATGAAAACCCTAAATACGATTAATAAGTACTTGAGGTTTATTTTGAAATTATTTCAAAACTATTTTGTATAAAACCCCCTCAAGTTATATTAATTTACAATAAGGACCCTAGTAAATATAGGTTTAATCGGGACCGATTCTCTTGAGCTTCGGGGAGCCGGAGAAAGTGGGTGCTTGCCTATTTAAGGTAGACAATTAAAACGCGGTTAGCAATACGGTAATTGTCTTGGAAAAAGATATAAATCTTGCCGTCCATGTGCAACAGTTACCGATAACTCCAAAACTAATTCAGGACTTCAATTCTGTTTAAAGAGTCTGACTCAATCTGAGTCTCAGTCTAATCCGAATACAATCCATACTTGAAAACAATTTAAATATAACTCCAATACAACATGAATCCATATATACTGAAACTTGAACATGAATACCAGATTACAATCTATATCAACATGACTTAATTTGACCGAACCATGGATATATATTGACTTGTTTACATGACTATCCGTTTATATCCTTATCCGTTTACATGAACAATTGATATCATGGTTTCGGCAAGTCTTATATTTACAAATCATTACAATCAACACAATATGCATTACGGGGTTTAAAGGGGTAGATTGGTACGGAATGTGTTAAAAGTGGCACGATAATGGTCACTTTAATACACCTAACCTGAATATCCATTGCTGTTGTTCCGTGGCTTAACGGTTCCTTATGCTCCGTATACCTTAGTCCACGGAATAGTTGGACTCCTCTAGTATACACTGGCGTATTCTGTTCCAAGTTACAAACAACAGCGTTAACATAAAAATCATAAATTATACCAGATATATTCTTTTTACTTGTTTAGTCTATTTCTATCTCTCTTTGGGACTTACCGAGCGATTGTTCGCTGACGATATTCCTTTTCTATTTTTTCTTTGGAATGTTATCAGGAGGACCCGACTCTCTGGAGATCGAGCCCAGCCCAGAAGACTTGGAGCAGTTCATTGAAGACCCAGAGTTTTAGTCACTTGTATATACCTTTACTTTCTGTCACGCCCCACTTCCCGGTATACGGCGAAGGGGACGCGATGAGGCCGCTACGTATTTACTGTGAAGTAAATACGCTAAGCGTATCTAAGCAATATAAAAGTAAGCACAAGAGACAAGAGATATAAACTAAACAACAACTTTATTTATTAACATTCTTTCTGTACAATACAGGGAAAGTAAATACAACTGAAATAAAATGCAATGCCTAAACAATGGCATAATAGAAAGAAAAGTACTAAAATGGAAAAGTGTACAATGAACTAGAGCTCGGGGTCTTCACTGAACTGGTCCAACTCTTCAGTGCTGGACTCAATCTCCGCCATGTCCAGATCACCTGACGACATTCAAAGAAGAAAGAAAGAGAATATCGTCAGCGAACAGATCGCTCGGTAAGTCCCAAAGATAAGGGAGAAGTAGAATAGACAGAATAAGAAAGTATATTTTAATGTCGTATTATATTGTTATAATGTTGTGTTAACACTGTTGTTTGTAGCTTGGTACAGAAGATGCCAGTGTATACGAGAGGAGTCCCACTTACACCGGAGACTTTGGTAACCCGTAGTACAAGGCTCCATCGATAATACCACGGAATAACGGCATGAATGTAATTACGTCTTAAGTGACCACCTCGTGCCACCTTTAACATATTCTGTACCAGTCTACCCCTTAAACCCCATAGTGTTATCTTGATTGTATTGTTGTATTGTATTGTCTTATATTGTAAACTGTATAGATTGTATAATTGGATGACTGACCGAAACCATGATATCAGTAAATGGATGTAACCGTAGAATCAGGTAAATGGATGCAACTGGAGAATCATGTAAATGGAATGTATATCCATGGTTTGGTTAAGTCAAGTTGATAGATTGAATAATGGATTCATGGATTCATATTGAATTGTAATATTGTAAATTGTAGATTGTAGATTGTAAATTGTAGATTGTACTTGAATCATATTCAAGTCAGATTATAATGAGATTCAAACTGAGTCAAACAATTAGTAAAGTAAATTGAAGTCCTGATTGTTTTGATGTTATCGGTAACCGCTGCACATGGACGGCAGGATTTGTTTCTTTTTCAAAGACGATTACCTTGTTGATAACACCGTTTGTTGATTGTCTACCTTAGATAGGCAAGCACACACTTCTCCGGCTCCGTGAGGCTCAAGAGATTGGTCCCGCTTAAACCTATGTTTACTAGGGTCCTTAGGGTAATTTATAGAACTTGATGGGGTTTATGTAAAGATACTTTTATATACTTTTCAAAATACACCCTAAGTATTTATTATTCGTCTTTAGAGTTGTAATGAATGTAGATTTTATATTGTGATATTTCTAGTGAAAATATCCTAATTTCATAATAAATGGTATTTATTGGTAATATTGGTTTTGTATGGAATTCATGGTATTTTATTGTAAAATGATTCTTGTGACATTTTTAGAAAAAGTGGAATATTTGTAATAATTCAAAATAGATATTTTTATGTTACATATACATATATTTATATGAAAATAATTTTACTATATATATAATATTCTAGAAATCTCATTTTCTTAAGATGTCGTATTTTAAATCTTTCGAGACCGAATGCTCCTTGTGGAGGTCTGCATCTCGCACTACTAAGCCCGAGGATGTGCGATAATCCGCACCATCCCGAACGGGTTCCCCAAATGGGTTGTAGCGGCACTTTGCAAAGATTTGTATAAATACTAATCATTAAGGAAAAACGGTTTTATTAATTATGGTATTTATTTGTAAAGATTTTGATTTCCCGTATTCTATGTTCTAGGGTCTCCTAAGTCAACTAGACTGTTCCTAACTGGTCCAAAGCGACAAGTTGTGAGATACCTCAAATCACCTCTTCACCGCCAATTGTGGCCAGGTAAGTACAAGTGAAGAAAGGAGGGATCCGCTCACGAATCACCGTGAAACGTGCCTTTTAAAGTTACCTTTCTCACTTGTCTAGCCTAGGCACCACAAAGTCAGATTTAGATAAACGACTGAATGCCCACAACCTTCCTCTGTCCTAACGAGTGCGACAGTCCTTAATTGGCTGAGTCTAGATATTTTTTTATTAGCTCAAAAGTTATTTATATGTAAAGATGTATCAATACTAAATCTTTTAGAAATGGTTTTATTAAGTAAAGGGTATTTAAATGAAAATGTTGTTTTCCCGTATTCTAAGTTCTTGAGAGTATCATGTTATATTGCATATGAGTGTGTGAGGAGGTAGGTCATTACCTTGTGGTCTACTTAAAGGTATAGCAAGTTTAATGAAGTTAAATGTATAATTGAAACAATGTGGTATTTAAATGAAAAATACGATAAAGTGAAATAGCCATCATTTTATGAAATGAAACTTGATCAATTTGGTTGATTAGTATTTAATAGTCAACATGAGAGAGTTTAAGCATAATTGTATTAACGAGAAGTGAAGTTTTATAAGAAAATCGAATCGAAAATCGGATTTGTTCCGATTCCGTCGGGTTTGTAAATCCATATTTTAGAAAAGAAAAGAGAGGTAGAATTTAGGGACTTACGGGTTTGAGACAACCAAGAGAGGGAGGTGGATAGGGAGGAGTCGCCGGTGCGTCGCTTCGTCGCCGGTAGCTCCTAGAATGATCGTCGGAAGTTCGCCGGAAAAATTTCGCCGTAGCTTCGCTTCGTGCTCGTTTTCAAAGTACACAAGATTTCTTGAAAATTTTTGAGAGTTGGCTCAGAGTTTTGGGGTGAGAGGGTAGTGTGTAGGGTTGGTATTTATAGGGTTAGGCTAGGGTTAGGGTAGATGAAAAGTTTAAAATAAAAAATGTGATAAAATGTAATAAAAATGTATTAAAAGTGGAGTAATTGGGGTTTTAAAAGAGTTCTGGAAATGGTCTGAGGCTAAAATTTTGCAGGTGTACAGGGGAGACCAAAAGACACATTTTTTGTGTTGGGGTCGTCGCCGGAATCGGCCGACTCGGTCAAGACTCGGTCTCCGGCCGAGTTGGCCAATTCCGGCCGAGTCGGCCAATTCCGGCCGAGTCAGGCGGTCGGAATCCTCCCCTGACGACTGGTGATCTCTCTGGTACAGTTACATTTCAGGGTGCAATGGGGTTTTTGTGAGATATGCACGCGTAAACTCTTGGTATTCTAAAGGTTCAAAATAAAACAGTATTAAAAATAATGTGGGATATGGGATTTGAACTCTGGTGGCTTGGTTCAGCAATGCAAGGTATTACCTATGAGCCACAAGCTCCTTCTTGTAATTATGGAGCTAATTAATTACTTAAAGTAATAACAGCAAATGTAAATACCCCAAGTATACATCAATTGTAAAGCAAATTTTTGTACACTAAAAATGGAGTTGTTACATTCTTGTAACTTGAAATTAAAAAGCAAAATAATTACTTATATCTTGTGCTCAGGCTAAAATACCCCTTTATGGATTTTGAAAAAAATATTTGAAAAAAATTTGTATAGGAAAATTAGGGTTGTTACACTTTCATTTCATGCCATTGTTTAGGCATTGCTTTCCATATTGTATTTAATTTTTAGTTGCATTGTAAAAAATATTTAATAAATAAAAAGTTGCTGTTCATTTACACCTCATGTTTTTCTTGTGTACATTTACATTATATTGTTTATTTACGCTTAGCATGTTTACTTCTGAGTAAATACGTTGCAGGCCAGCCACGTCTCCTTACCTATACACCGGGAAGCGAGGCGTGACACATGTTGATTTTGTTCTGATATAGTTCTGGTATTCATGTTCAAATTCAAGTATAGATTGGATTCATGTTGTATTGGAGTTAAGATTGGATTGAGTTCATGTTTAGATTGTATTTGGATTAGACCGAGACTCAGATTGAGTCAGATACTTAAACAGAATTGGATTCCTGAATTAGCTTTTGGAGTTATCGGTAACTGCTGCACATGAACGGTAGGATTTGTGTCTTTTTCCAAGATAATTACCATTTGATAATCCCGTTTTAGTTTTCTATCTTAAGTAGGTAAGCACCCAATTTCTATGGCTCCCTGAGGCTCAAGAAAATTGGTCCCGCTTAAACCTATATTTACTAGGGTCTTTATTGTAATTTAATATAACTTGAGGGGGTTTTATGAAAAATAATTTTAGTATACTTTCAAAATAAATTTCAAGTATTTATTTATATTCTTAAGAGTTGTCATGGATGCGAATTTTATATAATGAGGTATATTAGTGATTATATATATATATATATATATATTTCCAGGTATCTTAGTGTAAAATGACTTGTATGGATTCTTGATGGTGTTTTCATGAAACTTTGTAATTCTTTTCTTTTGGTTTGTAAAATATAGAATTTATTATATATTTAAAATAGATAGTTTGATAATATATATTTATAATTATTAAAAATAAAATTTATTTATTAAATAGAAAATCGCGTTTTTCTTAAAAATTGCATTAAAGATTGTATGCTTCGTAAGGAGGTCTGCATCTCGCTCTACTAGTCCGATGGATATGCGATAACCCGCACGAACCGAATCGGATTCCCCAAAAGTGGGTTGTAGAGGCACAATCACAAGGAATTTAAATAATACAATTTAAAGAATACGGTTTTTAATAGTTTATGGTATTTTAATGTAAAAGTCATATTTGTCTCAAAAATATTGTTAAAAGGAAATTGTACTATATCATTATGCGTGTTTGTGAGAGATAGGTCATTAAATCGTGAGATTTTCTAAAGGTAATACAAGCAAAAATGATAAAAGATATCATATGTAACTTTATGGTATTTAAACGTAAAAGCTTAATAAAAGTTCTTTTACTTGGAGTTTTAATATGAAACTTGTTTCTAAATTTTAGTTAATGTTTAACAAGCAAGATATAATGATATGGTTAAGTGGTTCTTAAGAGAAAATTTAAATATAAAAGAGAATAGTATTAAGGGTCGGTATAACTCCACTTACCGACGTGATTTGAAAAGAGAACATTTTAAGTTAAGAAGAGGAGGAGAGAAGGGGGACTTACTAGTTGTTTGGGTTAAGAATAGAGGGAGGAAGGTATTGAGATCGTCGTGGTCTCGCAGAGTCATCGGAAGTGTTTCGAATACTCATCGGAAAGGAACTTTGGCTAACTCCACTTGTACTCTTCTTTAGTTTGGAAATTTTTGAGAATTTTAACAATAGATTTTAGAATAAGGAAGGCTAGGGTGTGATGTTGTATTTATAGGGTATAATTAGGGTTTTGAAAATTGAAAAAGGAATTAAAATGCAATAAAATTTGGCTTTAAATCTTATTTTTAATTCTCTGGATAATTGCAGGGAAAAAAAATAGAATAGGAGTAGTGGGGGTAGGCCAAGAGACTAGTGTGCAGAGTTTGGGGGCTTTTTCCAACGGTTCAACCGTCGTCGCCGGCCCAATGAGGTATCTCGCCAGCCATCAAGTGGTGGTGGTTGCTTAGATTTGTGCCATGTGTCCTCGGCTATGTACAAAACATTTTACATGTGTTTGATTTTCTGACTTTTCATTTCTTACGTGTATAGAACGTGTAAACTTTTGGGCTTCCAAAAAGTTTAAAATAAAAATTCAGAAAAAAATATATGTGGTTGATGGGATTCGAACACAGGGGCTATGTCACAGCAGTGCAAGGTTTTACCAATGAGCTACAACTGTTTTCTTGCTGTTATTAAACAAATTAAATTTATAACTTGTGCTCATGCTTGAAACTCTATTCTGTACATTAATTTGAAAATTTTTGTACAATAAAATTGGAGTCGTTACACCTCTACCCGGCGCACGTACACGAAGTAGGCAAACTCCTAACATGGCCCAAGTAAATAATGCTCGGGTCCTGTCGATAGCCGACCCAACTCCAACCCTCTCGAATCCAAAGGAGTGATAGCGCCGAGCTCTACTAAGGTCGATCAACTCACGCCACACCTCGTCTCTGGGATGAAAGGGGTACCAGTTTAGCTATACTTGGTGTTCGCTCGACTCATACCACACCTCATCTCCGGGGTGAAAGGAGTAACGGTCTACCTATACTTGGTGTTCGCTCGTCTCATGTCACCTCGACTCCAGGATAAGGACCTATACTTGGTGTTCACTCGTCTTACGTCACCTCGACTCTGGGATGAGGAGGGACACCGGTCTGCCAATACTTGGTGTTCTCTCATCTCACGTCCCTCTACTCCGGGGTGAGATGGTATACCGGTCTACCTATACTTGGTATTCGCTCGTCTCATTTCACCTCAACCCTGGGATGAAGAGGGACAACGGTCTGCCTACACTCGGTGTTCACTCGTCTCACGTCATCTCGACTCCGGGGTGGGGAGGGCCACCGTTCTATCCATACTTGAAAAATGAACAAGAACGAAAACATTCCAATCAAGCACATCAAAGACGAGCTAAAAATACTTCAATAAAATTCCAAATTATATACAAGGTATTATAAGCTCCTCAGTTTTACAAGATGGCGACAAAATGCCCGAAGGCTTACAAAAACAAAAGAAAAAATAGGGGAAGAGGGGGAGATAAAAAGCAGGGAGAACGACGGCTTCAAACCACCTTCTCGGCCAAGGCCTCCCCGCCGTCTGCTTTCTCGGCGCCTCCGCCAGTATGCTCGCCTCCAGCCGCCGGCTTGGTACTATCGCCGTGGGGTCCTTCCTCCGTAAGGGGATACCTTGCGCGAAGCTCCTGGTCGTCGAACCTGGGCACTGCCTCCTTGATGGCGTTGAGGGCATTGTGCCATTTGACGGCCGCGGAATCAGCATGGTCGACATAGAATTGGTTGGACGCCTTGTAGTCTTCCACATCCTTTTCCGACCTATCCTCGGCCTGCTTCGTCGCCTTGTGGGTTGCCCGGTCATCCTCCTTGAACGAGTCACTCTGCTTCCTCATGGCTTCGAAGAGCTCGTTAATCTCGCCGACCTGGTCCTGGAAAGCCCGGTTAGACTCGATCAGGGCTTGGTGAGACTCCTTCAGCCTCGTGGCCTTCACGCCCTCCGAGACCAGTCTCGACTCAAGGGAGGTAGCATTCTCCTCGGCCTCCTTCAGTTTGGCGAGGAGCCCTTCCTCACGCAAGGATGACTCTCCGACACTTTTCATCGCCGGGGAAACCTCCCCGGCCTCCATGGTGGCAAGGAGGGCACAATGTTGAAGGACCTGTAGAACAACATGAACCACATTCGTCAGAAACTAAGTAGAGGAAAAATCACTTGGAATTTTTTTTGAGGATAACCAACCTGGATGGCCTCCTGAGCTATCGCCATGACTTGGGCCTTCATGGTGCTCTGGGGAATCTTGTCCCCCGCTGCCTTCTCCATGTCTGCAAACTGTCGGCCATGGAGAGCCCCGACGGCACCTTCATACAGCAGTCGCCCTCCTTCACCTGTATCCCGGTCGGGGCGGCCGGGAAGACACTTTCTTGAGTCTCTTAGCCGAAGGGCTCGGCGGAGGAAGGCGCCTCTGGTCTCACTCGGGGAGCCTGTTCCCGGGCATGCTTCTTCCCTCCACTCCTGTTCTCCTCCGGGACGAGGGGAGCGACGGTGGCCTTGGCGGAAGGACCCTGCCGGGGCTTCACGCCCAGCGTGGGCTTGGACGAACTACCACCGCCGTCCTTCCTTACTTGCACCTTCGCAGCCAGGGCGACCATGATCTTCGATCGATCCATGGGCTCTGTGAAAGAAAACGAAAGAAAAGGTCAGCAACAGGAATGACAAATTATGCTAAGTCTAAATTAATCGGCAAAGTCCTAACTTACCCTTGAAGCGCGCGGGACTGAGTCCCGCCCAGCTCAGAGCCTGCTTAGAAAGAAAGGCGTCGGCACGTTGGATCGGCTCCGACTGCGACACGACCCCCGCCTCCGGGACGCTTGACTGCTTGGCCCTCGGGCAATCTGCCCTATGCCACTTGGTGGGCATTGGCCATTCCTCTCCCTTCGGAGGGCCGACGAACAAGAACTTCTCCTTTCACTCATGGATAGAAGAAGAGACAACCACTACCCCTGACCCGACCTACCTACCCTTATGCTTTTTAAAAGAGAAATAAACCCAACTCGACCCGTTTTTATGAGTACCAGAGTGATTCTTGTAACAAAGGAAGGAGAGGAGAAGGCCTAAGTTGAAGGGGATCTAATCAATTTTTAGTCGGACCAGGAACCCGTGGAGAATCCTCCACGAATTCGGTGCTAGCTGGCCAAGGACAAATTGGAAGCAATGGAGGACGACATAAATCTCGGGTAAGAAGGGCAGACGTATCTCTGAATGTTTCCACGTATAGAGCAATCTCATTGCTCTGTATCTGGTCTGCCCGTTCACCCCCTGGCTAGACGGATCGAATAGCCAGGGGGATATGGAAACGAGCTTGGATATCAGAAAGCTCGTTCGACTGATTCAACATAGAAGGCGCATCACGAATATTATCGATGCGCATCTTGAGGGCCCTTTTTGCCCCCCCTCGACGACGAAGAACAAGAGCATCACTACCCTTGGGGGGCGAGCCCAACGCGGAGGAAGAAGAAGAACTTTCTTGGCTATCATAAGTCGAGGAAGAGGAAGATGACCCACTGGGCTCGGCTTCAGAGGATGAAGCCTCATCGTCCGACTCAACAACATCAACAAAAACATCAGAGGAAGACATCTGATCTGATTCAAGGGAAGAGTGGCCGAAGGTGGATTTTGACTGAGGATCCGACCTAAGAGATGAAGTGCCGAGTAATCCTCAGATGACAAGAGGCCAGCGAAGCAAAGGTGTTTCCTAGAGAAAGACATCTCCTATTTATACACTCAACAAAAGCCATTCGACGACCCAAATCCACTCCCGCCAAAACGAAGCATCGCATCTCACAGCCTCGATGACGCCACGCGGCAACCAACCATTAGACGTTTCCCCCTCTAAAGGATCCAACTGGCGGAAGTGACGTCTCGCAACCCGCCACGCAGTTATGGCCACGTGGTACAAAAATCGACGACCTGAGCAAGCGAAGTAACGTCTCCTTTATGGCGCCACCATTTTGCTGATCCGCTGACGTCATCAAGGACACGTGCGAAAATTAAGGCGCGTCATGAAACGCCGCGTGGATCCGGAGATCGAAAAGACACAGCCGCCAAGCGCCGCGCTGTTCCTAGACAACCCAATATGAAGAATCCTCGGCACCAAACTGAACATTGAAGACCGACCATGCCACTCTCGACCCGACCCATAAATAAGTCAGAACGAGAGTGGGGGCTAATGATGATGCTCGTAAGTAGGAATTCTCCGGATCACGATACGTAGCGGATGACGTGTCGTACACGTAAGCCCGCTAGATTCCTGGGGGCTGCAGAGCTAGAATAAGTATGATACATGGGGAACATTTCTCGGAGCCTCGCCTCCGAGGTTGCACCTGACCTTTTAGAAGACCTTCCCGGCATACGTTTCTCCTTCAATTGACCGCCAGCCAATAATTCGTCTCCGAGCTACCCTATAACTGAGATTTCTCAGCTCACTTGCTCATCTCCGAGCTATCCTATATTTGAGATTTCTCAGCGTCCCTATTTGGCTGAGAGTACGGAGCCCGAGCGCCCCTGTAACGGCTCCATGTATCTCACCGTGATGAGAACTCCACCGCTCCATGTCCCGCATCCTACACTAACGTATCTCGCCATTAATGAGCGTATTCCGCCATCAACGCGCAAGTGACGCAGGGGCGTAACGGATGGCGAGAATCTCGTATCGGCTCGCTCCATGCGACCGCTATATAAACCCCTCTTCCAGATGATTCAGATATCTCAAACCCATTCTAACACGCCGCTACTCTTCCTGTAACACCTTAGAATGCGATTAGTGTTAATTATGCGATAATGCGGGTTTTTAGTAAAAAAGTTAACCAAAATAGTTTTCTTATATTTTATGAAAATTAATTAATATTTTATTATTATTTGTTTTGGCTTGCACACACTTGTGCATGTTAACCTACGGTTAATTAGTGTTAACCATGTTTAAGTAGCCATGGCACATTAACGCTCATTCCATTAAGTTGTATGTATTTATTTAATTAATTGGTTTTTAAATAAAGGGTTTGAATTGGGTTGACTTGAGAGAGAGAGGGAGAGAGAGGGTTGACAATGGAAATGATGAGGCATGGCAAGCATGGTGTGCATTTAATGAGGAGAGAGAAGGGAGCATGGCTCATTCTAACCTCACACCCCCATTTGTCTTCACCACTCTCATACTCCCATTTCTTTTCCTCATCACTCACACTCTCACAATTGTGTTCTTCTTCTCATTCTCATCCCTCAAACTGAAACCCTACCTAAATCATCACTAAACTAAGCAAAATCACTACAAAACTTCATCTAAACCCTTCACAAGCCTAGTTAAGCCACTAAAGATTGTAAGTGCACGGCGGCGCCCCGGCCGTCAATCCGACGCCGGAATGCGGAAGCGGTGAATAACTTAAATTTTGCGGACTTAGCAAACCGGCACCACCGCGCACTTTAACCGGATCGAACCATTAACTAGTCTAAGCTATCTACAAGAATGGGAATAGAGATATACCGACGATCCAAGTCCTCCGGTCTTCTCGTCATGGTCCCGATCTCCTGCGGAAAAGTCCCGTCTCCTCCTCGTCGCCGGAAGTGCACCACATCGCCTACTTTGTTTACGGGCTCCTACCTCAATGCCGAGGCAACTCGGGCACGAAGCCGGCTACTCGACGTGCCCAAGAATCGCTGTAGAATGTGTAGTAGAAGAAGTCTCATTTGGGGTTTATGGAGATGCCATTGTGGTGGAGGAAAAGAGAGCTTGGAGAGAGGTGGGGAAAGGTATAGCATGCCAAGAAAAAGAGAGTAACATTTTTCTCTTTTCAAATGAAATGAACCCCTTGCCATGGAATGGCCGGCCCCCCCCAATTTGGTGTGATTGGAGAGAGAGTGGCTTCAACAATGATGCAAAAAGAAATGATGGCTTGTAAAGCCCAACACTCAACAACCATCTCCTCTCCCATCATCACAACCAAAGTCAAGGTAAGGTGCAACCATGATGGCAAAAAGTCAAGCCATGATCAACTAGAGAAAGTCAAGGTAAGGGGAGCCATCATGATACAAGGAAATATGCAAAGACCCCCTCCACAAATGCCTATTTGCAACAATGCAAATAAGCCCTCCTCCACCAATCTTCGGCCAATGAACGGAACAATGGAAATTGGCCGAAACGGAAAGCAAACTGGCAACTCCAGAAAACTGGTCCCGTAATAAATTACAGGAAAACCCCGATACTGTGCATACACACCCGCATTTGTATTCCGACCGAAATACAAATGCAATGAGACAAAATCTACACTGTACTATACCAGGATCCGGCTTATACCAAAACCGGCTAGTAATAT
Organism: Agapanthus africanus; assembly: GCA_030015575.1. NCBI lineage: Eukaryota > Viridiplantae > Streptophyta > Magnoliopsida > Asparagales > Amaryllidaceae > Agapanthus > Agapanthus africanus. The sequence continues at coordinate 749,469,169 of CM057341.1, read as the reverse complement.
CTGTTCGATCCTGATCCGTGCAATACCGCACGTATCTGATCGAACCCTGCCATATAACCATACGGCCTATAGTACAGACTGTCCGATCCTGATCCGTGCAATACCGCACGTATCTGATCGGACCTTGCCATATCTCCATACGGCCTCTACAACCTTTCGCCCGAAAGCTGAGTAACTGAAATGTGGGGGACTCTAAAGACTCGTCAACACCTTGGTTGTGGATTTAACCACTAGCACGTCAGAGGTATAAGCCAATACGTAACGGGCTACCAGGTACTGACCAAAAGGGACGTCTGTGAGCGAACTCATCCTGACACCCTACTGAGCCTGTCAGTGACAATATCCGTGCAGTCCGGTCCGTTCGTCTATGAGCATCGCATGGCGGGCCTAGGGGGTTGGTAAAAGTCAGACCCCCAAAAGCGGTACAAGTCGTGTCGGAGTGTAGCCCAGAACACCCTGAGATACTACTGGAATACCTACCAGTAAATCTCCTTGCCTTGGCCAAGGACTTTGTGTAATGGCTCTCCTAGACACAGCACGACCTCACCCCCAATACCGGGAGAGACGAACCCCTGAAGATACGCTCACTGCCTCCATGTGGCTCGGGACTGTACCCAACTAAAACCTGTTTGCACGACTCCTTTGAGCCGTGGTAGGGTAGTAATCAAAGTACAGTGGGAACTCACACGAGACAAATGACGATCCCCAGGTCGATGAACTAACCTGCACACATGTCACCAGGGAACTGCCATCTGACGTCTGGTATATGACCAACTAGCATGTTCCCGGCGAGTCCTGTCCGGTGTACTCATAACCCAATGAGCACCTGTATACATCTTAGGTGATCCAACTGACACCGGTGGCTTGTGAGACCGGCCACCGCCCCTCGTCGGGGTCTCGACTGTATACACTAGTCTACTAATGGAGTATCGATGCCCGGTCTCGAAACTCCCACGACTAGGGACCTTTAAGGATATGCTTGTAGACCCCCAGCTCCCACTTATATGATCGCCCTCATACTGCTGGTGGTCAAGCAAGAATCCTAGGGGCTCTATCAACGTGTAATAGCAACGTGTCATGTCACCTAAAGCAGTACACGATGATAAAGGTAAACCAGATAGCAAACTATCATCTCGAGTAAGACTGTCCTACCGGGATAGGTCCTCCCTCAATCATTGCAATCACGTACCTGTGACCTAATAATTGACTCTGAGGGCACTATCTCCAACAATCTCCCACTTGCACTCAAGGCTAATTATTGCGATGTCGCATACTCACAGCCCGTGTGATACCGAACACCCAACTCCTCTACTAGTCAGTCTCACAAAGCTCGTTTGCGGAACTATTGCGTTCGAGGAATAGCCTCAGTGAGTGGATCCGCTTAGTTGTTTCTTTCTATGTCTCTCTATATCTCAAGTTCGCGGAGAAACCTATCTCCCGAAATGAGCAATACCTGTCTTAGAATGTGTCTGGATGTCTGATGGGACATAGCTCATAAATGAACTCCAAATCCAAACTTCTTAGACTATATCGTCAACTGAACTTAATCAGTATCCTGCGCGCCATGCCTCCCTCAGTATTGCCTTGGACCACCTGTCCAAAATACTGCCCCTCATCAGAAGGAAAACTATAACTCTGACAACCTTCTTGTCGTCCATGTCACCTTGGAAGCCTGGAATGATAACTGTCTCCTGAATGAGGCTGTCGTTATCATCTCCCTAGAACATCCACTTATGTTCTAAAACTGCTTCCGACTGTTTCTCCAGGATTGGATTAATGTCAAGTTATTGCATCTAGTGCAAGAACAACATCTGGTGTGGTACTTGACATCTCACGATTGACTCAATTGCCTGAGCAAGTGATCTGCCAATCATGCCCGTCCCTCTCCCCTTTAGTCTGTAAGACACCTTTGGAGAGGGTGACTCCATTACCTGCAGGTACACTACCGTACCAGGAGTCGTCCATCCTAAATACTCTTAGAACGCTGTCAAGTACCCTGATTGGGAAACCACCCAAATCTAGATCTAAGACCATAGATCTAGTAACCAGTATGTCTGATATAAAATCCATTTCCTTTGTGGAGAAACAACTGTGTGACGACCAAACTATAACCGATCGTAGTGTAGGAGTTTCCTTTCCTACTCTGTGTATATCATCCAAATACCAGGATATCACACCCTACTACCTTCTCAACAGATCCATCCCCTATTCTGATGAAGTCAAACCCATGACTGTCACGTCAGAAATAGATGATCTTTCTCCACTACATCTGCTCTAGTCTATAAATAGACATAAGCTACCTGTCCACCAATGCTTCCGCTGCTCCCACTGACTACGACAACCCTCTGGCAGAGTCATATAGACGTGCACTTCTAAAACTAGTTTAGAACGACGCTATACTCATCCTCCCGCCGGGTCTCGCAGCCTGGAACAACAGCAATGGTAATTGTGGGTAAACAAGAACTTCCCTGTCACCGTCCTTGAGGCTACCGGAGTACCTCTCGGGTGCCTGAAGTTACCCACCTTATCTGCGGAGTGGCCAATGGAATGTCAATTCAGATTGAATCTTTAGGTTCCTTATCAAATCTTCAGTAATCGTTTGTGGTTCTGGAATCACTTCCAGTTCTACCATACTCCCACTACTGTTTTTCTGAAAAAATCCATTTTTAATAAAACTGTGGCGAGTCTAGAACAATATCGCTATTGTTCGTCCAGATGGTAGAAAATCAACCCTCGTCATAGCCTGGGTCAACCCACAAACAGCTATTACAGAAACGTGCCTTGAGTTGTCCAGTGTCTGGTTTTAATCATAAACCGGACAACTCCCCGTACCTTAACATCGTTAAGATATGAACTGTTCTATATCATATATAGAACCAGAGGCACTGATTTAATTGAACCAGATTCAAATCATGCAACTGTCTCCAGTGCATGTCAACTAAATGGAAGGAGGCCGATCAGCGTTACTCAACTTAGGAATGCTTCCATTTATGAGTAACCTGAAAGAGAAGCAATTTCTCTTAATCACTACTATCAACTGAATACCATATACAAGTATCTACATCTTCGATCACTTTGAAGAATCCCGATACTTGCTACACCTGGTTCTTTACTCTATTCAAATACCTATAACTTCTCCAAATTCGGACCCTGTGTTTCCACGAAACACTTGTCTAAAAACTAGAGAAGTCATAAGTAAACCGAATATAGTACGAGGACCAACCCCTCTGTCCTAATGGACACTGGACAACATACAATACTCTGTATAAGTCCCTTGAGTCTGATAACTCATTCACTGTGTGTCGTAGGTTGAAAACTGTACTTATGGTTAAGAAGAATTACACCGCTGTTTAATGCTCCTTACCTAACCATCCACTGATATAGGTAAATGTCGTAGACATAATTTCAGAAAGGTATATCTCACTCTATGAAAATAGACGTACAGATATATCAATTTGAAATTGGTGCATAACAGTGGATATTCAAAACCAAATATTTGCCGACCGGCAAACAGCCCAGGTGATTTCCTCAAATATCACCGATTACAACGAATCCCGATATAATGAGGATAATCACCCAATTCCCAACAACTTATTCCCACTCATCATCTGTAAAACCATACAGATGTGAGAATCGTACCTGGTAAATACATACCCTGGAGTAAGTATCTAATCGGGAAATCAGTTTTCCTTTAACATTACACAGTGAAACTGAAACATTGAAATGTTCCGATGGGGTATTCTGGTATTCCTAGTAATGCCTTTTCCAGATTCACGACTGTAACCGTATAGTTCTTTGCCACCTCTCCAAATCCCTTCATATGTCTTTAGTCTTTACCTTCTGCACACCCTTTTAGGCCAAATGGTTTTCTTCCTTCCCTACCGTTCGGCACCAGCCTATGGTTTGGAAGAAGACTATCCAATAAGCATAATGGGTGTACTGTCCGCATCCTAGGAACACTCGCAATGAGAGAGGGTGAAGATAAAAGACAACCGAATAAACCTTATTCCTATTTCTCCTGAACCAGAATCCATCCCCGAACTGGAACAAGTTCCATTCGAGTTCGTATATAACCATACGATGGAGTATCCAAATAAACTGTGGATCTTCGTAGTGATACGGAGTGTCCTGGAGAAATACAAAGGTGATGTGGGAGTGGTAATGAAATATTTGGTTTGGTCGTGAATATCTGTTGCAATTTACTTTGCCCTCTTACTAATCCCTTGCTTTGTCTGAACTTAATACCTTCTGCACACCATCGTTATGCTAATTGGTTTTCTTCATTCCCTACCGGTCGGCACCAGCCTAAGGTTTGGAAGAAGACAATCCAATTTGCGTAATAGGTGTACTACCCCTAAACCAAGGAGTACTCGTAACCTGAGAGAGGGTAAAAGGAAAAGACAACTGAATAATCCTATCCGTTTTCTCCAGAACCGGAAACCATCCTCGAATAAATTCTTTCGAGTTCGTATCTAACCATACGATGGTTTTGTCCAATGGAAGTGGACGTTCGTAGTAATACGGGGTGTCCTGGAGAAAAAGGGTAAAAGTAGGAGTGGCAATGAGGTCTGCAACTCTGACAATCCAAAAGCCGGTGTTTAAGAAGGTTCGGTCAACTTGGTCACTGAGTCAAAGTCTTAGGGTCGGGTCAATGGTCGCTGCCAAAGAGAGAGAGAAAAGAAACACTCAGCGTGCACTCTAACCTAGATCAGAATGGTTACCAATTTATCTAATCTGGAATCCTCCCACTGTACCTCAAATTCTCCTCCAAACCTGAAAGAAGAATTAGTCGGGGTTACCCGAGGAGTATACCAACTCATCAGTGGGAATCGGGATCCAACTATCATTGCATGATAACGTGACGGAATCCGCTCACGCTATCACACTCCAGAAGGTATGCGCATATCTGGCAAATTTCAGTTCTTTTGAAACTCCCGATGTAATTTCTGCCCCATGCTCTTATGACCTTGGCGAAGGTCAACAAATCATAAGTCACATGTCAAGTTCTACCCGTCATTATCCAGGTTAATTTGAATCCACCCGTACAAGCCCTTGACGAAGGTCAACAAGGCTATACGACTGTCCCAAACCAACGCATCTATCTATGCAGCAGAAAGGTAACAAGCAGCTACCATACACTATGCCTTGACGAAGGTCAACAAACATAGCATGAATACTACGTGCTACCCGTCTGAAACGACGGAGGGCTACGAATGGTTTCTGGCGAAAACCTTTAACGTAATGAACTTGATATCGTTGAAGGAACGGATAGCTTTTTGAAAATATAGTGACGAAAACCGTTGCTAAAGAGGTCACTCCCGGTGAAGGGATCTCGGCTCTTTCCCCGTAGAATGGGGTGCAGGATATTCCAAATGAATACCACGGTGCAAAGCAAAAGTAATCGGCTATAGTGAAGTTAATGCCCTGACGCAAACTTATTGTCCAAGGGGTCACTCCCGGTGAAGGGATCTCGGCCCTTGCCTCGTCGACTGAGGAGCAGGATATTCTAATGAATACCACGATGCAAAACAAAAGTAAACGTCCTTGCAATAACAGCTTTTTGAAAAAGTGTTCCAACAACATCAGATTAGGTTTGTTTTTAACTTTGCATTGATCCGAATCAATGCAGTCCCATCAATTGATCACACCAAAAAGAACGAAAATATACTGATGTACGTATATGCCATCCGCAATCGCCACTGGGTCCCGTCATTACCCGTTAGGTTAGCTAACTAACGACAGAGCGGGGACTGGACTATCGCGGATGCAAAACATATACAACATCTACTAATATATATACCAATATATTATATTTCGCTCAAGGCGTGAAAGAAATGCAACATCACAGAGAATGAACAGCATCACAGAAACAATACAGATATCTGGGATCCCCGGGTTTCACAGAGCCACTACTGAAACCCGACGTTCCCCTGGTCGTGTGGATAGCCTGTGCAATGAAATCCTAGACCCCTACGGGCGCGGCAAGTCACCCGCCAAAACCTGAAGCGAGGCAGCCCCCTTCAGCCCCGTGAATGGACCACCCAGCACTTCACGGAATCCGGCAACTTGGGCACCCCTCCTGGGTCAACCTGTACCCCCTACGAGTGCGGCGAATAGCCCGCCAATCCTAGAGTGAAGCCCCCTCCGTCTCAATGCCATGAGATGCGGGCTTGTTGCCCTCCAGAACCCGGCTATCCGTGCACCCCTCCGCGGGGCAATCCTAGTACAGAAAGTAAAATATACATACAACGGGTACATCGACCGCAACCAGGTCGTGCCCCAAAATAATAATACAATCAGGCAGTGACGGCAGTCCACATGTCGGACGCTCGCCCCGCAATATCAAATGTACATAATACAACAGCACAGTACTAGCATTGCATCCAGGCTATCCCCCACGACCGATCCGCAACATCACAGCAAATACATAGAACATCAACGTGAAAGTCACGTTCGCAAATCCGTCTAACCGGGCTATAGCAGTTAGACTGGATTTACCGATCGAGTGACATTCACGGTCGCAGATATAATGTAAATACTGTGAAAAATGTGTTTAAAAAATTTCCGATTGATCAAACAATTAACAAGTGGGCCCCAAAGAAAACTGTAGCACTCACAGAAACAATTGGCCCAACTTTAATATTCCAAAGCCCATATTTTAAGCCCAGAAGGCCTCTGTAAAAAAATGGTGAAGTGATGTGAATAGTGCGCGGCGGAAGGGCCGCAAAAATGGGGTTTTCGCGGCGGTTCCGCGCTCCAACTGTGGAGTTACTTCGTCAAATTTTTACAGAACTCTTAGATTTTCTAGTACATCAATATTTTATAACCTGAAAAATTTTTCGAGACCAAAAATTTTCAACAGAAACTGATGCGAACTAAAATGCAGTTTTGGAACTTTTTGATCGATCGGAAATGCAAACACATTACACAAAGTTAGACTAAGTTAATGGCGAGGCTCTGATACCACTGTAAGTGCACGGCGGCGCCCCGGCCGTCAATCCGACGCCGGAATGCGGAAGCGGTGAATAACTTAAATTTTGCGGACTTAGCAAACCGGCACCACCGCGCACTTTAACCGGATCGAACCATTAACTAGTCTAAGCTATCTACAAGAATGGGAATAGAGATATACCGACGATCCAAGTCCTCCGGTCTTCTCGTCATGGTCCCGATCTCCTGCGGAAAAGTCCCGTCTCCTCCTCGTCGCCGGAAGTGCACCACATCGCCTACTTTGTTTACGGGCTCCTACCTCAATGCCGAGGCAACTCGGGCACGAAGCCGGCTACTCGACGTGCCCAAGAATCGCTGTAGAATGTGTAGTAGAAGAAGTCTCATTTGGGGTTTATGGAGATGCCATTGTGGTGGAGGAAAAGAGAGCTTGGAGAGAGGTGGGGAAAGGTATAGCAAAAAGAGAGTAACATTTTTCTCTTTTCAAATGAAATGAACCCCTTGCCATGGAATGGCCGCCCCCCCCCCCCCCCAATTTGGTGTGATTGGAAAGAGAGTGGCTTCAACAATGATGCAAAAAGAAATGATGGCTTGTAAAGCCCAACACTCAACAACCATCTCCTCTCCCATCATCACAACCAAAGTCAAGGTAAGGTGCAACCATGATGGCAAAAAGTCAAGCCATGATCAACTAGAGAAAGTCAAGGTAAGGGGAGCCATCATGATACAAGGAAATATGCAAAGACCCCCTCCACAAATGCCTATTTGCAACAATGCAAATAAGCCCTCCTCCACCAATCTTCGGCCAATGAACGGAACAATGGAAATTGGCCGAAACGGAAAGCAAACTGGCAACTCCAGAAAACTGGTCCCGTAATAAATTACAGGAAAACCCCGATACTGTGCATACACACCCGCATTTGTATTCCGACCGAAATACAAATGCAATGAGACAAAATCTACACTGTACTATACCAGGATCCGGCTTATACCAAAACCGGCTAGTAATATCTGTTCGATCCTGATCCGTGCAATACCGCACGTATCTGATCGAACCCTGCCATATAACCATACGGCCTATAGTACAGACTGTCCGATCCTGATCCGTGCAATACCGCACGTATCTGATCGGACCTTGCCATATCTCCATACGGCCTCTACAACCTTTCGCCCGAAAGCTGAGTAACTGAAATGTGGGGGACTCTAAAGACTCGTCAACACCTTGGTTGTGGATTTAACCACTAGCACGTCAGAGGTATAAGCCAATACGTAACGGGCTACCAGGTACTGACCAAAAGGGACGTCTGTGAGCGAACTCATCCTGACACCCTACTGAGCCTGTCAGTGACAATATCCGTGCAGTCCGGTCCGTTCGTCTATGAGCATCGCATGGCGGGCCTAGGGGGTTGGTAAAAGTCAGACCCCCAAAAGCGGTACAAGTCGTGTCGGAGTGTAGCCCAGAACACCCTGAGATACTACTGGAATACCTACCAGTAAATCTCCTTGCCTTGGCCAAGGACTTTGTGTAATGGCTCTCCTAGACACAGCACGACCTCACCCCCAATACCGGGAGAGACGAACCCCTGAAGATACGCTCACTGCCTCCATGTGGCTCGGGACTGTACCCAACTAAAACCTGTTTGCACGACTCCTTTGAGCCGTGGTAGGGTAGTAATCAAAGTACAGTGGGAACTCACACGAGACAAATGACGATCCCCAGGTCGATGAACTAACCTGCACACATGTCACCAGGGAACTGCCATCTGACGTCTGGTATATGACCAACTAGCATGTTCCCGGCGAGTCCTGTCCGGTGTACTCATAACCCAATGAGCACCTGTATACATCTTAGGTGATCCAACTGACACCGGTGGCTTGTGAGACCGGCCACCGCCCCTCGTCGGGGTCTCGACTGTATACACTAGTCTACTAATGGAGTATCGATGCCCGGTCTCAAAACTCCCACGACTAGGGACCTTTAAGGATATGCTTGTAGACCCCCAGCTCCCACTTATATGATCGCCCTCATACTGCTGGTGGTCAAGCAAGAATCCTAGGGGCTCTATCAACGTGTAATAGCGACGTGTCATGTCACCTAAAGCAGTACACGATGATAAAGGTAAACCAGATAGCAAACTATCATCTCGAGTAAGACTGTTCTACCGGGATAGGTCCTCCCTCAATCATTGCAATCACGTACCTGTGACCTAATAATTGACTCTGAGGGCACTATCTCCAACAAAGATGACTTGGAGTATGGAAAGCTAGGGTTTTTGAGCAAGTGTGAGAAGGTAGTGATCCCTAACTGTTAATTAGGACTTTATAATATTGTGTTGCCTGGTAGTTGCTGTTTAGAACACTAAAGATATAGTTTTTGTGTAATATCTTATTTTTAGTGTTATATTGGAGTCCATGCAATCTGCTATCACCACGAATTGTTACTGTAAAATCTAGAAATATAGTAGTGTTGTGTTAGAGTCCTTGAGTGTTCACCTGAAGCCCGAACCCCACTTGACCTAGTCGAACCGGCGAGATACAGAGGAATTCCGGCGTCGCCGGATTTGTTGGGGCCTGGGGAGTTGGTGTTTTTAGGGTAGCTATCTGTAGGTATTTTGGGGTGTTTGGTACTGCTTGATTTTTGAGTGTTGACTGTAGTCAAAATCTGGGAACACTTTTCTAAATTCTAGTGTTTCGACTACACACGTTACGATATCCGACACGGTTCGCGTTCTTGGTGTAGCTTGCTGCACTTAGGTTTGATTTGGGATGTCGCTACGCACGTTAGCCACTAAGCGAACACTTGAGAGTTTGTTGGAATCGGTGCGTCGATCTAAACGTCGTTTGTATATATTATTGGTCGGTTTCTAAGATACACTTGTTATATTTTGTGTGATATTAGGAGCGAGTGCGAGGACTTCAGACGCTACAAAGAAGGGAAAGCAGGTGGTTGGATTTACCTAGATCGAGATCATCAGTGAGTAGATTTAACATCAACGGGGAAATCGCCCGTATGGCGTTAAGCGTCGAGAGCTAGATATGATATTATAGCCACATGTTATATGCATATGAGTTGATTGTGCATGAGCATCATTGCATACCATTACTTGTTGTGTCTTGACTTAGTACCCATTGGACACTGCACCATTACTGACGGTTCATGTTGCACGAGCACTAAATTGTATGCTATACGCACACCGTTGGTAATTGCCATGACACGCACAACAGATACACATATGTGGTATTGTATTCGTTATTGACATTAAGACGTTGATTCTTGTTGTATTGCGCATATGAAATGCATCATGCATACATACCTACATGTATACACACATACCATGCTATAACTACATATACACCTTTATATGATGTTGCATTTGACTTTGGAGAAATTGGAAACCGCATGATATATTTAAAAACTGGATTCATTTAAAAGAGCGGTTTTCCCTTGATATGCTCATATTACTGTTCTATGTTGCATACATCATATTTCATAGATTTACGCATTGAGATACGGATTTCATGTGATTTATGGATTTGAGAACCGTTGTGATATTTCAAGAAAGTATGCATTGTTTTGAAAACCCGGTTTCTCTTGATATGATATTTCGATGCGTCCACCATGAGTTTTATCGGTTCTGAGATTGTGTTAGAAACCCGATTCGAGGAGATGGATGATCCGTTTGCGGGTTCATGGTGGACCCGGTATGGTGCCCCGGGACAAGAAAGGTATGTTGTGCAGTAGACGATGAGCCTGGCAGAGGGACTACTAGCTAGCGGTGATAGTTTGGACCCGGCGGTTATCCGGAGGATATCGACCGGAGTCGTGAGATGGATATGGGCCGATCCAGACTGACGGAGCCCGTGGTCCGATTCAGACTGACGGAGCCCGAGTTATGTGGATTTACGTGTCGATGTTGGACACGGGTTTTCATGATGTTTCGAGTGTCGATATTGGGCACTCAGGTTCCATGAGATTTACGGATATGAGGCCCGATCAGAGTGACGGTGCCTGAGGTATTGGGATTTGGGGTGTCGTTGATGAACGGGATTTTCCACGATGATGATTCATTGATGATGTTATATTTTATCCCACACTCAGGATTTATTAGATATGCATTGTTTCATGTATTTGTAGTACCTGATGTAGTACATTGATCATGATTGCTGCATATCCATATTGCCATACTTATACTATCAGATTGCATGTTATAGATTATCGCTGTTCGTGCATACCTGCGATTATCTGTATGATGTTACTTACTATTCACGAGAGTCCCGTTATGCCACAGTGTTTTGCTGGGTTGACCTTCAGAGTAGTCACGGCAGGGCTCTTTATTGTATCTATTTCAGCGGATACCGCTACGGTTGGCTGTGAGGCCTTTTGTTGTAGGTGGTTTTGCGGTTATCCGATTATATCCATTGTATATCTCATTATATCTAGTACTCTCCATCTACCATTTCTATGTATTGACTTAAAGACGAGTTTGTGAGGATCGATATTGTATATTTTGTGACTATAGGTGTCGTGCTCGTGTGAGCCGGTCTTTATTATGTAGTTTTACCTTTTTATGCTGTTTTTCATTTATATTGTCTATTTCTTCGTTACGGCGTCGTATATATGCTTGTGGTGGTTGTTTCCGCCTTTGGGCGTGATTTGCTCCAGTTTGGGGATGCTTTATTTTTATCCTACATTTGTACTCGTTTCGGGGCTAGTTTTACAAAGGAGGTGCTGCCGAAATTTTTAAGAAAATAAACTTAAATTTTAAGATTTTTACTTGAAATTTCCAAATGTTTTCAACAATATTTTTATCACTTACTTCTTTTTATGGTTTATATTTCTGGGTTTTCGGCTTACTTAAATTGCGTTATGCCTGTTGACATCACGTGGTTTAAATGCCGGTCACGTGTCTAAATTTGGATTGTGACACTTTCTTAATTATTTCTCGGTTCTTATTTGATCGTCGGAGGGTCTCACGGTGGTTTCTCACCCCGGGACTTCCCTTGCAGGTAGCTCGGCATCAACAACAAACAGCGGCTCATTGAGATCCACACGCTCAACCCTCACTTCAAATCTCAACCGTTCAGCCCCGCTGACTGCAAAATTGATGGAGGACAATATCTGAGGAAGATTCCGACATTCATTAGCTTCCAAATCCGTTTTTGCTATCAGGTAATAGGTCATTCAAATTGTACCAAACTTCGTCTCAAAAGCAATGACACTTCATCACTTAGTGGGAGGTCTTGTGTTCGAAAACCCCCCTTGCGGTGGTAAAAGGGTTTTTCAACCAATCATGTGGAGAAAGTTTTTATGGGCTTAAAACAACTTCGTCTCAAAAAAAAAATTGCACCACTTGGGCATAAAAGATCCTCTGCTTGGTGGCAAAATTTTTTACCACTTGACAAAAGAAATTCAAAACTAGGAGAAGGTGTCTCATCCCTGTGCTATTCTTGCCAAGCACACTTGACAAAAGAGAGACAATTGTAACATTATGCAATGCTAATACCGCTTGCTAAAGATAATCGATAATAAAATAAGAAACACAATGTGTAATCACTGAAACAACAAGATAAACCATAAAATAACAATCATTTTAGGAAAAAAGAAAGGAAAAAGAAAAACCCCAAAATTAGAAGATGGAGTAACCTCAACAACAATAAAAGATATAGGAGCTTTTTTGGAGCTCGTATATTTATTTATTCGCTCTCGTGATCTGAAACATGCATTCGGTACATGAATTTTTTCCTCTCAACAGCGTACATCCAACACATACCTCAAATCAATTTTGAAAAATAGAAGGGTAAATAGTTGAAAAAACCCCGGCACAAGTAAAACCTGTCGAACATGTTAATAGACCCATAGGCCCATCATTTTTTTCCCACAGCAGTGGGTATTTTAGTATATCCCAAAAATATCCTTACCCCCAATTCATTCATACCCGTTCAAAATTTCTCCTCTCTCTCTCTTTCAAAGAGGACCCAATTCGTCTCTCCTCGTTGTCGCCGACTTCGCCATTATCGTCACGGCCTGATCCTCTCACTTGATCTCAGAAAAGCCAATTTGCTTCTCGTCGTCGTCGTCGCCGCCGCCGCCGGTTTTGCCATTGTCGCCGTCGCCATCGCAACCTCGCCTTCCCAAGAAGCAGCACAACATAAGGCCAAAGACGACTGCTGGGTCGTCATCTATGGCAAGGTAAAAATCTCTTTTTTTTGGGAAAAAATAAAGGGGTGATTTTTATGAGATTAATTCTTTATTTGTATCAAAATTTCTCTCTTTTATTAATGGATTATGTTGATGGGTCTTTCAGATGGATCTTATAGTTTAATTTCTTCATTAATTAAGCATAGTTTATGAGTATTTTGGGGGATTTTGTGCCGCAGACCTCTAATAATTTCACTAGATTTGTACATTTAAGTTGATTTTGAATAGATCCCTGATAATTTGCTTCAACAAAGCTAAAAGAACCTTTTTTTATTTGAATTAGTGTATTTTTGTGTGGCATAATTTTGGTTATGATTCACTCTTTAGATGATTTAATATCCAAAGCGTCAAGTCCTCGCTTTATTTCTGAGAAATTGAGCCGTAACCAATTTTATTTTTGTAACTATGCTAAGTGAAGTTGGGATGTTTATGATTCCAAATTGCTTCATTTGATAAGGGAAAAATTGCATGCCTTATCCTTATTATGAAATATTATCTGCTACATTTGGTTATCATGATATATAAATGAATGGTCGTATAGGAAAAGAATATCGAGTTTAGAAGTCACTTTGGGATTCAAGCTTATTAAGTTTGGAATATGTTAGGGTCCAAACAATGCTAAAGAGTCCATCGAGACGCAAGAATTAAAGATCTCATCACAGGAACAATTAGTTTAAATGTGATTTTGATATGTTGGAAGGATTACGGTTATTAACGATAATAGATTGGTAAGGGATAAACCTACGACTTGATTGATGGGTGTTGTTTAATGAGATTGTTTGCTTACGAAGATTTTACAAAAAAAATGATATTGAATAGAACAGAACAACACCAACAACTACACAAGCGTTTTAACCAAAACTTTTGGGGTTGGCTAAAGTATTAATTCATGCCGAAGTTGACTTAAATACCAATGCAAAAGAAAGTTGATATTTGAAGGTGATGAAGTTTGTGTATAAACGAGAGGGTGCCAATTTATTGTATGATTTTATTTTATTTAGAAAAAACAACAAATTTCTTTCAATTTACATAAACCCTGTTGGATATGTATGCCCTAGAGGTCTTCATTGTATAGGATGCGAGGGGTATGTATGTACAGGACAATCTTACTCGATATGATAGTATATTATTTGGTTTGCCTTTATCATAACATGTATATATGTTTTACTTATTATTTCATATCGTTTATACATGTTGATAAAACCCGTAGGATCATTGCTTGACTACCAGCGTTATGATGACAATCATACTTGTGGGAGTTGGGTAGTCGATAATCACAACCTTAAACGTCGCTGGTCGTAGAAGTATTGAGACTGGGTATCGATACTCCAGACTAGACTATTGTATACATTTCTAGACCCTGACGAGAGGCGATGGTTGGTCCTGCAGCCATTGGTGTGATGCACCTAAGATTGTATACATGTGCTCACTGGGGGTGAGCACACTGGACGAACTCGCCGAGAACTGGTTAGATGAGATAATACCTATCGTCAGATAGCAGTTCTCTGATGACATGAGTACAGATAATATGTCGACCTGAGATCATCATTTGTTTCGTGAGAGTTCCTATCGTGCTTTGATTATTGCCCTACCACGGCTCTACTAAGTCGTGCAAACAGGTTTTAGTTAGGTATAGTCCCGAACCACATGGAGGCAGTGAGCGATTGTTGGGGATTCGTCTTTCCCGGTATAGGGAGTCGATATCGTGCAGTGTTCAGTTGGCCAACACCATAAGTCCCTGCCCAGGGTGGATTGAGAATTACTGATAGTTAGATCAGTAGATTCTCGGATGGTCCTGAGCCACATCGGCACGACTTGTCGGGTTATTAGGAGTCTGATGTTTTCCACCCCGTAGACCCGGCATGCGATACTCTCAGATGAACAGACCAGACTGTACGGAGATTGTTACGAACATGCTCAGTAAGAGTTCGGATGAGTTTGCTCATCGGCCTTCTTTTCGACAAGTACCTGAGTAGCCGTTACGTACAGCTAGTGTCACTGACGTGCTTGTGGTTAAACCCACTACAAGCGTACTGTCAAGTCTTTAGAATCCCACACATAGGGTTTCTATGGTTTAAGCGAAATGATATAAAGACCGTATGGTTTTACGTGCAGGGTTTCAATCATATACGTGTACTAGCTACATGTATTTATGTTCGGACGGATAATACTAGCGGGCTTACTGCAGGGTTGTCTAGCACGGCAACAAGGTTTCGGGAAGTATCGTCCATACCAATTTCAAAAATTTGCCGTTCTAGCTAACCCTAACCCCAGAATCGTTACTAGAAAATCCGACGATACTAAATGTAAACACTTTACATCTAAGCGAATGAGGGAATAGAACATTTGTAGACCGGTCCTTTACTTCTAAAGCTCCATGTCGTAGTCCCTTCGCTGCAAGTTGTGAAGACCCAGACTCTAGCAAGGGTTCACATGAAGAAACGAACAAGTTTGCTCAATGTCTTCGAGGCCGAAGATGATACGTCGAGAAGACTCGAGCCCATGCTATCTCTTCACTGATGGTGAAATTAGTGAAGCAAACACCCTAAACTAAATGGCTAATATTAGAGGACGATGAAGTAGGAAATGGGCTCATTTTAGTTTTATTTTTCTCACAAGGTTTCATCACTTAGAAAAAACTAGCAAGCTTTTTCTCGAATGAGGAAGAATATGATGAATGAAACTCATAAAGTTAGAAATGCAACCATGGTGAGTGTATGTCATGCACTAACCATTGTAGAGACTAAACCATAGCTATGAGTTAAGGGTTGGATTAACAAATATCTGAAGCTAGACAAACAAGTGGACTATGTCAATGTTCTACTAGCTTCTCCAAGCTCATCCATGACTAATTCCAAATGTTTGAATTACTTAAAACTAATAAAACCCTAGCATTAACCTAGCATGGTGTGAGTCTCTTACAAACATGTTGCATGTGTAATCTTACATGACACAACAATATATATCACATATATATTTTGTGCAAAAAGAAAACAATACATTGAACATATATCACATATATATCAATGTATCATAAGTGAGAAAAATGAATACTTAAGTGAGCTAATATTAGTTAATGTAATTTAATATATCAAATATATAATTCTATATTAAATTATTAAATTAACTCTTGATTTAATAATCCGGTTATATCACATATAACCGACTAATATCAAATATAACAACTTATCGAATCAACACTTGATCCGATAACTTGGCTATATCACATATAACTTATGAATGTCACATATCGCGAGAATAGAATGCGGCATCACATACTCGCATTAATCTCGGTCCCGCACATATCACATATGTTCTCCTACTCCATATCACATGAACCAGGAAAGCTCTGTGTAGGACTCTAAAGACTCGTCAATACGCCGGCAGTAGATGATGATCATATCAAACACCCACAAGCTGCAAGCGGTCTGCTAAACGTAACGGACACCCGGGTATTAAGCGATCAGAAGATCAACAAGCAAGCCTGCTCGTACTCCTGCGAATCCAATCAGTAACACTACCGTACAGTCCGGTCTCTTCATCAGATATGTCACATATCACAGCCTGGGGGTGGTATAACATCAGACCCTAATAGCCTGATAAGTCATGCCGATGCAAGGTCTATAACGGTTCGAGAAACTACTGATAACACTTACCAGTAGATCTCAGCAACCCTGACCAGGGATTTCCTGTTATGGCCAATCGAGCATAGCGCAACATCAACTCCTAATACCGGAAGAGACGAATCCCCTCCTATCGCTCATTGCCTCCATGTGACTCGGGACTGTACCCAAAAACCACTTTTTTGCACGATCTCTAGACCGTGGTATGGTGGAAATCAAAGCACAGTGGGAATCACACAAGACTTTATAACGATCTCGGGTCTACAGACTAACCTGTACTAGTGTCACAAGAGAATTGCTATTCGACGATAGGTATAATACCATCTAGGAGTTCTCGGCGAGTCTGTCCAGTATACCCAGTCTCCACTGAGCACCCATATACCTTCTCTGATGTCAAATACCAATTGATGTGGGATCATCCATCGCCCATCATATGGGTCAAAAAGCGCATACGCTAGTCTACTCTGGTGTATCGATACCCTGTCTCGATACTCCTACGACTAGGAACAATTATAGTATGTACTTGTGGACTACCCTTGGCTCCACTGGTATGATCTCCATCATAGTCCTGGTAGTCAAGTACACATCCTAAGGGCTTTATCAACATGTGAGAGCAAGACAACATCACTTATACAAGTCAACATGTTAAGATAAAAAGCAACCAGATAGCATATTATCATATCGAGCAAGAAAGTCATCGCTATATATGTCCAAGCATCCACTACAATATACATCCCATGTACAGTAATAGCCTCTAGGGCATACATATAACTAACAATCTCCCACTTGCACTAAGGCCATCTGTTGTAGTATCCAATACCCAACAATCTAGCAGTGGTTGTAGTATCCCATACTCAACCATCCCAAAATCTCTCAAACAGTATTTGGGGAAGCAGGCCTTGGTGAGTGGATCCGCCGTGTTATCTTTCGTGTCAACTCTCCTAACCTCGATCCCTTGAATATCAACCATCTCTATGATCAGGTGATACTGTTCTCAGAATATGTCTGGAACACTGATGGGACCTGCGTTCCTAGGACAAAACCACAACTCCATTGTTGTCACAATAACAGTTATTGGACGCTCAATGGTAGGAACCTTGTTCATCTCATGAACAAGAAATGCCCAGACAGCCACTTTGGCAGCATCATTGATAGTGATTTATTCAGCCTTTATCGTCTTGTATGCCACGGTATCTAGCTTGGAACTCTTCCAACATACCGTCCCTCCACTGAGGGTAAAAATAATTCCTGTGACTGACTTTCAGTCGACCTTATCACTTTGGAAGCTCGAACCAAGAACATTCTTTTAGTGCTTCTCAAGTACTTAAGAATGCCCTTTACAGCTTTTCAGTGATTCTCCCAAGATCCGATTGATTCCTGATCACTACACCTAGTGAGTCATCTACATCTGGTCTGGTACATAACATCGCATATATGATAGAGCCTACTGCCGAAGCATAGGGTATCTCTTGCACGCGAGCTCTCTCTAAATCAGTCTTGAAAGACATCTTTTTGGAGAGAGTTATTCCTGAGTAAGTGGGCGAGCCACCATGCTTAGAATCTTCCATGCTAAACCACTTTAGTATGGTGTTAATGTACCTGGATTTGGGACACTTCCAACATCCACTTAGATCTATCACCATAAATCATAATCCACAAGATGTAGTAGGTATCATCTAGATCTCCTATTGAGAATCCTTGTGATAAGAGGAGCTTGACCGAGTGTGGTATAGGAAACCATTTTCTATCAAGAGTATGTCATTTACGTACAATACGTAGAAGACAACCTTACTCTCTACAACCTTCTTGTATATACAAGGTTCATCTACCATTTTGATAAAGTCAAACTCTTTGACTGTCACATCAAAACAAATGTTCTAACTCCGCGATACTTGCATTGATCCTGATGGACTTAAGCATAGCTTTGAAAGTCTCAACTTTTCCATCTACACCAAGAATCTTCTCAAGATCCATTTGCTCCCAATGGGTTTTATCTCTTCAGGTGCAACATTCAAAGTCATACTTTGTTGGTGTACATGAATTTCATCTTTGATCGAATAGCATCCAGCCATTTCACAAAGTCTCCACCTGTGATGGCCTGTATGAACTTAGTTGGGCCATCATCTACCATGATGCAATCCTTGCTCCCACTGTCACCGAGAAGACCGTAGTATCTCTCAAGTGGATGAGGAACTCTACCAGATTCGTGGAGAGGCTGAGGTTTGTTGCAAACTATTGATACTTTTGGTTTCACCAAATCATCAGCTGTTAATTTGTCTAGCTGGAACTCTTTCCAGTTCTACCTCATGACCACTAATTTTTTCATAAAAAATTCCTTTTCTAAAAAGGTGGCATGCTGAGAAACAAAACACCTTTTGTTCCTCAGTTAGGTAGAAGATATTCCCTCGCAAATGCTTTGGGATATCCTAACAAACTTACAGAACTGACCTTGCCTCGAGCTTGTTCGGATTCTGCCTTTCAACATAGGCCAGACAACCCCATATCTTAACTCGTTTAATACATGGTCTCTTTCCATTCCATATCTCATATGGAGTGGTAGGTACTGATTTGGATGGAACCCCATTCAATAGGTATGCAGCTTCTCAAGTGCATAACACTAAAAAGGAAATAGGTAACTCGAGCGCACCATATCTCATAGGGTGCGATACCTCCGCCCCGATACACCGTGGTGATTTGGTGTATATGAAGGAGTAAGCTGAGAGAGAATCCCATTCTCTGTTTGAGAAACTCCAGGAACTCCATACCCAAGTATTCGCCTCCCCGATCTCATCGAAGGACTTAATACTTCTAGCCGTCTGGTTCTTAACTTCAAGCTTATATTCCTTGAATTTCTTAAAAATTTCAGACTCGTGTTTCAACAGGAACACATGTCTGAATCTTGAGAGAGATAGTCGGTGAATGTAATGAAGTACCAAGAACCAAGCTTGGCATTTGTAGACATAGGACCGTATACATCATTATGCATCCATCCCAAGAGTTCACTAACTCTTTCTCTGTTTTATATAAACGGAGTATTGGTCATTATACCTTTGTGACAAGACTGGCAAGTATCATAAAATGAAAATTCGAACAGATTCTCATATTCATCCTTATGTAACTTAGCTGGTCGTGTCGCATTGATATGACCTAGTCTACAATGCCACAAGAAGTATTCGTTCATTTCCGAACTAGTCCTCTTGTGCGTGTTCTATATACTTTGAACTGTGGTTTGATTTAGAATGTATATGCTATTATATAACGTGCCTGATTCAATCAACTCTTGATTAAGGAAAATGTTCACAACATTATCCTCTTATACAAAATTATATCTTTCTTTAACTTAATAAAGAATCTGATGTAATGTTGTATATCAGGTTCGGTATCTAATAACATTTGTTCAAAATCAATGTATTTATATATGGTGATATCTGCCAACTAATTTGGCTGCAACAATTGCACCATTCTCTAACTCTTAGGGATATATCACATATTCTCAGTTCTCTACCTTTCTGTAGCCCATGTAACTCTTACATAAGTGGGATCGTAATCCGGTATCTCATACCTAGGACGTAGAGGATACTGAGAAACAGTTCTTGGTAATAAACACACCTAAAGAAGATACATCAACATGCACTTTCTTTAATTGGATGGCATGGGAGTCCGGATATTCCTCTATTTCCTACTCAGACTTATAACAGTTATAGGATAGAGCGGAACCAACGTTCCTTAGCTCAGTATAATAAGCAGGTTCGGTCAATACATCCATATTATTATCTTGATTAAGGCGTAATATGGTCGCTACCATAAGAGAGAGAGAAGAAAACACTCTGTGTGCGCTCTTGCAAAATTAGATTGGTTATTATTTTAACTAATCAGGATGGCACCCACTGTTTTAGTCAAATCTTCCTTCAAACCCTAAAAGGTAAGACTAGTCGGGATTAATTACGCCCTACAAGTTCGCCAATCTTTCGGCCAGACTAGTGTCGGTACTTTGAGGGAGGTTCCCCGTGCTTTCGCACGGACCTAATTAAAATAAACCTCATTTTCACAGGGACGTAACCCCGTTAACACCTTTCTAGACACCTACTTGATCAGCTAATTGTAATGTGCAAAACTCTCTCAGGAGTAACTCTTACTCACAGTGGGTATCGGGATCCAACTATCTCATTGCAAATTTCAACACTTGAAATTCCCGATAATATTTTGCCCCTAACGTTCTATGACCTTAACGAAAGCCAACAAACCATAGCCCGCTAGCCAAGTTTAACCCGTACATTTCATGATTGAATTAAACCCACCCGCACGACCCTTGACGAATGCCAACAAAGTTGCACGACTACTCTAATCCAATCGCATCATATGCTTTAGCAGATAAGCACTAGTTAGCTACCGCACACTACGCCTTGACAAAAGCCAACAAACGTAGCATGATTACTAAGTACTACTTATCTGAAATGACGGAGGGCTACGACAGGTTTTTAAGAAAACTCTTTGCGTAATGAACTTGATATCGTTGTAGAATCGAGTGAATTTTAAAAGGAGTGTTTTTGAGGCTTTTACTAGTTTTGCTAAAGAGGTCACTCCTGGTAAAAGGATCTCGGCTCTTTCCTTATCAAATAAGGTGCAGGATATTTCATAAATACCACTATGCAAAGCAAAAACTATAGAAGCAATCAAAAGACAAACTGAGTAGGTTGTAGCATCTGCTAGTTTCGCTAAAGAGGTCACTCCCGGTGAAGGGATCTTGGCTCTTTCCTTATCGAATAAGGTGCTGGATATTCTATAAGGAATACCTCTATGCAAAGCAAGAACTAGAGCTACCAGTTTTTAAAATAAGTTTCTACAATATCTTTAGGTTTCTTTTATTTCATTAATCTCATTAATGAAGTCCCATTTATTATGCTTCCTAAGCATCACAGATGAAACGAAAGCAGCAATATTAATTATATCTCATATATATAATATAGGCATTCGTCTTAGAACATATCAAGTGATCACATCACAAAATAACAGCAGCAGAAGAATCACATATGAAATATTAGATATACTAAGAATTTCATGTTTTAATTAAGCCAATAAAAAACGCGGCGTCCACAGTCGCGATGAATAGCCAAACCCACATCCCTAGACCCCTATGAGAGCGACAAGCAACCCTACCAATTCTAGAGTTAGGAGACCCGGTCTCGACTCCTCGAGATGGTTTCCCACTGGACCCTAGAACCCAGTTACTTGTGCTCCCCGCCTTGGGTCTATCCTAATGCGGAAAAGTAAATAATATACATCAATGGTGATACCATCCTTAACTCGGAAGTGCCCCAATAAAAGAATATTACATACAAGTTTTTACATGAATGAAAATGAAATACTCTCATCTCACATAAAACCCCCGGCTATTCAAAACACAACGATCCAATATAACATATCACAGCAACACATAACATCACATGTCATTAACGTAAGTAAATATGCGTATCCCAATTGTCGTTGACATATAGCACCGAAACCGGCGATACACTACATATTACACTTACGGTCGCAGAAAAGAAAGTGAAAAACTACAACAGTTGGAATCCGCAACCACCTTAGGCATCATAAACCCAACGTATCACATACTTTGGATTTCATGCCTAACCAAATGAATTCCTTAGACATCACATGCCTAACAATTATAAACCCCGCATTTTAGTCTCGATATTGAAAACACTTTCCAATAACCTGTCGGGTAATTCAACAAGATTCCTGATAACCCGATCGAATGCACGTCGGAAACTTTAGTAGACGGCCGCACCCCCGATGCTGTCGACGAAATTCACTAAAGAGGAACACCGTGGCCGCGAGCACCCGAACGGATGCTTTTGGCGACGGTTTTCTCCTACAGTCACTTGGTCGGGGCTATGGGGCGTGGCTATCTAGTAAGGTTACACGGCGAGTATCCGCGTACACTACGTAATTGCGACGGACTTTTGATCAACATTAAAATACCGTGGCAACCGATCAAATGAGACTAAACTGCTAGATTTATAAAATTCAAACTAGTTATCTCATAACTCCTTTTGTGGATTCCAAATATTGTATCACAATCACAGATAGCTAGACGAAGTTAAACTTTTCAATCGAATAAACAAACACCCAAAATTTCGTAACAAGCTCAATACTTGAGCGGAGTCTAAAAAAGCACCCAGAACATGCCACAACACCTATGAACCAGCCGTAGAAGGGTCAACCAATGCCTCACCTGTGGCACCGCTGAACTACCACAAACCCTAAGGTTTGATAGCGGTTCTGACGGTCACAGAATCAAGTTAGGGTTGCGTTCTTCTAGAGGGTCCACAAAATCACCTGCATGATTTTCTGAATATTTTAAATTAGGAAAAATCCAACACTTGGAAAATTTCCAGAGAGGGAAAATATGAGTTATTGATATCCGTTCGAACTTTTTAATGTCGTCTAAATAACCCGAATATATGTTAGAATTACGATTACGAAACACTCCGAATTGCTTTTACAGAAAGTTAACATCACATGAAAATTTAGCAAAAACAAACAACACCTGAAACAGCAAAACCCAGAGACTGGAACACACTACAAAATTCAACATTTTTCCTCATCATTGGGCCGAGCAGGCCGATTTTATGGGGTGTCTGGCCGTCCAAATTCCGATGAGTGGGGGTGAGTTTTGTACCGTGTTCATGTTATATCATATACAACATTCTGCAGTTACTTAAAAAAATTTTAGAGCCCTTTAAAAATTCGACAGAAACTAGGTCATCGTATCAGGTGTTTCGAAATAGTTTCGGTTTCGTAATCCTAGCAAACATCGTCTAATTTTCTAGCTAGGCTCTGATACCACTGCAGGGTTGTCTAGCACGACAACAAGGTTTCGGGAGGCATCGTCTATGCCAATTTCAAAAATTTATCGTTTTAGCTAACCCTAACCTTAGAATCGTTACTAGAAAATCCGACGATACTAAATGTAAACACTTTACATCTAAGTGAATGAGGGAATACAACCTTTATAGACCGGTCCTTTACTTCTAAAGCTCCATATCGTAGTCCCTTCGCTGCAAGTTGTGAAGACCCGGACTGTAGTAAGAGTTCACATGAAGAAACGAACAAGCTTGCTCAATGTTTTCGAGGCCGAAGATGATCTACGTCGAGAAGACTCGAGCTCATACTATCTCTTCACTAATGGTGAAATTAGTGAAGCAAACACCCTAAACTAAATGGCTAATAGTAGAGGATGATGAAGTAGGAAGTGGGCTCACTTTAGTTTTATTTTTCTCACAAGGTTTCATCACTTAGAAAAACTAGCAAGCTTTTTCTCAAGTGAGGAAGAAGATGATGAATGAAACCCATAAGGTTAGAAATGCAACAATGGTGAGTGTATGTCATGCACTAACCATTGTAGAGACTAAACCATAGCTATGATTTAAGGATTGGGTTAACAAATATCTTAAGCTAGACAAACAAGTGGACTAAGTCAATGTTCTACTAGCTTCTCCAAGCTCATCCATGACTAATTCCAAATATTTGAATTACTTAAAACCAATAAAACCCTAGCATTAACCTAGCATAGTGTGAGTCTCTTACAAACATGTTGCATATGTAACCTTGCATGACACAACAATATATATCACATATATATTTTGTGCAAAAAGAAAACAATGCATTTAACATATATCACATATATATCAATGTATCATAAATGAGAAAAATGAATACTTAAGTGAGCTAATATTAGTTAATCTAATTTAATATATCAAATATATAATTCTACATTAAATTATTAAATCAACTCTTGATTTAATAATCCGGCTATATCACATATAACCGACTAATATCAAATGTAACAACTTATCGAATCAACACTTGATCCGATAACTTGGCTATATCATATATAGCCTACGAATGTCACATATCGCGAGAATAGAATGCAGTATCACATACTCGCATTAATCTCGGTCCCGCACATATCAC
This sequence comes from Agapanthus africanus, assembly GCA_030015575.1. Taxonomy (NCBI): domain Eukaryota; kingdom Viridiplantae; phylum Streptophyta; class Magnoliopsida; order Asparagales; family Amaryllidaceae; genus Agapanthus; species Agapanthus africanus. The sequence continues at coordinate 749,444,422 of CM057341.1, read as the reverse complement.
ATATGTGCTCCTACTCCATTTTGCATGAACCAGGAAAGCTCTGTGTAGGACTCTAAAGACTCGTCAATACGTCGGCAGTAGATGATGATCATATCAAACACCCACAAGCCGCAAGCGGTCTGCTAAACGTAACGGCCACCCGGGTATTGAGCGATCAGAAGATCAACAAGCAAGCCTGCTCGTACTCCTACGAATCCAATCAGTAACATTACCGTACAGTCCGGTCTCTTCGTCAGATATGTCGTATATTATAGCCTGGGGGTGGTATAACGTCAGACCCCAATAGCCTGATAAGTCATGCCGATGCAAGGTCCATAACGGTTCGAGAAACTACTGATAACACTTACCAGTAGATCTCAACAACCCTGGCCAGGGATTTCCTGTTATGGCCAATCGAGTATAGCGCAACATTAACTCCCAATACCGGAAGAGACGAATCCCCTTCTATCGCTCATTACCTTCATATGACTCAGGACTGTACCCAAAAACCACCTTTTTGCACGATCTCTTGACCGTGGTATGGTGGAAATCAAAGCACAGTGGGAATCACACAAGACTTTATGATGATCTCGGGTCTACAGACTAACCCGTACCAGTGTCATAAGAGAACTGCTATCCGACGATAGGTATAATACCATCTAGGAGTTCTCGGCGAGTCCGTCCAGTGTACCCAGTCTCCACTGAGCACCCGTATACCTTCTCTGATGTCAAACACCAATGGATGTGGGATCATCCATCGCCCGTCATATGGGTCAAGAAGTGCATACGCTAGTCTACTCTAGAGTATCGATGCCCTGTCTCGATACTCCTACGGCTAGGAACAATTACAGGGTGTACTTGGGGGCTACCCTTGGCCCCACTAGTATGATCTCCATCATAGTCCTGGTAGTCAAGTACACATCCTAAGGGCTTTATCAACATGTGAGAGCAAGACAACATCACTTATACAAGTCAACATGTTAAGATAAAGAGCAACCAGATAGCATACTATCATATCGAGCAAGAAAATCCTCGCTATATATGTCCAAGTATCCACTACAATATACATCCCATATACAGTAATGGCCTCCAGGGCATACATATAACTAACAAGGATTAGCCACATTCTAGTATTATATTATTGAATTATTTTCATCTCTTGGTATTCGTAGTACGAATACGGGTATGTATATACGGTGAGGGGTATTTTTTTATTTTCACAAGAGTGCTTCTAGAAGAAGACATATCATTTGTTTTAAAACTATTTTGTTTAAATAGATAATGAGGTGGAGGGATGAGGTGTTATGAAAGCATGGTTTGAAGTATGGCTTGTTATTTTATTCATTTATTTGTGATAACTATTGAAGCATGGTTGTATTATTATTATTAGAAAAAAATATGCTTCATAGTTTTCATCCTTAGCGATTCTTCAATCATTCTTAACTTGACATTCTCCTTCCTCCTTTGCTCTCTTCTTTTTCCTCAAATCCTAACCCTTTCATGAGTTAAGAATTCTTGGGTTAATGAGATAAATTAATCTAATAAATATTCTCTACATCTATTAAACCACTTAGATTAGGAAATTAGATGCTTTAGTTAAGGTTAGAGCTTGAACTATACACTTTCGGGTGGATCGTCTTCGACACAACGAGGCCGACGATCAAGCTCAATCCCGACAAACAAGGAGCTCAAGAAGAGGATAAGAAGACCTGAAGGACTTTGATCACATAGGTACAATAACTTTCACAGTAGATTAGAACCCTATGTTGTTTTGCTGGTTAAGGTTTATAATAGTTCTTGGATGATTAGTCGATATTGCTTGCTTAAAATCATTTTTTGAAAATCCCGCCTCTTTACAAACCTTGTGGAGTTTGCAACATCGACTTACATAGTATTAGAGCCACTCTATAAGTCTTAGATAGTTCATAGCGATGTTATAAATCCATCGTTTTTGTCGCGCACGAACTGCCGACAAAAACAGTCCCTAAAAATGATATTTTGAGATGTTTGCACACCCTGCGGGCTCACGGTTTGAACCGAGAATCCGCAAGGTGAAGCATGGGAACCTCAAGGAACCCCCAGGGGGGACCGAAGGTTGTTTCCACTCCCCAAGACCACCACAAATCAGACTTGGGTGGTGGTGACTCGAGAGCACCCCAAAAGGGTGCTCTCGGGTCTGCCTCCCCTTGTGGGCAACCTCATGGTGGCCCCCGGGGATGGGTACCCTCCAAGCCCCCGATTCGATACTTAATTTTTTCCCCTTCTCCTCCATGAAGATTCAAACGGGTTTCGAGTTCATTTCGACTCCCGGATTGGTTTAAAACGAATTTATTGGAGACTTTAGAGGACAGATTTTCAAGTCTTAGGAAAATTAGTTTCGTTCGCTAATTGTGTGCGGAATTATAACGTCGTGGTTTTCTTTACTTGCTTTCATGATGTGTATATGTGTTCTTAAACATCTTCTAATCTCTATACGTCAATTAGAAAGGGTTGCACATATCTTGTGATATTCAGTTGCGAATAGTTTCATGGATCGTTGTGTGAATGGCCCGGTGTGAATTTAGATGTGAGATGTGAGTGGATTTTTTGTAGTTCATGTAATAAGTCATGTATATTCTTTTAATGGGGTGCATCCGGGTTGAGGATGTAGTCACCGGCTGTATACTATTTTTCAATTCCGCATGTAGGATTGACCCACGGAGGAGTGCACAAACTACCGAATTCTAGGATTTAGTGGGTGTCCATCTCGAGGAGTCGAGACCCGGATCACCCAATTTTAGGATTGGAGGGTAGCTTTCCTCACTCGTAGGGGTCTAGGATTATTCACACTCGGCTATTCATACGACCGTGGAGGACAGTATTTCATAGATGGCTTAATGAAATGCAAATGTTCCTAGTTGATACATTTTTCCATTCTCTGTGATGCTTATATCTGCCTGTGTTGCTTAACATGCCTGTGATGGAAATGATGTATATGTTTTGCATCTGCGCTAGTCCAGCCCCCGCTTTGCCGTTAGTTAAGTAACCTAATAGTGCATGACGGGGTCCCGTGGCGAACGCGAGTGGCATATACGTACATTCTATTTTCGTTCTTTTTGTGGTGTGATAAGATTAATTGATGAGACCGCATTAATCTCAATTAATGCAAAGTAATAAACCTAAAATTTTAAGTCATTGGAACAATTGCAAAACCACTCGGTTTTCTTCAAAAATAACTTTTAAAAGCGAAGTTTAAACCACTCTTTTTCAAAAGCCATTCGGTTCCTTCAACTATATCAAGTTCATTACGTTAACGGTTTTCACCAAAACCAGTTGTACCCCTCCGTCATTTCAGATAAGTATCAACTAGTATTCATATTGTGTATTTTGACCTTTGCCAAGCCATAATGTTTGGTAGCTAATGGGTGCTTATTTGTAGTACAGATAGATGAATTAATGTAGGACAGGCGTACAGCTGTTTTGACTTTCGTCAAGAGCTTGTACGAATGGGTCTAGATTAATCTGGATAACGACGGGTTGAACTTGACTTGCGATTTATGATGTTTTGACCTCCGTCAAGGTTATAAGCACCTGGGGGAAAAACCATATCGGGAGTTTCAAATATACAGGAAACTTTCTAGTGCTGCATACCCTCTGAAGTGTGGTTGTTTTGGTAAGCTTCCTTCAAAATTATCACATAATGATAGTTGGGTCCCGATTCTACTGTGAGTATCAGCTACTCTTTGAGAGAGTTTTTAACTTTGCAATTAGCTAATCAAATAGGTGTCTAAAAAGGTGTTAATGGGGCTACGCCTCTAGATAAACGAGGTTATTTAATTGGGTCCGTACGAAAGAATGGGTGGCCTCCCTCCGAAGTACCAACACTGGCCTGGCCGAAAGATAAACGAATTTGTAGGGTGCGATTAATCCCGATTAATTCTTCTTTAAGGGTTTGAAGGAGAATCTGAGAAAATAGTAGGAGCCATCCTATTTAGATAAACTAATAACCAATCTAAACTTGTAAGAGTATATGCTAAGTGTTTCTTTTCTCTCTCTCCTAATTGCAGCGACCATGACGGGGCTTAAGTTTATACTAGATAAAAACAACCGACTGGGCCGAACTATAAAGACTAGCTGAGGAACATCCATATGGCCCTTACTTATGATAAAGTTGCATACGTCCTCACGGTTAAAGCCCTCCGTTCCAGGTCTGAAATCCTCGGTCGCAGACATTGAGGTCCGTAAGACTTGGGATCTGGATTGCGCGAAAGCCAAGTGCCTCATACTGGCCTCCATGGATAATGAGCATCAGTGATAGCACGAGAAGATAGACCTTTGTTATCTAATGAAGGATATAATTTTGCATTTGAAAGCAATATCATAAACATTCACCAAAATCATAAAATGATTGGGTCGGGTACACTGAATAACGGAATATACGTTCTCAATCAATATCAAGTTTTTAATGTCCAAAACACGCTAAACAGAAAGACTCCAGAATCAAATCAAACTTTCTTATAGCATTGTAGACTTGGTCATATCAATGAAACACGGTTGACTAAGTTACATAAAGATGGATATTTAGTTCCGTTTAAATATCAACATATACAACTTGTCAATCATGTATCAGAGGAAAGATGACCAAAACTCCGTTCACTGTACACGGAGAAAGAGTCACTAAGCTCCTGAGACTCATACACAGCGAAGTGTATGGGCCAATGTCTACACAGGCAAGAAGTGGTTATTCCTACTTCATCACTTTTACCAATAATTTCTCAAGGTATGTGTAACAACCCTAAACTTTCTGTACAATTTTTTTCAAAAATAAAGAAAGGGGTACTTGAGCCTGAGCACAAATTATAAATTTGTTTTGCTTTAGAACAGTAAGAAGGAGCTTGTAGCTCATTGGTAAGACTTTGCACTGCTGAACCCAAGCATCAGAGTTCAAATCCCATTAGCCACACATTCTTTTTATTTAAAATTCTTTTAATTTTTTAGAAGCTTAAGAGTCTACACGTGCACTACACGTAATAGGGTAAGTTACAGACTAAACAAACGTGTCCACGAGACTAGACCAAGTGTCAGGGACACGTGGCATCAAGAAGAGGCCCAACTCGGGCCGGCGAACTCGTTGACTCGGCCGGCGTCGCCGGTTCAACTCGGTCCAAACCCCAATTTTCTTTAACCCTTTCGACTTTTAAACCCCCTTAACCCTTGTATTATTTGTTTTTACTGCACATTTACAGAGCACAATAAAACACACAATTAATCCATTTTAATATAAATTTTTAATACACCCTTTCACTACCCTAAACCCTAATTTTTCCTATAAATACCACCCCTCAAATCACCCCCCTCACTCCCAAATCCCTTCCCAAACTCTCAAGAAATTTCCTAAGTTTTTTGTGTGCAAGTGGAGTTAGCAAAAGGGCGAAACTCCGACGAACTTTCGATGGCAATCCGAGGAGATTCCGAGGACGAAACGACGCACCGGCACCTCCCACCTCTTCCTCCTTCTCTCTTTTAGTCAAATAATCTGTAAGTCACTACTTCTCCTTCTTTTCTCTATTCTAAAAACTTTCAAAACTAAAACCCGATGAAAGCGGAGTTAGTCCGACTTCCGATTCGGTTTTCTTTAAAAACTACAATTTTTCTTAATCAAGATACCTTCATATCATAACATATTTTTCATTAAAAAATAATAAATATTTTTAACAAGTTTCATCACAAAAAATTGTTATATGCATCTTTTATCGCAATTTTACATTAAAATACCTTCATGTTTCATTTCGACATGCTTGAACTTTAACAACCGTATTACCTTAGAAAACTCATGAGATAATGATCTACCTCCTCACAACACACATATATAATATAGCACGATGGAATTTGGGAATATAGATTTGGGAAAAATACAACTTTACATATAAATATCTTCAACTATTAAAACCTTTTTCTACAAGAAGTGTATTTTAACAAATCTTTGCAATTGCGCCTATACAATCCATTTGGTGAACCCGTTTGGTATTGTGCGAATTATCGCATATCCTCGAGCCTAGTAGAGTGAGAAGCAGACCTCCGCAAGGAGCATACGATCTCGAAAGATTTAAAATACATTTTTCTTTAGAAAATGTGATTTCTATTATAAATAAAACATATATTTTTAATAAATAAATATATATGTAATTAATATCAAAATATCTATTTTTAATATTTATAATATTCCACATTTCCAAAATTCAAGAAAAACATTCCATTTACAAGAAAATACCCTACAATTCCAATATTACAAATAAATACCATATATTATGAAATTAGGTTTTATTCACTAGAAATGCCACATTGATAAAATATACATCCATGAAAACTATAAAGACGATAATAAAATACTTGAGGTGTATTTTGAAAATTATACAAAACTATTTTTACATAAAACCCTTTCAAGTTATACTAAAATACAATAAGGACCCTAGTAAACATAGGTTTAAGCGGGACCAGTCTCTTGATCCTCAGGGAGCTGGAGATATGGGTGCTTGCCTATTTAAGATAGACAACTTAACAAACGGTGTTATCAACACGGTAATTGTCTTTGAAAAAGACACAAATCTTGCCGTCCATGTGCAGCAGTTACCGATGACACCAAAACCGTGTTCAGGACTTCAATTTCTTTTCTAATTGTCTGACTCAGACTGAGTCTCAATATAATCAATCTGACTTGAATATGATTCAAGTACAAACTACAATTCAATATGAATCCATGAATTCATATATTCAATCTATTCAATCTATACAACTTGACTGAACCGAACCATGGATATACTCCATTTACAAGTTCATCCATTATATCCGTTCCATTACTGATATCATGGTTTCGGAAAGTCATCCGTCTATATTCAATATACAATACAAATAATACAACAATACAATCAAGACATCGCGGGGTTTATAAGGGGTAGATTGGTACGGAAGGTGTTGGAAGTAGCACGAGACAGCAACCATAAAGACACCTAACCTGAATTCAATTACCGTTGTACCATGGCTGAACGGTTCCTTGTACTCCGTATACCGTAGTCTCCGGTCTAATGAGACTCCTCTCCTATACACTGGCCTTTTCTGTACCAAGCTACAAATAACAGCGTTAATACTAAATACAACATTATAACAATATATACTCTATTCTGTCTATTCCATTCTTGTCTATTTACGGGACTTACCGAGCGATTTGTTCGCTGACGACATTCTCTTTCTTCTTCTTTGGAATGTCGTCAGGTGATTCGGACTCACTGGAGATCGAGACCAGGATTTGGACCAGCTAGCTTTTGACCCAGAGCTTTAGATTCCTTGTACACATTTACATTCTGTATTTTCCATTTCTGTTATGCCATTGTTTAGGTATTGCTTTCCATTCCATGTATTTACTTTTCAGATGTATTGTAAAAAGAATGTTAATAAATAAAGTTGATGTTCAATTATATCTATTGTCACTACCTCATGTACATGTTACTTATATTGCTTAGATACGCTTAGCGTGTTTACTTCAGAGTAAATACGTAGCGGCCTCATCGCGTCCTCTGTCCGTACACTGGGAAGCGGGGCATGACAGTATGGACATGTATTCTTGATGAAATATAAATCCGAGACCTTTGAGAAATTCCATGAGTATAAAAATGTAGTGGAAAAACAAACCAACAAAAGTATTAAGATGCTCTGATTTGATTGAGATAGTGAATACTTAGGTGCCGAGTTCCTGGAATATTTAAAGAAGAATGGAATTCTCTCTCTGCTTACTCCTCCATACACACCACAACAAAATGGTATATCAGAAAGACGGAATCGCATCTTACTTGATATGGTGCGATCCATGATGAGTAATACTGAGTTGCCGCCATCCTTATGGGATTATGTACTAAAATCTGCTGCATACTGTAATGACTCTGAAATCTCTGTACAAAATTAAATGTATAAAAAAGGGTATTTCAGCCTGTGTAGAAGTTATAAGTAATTTTTGTTCAATAAATGCAAGAAACAACTTGTAGCTCACTGGTAATGTCTTTACACTACTGTGACATAGTCTGTGTGTTTGAATCCCCTCAGTCCCAATTATTTTAAAAAAAATTCTTTTTAATTTTTCGAAAGCCCAAGAGTTGCACGTGCAATTCACGGAAAATCAAAAGGTTTCAGAAAAATCAAACATGCGCAATGAGGAGTAAACACAGAATATAATACGCAACACGAATCTCGAGGCAGATGGAGTAAATCCAACCATCCAAATCCTCATTTTGGTCGCCACCGATGGTCCAAGTAGCCCTAATCGTCTCCATTCTTTACCCGTGCATCCTTTTGACTCCCTACTACTCCCTTGTAGTGTTTGATTTCTCTGCAACTGACCAGAGACTCTTCAAATCCCCCATTAACATCATTTTAATTCTTTTAATTTACTTTTTTAATTCCCGTACTCTCAAATTTTACAATAAATACCACCCCATCTCCCAACCCTCTACCATTCTGAAATTTCTATTAAAAATTCTCTCAAACTCTCTAAGTATCAAATGGAGTTGAGCACCCAAGTGGAGGAGCAAGCCAAGTTCGACAACCGAAACCTTTCTGATGAAACCATGACCCCCAAAGGCTTCCCCTCTCCCTTGTTAATAATCTAAACCAGTGAGTCATCTCTCACTCTATTTCTTTTCATTTCAAATCGCCTTCTATAAGCACATCGATAAAGTGGAGTTAGCCCCGATATAAGTTCTTTTTTTTTAACATTTGTGATCCACTTAATAAGCAAATTAGGTCAAACTAATATCTTAATACTAATCTTAATCTTATTTACATCATTTAGCTTTTAGTTTAATAAAATTTTCCATGAGAAATAATCATGAAACGAGCTTTTTCATAAAAATACCATGAACTTCAATATAACCGTATTTTCGATAACTAGAGTATAATTTTTAGATCATTCACAAGATAACGACCTACCCCACATGCACACTATGGTTTCATAGCATGGTATTCCAAGTATTTGGTTAATTCAACGAATAAGCTTGCCATTAAAATACCACAGTTTTCACAAAAAGGGTTTTCTTTCAATCTATATTTTTAAATTCTTGGCAATTACGCCTCCACAACCCTCGTTAGGGGACCCGCTAATGGATGGTGTGGATTATCGTACATTCTTGGGATAGTAGAGTGAGATGCAGAACTTATCACGGAGTATTTGGTATTGAAAGGAAATAAAAAATACCGTTTTTAAGAAATACAACTTTTCTAAACAAAAATAAACTTTGGAAAATTAAATAAAACTATGAATCCGTATTTTCAATAAAAATAAATTACGAAACTATATTTTTAAAATAAAAGATTAAAATTTTAATAAAATACCAACAAGTTTTCAAAAGTAGTAGTTTTCATAAAAATGCCACAAACTTTTAAAAACTAGGTTTTATTACTAAAACACGATCTAAATTAAAATACATGTTCACGAAAAGCCTAAATATTACAAATCACCCTTGAGGTTTATTTTTAAACTATATTAAAGTATTTTTCATAAAAAAAAACCCCTCAAAATATGCAAACAATATTTAAGAACTCTAAATTAATATAGGTTTAAGCGGTATCATTTCTCTTGAGCCCTAAGGAGCCGGAGAAAGTGAGTGTTTGCCTATTCAGATTAGACAACTTAACGGAGATATCAATAACAATTATCTTGAAAAAAACACAAATTTTGTCGTCCATGTGCATCAGCTGCCGATTTCTCCCGAACATAAGATTTTTAATAGTTTAAATCAATTCATATGAAAAAGACCTGAACTCGAATCCAAACTCGAATCTAAAATTGAACTCGAACTCGAACACAAGCTCGAACTCTAACCCAACTCGAATCTAAATCTGAACATGAACTCAAACCCAATCTACTCGAACTAACTTGACTCGAACCAAGATTGCAATTGATATGACTCGCATTTTACTCGACTCACTCGACTTCATTCTACACCTATTGCAATTTATGGTTTCAATCAAGACATGTTAAAACCAATCAATCAATTTAATTAAGTATACCATACAATTATAAACTATTTATACCCGGGGTGCTTAGGATAGTTTCTTGTGTGAATCCAACGGGACTTCAGGAGTCCTGTATTAACTTCTTTTTTATTTTACTCGAATATCAGTTGGGTCGACTCATTTACAACCTGAAACCTCGATGCTAACACATGAAATGGGCCCGTGTTTCTTTACTCCTAGGGCCCCATTCTTGAGCTTGTGAATACTTCTACGGCTTCGTTGACATTCACACTTGGAACTTAACGTTAACATAGTGACCATATAGAGACCTATAGCACATATTTATCCATGAACATATACTTTTACTCGTGATGTGTGTGTGTGTATTCTACACTTGTCATTCTTTTATTCTTATCTTATCATTGAGACTTACCGAGCGCTAGTTCGCTGACGGGCATTCCACCCACCCTTATTTTCTTGAAATGTTCGTCAGATACGGTCGAGACTGAAGAAATGGAGGCTACAGAGGAAGACTACAACCGGATTGCTCCACAAGATTAGCATAGCTTTACTTTTTATTCAGCTTATGTATGCCACATATTTAGGCATTTTCCTTTATTGTATTTACTTTCCAGTTGAAACTCATGTACTTGTAAATATTGGAAATTGAACGTAAATAAAGATATTTGTTGAAAAATTTTACAGTCTCCATTTATTCTTTCATTGTGTATTATTGTTTCAATACGCTTAGTATATTTATTTAGGGAATGACCTTCTCTGGATAAATATGCCGCGGACTTGCCACGTCACCATTTCCGTCTACTGGGAAGCGGGACGTGACATACCTATTGAATAAAGTTCCAACTAAGTCTGTTACTACCACTCCATATGAAATATGGAGTGGGAAGAAACCCTGTCTTAAGTATCTTAAGATATGGGGGTGTCCTACTTTTGTCAAAAAAATTCATCCGGACAAGCTCGAGGTAAGCTCAGTATTGTGTAAGTTTGTGGGATACCCCAAGAATTCTAAGGGGTATTTTTTCTATTACGCTGAGAAATAAAAGGTCTTTGTTTTTCATCATGCCCGCTTTATGGAAACTCAATTTCCGGAAAAAGAAATTAGTGGGAGCGCAATAGAGCTGGAAGAAATTCCAGAACCATAAACTATTACTGAAGACTTAGTAAAACCTGAAGTTTCAATAGAACCGGACGTACCTATGCTACTTCGCAGATCTAGTAGGCAGTCTCATTCGCGTGAGAGATACTGCAGTTTTCTAGTAGACGGGGATCGAGAGAATTGCATCATCGAAGATGATGAGCCAACTAGTTTTCAGTAAGCTATCACGAGTAGAGACTCGGTGAAGTAGCTGGTACTATGTGATCCGAGATGGAATCTATGTACACCAATAAAGTATGGACTTTGGATGTTGCTCCTCCTGGGGTAAAATCCGTTGGATGCAAATAGATTTACAAAAAGAAGATGGGTGTAGATGGACGGGTAGAAACCTACAAAGCTAGATTTGTTGCTAAAGGTTTTCGTCAAAGACCGGGATTGGACTATGACAAAACTTTTCACCAGTGGCTATGGTTAAATCCATTCGAATCCTATTTGCCATTGCCGTCTTCCATGATTATGACATCTGGTAGACAGATGTTAAAACCGATTTTCTAAATAGAATTCTAGAATAGTGTGTTTACATGGATCAACCAGAGGGTTTCATAGACAGTGGGAGCAGCGGAAAGGTGCAAGTTGGTTAAATTCATTTATGGATTAAAGCAGGCATCGCGGAGTTGGAATATCTGTTTTGATGAGACGGTCAAGGAATTTGACTTTATCAAAAATGTAGATGAAACTTGTATTTATAAGATGATTATAGGGAGAACTGTGGTATTTCTCATTTTATACGTAGATGACATTCTTCTGATAGGAAATGATATTCCTATGCTATAATCGGCCAAGCTGTTCTTGTCACAGAAATTCTCTATGAAAGACCTGAGTGATGCCTCGTACATTCTGAGGATTAAGATCTATCGTGACAGATCTAAAAGAATGTTAGGGCTTTCACAGTCTAGGTACATAAACACCGTACTAAAGAGGTTTAGTATGAAAGATTTCAAGCGATGTAATTTACCCGCTTGTCACGGAATCACCCTCTTCAAAGAGATGTCTCCCAAGACTGATGAGAAGAGGGCTCGCATAAGCATTGTACCCTATGCTTCGGCGGTAGGGTCGATAATGTATGCGATATTATGTACCAGACCAGATATAGCTTACACACTTAGCATCGTAAGTAGGTATTAGTCCAACCTAGGTGAGAAACATTGGATAGCAGTAAAGAACATTTGTAAGTACCGGAGAAGGACTAAGGAGATGTTCTTGGTGTATGGTAATGTAGACCTCCAGATCGAAACTTTTACCGACTCTGGCTTCTAAAGTGACAGGGATGACTCTAAATCCATCTCGGGTTATGTGTTTACCATCAACGAAGGGGCGGCCTGTTGAAATAGCTCCAAACAGGACACCGTAGAAGACTCGACAATGGAAGCTGAGTACATCGCTGCTATCGATGCCGCAAAAGCGGCAGTCTGGATGAGAAAGTTCATTTCTGAACTTCAGATGGTTCCATCCATTGCTGATCCAATACCTTTGTATTGCGATAACAATGGAGCCATAATTTTGGAAAAGGAACCACGGTCCCATCAGAAATTCCGACATATCTTGAGGCGGTATCACCTGATCAGGGAGATCGTAGATCACCGGGAGATCGAGGTGCGGAGAGTATATACAAAGGACAACATGGAAGATTCATTCACCAAGGCCATTCCTTAAATCCAGTTCGAGAGACCGTTCAAAATGTTGGGAATGCGGTTGGCCAGCAACTGGCCCTAGTGCAAATGTTGGGTACTCAATATGCCAATAACAGGCTTTAGTGAAAGTGGGAGATTGTTGGATATGTATTCTCTAGAGGCCTTCATTGTATATGATACTAGGGGTATGTATATACAAGACATTCTTGCTCGATATGATAATATGCTATTGGGTTTGCTTTTATCTTAACATGTGTATATGTTTTAGTTTTTATTTCATATCATTTATACATGTTGATAAAGCCCGTAGAATCATTGCTTGACTACCAGCGTTATGATGACACTCATACTTGTGGGAGCTGGGTAATCGATAAGCAAATTCTTAAATGTCCTTAGTCGTGGGAGTATCGAGACTGTACATCGATACTCCAAAATAGACTAGTGTATACATTTCTAGATCCTGACGAGGGGCGATGGTTGGTCCCGCAACCATTAGTGTGATGCACCTAAGATTGTATGCAGGTGCCCACTGAGGGTGAGTATACTGAATGGACTCGCCGAGAACTGGCTAGATGGTATAATACATGTCACGCACCGCTCCCCAAAATATGGAATACTGGAGACGACTAGGCCGGCCATGCTCTTACGGTCAAGGAATAACCTGCCGTAGTTGCACTTCGACTTCTAGCATCACATGGTAATCAGTAAATACAGCACAGAAGTAAAGGAAACACATCACTAGTTTATGACACCAACTTTCATTGTTCACAATTTACAACAGAACGAAAGAAAAGAAACTACTAACCAAGTGCGAATACAAGGTTGATTTATGGAAAGCGGTAAAGTACTGAACGCATGGCGTCTAGATCTCTGCGAGCTCGAAGGGCAGGTCTGACTCCTGAATCCGGTCCTCTTCAAACTCTGAGCATGCATACTCAGGTCGTCAGGACGACACAATAACAATATTATAATAATAACAACTAGGCAAGGAAATAAAGTAAAAATGGTGGAGACAATAAATGCAGGTAATTGGTATGCCATTAAACAATGCAATGTATGATCTGTGTCCCTATCGGTCTCTAAGTCATTTTTGAAATCGAGTTTTGGAAAGGAATGATAATGTTTAACGAGGGTCTCGTACGTACCCGAGACTATGGCCCACTGTTGCCCGGGACATAACCTTATGAGCCGGACCGCTAGGTCCAAACCTAATAAATATAAGAGTCATAGTTCGAATGATCATCCTCTAAAACACTAACCTCGCTAAATACAAGTTCCTTTCCTCTTCGATTTCCCCTATTTTTTTAGGTTTCACTATCTATGAGTATAGGCTAGTTGTGAACAAGTACGCATCAATAACACTGCTTTATTCGCTATTCACTGTATTGTTCACTGTCATGAATCGTTCACTTTTATTGGCGTACTCGACACATCTAAACCGATACTCTTCACGTTCGACAATGCACTATTCACAGAAAATTCATAAGGACGCTCACTATCACTAGAGGTATTGTAGTCAGGTAAAAAAATGTGAATCATGCCGCTAAACAATTTGTATGCAAACTAGTCATTATGCGTCTCATGAAATTATATAAATCGTATTAAATCATACGTTCAGGATTAAGTAAAATGATACAAAAGCGGTAATAAGTAAACTCAGTCAGAAGTTTAACGAAATTGGTTTCAAGTGAATCAGGTTTCGGGTTCGCAAATTATAGTCATTTCATTTTAAGTGTCCCCTGCTGGAAGTTCAGTTCCTGAACTGAAAGTCCATTTCATGACACAGTTTTCACCCTGTTGGGATCAAAATTAGGAGACGCTACAGTTGGATAATATTTAGGTTCATCAGTTAGGTTTCCAACGCTCTAGATGGATCGATAATATCCACTGTGTGCTGGGAGTTATGTATTGTTTAATCAGGATATACGTTATGTCCCTGCTTGGGACCGCAATACATACTGACGGTTTAAAATGTGATTAAAATAGTAAACGAAAGCAAAAGCGAACGAAACCACTTCCAATAGTTATTTAAAAGATTTATCTTCGCTGTGGTATGGGGTTCCTCATAATATGGGGTTCTATTTCGTCGAGTCGGCTTCGATATGAGCCCTCGAACACCACATTCCAGTGTGTAACCAATTTATTATGATTTTCCCAAAATTCAGGTACGGAAGTTTTCAGATTCGACGAATCTAAATGGGGATGACATTTCACGGCGTTAAAGTCCGTATTTTCAAGCCAATTCTTAAAAAAGTATTCGTTATCACTAGGGTAATCTGTTATGCTTAATTTCCATCATTTTAAGAGCGTTTTCAGATTATGGTTTATATCGAACACTTATAATAACGTTTGATTCGCAACCGAAATGAATACATTATAGCAGGTAGCAAGTGTTTGAACTTGCCTGACGACGATCGCTGGTCATGAAGGTGATGATGGCGGTCCGGTACTGGATGTGGTGGTGACACCAGCGTAGCACGGCACGACACGGGGGTGGGTCCGATGGTGGTGTGGTGCCGGGTACGGAGTGGGTGCTGTCGTGGAACGAAGGTGGGCATGGTGCGATGCGGGAGTGGGTCCGATGGTAGTGTAGTGCCGGGTACGGAGTGGGTGCTGTCGTGGCACAAAGGTGGGCACGGCGCGATGCGGGAGCGGGTCCGATGGTGGTGTGGTGCACGGGTCGAGCTCAGCTAGAGGACACAATGATGGCACTGCGGATCGTCTTGGCCGTGGAGCTCGGGTGCAGCGACGGATCTGACGAGGTGGGGAGCTTGGCGAGGGGGTGTGCAGGCGAGGGTGCTCGGGGAAAGTCGAGGTCGGGGAACTTCTCGTCGGGAAGAAGGGGAGAGGAGGAAGATGAGGTGGCGGTGAGGGCGCGGAGGCGACAGGGTCGGAGCTCCGGCGAAGTGATCGGCGGTGAAGGCATAGGCGATGGCTGCAGTGGTTGTGGGTAGGATAGGTTCTTTTTTTTGGCGAGGTTCTTGCTTGAGAAGGATGGCGAGGCGAGCTCGGGGGGGAGGGAGATGTCGCGGGGTTTTGTAGGGGGAGAAGAGAGAAACGAGGTCGAGGGTGGAGGTGAGGTGAGAGCAGGCGACGTGGGAGTTCGGGCATGGGCGCGATCGTCGCGGCGTGCACGAGGGAGCCGCTGAGGGAAATGGCGGGAAAAAAACGAGCGAGGGAGAAAGAAGAAGTGGAGGGGTGAGCGGGTCGGGTTTGGGTTTAGAATTTAGGATTTCTTATAGAGTTGGGTAATAGTTTAATAAATAAAATATTAAAAATATTTTTAAAATGTGTAAAAATTCTAGGAAAAATCTTAAAAATAAATATACGGACGCTAGGGATTTACATCATACTCTCCCTATAAAAATTTCTTCATTGAAATTAAAAACGAAAATAACGGAACAACAACACTATACAAACAGATGCAGAAAACGTGCACGGATATCCTTCTCGCGTTCCCAGATAGACTCTCCTGGAGAACGACCATCCCAAGAAACTCGAACTAAGGGAATCACTTTGTTCTTCAGCACCTTCTCTCTGCGGTCGAGTATAGCAATAGGCCACTCCACATAGGTTAAATCGGCACCCAAAGTCAACTCAGAATGATCGAGAACATGACTGTCATCTCGAACATAGCGCCGCAACTGTGACACATGAAATGTGTTGTGTACGCCCGCTAACGATGGGGGTAAGGCAAGACGGTAAGCCACTTCTTTTACTCGCTCCAATACCTCGAAGGATCCGATGAATCGGAGATTGAGTTTCCCGCGACTTCCAAACCTGATAACACCGCGGGTAGGTGAAATCTTCAGAAACACATGATCTCCGACCTCGAATTCTAGCGCTCTCCTGCTGGCATCCGCCCAACTCTTCTGTCGGTCCTGATCTGTCTTAATGTGTTGTCTGATCATCTGGACCTTGTCTATCGTCTAAACAATAAGTTCGGGGCCCAGTAATTTTCGTGTTGGGGTCAAAAATTGCACCCCGGTTGACCAAGTCAAAGTCAAGGTCAACCCCAAGCCAGGTGGGCCCAAGCCCAGATCAAGTGGGCTCATGCCCAAGTCGAGTCCGAACATGAAGCGGCCGGCCCTCCCCTATGCAAATAAAAAATCATGTAATAAATAATTTTGATGTAATTTTTTTTTATGCATGAATGTAAGAAAATGGGCATGAAGCCAAATTTTTGTAAAACCCATAGCTCATGGGCAAAAGAAAAGAGCACATGAGGCATGAGATGGGCAAAATGCCATTTTGTAAAGCCCAAGTGGCTATATATAAATGTGTAAGCCTATATAAGGCAACATGACGATGAATAAAACATAACAATTCATTCTTCCCAAAAACTAGGGTTTGTGTGCCTCCTTCCCCTTTCTCAAGGGTCTAAAACCTTCTTCCTCTTTTGAATTAAATCGAGAGTTTAACTCTTCCTTTTTCAAAAAGAAGTAGTTTTTCACCACAAAACCCACCAAGGAGAGCTCGAATCTCCCATCAGATCTCTGAAAGAGGAGATTTTGAATTTCACTCCCCTTTCCCCCAAGATCCGGCCAACCAAGAGGAAGAAGGAGACTCATCTCCAAAAATCCCACGTTGGGAGGATCCAAGGCTCAAAAGAAGAGCTAAAGATTCCTAGGAGTTTAACTCCTTTCTAGATCTGTTGAAGTTTAACTCCATAAATTATATTTCTGTTAGGAGTTCAACTCCAAAACCCCTTGGGAGTTCAACTCCCCAACCTAGGGGCTAAACCCCTTCCCGCTGGTGTTCTTCGTGGTTGCGTGCCGCGCACGTGACCCGCGGGCGTCCAGCGGTCGCGTGCCGCGCACGTGACCCGCGGGCGCGTGCATGACACGTGACCCGCGGGCGCTAAAGCGCCCAATGGTCGCGTGCAGCGCACGTGACCCCGGGCACTAAAGCGCCCACGTGCACGCACGTGACCCGCGGGCACTAAAGCGCCCACGTGAGCGCACTCCCCGCAATCGCGTGCAGCGCACGTGACCTGTAGTCACGTGCAAGGAACGTGACCCGCGGGCACCATAGTACCCACGTGCGCCCCACGCGACCCGCTCAGCGCCTAGAGGTCGCATGCAGCGCACGTGACCCGTGGGCGCCTCGCGGTCGCGTGCTGCGCACGTTACCCTCTGGCACCCAGCGCTCATGTGTTGCGCACGCGACCAGCGAGCGCCAAGCTCTCACGCGCCAGGCACGTTCCTGTGGGCACCATGCGCCCACTTGCCATGCACACGTCTTTAAAGTGCTCCTCCCCCCATTTTTTATGCACTCCACAGTAAACACTATCCCCCGTTAGAAAAAATTTCTAACGGGGCGCTGCCCCACACCCTGCAAGGGGGATGCTAGCCCTCTTGACCCCCAGCCCGCTATCCGGATAGCGCGACCCCCGTAAAAACTCTGCGGGGCCACCGATATATCCCAAACCCCTTCAAAACACAACACTGCACATTGAGTTCGCATGACCTTTTTGACCCGTCAATCGGAGGTTCTCTCTCTCCAAAGGTGGGGGGTAATTAACGGCAGCTTAGTCCGCGGCTGCCGGAGATTCGGATTCCCACAATCAATAAACCCCAGCCTACCCTAGGCAAGGGAAATCTGTAATGCGCCTGACAAGCGCGCGCGTATTCCCACCTCAATGGGGTGACAAAAAACACCCTACACTTCGCTCACCCACGTCATCTTAACAAACAGGGGATCGATATTTCCATCCGTAAAGTGCTTCGAATGGAGCCATCTGGATGCTAGCTTGGAAACTGTTGTTATAAGAAAACTCCACCAGATGAAGGTGATCCTCACAATAACCCTGGAAGTCTAGCATGCAAGCCCTCAATATGTCCTCGAGCGTCTGAATAGTACGCTCGGACTGTCCGTCCGTCTGTAGATGGTAAGCCGTACTGAACTTGAGACGTGTACCCAAACTCTCCTGCAAGATCTTCCAAAAGTGCAAAACAAATCTGGTGTCTCGATCTGACTCTATACTGACCGGACTCCATGAAGTCGCACTACCTCATGCATGTATTTCTCTGCAAGCGACTCTGTCGACAGTCCTGATTGATCTCAAAAAATAATTAGTAACCGCGATCAAGAACGGCGTCGCTTGGTAGCTAGCCGGTGAGTACGGGTCGGTCCACAGGGATGTTGTGAATTTCCTAGTCGCTCTAACGAGTTAATTCCGATTGGTGTCGGATTGATTAAATCTAAAAACTAAATCTATCTAGATCTAAATTATGACTAAAGCTTGTTAGGGTTAGCTTTGGGGAAGGCTTTTGAGAGATGAGATCTCTCATCCCTTTCTTGCCCATCACATATAATCAATAGGACTCCATGCATACATGCACACACCGCTCCCTACGGCACCCTATCCCACGAGGTAGCGGTGATACCGTAGTATAAATGCCCGGTTGAGCATGTTTTCCATGAAAGTTAGGGTAAGGATTGATAAAGGAAGGACAAGAACCTAGAGGAAGAAACATCTTCCCGAATGGATCTAATCCCCTTTATTAATAATTACCATAACACCTCATAGATCTTAATTTGGGTATAGAAAGCGGTGAGATTTATTTACATTTCCAAACCTACCCTAAAGCTAACCCTAGCAAGATTTAGTCATAATTTAGATCTAGATCGATTTAGTTTTTAGATTTAATCAATCCGACACCAATCGAAATTAACTCGTTAGAGCGATTAGGAAATTCACAATATCCCTGTGGACCGACACGTACTCACCGGCTAGCTACCAAGCGACGCCGTTCTTGATTGCGGTTATATAAATTCTTTGATCAATCAAATGGCGTCGTTGCTGGGGATGGCGTGTTATTTCCTTTTTGCAATTTCGGGTTAATATAAAATCATAAAAATCATTAAAAAAAACTGAAAAATCAGAAAAATATAAAAAATTATCATCTTTTATTTTGTGAAGGGTATTTTTTGTTTGAATTTTGCAGGATCTACAATCGAATTCGGATCTGGAAATATCCAGAGATCGAAACAGAAAAAGGCAGATCTGAACAACAGAGGATTTTACCAAAAGAACCACAGAAGAAATCTGAAGAAGTGATCAGCACCAGACACCGTGGAACCGCCGTTGTAGGCCTCTTCAGACCGCGGAATCGCAGCGACGTGGTGACGTCATCGTGTGAAAAAAATCTTGGGAATCGATCTGACTATTTCACCGCGGAAACGCGGCAGTAACCCCTCTTTGGCGGCGGAAACGCGGTTGTAAGGAAAAGTCATCACGTGGAAAAATTTCTGTGAGCTTTCTCTCTCCTCCTCTGCAAATCCCGATATATCTTTTATCAAATCTCCTGCAGGATTCTTTGCGCCATTTGATTCCCGGCAACGGCGCCATTTGATTCCCGGGTTCGATCCCCGGCAACGGCGCCATTTGATTCGTGTGTCAAAACTATTTCTAAACCGCAATCAAGAACGGCGTCGCTTGGTAGCTAGCCGGTGAGTACGGGTCGGTCCACAGGGATGTTGTGAATTTCCTAATTGTTCTTACGAGTTAATTCCGAATGGTGTGAACGGATTGATTGATTAAATCTAAAAACTAAATCTATCTAGATCTAAATCTTGCTAGGGTTAGGTTTAGGGTAGGTTTGGAAATGTAAATAAATCTCACCGCTTTCTATACCCAAATTAAGATCTATGATGTGTTATGGTAATTATTAATAAAGGGGATTAGAATCATTCGGGAAGATGTTTCTTCCTCTAGGTTCTTGTCCTTCCTTTATCAATCCTTACCCTAACTTCCATGGAAAACACACGCAACCGGGCCTTTATACTACGGTATCACCGCTACCTCGTGGGATAGGGTGCCGTAGGGAGCGGTGTGTGCATGTATGCATGGAGTCCTATTGATTATATGTGATGGGCAAGAAAGGGATGAGAGATCTCATCTCTCAAAAGCCTTTCCCAAAACTAACCCTAACAAGCAAGGAGACTACTCGCTCATTAGGGAATTGAAGAACATGCTATATATCTATCTAGGGCAAGGAATTAAATCTAAACTAGGCCAATTAAAGAAAACTACTTACTTTACAGATGGCTCTCTCCAAACATTTACACAGGGTTGTCAGATCTGAATAGATGAAATGAAAAGAGGCATCAATGCTCTCCGAAAGAAATCTGAATTTTATTAATGAAAGGAGGCATACCTCAAAAGAGGTATTTGGGTTTCTATTTATAGGACATAGAAATCCTAGGTTACAATTGACTCGCACATCTGCATTTTACAAAAATACCCCCTAAGAAAACACCTAGTCAACTATCGCGCACCGCCACAGAATTTCTCACCGACACGGGCGCTATATGGCCGCGGATCCGCGGCCAAATAGTGGGCTTGTGGGCTCCACTTTTCTGGGGCTATTCTGGGGCATGTTTACTTCAAGTTTCTTCAGTCTTTTTCTCAGATAGGCTTCTAGGTTTCTTCCAGATCTTTTCAGTGAACATTGTAGTGGACTTTTGCCGTTGCTTCGTAACGAAGTCTTGAATCTTGTGCTGCCTTCTACTTTGTGAACTGTTCTTCGTGTAGGCTTTATCAAGATTCTCTGTTTGTTGGTCGAAGTCTCACTTTTGCATCGTCTTTTGTCTTTTTTCACTGTTTTTATTCCAAGAACCTGTAATCTGCAACTAAGTAGCAGACATGGGTCAAAAGCACCTGTTTATTTGTAAAATAACTAGGACCGGGGAATATAATAATGCAATATTATGGTATGAACAAGTCCCACCCGGAAGGGTATAAAGTGTGCAGCTTTTGTAAAACGGTCGAAGATAACCAAAACGGCGTTGTTGCCCCTTTGGCTCCGTGGTAAGGCAGCCAAAAAATCCATAGTGATGTTCTCCCACTTCCACTCGGGTATCGAAAGCGGTTGTAACAGTCCAGCTATTCTCTGGTGTTCTGCCTTTACTTGCCGGAATACTAAGCACTTGGATACAAACCGTGCAATATCTCGCTTCATCCCGTTCCACCAATAGTGTTGCTTTAGATCTCGATACATTTTCGTGCCTCTCGGATGCACAGAATAAGCCAAACTATAAGCCTCAGCTAGTACTTCTTCTTGAACATCCCTCTTGGGAACGCAGAGTCTGCTATCGAATCTCAGAGAACCGTCTCGATGTATGAGTAAGTTTGTCCTTAGTCCGGCTTCCACCCACTCTCTGAACTTCTGCAATCGAGGATCATCAGCTTGCGCAGCCTTAATGCGATCTACAAGAGAAGACTGCACCTGTAACTGCCTGTTCATAACAGAAAACTGCATTTTAATACCGCTCATTTATTATCTATTTTATTATATCGGTGCTATTAACCTGTGTCTGCTCAGTAATTACAGATTACATGTATTAGTGATAAAACACTGGAAAACAAACTCAATATCACGGATATAGCGTTTGGGAGCCGACACTGCAAACAGAACAGAAAACCGACCGATATCCAAAGAGCTTTTTTGCAATAAACAAGTGTGCACACAATTTTTAGTCCAACACAATACATGTGTGCCACTAGCTCTTTGACATGGACCATATGAGGGTTGCCCTTGCATAATTCATGCAAGTGGGCACATGTGTGGTGTGATGGGTAATAAATGCAAAAAGTTTTGATGTGATATTGGCATCAAGTTTCCCTCCAATTCTCTGCATGTAGATCAGGTTATTTTAGACAAATCAAACAGCACCAGGATGATATTGGAGTTGACACAAGACCACCATATGAATACGAGCCTCAGTGCTCGGTTTTGGACCGGCGACACCCCATGAAAATCCGAGCTCGCCGGCCCCCCTTGCGCAGTTTGTCCCCATATTTTCCATGTCCCTTCCTTGCAGTCACATCATCTCATTCTTATTACTTGTTTAATCTTTTTTGGTGCCTATAAAAGCCAGATCAGTGAGCAAGGGAAGGCCTCTCTCACATAGTGTAACATATACTCTATTTTTATAGTTTCTTTTGTTTTTGATTTAGGCTTGAAAGTGAGTGGGCTATCACCTGGTTTCTTCTTCTTCTTCCCTCTTGAAGCTTTCTCTTGAGAGCTTCATTATGGAGGTTGAACAAATTACCAATATTTTGTACCTCAACTTCAAGTGTTAATATATTGCTTTTTTATTTGCTTTCTTTTCTTTACTTGCTTTGCTTTTCTTTTCATTATTATGTGTAACTAATCTTCTTTGGTTGTGGTAATGGTGAGGAAATGAGATGAAAGGCGTTGCCTCCTCCTCCTCTTGTGATTGTTTAAAGTGTTTAATTTTGATTGTAAGCTTAAGATTGCTAAATGGAAATGTTCGATATGATATGATCATTTTGATGGTTATTTGTAACCTTTATCTCATATCCTATTCCTTCATATCACCATTTGCAAGGTTAAACTTAGAATCAATTGTGTGTTAAACTCACTAAGTAGTTGAGATATGATATGTTGCTTATGTTTCTTGACACCTTTCATTCAAGCATATACCATAAACTCTCACCAGCCTACTTGGCAAGTGTAATACCTAGTTTTACTTCTTATTTGCAAATTGATGTGTATTGATGTTGTATGCTTGCTAACCCATGTGTTTAGTATTGATACATCATGCCTGGACATAAAGATGGTAAGTGAGAATGTAACGGAATCGTTTCGTATTTACATCGCATATCGGAATTTGATGATTTGTGCTTCGCAACCGCCTTGACAAGTCATGCTTCATGCCGGGATCGATGTAAAGACAGACAACTCATGATCAAAGGAGCGTCGAAGGAATCTTCGTGATTCGACCTTCCGAGCTAAAACCACAACCATTTCTTTCGTATCTTCTTTTTCTTTGTTTCCGTATTCTTTATTTTAGTGACAAAACCAACCCATTCGTTATTTATTGAACCTTAAACAACAAGACCTAATACACAATTCCCTGCGGATCGACCCGTACTTGCCGGCTTGCTACAACGCGCCGTGCACCTGCGGTTTATAAATATTAAAACGAGAACGATCTCGCGTGTGCATTCCATTTCCTTAAAATCATATCTGTTTCCAAAACAGACGCGTTTGCGCGCGTGGGTGAGTTCCCAACAAGTTTTTGGCACCGTTGCCGGGGAATTGGTAGTATTGGGTATTGTTATTTCTGGTTCTTACTAACTCACTAACTTTTTAACTCAATTTTTTTCAAAACTAACACAAACTAACAAATTCTTTTCAGTTTGTTCTCTGTCTTTACAACCTGCTAGCATTCTGTGATTCAACTGAAAAATCAAGTTATACCATAAGAGCACTTAGCTATTCTAGAGAACCCACAAAAAATTGTTTTACCTAACTCTTAGACAAAACCGGCGACATCAGTAAAATGTCCGATGTCGCCGGTCTGTTTGTTTGAATTTGGGTTTTTTCTTTTTTGGTGATCTCCAGTGCAGTGTTGGTATTCTAGTGGTATTGTTTGATTTTTATAATTTTTAGTATGCGGGAATTGGGGCAGATATAACGCTTTTGACACTAAATATCGTATTTTTCCGACATTTCAGTTTTGAGGAATTACGACCAGCGATCATGCGGAGCGAGACTCAAATTCAATTGCAAAATGTTAGTGAAGTATAGTGCCAAAGATCTGGGTAGTTTGACCCGCGCAAGCGAACAATCAAAGACTCGGATCACTTCATAGGGGTTTTCTTAACCAACTCACATCGGTACGTATTTCCTAACACATTCCTCTTCAATCCGACGCATTCCACTATTCTATCTTCTGTAGGATTCTTCGCACAAGCTTGCCACCAATTCCACAGAGAACTAACCGTATTTTTTGCAGCGCTTAAATTTAAACTGAAAAAGAATTGATTTATTGATTGATGTCTTGAATTCTTTTATTAATTGCGTGATTGCATCTTAATACGGATTTAAGGGCAAAAAGACCAAACAAGATACGGTAAAGGATTTCATCGCCTTTTTCCGTAGCCCACAAATCACAAAACTACATTCTTGCATACCTACAGTAATTTAAAAACAACAAGAACTTTGACTCTAAGGACTTCGCGCTCATTAGAAAAAGTTAACTGTGTTTAGAACACCGCTTAACGGTATATCGTTCACGGGGTGTCTAGGTAAGTGTTCAAGAGAAAGGGTTATCTAATTAAGGAACTTCGCGAAAGTGTTGGAAAACCTCCCCTTATCTCTTGCACTTACCTGGCTTCGTGATCCGTATATCTTGAGCCCGTTTCTCGACACGGTTTTACTTAATCAATCAAGTTCTTGAGCAGATCTAGTTGACAACATAACTGTTAGGGATGTGATATTCTTTATTTTTGTGATATTTGTGAATTCTTGTTAATATGGGTGATACACGATTTAATTCAATTTTTCACGATTCTTATTCTTTTGTTTATACACAGTCCCAATTCGTTTGTTCAAATTGCCACGATTCTTCCCACATTCATGAAAACTGTACTTTTCCAGGGGGTAACCAACCGTTCCAGAGTTTTGCTAACGGTCATCCACCTAACACTCTTGAACCCAGTCGCACTTCAATTAGAGGCCTAATGATTGAAGATTTAGAGAAAGTGGTCGACAGATTGACTGCTTTAGTATCACCACCATCACAACCCTCCTTACCTGAAACAACTGACACATCATTAGGGTATGATAGTGAGATGGATGCTAGGTTGACCAGTTTAGAGAAGGGTATTGAAGTAATGACTGCGGTCGAGAATCAATCAGTTTCTACGCTAGCCCTATGCATACAGCAGTCTGAGCAATTGTTTCTTGCTCAAGCTAAATCATTGGCTAGAATAGAGGAACACACAAAACATTTAGCTGTGAGAATTCTAGGGAGTGAACACAGTCAATTGGAACCCAATAGTGTTAATGTTTGTCATCTAGGAAGTCACCCGAGTGAGATAAACAATCAATTGAATTTTGATGATTTCATAGATGACGATGCAATTGAATTGACTAAGTGTTATCAGGACACACAAGAAAAACCTCCTACTGATTTTTGCATTCCAATTTTAGAGGATGAATCTTGTGATTTTACGGGTATGGTTTGGATAGATTGTCAGAAGAGATCAATGATCAGGAACCCACAATTTTTGTATCACCTAGTGATATTGTTTCGGATGAAACATTAGTGTAGGAACCTATATTTTGATGACATATACCTATCCATTTGTACCTAGTGATATTGTTTCGGATGAAACATTAGTGTAGGAATTTATTTTTTGGATGACATATACCTACCCATTTGTGAATGTGATGAGGGAGAACTCGTATTGGGAATTGTGAGTTGTAATAATGAGAATATAATTATGGTAGATTATAGGGAGGAAGACAGTATTGAAGAATATTCTTTCATGCAGAGTTTTAAGGAAATATTTGCGGATGAACTGGATATTCTTGGTGAGTTTGAGTCAGGACCAATTTGGGAACATCCTAAGAACCTTTCTTTTGCTGAACTTTTTGAGGATGATCTCTAGATTTTGAACGAACTTGACTTTGGAACCCAACACGTGCTTTTTGAACATTCAATTCATCCAGGAAACAGTCCTTTAACCTCTTCAAAACTTCATCTTCACTTTCTGCGTCTTCCGATCCCTACTTTTAAACACCCATGCCCTTCACTAACATCTAACATATACCTTTTCTTTTTCTTTTTTCTTTTTATATACATATTCTTTTACCAGCCATTGCACTATATAGACAAAATCTTTAAATGGCTGGTATTAATTTCTGGACTAACCCAATCTTTTAACATGTATATGCTGTAATTAGTCTTAGGTTTTTTCTTTTTTTGAATAAAATTCTCACCCTGATATCTAAGTCTAGCTACCGGAGACGGGGGCAATGATGAGGATATCGTAAAACTCAGGTTTGGGGGTGAGCACTGCGTTTGTTTCGCTGCATCATGTGTATATTCTGCATTGCATGCTTATTAAAAAAACCCATAAAAATTGAAAAAATTCCCAAAAATATAAAAACTTTTTCATGTTAGCTTGGGGGGAAACTTAGATTTGAAGTCTGACGGTTCGGTTGATAAGTTAGAAATAACTAAATCCTTTTTGAGAGACTGACGACCCGAAAAATAACCCTACTTTGTGTTTAACCATAGCTGATATAGTCTTTTATAACACTTTACACATGTCGTATGTTTTTGAGAATTTGATGAAAGTCTGACATGTCTGTAAACTTTTAAAATTGATAAAAATCTTTAGGATCAAACAGGTTTGTTCTGAATTAAGTAATATCAAGAATAGTTCATAAAGTAAGGTGAATATAAAGGATATTATTGAGGTTTTAACAGAATCTATAAGTCTGAAAAATAACCCATCTGAAACCTTGTTGGAGTAATTACACACCTTATCCACATGTAACGTCTTTGGATTTAAAAACAAAGTGGCTATATCTCCGTTTACACCGAGTTCAGAATATTTTAAAATAAAAAGAGTCTTTTGTTTTGTGGCCTTGGTAATTTGGGTAATTAAATTCTTGGGGTGTCTCCACACCTAAGGCTCTAAAACCATTTGGTTTGGGAGTCATTGACCCAAATCTCGCTAAGTTTTCAATCGCCAAATAAAACAAGCTAAGCAAGTGTTCTCTCCGAGTTAAAAGTTCTCATGGTTCTTTATGGGAGAATAATCTTTGCGAAGATGAGTTTTCTATTAAAACAGTTTTTTCGCCGAGATATGAAGGTATATTTATAAAAGACGTTTTGCACGATAACGAAAGATGTGTATGGACAACAACAGGTGAAAGGTAGGAGAGAAAAATAAGACTTAAGTTCTCTGTTAAAAATGATATATATTCTGACTTGAAACCTAACTGGAGAATAAAACTTGAGAAAATCTTAACTCCTTTCAAACTCGTGTGATCCTTTAGAAGTCTATCTTAATCTGTAATTATGACATGACGACCCTAATCACAATTCTTAAAAAACTTATGGACACTATCCACACTATCACGTTAAGACGCATATGAGCTTATATTAAACAAATTTTGAGAAGTGAAAAATAGGGTTTGATGTTTCTAAATTAGGGTGATAGAACTTCTAGCTTTGATCTCTAACCATAAGATTAGAATCAACAGTTTTCGCGAACGCTAACTTGACTGGATTTTGTGGGTGTAATTCGCTGAAAACCCTCAGGAGACAACACTCCTCCTACTATGGACACCTGGAGGTTTAACGGCTTGTTGCACGTGCTCAGTGCAATCAAGTTCCCTGCGAAAGTGAGGCTAGGATTTTTTTTTCTCGGGACGAGCAAAAGATAAGTTTGGGGGGATTTGTTCATCACAGAAAACTGCATTTTAATACCGTTCATTCATTAGCTATTTTGTTATATCGGTGCTATTAATCAGTGTCTGCTCAATAATTACAGATTACAGGTATTCGTGATAAAACACTGAAAACAAACTCAATATCACGGATATAGCATTTGGGAGCCGACACTGCAAACAGAACAGAAAACCGACCGATATCCAAAGAGCTCTTTCGCAATAAACAAGTGTGCATACAAATTTTGGTCCAACACAATATATGTGTGACACTAGCTCTTTGACATGGACCATATGGGGGCTCCTTTCGCACAATTCATGCAAGTGGGCACATGTGGGGTGTGATGGGTAATAAATGCAAAAAGTTTTGATGTGATATTGGCATCAAGTTTCCCTCCAATTCTCTGCATGTAGATTAGGTTATTTTAGACAAATCAAACAGCACCAGGATGATGTTGGAGTTGACACAAGACCACCACATGAATACGAGCCTCAGTGCTCGGTTTTGGACCGGCGACACCCCATGAAAATCCGAGCTCGTCGGCCCCCCTTGCCCAGTTTGTCTCCATATTTTCCCCGTCCCTTCCTTCCAGTCACATCACCTCATTCTTATTACTTATTTAATCTTTTTTGGTGCCTATAATAGCCAGATCAGTGAGCAAGGGAAGGCCTCTCTCACGTAGTGTAACATATACTCTATTTTTATAGTTTCTTTTGTTTTTGGTTTAGGCTTGAGAGTGAGTGGGCTATCACTTGGTTTCTTCTTCTTCTTCCCTCTTGAAACTTTCTCTTAAGAGCTTCATTATGGAGGTTGAACAAGTTACCAATATCTTGTACCTCAACTTCAAGTGTTAATATATTGCTTTGTTATTTGCTTTCTTTTCTTTACTTGCTTTGCTTTTCTTTTCATTATTATGTGTAACTAATCTTCTTTGGTTGTGGTAATGGTGAGGAAATGAGATGAAAGGCGTTGCCTCCTCCTCCTCTTGTGATTGTTTAAAGTGTTTAATTTTGATTGTAAGCTTAAGATTGCTAAATGGAAATGTTCGATATGATATGATGATTTTGATGGTTATTTGTAACCTTTATCTCATATCCTATTCCTTCATATCACCATTTGCAAGGTTAAGCTTATAATCAATTGTGTGTTAAACTCACTAAGTAGTTGAGATATGATATGTTGCTTATGTTTCTTGACACTTTTCATTCAAGCATATACCATATACTCTCACCAACCTACTTGGAAAGTGTAATACCTACTTTTACTTATTATTTGCAAATTGATGTGTATTGATGTTGTATGCTTGCTAACCCGTGTGCTTGGTATTGATACATCATGCTTGGACATAAAGATGGTAAGTGAGAACGTAACGGAATCGTTTCGTATTTGCATCGCATATCGGAATTTGATGATTTGTGCTTTGCAACTGTATTGACATGTCATGCTTCATGCCGGGATCGACGTAAGGACGGACAACTCATGATCAAAGGAGCGTCGAAGGAATCGTCGTGATTCGACCTTCCGAGCCAAAACCACAACCACTTCTTTCTTATCTTCTTTTTCTTTGTTTCCGTATTCTTTATTTTACTGATAAAACCAACCCATTCGTTATTTGTTGAACCTTAAACAATAAGACCTAATACACAATTCCCTGTGGATCGACCCGTACTTGCCGACTTACTACAACGCGCCGTGCACTTGCAGTTTATAATTTTTAAAACGAGAACGATCTCGTGTGCGCATTCCATTTCCTTAAAATCATATCCGTTTTCAAAACATACGCGTTTGCGCACACGGGTGAGTTCCCAACACTGCCAAAACTGCCTGATTGCACTCGGTGTAACAACCTTTAGTTCGAGCTTCTGAAAATCCTCAATGATGCTCCTATGACTGGTCAATATCATGACCGCTGGCTTGCGACTGAGAGCGTCGGGTACGACATTTACTTTTCCCGGATGATACTGTAAGTCCAAGTCGTAGTCTGCCATTAATTCTAGCCATCGGCGTTGCCTCATATTCAGTTTTCTCTGAGTGAACACGTATTTCAGACTCTTGTGATCCGTGTACACTTCCACCTTTTCGCCTAACAAGTAATGTCTCCATATCTTCAGTGAAAAATCACTGCGACAAACTCCAAGTCGTGTGTTGGGTAGTTCCTCTCGTGATTCTTCAGCTGCCGTGAGGCATAAGCAATTACCCGACCGTGCTGCATCAGGACGCAGCCTAAGCCTTTCCCTGAAGCATCGCTGTGTATCACCAAACCACCTGAATTATCTGGCACTGTAAGAATAGGTGTCGTGGTCAATTTCTGCTTCAGTACCTCAAAGGCCCGAGTACATTCCTCCGTCCATACGTACGGTACTTCCTTCCGTGTCAGATTTGTCAAAGGTTCAGCGACTCGTTCAAAGTCTTGAACGAACCGCCGATAATATCTTGCCAATCCCAGGAAGCTTCTGATCTCGGCCACTGACTTCGGTGTCGGCCAATCCCTAACAGATTCTATCTTCGCTGGGTCCACTGAGATGCCTTCGCCCGAAATAATGTGTCCCAAGAACTGCACTTTGTCGAGCCAGAACTCACGCTTGCTCAATTTCGCTTGCTCAATTTTGCGTATAGCTTCTCTTCCCGAAGAATTTGTAGTACCGTTCGCAAGTGTTCGGCATGCTCCTCTCGGGTCTTAGAGTAAACTAGTATGTCGTCGATGAATACAACGACAAACGTGTCCAAGTATTTTGCAAATACTCTATTCATCAGATCCATAAATATAGCTGGAGCATTGGTAACACCGAACGACATCACAAGAAACTCATAATGCCCGTATCGGGTCCTAAAAGCCATCTTGCATATATCTTCGGCCGTTACTCTGA
Source organism: Agapanthus africanus (assembly GCA_030015575.1). Lineage (NCBI taxonomy): Eukaryota > Viridiplantae > Streptophyta > Magnoliopsida > Asparagales > Amaryllidaceae > Agapanthus > Agapanthus africanus. The sequence goes on along the minus strand of CM057341.1, from coordinate 749,413,562 downwards.
TATGGTGATAGCCCGAATGAAGATCCAGCTTCGAGAATATCTTGGCACCACCCAACTGATCAAATAAGTCGTCGATACGCAGAATGGGGTATTTGTTCTTTATCGTAACTCTCTTCAGCTCCAGGTAGTCTATACACATCCGTAGCGATTCGTCCTTTTTCTTCACCAACAAGACTGGTACACCCCACGACGAAGCGCTTGGGCGAATAAATCCTTTCTCCAGGAGTTCTCCAATTTGTTTCTTCAATTCTGTCATCTCAACTGGTGTTGTATCTGGAATCAAATCTATCATGAATCCCAAGACGCGGGGAGGTGGTAGACCTGGTAAATCTTCAGGAAACACGTCAAGAAAATCCCGAACGATTTCTGGTGCGGGGTTTCCATCAATTTCCATAGCCGTCAATGCCTTCGGTTTGGCTCTATACTTGGCTGGCTCCAAAGACTCGCTTCCTCCTTCAAAAATAAACTTTGGGTGATTGGGAATGCGGAAAGTCACATTTCTAGCTAGGCAATCAATAATCGCATGGAATGTACTCATCCAGTCCATCCCAAGAATTGCGTCATAGCTGCCAGTTCCGATTAAAAGGAAATTCGCATAGAATTCCCTGCCACACACTACAACTGGACATGATCTACATTCTCGACTAGATACTGTAACACCATTACCCATATGTATTTCCCAACCCTTGGTCAATGGTTCATGTGGTATGGAGTGTGTATCAATGAAATGGGCAGATATGAAACAGTGTGATGCTCCAGAATCAAACAGTACTCTAGCTGGCATAGAATGAACGAGTAGAATACCTGTAACAACTTCACCTGAGGCCTCTGCCTGCTCGGCGGTCAGGGTGAAAGCCCGCCCTTGACCGCGGCCTGTGTTGGTTTACCTATGTTCTAGTGACCTCTGCTGCTGCGGTCCAGACCCTCCCTATAGCTCTGTTCACTGAGGTCAACCACTAACCTGGTGCTGGTTGGATCCGCAAATCAAACACTATCCCTTGGCACGGCGACAGTCCTTTTGGGTGTGCTCGTCCCTGTGACGGTAGCCGCAGACTAAGGCTTTACTCTGTGGATGCTGCTGGGGCACGAAGAGACGCTTCATCTGCATTGTCCCTGGCAGGTGAATTGGTATGACCCCTCGGGACGATGTGTGAGTACGCAACGGAACTACTAGGGCCTTCCTATCACTCGAGCTGGGGCCCCTGAATTTATTGATTAGTTTCTCCTGAATTCGTGCGGCGTTGAGCACCTGTGCGAAAGTCTGCAACTCAAGTGACGCAATCAACTGTTGCAGCTTAAAGTCCAGTCCCTGCAAGAAACGTCTGGCCATGGTGTCCTCTAAAGCGACCATATACGAAGTGAATCGGCTCAGACGGTTGAATTCTGCCGCATACACGTCAACAGGGCGGCCGTTCTGCTTCAGTAAGATAAATCTTTCTTCCATCTCTGTCTTGACGGTGGGAGGAAAATAGTGGTCCAAGAAATACTCTTTGAACTTGCTCCACTCGATTGGCCCATCAAGTCCGCTCTCTTCGACGGACCACCAAGTACGGGTTTCGTCCTCCAGCTGGATCTTTATCACATTCATTTTCTCTTCATCGGGTACCCGTGCGGCCGTCAGTAGGTTCTCCACAGTGACCAGCCATTGTTCGGCCTCGAGTGGTTCGGCTAGTCCTGTAAACACAGCTGGGTGTAACCTCCGGAAATCCGACACAGTGCCAGTCTTGGCAGAAATAGCTGGTCTAGTGGTGCCCTCGGGGGCGGTAATGAGAGCGAAGGATCCCCTTAATGCGGTAATTTCCCTGTGTCCCTCGGTGAGTAGGTCCGTCTTTCTCTATTGGGCTTCCTCGAGGGTCGTCGGTACATTCAGGATCCTCTCTGTGCGATCCTGAGAACTAGAGTCCGAGGAGTGGTCGTTCGGGGACGTCATGTTGCTGGAAGATAGATGAACGGATATGATTAGATACAAGGATGAAAGTGAGAGATAGTGAAGTGAAAATAATATAATAAAGCGTAGTTAATGTTATCCCTTAATACTTCAACCTGGTTCTGATACCAACAAAACCATGTCATGCCCCGCTCCCCAAAATACGGAATACGGGAGTCGACTAGGCCAGCCATGCTCCTACGGTCAAGGAATAATCCTGCCGCAGTCGCACTTCGGCTTCTAGCATCACATGGTAATCAGTAAACACAGCACAGAAGTAAAAGAAACGCATCGTTAGTTTATTACACCAACTTTCATTGTTCATAATTTACAACAGAACGAAAGAAAATAAACTACTAACCAAGTGTGAATACAAGGTTGATTTATGGAAAGCGGTAAAGTACTGAACGCACGACCGTCTAGATCTCTGCGAGCTCGAAGGATAGGTCTGACTCCTGAATCCGGTCCTCTTCAAACTCTGAGCATGCATACTCAGGTCGTCAGGACGACACAATAGCAATATTATAATAATAACAAGGCAAGGAAATAAAGTAAAAATGGTGGAGACAATAAATGCAGGTAATTGGTATGCCATTAAACAATGCAATGTATGATTTGTGTCCCTATCAGTCTCTAAGTCATTTTTGAAATCGATTTGTGGAAAGGAATGATGATGTTTAACGAGGGTCTCGTACGTACCCGAGAGTACGGCCCACTGTTGCCCAGGACATAACCCTGTCGGCCGGACTGCTAGGTCTAAACCTAATATATATAAGAGTCGCTGTTCGAATGATCATCCTCTAAAACACTGACCTCGCTAAATACAGGTTCTTTTCCTCTTCGATTTCCCCCTTTTCCCCCAGGTTTCACTATCTATGAGTATGAGCTAGTTGTGAACAAGTACGCATCAATAACACTTCTTTATTCGCTATTCACTGTATTGTTCACTGTCATGAATCGTTCACTTTCATTGGCGTACTCGACACATCTAAACCGATACTCTTCATGTTCGACAATGCACTATTCACTGAAAATTCATAAGGATGCTCACTATCACTAGAGGTACTGCAGTCGGGTAAAAAAGTGTGAATCATGCCGCTAAACAATTTGTATGCAAACTAGTCATTATGCGTCTCATGAACTTATATAAATTGTATTAAATCATACATTCAGAATTAAGTAAAATGATATAAAAGCGGTAATAAGTAAACTCAGTCAACAGTTCAACGAAATTGGTTTCAAGTCAATCGGGTTTCGGGTTCGCAAATTACAGTCATTTCATTTTAAGTGTCCCCTGCTGGAAGTTCAGTTCCTGAACTGGAAGTCCATTTCGTGACACAGTTTTCACCCTGTTGGGATCAAAATTAGGCGATACTACAGTTGGATAATATTTAGGTTCATCAGTTAGGTTTCCAACGCTCCATAAAGATCGATAATATCCTCTGTGTACTGGGAGTTATGTATTTTTTAATATCGGGATATACGTTCTGTCCCTGCTTGGGACCGCAATACATACTGACGGTTTAAAATGTGATTAAAATAGCAAAAGAAGGAAAAAATGAACGAAACCACTTTCAATAGTTAGTTAATAGATTTATATTCGCTATGGTATAGGGTTACGTATAATACCATTTTTACATAGAGACATAAAAGCATTTCTAATCAAGTGTTGGCATGCAGTGCTTCTCTGGAATGCAGTCCAGTTCCGCACTCCCAACCAGTTTCCGTAATCGTTATAAAATAGAAACAGATTATAACCTATATGGGGTTCTATTTCGTCGAGTCGTCTTCGATATGAGCCCTTGAACACCACATTCCAGTGTGTAACCAATTTATTATGATTTTCCCAAAATTCAGGTACGGAAGTTTTCAGATTCGACGAATCTAAATGGGGATGACATTTCACAGCGTTAAAGTCCGTATTTTCAAGCCAATTCTTAACACAGTATTCATTATCACTAGGGTAATATGTTATGCTTAATTTCCGTCATTTTAAGAGGGTTTTCAGATTATGGTTTATATCGAACACTTATAATAACGTTTAATTCGCAACCGAAATGAATACACTATAGCATGTAGCAAGTGTTTGAACTTGCCTGATGACGATCGCTGGTCACGAAGGCGATGATAGCAGTCCGGTACTGGATGTGGTGGTGACACGAGTGTGGCACGGCACGACGCGGGTGTGGGTCCGATGGTGGTGTGCTGCCGGGTACGGAGTGGGTGCTGTCGTGGCACGAAGATGGGCACGGCACGATGCGGGAGTGGGTCCGATAATGGTGTGGTGCTGGGTACGGAGTGGGTGTTGTCGTGGCATGAAGGTGGGCACGGCGCGATGCGGGAGTGGGTTCGATGGTGGTGTGGTGCAGGGCTCGAGCTCGGCTAGGGGACACGATGATGGCACTGCGGCTCGTCTTGGGCATGGAGCTCGGGTGCAGCGATGGATCCGACGAGGTAGGGAGCTTGGTGAGAGGGTGTGCAGGCGAGGCTGCTCGGGGAAAGTCGAGGTCGAGGATCTTCTCGTCAGGATGAAGGGGAGAGGAGGAGGATGAGGTGGCGGCGGGGGAGAGGAGGAGGATGAGGTGGCGGCGAGGAGGCGACAGGGCCGGAGCTCTGGCGAAGTGGTGGTGAGGGCAGAGGCGAGGGCTGCAATGGTTGTGGGTAGGATTCTTTTTTTTTGGTGGGGTTCTTGCTCGAGAAGGATGGCAAGGCGAGCTCGGGGGGGAGGGGGAGATGTCGCGGGGTTTTGTATGGGGATAAGAGAGAGACGAGGTCGAGGGTGGAGGTGAAGTGAGAGCAGGCGACATGGGGGTTCGGGCATGGGCACGATCGTCGTGGCGTGCATGAGGGAGCCGCTGAGGGAAATGGAGGGAAAGAACGAGCGAGGGTGGAAGAAGAAGTGGGAGAGGGGTGGTGAGCGGGTCGGGTCTGGTAGGTTAGGTTAGGTTTGGGTTTAGAATTTAGGATTTCTTTTAGAGTTAGGTAATAGTTTAATAAATAAAATAATAAAAATATAAAAAAATGTGTAAAAATTCTACAAAAAATCTGAAAAATAAATATATGGACGCTGGGGATTTACAATACCTATCGTCAAATAGCAGTTCTCTTGTGACATGAGTATAGATAGTCTGTCGACCTGAGGTCGTCATTTGTCTCATGTGAGTTTCCATTGTGCTTTGATTACTACCCTAACATGGCTCTACTGAGTTGTGCAAACATGTTTTAGTTGGGTACAGTCCCGAGCCACATGGAGACAATGAGCGATTGTTAGAGATTCGTCTCTCCCGTTATAGGAAGTCGATGTTGCGCTGTGTTCGGTTGGCCAACACCATAAGTCCCTGACCAAGGCGGATTAAGAAGTACTGATAGTTAGATCAGTAGATTCTCGGATGGTCTTAAACCACATCGGCACGACTTGTCGGGTTATTAGGGGTCTGATGTTGTCTACCCCCTAGACCCGGCATGCGATACTCTCAGACGAACAGACCGGACTGTACGGAGATTGTCATGAACAGGCTTAATAGGAGTTCAGATGAGTTTGCTCGTCGGCCTTCTTTTTGACAAGTACCTGGGTAATCGTTACGTACAGCTAGTGCCACTGACGTGCTTATGGTTAAACCCACTGCCAGCGTACTGTCGAGTATTTAGAATCCTACATAGAGGGTTTTCTTGGTTCAGACGAAACAATATAGAAACCGTATGATTTTACATGCAGTGTTTCGATTATATACGTGTACTAGCTACACGTATTTATGTTCGGACGGATAATACTAGCGGGCTTAGGATTAAGCCGCATTCTAGTATTATATTATTGGATTATTTTCATCTCTTGCAATTCTTGGTACGAATATGGGTATGTATATACGGTGCGGGGTATTCTTGTATTTTCATAAGAGTGCTTGTAGAAGAAGACACATCATTTGTGTTAAGTCTATTTTGTTTAAATAGATAATGAGGTGGAAGGATGAGGTGTTATGAAAACATGGCTTGTTATTTTATTCATTCATTTGTGATAACTATTGAAACATGGTTGTATTATTATTATTATTATTATTATTATTATTATTATTATTGAAAAAGATATACTTCATAGTTTTCATCCTTAGCCATTCTTCAATCATTCTTGACTTGCCATTCTCTTTCCTCCTTTGCTCTCTTCTTCTTTCTCAAATCCTAACCCTCTCATGAGTTGAGAATCCTTAAGATTAATGAGATAAATTAATCCAATAAATATTCTCTACATCTACTAAACCACTTAGATTAGCAAATTAGGTGTTTTAGTTACCTCACTTTTGAGGTTAGAGCTTGAACTATAGACTCTCGGGTGGATCGTCTTTGACACAAGGAGGCCGACGACCAAGCTCGATCCCGACAAACAAGGAGCTCAAGAAAAGGATAAGAAGACCTGAAAGACTTGGATCACATAGGTATAATCACTTTCACAGTAGATTAGAATCTTATGTTGTTTTTCTAGTTAAGGCTTATGGTAGTTCTTGGATGATTAGTCGATGTTGTTTGCTTAAAATCGTTTTTTTAAAATTCTGCCTCTCTATAAACCTTGTGGAGTGTGCGACATCGACTTACAAACCTAGCATAAGGACAATAAAATTCAAGATGACCTATGGTTTTCATTAGAAGTGGATTTATATAACATTGTGGGTACGAAAAATATTTTCAACTTGTCTTGTTTAGTATCATGTGCACAATGCATAAGGTCTGGATTAGTTGTTTCCTACGATAGTTTAGAACTTCAATCTTCACTCGACCGGTTCATCCATATTGTTGGTCTCTATGTTCTAAACATAAACCGATCTAAAATTCATGTTAATTTGATGCCCTAAATTTTACATCTATATCATTTTACTTGTTCTGATATTGAAGAATTATCCACGTGTTTAGGTCTAGAATAGAACATCATATTAATTTGACACCTCTTTCTCATACATGTAATAGTCTTAACACTCGTACAAGTTTCATAACTTGCCATTGGTTTTATTTTAGAAAAACAACCTCCGAGAAAATTACAAAATTCAAATATACTTTTAAGGTTAAAGTCAATGTCTCCTGCTCGTTTCCCTTGAACAAATAGTGAAAAAGGAAGCATCATGCATACTGCCACACCAATAGCAAGATGCGCAAAGAGATCAATTTAATTAACTAGCAATGCTTAGTCATTTCATTAAATAATTTGGACTATTTATTAGCGGGTCACATACGGTTTATTTCATCTCAACTTGTTTTGGAATGCTATTCGGCTTAATAAGCGGTTTAAAAGGAAGCGTGCACATTTTCTTTCACTGTTTCTTTGAGCATATTTTGTTCATTGATCTAATGAAATACTTTAGAAGTCCAACTATAATTCTCTGGATATAAGTTCATGATCCATTGACTGTTCTATTAAATACCTTGGATGTGGGTATGTCATAGTTCATGACTATAGATCAACGAGCTTACATTTTCTAAACTGAGGAAATAACTTTTGATATCAAGACATGGTTCATTTCTTAAATAGTTCCTTGCATTAAGTGTAACCATAGTCACATAATTCGTGAATTATTCGCATAATTCGCGAATTTTTGATCAGCCAATATAATTGCCGAATTAATCGGCGGGCCGAATAATTCACGAATTATTCGCGAATAATTCATGAATTATTCCCGAATTATGTGAAAAAACAACGAATAATTCAAAAAACAGCAAATAATTCACAAAATCAAAACCTAGCGTCTCATATATTAATTTCTTGCTCGAAATCCTTCCCGAACATTTACCGAATCTTTCCCGAATACCTGTCGATTTTTTCCGAATAGTTCTCCGAATCCGAATTTTCGACCTCGCCGAATTATACCCAAATGACGAATTTGTGACTATGAGTGTAACTTCCAATAAGCTGCATGCAACTTCCAATAAGCAGCTACCTATAACTTCTAATAAGCTGCATATAACTTCTAAGCAGTTTCCTGTAACTTCTAATAAGTTTCCCGTAACTTCTAATAATTAGCTTGTAATTTCTAATAAGCTGTATGTATGTTCTAAGCAATTGTCTATAATTTCTAATAACTTGCATGTAACTTTTAATAAGCTGCATGTAATTTCTAAGCAGTTGCTTGTAACTTCTAATAAACTGCATATAACTTCTAACCGGTTGCCTGTAACTTCTAAGCAGTTGCGTGTAAGCTTTAACATAATCAAAAATATATCAACAATTTTTTACATCAACAAAAATACATCAACATCTGCTATATAAAATCAATAACATCAACAAAAATATCATTCATAACACAGTATCAACCAACATCGGCTATATAAAACTGATAAAATCAACAAAAATATCATTCATAATACAGTATCAGCCAACATCGGTTATATAAAATTGATAATATCAACAAAAATATCATTCACAATATCGGCCAATATCAGCGATATTGAAGTAAATACGTCAACAATTTTTAACATTCATTACACAATACTCATCATAGACCAATATCGGCAAAGTAAAACCAGTAATATCTAACCAATTTGTTATCATTCATAAAAACAAGTAACAATATCGGCGAATATCAATCAAATACAAATAGATGATTACATGTACGGATAACAAAGAGTTCAAAATTCGGCAAAAAAACTAAAACAATATCAAATCATTTCTTTCTCGTCCGTCAATAGAATTTTTATTACCCTTGATGGGGGATAAAGGTAAAGTGTTTTCGTTCTTGAGAAGAACGATTCCTTGCCTTAATGAATCAGTTGCCAACTCGATGCTATCTTTTGTGCAAATATCATTAGTACCCAGTTTTTCAAATTGTTGTATGCTATCAAAGAAATCCAACTCTCATGAGAACCATATAGAGATTCCTCAAAGCATTGTCGACACTCTCTCTCAGTTTCCCTTCAGAAACAGCATCAACCCTTCCTTGTGATAATTTCTTCCATAGAGCCCACAGTACAAATCCAAACCTATAAATCCCGACTCCAAAACATAAGGCGAGACTCAAGTTATTGAAAATAAAGCCTAATTAGTTAAGTATGATATAAAGAGGAGAAATACTAGATGTTATATTTTATTATGACATTACGAAAATCATGTTAAATCTATATACATTAAGCAACAATCTATATGACAAATAAATTAGGCGTGATCAATAAATTAGAAGATTTCAGTTATTACTCTTATACAACCTCTGTCCAGATTCTTCTTGCCAACAAACAAAATATACTTTTAGTTTCTTTATACTTGAAATAAAGCGAATAGGTAAAAGAATTTGTCCATGGGTTGAAAACTGAAAGCTCACCGGCCCTCGTCGTTGCGGCGACTGCTTCTGCTGTATAATTGAGCCAATGATGATACATGAAAATGGAGCCGAGCGAGTCATAATCCGAAAAAATGTAACTGGATTTAATATGAAAAAGAATAGAAAATAGGTTCTTGTTAATATAAAGTATGCAAACATTCAGAAAATGGAAAAACTTTGGTATCTCTAACCTCCTAGCTATATTGTTCTTAAACAAGAATCACTTTCGTACATAGATAGAATGCAAGTATTCATTAAATAAAAAGCACTTTATTTTTTTATATCTACTTTTACTCACCAACTCAAAACAAGGAACGCATTTAACCAAACGATATTGGAGAGTAAAAATAGTACAAAAATAGCCAACTATAATTATTTTCTTACAGGCTTCATTGTTCAAGATATGCGCCAAGTTTATTGCATACTCATGGAGGTTCCACTCATTACCAATGGTCTGCTTCATTAGTTTTGTATTAACGCATGAAGGAATCCCGTTGATCTTATTGAAGGAGCAGATCACACTCTTGCCATCGTCTTCCTTCACACACATCTCAAAAGGGCTATATGAAGTTACAGGCAAGTTTATAATTATGCAACAACAAATAATTTTGGGGTCGGCTATATGAAGTTACAAGTAAATGCTTAGAACTTAAAAGCAAGTGCATAGAAGTTATAGGTAACTAATTAGACGTTACAGGCACCTGTCTAAAAATTACAGACAAGTGTCTAGAAATTACAGGCAACTTATCCGAAGTTACAGACAAGTGCCTAAATATTACGGGCAACTAATAAGAAATTATAGGCAAGCGGTTAGAAATTAAAGGAAAGTGCATAGAAATTATAGGCAACTAATTAGAAGTTACAGGTAACTGCCTAGAAGTTACAGGCAAGTGCCTAAATGTTATATGTAACTTCTAACCATGTCACACCCCGCTTCCTAAAAGACGGTAGCAAGCACGTGACGAAGTCTGCAACGTATTTATTCCGAGAAGGTTCTTTCTTGAAACAAATACGCTAAGCGTTTATAAGTAATATAAAATATGACAAGAATAAACATGATAATGAAAATTCTAACAACTAGCTATTACATTCAAGATTTCACAGAGTTCAAACGGTGACAAAATGTCTTCAAACAAGATACAATAATATGACAAGGCCTTAACAAGAAGCACACTTATAGTAAAAGCTGGAATGAACATTAGAAATCTGCTTGCGATGAAAGCTGGTTGTACTCCTCTCCCGCAGGTTCCACCTCCTCTATCCCTAAGCCACTAGACGAACATTCCAACAAAAGAAAGAAATAGAATGGAATGCCCGTCAGCGAAGTTGCGCTCGGTAAGTCCCCAAAAGAGGTGTGGAATATATAAATAGGTGTAAGGCAACATGTGGTATAGCATGAATGGAAATCATGAGCATGTGAACAAGTATGGTAATGAACATAGCAATTAGATTGTTTGATGTGAAAAATTCATCGAATAATAAACATGCATTTAAATATTTATTTCAAGCTACAAGGAAGAGATCACCAAACATGAGATTAGAACTACAAGGATTAACAAAACAGTATGCAAAGTTCTCTACCATGTCGTAATGGCGGTTCTCGCAAAGAGTCCCTCCCCATCTGTCAGCGCCACGCTCGTCGGCAAAGGAAGACATGATAGCTCGCCGAGCCCGGATTTGACTCAACATGTGAATTGAACGGTCCCTCAGAGGCTTTGTAATCAAGCATGCCTCATGAACACAGTCGATTTTGTCCTCCGCTGCGTCAAGTATCGCTAGGGTCATCTCCGCCGGATGAGAGGGAATGTCGTTAAGGATGGCCAGAAAAATCATTCGGAGTCAAATAGAGCCGGCAGGAAAAGGAGATCCCCTACAAATCATGAGCTCATGCATCACCGTGTCACACTGATCATCCGTGAGAGCGGGATTCATCAGACGAGCAGCAAAACGAGGAATAATCTCCCCTATAGGCACCTCCCATGGCTATCGAGGAGCATCCAGGTGATCGCAAGACATGATTCTCTCTCTATGAAAATGAAAGAGAAGATGAATATTGTTTCAGATTATAAAGAGAAGCATTCAAGTCTTGGCATAGAAAATGTTGTGTATAGTGTCAGCTGGAACTATTTCCAAGCTCTGACTAAAAGAAAATGTTGGAAAAGAAAATGTTGACTCAGAAAAAGAAGAGAAAGAAGGTGAAATGAAACCCTCATAAAAAATAAGGCAGTGCCTCACGTTCTGGACACGTGAGTGTCGACGTGCAAAGCATGTGGATGTCTGTCTCTGATAGGATTAAATCCTAAGACAACGCCTCACGTTCTAGGCACGTGAGCGTCGTCGTGCAAAGCACGTGGACGCTTGTCTCTAATGGGATTAAATCCTAAGGTGGCGCCTCACGTGTTAAATACGTAAGCACCGGCGTGTAAAGCACGTGGATATCTGGTTCAGTAAGAATTAAATTCTTTGACTACGCCACGTGCATAACACGTGATCATCAGCGCCCAAGTTGAAGCAGTTTTGCTTCGGGTAGAATTAAATTCTAAATGGGAAAATATTTCCCTAAACAAGAAAGATATTCTCTATTAAACAGAGAGCCGTTGGATCAAACATCCAATGGTAGAATTAAAGTCAATTAGGGAAAAAATATCTGCTTGATCTTTCTAAACAAGAAAGATATACTCTGTTAAACAGAGAACCCTTAGATTAAAAATCCAATGGTGATTTTAAAAAATCACCGTTTGAATTAAAAAAATAGAATTAAATTCTATATATGGGAAAATATTTCCTTAATCTTGTTAAAAACAAGAAAAATATATTCTGTTAAATAGAAAGCTTTGGATCTAAAGATCCAACGGTGATTAAAAATCACCACCTGATTATGAAATCAGATTGAGATCTCTCAAATAAGGGATTTTTTAAACTAATCAACAATTTTTCCTCACCTATATAAATGACCCGAAACTTCATGTCTCAGGAAGAGAATCAACCCCATAAAGTGATTAAAAAAAAGCTACAACCGAGAATTTAATTCTCTGGCTGAAGAAAAAGCTCCTTCTTACTCCCTTTAAACCCTAGGTAAAAAAAGAAGAAGAGATCAAAATATCTTCTTTATCTATCGTACATAAATACAAGGGTTTAATCCTTTATAAAGAATTTAGTTCTTTATCTGGATCTGAGATCTGTATGACAAATTTTCCATAAGTTGAGAATTTAATTCTCATCGAGAAGATTTTGTTCTTCAAACTCAAGATCTAGGGGAAAAACTAGATATGAGAAAAGAAATATGAAGAAAAGAAATTGAATGTATATTCCAGAAATTTAATTCCTCTAAAACAGGGTTCAACCCTTCAAAGAACTTAGTTCTCGTAAAAAAAGGACAGAAGAACTTAGTTCTCAAAAACCCGATTCCAGATCTTCAAAGATAGAGATCTTGGTAATCATCAATGACCAAAACATCATTAATAGAAGTTTAACTTCTTTCAAAAAAATATATAATAATAAACAGAGATTAAATCTCCAAAAATCCAGCGCCTCACGTGCCTCACACATGAGCCCCCATAAATAAAGACTCGGCGCCGCACGTGACTCACGCATGGGCGCCTATCAGTAAAGATCTGGCGTCTTACGAGAAACCCACGTGGGCGTATAAAAATTGAAAAGCTGAAGTGCCTCACGTGATACCCACGTGAGCGCTGTATAAAAGTATTTAGCACTATATATCCAAAGTGTTTAAATGCTTAGCACTGATTGGGAAACGCCCAAGTCTGAGCACCTCACATGAGCGCCAGAGCAAAATTTGGATATTATATTCATAGTCAAAAGACTAAGTGTTTAGCACTGTTAGATTATAAAAAGCTTAAGACTGAGCCCAAAATTGGCTAAGTCTCTGAAATTTCCTTAAACCCATATTGTTCATTGCAGTCGAGCTCATACGTTATGTTGATAGATCTTAACAAAATTTAATGATCTTTAACTATATTTCTAAGTTGATTTTAGTATCATATAAGACTAACGTATTCTTAGTTAAAATAAATTGAGTTCATATACTTATATATTTAAGTTGATCTTAATCTAAAATCGGATTAACGGTCCTTGAATAAACAAAATATCTCCTGAACTGATGGAGCATACAATCTAGGTTCAAACCCAAATATATATGTACGGATTTGGACTAATCCGTGCCCTGCTGGCGACGACATAAACTTGTCTCCGTATACAATCCATGGGCAACCCTAAAATAAACCAAATATGACGCGACACGAAATGATCTGCCTGGAGCAAGAGAAAATTGTTATCACAACGCGATAACATAATTAACTATAAGGGCTTGCGCCTACAGAGAAGGGCATCTCCATAATCAAAAAACCTCTTAAAGATAGGAAATCTGATAAAGTCACGCTACAACGGTCGCATCTGTCCAAACTTCCGATATACGTTGCCATAAATCAATTTGGTATCTTTGGAGAGGTGGATGGATATATTCCAAATAGCATCTGCCCCCGTATTCTTGCTAGACGTCCTTCGCGTCTCGGTCCAGTTTTCGGCGGTAAACATAGATGATACTTTTGCATGGCAATATAGTATAGTATGTATTGACAACATAACCATGTAATAAGTGTATATAGTGAACATGAGGTGAATGTCAATGTGTCCTAAAAAGTCTCTACAAGGGTAAACTAACTAATGTAAGTTCAAAAGTGAATGTCAACCAATCTCAAAAGTGTTTTCGAACCCAAGAGTAGGGCCTTAGGAGCAAGGAATCACGGGCACAAATCAAGAGAGTGGTATTGGGACTCCAAACCGTAGAGGAGTCGACCCGATCAAGAATGTGGTATCAGGGCTCCAAGCTGTGAAGGAGTCGACCCGATTCAAGAGTTCATGTACTAGGGAGACTCCTGAGATTTCGTTGGATTCACACTCAAATTACCCCAATACCCTACGTATTTTAAATTACAGTTAACGTTACAAGTCTTGCCCGAAACCATGAATACATAAGAAGAGTACAAGTTTAAGTTTCAAATCGAGTTCAAGTATTCATGTCAAGTCATTATGTAATCATGGTTCGAGTCGAGTCAAGTCAAACATGCAATAGATTTATCCACACAAGTCATGTAGATACAACAAAATAAGGAATTATATAGCATGAGATGAGACAGGTATATTATTCAAGTAACAACCAGAAACAATGTTGTAAAGAAGTGTTATGTACGACTAATTACTCAAGTCAATCGACTTCGGAATATAAACGAAAAATATAGCTATAAGTGTTATGCAAATATGAGTTCAAGTCTCGCCTAAATACGACTACTGGTTTGGGAGATATGACCGTTTTCGTATCGTCGCGCAGAACAGATCATAATCTATCCAGCATTGTCACACATTTTTAAAACACAGTTTGAGTTAATATCCGTTGGATTTCAGGTTTCTATAATTATTAGAAACTTGTAGGTATTTCGATATATTTATCCAAACAACTAAATTCTGTGCGATTTGGATTTCTAAAGCTCTAGTTATGGTTATTTTAATATCAGAGTTTAAAACAGAAATTCTGATTTCTGGACAGCAACTATGTGTTATATTGAAGAGCATATATCGGGTTTTCTATTCATTTCTGGGTCACCGAATATACAGGAAAGTTATAGGTCTGTCAATTATGCATCTGTATATCTAAAGTTTGCCACGAATAGACATCGGGAGTTCGAGTTATGTCTTATTTAAAAACAGTACGTGAATGAGGGCAATTTTTATCCAGATTCATCGCTTAATTTTGTAACTCAGTTTTCTATAATTTACATCGATTTTCAGGAAATCTATATAACTAAGAAATTCTAGATTTTTCGATCTAGATGTCCAAAACATTTGAGTTTACTCAAAATGGATATCAGTAGACCGAGTTATGTGTTCTCGAAGGTGAATCATAAAAGTAGTTTTTTGAGTTTAAAAACAGTGTATAAAAAGATGACGTAATTCCTAAATCGTTATGCGGTTCGATCTGAAATTTTTACAGCGCTCCTAGAAATGTGTTTCTCTTAATAAATTTTCTTGGGTTTTACAGGTGTCACGATTAAATTCTAAAAATTAATTTGAAGGTAAAGATGTTTTTTTGGTCGTATTTTGCAAAAGGACGAACACTATGGTATTTATTTGTAATTTTGTTTTCTTTTATGCAAAAATTAAATATAAATGATTATAATTTCAGCAACAAATAATATGAGTTAACGTATATGAAGCAAGCATATGTGTTTATCATGAAATCTACACGGAGACAACTACTAGCATATTATTTTATGGGTATTGTTTAAACGAGAGATTAACCGGGCATAACAAGTATCGGCATAATGGCGACATGAAAATGAAGAGGTAAAATATAACAAGAGGGCAAAGAAGAGGAGGATGGGGATGAGAAAGGAACTTACAGGCTGTGTGAGTCGTTATAACAAACTGCTCATTGATTTGGTGAGAAAATTCTCAACTTGACTGAGACTTCGAAACTTGAAAGAATATGTGCTTCTCCAAATTCCAAGTAAAGAATTTTAGATTTTGATAAAGGATAGAAATATAGTGGAATGTAGAAGAGAGAATTATATGTACTGAAGGAGAATTAATTAGGTTTAATAAACAAAATAATTATATTCATAACCATTTAATTGACGGCGGGACTTAAAAAGAAGAGAAAATGAAGGGTCATTTATAGGTTATGAAAAGGATTCTAAAAAAATTGCAAGACATAAGGTTCAAACCTAAAGCTTATGGACTAGCAATGAAATGACTTAACTAATAGACTATAAGGTTACTATTTTATATAATTAAATAGAAATAAATATATACAGAGTCTCAAAAGAGAATAATTTAAAAAATAAATGAAATAAATCATTTTCTTAACTAATTTTTTTTCCAAATAAAACAAATTCTCTTTTCAAAATTTTCTTTTAAAACGAAATCGAATAAATCCTTTATATTAAAGAAATTAAAATATTTTAAAATAATCCTCAAAACCTTTTCTTTTTACAAAACGAAACATTTCGAAACAAATATATTTTTAATTATTAAAAAGCATTATAGTAAAAATATGGTCGTTACAAACCATTTGCCTGTAACTTATAATTAGTTGCCTGTAATTTTTAATCATCTGCTTGTAATTTCTAAGCATTTGCTTGTAACTTCATAAGTCCGACCCCGAAATTTGTTGTTGTTGCATAATTATCCAAACCCAACAAACTAATACAACACAACATCAAACCAAAAAAAAACCCAAAATAATCAAAATCCAAAAACCGACTCACCTGAATGGTGGCCGAAACAGCAAAGACAAGAGGAACCCAGTTGGAGAAAGGCACAAGCCATCTCTCAATAGCCCAAGCAAAGAATCCCAATGGGATAAAAAAGGGTAGGCTTGTCCTCAGTCACACTATTCAAAAACTCCTTTGCCTCGTACGCATAGAGGCTCGCCAGTCTCTTGGGCACCATCTCCCCCCTCTAGTTTCTCTCTCTATTTATTGAAACAAGGGAAGAGGAGAAGGTCCGGCGGTGGGGGACGATGAATTAGAGGTCATAGGCGGCAATCAAGACGAGAGAGGAGAAGACGGTGATGAGACGAGAG
The DNA here is from genome assembly GCA_030015575.1 of Agapanthus africanus. Lineage (NCBI taxonomy): Eukaryota > Viridiplantae > Streptophyta > Magnoliopsida > Asparagales > Amaryllidaceae > Agapanthus > Agapanthus africanus. The sequence continues at coordinate 749,396,743 of CM057341.1, read as the reverse complement.
TCGTCGACGGCGACGGCGGCAATGGAGAAGGGGGTGTGTGAGAGAGAGAGAAATAGGGATTTTTTTTAAGGAAATGGGAAAAAAAATTGAAGAGCAGTTGAGAGGAGAAGAAAAGAAAGGTATCTTCGTTACTTGATCTCATTAATAATGGTGGGGCTGATTCAGATGAGGGGCAAGGGTTTTCTCACAAAGTTTAGGAACAATAGACCATTTCTTACTGTTTCGAAAATACCGGGAGGGTTTTGACAACTCCCAAACGGGCAGGTGGCTTTTTAACAATTTACCCAAAATAGAAAGCCTAATATATTACATTCTTCTAACCTGAAAAGCAGCATCAAATGTTCATGAATCTGAGCATAATAGACCATCAATTTGCATGAAAATGGATAGAGGCGTCGAATGGACGGATCAGACCACCTGTGGGGACTTCATTATGAGTGGCGGGTAAAACGAGTACAAGTAAAAATGCACCGATTTAAAAGCTAATATTCGTGCCCATCACTCAACCGTATACGATGAACGAGTGTGTGGATAATCCGTGTATTGATAAACGGATCATCAGTGGATTAACTGGTTAATAGACGGCTAACCTTATTTTTAATGGTTGTTTTGAAGATGGTTTGTAAACTATTGCAAAAAAAATTGTTTTTTTTTTTTGACATTTTGGGGTTTAAGTTATCTATCTTAACTAAAGATGATAATTATATTTGAATGTACATTCTAAGAACCGTTTAGTATTCATGATATAACTTCTACATGAAAAGTTAATTGAAAATGATTAGAAAAATGATATGTTAAGTTGCTTGATTCTTTATTTTCAATGCAGGACGGTCACCGAACAGGTAAAACCTACAAATCTGCAGGTCAGGCCGACCTGGTGATACTTTTAAACGGATGGGCTACAATGAATGGTGTATAAATTTTTGACTCAAGCTTGGTGTTTTACCAGTTGACCTACGAGTCATGGATCATTCTTAATGCCTCTAAAAAAATCCTCATAAATCTAAATACAAGACCAAAAATTGCATAAATCAAAGAAGACAGAAAGAAATTAGCAACCACATAAATCAAAGAAGACGGGAAGAAATTAGCAACCGAAACAGTCTTTCTCAGGACCTATTTGGTTGGGCTGTTGCGAAAATAGCTTAACAAAAGTCCTGTTGAATAAAACTTTTTAGGCAAAAATGTTGTTGTAAAATGTGCCTTTTGATTTGAAAAGCTATTTGGTTCAAAAAACTGTTAGGAGTTACAGAAGTGCTGTTGACTGTTTAAATGACTATCATTTTTTGTAATATTTGAGAGAAATCAATGAAGGAAAATATCTTTTTTTTATTTGCAATTTACTTTCAAAATATTCACAAAGATCAAAAGATCTGCAGAAAAATATTTGAAATCTATCTTCTCGATCTATGGATTCTTTATCGAAGTCGATAGGCTTTGATCGTCCGATGCATGAAACTCAAAATTTGGATCTCGTCGATCAACCTCTCGATGATCGTGTCGAGCTTGCGGGCGTCGATTGTCTAGGGTTTTTCGTCATCATAATCTTTTAGGGCCTCGATTTGGAGGCCTTGACCGCTCTGGGGGCCTCGATTGCTCTGGGTTTCGAACTCGAGAAACGATGAGGAGAGAAATCAAGTGCAAGGGTCGGGTTAGGATGATGATAATGAGGAGATGACAGGAAAAAAAAATTTAGAAAGAGCTTTTTCCCAAAATCTTTATTTTTTAGCTTCTGATAAAAGAAGATTTTCTTCTTCTTTAGTTCCAAAAGAGCTTTTGGGCATAAGGAATATTTGGTATTTTTTCTTCAAAAGCGATTTTTTAGCTCCAAAAGAACTTTTGGAAGCTCAAAACGCCCAACTAAACGGGTCCTTATTCACCTACACAGCATCAACAAATAGGTTATAACAAACAAAGCCTAATTAACATCCGCAACAAGTAGATAAGAAATTCCGAAATATTCCCCAAAAATGAAACAAATTCTTGCATAAATACGGAGATGCAAAAGCACATCTAAATTGAGTGGGAGAAGGGAAGGGAAAAATAGGCTCAACTTGATGTGATGAGCTTCGACCTCTTTCCTCGGAAACTACCATCAGCTTCTAAAATGTTGTTACCACAAACTTTTCAGAAAACTACCCACTGCTAGCCCTCTGCTATCCAAATTGTCTGATCTATATTGTAAACTTCAACTCTAGTCGCAAACATTCTAATCAGCTGTATGAAGGATTTTAGATGTTTAGACTGTACTGTGTGTTTGTATGATGCTAGTGGTAAAATTCATAGGGTTAGACACTACATATGTCCACTGAAGCTTTTGCCCTGTAGTCCCCTATGTCAAAATTATCGTCTTGCTAATTTTTATCCCTTCACATTCAATGGTCACAGTCCCCTCCTTTCTACTTTCCCCTCCTTTCTACTTTCCCCTGTCTTCTGGTTTAAACTTTAGCTAGATCCCACAGTGGTGATAGCCTGCATACTACATTCATTTTGGACTTCTCTCTTTACAATAAACAAGTGATCCCATATTTTAAAACTAGCATTCATGAGGTATAAAGTTGTTTCAGATATTAAAAAAAAGGGTGGTTAACATCTTCATCAAGTTGCGGCTACTATTTCACCAAGGAGCAAGGAAAAAATGCATGCAAGTGATAGGAGGTATGGATGCTAAATCACTTTCGAAAATTTTACATTCCTAATAGGCTACTACACATTGTGAATAAATACCTTTGGTTCTCACCCAGAGAGTGACCGAAGCTGAAATCTTGTTGATGTTCTGTTATACTTCCTAGCGCACTTGCCGCTACAACCGCGGTCTTTACGGAATGGAAAACGAAAATTCGAGAAGCGCTAGAAACTTAAACCCTAGAATATTAACCAAACATTTAAACTAGAAAACAACAAAGAGTTTATCTACTATGAAAAGAGATTATACCAAAGAGATTCATGTCGGTCTTCAAAATCTCTTCTTTAACTCCTTGGGACTCCAAGATCGAGCTTGTCCACCGGTCTTCCTTTGTCAAAAATGATCCACCCGTGAAATATGGTTTAAGGCTCCAACTTCACACAAATAAGCAAGTGAAGCAATTAAAGACCCTAAATTGTTAATATATAGTGATTAGAAATATAGTGAAGTGTTCTAATATTTTTCTGCCACTTCTCTTTGATTCTCAACATGAGAGTGCAAAAGAAGAGGAAGAAGGAGGAGCTAAGTAAGGAGAGAGAATAAAATGGTGAGAATGGAAAAACTAAGTGAGAGAAAATACAAGCCATGGTTTTGTGAAAAGATTTTGCAAATATAATATAGCAACCATGTTTGAATAGTTTGCACAAATGAACTTACAATTCATTTGTCAATCCTATTCAAGAATGTCTCTCGCCATTCTCAGCTTAACCTTTACACCTCATTTCTATTATTAATCAAAATAGAAAATGCAAGATGCGGTGTCCTTCTAGAATGTATACTTGTATAAATACAAAAATACATCTCCGTATATGTATACTCATATTCGTATCAAAATACGAATACCCAAACAGATGGAATAATACAATGAACATGATACTAGAATATACATATCGAAATATATATATATGTAAATTATTAAATCAATACTTGATTTAATAACCCGGCTTAATCCTAAGCCGGCTATTATTATAATTCGCCCGATTAAATTCCGTATAGCAAGTACACGTATTTAATCGGAACCCTGCACGTATCAAAATACGACTACTACATCATTTCGTCTGAACTAGGGAAACCCTCTGTGTGGGATTCTAAGCACTTGACTGCACGCCGACAGTGAGTTACTAGATAAATCCATAACAACAAATACGTCAACGGCACTAGCTGTATGTAACGGCTACTCGGGTATCTGTCGAAAGGAAGGCCGACGAGCAAACTCATCTGAACCCCTACTGAGCCTATCTGTGACAATCTCAATATAGTCTGGTCTCTTCGTCTAAGAGTATCGTATACCGGGTCTAGAGGGTGGTAAACGCCAGACCCTAATAACCCGATAATTCGTGCTGATGTGGTTCAGGACCAATCCGAGAAACTGCCGATCTGACTATCAGTAAATCTTAACTATCTTGGCCAAAGGTCATATGGTGCCTGTCGACCGAACATAGTGCGATATCGACTCCCTATACCGGGAGAGATGAATCCCCAACAATCGTTCACTGCCTTCGTGTGGCTCGAAACTGTACCCAACTAAAATTTGTTTGCACGACTCAGTAGAGCCGTGGTAGGGTAGTAATTTAAGTACAGTGAGAACTCACACGAGACAAATGACGATCTCATGTCTAAAAACTAAGTTATACTCATGTCACCTGAGAACTGCTATCTGACGATAGGTATAATACTATCTAGAAGTTTTCGACGGGTCCGTCCAGTGTACTCAACCCCAATAAGCACTTGTATACGATCTTAGGTGCGAAACACCAATAGCTATAGGACTAACCATCGCCCATCGCCGGGGTTTAAAAACATATACACCAGTCTACTCCTGAATATCGATGCCCAGTCTCGATACTCCCACGATTAGGGAAATTTTTAAGGATGTGCTTATAAACTACCCATCCTAACATGTGTTAGTTATATGTATGCCCTAAAGGCCATTACTGTACATGTGATGTATATTGTAGTGGATGCTTGGACATATATAGGGAGGACTTTCTTGCTCGACGTGATAGTATGTTATCTGGTTGCTCTTTATCTTAACATATTGACTTGTATAAGTGATGTTGTCTTGCTCTCACATGTTGATAAAACCCTTAGAATGTGTACTTGACTACCAGGATTATGATGGAGATCATACTAGTGGGCCAAGGGTAGTCGGCAAGCACATCCTTCAAATGTTCCTAGTCGTGGGAGTATCGAGACATGGCATCGATATTCCAGAGTAGACTAGTGTATACGCTTCTCGACCCATGTGATGGGCGATGGATGATCCCATATCCATTGGTGTTTGACATCAGAGAAGGTATACGGGTGCTCACTGGAGACTGGGTACACTGAACGGACTCACCGAGAACTTCTAAATGGTATTATACCTATCGTCGGATAGCAATTCTCTGGTGACACTGGTACATGTTAGTCTGTCAACCCGAAATCGTCATAAAGTCTTGTGTGATTCCTACTGTGCTTTGATTTCCACCATACCACGATCAAGAGATCGTGTAAAAAGGTGGTTTTTGGGTACAGTCCCGAGTCACATGGAGGCAATGAGCAATAGAAAGGGATTCGTCTCCCGGTATTGGGAGTTGATGTTGCGCTATACTCGATTGGCCATAACAAGAAATCTCTGGTCAGGGTTGCTGAGATCTACTGATAAGTGTTATCAGTAGTTTCTCAAACCGTTATGGACCTTGCATCGACATGAGTTATCAGGCTATTGGGGTCTGACGTTATACCACCCCCAGGCTATGATATGCGACATATCTAACGAAGAGACCGGACTATACGGTAGTGTTACTGATTGGAGTCGCAGGAGTATGAGCAGACTTGCTTGTTGATCTTCTGATCGCTCAATACCCGGGTGGTCGTTACGTTCGGCAGACCGCTTGCGGCTTGTGGGTGTTTGATATGATCATCACCTACTGCCGGCATATTGACGAGTCTTTAGAGTCCTACACAGAGGTTTCCTTGTTCATGCGAAACGAAATAGGAGCACATATGTGATATGTACGGGACCGAGATTAATGCACGTATGTGATACCGCATTCTATTCTCGCGATATGTGATATCGGTCGGTTATATGAGATATAGCCGGGTTATCGGATCAAGTGTTGATTCGATAAGTTGATTCATATGACATTAGTCGGTTGTATATGATATAACTGGATTATTAAATCAAGTGTTGATTTGATAATTAATGTATAATTATATATTTGATATATTAACTTACATTAATTAATATTAGCTCACTAAGTATTCTTTTTCTCACTTGTGTGCATATAGTATATATGTGATATATATTAATGTATATTTTATTGTGTCATGCTTGATGATACATGAAACATGGATGTATGAGACTTACACTATAGTTAGGATAATCCTATGGTTTTTATTTATCAAAGTAATTCAAAAATGGTGGAATTTGTCATGGCTAGAAGCTTTGAGAAAGCTTGTGGATAACCATTGACCAAGTCCACTCTTTTTGTTTTGCTATAGATATTTATTGACCTAACCATTATCCTTACCATGGTTAAGTCTCTACATGAGTTAGGGCATGACACTAACTCACCCATGGTTCATATTCTCACCTCATGAGTTCATTCTCTCATTCTTCACTTGATCATCTTCTTCTTCATTGAAAAAGCTTTCTACCTTTTGAAACGGTGAGAAAATATTGTGAGAAAATTAAATCTAAAGTGAGCCCATTTCCTACTTCATCATCCTCTACTATTAACCATTTAGTTTAGGGTGTTTACTTCACTAAACCCTAATTTGGTGAAGATGTAGCATAAGCTTGAGTCTCCTCGACGTAGATCAGCTTCGGCCTCGAAGACTTCGAGCAAGTTTGCATCTTTCGCCTTATGGATCCTCTCAAGAGTTCGGGAGATCATTACTCGCGGCAAAGTGACTTCTACACGGAGCATTTGAAGTGAAGGACCGGTTTACAAAGGTTGTATTCCTAATTCACTTTAAATGTTAAGATGTTAGTTTAAATCTCTAGTTAAGATTTTAGGGTTAGGGTTCTTTAGAACGGCAAATTTTTGAAAACGGCATGGACGGTGCCTCTTGAAACCTTGCTGCCGCGCTAAGTAACCTCACAGTGGTATCAGAGCCAAGCTAGAGATTTAAACGATATTTGTTAGATTACGAAACCGAAACTGCTCCGAAACTTAAAACACTAAATCTGGTTATTGTCGAATTTTTAAAGGCCTCTAAATTTTTTTTAAACAATTGCAGGATGTTGTATGTGATATAACATGAACACTATGAAAATTTGAGGCATTTTTGTGCAAAAGTGGCCAGCAACATAGGTGGAAAAAACCGGTGTACTCGGGTCAATATTGGAGATTTAGCTTCAAATTTTCAGGGTGTTCCAGTCTCTGGGTTTTGGTGTTTCAGGTGTTGTTTGTTTTTGCTAAATTTGCATGTGATGTTAACTTTCTGCAAAGGTAACTCGGAGTGTTTCGTAATCGTAATCCAAACATGTATTCGGGTTATTTAGACAATATTAAAAAGATCGAACGGATATCAATAACCCAATTTTTCGCCGCTGGAAATTTTCCAAGAGTTGGATTTTTTCCGAGTTTAAAATCTTCAGAAAATCATGCAAGCAATTCTGTGGACTCTCTAGAAGAACGAAACCCTAACTCGATTCTATGACCGTCAGAACCGTCATCAAATACTAAGGTTTGTGGTAGTTCAACGGTGCCGCAGGTGAGGCATTGGTTGACCCTTCTACGGTTGGTTCATAGAAGGTGTGGCGTGTTCTTGGTACTTTTTGAACTCCGCTCAAGTGTTAAGCTTGTTGGGAAATTTTGGGTGCTTGCTTATTCGGTTGAAAAGTTTAATTTCGTCTAACCATCTGTGATTGTGATGCAATATTTGGAATCCACAAATAGTTATGAGATAAATAGTTTGAATTTTATAAATCTAGCAGTTTAGTCTCATTTGATCGGTTGCCACGGAATTTTGATGTGGATCAAAAGTCCGTCGCAATTACGTAGTATACGCGGATACTCGTCGGGTAACCTTACTAGATAGCCACGCCCCATAACCCCGACCAAGTGACTGTAGGAGAACCCCGTCAGCAAAAGCATCCGTTCGGGTGCTCGCGGCCGCGGTGTTCCGCCTTAGTGCAATTCGTCGACGGTATCGGGGGTGCGGCCGTCTACTAAAGTTTCCGACGAGTATTCGATCAGGTTATCGGGAATTTTGTTGAATTACCCGATAGGTTATTGGAAAGTGTTTTCAATATCGAGACTAAAATGCGGAGTTTATAATTGTTAGGCATGTGATGTCTAAGGAATTCATTTGGTTAGGCATGAAATCCAATGTATGTGATACATTGGGTTTGTGATGTCTAAGGTGGTTGCGGATTCCAACTGTTGTAGTTTTTCACTTTCTTTTCTGCTACCGTAAGTGTAATATGTGGTGTATCGCCGGTTTCGGTGCTATATGTCAACGACAACTGGGATACGCATATTTACTTACGTTGATGACATATGATGTTATGTGTTGCTGTGATATGTTATATTGGATCGTCGTGTTCTGAATAGCCGGGTTTTTTTATGTGAGATGAGAGTTTTTCATTTTCATTCATGTAAAACCTTGTATGTAATATTCTTTTATTGGGGTACTTCCGGGTTGAGGATGATGTCACCATTGATGTATATTATTTACTTTTCCGCATTAGGATAGACCGAAGGAGGAGAGCACTAGTAACCGGGTTCTAGGGTCCAGTGGGAGATCATCTCGAGAAGTCGAGACCGGGTCTCCTAACTCTAGAATTGGTAGGGTTGCTTGCCGCTCTCATAGAGGTTTAGGGATGTAGGTTTGGTTATTTATCGCGACCGTGAAATCCGTGTTTTAGACAGGCTTAATTTAAAACACGGAATTCCTAGTATATCCAATATTTCATATGTGATTCTTCTGCTGCTGATATTTTGTGATGTGATCACTTGATATGTTCTGATACGAATGCCTATATTATATATATGATATATAATAACTATTGCTGCTTTCGTTTCTTCTGTGATGCTTAGGAAGTAAAATTGATGGGGCTTCATTAATGAGATTAATGAAATATAAAGAAACCTAAAGATGTTGTAGAAACTTGTTTTTAAAACTGGTAGCTCTAGTTCTTGCTTTGCATAGCGGTATTCTTTGTAGAATATCCAGCACTTTATTCGATAAGGAAAGAGCCGAGATCCCTTCACCGGGAGTGACCTCTTTAGTGAAACTGACAGATGCTACAACCCACCCGGTTTGTCTTTTGATTGCTTCTATAGTTTTTTCTTTGCATAGTGGTATTTGTGAAATATCTTGCACCTTATTCGATAAGAAAAGAGCCGAGATCCCTTCACCGGGAGTCACCTCTTTAATAAAACTAGTAAAAGCCTCAAAAATACTCCTTTTCAAAAATCACTCGATTCTACAATGAGATCAAGTTCATTACGCAAAGAGTTTTCTTAAAAACCTATCGCAGCCCTCCGTCATTTCAAATAAATACTACTTAGTATTCGTGCTACGTTTGTTGGCCTTCTTCAAGGCGTAGTGTGCGATAGCTAACTAGTGCTTATCTGTTAAAGCATGAGATGCGATTGGATTAAGGTAGTCGTGCGACTTTGTTGACCTTCGTCAAGGGTCGTGCGGATGGGTTTAATTCAATCATAAAATGTACGGGTTGAACTTGACTAGCGGCCTATGGTTTGTTGGCCTTCGTCAAAGTTATAGGAAGCTAGGGGCAAAATATTATCGGGATTTCAAGTGTTGAAATTTGCAATGAGATTGCATACCTTCTATGAGATAGTTGGATCCCGATACCCACTGCGAGTAAGAGTTACTCCTGGGAGAGTTTTACACATTACAATTAGCCGATCAAGTAGATGTCTAGAAAGGTGTTAACGGGGTTACGCCCCTGGAAAAACGAGGTTTATTTTAATTAGGTCCGTGCGAAAGCACGGGGAAGCTCCCTCAAAATACCGACACTGGCCTGGCCGAAAGATTGGCGAACTTGTAGGGTATAATTAATCCGGGCTAGTCTTACTTTCTAGGATTTGAAGGAAGATTTGATAAAAACAGTGGGAGCCATCCTGATTAGATAAACTAATAACCAATCTAATCTTACAAGAGCGCACGCAGAGTGTTTTCTTCTCTCTCTCTCCTGGTAGCGATCATGTCACGCCTTAATCAAGATAATAATATGGATGCATTGACCGAGCCTGCTTATTATACTGAGGTAGGGAACGTTGGTTCCGCTCTATCTTATAATTGTTATAAGTCCGAGCAGAAAATAGGAGAATATCCGGATTCCCATGCCACTCAATCGAAGAAAGTGCATGTTGATGCATCTTCTTTGGGTGTGTTTATTACCGAGAACTGTTTTTCAGTATCCTCTACGTCCTGGGTATGTGATACCGGATCAGGATCCCGTATATGTAATATGTTACATGGGCTACAAAAAGGTAGAGAACTGAGAATGAGTGATATGTCTCTAAGTGTAGAGAATGGTGCAATTGTTGCAGCCAAGTCAGTTGGCAAATATCACCTTGTATTAATACATTGATTCTGAACAAATGTTATTAGATACCGAACCTAATATACAACATTACATCAGTTTCTTTATTAAGTTAAAGAAGGATATAATTCTGTATTGAAGGATAATGTTGTGAACATTTTCCTGAATCAAGAGTTGATTGGATCAGGCACGTTATGTAATGGCATATACGTTCTAAATCAAACCACGGTTCAAAGTATCTAGAACACACACAAGAGGAGTAGTTCAGAAATGAACGAATCCTTCTTGTGGCATTGTAGACTAGGTCATATCAGTGCGACACGACTAGCTAAGTTACATAAGGATGAATATGAGAATCTGTTCGAATTTTCATCTTATGATACTTGCTAGTCTTGTCTCAAATGAAAAATGACCAATACTCCATTTACTGGAAACAGAGAAAGAGTTACTGAACTCTTGGGACAGATACATGATGATGTATACGGTCCTATGTCTACAAATGTCAGGGCTGGTTCTTTATACTTCATTATATTCGTTGATCATCTCTCAAGATTCGAACATATGTTCCTGATGAAACACAAGTCTGAAAATTTTGAGAAATTTAAGGAATAAAAACTTGAAGTTGAGAACCAGACGGGTAGAATTATTAAAGTCCTTCGATATGATCGAGGAGGAGAATACTTGGGCATGGAGTTCCTGAATTATTTAAAGAAGAATGTGATTCTCTCTCAGCTTACTCCTTCATATACACCACAGCACAACGGTATATCGGGGCGGAGGTATCACACCCTATGAGATATGGTGCGCTCTATGATGAGTACTGCTGAGTTGCATGTTTCCTTTTGGGGTTATGCACTTGAGAAGCTGCATACCTATTGAATGGGGTTCCGTCCAAATCAGAGCCTATCACTACATATGAGATATGAAATGGGAAGAGACCATGTCTTAAACGAGTTAAGATATGGGGTTGTTCGGCCTATATTAAAAGGCAGAATTCGGATAAGCTTGAGGTAAGGTCGGTTCTGTATAAGTTTGTTAGGATATCCCAAACATTCGCAAGGGTATATCTTCTACCACTTTGAGGAGCAAAAGGTGTTTTGTTTCTCAGCATGCCGCCTTTTTAGAAAAGGAATTTCTTGTGAAGAAATTTGTGGTCATGAGGTAGAACTGGAAGGATTCTAGCTAGACAAACTAACAACTGATGATTTGGTAAAACCAAAGGATTCAATAGTCTCCAACGAACCTAAGTCTCTCCGCGAATCTGGTAGGGTTCCTCATCCACTTGAGAAATACTACGGTTTTCTCGGTGACAGTGGGAGCGAGGATTGCATCATGATTGATGATGGCCCAACTAAGTTCAGGCAGGCCATCATGAGTGGCGACTCTGTGAAATGGCTGGATGTTATGCGATCAAAGATAGAATCCATGTACACCAACAAAGTATGACTTTGCATGTTGCACCTGAAGGGGTAAAACCCATTAGGAGAAAATAGATCTTGAGAAGATTTTTTGTGTAAATGGAAAAGTTGAGACTTTCAAATCTATGCTTAAGTCCATCAGGATCAATGCGCGTATCGCGGAGATGGAACATCTGTTTTGACGTGACAGTCAAAGAGTTTGACTTCATCAAAATGGTAGATGAACCTTGTATATACAAGAAGGTTGTAGAAAGTGAGGTTGTCTTACACGTATTGTACGTAAATGACATACTCTTGATAGGAAATGGTTTCCTATGCTACACTCGGTCAAGCTCCTCTTATCACGACGATTCTTAATAGAAGATCTGGATGATACCTACTACATCTTGTACATTATGATCTATGGTGATAGATCTATGTGGATATTGGGAGTGTCCCAAATCCGGGTACATTAACACCATACTAAAGGGGTTTAGTATGGAGGATTCTAAGCGTGGTGGTTCGTCCACTTACTCATGGATCACTCTCTCCAATACTGATTTGGAGAGAGCCCGCGTACAAGGGATAACCTATGCTTCGGTAGTAGGCTCTATCATGTATGCGATGTTATGTACCAAATCAGATGTAGCTAAATCACTAGGTGTAGTGATCAAGAATCAATCAGATCTTGGGAGAATCACTGGACATCTGAGGAGGACATTCTTAAGTACTTGAGAAGCACTAAAAGAAAGTTCTTGGTTCGAGCTTCCTGGGTGATAAGGATGACTGAAAGTCAGTCACATGTATTGTCTTTACCCTCAGTGGAGGGACGGTATGTTGGAAGAGTTCCAAGCTAGATACCGTGACATACTAGACGATAAAGGCTGAATACATTGCTACCAATGATACTCCCAAAGTGGCTGTCTGGGCATTTCTTGTTCATAAGATGAACAAGGTTCCTACCATTGAGCGTCCAATAACTATTATTGTGATAACAATGGAATTGTGGCTTTGGCCTAGGAACGCAGGTCCCATCAGCGATCCAGACATATTCTGAGGCAAGTATCACCTGATCAGGAAGATGATTGATCTCCAAGGAATCGAGGTAAGGAGAGTAGATTTTGGGGTTAACACGGCGGATCCACTCACCAAGGCATGCTTCCCCAAATACTATTTGAGAGATTTTGGGATGGTTGAATATGGGATACTACAACTACTGCTATATTGTTGGGTATTGGATACTACAACAGATGGCCTTAGTGCAAGTGGGAGATTGTTAGTTATATGTATGCCCTAGAGGCCATTACTGTACATATGATGCATATTGTAGTGGATGCTTGGACATATATAGGGAGGACTTTCTTGCTCGACATGATAGTATGCTGTATGGTTGTTTTTTATCTTAACATGTTGACTTGTATAAGTGATGTTGTCTTGCTCTCACATGTTGATAAACCCTTTAGGATGTGTGCTTGACTACCAGGACTATGATGGAGATCATACTAGTAGGCCAAGGGTAGTCGGCAAGTACATCCTTCAAATGTTCCTAGTCGTGGGAATATCGAGACAGGGCATCGATACTCCAGAGTAGATTAGCGTATACGCTTCTCGACCCATGTGATGGGCGATAGATGATCCCATATCCATTGGTGTTTGACATCAGAGAAGGTATACAGGTGCTCAGTAGAGACTGGGTACACTGAACGGACTCGCCGAAAACTCCTAGATGGTATTATACCTATCGCCGGATAGCAGTTCTCTGGTACAGGTTAGTCTGTCGACACGAGATCGTCATAGAATCTTGTGTGATTCCCACTGTGCTTTGATTTCCACCATACCACGGTCAAGAGATCATGCAAAAAAGTGGTTTTTGGGTACAGTCCTGAGTTACATGGAGGCAATGAGCGATAGGAGGGGATTCGTCTCTCCCGGTATTGGGAGTTGATGTTGCGCTATGCTCGATTGGCCATAACAGGAAATCCCTGGCCAGGATTGCTGAGATCTACTGGTAAGTGTTATCAGTAGTTTCTTGAACCGTTATAGATCTTGCATCGGCATGACTTATCAGGCTATTGGGGTCTGACGTTATACCACCCCCAAGCTATGATATGCGACATATCTGACGAAGAGACCGGACTGTACGGTAGTTTTACTGTCACGTCCCGAAAGTACGGAACATGACCGGCACTTAGACTACGATCGTCTCGAGGCGTACGTACTCTAAGTAAGCCGAACCAGAAATCCAAACCAAGAAAAGTATTAGAGTGTAGGAAAACCACTATAAGTCAACCGGCTAGCAGTATAATATACAACGCCTAAAGGCGATGATCACAACAGAGAAGGAAACTCAAACAGCATGAATCCATAGAAATATAACGTGTGACTCTATGGTCGAAAGAATAAATATCACTGGTCTCTATCTCAAATAAGTACATGTTTGGCTGATGGAACTTCTAGATACAACTGAAATATAACATACAATATATAATGATGGGTACGATACAAATAACCCGCCTACTAGCAAGTCACCCGAAAGAAGTAGTGCCCGCAAAACCGTAATGAAACCTGTACGGCGAAACTTGCAAGAAACTGGGGCACAACGGGGGTGAGTTGCCAACTCATGAGTAGAAAAAGATCTACGAACAGAAAATCGCATGTATGACGTAATCCTAGGTCATACGATCATAATATACAATCCTCAAATTTATAACCAGCAATCTATAACATGACTAGGGTAACTATCTAACCCAATGTAATCCCATGTACCCGTGTCAGTGCGTCAGGTGGCAATGTATCATATGGATGAGGTATGAATGCATGAAAAGTATGATGAAGTATTTAGTTTGATATCAATACACATATATTATCGTCTGATTCCACTAATATTGGTGTAAAGGAATATATAACAGCGCCCTCATCCCCTGTTATATATACATATGAAGTATGATCAATGTAATCATGCATGTAAATATGAGGATATAGTCAAAATCGTGGAAAAACATCATGAAACCTGTGCCCAGCATCGGCACAAAACATAGCCTCAATCTCAATGTCTCTGTACCTCAATATCTTAAAGTCTCAGATAAATCTCACTATCTAGGGCGCCGTCAATCCAGACCGGCCCCTACCATCCATCTCAAGACCACGACGGTATCCTCCGGATATCCGACGCGTCGGGTAAAATCACCGGAGTGTATGGTTCCCCTGCCAGGCTCAACGGCATGGACCTTCGATCTTCTTGCCCCGGGGTACCTCCGGGCCCCACCATGTACCCTCATACGGCCTCAATGCCTCCTCGCATGGGTTATATATATATCAGAACCGATAAAACTCATGGTGGATGCTAAAATATCATATCAAGAGTAACCGGGTTTTTAAAACATTTACATAATCTCTTTGAAAATACCCACGGTTCCCAAATCCAGAAATATCATAGAAACAACATATCTCAATGCGCATAATCAGAAAGCATGATGTATGTGACATATAAATGAAATGCAAGTATAACAGTATATCATGCAACATGGAATAATAGTATGCACATACAAGGGTCATTTCCTGATGCAATAATACTACTGTGTAGTGACATGGCAATTACCGATGAAGATGTGTGTGAGCCGGCAAGTAAGTGTACGTGGTACATACGCATCATCGGTAATGGTGTTGGTGTCCTAACAGCATGATATCAACAATAGAATATGAATCACAATAAGTATGCGATGCGGAGCAACAATAATAATGTGCGGGAGCTGAAACCATAATGATAGCTAAACTGCATCTAATGTCATAAGAGTCATACAGCTATACCAGCTAAAGGACTGAGCTAATAGGCTAACTGCAGGTAAGGAAAACTGCCTAACTTCTGAGTCGATACATAAATATACATATATATATATATATATATTAGTCGGTGATCCCGCCTCGATAATATCTCATCCGATACCATATCTCTATAATCAGTTATTCCCAAGTCAAGAGTGCGGATCAAACATCAATATATAGCTCGTACGTAAATCCGTCGTACGGCATCCCCAAATCTGGGTACGGGTCAATATCATATTCATTATATCATTCATCTGGTATTCTCTTTATCAAATGTCATAATCTGGGTACTGACCTATGTCTAGTACAAAGTCAACATCATCACTATAATCATGATCTGACTACTGATCAACAGTCTCGTATGAATCGATATCATCAGTACATATCATCTCAAGGAGTATACATCGCCCAAGGCGGTCTATCATAAATAACTTGCCATATCATATCCTATCTCGTATCATAATCACATGTCGATCATTTTATATATATATCACTATTCCTATGGCATCATCATCCCAAAATCCGCTAAAGACGCATCTCAAGTATGAATTTTACCATATCACCGACATCAAAATCTCGGATCAAATATCATCGACTCATCTCAAACCCAAGTATCATCCTCAAATCCGTAGGTGAACACATAGTCCCATACCTACGTGAACACATAACTATATAGAATCCCATAAGCACATATGAAATAAGGATGTATGCAAGTATGTATGTGTGTATGTATATGTGTATGTGTATGTGTAGTGCACCCCCTACTCTAGGGTTTCGCGACACTAAATCATCCAACACACTAATGTCCATCCTAAACATCATCATAAATCTCAAATAACATATAATGATTGTTGGTGTGTATACGCATCCGTATACATCACCACGAACTGCGGGGGTGCTATACGCCATCCACCCGACTTCTCCCCGTAGATATAAATCTACTCACCTTTCTTTATGTGTGCCGGTGCCGATGTCTCCATTTGCATCTCCAACGCCTCAACGCCATGTGGGGTACCTACAAGGATATCACACGCTAAAACACATGAAAACCATGTCGGAAACCAAAATGGTGCACGTTACGCCAATAGGTAAAAACCTGTGGCCTCACGTGCAAACACAACCAAAACTCACTGGTCGTTGGCGTTCAAACGCCACCCGATAGAACGAATCATCGAATACCAAAAATCCATACGAAAACAAGTCGTAAATCATACACCAACTCATAAAAGTCAACCCGGATTCTATCCTAACTGGAATCAGTCTAAATTAGACAACCAGGGGTCAAGTTTACATGAAATAGGGCTGTACACGCAAAACGAGGGGGTTCCCTACTGCTCTGACCGCAAATTGCGGCCAGGGGGAATATATCTGCGGCCAGAAAATGGAGTTGGGGGCTAGGGTTTTGGGTGTTGGGTTCTACCAGCCTGCATATCTCACTGCGAAGTCAATATTATTTTAGGGTACCTCAGGTCGTAGCAGATTCCAGAAAGGTCACAAAATCGACAAACTGCTAATTTATGCCAAGTCGAACAAATCTGGTATAATACTGGAAATCTGGGGTAATCTTGGTTAATCTGGTCTCAAATACACCTAATTAGGCTATCCTAACCAGTACAACCAATACTTGACCAAATCTCACTCAAATTTGCCTAAACTAGCACTAATCACAATATAAACACGAGATTTCAGCTAACTAACCATAACTGAGCAAGAAAAGAGTTGGGTTGCAAGATTATACCTCAAGGGAATCTTAGGATGAAGGACAAAGGAAGATCAAGATGAAGGAAGGGTTCTGTTGCTGCTGCCAAGCTGCTCCTTTGGGCTATTGTTGTTGTTGTGGGTTTAGTTTGGACTGCTGCTGCTACTTGCCATTTCTCTTTTGCTTTTCTTTCTTTTTCCCATTTTTTTTCTTGTGTTGCAATAGCAGCTGCAGCAGTGAAGGGGGTGGTATTTGTGGTGAAGTTGAAGTATCTGATGTTGGGGTATGGGTTGTGGTATATGATGTTGGGTTGGTGTTGTTGATGGGGTTGCTGCTGAGGCAGCAGAGGTCTAGGCTGATAGGTGCTGATGATGCTACCGCTGATGTGATGAAATTGGGGCTGAGGTTGTTGTTGTGGCTGTAGTAGCAGCTGATGCAAATGGGGGCTGAAGTTGTGTGTTGGGCTGTTGTATTGAATGGTGTAGCAGCTGCTGATGCTGCCTTAGCTGATGTATAATGGTGTGGTGTTGTAGTATGTGATGTTGTGGCAGCTGATGTTGATAGGGATTGGGGCTGAAGTTGGGCTGATGGTGGGCTGATATGCTGCTGCTGATGTAATGGGCTGCTGATGCAGCAGTTTTGGTGGCTGAAGTTGAACAATTGGGGCTGTTGTAGGGTGAAGTGTTGTAGTATGGTGGAGTTTGAGAGTGGGATATGTGAGGGTGGGATGTGAGTGATGAGAGGGAGTGATATGAGTGAGAGGGGGTGTGTGAAAGAGCACAAGGGATATTGAAGAATGAGATGGATCATGGCACACCCTAGCCACCTCTCTCTCTCTCTCTCTTCCTAAGTGTTGCAAGCTCTCGCCATCTTGGCTCTCTCCCTCTCTCTCTCTCTCTCTCTCCTTAGTCAACCCCCAACCTAATTACCCTCAAAAAACAAAAACCCTTAATTAAACCCAATTGGCTTAACCAAAGGTTTAGCCCAATATGGTTGCCTAAACTTGGCTAACCCACCATGCTCATCTAATCAAGATAACCCTAGACTTAACCCAAGTTAACATGCACAAGTGTGTGCAGTCCAGATAAAATTCCGATAAAATATCCTTAAAACCAGATAAAATATTTAAAAGCCATTTTGGTAAACTTTTTACCGAAAACCCCACATTAACACACAATTACCACTAAACACAAACTCAGGTGTTACAGTCTTCCCCCCTTAAGAAAATTCGTCCCCGAATTTTAAAATATAAAGCAACGCATACCTTCAAAAAGATGAGGGAACTTCTCCCGCACCTCGCCCTTGGCCTCCCAAGTGACCTCTTCACCGTTCGAGCTGTGCCAAAGCACCCTTACTGATGGCAAGGCCTTCGGTCTAAGTTTCTTCACTTGTCGGTCCAATATCACGACTGGCTGCTCGGTGAATGTAAGATTGCGCTCGGCTGAATGGTCTGATGCTGAATCATGATCGAAGGGTCATGTAGGTATCTGCGAAGCATCTACACGTGGAACACGGGGTGAACATCGGAAAAGTTGGGTGGAAGAGCCAAACGATATGCTACTGTGCCCGCATGCTTGAGGACCTCGAAAGGACCTATGAATCTGGGGCTAAGCTTCCCCCTTCCGTCCACACCTCATCACTCCCTTCATCAGAGAGACCCTCAGACAAAAACGTCGTCACCACTGCGAACTCTAATCTGCGGCGGCGCCTGTCAGCATACGATCTCTGCTTGCTCTGAGTTGTCCTCATCCTGTCTCGAATCAGCTGTATCTTCTCGGTCGTCTCCTGTACGATCTGTGGCCCCAAAATACTGCTCTCGCTGAGCTCTGTCCAACAGACGGGCGATCTGCATCTCCTCCCATTACAAGGCCTCGAAAGGTGCCATCTGAATAGTGTCCATGAAGCTGTTGTTGTAGGTGAACTCCACCAAGGGTAAATGATGATCCCGGCTACTACCAAAGTCTAAAACGCACGCTCTAAGCATGTCCTTGAGAGTCTGAATAGTCTGCTCTGCCTGGCCGTCGGTCTGCGGACACAATGCTGTGCAAAAACTCAAGCATGTGCCCAACGCCTCCTGAAGTCTCTGCCATAGTCGGCCGGTAAGCTGGGTGCCTCTGTCGGACACGATACACGTCGGGACTCCTTGCGGTCGTACAATCTCGTCGATGTAAGTCTGGGCGTACTGAGCAAATCTGAAAGTCGTCTTCACTGGAAGGAAGTGAGCCGCTTTCGTCAAACGATCCACGATCACCCAAATGGAGTCGTACCCTCGACTGGTCCTGGGTAGACCCACAACAAAGTCCATCGAAATCTGCTCCTATTTCCACTCCAGAATGGGTAACGGCTGTAGCTCACCTGCTAGTCTCTGGTGCTCGGCCTTAATTTGCTGACCAGTCAGGCTACTCGACACGAAAACTGCGATGTCCCTCTTCATCCCGTCTCACCAGTAAACATCTCTCCTATCATGGTATATCTTGGTGGAACCCGGATGAACACTGTACACCGATCAATATGCCTCCTCAAGAATCTCACGCTGCAGTCCTTCAGCACCTGGTACGCACAGTCTAGTCCAAAATCACCGTATCCCCTGATCATCAAATCAGTCATGCGAATAGATCGCCCAAAACATCGAAATCAAATATGGCGGAATAGTCCGCTCAAGCACATCCTCCAAGAATCTCTGGCAACTGTCGTGGTTACTCACAGCATATCTCGTCGACGATCCTGAACTCTGACCTACTGGTGTACGTAACATGACCACTTCTGGGTCCAAGTCTTCTCGTAATTCATTCCAGAAAGGTCCTCGTCTTCCCTATAGGTTATCAATCTCACGATCCATCGGCCCTGTCGGATGTGCTAACGGGGAAGATTCCGTTCTAGCACTTTCCTGGTCATCTCTCAGTCAATCATCGCGATAACTCATAAGCAGCATGTCACTGGCGTCGGCCTCCGACTCTCTGAATGCAAGTGACACATCTGATCCTGGGTGCAAATCTCATTGCAGCAGTGTCCTGGAAGGATCCTGCTCAAGGTCTCTTCCAAGTCTCATCTCTGCCAATCGTCCGGAAGTCATCGTCCTTTACCATATCTTCTTCTTGCTCCGGAGCGGCTGCATACTCATCGCGACTTCTTCTGGAAGGTATATCCAAGTACTATGCCTCGGCATGCGCATCGCATCTTCGATGTCGGCGGAGTGGAACGTCATCATATCCAGATCTTGTACGAACCTCTTACTCCACTTTTCTCAAATGTCGACTGCTTCGGACTCGTCTCGTCGTGGCTACATGGACTGAGCTCCAATGGCTATCCTCGTATCTGGACCCAAGAAATACATCTCACCACCTAGCATCCGAATGAAGTCGAGCCATCCGATCGATTCGTCAAAACCTCATAATCCCCCAAGAGCTCAACATCTTGGGTACAGTATAATGGTATCGAGTACATACCACAGCATCGGTGGTCCAGCCGTAGAAGGGCAAACCCAAGCCTCACTAATGGCGCCGCAGAACTGCCGCAAACCCTAAGGTTCAAAGGCTTTCACACGGTCATTAAGTCGAGTTAGGGTTTCATTCTTCTAGAGGGACCATAGAATTGCCTGCATGTCTTTCCGAGTACTTTAAGCTTGGAATAATAGGTTTCTGACATTCGATTGTCTCTGTCGACTCTCAACGTCTCCGCGTGAAGTTGTCTCAGCTGGAATCAATCTATCTGATGACCTCGCATCGGGGTAGCGAACGATTCATATGTCCTAGTCATTCATCCTTGGTGACTAGCGACCTTCTATCATCTCTTAGTACAATCTCGTACTGTAATAGCTCCAACATCTGGGGCGATATCTCGTTGTTCGCAGCAATAACTGGCTCACTCGTCTGCACGCTGGACAGTGCCTCAATCATCATGAGTAAGCAATACACCAACGGTCATCAAATCTGGCTGGCCTCTGTCAGTGGATCAATCCTCTGGTGCTGATCTACACGTCCGAGTAATCTCATCCAACGACCCATCCAACGCTCGTGGCGTGAAAACATCATAAAAAGACACATCTCCGCAATCGTGTGTCGCCAGAATCACGCCCTGGTCAGTCCTCGTTCGTAACGAGCCCCTGCTGACCGTAACTCTAGCCGTAGCATTCCCTGCCCGTAATCGTGGCCGCCAAACCATAACTGGTACCGATGAGGCTAGATCAGGAATGAATATGATACTGAACAAAGAAAGGTACATCCTAAGGCTTCTTAAGTGGAATGGCGTGTCGTAAATATGCCGCGGAACATACCCACAGTACGTCACTCTACTTTAGTCACCTATTCCATCAACCAATGGTCATCCTACGCTCCGAAGGTAAAACCTAACGCTTTGATACCAACTTTGTCACGTCCCGAAAGTACGGAACATGACCGGCACTTAGACTACGAACGTCTCGAGGCGTACGTACTCTAAGTAAGCTGAACCCAGAAATCCAAACCAAGAAAAGTAGTAGAGTGTAGGAAAACCACTATAAGTCAACCAGCTAGCAGTATAATATACAACGCCTAAAAGCGAGGATCACAACAGAGAAAGAAACTCAAACAACATGAATCCATAGAAATATAACGTGCGACTCTACGGTCGAAAGAATAAACATCACTGGTCTCTATCTCAAATAAGTATATGTTTGGTTGATGGAACTTCTAGATACAACTGAAATATAATATACAATGTATAATGATGGGTACGATACAAATAACCCACCTACTAGCAAGTCACCCGAAAGAAGTAGTGCTCGCAAAACCGTAATGAAACCTGTACGGCGAAACCTGCAAGAAACTGGGGCACAACGGGGGTGAGTTGCCAACTCGTGAGTAGAAAAAGATCTACGAACAGAAAATCGCATGTATGACGTAATCCTAGGTCATACGATCATAATATACAATCCTCAAATATATAACCAGCAATCTATAATATGACTAGGGTAACTATCTAACCCAATGTAATCCCATGTACCCGTTGTTGGAGATAGTGCCCTCAGAGTCAATTATTGGATCACAGGCACTTGATTGCAATGATTGAGGGAGGACCTATCCCGGTAGAACAGTCTTACTCGAGATGATAGTATGCTATCTGGTTTACCTTTATCATCGTGTACTGCTTCAGGTGACCTTACATGTCACTATTACACGTTGATAGAGCCCATAGGATTCTTGCTTGACGGCCAGCAGTATGAGGGCGATCATATAAGTGAGAGCTGGAGTCTATAAGCACATCCTTAAAAGGTCCCTAGTCGTGGGAGTTTCGAGACAGGGCATCGATACTCCAGAGTAGACTAGTGTATACAGTCGAGACCCCGACGAGGGGCGGTGGCCGGTCTTACAGGCCGCTGGTGTCAGTTGGATCACCTAAGATGTATACAGGTGCTCATTGGGTTATGAGTACACCGGACAGGACTCGCCGGGAACATGCTAGTTGGTCTTATACCTGACGTCAGATAGCAGTTCCCAGGTGACATGTGTACAGGTTAGTTCATCGACCTGAGATCGTCATTTGTCTCGTGTGAGTTCCCACTGTTCTTTGATTACTACCCTACCACGGCTCAAAGGAGTCGTGCAAACAGGTTTTAGTTGGGTACAGTCCCGAGCCACATGGAGGCAGTGAGCGGATCTGCAGGGGTTCGTCTCTCCCGGTATTGGGGGTGAGGTCGCGCTGTGTCTAGGAGAGCCATTACACAAAGCCCTCGGCCGAGGCAGGAGATTTACTGGTAGGTATTCCAGTAGTATCTCAGGGTGTTCTGGGCTACGCTCCGACACGACTTGTACCGCTTTTGGGGGTCTGACTTTTACCAACCCCCTAGGCCCGCCATGCGATACTCATAGACGAACGGACCGGACTGTACGGATATTGTCACTGATAGGCTCAGTAGGGTGTCAGGATGAGTTCGCTCATCGACGTCCCTTTTGGTCAATTGCTGGTGGCCCGTCACGTATTGGCTTATACCTCTGACGTGCTAGTGGTTAAATCCACAGCCATAGTATTGACGAGTCTTTAGAGTCCACCACACTTTCAGTTACTCAAGCTTTCGGGCGAAACGCTGTAGAGGCCGTATGGAGATATGGCAGGGTCCGACCAGATACGTACGGTATTGCACGGATCAGGATCGGACGGATAGTACTAGTGGCCGTATAGATATATGGCAAGGTTCGATCGGATATGTGCGGTATTGTACGGATCAGAATCGAACGGATATTACTAGCCGGCTTTGGTTTAAGCCGGATCCTAGTATAGTACAGTGTAGATTTTGTCTCATTGCATTTGTATCCGGTCGGAATACAGATGCGGGTGTGTATGCACAGTATCGGGGTTTTCCTGTAATTTATTACAGGACCAGTTTTCTGGAGTTGCCAGTTTGCATTCCGTTCCGGCCGGTTTTCCTTTGTTCTTTCCCGGCCGAACCTTTTGATGGAGGGTGTTATTTGCAAGTTTGCAAATAACACATTGTGGAGGGGTTTCTTGCAAATGTATTGATTATGAAAGCATCTTTTTTATTCCTTTCTTTTCTATCATCATTTCTTGTAAAAGGTGATTAGGATTGATTTGTGTTTTGATGTGAGATTGTGATGATGGTGTTTGGATATGGCCACCTTTCTCTTTCTCCTACACTCACCTCCCTTCTTGTTATGGTTTTCATATTCTTTCCTCCACCATTCTAAGATGAGAGTTTTTTCATTTTGGAGAGAAGAAAAAAAAGATGAGAGTTTCATTCTTGAGAGTGTGGCATTCTTGATCTCATTTTCATGCTAGAAAAATGCAAGCACCATTTTTCTTATCTTGATTCCTCCATCATCTTCAAAGGCAACAAAACCCCAAATGAGACATAGCTTCAACCCTACACATTCTACAGCAAATCTTGGACGCGTCGGCTAGCCTACTTCGCGCCCGAGTTGCCTCGGTATTGAGGTGGGAGCCCGTAAAAGATACAGGCGATGTGGTGCCCTTCCGGCGAGGAGGCGACGACCGGAGTTTCCGCAGGAGATCGGGACGGCGAGAAGAAGACCGGAGGACTCGGATCACTTGGTATACTTCTCTTCCCATCTCTTGTTTGCTAGTATAGGTTAATGGTTAACGATCCGGGTTTTATTGTCCGCGGTAGCGCCAGTTTTCCAAGTAAGGAAAATTTTTGATTCCGCATTTTGGCCTCGGTAAGACGGCCGGGGCGCTGCCGTGGCGCAACATGGTATCAGAGCCACACCATTAACCTTGTCTAGCTTGTTCTAATGTGTTTTACTTATCCGATCGACCAAAATTCCAAAAACCGCGTTTTGCTTGCATCAGTTTTCTGTCGATTTTTTCCGGGCTCTAAAAATTTTTCAGGTTGTAGAAAATTGATGTACATGAAATTATAAGACTACTGGGAAAATTCGACACAGTCAGTCGATGACTGTAGCGCGGAACCGCGGCCAAACCCCCCCTTGGGCCGCGGTTCCGCCGCACATTGGTCTCTTCACTGTATCCAATTTTTCCAGTAGGCTTGTGGGCTAATTTTAGGGGTTTTGGGATATTAAATTTGGGCCCAGATTTTCTGTGACTGCTACAGTATTGCTTGGGGGCCCACTTGTTAATAGTTTGATCGATCGGATATTTTAAACACATTATTTCACAGTATTTACATTATATCTGCGACCGTGAATGTCACTTGATCGGTAAATCCCGTCTAACTGCTATAGCCCGGTTAGACGGATTTGCGAACGTGACTTTCACGTTGATGTTCTATATTTATGCTGTGTTGTTGCGAATCGGTCGTGGGGGATAGCCTGGATGCAATGCTAGTACAGTTTTGTTGTTTTATGTACATTTGATATTGCGGGGCGAGCGTCCGACATGTGGACTGCCGTCACTGCCTGTTTGTATTATTCTTTTGGGGCACGACCTGGTTGCGGTCGATGCACCCGTTGTATGTATATTTTACTTTCTGTACTAGGGTTACCCCGCGGAGGGGTGCACGGATAGCCGGGTTCTAGAGGGCAACGGGCCCGCATCTCAGGGCATTGAGACGGAGGGGGCTTCAGTCTGGAATTGGCGGGCTATTCGCCGCACTCATAGGGGGTACAGGTTGACCCAGGAGGGGTGCCCAAGTTACCGGATTCCGTGAAGTGCTGGGTGGTCCATTCACGGTGCTGAAGGGGGCTGCCTCGCTTCAGGTTTTGGCGGGTGACTTGCCGCGCCCGTAGGGGTCTAGGATTTCATTGCACAGGCTATCCACACGACCAGGGGAACGTCGGGTTTCAGCAGCGGCTCTGTGAAACCCGGGGCTTCCAGATATCTGTATTATTCTGTGATACTGTATATTTCTGTGATGTTGCCTTTTATCACGCCTTGAGCGAAATATAATATATTGATATATATATTAGTAGATGTTGTATATGTTTTTCATCCGCGCTAGTCCAGTCCCCGCTCTGCCGTTAGTTAGCTAACCTAACGGGTGATGACGGGACCCAGTGGCGAATGCGGATGGCATATACGTACGTCAGTATATTTTCGTTCTTTGTGGTGTAATCAATTGATGGGACTGCGTTGATTCGGATCAATGCAAGATAAACAAACCTATTCTGATGTTGTTGGAACACTTTTCAAAAAGCTGTTATTGCAAGGACGTTCACTTTTGTTTTGCATCGTGGTATTCATTTAGAATATCCTGCTCCTCAGTCGACGAGGCAAGGGCCGAGATCCCTTCACCGGGAGTGACCCCTTGGACAGAAGTTTGCGTCAGGGCATTAACTTCACTATAGCCGATTACTTTTGCTTTGCATCGTGGTATTCAGTTGGAATATCCTGCACCTCATTCTACGGGGAAAGAGCCGAGATCCCTTCACCGGGAGTGACCTCTTTAGCAAAGGTTTTCGTCACTATATTTTTATAAAAGGCTATGCAGTTCCTTCAACGATATCAAGTTCATTACGTTAAAGGTTTTTCGCCAAAAACCAGCCGTAGCCCTCCGTCATTTCCTACAGGTATTATTTGGTATTCGTGCTGCGTTTGTTGACCTAGTCAAGACGTAGTGTTCGGTAGCTAAGTGGTACTTGTTTGTTGCATAAGTGGGATTGGTTAAGACAGTCGTGCGGCCTTGTTGACCTAGTCAAGGGCACGTACGGGTGGGTTTAATGCAATCCAGAATAATGACGGGTTGAACTTGACTGGCGGTTTATGGTTTGTTGACCTAGTCAAGGTCATAAACCGCTTGGGGTAAAAACATCACATCGGGAGTTTCAAAAGAACTGAAACTTGCCAGGCATGCGCATACCTTCTGGAGTGTGGTGACGTGAGTGAATTCCATCACGTTATCATGCGATGATAGTTGGATCCCGATTCCCACTGATGAGTTGGTATACTCCTCGGGTGATCCCGACTAATTCTTCTTTCAGGTTTGGAGGAGAATTTGAGGTACAGTGGGAGGTTTCCTGATTAGATAAATTGGTAACCATTCTGATCTAGGTTAGAGTGCACGCTGAGTGTTTCTTTTCTCTCTCTCTTTAGCAGCGACCATTGACCCGACCCTGGACTATGACTCAGTGACCAAGTTGACCGAACCTTCTTAACACTGGCTTTTGGATTGTCAGAGTTGCAAACCTCATTGTCACTCCTACTTTTACCCTTTTCTCCAGGACACCCCGTATTGCTACGAACGTCCACTTCCATTGGACAAAACCATCGTATGGTTATATACGAACTCGAAGGACTTCGAGGATGGTTTCTGGTTCTGGAGAAAACGAATAGGATTATTCAGTTGTCTTTTCTTTTCACCTTCTCTCATTGTGAGTACTCCTTGGTTTAGGAGTAGTACACCTATTATGCAAATTGGATAGTCTTCTTCCAAACCTTAGGCTGGTGCCGAACGGTGGGGAATGAAGAAAACCAATTAGCATAACGATGGTGTGCAGAAGGTGTTAAGATTAAGACAAAGCAAGGGATTAGTAAGAGGGCAAAGTAAATTGCGACTGATATTCACGACCAAACCAAGTATTTCTTCGCCAATCCTAAATCACCTTTGTATTTCTCCAGGACACTCCGTATCACTACGAAGATCCACAGTTTATTGGATACTCCATCGTATGTTATATACGAACTCGAAAGGAACTTGTTCCAGTTCGGGGATGGATTCTGGTCCAGGAGAAATAGGAATACGGTTTATTCGGTTGTCTTTTCTCTTCACCTTCTCTCGCATTGCGAGTGCTCCTAGGATTAGGACAGTACACCTTTTATGCTTATTGGATAGTCTTCTTCCAAACCATAGGCTGGTGCCGAACGGTAGGGAAGGAAGAAAACCAATTGGCCTAAAGGGGTGTGCAGAAGGTAATGACTAAAGACATATAAAGGGATTTGGAGAGGTGGCAAAGAATTATACGGTTATAGTTGTGAATCTGGATAATGGAAGAGGCATTACTAAGAATACCGGAATACCCCACCGAAACATTTCAATGTTTCAGTTTCACTGTGTAATGTTAAAAGAAAACTGATTTCCCGATTAGATACTTACTCCAGGGTATGTATTTACCAGGTATGATTCTCACATCTGTATGGTTTTACAGATGATGAGTGGGAGTAAGTTATTGGGAATTAGCTGACCATCCTCATTATATCGGGATTCGTTGTAATTGGTGATATTTGAGGAAGCCACCTGGGTTGTTTGCCGGTCGGCAAATATTTGGTTTTGAATATCCGTTGTTATGCACCAATTTCAAATTGATATATCTGTACGTCTATTTTCATAGAGTGAGATATACCTTTTGATATTATGTCGTTGACATTTACCTATATCAGTGGATGGTTAGGTAAGGAGCATCAAACAGCGGTGTAATTCTTCTTAACCATAAGTACAGTTTTCAACCTACGACGCACAGTGAAAGAGTTGTTAGACTCAGCGAACTTATACAGAGTATTGTATGTTGTCCAGTGTCCATTGGGACAGAGGGGTTGGTCCTTATACTATATTCTGTTTACTTTTAACTTCTCTAGTTCTTAGACATATGTTTCGTAGAAACACAGGGTCTGAGTTTTGAGGAGTTACTGGTATAAGAATAGAGTAGAGAACCAGGTATTGCAAGTATCGGGATTCTTCAAGGTGATCGAAGATGTAGATACTTGTGTATGGTATTCAGTTGATAGTAATGAGAACTTGCTTCTCTTTCAGGTTACTCATAATTGGAAGCATTCCTAAGTTGAGTAACGATGATCGGCCTCTCTCCATTTAGTTGACATGCACTGGAGACAGCTGCATGATTTGAATCTGGTTTAATTAAATCAGTGCCTCTGGTTCTATATTGGATATAGTACAGTTCATATCTTAACATTGTTAAGGTACGGGGAGTTGTCCGGCTTATGATTAAAACCAGACTCTGGATAACTCAAGGCACGTTTCTGTAATGGCTGTTTGTGGGTTGACCCAGGCTATGACGAGGGTTGACTTTCTACCATCTGGAAGATCAATAGTGATATTGTTCTTAACTCGCCACATTTTAAAAGGAAATGGTTATTTTTCAGAAAAACAGTAGTGGGAGTATGGTAGAACTGGAAGCGATTCCAGAACCGCAAACGATTACTGAAGATTTAATAAGGAACCTAAAGATTCAATCTGATTTGACATTCCATTGGCCACTCCGCAGATAAGGTGGGTAACTTCAGGCACCCGAGAGGTACTCCGGTAGCCTCAAGGACGGTGACAGGGAAGTTCTTGTTTACCCACACTTGCCATTGCTGTTGTTCCAGGCTGCGAGACCCGGTGAGAGGATGAGTATAGCGTCGTTCTAAACTAGCTTTAGAAGTGCACGTCTATATGACTCTGCCAGAGGGTTGTCGTAGTCAGTGGGAGCAGCGGAAGCATTGGTGGACATCAGGCTTATGTCTATTTATAGACTAAAGCAGATATAGCGGAGATAGATCATCTATTTCCGATGTGACAGTCATAGGTTTGACGTCATCAGAATAGGGGATGGATCTGTTGAGAAGGTAGTAGGGTGTGATGTCCTGGTATTGGATGACATACACAAAGTAGGAAGTGACATTCCTATACTACGATCAGTTATACTTTGGTCGTCACACAGTGGTTTCTCCATAAGGGACTTGGACACAATATCAGACATACTGGTTACTAGATCTATGGTTTTAGATCTAGATTTGGGTGGTTTCCCAATCAGGGTACTTTGACAGCATTCTAAGAGTATTTAGAATGGACGACTCCTGGCACGGTAGTGTACCTGCAGGTGATGGAGTCACCCTCTCTAAAGGTGTCTCATAGACTAAAGTAGAGAGGGATGTGCATAATTGGCAGATCACTTGCTTAGGCAATTGAGTCAATCATGAGATGTCAAGTACCACACCAGATGTTGTTCTTGCACTAGATGCAATAAGTTGATATTGATCCAATCCTGGAGGAACAGTCGGAAGCAGTTTTAGAACATAAGTGAATGTTCTAGGGATATGATAACGGCTGCCTCCTTTAGGAGACGGTTATCACTCCAGGCTTCCAAGGTGACATGGACGACAAGGAGGTTGTCAGAGTTATAGTTCTCCCTCTGACGAGGGACAGTATTCTGGACAGGTGATCCAGGCAATACTGAGGGAGGCATGGCGCTGGGTACTGATTAAGTTCAGTTATCGATACCGTCTAAGAAGCTTGGATTTGGAGTTCATTTATGAACTAGGTCCCATCAGATATCCAGACATACTCTAAGACAGGTATTGCTCATTTCGGGAGATGGTTTTCTCCGTGAACTTGAGATATAGAGAGACATAGAAAGAAACATCCAGGCAGATCCACTCACTGAGGCTTTTCCTCGAACGCAATAGTTTCGCAAACAGGCTTTGTGCGACTGACTAGTAGAGGAGTTGGGTGTTCGGTATCACACGGGCTGTGAGTATGCGACATCGCAATAATTAGCCTTGAGTGCAAGTGGGAGATTGTTGGAGATAGTGCCCTCAGAGTCAATTATTGGATTACAGGCACTTGATTGCAATGATTGAGGGAGGACCTATCCCGGTAGAACAGTCTTACTCGAGATGATAGTATGCTATCTGGTTTACCTTTATTATCGTGTACTGCTTCAGGTGACCTTACATGTCACTATTACACGTTGATAGAGCCCATAGGATTCTTGCTTGACGGCCAGCAGTATGAGGGCGATCATATAAGTGAGAGCTGGAGTCTATAAGCACATCCTTAAAAGGTCCCTAGTCGTGGGAGTTTCGAGACAGGGCATCGATACTCCAGAGTAGACTAGTGTATACAGTCGAGACCCCGACGAGGGGCGGTGGCCGGTCTCACAGGCCACTGGTGTCAGTTGGATCACCTAAGATGTATACAGGTGCTCATTGGGTTATGAGTACACCGGACAGGACTCGCCGGGAACATGCTAGTTGGTCTTATACCTGACGTCAGATAGCAGTTCCCAGGTGACATGTGTACAGGTTAGTTCATCGACCTGAGATCGTCATTTGTCTCGTGTGAGTTCCCATTGTGCTTTGATTACTACCCTACTACGGCTCAAAGGAGTCGTGCAAACAGGTTTTAGTTGGGTACAGTCCCGAGCCACATGGAGGCAGTGAGCGGATCTGCAGGGGTTCGTCTCTCCCGGTATTGGGGGTAAGGTCGCGCTGTGTCTAGGAGAGCCATTACACAAAGCCCTCGGCCGAGGCAGGAGATTTACTGGTAGGTATTCCAGTAGTATCTCAGGGTGTTCTGGGCTACGCTCCGACACGACTTGTACCGCTTTTGGGGGTCTGACTTTTACCAACCCCCTAGGCCCGCCATGCGATACTCATAGACAAACGGACCGGACTGTACGGATATTGTCACTGATAGGCTCAGTAGGGTGTCAGGATGAGTTCGCTCATCAACGTCCTTTTTGGTCAATTGCTGGTGGCCCGTCACGTATTGGCTTATACCTCTGACGTGCTAGTGGTTAAATCCACAGCCATAGTATTGACGAGTCTTTAGAGTCCACCACACTTTCAGTTACTCAAGCTTTCGGGCGAAACGCTGTAGAGGCCGTATGGAGATATGGCAGGGTCCGACCAGATACGTGCGGTATTGCACGGATCAGGATCGGACGGATAGTACTAGTGGCCGTATAGATATATAGCAAGGTTCGATCGGATACGTGTGGTATTGCACGGATCAGAATCGAACGGATATTACTAGCCGGCTTTGGTTTAAGCCGGATCCTAGTATAGTACAGTGTAGATTTTGTCTCATTGCATTTGTATCCGGTCGGAATACAGATGCGGGTGTGTATGCACAGTATCGGGGTTTTCCTGTAATTTATTACGGGACCAGTTTTCTGGAGTTACCAGTTTGCATTCCGTTCCGGCCGGTTTTCCTTTGTTCTTTCCCGGCCGAACCTTTTGATGAAGGGTGTTATTTGCAAGTTTGCAAATAACACATTGTGGAGGGGTTTCTTGCAAATGTATTGATTATGAAAGCATCTTTTTTATTCCTTTCTTTTCTATCATCATTTCTTGTAAAAGGTGATTAGGATTGATTTGTGTTTTGATGTGAGATTGTGATGATGGTGTTTGGATATGGTCACCTTTCTCTTTCTCCTACACTCACCTCCCTTCTTGTTATGGTTTTCATATTCTTTCCTCCACCATTCTAAGATGAGAGTTTTTTCATTTTGGAGAGAAGAAAAAAAAGATGAGAGTTTCATTCTTGAGAGTGTGGCATTCTTGATCTCATTTTCATGCTAGAAAAATGCAAGCACCATTTTTCTTATCTTGATTCCTCCATCATCTTCAAAGGCAACAAAACCCCAAATGAGACATAGCTTCAACCCTACACATTCTACAGCAAATCTTGGACGCGTCGGCTAGCCTACTTCGCGCTCGAGTTGCCTCGGTATTGAGGTGGGAGCCCGTAAAAGATACAGGCGATGTGGTGCCCTTCCGGCGAGGAGGCGACGACCGGAGTTTCCGCAGGAGATCGGGACGGCGAGGAGAAGACCGGAGGACTCGGATCACTTGGTATACTTCTTTTCCCATCTCTTGTTTGCTAGTATAGGTTAATGGTTAACGATCCAGGTTTTATTGTCCGCGGTAGCGCCAGTTTTCCAAGTAAGGAAAATTTTTGATTCCGCATTTTGGCCTCGGTAAGACGGCCGTGGCGCTGCCGTGGCGCAACACCCGTGTCAGTGCATCAGGTGGCAATGTATCATATGGATGAGGTATGAATGCATGAAAAGTATGATGAAGTATTTAGTTTGATGTCAATACACATTTATTAGCGTCTCATTCCACTAATATTGGTGTAAGGGCATATATAACAGCGCCCTCATCCCCTGTTATATATACATATGAAGTATGATCAATGTAATCATGCATGTAAATATGAGGATATAGTCAAAATCGTGGAAAAACATCATGAAACATGTGCCCAGCATCGGCACAAAACATAGCCTCAATCTCAATGTCTCTATACCTCAATATCTCAAAGTCTCAGATAAATCTCACTATCTAGGACGCCGTCAATCCAGATCGGCCCCTACCATCCATCTCAAGACCACGACGGTATCCTCCGGATATACGACGCGTCGGGTAAAATCACCGGAGTGTATGGTTCCCCTGCCAGGGTTAACGGCATGGACCTTCGATCTTCTTGCCCCGGGGTACCTCCGGGCCCCACCATGTACCCTCATACGGCCTCAACGCCTCCTCGTATGGGGTATATATATATCAGAACCGATAAAACTCATGGTGGATGCTAAAATATCATATCAAGAGTAACCGGGTTTTTAAAACATTTACATAATCTCTTAGAAAATACCCACGGTTCGCAAATCCAGAAATATCATAGAAACAACATATCTCAATGCGCATAATCAGAAAGCATGATGTATGTGACATATAAATGAAATGCAAGTATAACAGTATATCATGCAACATGGAATAATAGTATGCACATACAAGGGTCATATCCTGATGCAATAATACTACTGTGTAGTGACATGGCAATTACCGATGAAGATGTGTGTGAGCCGGCAAGTAAGTGTACGTGGTACATACGCATCATCGGTAATGGTGCTGGTGTCCTAACATCATGATATCAACAATAGAATATGAATCACAATAAGTATGCGATGCGGAGCAACAATAATAATGTGCGGGAGCTGAAACCACAATGATAGCTAAACTGCATCTAATGTCATAAGAGTCATACAGCTGTACCAGCTAAAGGGCTGAGCTAATAGGCTAACTCCAGGTAAGGGAAACCGCCTAACTTCTGAGTCGATACATAAATATACATATATATATATATATATATATATATATATTAGTCGGTGATCCCGCCTCGATAATATCCCATTCGATACCATATCTCTATAATCAGTTATTCCCAAGTCAAGAGTGCGGATCAAACATCAATATATAGCTCGTACGTAAATCCGTCGTACGGCATCCCCAAATCTGGGTACGGGTCAATATCATATTCATTATATCATTCATCTGGTATTCTCTTTATCAAATGTCATAATCTGGGTACTGACCTATGTCTAGTACAAAGTCAACATCATCACTATAATCATGATCTGACTACTGATCAACAGTCTCATATGAATCGATATCATCAGTACATATCATCTCAAGGAGTATACATCGCCCAAGGCGGTCTATCATAAATATCTTGCCATATCATATCCCATCTCGTATCGTAATCACATGTCGATCATTTTATATATATCTCACTATTCCTATGGCATCATCATCCCAAAATCCGCTAAAGACGCATCTCAAGTATGAATTTTACCGTATCACCGACATCAAAATCTCGGATCAAATATCATCGACTCATCTCAAACCCAAGTATCATCCTCAAATCCGTAGGTGAACACATAGTCCCATACCTACGTGAACACATAACTATATAGAATCCCATAAGCACATATGAAATAAGGATGTATGCAAGTATGTATGTGTGTATGTGTATGTGTATGTGTAGTGCACCCCCTACTCTAGGGTTTCGCGACACTAAATCATCCAACACACTAATGTCCATCCTAAACATCATCATAAATCTCAAATAACATATAATGATTGTTGGTGTGTATACGCATCCGTATACATCACCACGAACTACGGGGGTGCTATACGCCATCCACCCGACTTCTCCCCGTAGATATAAATCTACTCACCTTTCTTTATGTGTGCCGGTGCCGATGTCTCCATTTGCATCTCCAACGCCTCGACGCCATGTGGGGTACCTACAAGGATATCACACGCTAAAACACATGAAAACCATGTCGGAAACCAAAATGGTGCACGTTACGCCAATTGGTAAAAACCTGTGGCCTCACGTGCAAACACAGCCAAAGCTCACTGGTCGTTAGCGTTCAAATGCCACCCGACAGAACGAATCATCGAATACCAAAAATCCATACAAAAACAAGTCGTAAATCATATGCCAACTCATGAAAGTCAACCCAGATTCTATCCTAACTGGAATCAGTCAAAACTAGACATACCAGGGGTCAAGTTTACATGAAATAGGGCTGTACACGCAAAACGAGGGGGTTCTCTACTGCTCTGGCAGCAAATTGCGGCCAGGGGGAATATATCCGCGGCCAGAAAATGGAGTTGGGGGCTAGGGTTTTGGGTGTTGGGTTCTACCAGCCTGCATATCTCAGTGCCAAGTCAATATTATTTTAGGGTACCTCGGGTCGTAGCAGATTCCAGAAAGGTCACAAAATCGACAAACAGCTAATTTACGCCAAGTCGAACAAATCTGGTATAATACTGGAAATCTGGGGTAATCTTGGTTAATCTGGTCTCAAATACACCTAATTAGGCTATCCTAACCATTACAACCAACACTTGACCAAATCTCACTCAAATTTGCCTAAACTAGCACTAATCACAATATAAACACGAGATTTCAGCTAACTAACCATAACTGAGCAAGAAAAGAGTTGGGTTGCAAGATTATACCTCAAGGGAATCCTAGGATGAAGGAGAAGGGAAGATCAAGATGAAGGAAGGGTTGTGTTGCTGCTGCCGAGCTGCTCCTTTGGGCTATTGTTGTTGTTGTGGGTTTAGTTTGGACTGCTGCTGCTGCTTGCCATTTCTCTTTTGCTTTTCTTTCTTTTTCCCTTTTTTTTCTTGTGTTGCAGTAGCAGCTGCAGCAGTGAAAGGGGTGGTATTTGTGGTGAAGTTGAAGTATCTGATGTTGGGGTATGGGTTGTAGTATATGATGTTGGGTTGGTGTTGTTGATGGGGTTGCTGCTGAGGCAGCAGAGGTCTAGGCTGATAGGTGCTGATGATGCTACCGCTGATGTGATGAAATTGGAGCTGAGGTTGTTGCTGTGGCTGTAGTAGCAGCTGATGCAAATGGGGGCTGAATTTGTGTGTTGGGGTTGTTGTATTGAATGGTGTAGCAGCTGCTGATGCTGCCTTAGCTGATGTATAATGGTGTGATGTTGTAGTATGTGATGTTGTGGCAGCTGATGTTGATAGGGATTGGGGCTGAAGTTGGGCTGATGGTGGGCTGATATGCTGCTGCTGATGTAACGGGCTGCTGATGCAGCAGTTTTGGTGGCTGAAGTTGAACAATTGGGGCTGTTGTAGGGTGAAGTGTTGTAGTATGGTGGAGTGTGAGAGTGGGAGATGTGAGGGTGGGATGTGAGTGATGAGAGGGAGTGATATGAGTGAGAGGGTGTGTGTGAAAGAGCACAAGGGATATTGAAGAATGAGATGGATCATGGCACACCCTAGCCACCTCTCTCTCTCTCTTTCTTCCTAAGTGTTGCAAGCTCAAGCCATCATGACTCTCTCTCTCTCTCTCTTCTTAGTCAACCCTCAACCTAATTACCCTAAAAAAACGAAAACCCTTAGTTAAACCCAATTGGCTTAACCAAAGGTTTATCCCAACATGGTTGCCTAAACTTGGCTAACCCACCATGCTCATCTAATCAAGATAACCCTAGACTTAACCCAAGTTAACATGCACAAGTGTGTGCAGTCCAGATAAAATTCCGATAAAATATCCTTAAAACCAGATAAAATATTTAAAAGCCATTTTGGTAAACTTTTTACCAAAAACCCCACATTAACACACAATTACCACTAAACACAAACTCAAGTGTTACATTTACTGATTGGATTCGCAGGAGTATGAGCAGACTTGCTTGTTGATCTTCTGATCGCTCAATACCCGGGTGGCCATTACGTTTGGCAGACCGCTTGCGGCTTGTCGGTGTTTGATATGATCATCACTTACTGCCGGCGTATTGACGAGTCTTTAGAGTCCTACACAGAGGTTTCCTTGTTCATGCGAAACGAAGTAGGAGCACATATGTGATATGTGCGGGACCGAGATTAATGCGCGTATATGATACCGCATTCTATTCTCGCGATATATGATATCGGTCGGTTATATGAGATATAGCCGGGTTATCGGATCAAGTGTTGATTCGATAAGTTGATTCATATGATATTAGTCGGTTGTATATGATATAGCCGGATTATTAAATCAAGTGTTGATTTGATAATTTAATGTATAATTATATATTTGATATATTAATTTACATTAACTAATATTAGCTCACTAAGTATTCTTTTTCTCACTTGTGTGCATATAGTATATATGTGATATATATTAATATACATTTTATTGTGTCATGCTTGATGATACATGAAACATGGATATATGAGACTTACACTATAGTTACGATAATCTTAGGGGTTTTATTTATCAAAGTAATTCAAAAATAGTGAAATTTGTCATGGCTAGAAACTTTAAGAAAGCTTGTGGATAACCATTGACCAAGTCCACTCTTTTTGTTTTGCTATAGATATTTATTGACCTAACCATTATCCTTACTATGGTTAAGTCTCTACATGAGTTAGTGCATGACACTAACTCACGCATGGTTCATATTCTCACCTCATAAGTTCATTCTCTCATTCTTCACTTGATCATCTTCTTCTTCATTGAAAAACCTTTCTAGCTTTTGAAATGGTGAGAAAATATTGTGAGAAAATTAAATCTAAAATGAGCATATTTCCTACTTCATCATTCTCTACTATTAGCCATTTAGTTTAGGGTGTTTGCTTCACTAAACCCTAATTTAGTGAAGAGGTAGCATGAGCTTGAGTCTCCTCGACGTAGATCATTTTCGGCCTCGAAGACTTCGAGCAAGTTTGCATCTTTCGCCTTGTGGATCCTCTCAAGAGTTCGGGAGATCATTACTCGCAGCGAAGGGATTTCTACACGGAGCATTTGAAGTGAAGGACCGGTCTACAAAGGTTGTATTCCTAATTCACTTTAGATGTTAAGATGTTGATAGTGCTAATTTGTTTAAATCTCTAGTTAAGATTCTAGAGTTAGGGTTCTTTAGAACGGCAAATTTTTGAAAAAGGCATGGACGATGCCTCCCGAAACCTTGCTGCCGCGCTAAGTAACCTCACAACATGTATGATTGTTGTCATAACGCTGACAGTCAAACAATAATCTTACGGGGTTTATCAACAAGTATTAGCGATACGTAATAACAAGTAAAACATATACATATGTTAAGATAAAAACAAACAAAATATCATACTATCATATCGAGCAAAATTTTCATGTACATATATATGTCCAAGCATCCACTCTACACACAATAATGACATCTAGGACATACATATCCAACAATCTCCCACTTGCACTAAGGTCATATATTGTTGCATCGAGTACCCAGCGTCTGTTTTAGGGCCAGTTGTTGGTGTATCGCATACCCAACATCTCAAAAAGTCTTTCGAACTGTGCTTAAGGGAGGACCTTAGTGAATAGATCCACTATCTACTCTCCGTATCCCGATCTCCCGGCGATCTACAATCTCCCTGATCAGGTGAAACCGCCTCAAAACGCGTCTGGGTCTCTGGTAGGACCATGGTTCCTTCGCTAAAACCATAACCCCATTACTGTCGTAATACAAAGGTATTAGGTTAACAATGGACGGAATCACCTTAAGTTCAATAATGAACTTCTTCATCCAGACCGTTTCTTTTGCAGTATCGTTGGCAGCAATGTATTCAACCTCCATCATCGAGTCTGCGGCGGTGTCCTGTTTGGAGTTTTTCCAACAGACTGCCCCTCCGTTGAGGGTAAACACAAAACCCGAAACAGACTTGTTGTCATGCTTATCACTTTGGAAGTTCCAGCCGATAAAAGACTCCACATGGAGGTCCCCATTACCGTACACCAAGAATAATTTCTTAGTCCTTCTTATATACTTAAGAATGTTCTTCACTTCTGTACAGTAGCTCTTTCCTGGGTTTGACTGATACCGGCTTACCACGCTAAGTGCGTAAGCTACATCTGATCTGGTACATAGTGGCGCATACATTAGAAAATCTACCGCCGAAGCGTAGGGTATAATACTCATGCAAGCCCTCTTCTCATCAGTCTTGAAAGATATCTCTTTGGAGAGGGTGATTCCATGCAAAGCGGTACCGCGTTTGGAATCTTCCATACTAAATCTCTTTAATATGGCGTCTATGTACTTGGACTGTGAAAATCCTAACAATCTCTTGGATCTATCTTTATAGATCTTAATCCCCAGAATATAAAAGGTATCATCCAGGTCTTTCATGGAGAATTTTTGCGACAAGAACAACTTGACCGATTGTAGCATAGGAATGTCATTTCCTATCAAGAGAATGTCATCCACGTACAAGACTATAAATACGACAGTTCTCCTTACCATCTTCTTATGTATACACGGCTCATCCTCATTTTTGATGAAGTCAAATTCCTTGACTGTCTCATCAAAATATATGTTCGAGCTCCGCGATGCCTGGTTTAATCAATAAATGGATTTAAGCAAGTTGCGCACCTTCCCGCTGCTCCCATTGTCTACGAGTCCCTCCGGCTGATTCATATAAATGCACTCTTCTAAACTTCCATTTAGAAAAGTCGTTTTTACATCCATCTGCCAGATATCATAGTGATGGAAGGCAGCAATGGCAAGTACGATCCGAATAGATTTGAGCATAGCCACAGGAGAAAGGTTTCATCATAGTCCACACCGGGTCTTTGACGAAAACCTTTTGCAACAAGTCTAGCATTATAAGTCTCCACCGGTCCATCTACACCAGTCTTCTTTTTAAAAATCCATTTGCATCCAACGGATTTTACCACGGGAAGAGAAATATCCAAGGTCTAAATTTTGTTGGTGTACATGGACTCCATTTCGGATCGCATAATATCCAGCCATTTTGCAGAGTCTTTACTAGTAATGGCCTGCTCGAAACTAGTAAAATTATCTTCTTCCAAAATGCAATCCTCTCGATCCTTATCTATGAGAAAACCGTAGTATCTCTCTGGCGGATGAGAAATCCTACCAAATTTGCGAAGTGGCTGAAGTTCGTCTGGGATTACAGAATCTTAAGGTTCAATCAAATCTTCAACTTCAGTTTGTGGTTCCGGAATTTCTTCCAGTTCTACCATACTCTCACTAATTTCTTTTGCAAGAAATTCCTTTTCTAAGAAGACTAAATGGCGAGCGACAAACACCTTCTGTTCCTCGGTCTGGTAGACAAGATATCCCTTTGAATTCTTGGGGTATCCAACAAACTTGCACAATACTGATCGTGCCTCGAGTTTATCTGAGTTCTGATTTTTAACAAAAGTAGGATATCCACATATCTTAATGTAATTAAGATATGGTCTCTTCCCACTCCATATTTCATATGGGATGGTAGGCACTGATTTGGTCGGAACTTTATTCAATAAAAATGCAGCCGATTCAAGAGCATATCCTCAGAATGAAAGAGGCAACTAGGCATTGCTCATCACAGAGCGAACCATATCTAATAGGATACGATTCCTCCGCTCCGATACACTGTTGTGATGTGGTGTATACGGAAAAGCAAGCTAAGAGAGAATACATTTCTCTTTTAGAAAATTAAGGAATTCCATGCTCAAGTATTCCCCTCATCTATCAGATCCGAGGATCTTGATACTTTTGCCAGTCTGGTTTTCTACTTCTTTTTTGTATTCTTTGAATTTCTCATTTGTGTTTCAAAAGATATACATCCGAACCTAGAGAGATCGTCATTGAATGTAATGAAATATAAGAACCCACCCCTTGTATGTATAGACATTGGACCATATACATCACTATGTATGAGTCCCAAGAGCTCTGTAGCTCTTTCTCCGTGTCCGATGAACAGAGATTTGGTCATCTTTCCTTTAAAATAAGACTGATAAGTTTCATAGGATGAAAATTTGAACGGATTCAAATATCCATCCTTATGTAACTTGCTTAGTCTTTTCTCACCGATATGACCAAGTCTACAATGCCACAAGTAGGTTTCGTTCGTATCTGAACTCTTCATCTTGCGTGTGTTTTGTACATTAAGAACTGTATTTTGATTAAGAACATAGACACCGTTACACAGTGTACCTTCTGCAACCAATACCTGATTAAGATAAATGGTCATGATATTTCTATTTAGAACAAAGTTATATCCATTTTAATCAAATAAAGAAACCGATATGATATTGCAAAGCATAGAAGGTATATAGTAGTTGTTGTTCAAAATCATAATATTACCGCTTGGCAATATTAGGTGATATTCACCGACGGAAGCAGTATCAATTTATGCTCCGTTCCCTACTCCGAGGGACATCACCAGGTCTAACCATCCTATTTTTTCAATCCCTGTAATAAATTACAGATATGAGATCCTGATCCAGTATCTAGTACACAGGAGGTAGAACTGACCGAAAAACAGTTCCCAATATCAAGAACACCTAAAGGAGACGCAATAGTATACTTCTTCACCGGGGTAATTAAGGAATTCATGTAATCATCTTTCCCTTGCTCAAGCTCGTGACATTTGTTATAAGTCAGAGCTGAACCGACGTTCCCCGGCCCCGAATATGAATCTAGGTCAATCAAGTCATACATTTTATTATCTTACTTAGAGCGTGGCATTGTTGCTACCTAGAGATAGAGAAAAAAACACTCAGTGTGCGCTCGTGCAAGATTAGATTGTTTTTTAATTTATCCAATCAGGATGACTCCCACCGTTTCCTCGAATTCTCCTTCAAACCTTAAGAGAAGAACTAGTCGGGATCATTTACATCTTACAAGTTCGCTAACCGTTCAGCCAGGTGGGTGTTGGTACTCCGAGGGAGGTTCCCCGTGCTCTCGTACGAACCTAATTAAAATAAATCTCGTTTCCGCAAAGGCGCAGACTCGTTAACACCTTTTTAGACACCTAATAGGTTAGCTAATTGTGAAGTGAAAAAGATCTCCTAAGAGTAATTCTACTTATCAGTGGGATCGAGACCAAACTATCATCACATGATAACCTAGATGGAAGTCACTCTACTTATCACACTCCAGAAGGTATGCAATACTAGCATGTTTCCTTTATATTTAAAACTCCCGATATGAATTTTACCCCATTCGCTTATGACCTTGAATTTGGCCAATAAATCATAACATACAAGTCGAATTCTACCCGTCGTTGTCTAGATTAATTTAGACCCATCCGTACACACCTTTGATTTTGGCCAATAAGGTGATACCATCGTCCTAAACCAATACATCTATATATGCTGCGGATAAGCAACATATAGCTACCATTCACAATTCCTTGATTTTGGCCAACAAACACCGCATGAATACTATGTGCTACTTATCCGAAATGACGGAGGGCTACGGATGGTTTTTGGCGAAAAACCTTGAACGTATTGAATTTGATATCGTTGAAAAAGCCGAATAACTTTGAAAAGGAGGTTTAGGCTCCGCTTTTAAAAACTAATGGTTTTGAAGAAAACCGAGTAATTTATACTAACACAAACTTTTACTTAAGAGCGAAATCCCCGTGAAGGGATCAAAGCTCTTCCCTCGTTGAATCAGGTGCAGGATATTCTTAATCGAATATCTCTATGCCAAACAAAAGAATACAACTATAGTTTTTCGAAAAATTTGTTCCGACATCATTTTAGGTTTGTTTTTCCTTGAATTAATCAAAATTAATGCGGTCCCATTAATTAATTCCTATCACACCAGAAAAGAACGAAAATAAAATGTATGTATATGTCATCCGTATTCGTCACGGGGCCCCATCATGCACCGTTAGGTTACTTAACTAACGGCAGAGCGGAGGCAGGGCTAAAGCGGATGCAAAACATATACAATATTTATATATATAACCATCTCAAGCATGATATAAACAACATCACAGAAAACGATAAGCAATATGGAATAGCAGATAATCTAGAAGCCCCGCGTTTCATTTAAGCCGCAAATGAAACTCGACGTTCTCCAGTCATGTGTATAGCCTGTGCAATACAGAATTAAACCCCTGTGAGTGCGGCAAGTTACCCACCAATTCCAGAAATGAGTGCGGCAAGTTACCCACTAATTCCAGAAGTGAGGCGGCCCGCACTCTGGGTCATGAGTGGGCCACCCGGCACTTCACGGAATCCGGTAATTTGAGCACTCCACCGCGAGTCATCCTAATGTTGGATATATATGCCGTAGAGGCCTTCATTGTATAGAATACTAGGGATATGTATGTACATGTCAGTCTTGCTTGATATGATAGTACGCTATTTGGTTTGTCTTTATCTTAACGTATGATATATTTTACTTGGTATTTATGTATACATGTTGATAAAGCCCATAGGGTGTTTGCCTGACTACCGGCGTTGTGATGGCAGTCATACTTGTGGGAGCTGGATAGTCAATAGGCACATCCTTAAATGTCCCTGATCGCAGGAGTATCGAGATTGGGCATCGATACTCTGGAGTAGATTAGTGTATACATATCTAGACCCTGAGGAGGGGCGATGGACTGGTCCCGCAGCTATTGGTGGAGTGCACCTAAGATTGTATACAGATGCTCACTGGGTGTGAGTACACCGGACAGGACTCGCCGAGAACTGACTGGATGGTATTATACCTAACATCAGATAACTGTTCTTAGGTGACATGTGTGCAGATAGTCCGTTGACTTAAGGTCGTCATTTGTCTCGTGTGAGTTCCCACTGTGCTTTGATTACTACCCTACCATGATTCAAAGGAGTCGTGCAAACAGGTTTTAGTTGGGCACAGTCCCGAGCCACGTGGAGGCAGTGAGCGACTGTTAGGGATTCGTCTCTTCTGGTATAGGGAGTTGATATCGCACGGTGATCGGTTGGTCATTACCATAAGTCCCTGGCCAGGGCTGATTGAGAATTGCTGATGGAATGATCAGTAGATTCTCGGATGGTCTTGAGCCATGCCGACACGACTTGTACGGTTATTAGGGGTCTGACGTCCACCACCTCCCTAGACCATACATGCGATACTCTTAGATGAACAGACCGGACTGCGCGGATATTATCACGGACAGGCTCGGTAGGATTTCGGATGGATTTCCTCATCGGCTTTCTTATCGACAACTACCTGGGGACCGTTACGTACAGCTAGTGCCGCTTGCAGTCTATGGTTAAACCCACTGCCAGCGTAGTAGTCGAGTATTTAGAGTACCACACAGAGATTTCCCAACTCCAGGCGAAATGATATAGAGGTCGTACGGTTTTACGACAAAGGGTTCGGACGCATACGTGTTTAAATGCACGTACGACATTCGGACAGTTTTTACTAGCCGGCTTTGGTTTAAGCCAGATTCTAGTATCGGGTTATTGGATTTATATAGTCTAAAGTTTTTCCGTGTTTTCACGGATGCGAGGGGCGTTCTCGTAATTTTCCGGGAAGCTTCTAGAA
The DNA here is from genome assembly GCA_030015575.1 of Agapanthus africanus. Lineage (NCBI taxonomy): Eukaryota > Viridiplantae > Streptophyta > Magnoliopsida > Asparagales > Amaryllidaceae > Agapanthus > Agapanthus africanus. Next base: position 749,352,912 of record CM057341.1, on the reverse strand, counting down.
GGATGGTGACTAAGGGGGTTAATGTGGCATTTTCATTAAATGCAAATTGTGACTCATTTGTGTGATTCACTATGTCATTAATATATCATTTATTGCTTAATGACTCACATAGTGAATCACTCATATTGAATTAATGAAGCATGGTGAATAATCATTTATATTCATTTATTTGATAATTCATTATGTTTCATTTATTCAAGTGAGAAGCTTTTTCACTCATTATCATCTCCACCTTCTCTCTCTTCAAGTTCACTCCTTCAAACCCTAATCCTACCACTCATAAGTTGAGACCAAGGATTAGGATAGACTAAACACTCCATAACCTAACTCTACATCATCTTAGTTACTTTGATTAGCAACTAGAGAAACTAAGTAACCTCAAGTTTACAGGTAATAGCTTGGATTAGGGTACTCGGGTGGATCATCTATTACGGAAAGGAAGTCGAGGAGAATGTAGAGATCACAAAGACGAAGGACTAGAATCATTAGGTATAATCTCTTTACATAGTAGCTAAGAACTCTATGGTTGTTGTTAATTATCGTTTAGAAAAGATCTTCGGTTAGTCGATATTTACATACAAAACAAGATCGTTTTTCATATTTCCGCCTCCCCGCAACTCGTGGGGTGTTGTACATCGACTTACAGTGGTATCAGAGCCTCACTAAACAATAATTAACTCACTTGCAAAGTCGTATGAATTTCGAACGCAAAACGAACCGGAAAAGATATCGTATTCACATAGTTTCTGTCGATTTTAAATTGAGGTCTAAAATTTTTTCAGGTGACTGCAGACTAACCTACATGAAATTATAAGAATACTGCAGAAATTTGGGTGCATGAATCGGCCAACACACCGCGGAACCGCGGCCGATCCCACCGATCCGCCGCGGATCCGCGGCCGAGTTGAGACCGATTCACCCCAAATTTCCACAGTTATTCTTCTGTGAATATTTATTTTTTACTCAAATCTCAGGTTTACAGAGAAGCTTTGGAGTAGAATTTAATGTGTTTAATCGATCGAAATTATACGATGTTTGCTTATTTGATTATATCTGTGAACTGTATTATGTGTTCGTAAACCTCCCCTAACTGCTAGTATGTCAGTTGGCAGGGGGTTGCACATATCTGTAATGTTTTTTTTAACTGTTTGTGGATATGAACTGTATTGGACTGTTGTGATGATTAGCCGGGTTATGTGATGGGTTATTGTATTAATTCATTCGATATAATTGTAATAAGCTGTAATATTATTTTGCGGGGCACATCCAGGTTGCAGTTGTAGCCACCGTTGTATTATTTCTTTTTACTGTTTTTGCTCCTAGTATAGACCCAAGGTGGGGTACACAAACTACCGGGTATTTCGAAGTGTTTAGTGGCCTACTCACGTTGTTGAGGGAGACCGCTTCAATTCGGGTACTTGGCGGGTAGTTTGCCGTACCCGTAGGGGTCTGGGATGGGGTAATGGCTATTCATCACAACTGTGTAATCCGTCTTTCATTGCAGGCTCAAAAGAAACGCGGATTGCTTGCAAATCCAATATTGTTTATCTATGATATGGAATGCCTATTATTGCGTCTGACGAATTTACAATATCTATATATGATAGCTATTTAGACGCCACTTATGTTTTACACCCGCGCTAGCCCAGCCCCCGCTCTGCCGTTAGTTAAGTAACCTAACGGGTGATGACGGGACCCAGTGGCGAATGCGGATGGCATAAGAGGACGTTGTATTTTCGTTGTTATCTGTAATGATAGGTTAATTGATGGGACGCATTATTATTAATGCAAAGAAAATAAAACCTAAACTGTATCGTTGGAACAATTTCAAAACCACTCGGTTTTCTTCGAAAAGTAAATTTTAAATGCGGAGCTTAAACCACTCCTTTTAAATAAAAGCTATCTTTGTTCCTTCGATCATATCAAGTTCATTACGTTAACGGTTTTTTGCTAAAAACCAGCCGTAACCCTCCGTCATTTCAGATAGACAGCACATCGTATTCATGCTATGCTTGTTGGCCTACGTCAAGGCATGGTGTATGGTAGCAGTGTGTTTGCCTATTTGTTGCATAGATAGATGCATTAATTTAGGGCAGACGTACAGCCTTGTTGGCCTACGTCAAGGGCATGTACGATGTACCTAAATTGATCAGGACAACGACGGGTAGAACTTGACTTGCGTCTTATGATTTTTTGGCCTACGTCAAGGTCATAAGAGCTTGGGGTAAAAATCACATCGGGAGTTTCAAACATAAAGGAAACTTGCAGATTTAGCATACATTCTGGAGTGTGGTGACTAGAGTGGCTTCCATCTAGGATATCATGCAATGATAGTTGGATCCCGATCCCACTGATGAGTAGGATTACTCTCGGAAATTTTTCTCACTTAACAATCAATGCTATAAACCAAGTAGGTATCTAGAAAGGTGTTAGAGGAGCTACGCCTCCAGGGAAAAGAGGTTCTTTAATTAAAGAACTTCGCGAAAGCATTGGAAAACCTCCCTCGAAGTACCAACACCAGCCTGGCTGAAAGGTTAAGCAAGTATTGTGACGTGTGATTAAATCCTGACTAGTTCTTCTTTTAGGTTTTGAAGAAGGATTTGAGGAAACAGTGGGAGCCATCCTGTTTAGATAAATTAAAAACCAATCTAAACTTGCAAGAGCTTATGCTGAGTGTTTCTTTTCTCTCTCTCTGGCAGCTACCATGACAGGACTTAAACTATTACTTGAAAAAAATATACTGACCGGGCAGAACTATAAAGATTGGCTAAGGAACTTCAATATCGCGCTGACTTATGACAAAGTAGCATATGTTACCACCACTGTTCCTCCCCTTATCCCAGGACCAGATTCTTCAGTTGTGGACAAGGAAGTTCGCAAAACCTGGGATCTAGATTGTGAGCGAGCTAAGTGTATCGTGCTGGCGTCCATGAACAATGAACTCTAGAAACAGCACGAGAGTATGGATATTATATCCATCTTTCTCCATGTCAAGGAATTATATGGAGAGCACTCCCGTATCGCGAGGTACGAGACCTCAAGGAAACTCTTCCAGATGAGGTTAGCTCCAGGATCGCCTGTAGGAGAGCACGTCCTCAAAATGATCAGCCTCATTGAGGAACTCGCAAACCTGGGATGCGTGCTAGAGAATGATTTGTATATCGACTTAATTTTGCAGTCCCTTCCCCACACCTTCTCTCAGTTCGTGCTGAACTTCAACATGCATGAAATGGAAGCTGATCTTCCAAAGCTCCTCAATATGTTGAGGGTAGCAGAGACCTCCTTGAAAAAGGAGAAGACCCCCGTTCTGTATGTTGGCCAATCATCTTCTTCTAAATCTAAAGCGAAAGCTAAAGGGAAGAAGAAGATGAAAGCCACCAAACCGAAAGGTGGGGTCAAGAAGGTGCAGGGAACGAACAAGGCAGGAAGGGTGAAGACAGAAAAGAATGAATGCTTCTATTGTCACAAGCAGGGGCACTGGAAGAAGGATTGTCAGGCCTTCAAAGCCAAGGACATGAAGCAAGCGGTTGCTTCTACTTCAGGTGTGTTTGTAATCGAAAATTGTCTTTCAGTTAACTCTACATCATGGATACTTGATACCGGTTCTGGTTCTCATATCTGTAATTCATTGCAGGATCTGAGAAATAGTAGAGTGCTGGGGACAGGTGATATGACTCTCCGGATGGGCAATGGAATGCATATAGATGCAATTGCAATAGGGGAATATCACCTAGGGTTGACTAGTGGGCACATTTTGGTGTTGTACAGCTGTTTTTGTATTCCCAGTATGTTGTGTAATATTATATCAGTATCTTTGTTATCGAATGAAGGATATAGTTTTGCGCTTGAAAGAAATGTTATGAACATTCACCTAAATCAAGAACTGATTGAGTTTGGCATACTGGAAAACGGCATATACATACTTAATCAACCTCAAATTTTCAATATTCAAAACACGCTTTAAAGAAAGGCTCCAGATTCAAATCAAGTCTTCCTATGGCATTGTAGACTTGGTCATATAAATGAAACAAGGTTGACTAAGTTACATAAAGATGGATATTTAGATTCGTTTGAATATTCATCATATCCAACTTGTCAATCATGTATCAAAGGAAAAATGACCAAATCTCCGTTCACCGGACACGAAGAAAGAGCCATAGAACTCTTGGGACTTGTACACAGTGATGTATGTGGTCCGATGTCTACGCATGCACGAAGTGGTCACTCCTACTTCATCACTTTTACTGATGACTTCTCTAGGTATGGACATGTGTTCTTAATGAAGCATAAATCCGAGGCTTTTGAGAAGTTTAAGGAGTATAAAAATGAAGTAGAGAAACAAACTGGTAAAAGTATCAAGACACTTCGATCTAATCGAGGTGGAGAATACTTAAGTACCAGTTTCCTTGAATGCCTAAAAGAGAATGGAATTCTCTCTCAGCTTACTCTGCCTTATACACCTCAGCATAATGGTGTATCAGAAAGGAGGAATCGCACGCTATTAGACATGGTGCGTTCAATGATGAGTAGTGCTGAGTTGCCACTTTTCTTCTGGGGATTTGCTCTAGAATCAGCAGCATACCTATTGAATAGAGTTCCAACCAAGTCTGTGCCTACCACTCCATATGAAATGTGGAGCGGGAAGAGACCATATCTGAAGTATATCAAGATATGGGGGGTGTCCGGCATATATTAAAAAGCATAATCCGGACAAGCTCGAGGCACGATCGGTTTTATGCAAGTTTGTAGGATACCCCAAGCATTCAAGGGGGTATATGGTCTACCACACTGAAGAACAAAAGGTGTTTGTCGCACGCCACATTGTCTTCTTAGAAAGCGAATCTCTTGCAAAAGAAATTAGTGGGAGCGCGGTAGAGTTGGAAGAAATTCCAGAACCTCAAACTGCTACCGAGGACTTAGTAGAACCTCAGATTTCAATAGAACATGACGAACCAACGCCACTTCGCAGATCTAGTAGGCTTTCTCATCCTCCTGAAAGATACTATGATTTTCTTCTAGATGGGGATCGAGAGGATTGCATCATCGATGATGATGAGCCTACTAGTTTTCAGCAGGCTATCACGAGTAGCGGCTTGATGAAATGGCTGGATGCTATGAGATCCGAAATGGAATCCATGTACACCAATAAAGTATGGACTTTAGAAGTTGGTCCTCCTGGAGTAAAACCAGTTGGATGCAAATGGATCTTCAAAAAGAAGATTGGTGCATTTGGACAAGTGGAAACCTACAAAGCTAGACTCGTTGCAAAAGGTTTTCGTCAAAGACCAGGATTGGACTATGATGAAACCTTTTCACCTGTAGCTATGCTTAAATCCATTCGGATCCTGCTAGCAATTGCTGCCTTCCATGACTATGAAATCTGGCAGATGGACGTAAAAACAGCTTTTCTAAATGAACATTTAGAAGAGAGTGTTTACATGGATCAACCAGAAGGTTTCCTAGACAGTGGGAGCAGCGGAAGAGTATGCAAGTTGCTTAAATCCATTTATGGATTAAAGCAAGGATCGCGGAGTTGGAACATCTGCTTTGATGAGACAGTCAAAGAATTAGACTTTATCAAAAATATAGATGAACCATGTATTTATAGGAAGATTGTAGAAAGAGCAGTAGTCTTCCTCGTTTTGTACGTCGACGACATACTACTGATAGGGAATGATATCCCTATGCTACAATCAGTAAAGCTCTTCTTGTCACAGAAATTCTCCATGAAAGACTTGGAAGATGCATCATACATTCTGGGCATTAAGATCCATCGTGATAGATTTAATAGAATGTTGGGACTTTCACAGTCCAGGTATATTGACACTATACTAAAGAGATTTAGTATGGAAGATTCCAAGAGCGGTAATATGCCCGCTTGTCACGGAATCACCCTCTCCAAAGAGATGTTTCCAAAGACTGATGAAGAGAGGGCTCGCATGGGCATTATACCCTACGCTTCGGCAGTAGGATCTATAATGTATGCGATGTTATGTACCAGACCGGATGTAGCTTACGCACTTAGTGTGGTAAGCAGGTATCGGTCTGACCCAGGTGAGAAGCATTGGATAGCGGTAAAGAACATTCTCAAGTATCTGAGAAGGATTAATGAGATGTTCTTAGTTTACGGTAATAAGGACCTCCAGGTAGAGGCTTTTACCGACTCCGGCTTCCAAAGTGACAAGGATGATTCTAAATCCATTTCGGGTTTTGTGTTTACCCTCAATGGAGGGGCGGTATGTTGGAGGAGTTCTAAACAGGATACCGTCGCAGACTCAACTATGGAGGCTGAGTATATAGCTGCTAGTGAAGCCGCAAAAGAGGCTGTCTGGATGAGGAAGTTCATTTCTGAACTTCAGGTGGTTCCGTCCAGTGCCAATCCAATACCTTTGTATTGTGATAACAATGGGGTTGTAGCATTAGCGAAGGAACCAAGGTCCCATCAGAAATCCAGGCATATCTTAAGGCGGTTTCACCAGATCAGGAAGATCGTGGATCGTCGGGAGATCGAGATACGGAGAGTGGACACAAAAGACAACACGGCAGATCCATTCACCAAGGCCATCCCTCAAGTGCAGTTCGAGAGGCTGTTTGAGATATTGGGCATGCGGTACACCAGCAACTGGATCTGGTAGAGACAGTGGGTACTCATTGCGCCAATTATAGGCCTTAGTGCAAGTGGGAGATTGTTGGATATATATGCCCTAGAGGCATTCATTGTATAGGATGCTAGGGATATGTATGTACATGACAGTCTTACTTGATATGATAGTACGCTATTTGGTTTGTCTTTATCTTAACGTATGATATATTTTAATTGGTATTTATATATACATGTTGATAAAGCTCATAGGGTGTTTGCCTGACTACCGGCGTTGTGCTGGCAGTCATACTTGTGGGAGCTGGATAGTCAATAGGCACATCCTTAGATGTCCCTGGTCGCAGGAGTATCGAGACTGGGCATCGATACTCCAGAGTAGACTAGTGTATACATATCTAGACCCTGAGGAGGGGCGATGGACTGGTCCCGCAGCCATTGGTGGAGTGCACCTAAGATTGTATACAGATGCTCACTGGGTGTGAGTACACCGGACAGGACTCGCCGAGAACTGACTGGATGGTATTATACCTAACGTCAGATAACAGTTCTCAGGTGACATGTGTGCAGATAGTTCGTTGACTTAAGGTCGTCATTTGTCTCGTGTGAGTTCTCACTGTGCTATGATTACTACCCTACCACGATTCAAAGGAGTCGTGCAAACAGGTTTTAGTTGGGCACAGTCCCGAGCCACGTGGAGGCAGTGAGCGACTGTTAGGGATTCGTCTCTCCCGGTATAGGGAGTTGATATCGCACGGTGATCGGTTGGTCATTACCATAAGTCCCTGGCCAGGGCTGATTGAGAATTGCTGATGGAATGATCAGTAGATTCTTGGATGGTCTTGAGCCATGCCGACACGACTTGTACGGTTATTAGGGGTCTGACGTCCACCACCTCCCTAGACCATACATGCGATACTCTTAGACGAACAGAACGGACTGCGTGGATATTGTCATGGACAGGCTCAGTAGGATTTCGGATGGGTTTCCTCATAGGCTTTCTTATCGACAACTACCTGGAGACCGTTACGTACAGCTAGTGCCGCTTGCGGTCTGTGGTTAAACCCACTGCCAGTGTAGTAGTCGAGTATTTAGAGTCCCACACAGAGATTTCCCAACTCCAGGCGAAATGATATAGAGGTCGTACGGTTTTACGACAAAGGGTTCGGACGCATACGTGTTTAAACGCACGTACGACATTCGGACAGTTTTTACTAGCCGGCTTTGGTTTAAGCCAGATTCTAGTATCGGGTTATTGGATTTATACAGTCTAAAGTTTTTCTGTGTTTTCACGGATGTGAGGGGCGTTCTCGTAATTTTCCGGGAAGCTTCTAGAAGGATGGTGACTAAGGGGGTTAAGGTGGCATTTTCATTAAATACAAATTGTGACTCATTTGTGTGATTCACTATGTCATTAATGCATCATTTATTGCTTAATGACTCACATAGTGAATCACTCATATTGAATTAATGAAGCATGGTGAATAATCATTTATACTCATGAGGATGCTCTGGAAGCTGCCCGCAGTTATGAGGCAGTGATAAAAGCAAGAGGCAGACCTCAGTTTGCAGGAGTCAAACGCCCTGCCAACCAAATGGCAGGTGGAGCTTCTTCCAGGCCATCGTTTGAACCCAGGAGAATTGAAGAAATTTGCCATTACTGCCATAGAAAGGGACACTTGTGGAAGGACTGTAGGCGCGCAAAAGGCTTGTGTCTAATTTGTGGCGCATCCAACCACGGAATTGGAAACTGTCCTTACAACAACTCAACTCACACACCCACCAACTACCCGCAACGGCCAACCATCCAGGCTCCTGCAACTCGTCCTGCACTACCTGCTCCACCACCTGCACAGCCTACTCGCCAATTCCAACAAGTAATGAGGGACATGCCTAGAAGGCAGAGAAACAGGCCTCAAAGGCAGAATGTGCCTCCAGCTAGAAGGAATATACCACGGCGACAGACCTTCACATTAGAAGCCGTAGAAGCCGAGACTGTAGGTCAAGGTAACACCGGTAAGCCTTTTTCACCATCGTATCACTTTTATTCGCCAAAACTTCCTAGCACTGTTATACCTTCCTTTTACAAATTTCGATGACGAAATTTTTATAAGGAGGGTAGAATGTAACAACCCTAATTTTCATATACACTTTTCTGTACAAATTTTTTTTAAATTTTTTTTAAAAATCCATAAAGGAGTATTTTAACCTGAGCACAATATATATATAAGTAATTATTTTGTTTTTAAATAATTCCATTTTTAGTGTACATAAAATTGTTTTAAAATTAAAGTGTACTTGGAGTATTTATTGCAGCTGATATCTCTTTAAGTAGTTATTTTCTCATAATAATTACAAGAAGGAGCTTGTAACTCATTGGTAATACCTTGCACTGCTGAACCAAGCCACCAGAGTTCAAATCCCTTGCCCCACATTATTTTTGTATTTATTTTGTTTTAAATTTTTGGAAAGTCAACAGTCAAACCGCCATAACTCATAAAACTTGAACTGAAGACAAAAAGTTAAATACACCAAAATTCCTCCCATGAAAAACCCCACCCGACGAGCCTTTGACTCGGCCCGACTCGGGCCGGCGCCGCCGGCCGGACTCGGCCGGACGGCCGAGTCGTCAACACGGAATTTCTCCGTGTTGACCTGGTCTTCTGACCTGAATAATTTAAATTTCTTGATCGGTTATCAAATTCTCAATAAATCCGTTTTACTCCAAAAATTTAATGATTTTTAATGTTTTTTATATATTTTTTATATTTTTTTAATTAAAACCCTAACCCTAGCCTAACCCTATATAAACACCCCTACCCTCTACCCTCTCACCCTACATTCCTAAGTCCACTCTCTAAAAATTTCAAGAGAACTTGGTACGTTAGAAAACGAGCGAAAGGCGAAGTGCTGCCGAAATCGACGGCGAATCCCGGCGATCGTACTAGGACCTCTTCTCGACGTTTCGACGCACCGACAAACCCACTACCTTCCTATCACTCTCTAGCGTTGTCCAAACATGTAAGTCCCTCTTTTCTACCTTTCTATTCTTTCATAAAATACGACTTTTTAAAACCCGACGGAAATCGGAACAAACCGATTTCCGATTCGGTTTTCTATCAAAACTCACTTATCACTAATTCCATAATACTTAAACATATTCATGTTGACTACTAACCACTTAAAAATCAATTTGAACAAGTTTTCACACATGAAATGATAACTTTTGCGATATATCGTATTCTTTCACTTAAATACCACCATGTTTGGTTTATCACATTTAACCCCTAAACTTTACTATACCTTAAACTAGATCATAAGGTAATGACCTACCTCCACACATACGCAAATACAACCCTAATTGATATCATCAAAATTTAGAATACGATAATACAAGATTTTACATTAAAATACCATTTTCTTTATAAACCTTTTCTAAAAGTTCTAAGTTGTATACAATTTTAATGCAATATCTTTTAATAGGAAATACGATAAGTTGGGACATCGATTGTTTATCTAAACCTGACTTTGTGGTGTCTAGGCAAGTATGTCTAAAGCGGGTGGTTACTTAATTAGGTCCACTACTTGTAGTGGAGAGCCTCCCACTTACCTGGCCGCAATTGGCGGTGAAGAGGCGATTTGAGGCTTCTAATGACTTGTCGTTTAGACTATTTAGAAATAGGTTAGTTGGCTTAGGGAACCCTAGAATCTAAAATACGGAAATTTACACTTTTTACAAATAAATACCTTATCTTTATAAAACCGTTTTCTAAATGATTCGTATTTATAAAATCTTTGCAAAGCGCCACTACAACCCACATTTGGGGAACCCGTTAGGGATAGTATGGTTTATCGTGCACCCTCGGGCTTAGTAGTGCGAGATTTAGACCTCCGCAAGGAGCATTCGGTCTCGAAAGGTTTAAAATACGACATTTAAGAAAAATGAGATTTCGGGAAAATAAAATATTTATTAAAATTTATTTTTGTATAAACATATGTATATTTATCATTTAAACACCTATTTTATTATAAAATAAAGTTTCCACCTTTTCCTAAAAAATTACAAGATTAAAAGTTACATTAAAATACCATGAATTTCAAATAAATCAATATTACAAATTAATACCTTTATTTATGTAATTAGGATAGTATCACTAGAAATAACACAAATATAATTTACACTCATTATAACTATAAAGACGAATAATAAATATTTGAGGTGTATCTTGAAGACTATACAAAAGTATTTTACATAAAACCCCCTCAAGTTTTATAAATTACAATAATGACCCTAAAAAATATAGAACTTCGAATTACATTTCTTTTAGTCTGACTCGGGTTTGAGTCTGATTATTTCTGACTTGAACACGATTCAAGTCAGTCTATATTCTTTAATATTCCAACTCAATATGAATATATGAATCCCAGAATCCAGTTAACAATCTATACAACTTGACTGAACCAAACCATGGATATACATCCATTTTTCCGTTATTCCATTTACCTGATTATGCAGTTACACTCTGTTACTGATATCATGGTTTTGGTCAGTCATCCAACTTATACAATGCAAAACAACAATACAATCAAAACACTACGGGGTTTAAGGGGTAGATTGGTACGGAAGATGTTAAAAGTGGCACGAGACGGTCAGACTTAAGATACCTAACATGAATCCAATTGCCGTTGTTCCGGATTGTATAACGGAGCCTTGTACTCTATATTCCGTTTGCCCTGGTCTCTAGCATATAGAGACCCCTCTCGTATACACTGGCATTCTTCTGTACCAAGCTACAAACAACAGCGTTAATACAACATTATAACAATACAATACAATATTAAAAGCTATTCTCTCTCTCCTACTCTTTGTCTATTTCTCCCCTATCTTTGGGACTTACCGAGCGACCTGTTCGCTGACGATATTCTATTTCTTTCTTCTTTGAATGTCGTCAGGTGGTTTGGACCCAGCAGAGATCGAGCCCACCGATGAAGATTTGAAGCAGTTTCACGAAGACCCCGAGCTCTAGATATTGTACCTTGTTCTATTCAGTATTTTCATTTCCTGTTATGCCACTGTTTGGGCATCGCTTTTCATTTCAGTTGTATTTCCTTTTCATGCATTGTACAAAAGAATGTTATTAATAAAGTTGCTGTTATTTCTATATCTCTTGTGATTTATTTTTATATTGCTTAGATACGCTTAGCGTATGTACTTCTGAGTATATACGTAGCGGGCCTCGTCGCGTCCCCTTCGCCTTACACTGGGAAGCGGGGCGTGACAGATTTTGTTGGTGGCCCATGCAGGTCAGAGCTGTATGAATCCCTATCATGCAGTTCTGGTCTGCATGAACAACCTAAGCAATATAACACAAGAACCAGCAACTAAAACATTCTTTACAATTCATGTTTCTTGAATCTTACAAATTTCCATTCCTTGAATCTTATCATTTCATGTACTTGAATCTGTCCTAACCCAAATTTTTCTTCAGGGTTATGGATTCCCCGAACAACACCAGCACCAACGTCAACAACACACCTCCAGCACTACCCCTCACACCTGTTGTTCCTGCACCACCCACCGAACAAACAGTGCTACTTGAGGCGATTCGCATCCTTCTCGAGGGACAACAACAACTTCTGAACCGTCCTGAGACCGACGCACCGGGAGTAAAGCAATTCAGGGCTTTACATCCCAAACAGTTCTCTGGAAAAGGAAGCCCTCTTGAAGCGGAAGAATGGGCACAAAGCATAGAAGACGATCTGGCAGCAGCTCAAGTGCCAGACATCGCTTGGGTCCGTGTGGCGAAACTACAGCTCACGGATAATGCTCGCAACTGGTGGAAGGCGGAAGAAAGCCGTCTGGTACAGCCGATTGAATGGAAGACTTTTCGTGAGAAGTTCGACGCTAAATACTTCCCTCTGACTGCCAGGTTTGCAATGGAGCAGCAATTCATTCATCTACAACAGGGTTCAATGTGGGACAAATCAGTAGATGAATACGACGCTGAATTCACCATGTTAAGCCGATTCGCGGCACACTTGATACCGACGGAAGAGATCAGAGCCCGTCGCTTTCAACAAAGACTGGACATGGAGATTCAGGCTGCTCTAGCCACGGGAAAATTTCTGACACAAGAGGATGCTCTGGAAGCTGCCCGCAGTTATGAGGCAGTGATAAAAGCAAGAGGCAGACCTCAGTCTGCAGGAGTCAAATGTCCTGCCAACCAAATGGCAGGTGGAGCTTCTTCCAGGCCATCGTTTGAACCCAGGAGAATTGAAGAAATTTGCAATTACTGCCATAGAAAGGGACACTTGTGGAAGGACTGTAGGCGCGCAAAAAGCCTGTGTCTAATTTGTGGCGCATCCAACCACAAAATTGGGAACTGTCCTTACAACAACAACTCAACTCACACACCCACCAACTACCCGCAACGGCCAATCATCCAGGCTCCTGCAACTTGTTCTGCACTACCTGCTCCACCATCTGCACAGCCTACTCGCCAATTCCAACAAGTAATGAGGGACATGCTTAGAAGGCAGAGAAATAGGCTTCAAAGGCAGAATGTACCTCCAGCTAGAAGGAATATACCACGGCGACAGACCTTTACATTAGAAGCCGTAGAAGCCGAGACTGTAGGTCCAGGTAACACCGGTAAGCCTTTTTCACCATCGTATCACTTTTATTCGCCAAAACTTCCTAGCACTGTTACACCTTCCTTTTACAAATTTTGAGGACAAAATTTTTATAAGGAGGGTAGAATGTAACAACCCTAATTTTCATATACACTTTTCTGTACAAAAAATTTTTTAAAAATCCATAAAGGAGTATTTTAACCTGAGCACAATATATATATAAGTAATTATTTTGTTTTTAAATAATTCCATTTTTAGTGTACATAAAATTGTTTTAAAATTAAAGTGTACTTGAAGTATTTATTGCAGCTGATATCTCTTTAACTAGTTATTTTCTCACAATAATTACAAGAAGGAACTTGTAGCTCATTGGTAATACCTTGCACTGCTGAACCAAGCCACCAGAGTTCAAATCCCTTGCCCCACATTATTTTTGTATTTATTTTGTTTTAAATTTTTGGAAAGTCAACAGTCAAACCGCTATAACTCACAAAACTTGAACTGAAGACAAAAAGTTAAATACACCAAAATTCCCCCCATGAAAAACCCCACCCGATGAGCCTTTGACTCGGCCCGACTCGGCCGAGTCGGCTGGCGGACCGGCCGATCGCGCCGGCGCCGCCGGCCGGACTCGGCCGGACGGCCGAGTCGTCAACACGGAATTTCTTCGTGTTGACCTGGTCTTCTCACCTGAATACTTTAAATTTCTTGATCCGTTATCAAATTCTCAATAAATCCCTTTTACTCCAAAAATTTAATGATTTTTATATATTTTTTATATATTTTTTAATTAAAACCCTAACCCTTGCCTAACCCTATATAAACATCCCTACCCTCTACCCTCTCACCCTATATTCCTAAGTCCACTCTCTAAAAATTTCAAGAGAACTTGGTACGTTAGAAAACGAGCGAAAGGCGAAGCCCTGCCGAAATCGACGGCGAATCCCGGCGATCGTACTAAGACCTCTTCACGACGTTTCGACGCACCGACAAACCTACTACCTTCCTATCACTCTCTAGCGTTGTCCAAACCTGTAAGTCCCTCTTTTCTACCTTTCTATTCTTTCATAAAATACGACTTTTTAAAACCCGACGGAAATCGGAACAAACCGATTTCCGATTCGGTTTTCTATCAAAACTCACTTATCACTAATTCCATAATGCTTAAACATATTCATGTTAACTACTAACCATTTAAAAATCAATTTGAACAAGTTTTCACACATGAAATGATAACTTTTGCGATATATCGTATTCTTTCACTTAAATACCACCATATTTGATTTATCACATTTAACCCCTAAACTTTACTATACCTTAAAGTAGATCACGAGGTAATGACCTACCTCCACACACACGCAAATACAACCCTAATTGATATCATCAAAATTTAGAATACGATAATAGAAGATTTTACATTAAAATACCATTTTCTTTATAAATCTTTTCTAAAAGTTCTAAGTTGTATACAATTTTAATGCAATATCTTTTAATAGGAAATACGATAAGTTGGGACATCGATCGTTTATCTAAACCTGACTTTGTGGTGTCTAGACAAGTGTGTCTAAGGTGGGTGGTTACTTAATTAGGTCCACTACTTGTAGTGGAGAGCCTCCCACTCACCTGGCACTTACCTGGCCGCAATTGGCGGTGAAGAGGCGATTTGAGGCTTCTAATGACTTGTCGTTTAGACCATTTAGAAATAGGTTAGTTGGCTTAGGGAACCCTAGAATCTAAAATACGGAAATTTACACCTTTCACAAATAAATACTTTATCTTTATAAAACCGTTTTCTAAATGATTCGTATTTATAAAATCTTTGCAAAACGCCACTACAACCCACATTTGGGGAACCCGTTAGGGATAGTATGGTTTATCGTGCACCCTCGGGCTCAGTAGTGCGAGATTCAGACCTCCGCAAGGAGCATTCGGTCTTGAAAGGTTTAAAATACGACATTTAAGAAAAATGAGATTTCGGGAAAATAAAATATTTATTAAAATTTATTTTTGTATAAACATATGTATATTTATCATTTAAACATCTATTTTATTATAAGATAAAGTTTCCACATTTTCCTAAAAAATTATAAGATTAAAAGTTACATTAAAATACCATGAATTTCAAATAAATCAATATTACAAATTAATACTTTTATTTATGTAATTAGGATATTATCACTAGAAATAACACAAATATAATTTACACTCATTATAACTATAAAGACGAATAATAAATACTTGAGGTGTATCTTGAAGACTATACAAAAGTATTTTACATAAAACCCCCTCAAGTTTTATAAATTACAATAATGACCCTAACAAATATAGAACTTCGAATTATATTTCTTTTAGTCTGACTCGGGTTTGAGTCTGATTATTTCTGACTTGAACACGATTCAAGTCAGTCTATATTCTTTAATATTCCAACTCAATATGAATACATGAATCCCAGAATCCAGTTAACAATCCATACAACTTGACTGAACCAAACCATGGATATACATCCATTTTTCCGTTATTCCATTTACCTGATTATGCAGTTACACTCTGTTACTGATATCATGGTTTTGGTCAGTCATCCAACTTATATAATGCAAAACAACAATACAATCAAAACACTACGGGGTTTAAGGGGTAGATTGGTACGGAAGATGTTAAAAGTGGCACGAGACGATCAGACTTAAGATACCTAACATGAATCCAATTGCCGTTGTTCCGGGTTGTATAACGGAGCCTTGTACTCTATATTCCGTTTGCCCTGGTCTCTAGCATATAGAGACCCCTCTCGTATACACTGGCATTCTTCTGTACCAAGCAACAAACAACAGCGTTAATACAACATTATAACAATACAATACAATATTAAAAGCTATTCCCTCTCTCATACTCTTTGTCTATTTCTCCCCTATCTTTGGGACTTACCGAGCGACCTGTTCTCTGACGACATTCTATTTCTTTCTTCTTTGAATGTCGTCAGGTGGTTTGGACCCAGCAGAGATCGAGCCCACCGGTGAAGATTTGAAGCAGTTTCACGAAGACCTCGAGCTCTAGATATTGTACCTTGTTCTATTCAGTATTTTCATTTCCTGTTATGCCACTGTTTAGGCATCGCTTTTCATTTCAGTTGTATTTACTTTTCATGTATTGTACAAAAGAATGTTATTAATAAAGTTGTTGTTATTTCTATATTTCTTGTGATTTATTTTTATATTGCTTAGATACGCTTAGCGTATGTACTTCTGAGTATATACGTAGCGGGCCTCGTCGCGTCCCCTTCGCCGTACACTGGGAAGCGGGGCGTGACACCGCGACTTCTCGGTCCAAACTGTGAGGCCGCGGGGAGTGCAAACATGCTAAACTAGGAATTTTAAGACTTGTTTTCTCGACAGTTTTTGCACGACGAAAACGGCGGAATTCGAACGTCGTAACTAACTAGTTTATGTGTTTGAGTGGCTCTGATACGATGTTATAGTTCCTAGCGCCCTTACCGCTACAACCGCGGCCTAGAATGAAAAACGAAAATTCGAGAGGCGCTAGAAACTTAAACCTTAGAATCTTAACTAAATACTTAAACCAGAAAACAACAAAAAGTTTATCTACTATGAAAAGAGATTATATCAAAGAGATTCATGTACTTTGGTCTTCAAAATCACTTCTTAAGCTCCTTAGGACTCCGGGATCGAGCTTGTTCACCGATCTTCCTTTGCCCAAAATGATCCACCGGATGGATATGGTTCAAGACTCTAGCTTCACACAAATGAGCAAATGAAACAACTAAAGACCTTAGTTGCTAATCTAGAGTGTTTAGAAATGTAGTGAACTGTTCTGGTATTTTCCAACTCTTCTTCTCTTTGATTCTCAACTCATGAGAGTGCAAAAGAAGAGGAAGAGTGAGAAGCTAAGTGAGGAAAGAGAACAAAATGGTGAGAATGGAAAAACTATGCGAGAGAAAATACAAGTCATGGTTTTGTGAAAAGATTTTACAAATATAATATAGCAACCATGCTTGAATAGTTTGCACAAATGAATTTACAATTCATTTGTCAATTCTATTCAAGCATGTCTCTCACCATTCTCACCTTACTTAACCTTTACACCTCATTTCTATTATTAATCAAAATAGAAAATGCAAGATGAGGTTTCCTCCTTCTAGAATGTATACTTGTATAAATACAAGAATATATCTCCGTATATACAAACCCGTATTCGTATCAAAATACGAATACCCAAAGAAATAGAATAATACAATGAACATGATACTAGAATATACATATCGAACTATATATATAAATTATTAAATCAATACTTGATTTAATAATCCGGCTTAATCTTAAGCCGGCTAGTATTATTATCCGCCCGATTAAAGTCTGTATAGCTAGTACACGTATTTAATCGGAACCCTATACGTATCAAAATACGGTCACTGCATCATTTCGTCTGAACCAAGAAAACTCTATGTGTGGAACTCTAAAGACTCGACAGCACGCCGGCAACGAGTTACAGGATAAATCCGTAACCACAAGTACGTCAGCAACACTAGCTGTACGTAACGGCTACCCGGATATCTGTCGAAAGGAAGGCCGACGAGCAAACTCATCTGAACCTCTACTGAGCCTATCTGTGACAATCTCCATACAGTCCGGTCTTTTCGTCTAAGAGTATTGTATACCGGTCTAGAGGGTGATAAACGGCAGACCCTAATAACCCGATAATTCGTGCCGATATGGCTTAGGACCAATCTGAGAAACTACTGATCTGACTATCAGTAAATCTCAACTGCCTTGGCCAAGATCTTATGATGCTGGCCAACCTAACACAGTGCGATATCGACTTCCTATACCGGGAGAAACGAATTCCCAGCAATCGCTCACTACCTCCATATGACTCGGGACTGTATCCAACTAAAATCTGTTTTCACGACTCAGTAGAGCCGTTGTAAGGTAGTAATATAAATACAGTGGGAACTCACATGAGACAAATGACGATTTTAGGTCTAAAAACTAACATGTACTCATGTCACATGAGAACTGCTATCTGACGATAAATATAATGCCATCTAGAAGTTCTCGGCGAGTCCGTTCAGTGTACTCGCCCCCGGTGAGCACTTGTATACGATCTTAGGTGCCAAACACGAATGGCTATGAGATTAACTATCGCCCCTCACAGGGGTCTAGAAACGTATACACCAGTCTACTCCGAAATATCGATGTCCAGTTTCGATACTCCCACGACTATGGACATTTTTAAGGATGTGCTTATGAACTACCCAGCCCTACCTGTATGATCACCATCGTAACGCTGGTAATCAAGCAATAATCCTACGAGTTTTATCAACATGTATTAGCGATACATAACAACAAGTAAAACATATAAACATGTGAAGATAAAAACAGACCAAATAGCATACTATCTGTTGGGGTCAAAAATTGTACCTCGGTTGACCAAGTAAAAGTCAACCCCAAGTAAGCGGGCCCAAACCTAGATCAAGTGGGCCCATGCCCAAGTCGAGCCCCGCGGCCGGCCCCCCACGCTAAAATGAAATCATGTAATAAATAATTTTGATGTAATTTTTTATGCATGAATGTAAGAAAAATGGGCATAAAACCAAATTTTTGTAAAACCCATGGCTTATGTGCAAAAGAAATGAACACATGAGGCATGGGATGGGCAAAATGCCATTTTGTAAAGCCCAAGGGGCTATGTGTAAATGTGTAAGCCTATATAAGGCAACATCATGATGAAATAAGAAAAGAACTTTTCATTCCCCTCCAAAACACAACACTGCACATTAAGTTCGCATGACTTGTTTGACCCGTCAATCGGAGGTTCACTCGCTCCAAAAGCGAGGGGTAATTAACGGCAGCTTAGTCCGCGGCTGCCGGAAATTCGGATCCTCACAATCAATAAACCCCAGCCTACCCTAGACAGGGGGAATCTGTAGTACGCCTGACAAGCGACGCGTATTCCCATCTCAATGGGGTGACGAAAAACACCCTACAGATTCTGGCACGCCCGGTGGGACAGATCTCTCCTCTCATATTTCGGGTTAAACGTTCATGCGAACTCAATCAACATACATATCGACATTTATACTAAAATAATGCTCTTTCATGCAGGCTTTCAAGCAAATAATTTTCAACAATGTCTGCAAAGATGACTCGGCTCTCAAGACAGTTCCCATCTCCTACACAATGAAGATGGACGCCAGGACTGTCCTTCCGGTCAGTCTCGGGCGCCAGTGGGAGGAGCCGCTGCTACCATTTGGCTCTATTCTGTTCATGCCAGCTAGCACCATCCCAGCTCCTCAAACTCCGGTAACAGACAAGCTGGCATCGAAAGGAAAGAGGCCAAATGTGATGGTCTCGAGGGCGCCCCAACCCAAACCCAAATCGGTGTCTGAACGGCTTTCCATGGCCCCAGCTGGGGGCAAAGCCGTCAGAACAAAAGAAGTTGCCAGACGTCACGGGCAAGCCCAGGCGATACCTTCGATGGACACACGGGCAGATGTCCTCTCAAGCCTCCCCATCACTCAGCCTATGGCAGCTTCCCGAAGAGCAAAAGCCTGCCGAGCGCTCAAAACAGAGAAGCTGAGGCAGAAGCGGCTCAGATACAGAGCCAACAAAAAGGCTAGGGCTCCGGCCATGTTAAAATTTATGAAGTTCCAAAGCCCAGACCGCTCCGTGAAACCAGTTGCCAGTAATGAAAGGATGGCTGAATGTATTATCCACACCGTCTACATGGTGGGCACGCGTCCCGGTGACAACCTTCGCAGCAAAAGCAAGGATAGGGCCACCGCATCTCAAATCCAATCTGGTGTAAATATGGCTGCCACATTCCAAGACCGGCCTCTTCTGAAAGGTAATGAAGACCCTTCCAGTGAAGCTGATAAGAAGAGAGAGCCCTCAGTTCATGAGGAGTCGGGTTCGGAAAGCGAAGATGAGCCAACTTTCCGTCCCAAGAACGCAGAGCAGCAACTTCTCCAAGAGCTCCGAAAACAGCTCAGAAGTAAAGACAAGGAGATGGCCAAGCTCTACTAAAAAATCGACGACTTGACAAGCATCGTCTTACAGCTCACGGCCCAACTTGCCTCTCAGCCGTCCAATCAAGCGCAGGGTTCTGCTCATGAACCGGAAAACGGTGTCCTGAGATAGCCGACGCCTATTCCCTCAAATCCAAAGGTGGGCGGACCGCATGAAAGTCAGTCGCATCCTATCTTGGGAAATGTCTTGGCTACCAATGACAGTAGCCCGCTAACTCAAGATCAAATCATGGATTTGGTTGCCAACAAAGTCAAAACATTAGTAGCCGAAGCCGAAGTGCAGAAAGATGTTAGCAGTAGTGGGAGACCATATCCTGCTCAGTATGATCTGGTAGAATTTCCTAGCGGCTATGTCATCTCCAAATTCGGAAGATTTGATGGGACGGGAAATGCGAATCAGCACATCGCCCACTTTAAAGCCTCATGCGGGAAATTGGGGGAAATGATGCGCTTCTCCTCCGCCAGTTCGTTAATAGCTTAACCGATGTCGATTTCGATTGGTATGCTAGCAAACCGGATGGCTCCATTACTACTTTCGTCCAAATGGAATCTCTGTTCCGACAAAGGTTCATGAGTGTCAGCGATAAGATTACCATTGCCGACCTCGTAAGGACCAAGCCAAAAAACAACAAAAGCAGCATGGATTTTATAACCCGATGAGGCAATCTCTCCATCAAATGTGAACCGCTGATAGAGCAGGACCAATCTGCCAGCCTCCTCATCGGAAATCTCAACAATTGGATGACCCCGTTTCTATGCACCGCGGGTCTCAAAACATTTCAAGAGCTGAACAGGAAAGTCCAGATGTTGGAGCGCTCAAAGCAGAAGTCCTCCTCTGATTCCCAAAATAACAATAGGTCCTGAAGAAACCGAAAGGACGATAATTGTAAAGGCGGAAGTTCCGACGATACTGAATCTTTCAACACTTCGGCTAACCGAAATAAGCGAGGGATGAGCGGGTCTAATGCCAACCAGTCTCGGAAACCAGTGTTCGGAGAGGGAGGAGGATCTCCACTGAAAGAGAACCTGGATAAAGTCTATTCATTCAGAAGGGACAAAATCCACAAGATATTCAAGGACGCCATACGAAACGGTCTACAATTGCCAGAATAAAAAAGACTGGAAGAAGCGAATATGACCGACGACCCCAAATACTGCCCCTATCACAAAGTGATAGGTCATGCCATTGAGGACCGCTTCGTCTTCAAAGATTGGGTCGAAAAGCAATACAAGGCAAGAGAGATAGAACTTTCTAAAGGCGTGTTAACAAACACTCAAGCTGCGACTGCCAATTTCATACAAACGGAAACCCAAGTCCTTCGTGAAACTGATTCTCTCAGACATCTGCCTTTCTCTGAGAATGGTCGACCACCACGTCGTTAAACTGGGGGACAACCGAACACCACGTCGTTAAACTGGGAACCGATGACCACCACGTCGTTAAACTGTGAAAAGTCGACCTCTAAGTCGTTAAACTGGGGATGTAAAAATGTGTAAATAAAACAAAAATAAAAAATAATAATAAAAATAATAATAATAAGCCGAAATGATGGGGCAACTCGCAATAAAAATCAACGAGTAAAAATAAGGATGAAAATAAAACCGAAATGATGGGGTAACCGCGAATAAATAGCCGAAATGATAGGACAATCGTGACATTCACGATAAGAAAGGCTGAAATGATAGAGCAATCGCGGTATAAAAAAACGGCGAATGATGAGTCGCTCCTGGTACCATATTCCAGTGCAGCGATGCAGACGCCAACCAAAACTCAAATCCCCGAATATCCCAATGGCGAATGATGAGTCGCTTATGGTACCATATTCCAGTGGAGCGATGCAGACGCCAACCAAAATCCAAATTCCCATTGCAAATGATGATTCGCTTATGGTACCATATTTCAGTGTAGCATTGCAGACACCAACCAAAATCCAAATTCCTAAGCGGCGAATGATGAGTCGCTCCTGGTATCATATTCCAGTGCAGCAATGCAGACGCCAACCAAAATCCAAATTCCCAAGCGGCGAATGATGAGTCGCTCCTGGTATCATATTCCAATGCAGCGATGCAGACGCCAACCAAAATTTCAAATCTCTGAATGTCCCAAAAGCGAATGATGAGTCGCTCCTGATACCATATTCCAGTGCAGCGATGCAGACGCCAACCAAAATCCAATTTCCCAAAATTCTCCCAGCCCTACGGTTGGTCCCCAAACTGGCTGCCGTATACAATCCACGGGCTCAAATAATTCTCATCATACCCATACCCCACCGCAATCATTAATCACGCAGCCAGTCTCCGCCCTCGGAATTATGCTCCATTTGGGAAGACTCACTCATGTGTCCTCACGATGTATGAGGAGAACAAAACTTACGGAATCCTCACAACTCGTAAGAAAACATTTTCGTGGGATCCTTACGACTCATAAAGGAAAAACACACTTGGGAGTCCCCACGACTCCTAAAGAGAAAGTACACCTACGAGATCCTTTCAACTTGTAAAGAAAATACTTTTATGGGACCCTTACGGCTCATAAAATTGAAAAGTCTTAGTTGATAGGGACCTAAACCTGTCTCCTAAGCCATCGCTCCCCAACAGGAAAAGACAAATGATGAATTGCTCCTGGCACCTGTGCTTCAGTGTTAGCAATGCTGATGCCGACCCAAAAACCAAATCCCAAGTCCTCTAAGGGAAAATGATGAGTTGCTCCTGGCATTATTCCAGTGCAGCAATGCTGATGCCAAAATAAACCAAAATCCCCAAATCCTCTCATGGCAGATGATGATTCGCTCCCAGTACCATATTCCAGTGTAGCGATACTGATGTCAACCCAAATCATAATCAGCAAGACAACCAACAACTTCCCTGGCGGAATCAAGCTCCACCTCGGAAACAAGTCGAATCCAGACACTGTAGAAAGCGGAGCAAGTCAACTTCAACCCTGACACCGCAGAAAGCGGAGTAAGTCAAATCAAATCCCGACACCGCAGAAAGCGGAGCAAGTCAAATCAAAGCATCGACCGTCCACGTCGCTAAAAAGGCAGTATCGACCGTCCAAGTCGCTAAAAGGGCAGCACCGACCGTCCAAGTCGCAAAAAGGGCAGCAACGACCTCCTTATCGGAATTATGCTCCGTCTTGGAATCAGGTCAACCAGTGACCTCCCCGTCGGAATTATGCTCCGTCGCGGAATCAAGTCAACCAACCAGCTCTATGTCGGAATCATGCTTCGTCTTAGAGTATACCCTGTGTCGAAATCATGTTTCGCCTCGATGTATCTGCCTTCCCTGTCGGAATTATGCTTCGGCTCGGAATCAACCAGTGACCTCCCCGTTGGAATTATGCTCCGTCTCGGAATCAAGTCACCCAACAAGCTCTGCGTTGGAATCATATTTCGTCTCAGAGTGTACCCCGTGTCGATACTCATGCTTCGCCTCGGTGTATCTGTCTTCCCTGTCGGAATTATGCTTTGACTCGGAATCGCGTCAAGCGTCGACCGTCCATGTCGTAAAAAAGGCAGTGCCAGTTTCCTACAAAGCGGGAACCAAATCACTCCGTGCTGGGGAAACGTCTACCACGGACACTCCGTCTCGGAGACGTGTCAAGCGTCAACCATCCATGTCGTAAAAAGGGCAGTGTCAGCTTCCCACAAAGCGGGAACCAAATCACTCCGTGCCGGGGAAACGTCCATCACGGACACTCCATCTTGGAGACACGTCAAGTGTTTCCCAAAAAGCGAGAACCAAAGCAAGTCGCCTCCACGCGAAAGAAGATCCATCAATTTCATGCACACGACTCACATATGTGGTGTGCATTTATTGATGGGGGCACTTTGTTGGGGTCAAAAATTGCACCCCGGTTGACCAAGTCAAAATCAATATCAACCCCAAGTAAGCGGGCCCAAGCCTAGATCAAGTGGGCCCACGCCCAAGTCGAGCCCCGCGGCCGGTCTTCCCTATGCCAAAATGAAATCATGTAATAAATGATTTTGATGTTATTTTTTATGCATGAATGTAAGAATAATGGGCGTAAAGCCAAATTTTTGTAAAACTCATGGCTTATGTGCAAAAGAAATGAGCACATGAGATATGGGATGGGGATGGGCAAAATGCCATTTTGTAAAGCCCAAGGGGCTATGTGTAAATGTGTAAGCCTATATAAGGCAACATGATGATGAAATAAGAAAAGAACTTTTCATTCCTCTCCAAAACACAACACTGCACATTGAGTTCGCATGACCTGTTTGACTCATCAATCGGAGGTTCTCTCGCTCCAAAGACGAGAGGTAATTAACGGCAGCTTAATTCGCGGCTGCCGGAGATTCGAATCCCCACAATCAATAATCCCGCCTACTCTAGGTAGAGAAAATCTGTAGTACGCTGACAAGCGCGCACGTATTCCCATCTCAATGGGGTGACGAAAAACACCCTACACTATCAAATCGAGTAACATTGCCCTGTACATACATATGTCTAAGCACCCACTATACACACATATAATAATGGCCTCTAAGACATACATATCCAACATGTTCCCCATTCCTTTCTTCGTTAACGATCTCTTCTTCTCCTTTTCTTAGTGGTTGATGGATGGCTATAGTCTTTTATTGTATTATATTAAAGCTTAACTGCTGCTTAGAAATTGGCTCGAAACAACAAGATCTTAGTCTTCGATGTTTGAGAAAGTGGCCTCTTCCCGTATGAATATAAGTCAAGAAAAAGTTTAATCGTGCAAATAATCAAAAAAAATATATATATATATATAAACTCCAAAAGAAAAAACACATAAACAATAAAAACCAATCTGGGTCATGGGTTTTAGTCAGATTTAGAGTTGCGTTTTGGTTTTAATGATTTGATTTCAGTTTTAACTATACATCTAAAACCAAAATATTTACTCTCCTCGTTTCACCAAAAAATGCACCTTAAAACCAACAATTTGGGCAATAAAAAATCACATAAACTTTTTTTAAAACAAAATAACTATAATCTAGTTCTAAATCTCTAATATACCCATGGATTATACACATACAAAATTATTAACGTGCGCAAAAAATTAGAGACATAAGTACTCATCAGATTCGTCCAAAAAAGAAAATCATTGCTTAAAAATTAGCTCGAAACAACAAGACGTCGATGGCTTTGGCGTTTTAGATGATCAGCCTGTCGTTGGGACCATTTCATTTGACTCTTTTTTTTCTAAGCTCCGTATAAAAAAATCAGCCGCATGAAGCAAGGGAAGAGGCCGATCATCTCAAACACCGAAGACATCAAGGACTTATTGTTTCGAGCTGATTTCTAAACAGTAATTTTCTTTTTTAGACAAATCTAAAGAGTAATTATGTCTCTAATTTTTTTATGCACGTTGATGTTTTTGTTTGTGTATAATCCATGAATATATTAGAGATTTAAGACTAGGTTGTAGTTATTTTGTTTTAAAAAAAGTTAATGTGATCTATTACTACTCAAACTTTTAGTTTTAAGAATCATTTTTTGGTGATGTGAGGACTTTACTTTTAGATGCACAAATAAAACTTAAACCCAAATCATTACAATCAAAATGCAGCTCTAAATTTGAATGAAACCCATGTCTCGGATCGGTTTTTATTGTTTATGTATTTTTTTTGTAATGTAGTTTATGTATTTTTACTTTTTTGTTTTTTGATTGTTTGCATGATTAACTTATTCTTGGCTTATAATCTTCTCAGACGCTGAGGACATTGAGGTCTTGTTGTGTTATATTAAAGATACCATATACCCACTCCTAATAGTCATGTAAATTTTTTACCAACTTAAGGTAACTACGCTTAATTGAATGAAGCTGATTATCCTATTTTAATTCATCCAATTGATTTAAGTTTATATATCTGGACAAATAGATGTTGCAATTGGCATCAATAACTGAGAAGACATTGTAGGAATTTGGTTTCGTATGATATTTGTCACAGCATTTCCAGCTATATTGTTATTCCGACTTACAAATAAAAATTGATCCAGAAGATGGATCTTTCATCATTCATTAGCTCTATCTCAGCAAGACTTCCAGTTCTTATGCGTGCTGATCACGGCCGAAACGAGCCCCGCCGACGCCATCAGCATCGGCCCCGTCGCCACCCCCTTCCCATCCCTCACGTCCCCCAACGCCATCAGCGCGTCCGCGAGATCCTGCACGATCGAAAGCTCCTTCATCAAAGCCTTCTCCTTTAACGATCTCGCCCCCTCGTCGCCATCAACCCCCTCCAATTTCGACCTCAGCTCCCTCAAATCCCTAACTTTCATCGAGATGCTCCCAATGTATCCGACCAATTCAGCCCAAGCGCTGATCTTGGACAGCCTTTTGGCGTAATCGCGGGATATGAGGCCCGATTTGGAGAGCCAGACGAGCTGCTCCAGGAAGTAGTAGACGCCCTCGCCGCCGTAGGCGAGGAGGGCGAGGGCGAGGGAGGAGGATGGGGAGGGGCTATGGTTTGAGAGGAGGCGGAGGGCGTTGAGGTCCTGGACGAACTTGCCGAGGCGGAAGGCCTTGCGGGAGAGGCCGACGCTGGAGTCGAAGGAGGAGAGGTTGAGGGCTAGGGTTTGGGGGAAGGGGAGCGGGGAGGAGAGGAGGAGCTTGGCGGCGTAGCGGGAGATCTTGAGGAGCTTGTCGACGCCGTCGCGGCGGGCGAGGTAGGCTTCGAGGTGGAGGAGGGCGTCGCGGTCTCGTTGCTGCTGGGAATTAGGGTTAGGGTTTTGAGAGGGGGCTTTTTGTGATTGTTCTGCCATTGATGAGGAGGAAGAGGAAGAGGACCAAGGCTTCGATCATAGAAGAAAGAGGACAACAGTGTTTTTGAAGGAGGTGTTTATATAAAAGTTCGTTTTGTTTTGGATTTTCTTGCATAAGTAGTTTAAATTAGATTTTGTAGTAAGCAAGCAATGGTGACGGACCAAGAGCAATAAAACCACCGAAACTGTCATCTCATCAAAAACGATAAAGCTTGATAGCGTGCGGAAGAACTCCTCATAATTTGATCAATGGAAATATGGGTGGTACAAGTCTCTATCCTTTGGTTTAGATGGCATAACCTTAAAAATTAGATTACTTCCATAATTATTTCATTCATTCGTTCATCTATTTTTGAATGTCAACACCATCTATTTTCATGTCCTCATGGTCTAGTGCTTGGCAACATTAAACACTGTATGTTTAGGAGAATGATTCTTGGCGTGCAAACCAACAATCCGCAGATTCGGAATTTGTAATAACCATAATTTTTATATAGTAAATAAAAGCCTATTATTTTTGGAGCTAAATATTTCTTTCAAAGTATTTTAATGTTAATTTAAATTTATATTGAAGGGATACATTATTTAAATTTTTTTTTTTTTTGTTTCTAGAAATATTTAATATTAATTTTGTAGAGAGAAAATAATCTTTAATTGTTTTAGAAAGTTTATCTGGATTTTTATAGATTTTTCGGAATTCTTCTTAACAAAGGAATTTTTTTAAAAGAAATTATTTTTAAAGAAAATTATTTCAAAAGAGGAAATAATTATTTGGAAATTTTCTAGAATTTATTTAGATTTTTCTGATATTTAAAACTATTTTTAAAGCATTTTTTTATTTAAGAATAAATTTAATATTTACCATGGCATGGCATATACTGATAACCTTATTTGACCACATCAATTTATTTACTGTTTGATTGGAAATAAATAATTTTTCAACTTCTAATTATACCATATATTAATTGGATTTTTTTATATGTTTAAATATGATGCCTTAAATGCGTAGCAATTATTTGAGCAATTAAAACAAGATATAAATACCGGTATGATTAGTATTAACTACAAATGTTTCTTATTTTGCATCTTGTTACCTATAAATAGCTCCCACGCATAACTGCAGGTGACAGGTGCTAGAAAAATCCGATGCGGAAGTACGATTCGTTACGAGTCGTTGGTTCGTCTCGACAAAATCTTCACGAGGTAGGTTTCCGTCTCTCTCCTCTTGATCTCGTCGCATCTTCTTCTAAATATTTTTCTACACATTTCTTAACGTTCTTATCAAACTTTAATATAGAAAATCCCACATGTTTTTACTTGATTTAGCGGTCAACTTAGATACCGAAATATTGTCCGATTTGGTAACTTGCTAAGAAATAGTCTTTAACTTAGGAACCTTGTTCATTAGACGTCGTGGTAATGACCTACTACAACTTATAACCATGTAAAACTCTTGCACGGTAATCACACCATTAGGATGTCCAAATTACACCGAAATACCGCCAAATTTACCCTAAATGATTTTTTACCAAATTGTAATTTCCTCCCAAAAAGAGATTGACATTCCTTTATCATCCGTCATAGCACGCTTTGTCACCCAACACTGGCACGAACACTTTTTTGAGACGTTATAATTGCTATTAACCAATTGAATGCAGGTTATACATAGCCACATTTATACTCTTTTGTAACTGACATTGGTATCTAAACTTCTTATACCCTAGCATGAATAGCATAACTAGTCATGAATTCCATCTTACCTGGTTTACCTGAACGGTTATGCGTGAGTGCATAGATACTAGGCATGGATGGAAATGGAATGACCCGATTTGGAAAAGAAAACGTGGTTCCCATGTTTCGTCGGTTCCATGTGATAGCTTGTAACTGATCACATAACTTAATACACACATTATCACGGGGTTGGGTAGTTTGGATTGTAAGGCTGTATGACGAGCATCGAGAGTTTTTTGTCGTGTTACCATAATTCGGGACATTTACGGAATGCTAACTTTCATGGTCATGATCGCTGTGGTTCCGAACCGAAACGCTATTCCGTTATCTTATTACCGTGATTCCAAGCTTTTACGGAATACTCTCGAGAACACGTGTACTTTTACAAAACCAAACTAAAATACAGAAAGTAATTATTAGACGATACTTTACTTATATATTGACTCATCACTTTGTGACACTATGTTACCTACCTTTTCACTTGCACACTGTAACGCCGCTTCACCTAAACCTTATTCCGCTTATTACACATAATCCCTTTCGAGAATCCTATCCGAGTTTGAGCCGCTGACGGATATTTATTTCTCTCTTTTCCCCCGAAATATCCATTAAGACTTGGAGAAGAGCAGGATGGGACGACGGACTGTCAAATCTACGGCAGAAGACTGCGTATGTTTCTCAGCTACCCATTGGGCCTAGATTTATTGTTTAACTTTCTCGCCCACCTGTTTAGGACATGCTTTATTTTCCTTGCTTTCACTTGATGTAATAAAACTTTGATGTTGAACTTAGCTTGTAATAAATGCTGGTTAATAAATAAAAGTTTTTTTTTATGTTACTTGCTCTTGTATACTCCTGCATACTATACACTTAGTCCAGCTGTATCGGGGAGAGTATCTGCTTGGTATAGTTACATTGCGGCATCGTCGCATCTCTGCTCCCGTATCTTGGGAAGCGAGGCGCGACAGAATTTCTATCTGTTGATCTTGATATTTAGAATGTTATGTTGTTTAAAAAACGGTAACTTTGCAATCATATGATATAACGAAAAAGTATATAAACCACTTCAAAATTTGTCTGGACATGAATTTAAAGTGATTTGTGTTTTGTTAAGTTGTTTTTGAGATTGTGATTTGTTAAGTTGTTGTCGGAATTATTTGATACTGCACTTTCAATTTTCCTTTTATTTTCTATCCTTGTAATTTACTTAAACGGAACCATGATCCAAACATAAATTTTAGATGGGAATATCTAATACTTTTTGAAACAAATGCAGGTGCATCGGATGTTCTCATTGTAAATCCAATCCTTCAACTCTTGGGGAAAAAAATAGAGTTAAGCGTTTTAAATAGATACATAATTAATATCTATACTCATACTATTCTAGCCACGCGGTTTGAACTTACCAGATCAAACACTTTATGTATCCAAAAGATGGCAAGTCAATTAGCATGCCTATGCATTTTTAGTTAAAACATTTCTCACCTATATCATATGAAAATATTTAAATATATTTTTAGTTAAAGCCTTTCTTCGCTATAATAGATCTCTATGTATCTTAAACTTTCATATCGGTATATAAATCTTTTCATACGTTATCAGCTAAAGACCATCTTTTTAATAAAAATCGACTGTTCCATATAAATTTACTATGATTTACGATAATCATGACAATATCTTTTGTGAAACTTACATCAAACACCCTGTAAGAAGCTAAAATGCATCAAGACCCTCTAGTAAGAAATTTATTGACATGATGTGGATTGGGATATGCATTGGTCGTTATATGCAGCAAACTTAACTAAGAACTCAACGTTTCTTGATGCTTGCGTGGTCTTCTTAAATTGCGTGCCGCACATGGTCAGGAACTTGCAGACCAGGCCCAAACCTCATGGAAATGCCCAAAAAGATATAGAGCTACAGCATCCAAGATTGATGAAGTGGATCAAATACCAAGCAAATGGGTTTTGAATTTTTGATGGATCCATGGCAGGACATAGCAATGAATAAATGAAAATTGTTTTATGATTTTCTTGTTTTTGAAAGAATTTTTGATGGATCCATGGCAGGACATAGCAATGAATAAATGAAAATTGTTTTATGATTTTCTTGTTTTTGAAATTCCATCTCTAATTTGTTTGAAAGCGGAAACTATAGTTGTATCTGCATGCAGTAGAAAATGCACTCATTTCTAACCACAAGCAACCGAACACACCCTTAAACAATGGCAAGCAAAAGATTCAGCCGGCCAATAAAGCAGTGAGGCCTTGAATGACGTCTCTTTCTTCCCTTTTCTGATCCATAACCATTAAAGCTAAACGACTTTTTCAATTGCGCTTGGAATTTTTATTTTTTGTGTGCGTAATTTCATTGGGAGCCCATTCGGCATCCTTTACTTCGGAGAGTAAAGTTTGCAAACAAGAGTATTGAAGCATATTCTTCTTATCATCATCAACGACACAATACCTACCTGAGGCTAGCTGTGATCCTGGCACGCCCCGTTTTCCAACATAAGGAATACGGGAGGTGACTATACCAGCCATGCTCCTACGGTCAAAGAATAATCTCGCCGTAGTCATACTTCGGTTTCTAGCGTTACATGATAAGCAGTAATCAAACACAGATAAAGAGACACAATAGTCACTACTTTATTAGATTTAAACTAATAGGAGTTCAATAGATACAAGTATTTAACACCGATGAACAACTAACTAAATGATAACAAGGGAACTATAAAGTTGCCGTCGCTGGTCTAGATCTCTGCAATTACCTTAAAATAGGATAGGTCATGCTCTGAAGCCGGGTCCACTTATTCCTCTGAGCATGCATACTCAGATCGTCAAGGCGACGCAGTATAACAATATATCTTATGTTACAAGGACAATAAATGTGTGCTAGAAACATTAAAACAATAATGCGAGAATGTAGAACAACATGAACAAGTAGCAGTAAAACAGGTAACTCATGACAGCAGTCTAAGGTAATATGCATATCACTATATCTAACAGTTTTTATGTCATTTGAAATCGAATGGTGGAAAAGAGATCTCGTGTTTAACAAGGGTCTCGTGCATAGGACAGAACCCTACGGTCGAAACTGTGCCTAGGACAGAACCCTGCAGGCCGTGTCGTTAGGCAGAACTAACTAAAATATCACTATCACTAATATCGAATCGTCACTCTCTAATGAAGTAAATCTTGCTAAATACAAGTTCAATTCCACTCTTGATTTCCCCATTCTCCATATGTTTACATCGAGATCCGACCATGAATCTAAAATACTAGTCGCACCACGATAAGTTTACATGAGAATTAGAGACGGGATCTCTATCAAGCATGTCTAGACCGGTATGAGATAAATGAACAGTTCTCGATATCTTATCCATGACACTAATATAAATGCTACCATACCCGTCCCATACCAATTATAGTTACACTTATATAACTTCCATAAACGTCAACAGTGCAATAACTAATTGGATATCAATACATGTATGTTCTTAGGATGAGTCAAATTTATTGCGTACAAATACGCGCCACTTCCTTTATTCATTCACGCTTTCACGCATATCAGTTTCGCTTTCAATCACTTGTACACTAACGTACTTGCCGTAATCCAAATCATTAACATGTCTCATTCGACAATGCAATACAGTCACTGTGGTTTCAATGTAAATGGGTACTAAACACGAGCATAAAGCAATCAGCTTGATAGAAATGCATTAAATAAGCTTCAATTGATAAGGAACATCTAGCATCATTCGGTTTGCGAAATTCATTAACAATCATACGTTCAGGATCATATAGCACAATATAAGAGGCATAGAAGGTAGACTCATTTATCTAAACAGTAAAATTGGTTTTATCTCAATAGTCATTTTGGTTAGGGAGTTATATTCATTTTAAAACAGGTGTA
Organism: Agapanthus africanus; assembly: GCA_030015575.1. Taxonomy (NCBI): domain Eukaryota; kingdom Viridiplantae; phylum Streptophyta; class Magnoliopsida; order Asparagales; family Amaryllidaceae; genus Agapanthus; species Agapanthus africanus. The sequence goes on along the minus strand of CM057341.1, from coordinate 749,320,237 downwards.
TGCTGCTGAAATTTCAGTTTCAGAACTGGAAGTCCAACTTCGAACGCAATTCACTACCAGTTATGTTCAGAATCTAGGGTTGCGATAGTTCAATAAATTCTAGGTTTCAAAGTTAACTTTCTAACACAACCAACGTAATATTAATAGCATGTGTGTACAGCGAGTTATGATCTTTTTTGATATGTATATGTAGCACGGCAGAAAAACGGCAGAACATATCGACGGTATGAAATACGTTTAAAATATCAAACAGTAATGAAATTGAATGAAACCAGTGCAAAAAGTTATCCAACTCAGTTATCTACGCAACGATATAGGCATCCACATATTATCATGTTTCCACAGGGATATATAAAGGTTTAAATACAGATATCAATAGAGAATACTACTATGGACTGCAGCCCAGAGCCGTATTTCCCTCCATTTTGTAGTATTGTAACTAGGCAATATTCAATAAAATTTAACAGAGGATTATAGTTTATCTAATTAGATTTGTAACGAGCTCTAGAACATAACAATACGATTTGTATTTAATTTAATATGAATTTTGCAACGCGACAAGTACAGTAAAGTCTTGGGTGGTCGTCACCACTTGGGGATATCATTTCATGGCCATAACTATGGTATTTTGAAACTAAATTTTAGCATGATGTCGGTTAATAAGAAATGAAACTATTGATCATGAATTTTGGGGATTTTAAAAAGGGTTTTGATTCAAGTAAATGCATCGAACACTTAGAGTACATGTATATGTAATAATCGAAACGTCGGTTTCATCTAACTGATTAAAGCGTTATTTAATCCCTATAAGTTCTACACGATATTAATATGGGATATTAGACTCGATTTATGTTTCATCAAATACAATCAAATAACGATGGGTCGTAGATAGGATGTAACACCCTAGCACGGTTATACGATATTAATTGGTATTTTAAAACTTGTTTTATATTTCTTTTATTTTATTCTTTTGGGTTGCGATCGATTTGAATAGTAGAGATAGTTATCCGACCCGATCCGCATATGTGAAACTTATTATGGTTCTAGGTTATATTTTATTAATATTTATCGCAAACCGAATCCATGAGAATCCAGTGTGTGTGTGTATGTGTGTGTGTGTGTGTGTAATATCTAGTTTATATGCACATATCTTTTAGTAGCCACAAGTTAAAGATAATCTATTTTGGCTAACTGTTATCGTATGGTTAAGCATCCCATATCTTATTTTGTTTTTATCTATTACGTTTAAATCCAAAGATATTTAATATCAAATATTTATTAAATCTAGACATACTTTTAGAATCCTTTTAAATCCTAAATTAGGGATATAAGTTATTTAAAATACATTCTTGCATTATTGTTAAGAAGTTTACGTATGTGAATTATTTTTCCAAAATATATTTTTGATGAGATTTTGGTGGAGATTGGCTGTAGTTATACATTATCTATATACTTTAAACTATAATATATTTATAACCTAATATAAACTATACTATTATATATTATATATTTTTTATATAAAACATATTTCTCTCTCTGTTCTATCCCTCTCTCCTTTTATCTTCATCCTCGAAGCCCTAACCCACGCAAGCCATCACCACACCCTCTTTTTCCACCTTTCGTCGTCGTCGCTTATTCCTCTCGAAGCCGACCTCCTCTCTTTACACCGCTACCTCCTCACGAATCGAGACCCTTCACCCCGACCAACAACCCATCTTACCCCACAACCTTCACCCTCGACTCACCAACCCTCCTCCCTCGTCCTCGTCTGAACCCCAGCCGCCACCATCATCGTCATCTCTCTCGCGTTTTCACCCCTCAAAACTTAGCTGAGCCCAGCCTTCGCCGAACCCAACTCCTCCATCACCGGCCGCAACCTCGCCTAGCCGTTTCCATCTGTCACGACCCGAAATATTAGCTCGTGACCAGCACTTGAATCACGCAACGTCTAAAGGTGTAACGGAATTCAAGTAAGCTGAAATCCAGAAATCTAAACCTTTTTAAGAAAATAAAGGAGGTGAGGTTTTGAAATAAAGGTATAATGAAATCAAGTTTTCTTAATGCATAGAAAAGGAACATAAAAATGCAAATGAAATTTACTAGTTTGAAAATATGTTTCGTCTTTTTAAAAAAAAATTAGACAGCACCTCCTTTGTATATTTTTGATCCACAACCACATATACAAGATAATGATAAAGGCATCCCCAAGCGGGAGCTAGCTCTTCGCCAAACGGTGGATCATAACCACGCAAGACAGTATAAATAAGTATACGACGCCCAATGACAAAGTTCACCACAAAAGATAAATAAAATAAGCAAGACATCAACACCACAAGTAGCGGAAACCCCTCGCTCTAAGTCTCGCAACCACAATCTCACTAAGTCTTATTACTTATACAATTTACTAATTTTGATTAATGGAGTTTACTAGATACAATGTGAAATATAGATACAAGAGTGGATACGATACAATGTCCCACCTACCAATGCAAAACACTCGAATGCAACCGTGTGCCAGCGAAGCCGCTACTGATCCAAACGGTCAACCTGCAAGAACTGTGGCACAACGGGGGTGAGTTGCCAACTCGTGAGTAGAAAAATATCAACAGATAGAAATCGAATAAACAATGACTTCTAGGTCAACTATATCATAAAGGTAATACTATGATATCTAGAATGACCGGGTCTGTATATGTGCCAACAAGGTAGTCAATGCCTATAAGTATGTGGATAACATCCAACAGTATAACCAATGTGTGTATGCATGTGGATCTCGTCCACCCATATAATCCATGTCTGTATGCACGTAAATATCACAAAAGAGTGTGCATGAAAGTATGCGGATATAAATCAATGGTGTCCCTCGCGACACATCAAAATCATGGAACCTGGGTGCCCAACATCGACACCCGAAAACATCATGAAACCCGTGTCCAGCATCGACACGTAAATCCTCATATCTCGGGCTCCGTCAGTCCGGATCGGCCCACGAGCTCTGTCAGTCCGGATCGGCCCATATCATCTTTCGATTCTGATCGGTATCATCCGGATATCCGCCGAGCCCAAATACTGTCACCGGTAGGTAGTAGTCCCTCTAGCAGGCTCATCGTCATCCACACGAAATCTCTCTCTCTCGCCCCGGGGTACCATACCGGGTCCACCATGTACCCGCTAACGGAATCATCCGCCTCTTCGAATCGGGTTTCACATGTCACTCTCAGAACCGAGAAAACACATGGTGGACGCACTGAAATATCATATCAAGAGAAACCGGATTTTTAAAACAGTACATACTTTCTTTTGAAATAGCCATGGTTCTCAATCCAAAAATTTCATGAAAACAACATATCTCAATGCGTAAAATCATAAAGCATGTTGTATGCGACATATGATGGAAATGTAAGCATATCCGTATATCATGCAACATGGAACAGTGATGTATCATATTAAGGGAAAACCACTCCTTTAAATAATTCCAATTTTGAAAATATATTTTGCGGTTCCCAATATCTCCAAACTTAAATGCAACATCGTATAAAAGTGTATAGGTAACTATAGCAAGTAAATTATGCAAAGAGTTATATCATGATGCATCAATCCTACTGTGTAGTGACATGGCAATTATCGATGTTGAAGTGTGTGAGCCGGCAAATCTGTGTACGTGTAACATACGCATCATCGATAATGGTGTAAGTGTACTAACACAGGTATATGCAATACAATAATAATATCATGAATGCAGCATAAGGTAAATCATCAGCTAAAAGCTATAAGGTATACGTAACTATCATATGTGTGAGTCGGTGAATCTATCAATCGGCATCTAGCCTCATAGCACCACGTACGGTATAATCCATCGTACGACATCCTCTAGTCAAGCGTATGGATCAAACCTCAAGTAAACTCATCACGTACGGAAAATCATCGTACGGCGGCATTAAGCTATCAGGGATCCTATCATCCTATAAGACGAGGAGGGTACGGACCTAACGTCTCGTACGGCTATCACTCACGATTCACAACATATATAAATATCTCTATATACCTATGTCCCAGGTCACATCCGCAATAATCTCATATCAGGGGACCGGCAGGGTACAAATCATCTCAATCGACTCGTATCCGTATACCAACATATCACCAAATCATCATATCACGTCTTATATTCTTTCATCACATTTATATCTCACATCAAGTCGAGTTTATGTTGAATATATGTATGCCCTAGAGGCCATTATGTGATAGTGGATGTATCTATACATGTATATATATTCAGTATGCATTCTTGCTCGACATGATAGTATGCTATCTGGTTCTTCTTTATCTGACATGATGATCTGATCATGCTTTTATTCATTCATACATGCTGATAAAGCCCTGAGGATATCGGCTTGACTACTCTGATTATGATGGAGATCATACTAGTGGGACATCTGTAGTCTATAAGCATATCCTGGAAAGTCCCTAGTCGTAGGTATATCGAGATGGGGCATTGATATACCAGTGTAGAATAGCGTATATGATACTAGACCCATACGATGGGCGATGGATGTTCCCACATTCATCGATGTTTGACATCAAGATCATATACGGGTGCTCAGTGCTGACTGTGTACACTGGACGGACTCACCGAGAACTCCTATATGGAATTATATCTATCGTCGGATAGCAGTTCTCAGGTGACACTGGTACAGGTTAGTCTGTAGACCCGAGATCGTCATGGAGTCTTGTGTGTTCTCCCACTGTACTTTGATTGCCACCCTACCACGGCTCTACTGAGTCATGCAAACAGGTGGCCGTTGGGTACAGTCCCGAGACACACGAAGGCAATGAGCGATAGGAGGGGTTTCGTCTCTCCCGGTATTGGGAGTTGATGCTGTACTGTGCCCGACTGGTTATATCAGTAAGTCCCTGGCCAGGGCTGCTGAGATTTGCTGATAAGTGTTATCAGTAGTTTCTCGATCTGTTATAGACCATTCACTGGCACGACTTATTGAGTTATTAGGGTCGACGTGACCATCCCTAGGCTCAATATGCAGCATATCTGACGAAGAGACCGGACTGTACGGTAGTGTTGCCGGTTGGCTCGACAGGAGTTGTAGCAGGTTCGCTTGTTTTCTTCTGATCGCTCAATACCCAGGTGGCCGTTACGTTTAGCTGACCGCTTGCGGCTTGGGTTACCTGATATGATCATCACCCTCTGCCGGCGTATTGACGAGTTTTAGAGTCCTACAAAGGAGTTACCCAGTCCAGGCGAAACGTTGTGGTGCGCGTATGCGATATGCGCATGCACCCGATTAAAATGTGCGTATTTGATACCGAACATTGATCGGGCGGCCTGCTTTTGGTGGGGTCATATGAGATATGACCGGATTGATAAATCAAGTGTTGATTTATCATCTAACCATTAGTTTTCTCACTTGAAACCTTTCTAGTATTTGATGGATGTATGCATGCATGTATGATTTTCTTCTTTCTTTCTAGTTTCATGCACATATGGATGTGCATAGATACATACATACATACACCCATCTATCATGGTTGTTAACACATGGAAATGGTGGCAATACAAGACTCACACCATGGATTAAGTGATGGATTTTTATTTGATTTTGTATTTAAAACAAAATTGAAAAGAAAAGGATAATTCTTTCTAGCTTCTACATTCTTCTTTTAACCTAACCAAGCTCACCTACCTCTAACCTTGAGTTATCCTTCTCTTTATGATTTAAAACTCAAGTTAAATAAACTCTCCATCACTTAACCATGGTTGGATGTAAGAAGGAATAAAATATAAAAGGATATATTTCATTTCTTTTTCATGGGTCATCTTTTATCTTTTACTCTTGCTAAAAAGAAAAGCTACCATCTTCATCCTCCTTCACCATTTGCTCTCTAGTTTTTTTCTAGTGAGTAAAACACACTTAAAGAAAGGTTTTTGAAGTAAGATTCTAAACCACAACATCATTCTACACAAGTTTAGCCAACTTGTTTAGAGTGTTCTTTTCGATTCTCGAAGTTGCGAGCTTGGACGGCGAACTCCGGGTGGATCGTCGTGGATGTGAGAGGACTTCAAGAGGACCTTCTTCCAACTCCCAAGACACCAAGGAGTCCAGCGAAAGGGAGCTACAAAGGTTGTAGTCTCGAAACCCTAGTTTTGTTCGCTTTAAAGTTTCATAACCCTAATTTTCTAGGATCGATTCCTTTGCATGCTTGTTTAGCACCATCAAAATTTAAACTTTGGGACATGTGATGCTTCAAAACTCATTATAGGGTGCTAGACAAACCTAACATTGATATCAGAGCCGACCTAGAACATTAGGCGACCTTTTTACGAAATTAAAACTCCGATCGAACCGAAATACGGCATTTTAGAGTGCTCTCTGGAAATTTTCTAAAATTTGACATTTTTCAGAATTAAAAATATGTAAAAAATTCTTCAGGTAAAAATAAGGATTACGGTACAAAAATTATTCAATGAACAGTAATTGTTGCCGCGGAAACGCGGCCTAAGCTTGCTTAGGCCGCGGTTCCGTGGCCGTATACATCAATTCATGGATAATTTTTTTACAGTAATTCTGGAATCTGCTTGTATATTTTTTAGGGTATTTTTAATCTGTATTTAGTTTTGAAAAATTCTGGAGATGGTTTTAGACTCGTCGATTCGATCGGAATTTTGATTTCGTGGCTTTTCCGGGTAAATTAGAAAGTATTGAAGTGTTTGAACGAGTATCATTTGCTCACTGTTCACGGGGTTTAAATACTTTGGAAATACGTGCAAGTCTTTTTGTGGTGGTCCCGCTAGAAGACAACAAACCTTAACTCGATTATGTGACCGTCTTGAACTGCCCTTTGAACCTTAAGGTTTGGGGCAGTACGGCGTGCCACATGTGAGGCGTTGGCTTGACCCTTCTACGGCTGGACCGCTACTACTGTGTCACACTCCGGATTTTTGAACCCTGCTCAAGTGTTGAGCTTTAGTGAATCTTGAGTACTTGATCGTTCGTTCGAAAAACTTTAATACTGTCTGTTTATCTGGAATGTGATACAATATGTGGAATTCATATAGTTTAGGCATGAAATACGAAATATGTGATATTTCGCATTTATGATGTCTAAAGAGAATGTGGATTCCAAATATTGTAGTTTTACACTTTCTTTTCTGTGACCGTAAGTGTAGTATGTACGATATCGCCGGTTTCGTTGCTATACATCAACGACAATTGGGGTATGCATACTTACTTACGTTGATGATATGAGATATTATGTGTTGCTGAGATATGATGTGCAGGATTGTTGCGATTGAATAGCCGGGTTTTTTTTATGTGAGATGAGAGTTTTATATTTTCATTCATGTAAATTCAAATGTAATGTAATATTCTTTTATTTGGGGCACTTTCGGGTTGAGGTTGTGTCACCAGTGTTGTATATTATTTACTTTTCCGCATTAGGATGGACCCAAGGAGGGGAGCACAGGTGACCGGGTTCTGGGGTTCAGTGGGAGGCCATCTCGAGGAGTCGAGACCGGGTCTCCTAAACTCCAGAATTGGTAGGGTCACTTGCCGCTCTCGTAGGGGTCCAGGGTGTGAGCTTGGCTATTCATCGCGACTGTGGAATCCGTATTTTCTATTCTGGCTAAATACTAAATACGGACGTCCTAGTATATTCCACTTTATATCTATGTTTCTGCTGCCTGTGTTCTGTGATATCTGAGACGAATGACATATTATATATATGATATTTAGTAGACGTTGCTTATGTTTTACACCCGCGCTAGTCCCGTCCCGGTATGCCGTTAGTTAAGTAACCTAACGGTGCATAACGGAACATTGCGGCGAATGCGGATGGCATAAGCGTACGTGTTATTTTCGTTTCTTTTCTGTGATTGGCTTAAGGACTTAAATGATGAGATTACATTAATGTGATTAATGTAAAGAAAATAAACCTAAAAGATGTTGTAGAATCGGATTTGAAAACCACTCGGCTATTTATGAAAAGGCTATATTTCAAAACTGCGGAGCTTAAGCCACTCCTTTTTTAAAAACCACTTGATTCTACAACGATATCAAGCTCAAAGCGTTAAAGATTTTCTTAAAAATCATCCACAACCCTCCGTCATTTTAGGAAGTAGAGTACTTAGTATTCGTGCTACGTTTGTTGACCTTAGCCAAGGCGTAGTGTACGATAGCTAAGTGATGTCTTCCTACAAACGCATATGATGCAGATTAATTAGGACGGGCATATGACTTTGTTGACCTTAGCCAAGGGTCATGTGAACGGGTCTAATTAATCAAGAAATGACGGGTTGAGCTTGACTAGTGCTCGTGATTTGTTGACCTTAGCCAAGGTCACGAGTATTAGGGGTAAAAACCACATCGGGAATTTCAATAGTTGAAATTTGCAATGAGATTGCATACCTTCCATGTGATGGTTGGATCCCGATCCCACTGTGGGCAATAGTTGCTCCTAGGAGAGTTTTACAGTTTACAATTAGCTAACTCATTAGGTGTCTAGAAAGGTGTTAACGGGGCTCCGCCTCTGGGAAAACGAGGTTTACTCTAATTAGGTCCGTGCGAAAGCACGGGGAACCTCCCTCAAAGTACCGACACTGGCCTGGCTGAACGGTTAGCGAAGTTGTAGACTGTAATTAATCCTGGCTAGTTTTTCTTTTTAAGGTTTGAAAGAAAAACTCGATAAAAGCAGTGGGAAACATCGATTAGACAAGATAATAACCAATCTAATCTATGCAAGAGCTTTCGTTGAGTGTATTCTTTTCTCTCTCTTAATGGCAGATACTCATGACTGGACTCAAGCTTCTACTAGATAAAAACAAACTGAATGGGACCAACTATAAAGACTGGCTAAGGAATCTGAAAATCGCCTTGACTTATGATAAAGTATCATATGTCCTCACGGCTTCAGCCCCGCCCGTCCCTGGTCCAAAATTCTCAGTTGCAGACATTGAAGTCCGCAAGACATGGGACGCTGACTGTGCCACGGCCAAATGCCTCGCCCTTGCATCGATGGATAACACACATCAAAAGCAGGACGAGGACATGGACATTCACGGTATATTGCTCCATACAAAGGAGTTGTATGGAGAGCAATCCCGCGTATTACGATACGAAGCATCAAAGAAATTGTTTCAGATGCGAATGGCCCCTGGCACACCAGTAGGAGACCATGTTCTGAAGATGATAGCTCTTATAGAAGAGCTTGAGGACCTTGGATGGACAATGGACAATGAACAATATATAGATATTATTCTGCAGTCCCTCCCCTCCACCTTTGCTCAGTTCATAGTGAACTTCAACATGCATGGCATGGAGAAGGAACTCCCTGAACTCCTTAATATGTTAAGGAGTGCAGAGAGCACTATGAAGTTAGCAAAAACTCCCGTTATGACTATTGGACAGTCTTCCTCTTCTCGCCCGAAAGCCAAGGCCAAGGGAATGAAAAAGAAGAAACCCACTAATCCTAAGGGCGGAGTTAAAAAGGCGAAGGGAAAGGGAAAGTCCAAGGCTGGAGACTCAGGGAAGGGCGAATGTTTTCATTGCCACAAGACAGGACATTGGAAGCGCAATTGCACGGAGTACTTAAGTCTCAAGAAGAAGCATGGTGATGGTTCTGCTTCAGGTGCGTTTGTGACTAAAAACTGTTTTTCAATAAACTCTGCTTCCTGGGTATTAGATACCGGTTCAGGTTCTCACATTTGCAATTCTATGCAGGGGCTGAGAAATAGCAAGGTTTTGAAGACATGTGACCATACTCTCCGCGATGGAAATGGTTTCAATGTACATACAGTCGCAGTAGGAGAGTATCACTTGGGGTTGCCATCTAGATGTATTTTGGTTTTGAATCCATGTTATTTTGTACCAAGTATGCTTTGTAATATAATATCCGTTTCTTTGTTGGACAATGAATAATATAATTTTGTATTGCAGAACAATGTTATGAACATTAACCTGAATCAAATATTGGTTGGGTATGGTACGCTTAATAACGGTATATATGTCCTAAATCAACACATAGTTTTCAGTATACAACACACTAATAAAAGAAAACTTTCAGAATTAAATGAAGCTTTTCTTTGGCACTGTAGACTTGGTCATATTAACGAAACAAGACTAAACAAGTTACACAAAGATGGATATTTAAATTCTTTTGAATATAAATCTTATGCGACTTGCCAGTCTTGTATCAAGGGTAAAATGACCAAAACTCCGTTTGCCAGACACGGAGAAAGAGCTACTCAGCTCCTGGGCCTCATACATAGTGATGTATGTGGGCCAATGTCTACACAGGCTAGAGGCGGTTTTTCATACTTCATTACATTCACTGACGACTTCTCAAGATTCGGTCATGTATTTTTATTAAAACACAAGTCCGAAGCTTTCGAGAAATTCATTGAATATAAACAAGAAGTAGAAAAACAAACCGGCTTGAGTATCAAGATGCTTCGATCAGATCGAGGTGGAGAGTATCTCAGTGCAGAATTTGCAAACTTCCTAAAAGAGAATGGGATTCTCTCTCAACTCACTCCTCCTTACACACCACAGCACAACGGTGTGTCAGAACGATGGAATAGGACCCTATTAGATATGGTCCGGTCCATGATGAGTGACGCTGAGTTACCAGTCTCGTTTTGGGGGCATGCATTGGAGACTGCAGCGTTTCTGCTGAACAGGGTTCCAACCAAAACCGTGTCTACCACGCCATATGAGATATGGCATGGGAAGAGACCATTTCTTAAGAGAATTAAGATTTGGGGTTGCCCGGCCTATGTTAAAAAGCATAATCCGGACAAACTCGAGACACGGTCAGTCATGTGTAACTTTGTGGGATATCCAAAGAATTCTTATGGATATCTATTTTACCAAAAAGAGGAACAAAAAGTATTTGTTTCTCAACATACCACATTCTTGGAAAAAGAGTTTTTCGCAGATAAAGATGATGGCAAGGTAGTGGATCTAGAAGAGGTTCTAGAGACACAAACTACAAATGACGATTTGGTTGAATCGGCTGTTGCAATAGAAACTCAGGAACCTCGGCCACTCCGTAGGTCTGGTAGGACTTCTCGCCCACCGGAGAGGTACTACGGTTTCCTCATTGATGGTAACAGAGAAGATTGCATCATGGATGATGATGATCCTACCAGTTTTCAGCAAGCTATTACGAGTAAAGACTTTGTGAAGTGGCTGGATGCCATGAGATCCGAAATGGAGTCTATGTACACCAACAAAGTATGGACTTTGGACGTTGTACCCCCTGGGGTAAAACCTGTGGGGTGCAAATGGATCTTTAAAAGAAAGATTGGTGTAGATGGGCAGGTAGAGACCTATAAGGCAAGACTTGTGGCGAAGGGTTTTCATCAAAGACCAGGTTTGGACTATGACGAGACCTTTTCTCCCGTAGCCATGCTTAAATCCATTCAGATCCTACTTGCTATTGCTGCTCACTACGACTATGAAATCTGGCAGATGGACGTTAAAACCGCATTTCTAAATGGAAATTTAGAAGAATGCGTTTATATGGATCAGCCAGAGGGCTTCATTGACAGTGGGAGCAGCGGGAAAGCATGTAAATTGCTTAAATCCATATATGGGTTAAAGCAGGCATCACGGAGTTGGAACATCTGTTTCGATGATGTCATCAAAGAGTTTGATTTCATCAAAAATCCAGATGAACCTTGTGTTTATAAGAAGGCTGTAGGGAGAGCTGTCACATTCCTCATATTATACGTGGACGACGTTCTTCTGATAGGAAATGATATTCCTATGCTACAGTCGGTCAAATCTTTCTTATCACTGAGGTTCTCTATGAAGGACCTGGGTGATGCCACATACATTCTGGGCATAAGGATCTATAGAGATAGATCTAAAAGGTTATTGGGATTGTCCCAAACCAGGTACATTGACACCATCCTAAAAAGGTTTAGTATGGAAGACTCCAAACGGGATGCCTTACCCGCTTGCCAGGGGTCACTCTCGCCAAGGATTCTTGCCCAAAGACCGATGAAGAGAGAGCTCGCAAGAGTATTATACCCTATGCTTCGGCAGTAGGATCTATAATGTATGCGATCTTATGTACACGCCCAGATGTAGCTTATGCACTTAGTGTTGTAAGCAGGTATCAATCCAACCCAGGGGCGAATCACTGGACAGCTGTGAAGAACATTCTTAAGTACTTGCGAAGGACTAAAGAATTGTTCTTGGTGTATGGTAATGGAGATCTCCAAATGGAGGCCTTTACCGATTCGAGCTTCCAGAGCGATAAGGACGACAGCAAATCTATCTCTGGGTTTGTATTTACTCTTAATGGAGGGGCGGTGAGTTGGAAAAGTTCCAAACAAGATACCGTTGCAGACTCTACGATGGAAGCTGAGTACATTGCTGCAAATGATGCCGCCAAGGAAGCCGTCTGGATGAAGAAGTTCGTCTCGGAGCTAGGAGTAGTTCCAACCATTATTGATCCAATACCTTTGTATTGTGACAATAATGGGGCTATGGCGTTAGCCAAGGAGCCCAGATCCCATCAGCGGTCCAGACACATCCTGAGGCGTTTTCATTTGATCCGGGAGATTGTAGATCGCCGCGAGATCGAGATTAGGAAGGTAGACACAAAGAATAACGCCGCGGATCCATTCACCAAGGCCCTCCCTCAGCCGCAGCATGAGCGACTTTTTGAGATGTTGGGTATGAGATACGCCAATAACTGGCCTTAGTGCAAGTGGGAGATTGTTGGATATACGTATGCCCTAGAGGCCATTATGTGATAGTGGATGTATCTATACATGTATATATATTCAGTATGCATTCTTGCTCGACATGATAGTATGCTATCTGGTTCTTCTTTATCTGACATGATGATCTGATCATGCTTTTATTCATTCATACATGCTGATAAAGCCCTGAAGATATCGGCTTGACTACTCTGATTATGATGGAGATCATACGAGTGGGACATCTGTAGTCTATAAGCATATCCTGGAAAGTCCCTAGTCGTAGGTATATCGAGACGGGGCATTGATATACCAGTGTAGACTAGCGTATATGATACTAGACCTATACGATGGGCGATAGATGTTCCCACATTCATCGATGTTTGACATCAATATCATATACGGGTGCTCAGTGCTGACTGGGTACACTGGACGGACTCACCGAGAACTCCTATATGGAATTATATCTATCGTCGGATAGCAGTTCTCAGGTGACACTGGTACAGGTTAGTCTGTAGACCCGAGATCGTCATGGAGTCTTGTGTGTTCTCCCACTGTACTTTGATTGCCACCCTACCACGGCTCTACTGAGTCGTGCAAACAGGTGGCCGTTGGGTACAGTCCCGAGACACACGAAGGCAATGAGCGATAGGAGGGGTTTCGTCTCTCCCGGTATTGGGAGTTGATGCTGTACTGTGCCCGACTGGTTATATCAGTAAGTCCCTGGCCAGGGCTGCTGAGATTTGCTGATAAGTGTTATCAGTAGTTTCTCGATCTGTTATAGACCATTCACTGGCACGACTTATTGAGTTATTAGGGTCGACGTGACCATCCCTAGGCTCAATATGCAGCATATCTGACGAAGAGACCGGACTGTACGGTAGTGTTGCCGGTTGGCTCGACAGGAGTTGTAGCAGGTTCGCTTGTTTTCTTCTGATCGCTCAATACCCGGGTGGCCGTTACGTTTAGCTGACCGCTTGCGGCTTGGGGGTACCTGATATGATCATCACCCTCTGCCGGCGTATTGACGAGTCTTAGAGTCCCACAAAGGAGTTACCCAGTTCAGGCGAAACGTTGTGGTGCGCGTATGCGATATGCGCATGCACCCGATTAAAATGTGCGTATTTGATACCGAACATTGATCGGGCGGCCTGCTTTTGGTGGGGTCATATGAGATATGACCGGATTGATAAATCAAGTGTTGATTTATCATCTAACCATTAGTTTTCTCACTTGAAACCTTTCTAGTATTTGATGGATGTATGCATGCATGTATGATTTTCTTCTTTCTTTCTAGTTTCATGCACATATGGATGTGCATAGATACATACATACATACACCCATCTATCATGGTTGTTAACACATGGAAATGGTGGCAATACAAGACTCACACCATGGATTAAGTGATGGATTTTTATTTGATTTTGTATTTAAAACAAAATTGAAAAGAAAAGGATAATTCTTTCTAGCTTCTACATTCTTCTTTTAACCTAACCAAGCTCACCTACCTCTAACCTTGAGTTATCCTTCTCTTTATGATTTAAAACTCAAGTTAAATAAACTCTCCATCACTTAACCATGGTTGGATGTAAGAAGGAATAAAATATAAAAGGATATATTTCATTTCTTTTTCATGGGTCATCTTTTATCTTTTACTCTTGCTAAAAAGAAAAGCTACCAACTTCATCCTCCTTCACCATTTGCTCTCTAGTTTTTTCTAGTGAGTAAAACACACTTAAAGAAAGGTTTTTGAAGTGAGATTCTAAACCACAACATCATTCTACACAAATTTAGCCAACTTGTTTAGAGTGTTCTCTTCGATTCTCGAAGTTGCGAGCTTGGACGGCGAACTCCGGGTGGATCGTCGTGGACGTGAGAGGACTTCAAGAGGACCTTCTTCCAACTCCCAAGACACCAAGGAGTCCAGCGAAAGGGAGCTACAAAGGTTGTAGTCTCGAAACCCTAGTTTTGTTCGCTTTAAAGTTTCATAACCCTAATTTTCTAGGATCGATTCCTTTGCATGCTTGTTTAGCACCATCAAAATTTAAACTTTGGGTGTGATGCTTCAAAACTCATTATAGGGTGCTAGACAAACCTAACAGTTTACATAAACATTCTATCTCTACTAAAAGTATAAGTATCTAATCTAACATACACACCCGAACCATACAATCAGATTTTTAAAGAGCGAGTCGTAGTTTTGAAAATAAGGGTTACGGTGTTTTTAAGGAAAAGATATCATTTGAAATTCCGTAACGTCCCTCAAGATATCTGTTTAAATGATGCAACGACTCTTCAGTTTAGAAATATGTATGGTTCGGATGACACATCTACGTCGACTATCTAGTCCTATATATCCTAAACGGTAATATCGTCAAATATCATCCTCAAATCCCGTCATCACATATTAGCCGTATTATATCATTTTTAACTATCCTTAGTTTCTAATATGGCTTCACTAACTATCATTTAACTCTAACCCTAGTTTCCAAATCTAGGTTTCCTTAACCATATTCTATAAATCAATTTCCATCAAAACTTTGCGGGGGTGCTATACGCCATCCACCCGACTTCCCCCGTGGATATAGATCCACTCACCTTGGTCTTCGCTTGGCGAAGTCGATGACGCCACGCCCCGTCGCCTCGGAATCCACACGAAGGTACCTACAATACCAACACATATCATAACGATATTAAAACCAAGTTCTGAAATCCAAAACGGCACCCGCATTGCTCATAGGTTAGAACCTATAGCTTACGCGTACAAAATCAACCAAACAACCCTTATTGTTGATGTACGAACACCCAACAACCAATGTCAAATTCAAATATCAAAACTTAGCATTTCAAAATATGGAAAACCATAGCCAAAATCACGCTAAAATGCTCCCAGAATTTTACTCAGGTCAAATAAAGCTAAGCAAATAAGTCTAGGGTGATGTACATAGTGTATATGACCTACTATAACAACCTAGCCCCCAAATACCCACATGGGGCCGGCCACCACCCCACAAAATCCGGCCTCCCAGGCTCCCCATGCTCTGAATGGGTTCGTTTTGTCATGGTGGTCTCCTGTTAGTGTATCTAGGTCCCTGGTATTGTTTGGGTAACTCAAAAACACCCCGGGTTGCTCCAGATTTCCCTGCAGGCACACTAAAAGTCATAAAACTGATACGGAACAAATCCTAAGTTCATGCATCGGGTTCACCTATAAGGCTCGGGTCAGGAATCGTGTCACCATGGTCATGTAAACACTCATAACTGTTCCCAGATTTCACCTATTTACACAACAGAAAAATCTAGTAAGACCAAACACCTCTAAACAGGTTCAGGCAACTACCCTACGAAACCCAAGCCCTAACTCACTTACCCACCCGAGGTCGCCAGAATTGGCCCCATAGTCACCGGCCAAAACCGATGGGAAAGGGATAGGGTTTCAGGTGAACACTCAGGGTCTCGAGTACAATACTACCACACTGTTTGTTTTTACAGTGAAAACTTGGGGTCACAGCAGGTTATCGATATCACAAAACGACACTTAAAATACGATATCGCACAAACTAAACTAAAAATGAAGAAGTTATATCTCATTTAGGCCACTCTAGACAGTACTAACTTCTCAATGGCGTCAAAATCCCACTTTGCTTAGTTCAATATGTAGAGGAAGAGATGGGGATTAATTTTTATGAAGGGAGTGTAGGGTTTTGGGGATTATTTGGAGATGGATCTAGGGTTATTTGAGAAGGGAAGTGAGGTTGGAGAAAGATGAAGAAGGAGGAGAAAATGATGGGGCAAGGATATGGCAGCAGCCCCCCCTCTCTCACTATTATTCTCACCCACTCATTTTCCAAATCATCATTATTTCCCCCCTCTCTCTCCAACTCATCATTACACATTTTTCCCTTTCTTTTTTCACCAAAAACACACATCCATATAAAACAACACAAATGAAATAACATGTAACATGTCATGGTGCACTAACCATGAAAAACTGTAGAAACACGGATCTGGCTTAATCGCGATTAGCAGGGCACTAATCGGGTTTTTATCAAAACTGCATATAATAAATTTTAAAAATGCCAAATCCTTAAAATATATTTTTAAATGAATAAATCATTTTAATTTCCATTTATTTCACAATTATTGGTACATATTTATACCCTTTTTTGAAAACCCCAATTTCGCAAATCGGGCAGTTTTCGGGAAATATATTATTTTAATATTAAATTCCAAAAATAATATTTTATGTTTTCTGAAATGTTAGACCATCTTCTTGCTCGTCGTCACCTCCTTATCTCGCAACACCCAACAACATGATCCTTCAACCATTGCCATCATCATCTTTTCATCTTGAAGACCCCAACTGAGCATTCCAAGCAGAACACATCGCCTGTGGTTCTTTTTTCCGTTGCCATCGCTAATCTCAGAACTGAGCCTTACAATTTCCTCGACGAATTGCCGACCCAACCGCTGTCCCGTCATCGTAGTTGACCAAGTTCAAGCCGAGCACATTGCTGAATCGTACGTTGCATCGTGTTTACATCGTCGTCGTCATTTGGTGTTCGTAGTGTGGATAACTGTTCGTCGTCATAATTTTACAGATAGAGGAAAGTTTATCTTGCTACATGCTAGTTTCAGTTTACCTATGACAAAATATATTTGTTTATATATGTTTACCGCCGAATGACTGGACCGAAACGTTGGGATGTCTGGCCTGAATATAGGGGCAGATACTATTTGGATTTATCCATCCACCTCTCCGAAATACCAAGTTGATTTATGGTACCATATATCGGAGATTTGAATAGATGCGACCGTTGTAGTAGACTACATCAGATTCCCCCTCATTTGTGAGGGTTTTTTTTATTGTGGGGACGCTCTTCCCTGTAGGCGCAAGCCCCTACAGTTAATTACGTTATCATGTTGCGATAACCACTTTCTCCTTCTCCAGTAACTCACTTCGTGTCTTATGTTATTCTGTTTGTTTTGATTGCCAGTGGATTGTATACGGAGAATAGTTTATGTCGTCACCCGTAGGGCGCGGATCAGTCCAAATCCATATATTTTAGATTTGGGGTTTTGAATATTTTGTTTTATTTAAAGACCATTAATCTAGTTTGAGATTAAGATCAACTTAAATATACAAGCATTTGGGCTCAATTTATTTTAACTAAGGATACTTTAGTCTTATTTGAGACTAAGATCAACTTAGCAATATTTTCAGGATCATTAAATTTTAGATGATATCCAAACAACAGAGCATTTAGGCTCAGCTGCAAGAAACTTCAGAGAGACTTTTAGCTAATTCGAGCTTGGTCTTCTCAATCTTTTTTCTTTTCTTCTCTTTTTTTTTATTCAAAAGTGCTAAGCACTTATTTGGGTTCTGTTTGCTCAACCTTTTTCCTTTTATGCAGAAGTGCTAAACGCTTGTTTAAGACTCTGGCGCTCACATGTGTATCATGTAAAGCACTCAGTCATGGGCGCTGCCCAATTAGTGCTAAGCATTTTAGTCATTTTGACTGAATATATATATATATATACATATATATATATATATATATATATATATAATGCTAAGCACTTTTGTATGGCGCTTACGTGTGAATCATGTGAGGTGCTGAGATATGGACGTTGCTCGACTAGTGCTAAACACTTGATAATTTTGACTGGATATGAAGTGCTAAGCACTTGGTATAGCGCTCATGTGAGGAGCACGTGCGGCGCCAGGACGTAGGTGTTGCCCAATTAGTGCTAAGCACTCAGTCATTTTGACTGAATATGAAGTGCTAAGCACTTTTACTCAGCGCTCACGTGTATTTCACGTGAGACACTGGTCTTCTGTTTTGAGCGCCTACGTGGGAAGCACGTGAGGTGCTGAGTCCTTTGTTTGTGGCGCTTACGTGGGAAGCACGTAAGACGCTGAATCCTTTGTTTTGGAAATTTTTGGGCACTCACGTGTTTTTCACGTGGGGCGCTGAGTTCCTTTTCTTTTTTAAAGATTGAATCTTTGTTAATGACATTTTGACCATTAATGATCACCAAGATTTTTGTTTTTGAAGATTTGGGATCTTTTCTCTTTTTTTATTAGAGAACTAAGTTTCTTTTCATGCTAAGTTCTTTTATATAGGGTTAAACTCTGCCTGCGGAGGAATTAAATTTCTAGAACCATAAGTTCTCTTCTCCTTTTTTTAATCTAATTCTTTCCCCTAAATTTTGAGTTTGAAGAACAAAATCTCCCCGATGAGAATTAAATTCTCAACTTGTGAGAAGATTTGCTTTGTAAATGTTAGATCAGAGGAAGAACTAAGTTATTTTTATGAAGGGTTGAACTCTTATTTTCTTTTTGCTAGGCAAAAGAGATACATTTTATCTAATTTTCTTTACCTAGGGTTTGAAAGAACAGGTAGATCTTCTTTGAAAGCGAATTCAATTCTCAATTGCGGCTTCTATCTTTTTGTTTGCAGAACCTTATAAAGAGTTCCTCCTTTTTTGCCTGTGTGAGACTTGAACTCTCAGGTCCTTTTTATAGGAAAGGTAAATTGTTGATTAGTTTTGAGAAAATCTTTCATTGAGAGATTCCAATTGATTTTATTGGTCTCAAAATTTATTTGGGGAATTTTATTCACCGTTAGATTTTTGATCCAGTGATTTCTGTTTTATAGAATATGTTTTCTTATTTTTAACAAGATTAAGAAAATATTTTTCTATATACAGAATTTAATTCTGTCAAATGGTGATTTTTAATCACCATTGGATTTTAATCCAAGCGCTCTCTGTTTTACAGAGAACAATCTTTCTTTGTTTAGAAAGATTGGGGAAATATATTCCCAAAAATAGAATTTAATTCTATTATTGGATTTTTGATCCAACCGAGAATATCTTTCTCACTTAGAAAGATTAGGAAGATATTTCCTCTTAATAGAATTTAATTCTATCATTTGATAATTTATCATCACTATTGGATTTTTGATCCAACGGTTCTGTTTAACAGAGAATATCCTAAGTTTTAGGGAAATAATTTCCATATAAAATTTAATTCTACTGCTCTTAATTTGGGCGCTGGCGCTCACGTGTCATGCATGTGGACCCCACTTAAGAATTAAATTCTTATACATAGCATGCACTTCTGTGCTTTGCACATTGGCGCTCACGTAAACTTCACATGAGGTGCCACTATAGGATTTAATCCTATAAGAGGTTGGCGCTGGCGCTCACGTGAGGAGCACGTGAGGCGTTGCCTCATTGGATTTAATAGAGCTCAGCTCTTATTATTGTATTTAATTATTAGGGAAACAAATACCCCCAGCAATGTTCTCACGCGGCTTACACATGAGTACAACAGTATCACTTTTACCACCGTTAGATAACTTGGGAAGTTGAACCGTTCCCTCCACATCTTATAAATATGGCCTTTGGCCCTCGAGATGACTGTTGTTCCATCATTTTCTTTCTTGAGCCTTACTTTTCTTTTGATAATTTAATTCTCTTTTCAGAGTTTAGATCTCTGTCCTCAAGAACTCTTTTGAACAGAATAAACTCTGCCAAATTTCTTGGTAAGAATTATGAATAGAGTGTAAGTCCATATTGCGACCCCCGGTTCTTACGGGGAGGCGGAAACGGTATAAAAATCAAATTTTTAGTGCAAGAAGCAACATGGACTAAACAAGGTCGGGATCGTGTCTAAACTAAACTAGCAAATACGCTAAAAGGAGTTAGCTACTCGGATGAGGGTTATACCTAAACTTGAACTCCTTCTTCTTGAAATCTTGTAGAGGTTGATGGTTCTCTTTTGTCGCCTTCTTCCGTCGAAGATGGATCCACCTCGAGGGTTCAACCTTGGGCTCTTTCTCGGACTTGGAGTGAACTAGAATCTCCGGCTTGCTAATCCTTTGATCCTAGGGTGAGTAGAGAGTGACTAGGGTTTGCTTTTCTTTTTAAAGAGAAGGATTCTCAACTCATGAGAGGGTTTCTCTTTACTAGAGGAAGAAGAAGATGAAGAGAGGAGAGAGAATGAGAATGATAGAATGAGCTATTCTTTTCTCTTCTTGCAACCATAATGCAAAAGAATAATATTATCTAAATGATAATAATTGAAAATGAGAATAGTTGATGGTAGTGTTTGGAATGACCACAACCATGCTTCATTTAAAAATGTAAGCATAAATCAAGGAAGACTTTTGAAGGCATGAAAGTGGTCAATGGTCAACAAGTCAACCAAGGTCAACAAGTCAACAAAGAACAACCATAACATAATTCTCATTTAATTATTATTATTAATAGATAATAAATAAATCCATTAGGGTTTGGAAAATAAAGACTGTCAACTGTGCATACGCACCCGTTCCGAAACCCTAATGAAAAACCTCATTCTCCTCCTCAAGCAACTGTGCATACACACCTGCATTCTCGTTCCGAAAAACAAGAATACCAAGATATAAAAGCAACCCCAAAACACATACCAGTATCTGGCTCAAACCAGAGCCTGCCAGTATAATCCGTCCGGACTCCAAACGTGCACAAGTGCGCGGATGAGAACGAACCCTGTCGCAAAACCATGCGACCTCTACTCTGTTTTGCCCAGAGGCGAATACCCTCTGTGTGGGACTCTAAAGACTCGACACTACGCTGGCAGTGGGTTTAACCACAGACCGCAAGCGGCACTAGCTGTGCGTAACGGTCCCCAGGTAGATGCCGACAAGAAGGCTGACGAGGTGAAACCCCATCTGAACTCCTACTGAGTCTGAATGTGACAGTCTCCGTACAGTCCGGTCTGTTCGTCTGATACATCGCATGGCGGGCCTAGGGGGTGGTAAACGTCAGTCCCCCAATAGCGGTACAAGTCGTGCCGGAGCGAAGCCCAAAACACCCTGAGATAACACTGGAAACCTACCAGTATATCTCGTTTGCCCTGGCCAGGGACTACTCGTGTAATGGCTCTCCTAGACACAGCGCGATGTCAACCCCCAATACCGGGAGAGACGAATCCTGTCTAACCGTCACTGCCTCCAAGTGCTTCGGGACTGCACCCAACCACCACCCGTTTGCACGACTCCTTTGAGCCGTGGTAGGGTAGTGATCAAAGTGCAGTGGGAACACACTTGAGGCGAAGTGCCAGTGTCAAGTCAGCGGACTAAGCTGTACTCATGTCACCTGGGAACTGATAACTGACGATAGGTATAATACCAACCTGTCAGTTCCCGACGAGTCCTGTCCAGTGTACTCGTAACCCAACGAGCACCCGTATACTATCTCCAGTACGACGTACTGATGGCTGTGGGACAGACCATCTCCCACACTGGGATGAGAAGCGCATACGCTAGTCTACTCCGGAGTATCGATGCCCTGTCTCGATAGTCCTGCGACTAGGGACCTGTATAAGGATGTGCTTATAGATTACCCAGCCCCCACTAGTGTGACTGCCATCACAACGCTGGTAATCAAGCAAAGATCCTAAGGGCTCCACTAATGCGTATAAGTGATATACTGAAATAAACACAAGTACACATTGAAGTAGATACAAACCAAGTAGCATACTACTATTTTGAGCAAGATTGTATATACAAGGTGAATATCCCAAGCATCCATTAAGTAATATACAAACTAGTATGATACAGTAATGGCCTCTAGGGCATATACACTAACAATCTCCCACTTGCACTAAGGCCATGTACTGGCGTATCGAAGACCTATCATCTCGATCAGCCGCTCGAACTGAGTCTGGGGCAAGGCCTTGGTGAATGGATCTGCAGTGTTCTCTTCTGAAGCAACCCTCCGAACCTCGATCTCCTTGCGATCCACGATCTCCCTGATCAGGTGATACCGCCTCAAGATGTGCCTGGATCTCTGATGGGACCTGGGTTCCTTCGCTAAAGCTATAGCCCCGTTGTTGTCGCAATACAGAGGTATTGGGTCAACAATGGACGGAACCACCTGAAGTTCTTTCAAGAACTTCCTCATCCAGACAGCTTCTTTTGCGGCATCAGATGCAGCGATGTATTCCGCTTCCATCGTCGAGTCTGCAACGGTTTCCTGTTTGGAACTCTTCCAACACACCGCCCCTCCATTGAGGGTGAAGACAAAACCCGACATGGACTTGGAATCATCCTTGTCACTCTGGAAGCTGGAGTCAGCAAAGGCCTCGATCTGGAGGTCTTTTCCGCCATACACCAAGAACATCTCCTTAGTCCTCCTCAGGTACTTGAGAATGTTCTTTACTGCTATCCAGTGTTTCTCCCCAGGGTTAGACTGATACCGGCTTACCACACTCAGTGCATAAGCTACATCCGGTCTGGTACACAACATCGCATACATTATAGAGCCTACCGCAGAAGCGTAGGGTATAATAGACATGCGATCCCTCTCCAAATCAGTCTTGGGAGACATCTCTTTAGAGAGGGTGATCCCGTGACAAGCCGGTAGGTTACCGCGCTTGGAATCTTCCATACTGAATCTTTTCACTATGGTGTCGATGTACCTGGACTGAGAAAGTCCCAATATCCTCTTGGATCTATCACGATGGATCCGGATCCCCAGGATGTATGAGGCATCACCCAGGTCTTTCATGGAGAACCTTTGTGACAAGAACCCCTTGACAGATTGTAGCATAGGAATGTCATTTCCTATCAAGAGAATGTCGTCCACGTATAAAACGAGGAATACTACAGTTCTCGCTACAAATCTACTATAGATGCATGGTTCATCTGGATTTTTGATAAAGCCAAATTCTTTGACTGTCTCATCAAAGCAGATGTTCCAACTCCGCGATGCCTGCTTTAGTCCATAGATGGACTTAAGCAACTTGCACACCTTTCCGCTGCTCCCACTCTGAATGAAACCCTCTGGCTGGTCCATATAGACACACTCCTCTAAATTTCCATTTAGAAAAGCTGTCTTTACGTCCATTTTCCAGATCTCATAATCGTGGAAGGCAGCAATGGCAAGAAGGATCCGAATGGATTTCAGCATGGCTACTGGAGAAAAGGTTTCGTCGTAGTCCAAGCCAGGTCTTTGACGAAAACCCTTTGCTACCAGCCTAGCTTTATAGGTCTCAACCTGTCCATCTACACCAATCTTCCTTTTGAAGATCCACTTGCATCCTACGGGTTTTACCCCGTCTGGAGCAATGTCCAACGTCCATACCTTGTTGGTGTACATGGACTCCATTTCGGTCCGCATTGCATCCAGCCATTTCACTGAGTCAACGCTCTGAACGGCCTGCTGGAAGCTAGTAGGCTCATCATAATCTATGATGCAATCCTCTCGATCCCCGTCTATGAGAAAACCGTAGTATCTCTCGGGCGGATGAGACTGCCTACTACTCCTGCGGAGCGGCGTAGGAATGTCCTGTTCTGTTGAACCTTCTGGTTCCACCAAACTTTCAGTAACAGTCTGTGGTTCTGGAATTTCTTCCAGCTCTACTGCGCTCCCACTTATTTCTTTTTCTATGAACTGGTGTTCTAGAAAGTGGGCATGACGAGAAACAAGAACTTTTTGTTCCTCTTCACAGTAGAAGAAATATCCCTTGGAATTCTTTGGATATCCCACAAACTTGCACAGTACTGAGCGTGCCTCGAGCTTGTCCGCATGCTGCTTTTTGACAAAAGCTGGACTTCCCCATACCTTAATGTGATTAAGATGGGGTCTCTTCCCACACCACATCTCAAATGGCGTGGTAGGCACAGTCTTAGTGGGAACTCGGTTCAAAAGGTACGCAGCTGATTCTAGCGCATACCCCCAGAATGATCGCGGTAACTCAGCGTTACTCATCATGGACCGCACCATATCCAATAGGGTGCGGTTCCGTCTCTCCGATACACCGTTATGTTGCGGGGTGTATGGAGGAGTAAGCTGAGAGAGAATTCCGTTCTCTTTTAAAAAGTCCAGGAATTCGGCACTTAAGTATTCTCCACCTCGATCCGATCTTAGAATCTTAATACTTTTGCCGGTCTGTTTCTCTACTTCATTCTTATACTCCTGGAATTTTCCAAAGGCCTCGGACTTATGTTTCATTAAGAAGACATAACCGTACCTTGAGAAGTCATCCGTAAAAGTAATGAAGTAAGAATGTCCGCTTCGGGCATGTGTAGACATTGGACCGCACACGTCACTGTGTACGAGTCCCAAGAGCTCGCTCGCTCTTACTCCATGTCCAGTAAACGGAGTCTTTGTCATCTTTCCTTTGAGACAAGATTGACAAGTGGCATATGATTGATATTCGAACGCATTCAAATATCCTTCTGTATGCAACTTAGTCAACCTTCTCTCATTGATGTGACCCAATCTACAATGCCATAAGAAAGTCTGATTTATTTCTGGAGACTTTCTTTTGTGTGTATTCTGGACATTGAAAATCTGTGGTTGGTTTAACACGTATATACCATTACTCAGAGTACCTGACCCAATCAATACTTGATTAAGGTGAATGTTTACAACATTACTTACAAACGCAAATTCATAACCTTCTTTAGAAACTAAAGATACAGAAATGATATTACAAGTTGCGTTGGGTACAAAAAAGCAATTACGCAAAACCAAAACATGTCCATCTGACATTCCCAGGTGATAGTCCCCCACGGCTTTAGCATCCATGCTAGCTCCGTTCGCAACTCTGAGGGTCATGTCACCTGCCTTCAAATCCCTACGGTTTCTCAACGCCTGCAAAGAATTACAGATATGAGATCCTGATCCGGTATCCAATACCCAGGAAGTAGAGTTTATTGAAAGACAGTTTTCAATAACATACACACCTGAAGCTGAAGCTGCAACCTGCTTCAATTCCTGTGTTCTGGCCTTCCAGGCCCTGCAATCATTCTTCCAGTGTCCTTTCTTATGACAAAAGAAGCATTCTTCCTTATCCACAAGCTTCCCCGCTATCTTTGTTGCTTTACCTTTTCCCTTCGTATCCACTTTACTAACACCGCCCCTTGGTTTGGCGGGGGCCTTCTTCTTCTTTCCCTTGGCTTTCGCCTTGGACCTAGAAGAAGATGATCCTCCTACAAACAAAGTGGATGTATCCCTACTTTTCTGTAGGGTGCCCTCTGCGCTCCTCAGCATGTTGAGGAGCTCTGATAGTTCAACCTCTTTTTCTTGTAGGTTGAAGTTCAGTATAAACTGGGCGTAAGTGGAAGGAAGGGACTGGAGAACTATATCCGTATATAGCTCACTCTCCAATGTGATCCCTAGGTCAGCGAGCTCCTCAATGTAGCCGATCATCTTTAGCACGTGCTCGGCTACTGATGATCCGACGGCCATCTTTGTCGAAAACAACTTTTTCGACGCTTCGTATCTTGCGATACGTGATTGCTCTCCATACAGTTCTTTTGTATGGAGCAATATGGACTCCATGTCCATATTCTCATGCCTCCTCTGATGTTCGTTGTCCATCGAGGCAAGCAGGAGGCATTTGGCCTTCGCGCTATCAATCTCCCAAGTCTTGCGGATTTCCTTATCCGCGATACTGGAAGTTGGACCAGGGACAGGGGGAGCTTTGGTGGTAAGAAGATACCCCAGCTTGTCATAAGTGATTGCTATCTTGACATTCCTGAGCCAATCTTTGTAGTTTGGCCCTGTCAGCTTGTTTTTATCTAGGAGTAACTTAAGTCCAGTCATGTTGATTGGTCGCTGCAATTAGGAGAGAGAAGAAGAAACACTCAGCATGATGCTCTTGCAAGTTTAGAGTGGTTTTTAGTTTGTCTAAACAGGATGGCTCCCACTGTTTCTCGAATCCCTCCTCAAACCATAAAGGAAGAATTAGTCAGGATCAATCCCACCGTACAATACTTGCTTAACCGTTCAGCCAGGCCGGTGTCGGTACTTCGAGGGAGGTTTTCCAACGCTTTCGCGAAGTTCCTTAATTAAAGAACCTCTTTTCCCTGGGGGCGTAACCCCGCTAACACCTTTCTAGGCACCTACTAGGTTTATAGCATTGATCGTTAAGTGAGAAATTTCCCGAGGAGTAGCATATACTCACAGTAGGATCGGGATCCAAATATCATCGCGTGACGAAACTGAAGGAATCCTACCAGAATCACCACACTCCAAATGGTATGCAAATCTAGCAAGTTTCAGTACTTATGAAACTCCCGATGTGGATTTTTTTGCCCCATGCTCTTATGACCTTGACTTTGGCCAAAATATCATAAGTCACATGTCAAGTTCTGCCCGTCACTATCCAGGTTAATTTGGATCCATCCGTACCTACCCTTGACTTTGGCCAAAATGGCAGCACGACTGTCCCAAACCAACGCATCTATCTATGCTACACATGAACACCCAATAGCTACCAATCACTATGCCTTGACTTTGGCCAAAATACATAGCTTGAATACTATTGCCTATTCATGCGAAGCGACGGAGGGCTACGAATGGTTTTGGCAAAACCGTGAACGTAGTGAACTTGATTTAATCGATGGAACGAGATAGCTTTTAGAAGGAGTGGCTCAATCTCCGCATTTAAAAGTTAGTTTTGAAAAGAACCGAGTGGTTTTTCGAAAGTGTTCCATCGACTTAAACTTGGTTTATTATCTTGCATTAGTTCTTTTAATGCGTGATATTCTTGCATTAGTACTTTTAATGCGTCCCATCATTTAATCCTACCATTGCAGAAAACAACCAAAATATGACGTACGCTTATGCCATTCGCATTCGCCACGGGGCCCCGTCATTACCCGTTAGGTTACTTAACTAACGACAGAGCGGGGGCTGGGCTAGCGCGTCTGTAAAACATAAGCAACGCCTAAATAGAAAGCAATGATAGACATTTCAGATCACAGATAAATACATTGGATATACTAGCAATCTGTAATTTGTACGAGCCTGTAACAAAAAACAGATAACACGGTCGCGGTGAATAGCCAAATCCCCACCCAAGACCCCTACGGGTGCGGCAAACTACCCGCCAAGTCCTCGGTAGTTTGTGCACCCCTCCATGGGTCTATCCTAGGAGCAAAAACAGTAAAAAGAATTATACAATGACGGCTACAACCCCGACCCGGTTGTGCGGCCAAACAAATAATATAATTACATCAATTTACATTTACAATGAATTGCAAGAAAAGAAAACTCTCGTCTCACAACCCCCGGCTATTCACCCGCGACAATCCAACATATTTATATACACATTCCAGCACATTACAGATCTTGTATAACCCCGACTAATCGTCTTATAGCGATTAGCCGACGTTCAATACAAGCAAACATCACAGATATAACCATCATAGTCAAAGTGTAGTGAAGTTCGGAAAAAAATACGGAATTATAGGACCCCAAAAGGAAATTTCTTTTCTGGAAAATCTGGGTACATATAATATATTTTAAAAATCCCAAAACCAACACAGACACACACTGCACGAAAAACGACGCACTAAAGACAACAAACCGCGGCGCTTCCGCGGCGGCCAAGAAGGGTCACGCGGCGGAAGCGCGGCGGCTTAGACGAATTGGTGAATCGTTTTTCATGGGTGTTCTAACAAAACCCTGAGATGAATTTAGGAGTATAAAGTTTTTCATTTTGACCAGAAAAAATTTCAACAGAAACTCAGTTTTTGTAGTTTTCCGGTTTTGTGATTTTTTTCGGTTCCGAACTTCGTTACACTTTACTACCTAGCTAGTTTAAGTTTAGTTAGGCTCTGATACCACTGTAAGTCCATATTGCGACCCCCGGTTCTTACGGGGAGGCGGAAACGGTATAAAAATCAAATTTTTAGTGCAAGAAGCAACATGGACTAAACAAGGTCGGGATCGTGTCTAAACTAAACTAGCAAATACGCTAAAAGGAGTTAGCTACTCGGATGAGGGTTATACCTAAACTTGAACTCCTTCTTCTTGAAATCTTGTAGAGGTTGATGGT
The DNA here is from genome assembly GCA_030015575.1 of Agapanthus africanus. Taxonomy (NCBI): domain Eukaryota; kingdom Viridiplantae; phylum Streptophyta; class Magnoliopsida; order Asparagales; family Amaryllidaceae; genus Agapanthus; species Agapanthus africanus. Next base: position 749,291,668 of record CM057341.1, on the reverse strand, counting down.
TCTCTTTTGTCGCCTTCTTCCGTCGAAGATGGATCCACCTCGAGGGTTCAACCTTGGGCTCTTTCTCGGACTTGGAGTGAACTAGAATCTCCGGCTTGCTAATCCTTTGATCCTAGGGTGAGTAGAGAGTGACTAGGGTTTGCTTTTCTTTTTAAAGAGAAGGATTCTCAACTCATGAGAGGGTTTCTCTTTACTAGAGGAAGAAGAAGATGAAGAGAGGAGAGAGAATGAGAATGATAGAATGAGCTATTCTTTTCTCTTCTTGCAACCATAATGCAAAAGAATAATATTATCTAAATGATAATAATTGAAAATGAGAATAGTTGATGGTAGTGTTTGGAATGACCACAACCATGCTTCATTTAAAAATGTAAGCATAAATCAAGGAAGACTTTTGAAGGCATGAAAGTGGTCAATGGTCAACAAGTCAACCAAGGTCAACAAGTCAACAAAGAACAACCATAACATAATTCTCATTTAATTATTATTATTAATAGATAATAAATAAATCCATTAGGGTTTGGAAAATAAAGACTGTCAACTGTGCATACGCACCCGTTCCGAAACCCTAATGAAAAACCTCATTCTCCTCCTCAAGCAACTGTGCATACACACCTGCATTCTCGTTCCGAAAAACAAGAATACCAAGATATAAAAGCAACCCCAAAACACATACCAGTATCTGGCTCAAACCAGAGCCTGCCAGTATAATCCGTCCGGACTCCAAACGTGCACAAGTGCGCGGATGAGAACGAACCCTGTCGCAAAACCATGCGACCTCTACTCTGTTTTGCCCAGAGGCGAATACCCTCTGTGTGGGACTCTAAAGACTCGACACTACGCTGGCAGTGGGTTTAACCACAGACCGCAAGCGGCACTAGCTGTGCGTAACGGTCCCCAGGTAGATGCCGACAAGAAGGCTGACGAGGTGAAACCCCATCTGAACTCCTACTGAGTCTGAATGTGACAGTCTCCGTACAGTCCGGTCTGTTCGTCTGATACATCGCATGGCGGGCCTAGGGGGTGGTAAACGTCAGTCCCCCAATAGCGGTACAAGTCGTGCCGGAGCGAAGCCCAAAACACCCTGAGATAACACTGGAAACCTACCAGTATATCTCGTTTGCCCTGGCCAGGGACTACTCGTGTAATGGCTCTCCTAGACACAGCGCGATGTCAACCCCCAATACCGGGAGAGACGAATCCTGTCTAACCGTCACTGCCTCCAAGTGCTTCGGGACTGCACCCAACCACCACCCGTTTGCACGACTCCTTTGAGCCGTGGTAGGGTAGTGATCAAAGTGCAGTGGGAACACACTTGAGGCGAAGTGCCAGTGTCAAGTCAGCGGACTAAGCTGTACTCATGTCACCTGGGAACTGATAACTGACGATAGGTATAATACCAACCTGTCAGTTCCCGACGAGTCCTGTCCAGTGTACTCGTAACCCAACGAGCACCCGTATACTATCTCCAGTACGACGTACTGATGGCTGTGGGACAGACCATCTCCCACACTGGGATGAGAAGCGCATACGCTAGTCTACTCCGGAGTATCGATGCCCTGTCTCGATAGTCCTGCGACTAGGGACCTGTATAAGGATGTGCTTATAGATTACCCAGCCCCCACTAGTGTGACTGCCATCACAACGCTGGTAATCAAGCAAAGATCCTAAGGGCTCCACTAATGCGTATAAGTGATATACTGAAATAAACACAAGTACACATTGAAGTAGATACAAACCAAGTAGCATACTACTATTTTGAGCAAGATTGTATATACAAGGTGAATATCCCAAGCATCCATTAAGTAATATACAAACTAGTATGATACAGTAATGGCCTCTAGGGCATATACACTAACATAGAGCTTAGCTCTTAACCCTTTTTGAGCATATATATTTTCTTAGTTTTGGATTTTAAATCCATTATCAGATTCGACAGAGCTTTAAACTTTTTTTTAATCGATCTCTTGAAGTCTTAAAAAAAAACCTTTTTCTCTGTCTCTCTTTTTATATAAATCGTGGATCTTGATGTCCATATCCAAGACTTGAATCAGTGGACATTCTTGAGAATCTTTGATTCTCCTCTTTGATGTTTTACCCTGCTGTCGATCTTGACATTTTTCTGGAAATTGATTTCATCAATTAACCTATGAATTTTCTAACATAGGTATCTTTAGGATTTAATCCCACTGTTTTAGTGGAATTTAATTCCATTTTTTTTGCAGATCTTAGCTATGATTTGAATTTTAAAAACTTTGGGAATTTTATTCACTTTACTGTTCTTGGATGTTTTTTCCTTTTCTAGAATTTTTGGGGGTTTAATCTCTCCTCTTTTTTTTCAACAGATTTGAATCTGTTTCTTGTTTTAAAGAGCCCGCTTTTCGGGGAATATTATGAGTTTTTAACTCCACTATTTAATTAATGAGCACTATTCATTTAATGAGAATCCTTTTGGATTCTCATAATGGGTACATGTCTCATTATTGATGAGCCGCCATCTTGATTCTGTGGAGTCCACTAGCTTTTTAAGCTTAGTGATGCTAGCGATTTTTCTATTACTAACTTTGCACTGGGTTTCTTTTCAGGTACCATGGCTGGTCATCTGTATGATCTTGAAGAGATTATCTCTTATAAGGAGATTTGTATCCAGGGTCACTTTTAAGGCCAGGAATACACTATGGCCCAATGCGACGAGGTGATGCGTCGCTTCGACAATTACAACGGTCGATTACACCCCCGCCGTTCTGCCTTTTTGAAGATCGTTGTTGGGTCGATCTGGGAAGCTATACCCGGGCGTCTTGAGGTTATACCGCTCTAAGCGCTCGATGATACTAAAGACAAGGTGCATTCTGTGTACCTGATGGGGTTGATCTCGAAGAAACGGCGAGATAATCTCGTCGCCATTTTGCACTGTGTCTTTCAACAAAAGGCGATAGTATTAGCATACCAGAGGGTGGAAGACATCAGTGGTGGCCCTAACGCTTGCATTCGAGAGAATATGCACAAAAAGATGGTCGATGACGCTGATCGTGCATTGCTCAAACTTGCTTTTGAGTTTGAAAATCCATGTCCGGAGTTCAGTGTCATCCCGCTGTAGATCTGGGATCATGTGTTCCCCCTTTTTTATGCACCGAGAGTATGTAGTTCTCTTTTGAAGTATTAATGAAAAGCATCTTTCTCTTTCGTATCTGCACCTTCTTTTCCTTGATTGTCTTGCTCTGGCGCGAAGTAGTTTATACACTCATTTCGGAGTTGTTACCCGCCGAAAGACCGGAGACGCGACCGCACAGGTCCGTCTCGCCTGAATTTCGGGGCAGATGCTAATTGGTGCTATCCGTCCACCTCTCCGAAAATGCCAAGTTGATTTATGGCACCAAGTATCGAAGGTTTAAACAAATGCGGCCGATATAGCAGACTTCGTCAGATTCCCCCTCATTTGAGGGGTTTTTGATTGTGGGGACGCTCTTCCCTGCAGGCGCAAGCCCCTGCAGTTAATTACGCTACCGTATCGCGGTAACCACTTTCTCCTTCTCTAGATAGTCACTTCGTGTCATGGGTGTTTGTTTTGTTTTTGGTTGCCCGTGGATTGTATACGGAGACTGATTTATGTTGTCGCCTGTAGGGCGTGGATTAGTCCAAATCCGTATCTTCTTAGATTTTGGTTTGGGGGTTGGGTTTAAAAATACGTTAGCCTCATTTGAGACTAAGATCAACTTAAACGTTTGTTAAGAATACATTAGTCTCTTTTTAGACTAAGATCAACTTAACGGGATCATTTAGATCCGACAAAAGAGCATTTGGGCTCTATTGTTAGTTTAGGGACATCGCGGTCGATTAGTTTAAGGACATTACGGTCCAAGGTTAAGGACAGCATGGTCCGTGGGTTTAAAGGGACCCCATAGTCCGAGGTTAAGGACATCATAGTCCGTGGGTTTAAAGGGACCCCACAGTCCGAGGTTAAGGACATCATAGTCCATGGGCTTAAGGACCCCACAGTCCGTAGAGTGTTTGGTTGTCGGGACCCGTCACCTCTCTGAAGACGTTGAAGGATTACAACGACAAATATCAGAGGAGTAAAAAGATGTACCCTCGAACCGGTGTGAGTTGGTTGGAAGATCTGTAGTCCAATTTGGGACTAAGATCTGTTGAAATATTCATAAGCAGGTAGGCTCAATTAATTTAAGTTGAGAACTTATGGCCAATATTGGGCTAAGTCCAATAAATGTTTAACATTTTTATTTGGGCTTGGCCCTTCTGTCAATATTTTTGTCTTTTATTGAATGCTGAGCATCCACCAGAGCTCTGGGCTTATTAAAGAACAGTTTATGTTCTGTCAGCGCAACACGTGGCGCGCCGGGCGCAGTGCGCTACTGCCAAGTAGCGCACATATAAGGGACACATGTTGTACTCAGCGCTAGGCGCCAGATGATGAGCGCATGATATCAGTTTATGAGTGCTGTGCGCTAATCCATGAGCGCATTGCGCTTTCCATTTAGTGGCGCACACGTGAGTGACACGTGGTGCGCTTGGCGCTTGGCGCCAGCCCATGAGCGCAGTGCGCTATTTCAGAAGTGCAAAGCGCAAGTTGTTTAATTGGCGCATACGTGGTTGACACGTGGCGCATTTGGCGCTGAGCGCCGATCCAGGGAGCGCAAAAGCGCAGTTCAAGAGCGCAAGGCGCATTTCAAGAGCGCAAAGCGCATTTGATCAATTTTATGATCTGGGAACAAATTTATGTTCTTTTAAAAGCGACTTTGTCTCAAGATTTAAGAACAACAGTTCTTATTTTGTAGGAGAGATTTTCAATCTCTTATTTTTGATGAAAGGTTTTGCCTTTATAGATCCATGATCTGTGAGAAGAAATATGTTCTTCTTTTATTTTATGATAAGATCTTTTGATCTCTTTTATGAAAGACTTTTTGTCTTGTAGATCTATGATCTTTTTTAAAGAAAGGAATTCTTCTTTTTATGAGATGATTTCATCTCTGTGTTCATCATCCATCATCTTTACCTTGAAGAAGTATCTTCTTGCAAGAGCTTGCAATTTATCTTTGAGTTTTTCTAAAGTTTATGGGTTTTTTTTATATCAGACTTGAAGTCTTGGGGCCTTTATATAGGGCAAGCTGATTTGTTAAATCAGTTAAAGAGATCTTTCTCTAATTGATTTTGGGATGTTTTCCCACTATTGGATTTTTGATCTTAGGGCTTCTGTTTTACAGAAGGCAATTTTCTTGTTCTTAACAAGATTGGAAAATCTTTCTATAACAGAATTTAATTCTGATTAATTAATGATTTATCATTATTATAAGATCTTTTGATCTAACGGTGGGGAGTTTTTTTAATTCTAGCGCTAGCGCACCCGTGCTTTGCACGTGGTGCGCTGCTCAGAGCGCAGCCCACTTTGCGCTAGCGCACCTGTGTTTGACACGTGGTACGCTGCTCAGAGCGCAGCGCGCCCTGCGCTAGCGCACCCGTGTTTGATACGTGGCGCGTAGCGCGCCTAGCACTGGTGCACACATGGTGCGCTGTCTAGGGCGCAGCGCGCTGCATCTGAAGCGTTGCTTCAATCTTTTGAAATTTGAATTTCAAACAGAGCTTTGCTCTGATTGGGGGAAACAAATGCCCTCCCACCGTTGCGCTCACGTGGCCCACACGTGAGTGCAGCGGTGGCAGAATCTATGTCGTTGGATCAACTCAGAAGTTGAAACGGCTATTTATGCCTATAAATAGGACCCTTGCCCTTAGGATGATTCATGTTCATCTTCTTCTTGTTTTCTGAGAATTTTATTCTCCCACAGAGCATAGCTCTTCATTTAAAGAAATTTCAAGAGTCAAAACTCTGCCAAAATTTTAGGTAATTTTTTTATAGATAATCTAGGGTTTTACCCATTAACAGAGCCTTGCTCTCCATAGATCTTTGATCTAAAGAAAACCCTTTTAGGGTTTCATTAACAGAGCTTTGCTCTCCTGAACCCATAGATCTAAAGAGATCTTTTCTTGGTGTTTTTTAGCCCATGAACAGAGTTTTGCTCTTTTGATAACATGTAGATTTTTTTAACTCTTATGAAGAACTCTTAAGAGTTTGTTCATGGATCTTGAAGATCTCAGAATTTTTAATTCATAAAAATTTGATTTTAGTTTTTTTCTGATGGGTTTTCCCCTTATCTTTACAGAGCCAGGCTCTTAGCATTCTCGGGGGATTTCTTTAAATTCCCCTCATAATTGACTTTGACAGGTGTCACTCCTGTCTGCAGAGCATTGCTCTTGAGGAGTTTAACTCCTTGACCCGAGGGGTCGCTCATTAAATGAGATTCCTTTTTTAGGATTTCTCACAAATTCAAATTTTTAGGTGTCATAATTAGGATTTGTTTTCTCCATGGGGATATCAAGAGTCGTTTAAATTCCTGTGCCTGTTTTTAATAAGAATCTGCTTAATCAGTCTATCCGCTAACTCTTGCTGATTTTCATTTTCAGGATTTATGGACGCTCATATGTATGACCATGATGAGATTATCTCTTACGGCGACATTCACGTGCTCGGTCGTTCTCAAAATCGAGAATTCACAAACGCCCAGTGTGCCGAAATCATGAGTCGCTTTAACGCATACAATGGTCGACTGCTTCCTCGACGTTCCTCTCTCTTGAAGCTTATTGTGGGGGCGATCTGGGGAGCACTTCCTCTATTCTGTGCTGGCATGCCGCTTAAGGTATTGGATGACGCCGAAGACAAGATGCACTCGGTGTATCTGATGGGCTTAATCTCAAAGAAAAGGCGAGACAATCTTGTTGATCTTCTGCATCAGGCTTTTCAACAAGAGGCAATACTCCCTGCCTATCGGAGGGTGGAGGACATCCGTGAGGATCCCGACGCTTGTGATCGCGAGAGAAAGCATACTAGGATGGTTCGAAAGGCCTGGAACATTTTAGATGGCCTTACTTTTGAGTTTCTCAATCCATGTCCTGGATTTGATGTCGTGCCTTTGTAAACATTCCGGTTATGTTTTTACTTGCTGTTTTTCTCAATGTAGGCATTTTCTGAAGTATGAATAGCAAGCCTTTTCATTTCTATGTGTTTATTTTATACATCAAACTTTTTCGCACATGCATGAATGGGTATGCCTTGAACGCTTAACTGAATGTGAATAAAATGTTCTCCTCACTGTCTCTTTCTTCTCTTTTCTTTGTTGCCGTCATGTCACTTTAGTAAGCGTAGCCTGTAGAAGATAGAGAGCATTTTGTTTTGAATTCTTTGAGGGGTAGTGATGGCTTAGAAAGCAGGTTCAGATATGCTGCCTAAGACTTTTCAACTTCATGAGCCGTGAGGGTCTCATAAAGACTTTTCTCCCTACGAGTCGAGAGGATCTCGTAGGTGTATTTTCTCCTTAGGAATCATGAGTATTCCTAAGTGCGTTTTCCCTTATAAGTCGTAAGGATCTTCTAAGAGAGTTTTCTTCCTTATGAGTCAAGAGGACCCGTAAGTGTTTAATGAGATTGACATTATCCGCATTTCACGGCGTCAGAAGTTATTCCGGGCATTTCCCACGGGGTCAAGGTTAACTTTGGCCGTGTTCCATGGAGTCGTTGGATGACGTATTTCCAAGGCGGGGTCATGTGGATGACGTATTTCTGCGACGGGGTCATTTGGATGACGTATTTCCGAGACGGGGTCATGTGGATGACGTGTTTCCGCGACGGGGTCATGTGGATGACGTGTTTCCGCGACGGGGTCATGTGGATGACGTGTTTCCGCGACGGGGTCATGTGGATGACGTATTTCCGCGACGGGGTCATTTGGATGACGTATTTCCGCGACGGGGTCATTTGGATGACGTGTTTCCGAGACGGGGTCATGTGGATGACGTGTTTCCGCGACGGGGTCATGTGGATGACGTGTTTCCGAGACGGGGTCATGTGGATGACGTGTTTCCGTGACGGGGTCATGTGGATGACGTGTTTCCGCGATGGGGTCATGTGGATGACGTGTTTCCGAGACGGGGTCATGTGGATGACGTATTTCCGTGACGGGTTCATTTGAATGATGTATTTCCGAGACGGGGTCATGTGGATGACGTATTTCCGAGACGGGGTCATGTGGATGACGTATTTCCGATACGGGGTCATGTGGATGACGTGTTTCCGCGATGGGGTCTTGTAGATGACGTGTTTCCATGATGGGGTCATGTGAATGACGTGTTTCCACGACGGGGTCATATGGATGACGTATTTTCGAGACAGGGTCATGTGGATGACGTGTTTTCGTGACGGGGTCATGTGGATGACGTATTTCCGCGACGGGGTCATGTAGATGACGTATTTCCGCGACGGGGTAATTTGGATGAAGTATTTCCGCAACGGGGTCATGTGAATGATGTATTTTCGAGACGGGGTCATGTGGATGACGTATTTCCGCAACGGGGCCATTTGGATGACATATTTCCGCGACAGGGTCATTTGGATGACGTATTTCCGAGACGGGGTCATGTGGATGACGTGTTTCCGCGACGGGGTCATGTGGATGACGTATTTCCGCGACGGGGTCATGTAGATGATGTATTTCCGCGACGGGATTATTTGGATGACGTATTTCCGTGATGGGGTCATTTGGATGACGTATTTCCGCGACGGGGTCATTTGGATGACGTGTTTCCGCGACGGGGTCATGTGGATGACGTTGCGTCTGTTGTAATGAGACGAATATTGAAGTGGTTTCCAGGTTGTCTGGGAACCATCGAGATTTGGAGTAGGGGCTTTGCCGTAGCTCCAGGGTTGATTGCAGCGTCTGAATTCTGCTGGAATGGGGAGGAATGTTGTTGATGATCTCTAGGCTATCCCTCAACCGTCGAGATTTGGCTTCGTTTTCTGATAGAGCCTGGGGAGGGAAGGTGTGATTCTTTCTTTGTTTGCGCCCCTGGATTGTATACAGGGATTGATGTGATATCACCTGTAGGGCATAAATTTCATTTTTCTTTATTTCTTTCCGCGATACTCTATCATTTCAGCTTTTATATCGCGAAGGTCGCGATTGCCCAATCATTTCGGCTATTTTTCGCAACGCCCAATCATTTCGGCTATTTATTTTATTTTTACTCGCTGTTTTTTATTGCGAGTTGCCCAATCATTTCGGCTATTTTGCATGCATACATTTTTACTTGCTGATTTTGTTGCAAGTTGTCCCATCATTTCGGCTATTTCGTATGCATGTGTGGCTCGCTGGCTTTTTGCTGCAAGCTTGGAATTAGACACCGATTTCGGCATCAGCACCGCTACAACTGGAATATTGCCAGGAGCGAATCATCATTTGCCTTTGTCGATGTTGAACAAAGGTGGCTTAGCGAACAGGGTTAGGATCCTGTCGACTAAGGCTTACGACTTCATGAGCCATAAGGGTCTCATAAAGGTTTTTATCCCTACGAGTCGTGAGGATCTCGTAAGTGCGTTTTCTCCTTAGGAACCGTGAGGACTCATAAGTTTATGGCTTCTCGTAAGTCGTAAGGATCTTACAAGAGTATTTTCTCCTTTTAAGTCGAGAGGACTTACAAGGGCTGTTCATTGTGTAAATATATCCCTAGTCATGGATGGGGCTTTGTTAGGGAAATGTTTATTCGCGCCCGTAGATTGTATACAAGGGTCGGCATTGAGCCGCTTGTAGGGCAGTATTGGAGGTTATGGTGGCCGCTTAAGAATAGGTTCAGATCCCTGTAGCTTAAGACTTTTGAATCTTATGAGCCGTGAGTGTCTCATAAGAGGGTTCTCCTTACGAGTCGTGAGGATCTTGCAAGTGTAATTTCTCCTTAGGAGTCGTGGGGATCCCTAAGTGTGTTGCTCCCTTGTGAGTCGTAAGGATCTCACGCAGGTAGTTTCTCCTCACAAGGTCGAGAGGACCTTGCAAGTGTCTTTTAACGAGATTGCGCCCTTTCGGGTTTTCAAAGAACTCACCGTTAGCCCTGCTATTTTTACTCACGGAGCCCTCTCTGGTTTTCATCCGTGCCTTTTTCGCTTATGGACATACCGTTTTTTCTTTTTCTTTCTTCTTCTTTCTTTTGTTCTTTTCTCTTTTTTTTGTATCAGCCTTGGGATGCTGCAGTATACAGTAGTTTATCGACGTCTCGGTCAACAGCTAGTTTTAGGACATAATGGTCCATCGTTAGTTTAAGAACGTTTCGGTCCGTTGTTAGTTTAAGGACGTTTCGGTCTGTTAGCCGGTTACTACTTATAGAGTTTTGGGCTTAGGAAGATAGCGAGCGGACATAGTCGTCATCATCTATCATTGATCTAGGCCGTGACTCGTCAGGCGTAGTACTTTTTCAGGAAGCGACCATTTATTGGCCTGAAGGGCCTTTCGCCATGCATGTCCATGAGTAGATAGGCCCCATATGGTAGACCTTGTCTATGATATACGGGCTTTTATAATTCGGCTCGAATTTCCCCATTTGGCACGATTGGGGATCATGGGTCTTTTGACCACTAGTACGAGTTCGCCTTGGCGGAATGTCCTCGGCCTAGTCAATCTCTCATATGAACGTGTCATCTTTGCTTTATAAGCCTCCAGATTTTGTTGCGCTATGAGCCGAGTTTCATCAAGGGCATCGAGCTCTTCAAGCCGAAGGTGAGCATTCTCTTCGTCCGTTAGCTCGTAGTGAACTGCCACTCGTAGAGAGGGTATCTCTATCTCGAGGGGGAGTACCGCCTCCGTACCAAATACCAATGCATACGGCGTTGCGTTAATGGTCGTTTTGAACGTAGTTCGATACGCCCAGAGAGCTTCATGCAGTCGTTCATGCCAGTCCTTCTTATTTCGCGACACCGTCTTTTTTACGATCTTCGTCAAGGTCTTGTTAAAAGCCTCAGCTAGACCGTTAGCTCGGGGATTATAGACTGAAGAGTGTCTCCAGTCTATATTATGCTGTTGTGCGAAGCGGCTGATCTTGTGGCTTCTATAGGCTGGCCCGTTATCGGAGATAATCCATCGCGGAGTGCCGAACTGATAAATGACGTGCGTCTTGAAGAAATGGAGGATACTCTCCGTCTTCACTTCCCTCAGTGGTACTGCTTCTGCCCATTTAGAGAAGTAATTAGTTGTTGCCAAAATGAATCGATGTCCTCTGGACGATGCTGGTTCGATGGGGACGATTATGTCAGTCCCCCACATTTCGAACGGCCAGCTAGCCACTGTTGGATGTAGTGGATTTGGATGCTGATAGATAAAGTCTCCATGAATCTGGCACGCGTGGCACTGCTTCGCGTATTCGAAGCAGTCTTGGATCATCGTGGGCCAGTAATAACCCATCCATTTGATCTTCAGCTTCATCTTCGGCCCGGCTTGGTGAGAACCGCAGAGTCCGTCGTGAGTTTCTTAGACGACTCTCTTTGCCTCTTCAGGTCCCAGGTATCTTAGCCACAGAGAATCAAATGACCTTTTATACAGAGTATCATTGACGAAAGCGAAAGACAGAGCTCGTTTCATAAGGTGATGTTTCGAGGACGCATCTTCAGGTGTTCGACGGGATTTGAAGTAGTCTATAAAGACTTCTCTCCAATCCGTAACCTTTTACTGGTCTTTTATTTGTAGAGTCATTTGCTCGGTCGCCCCCTTTTCTTCGGACGACTCTGGAGATATTTCTGACGGTGCAAGAACCCGACGGCTTTGCACAACGATCCTCACGTCATCGAGATTTTCGTCAGCCAGTTCTTTAGCGAGCTTGGCTAATGCATCCGCTTTGCTAGTTTCTGCGCGCAGTATGCTTTCCAGGGTGTAGGAAGGGATTTGAGTCAGCAACTGTTGTACTCTCTCACTGTACTTTACCAGCTCTGGTTTGCACGTTTGATAGTCGCCGTTTACTTGACTAACGACCAGTTGGGAGTCTCCGTATATGAGGAGGTTTTCAATTCCCATGTCGATAGCGATCTCGAGTCCTGCTATCAAAGCTTCATACTCGGCTTCATTATTTGTCCTCGGCTCTGTTAAGGAGAAGGCAAAGCGCATTATCCCTCCTTGTGGAGTCACGAAGATGAGGCCTACCCATGATTTGATTATGGGGGTGCTTTGTTTGCTCTTGTTCATGGAAGATGCTCCATCGAAGTAAAGTTCCTAGCAGGTATCATTATCTCTTCTCTCTTCGTTGATCGTGTCAAACGCGTGTTCGTCCGGCAGTTCGCAGTTCAAAGGAGAATCGGCGGGTATCGGATAATCAGCGAGGAAGTCGGCGATGGCCTGGCAATTCACTGCCTTGAGGGGTCGATAAGTTATCGAGAACTCCATCAAGAGTAGGGCCCATTTAGCGAGTCGTCCTGTTAATATGGCCTTTGACATCAAATATTTGCGGGGATCCACCTTTGATATGAGATGGACCTCATGTGCCAATGCATAGTGTCTGAGCTTCGTTATTGCGAAGATCAGCACCAGGCAGTGTGTTTCAATGGGAGAGTAATTGCTTTTTGCCCCTTGGAGAACTCGACTCAGATAATAAAGGGCTCTCTCCTTCCCTTGGTCGTTTTCTTGTGCCCACAGCGCGCCTAAAGAACCTAAAAGGGCTGTTGTGTACAGGACGAGAGGTTTTCCTTTAACGGGAGCGGCCAGTATTGGCGGATTCTGCAGGTATTGCTTGATTTCGTCCAGTGCATTTTGGCATTTGTGATCCCAGACGAAAGGGGTTCCCTTCTTCATCAGGTGACTGTAAGGACGACACTTGCCTGAGAGATTGGCTATAAATCGCCGGATATACGCGAGCTTCCCTTGGAGAGACCGCAATTGCTTGAGAGTCCTTGGCGGAGGCATTTCCATAATCGCCTTGATCTTTGACGGATCTATCTCGATGCCTCGGTGTCGGACGATGAATCCTAGGAATTTGCCCGAGCAAACTCCGAACGCGTATTTGAGAGGGTTCATCTTCAAGTTGTATTGCCGGAGGCGCTGAAACACGATCTTTAGATGCTCTAAATGTTTCTCGTATGATTTGCTTTTAACTACGAGGTCATTGATATAGCATTCGACGATTTCATGTATGAGGTTGTCGAAAATTTTCGTCATAGCCCTCTGATAGGTGGCGCCGGCGTTTTTTAGACCGAAGGGCATCACCTTGTAGCAGAATATGCCCAAAGGGGTCCGGAAAGCGGTGTGCTTCTGGTCCTCGGGATGCATCTTTATCTGATTGTATCCTGACGAGCCGTCCATGAAGGAGAAAACTTCATGAGTGGACGTATTGTCTATCATCAGCTCGGTGACCGGTACTGGGAAGTCGTCTTTCGGGCAAGCTTTATTGAGATCTCGAAAGTCCACACATATGCGCACTGTCCCATTCTTCTTCATCACTGGGATGATGTTGGCGATCCAGTCAGGATATTGAACCTCTTGGATGAAGCCGGAGTCGATTAGCTTCTTGACCTCGGCGTTGATGCTCATCTCAAGCTCGAGCCGCATTCTTCTTGGCGCTTGTTTGATCGGCTTGACGTCCGAAAATATCGCCAATTTGTGCACAGCAATCTCTGGATCTAATCCTAGCATCTCGGAATAGTTCCATGCGAAACAATTTTTATGTTGCATGAGCACGTCCTTTAGCGTAGCCACCCTTTTTTCAGACAACAGCTCATTGACTAACGTCGGCCGCGGGTCGCTTGCCGTTCCCAAATCAATTTTCTTGAGGTTATCTGCAGTAGTATGTATCCCATCTTCCAGCTCTTTTGGCGCCGGTGGAAACTCTGAAATTACCTCATTATCATCGTTTTTGAAGCACCGGGGGAGGTCATCCATATTCTCGAGCTCTTCTTCTGACAACATTATCATATGACAAGTACGAGATCGCTTCCAAGACCGATGTTGATCTATGTAACACCCGAGCCCAATAATACTATGTATATTACTAGTTGAGGGTTATTTATTGCTCTTTCCAATTTTCCTGATTTTCTGGTGTTTATTGCTAAATTTTACCCGGTTAAGTCATTTTGGCACATAACAAATTTTAACTCCGAAAATGAAATTTAAGATGTCCATGTTGGCCTACTCGTCGCCACTAGTCGTGTGGTAGCGTCCGCGTGTCGAGATTCCGTTCCGTTTGGTTAAACGGGCCAGTGTGGGCGACTACGCGCGCGTGCAAGTGTCCGACTTGGGGGCATGCATTTTAATCACTAAACACCTCTTTTAAAAATTTGTAACCCGCTTAAAATCCTATAATTTGAATTTGGAACATTTGGGCGCGACCCGGGCTCGATTTGGAAATGTTTCATTTCGCGCCAAAATGGCCCATTTAAATTTAATATCGAATATTTATATATACACTCAAATCTTTAATTCACAACAGAAATCCCTCAAATCTTACGCAATTTCCTTCTCAATCAAATCTCGTGGCCAATCACGAGCTCTTATTGAGCTCGTGGGCCCCCTCCTTTCCATCTCTCTCTCTGCCTCTCTCCTCTTTCTCTCTCTTCCCTCAATCTCTCACTTTCTCTCTCCTATCTCTCTCTCTCTCATCTATATATTTACGTAACCTTCGCAGCCGCCTCCCTTCATTCATCTTCCTCCTTACGAACCCGACGCAAACCCTAACCCTAGCCCTCGCGATCCCATCGCCGACTCCCCCGCGACTTCGCCGTCGCCGCCCTCACCACCACGACCTCCACCGCACCCACCTACCTTCCTCCTCCCGTTCTCCCGACGACTCCCGCTCCTTCCCGCGCCTGCAACCCATCTCCCCGACGCCTCCATCCCCTCGCAGACCTCGCCGTCGACGTCGCCTCCCACCGTCGAAGCCTCCCACGACTCCCTCTCACCCTCCTCGTCGAGACCTCGTCGTCGTTTCCTTCCTCCCCTCGCCGGAACAGTAAACCCGAGCCCTAACCCATCGTCTACCCCGCTGTTCGCCGGGGAAACGTGCCGGCGACCTCGTCGACGCCACCTCCGACCACCTCTCTCTCTCCCACGACCACCAGAGCCGACCACACCCTCCTCCACTCGTCGCACCCCTCTCCAGCAAGCTCAGCGGCTGTTCCAGCCTTCGCAGCCACCGTCGCGGCCTCGCCGGCGTTCCAGTGCCGTCGAACCCGCCGTGGTCACCCCCTGGTGTCTCTCTGTAAGTGTCCCCTTTCCTTCCTTTGTGCAAATCATCCCCCGCTGGTCGTTATTTTGCGTGCATCGTATCTTGTTGCTAACTTGTTACCGATGACATTTTGCCGGATCCGACCGTGCCGTCTGACGAACCCGACGCTCCAGCGAAGCCCCCTGGTCCGTGTGATCCCGTTGACCTCTGTTGGGACTCGATCCGTGGCCCGTGCTTCCTTATCGCAGTTTCTGCCGACATCGCATCCGTGTTTCGGTTTGCGGAACCCCCGAGGCAAGTATCCGAATACTTGCTTTAACATGCTACAACTTAATCATCATATTATAACCACACAACTATTATAACATCGATACCTTTTATAACTTAGAATCGCTAGCCACGATTATCCGTAACCTTAAATCAATGAAATCATTGCTCGCTTTAACCGGTCTGCTATAAATTCACACTTAACTAATCAAACCAAGTAGATCATCCCCACTTCATTTGTTAAAATCACTCATGAGACAATTATTATGCTTAGTTCAAATTCCTGTAACTCCATTACGTATATTATCGATATTGTTTCGTCTTGTGGCTATTGCACCTCAAAGGTGCGTGAACCGGATTAATAAGAGAATACGAAACATCACTGTGTTTACCTAGATTAATATTGTTATTCACTGTTTCCTGCTACTGTTCATTATTGATTGCATACCTGTTGCGAGCACTTACCCGATTGCACGACATTTTGGCCTGACCCTGCTACACCTGACTTATACATACATACCGACTCATCCTGTTGTACCATGACATTACTTGTTTTATGATTTCATGCCTAGTGCCGACAAACCTAACCATTCCTGCTGTCGATCCAGACAGACCTACTTTTACTCGACCTTGTGTTGGCATTAGTCCTTGACTACTGAATACCTGACCTGACATACATAGCTTGGGGGTATGGGGAAATCAAAGGTGAAACCGACTTGTAACTCAACAGTTCGATACATTGTTCTGATCAGTCTTACGGGCTTGGCCAGCTCCGGAGTGTTGATGCTGACATCACTCATCTATCCTACTACCTTTTACTGCTTAGCGGCACGTCTCGGATTCAGCCCCGAGGATCATGACCGTGGTCCCGGGCACGCACGGGATACTATTGAGTTACATCGACGATTCATCAATTGATTTCAAAGACTATAGAGTAGAAAACCTGATAGGACAGTTTAGTCACCTTTGCACATTACCCTGCTTGTTACTTCTTATTACCGCTTTATTCATGTTCATGCTTGCATTGTTTATTACCATGTTTTACTGTATACTTGATATCATGACGCGCTGACGTCTGGGTTTTGCATGGCCCAGATTCCGTACCTTTGTCGTCGACCGAGCAGGAGTACTTCAGCCAGCCGGCTGAACTGTGAGTTCTTTAGAGTTTAGTTTATTTATGTCATTTCATTTCCAGATGTGAGCCCGCATTATGGGACATACTGTTTACTCATTGTATTGGATCATTAGCTTCCGCACTTATTGTTTATTGATTCCTGTTATTATGGATTTGGACATGTATTTAGTTTATTTTATCTTGTTCTGGATATCTTTACAACCGTAATGTGACTGTGGATGGATACTTCCTACCCACAGGTAGCATGGTTGGCTATGTCACGTGCCCAAATCTTGCGTACTCTGGGAAGCGGGGCGTGACATGGTTTTATGGTATCAGAGCCATAGGTTAATTGGGTTGATTCTTGTAGTTGGGTATTGCACCCGATACATGAATCAGAATACCCGTGATTAGGAAACATGTCCTGCCACTTTGACCGTTTTACTATCCTTGAATCATTCTTCCGGATCATGTCGACGTGCAAACTTACTTTGCATTTGTCAACTCAAAAACCTAATTTCTTGTTATCTCTAGGACTTAGGCGACTTGGGTGGAGTTAAGTAATTGCGGCTATGATACCGCGGCATAGCTACAATGCAGTATTCTATTTAAGTATCTTGGAGTTCTAGCCTTGATCTATACTCAGAATCTATCATCATGCTAATGTTGGGTACTTTGATTTCTAGGATTCATGGCAGGTACGAATTTGAAGATGGACCAAAGAAGTGCGGTCTTAGCCGCCAGGCGTAGAGTGATAAGGGGATTGCTGGAGAGTCTAAAGGAACAGATCGAGCTGGAACCGGCTTTTGCACTGAACCAAACGTCGGTACGTAGAAGTATTCCAGTGAACAGGCGCAGCGTAGCACCGATGAAGAAAATGATTGTGGGTGATCGAAAGGGGAGCGTGATCTGTAGCCACTGCCATAAACCCGGACATGTGCGAAGGGAGTGTCGTTTGAGGCTGGGACTTTGTTTGAGATGTGGAGCGGCAGATCACACCGTTAATGCTTGTCCGTCGAAGCCTCCGCAGAGACCGTTCCAAGGGCAGAGACAGTCGAATCAAGGACCAAATCAGGCTCGAGCGTTCGTGTTGACAACGGAAGAAGCTAAGGCATCGGGAGAAGTGGTTTCAGGTAATTTACTCGTTCATGGTTTTTCCCGCTTTGGCATTACTTAATTTCGGAGCATCCCATTGTTTATGTCATCCAAATTTATAACTACACACTCGATCACCTGCACGACCCTGTCTAGTTTCTGGGACGTACACACTGGGAATGGGAAAATCATAGCTAGTAAGGAAGGTAGAGATTGTACAGTTGTTGTTTGCGGACGGGAGCTTTTGCAGATTTCTTGGCGATAGATCCGGGCAGTTATGAGGTTGTCTTGGGGATGGATTTTCTTGGCACTTTCCACACCCACATTGACTGTAGGGCAAGGAAGGTAATTTCCAGATTCCCGGACATCCTAAGTTTACTTTCATTAGAGGAAGCAGTTCTGTCGGGCCAGTCAAGTTAGGGCTAGGCCGACGAACAATGTTCTTGCGGCTATGGTAGTGGATAGTAATGAAGAGCTGGCAGTTGTCCGCGACTTTATGGATGTGTTTGAGGATATTTCGGGCTTACCGCCGAAGCGAGATGTGGAGTTTGCGATTGACCTTATTCCTGGTGCAGCGCCAGTATCAAAATTTTTTTATCCGAGGGCACCGGTGGAATTGGAAGAAGTAGGAAACAAGTGGGTGAATTACTCGAGAAGGGATGGATTCGAAGCAGCAACTCACCTTGGGGAGCTCCAGTTCTTTTAGTGAGGAAGAAGGATCGCACTGCAGACGCTGAGACAAGAAAAGATATTGCGAAGATGAGTAAGTGGGAATTCTGGCTGGAAGAAGTGAAGTTTCTGGGGCATGTCGTGTCGAAAGATGGAATCGCCGTCGATCCCGAGAAGATTACAGCAGTTCGAGATTGGCCTATTTCCAAGAATGTTGCGGAGATAAGTAGTTTTCTTGGACTCGCCGGTCACTACAGAAGATTTGTGGAGAACTTCGCTCGTTTAGCTGAGCCGTTATCCAAGCTTACGCGTAAGGAGGTACCGTTTGTTTGGACTGATGGATGTGCTTTAGCCTTCGAGACGTTGAAGCAGAAGTTGATAACCGCCCCGATCCTGACCGTACCGGATAATTCAGGAGGACTGGTGATTCATAGCGACGCATCTGGAAAGGGTTTGGGATGTGTATTAATGCAAAATGGAAAAGTCGTCGCGTACGCGTCGAGACAACTGAAGACTCATGAGAAGAACTATCCGACTCACGACTTGGAGCTTGCAGCCGTGATCTTCGCCCTGAAGATTTGGAGACACTACCTTCTGGGCGAGAGAGTTGAAGTCTTTGCGGATCACAAGAGTTTGAAATATGGGTTCACTCAGAAGGAGTTGAACATGAGGCAACGCAGATGGTTGGAGCTGATGGCCGACTACGACCTTGATCTTAAGTACCATCCGGGAAAAGTTAACGTCGTGCCAGATGCGCTAAGTCGGTTACCAACAATTCAGTTATTGACTGCACAGAGAGAGATCATTGAGGAGTTTCGGAGATTTGACTTGGAGGTTGTGCTACCGCGTGCTACAGGACAGTTGATGCAGTTGCAAGTACAATCGTCCTTAGTTGAGAAGATTAAAGTGGCGCAATCGCAGGATCCTAGACTGCAAAAGTTTCGAGAGCAGGTTGGAGCTGGACTACGAACCGATTTACTGATCCATGAAGATGGATCGTTGAGATATGGTAGCCGTGTGTGTGTGCCAAAAGGAGATGTGCGTGAGGAGCTTATGAAGGAGGCACACAGTTCAGCTTACTCTGTACATCCAGGAGGGACGAAGATGTACCGAGATATTCGACAGCATTTCTGGTGGGAAGGTATGAAACGGGAAATTGCTCGCTTTGTGGCTAAGTGCTTAGTATGTCAGCAAGTCAAGGCTGAACATCAAAGGGTTGCTGGTTTGTTGCAACCACTTCCGATTCCCCAATGGAAGTGGGAACATATAACCATGGATTTCGTGACGGCTTTACCGCGGAGTCCAAAGGGCAACAATGCTATATGGGTGATTGTCGATCGGTTGACCAAGGCAGCTCACTTTATTCCTTTTCGGGTTGGTCAATCGACGGAGACTTTGGCAGAGCGGTACATGCAGGAGATTGTCAGATTGCATGGAGTACCGGTAAGCATCGTGTCCGATCGGGACACTCGGTTCTTGTCGCACTTTTGGAGGAGTTTACAAGAAAGTTTGGGGACTCGATTGAAGTTTAGCACAGCTTATCATCCCCAGACTGATGGACAATCGGAGAGAACGATCCAGACCCTTGAAGATATGTTGAGGGCTTGCGTGTTGGACTTCAAAGGTTCTTGGGAAGATCATCTACACCTGGTGGAGTTTTCGTACAACAACAGCTTCCAAGCAAGTATTCGGATGGCCCCGTTTGAAGCACTGTATGGTCGTAAGTGCCGTTCACCGGTTTGTTGGGATGATGTTGGTGAACGAAGGTTACTAGGACCAGATTTGGTGGTGCAGACAGTCGAGAAGGTGAATACAATCAGAAAGCATATGAAGGCAGCTCAAGACAGACAGAAGAGTTGGGCCGACACGTCAAGAAGACCTCTAGAGTTCGCCGTGGGCGATTTGGTATTCCTGAAGATATCACCGACTAGAGGGGTGATTCGCTTTGGAAGTCGGGGAAAGCTTAGTCCCCGATTCGTTGGACCCTTCGAGATATTGGAGCGTGTTGGAGAGGTATCGTACCGGTTGGCGTTACCATCGTCATTAGCAGGAGTTCATGATGTATTTCATGTGTCTCAACTACGGAGGTATGTTCGTGATGAGACTCATGTTTTGGATCACTCGGAGTTGACCGTTCGGGAGGACCTGACTTTTGAGGAGCGACCAGTCGAGATCAAGGATCGAAGAGAAAAGGTTCTTAAGAACAAGGTTATCCCTCTTGTGCTAGTTTCTTGGGATAACCGATCGCATGGAGAATCTACTTGGGAGCGAGAAGACGAGATCCGGCAGAAATTCCCTCATCTTTTCCAGTAGTTAGTTATCTTGTATTCTTGGAATTTCGAGGACGAAATTCTTTTGTAGTTGGGTATGATGTAACACCCGAGCCCAATAATACTATGTATATTACTAGTTGAGGGTTATTTATTGCTCTTTCCAATTTTCCTGATTTTTTGGTGTTTATTGCTAAATTTTACCCGGTTAAGTCATTTTGGCACATAACAAATTTTAACTCCGAAAATGAAATTTAAGATATCCATGTTGGCCTACTCGTCGCCACTAGTCGCGTGGTAGCGTCCGCGTGTCGAGATTCCGTTCCGTTTGGTTAAACGGGCCAGTGTGGGCTACTACGCGCGCGTGCAAGTGTCCGACTTGGGGGCATGCATTTTAATCACTAAACACCTCTTTTCAAAATTTGTAACCCGTTTAAAATCCTATAATTTGAATTTGGAATATTTGGGCGCGACCCGGGCTCGATTTGGAAATGTTTCATTTCGCGCCAAAATGGCCCATTTAAATTTAATATCGAATATTTATATATACACTCAAATCTTTAATTCACAACAGAAATCACTCAAATCTTACGTAATTTCCTTCTCAATCAAATCTCGTGGCCAATCACGAGCTCTTATTGAGCTCGTGGGCCCCCTCCTTTCCATCTCTCTCTCTGCCTCTCTCCTCTTTCTCTCTCTTCCCTCAATCTCTCACTTTCTCTCTCCTATCTCTCTCTCTCTCATCTATATATTTACGTAACCTTCGCAGCCGCCTCCCTTCATTCATCTTCCTCCTTACGAACCCGACGCAAACCCTAACCCTAGCCCTCGCGATCCCATCGCCGACTCCCCCGCGACTTCGCCGTCGCCGCCCTCACCACCACGACCTCCACCGCACCCACCTACCTTCCTCCTCCCGTTCTCCCGACGACTCCCGCTCCTTCCCGCGCCTGCAACCCATCTCCCCGACGCCTCCATCCCCTCGCAGACCTCGCCGTCGACGTCGCCTCCCACCGTCGAAGCCTCCCACGACTCCCTCTCACCCTCCTCGTCGAGACCTCGTCGTCGTTTCCTTCCTCCCCTCGCCGGAACAGTAAACCCGAGCCCTAACCCATCGCCTACCCCGCTGTTCGCCGGGGAAACGTGCCGGCGACCTCGTCGACGCCACCTCCGACCACCTCTGTCTCTCCCACGACCACCAGAGCCGACCACACCCTCCTCCACTCGTCGCACCCCTCTCCAGCAAGCTCAGCGGCTGTTCCAGCCTTCGCAGCCACCGTCGCGGCCTCGCCGGCGTTCCAGTGCCGTCGAACCCGCCGTGGTCACCCCCTGGTGTCTCTCTGTAAGTGTCCCCTTTCCTTCCTTTGTGCAAATCATCCCCCGCTGGTCGTTATTTTGCGTGCATCGTATCTTGTTGCTAACTTGTTACCGATGACATTTTGCCGGATCCGACCGTGCCGTCTGACGAACCCGACGCTCCAGCGAAGCCCCCTGGTCCGTGTGATCCCGTTGACCTCTGTTGGGACTCGATCCGTGGCCCGTGCTTCCTTATCGCAGTTTCTGCCGACATCGCATCCGTGTTTCGGTTTGCGGAACCCCCGAGGCAAGTATCCGAATACTTGCTTTAACATGCTACAACTTAATCATCATATTATAACCACACAACTATTATAACATCGATACCTTTTATAACTTAGAATCGCTAGCCACGATTATCCGTAACCTTAAATCAATGAAATCATTGCTCGCTTTAACCGGTCTGCTATAAATTCACACTTAACTAATCAAACCAAGTAGATCATCCCCACTTCATTTGTTAAAATCACTCATGAGACAATTATTATGCTTAGTTCAAATTCCTGTAACTCCATTACGTATATTATCGATATTGTTTCGTCTTGTGGCTATTGCACCTCAAAGGTGCGTGAACCGGATTAATAAGAGAATACGAAACATCACTGTGTTTACCTAGATTAATATTGTTATTCACTGTTTCCTGCTACTGTTCATTATTGATTGCATACCTGTTGCGAGCACTTACCCGATTGCACGACATTTTGGCCTGACCCTGCTACACCTGACTTATACATACATACCGACTCATCCTGTTGTACCATGACATTACTTGTTTTATGATTTCATGCCTAGTGCCGACAAACCTAACCATTCCTGCTGTCGATCCAGACAGACCTACTTTTACTCGACCTTGTGTTGGCATTAGTCCTTGACTACTGAATACCTGACCTGACATACATAGCTTGGGGGTATGGGGAAATCAAAGGTGAAACCGACTTGTAACTCAACAGTTCGATACATTGTTCTGATCAGTCTTACGGGCTTGGCCAGCTCCGGAGTGTTGATGCTGACATCACTCATCTATCCTACTACCTTTTACTGCTTAGCGGCACGTCTCGGATTCAGCCCCGAGGATCATGACCGTGGTCCCGGGCACGCACGGGATACTATTGAGTTACATCGACGATTCATCAATTGATTTCAAAGACTATAGAGTAGAAAACCTGATAGGACAGTTTAGTCACCTTTGCACATTACCCTGCTTGTTACTTCTTATTACCGCTTTATTCATGTTCATGCTTGCATTGTTTATTACCATGTTTTACTGTATACTTGATATCATGACGCGCTGACGTCTGGGTTTTGCATGGCCCAGATTCCGTACCTTTGTCGTCGACCGAGCAGGAGTACTTCAGCCAGCCGGCTGAACTGTGAGTTCTTTAGAGTTTAGTTTATTTATGTCATTTCATTTCCAGATGTGAGCCCGCATTATGGGACATACTGTTTACTCATTGTATTGGATCATTAGCTTCCGCACTTATTGTTTATTGATTCCTGTTATTATGGATTTGGACATGTATTTAGTTTATTTTATCTTGTTCTGGATATCTTTACAACCGTAATGTGACTGTGGATGGATACTTCCTACCCACAGGTAGCATGGTTGGCTATGTCACGTGCCCAAATCTTGCGTACTCTGGGAAGCGGGGCGTGACATGGTTTTATGGTATCAGAGCCATAGGTTAATTGGGTTGATTCTTGTAGTTGGGTATTGCACCCGATACATGAATCAGAATACCCGTGATTAGGAAACATGTCCTGCCACTTTGACCGTTTTACTATCCTTGAATCATTCTTCCGGATCATGTCGACGTGCAAACTTACTTTGCATTTGTCAACTCAAAAACCTAATTTCTTGTTATCTCTAGGACTTAGGCGACTTGGGTGGAGTTAAGTAATTGCGGCTATGATACCGCGGCATAGCTACAATGCAGTATTCTATTTAAGTATCTTGGAGTTCTAGCCTTGATCTATACTCAGAATCTATCATCATGCTAATGTTGGGTACTTTGATTTCTAGGATTCATGGCAGGTACGAATTTGAAGATGGACCAAAGAAGTGCGGTCTTAGCCGCCAGGCGTAGAGTGATAAGGGGATTGCTGGAGAGTCTAAAGGAACAGATCGAGCTGGAACCGGCTTTTGCACTGAACCAAACGTCGGTACGTAGAAGTATTCCAGTGAACAGGCGCAGCGTAGCACCGATGAAGAAAATGATTGTGGGTGATCGAAAGGGGAGCGTGATCTGTAGCCACTGCCATAAACCCGGACATGTGCGAAGGGAGTGTCGTTTGAGGCTGGGACTTTGTTTGAGATGTGGAGCGGCAGATCACACCGTTAATGCTTGTCCGTCGAAGCCTCCGCAGAGACCGTTCCAAGGGCAGAGACAGTCGAATCAAGGACCAAATCAGGCTCGAGCGTTCGTGTTGACAACGGAAGAAGCTAAGGCATCGGGAGAAGTGGTTTCAGGTAATTTACTCGTTCATGGTTTTTCCCGCTTTGGCATTACTTAATTTCGGAGCATCCCATTGTTTATGTCATCCAAATTTATAACTACACACTCGATCACCTGCACGACCCTGTCTAGTTTCTGGGACGTACACACTGGGAATGGGAAAATCATAGCTAGTAAGGAAGGTAGAGATTGTACAGTTGTTGTTTGCGGACGGGAGCTTTTGCAGATTTCTTGGCGATAGATCCGGGCAGTTATGAGGTTGTCTTGGGGATGGATTTTCTTGGCACTTTCCACACCCACATTGACTGTAGGGCAAGGAAGGTAATTTCCAGATTCCCGGACATCCTAAGTTTACTTTCATTAGAGGAAGCAGTTCTGTCGGGCCAGTCAAGTTAGGGCTAGGCCGACGAACAATGTTCTTGCGGCTATGGTAGTGGATAGTAATGAAGAGCTGGCAGTTGTCCGCGACTTTATGGATGTGTTTGAGGATATTTCGGGCTTACCGCCGAAGCGAGATGTGGAGTTTGCGATTGACCTTATTCCTGGTGCAGCGCCAGTATCAAAATTTTTTTATCCGAGGGCACCGGTGGAATTGGAAGAAGTAGGAAACAAGTGGGTGAATTACTCGAGAAGGGATGGATTCGAAGCAGCAACTCACCTTGGGGAGCTCCAGTTCTTTTAGTGAGGAAGAAGGATCGCACTGCAGACGCTGAGACAAGAAAAGATATTGCGAAGATGAGTAAGTGGGAATTCTGGCTGGAAGAAGTGAAGTTTCTGGGGCATGTCGTGTCGAAAGATGGAATCGCCGTCGATCCCGAGAAGATTACAGCAGTTCGAGATTGGCCTATTTCCAAGAATGTTGCGGAGATAAGTAGTTTTCTTGGACTCGCCGGTCACTACAGAAGATTTGTGGAGAACTTCGCTCGTTTAGCTGAGCCGTTATCCAAGCTTACGCGTAAGGAGGTACCG
This sequence comes from Agapanthus africanus, assembly GCA_030015575.1. Lineage (NCBI taxonomy): Eukaryota > Viridiplantae > Streptophyta > Magnoliopsida > Asparagales > Amaryllidaceae > Agapanthus > Agapanthus africanus. The sequence continues at coordinate 749,266,446 of CM057341.1, read as the reverse complement.
TTTGTTTGGACTGATGGATGTGCTTTAGCCTTCGAGACGTTGAAGCAGAAGTTGATAACCGCCCCGATCCTGACCGTACCGGATAATTCAGGAGGACTGGTGATTCATAGCGACGCATCTGGAAAGGGTTTGGGATGTGTATTAATGCAAAATGGAAAAGTCGTCGCGTACGCGTCGAGACAACTGAAGACTCATGAGAAGAACTATCCGACTCACGACTTGGAGCTTGCAGCCGTGATCTTCGCCCTGAAGATTTGGAGACACTACCTTCTGGGCGAGAGAGTTGAAGTCTTTGCGGATCACAAGAGTTTGAAATATGGGTTCACTCAGAAGGAGTTGAACATGAGGCAACGCAGATGGTTGGAGCTGATGGCCGACTACGACCTTGATCTTAAGTACCATCCGGGAAAAGTTAACGTCGTGCCAGATGCGCTAAGTCGGTTACCAACAATTCAGTTATTGACTGCACAGAGAGAGATCATTGAGGAGTTTCGGAGATTTGACTTGGAGGTTGTGCTACCGCGTGCTACAGGACAGTTGATGCAGTTGCAAGTACAATCGTCCTTAGTTGAGAAGATTAAAGTGGCGCAATCGCAGGATCCTAGACTGCAAAAGTTTCGAGAGCAGGTTGGAGCTGGACTACGAACCGATTTACTGATCCATGAAGATGGATCGTTGAGATATGGTAGCCGTGTGTGTGTGCCAAAAGGAGATGTGCGTGAGGAGCTTATGAAGGAGGCACACAGTTCAGCTTACTCTGTACATCCAGGAGGGACGAAGATGTACCGAGATATTCGACAGCATTTCTGGTGGGAAGGTATGAAACGGGAAATTGCTCGCTTTGTGGCTAAGTGCTTAGTATGTCAGCAAGTCAAGGCTGAACATCAAAGGGTTGCTGGTTTGTTGCAACCACTTCCGATTCCCCAATGGAAGTGGGAACATATAACCATGGATTTCGTGACGGCTTTACCGCGGAGTCCAAAGGGCAACAATGCTATATGGGTGATTGTCGATCGGTTGACCAAGGCAGCTCACTTTATTCCTTTTCGGGTTGGTCAATCGACGGAGACTTTGGCAGAGCGGTACATGCAGGAGATTGTCAGATTGCATGGAGTACCGGTAAGCATCGTGTCCGATCGGGACACTCGGTTCTTGTCGCACTTTTGGAGGAGTTTACAAGAAAGTTTGGGGACTCGATTGAAGTTTAGCACAGCTTATCATCCCCAGACTGATGGACAATCGGAGAGAACGATCCAGACCCTTGAAGATATGTTGAGGGCTTGCGTGTTGGACTTCAAAGGTTCTTGGGAAGATCATCTACACCTGGTGGAGTTTTCGTACAACAACAGCTTCCAAGCAAGTATTCGGATGGCCCCGTTTGAAGCACTGTATGGTCGTAAGTGCCGTTCACCGGTTTGTTGGGATGATGTTGGTGAACGAAGGTTACTAGGACCAGATTTGGTGGTGCAGACAGTCGAGAAGGTGAATACAATCAGAAAGCATATGAAGGCAGCTCAAGACAGACAGAAGAGTTGGGCCGACACGTCAAGAAGACCTCTAGAGTTCGCCGTGGGCGATTTGGTATTCCTGAAGATATCACCGACTAGAGGGGTGATTCGCTTTGGAAGTCGGGGAAAGCTTAGTCCCCGATTCGTTGGACCCTTCGAGATATTGGAGCGTGTTGGAGAGGTATCGTACCGGTTGGCGTTACCATCGTCATTAGCAGGAGTTCATGATGTATTTCATGTGTCTCAACTACGGAGGTATGTTCGTGATGAGACTCATGTTTTGGATCACTCGGAGTTGACCGTTCGGGAGGACCTGACTTTTGAGGAGCGACCAGTCGAGATCAAGGATCGAAGAGAAAAGGTTCTTAAGAACAAGGTTATCCCTCTTGTGCTAGTTTCTTGGGGTAACCGATCGCATGGAGAATCTACTTGGGAGCGAGAAGACGAGATCCGGCAGAAATTCCCTCATCTTTTCCAGTAGTTAGTTATCTTGTATTCTTGGAATTTCGAGGACGAAATTCTTTTGTAGTTGGGTATGATGTAACACCCGAGCCCAATAATACTATGTATATTACTAGTTGAGGGTTATTTATTGCTCTTTCCAATTTTCCTGATTTTTTGGTGTTTATTGCTAAATTTTACCCGGTTAAGTCATTTTGGCACATAACAAATTTTAACTCCGAAAATGAAATTTAAGATATCCATGTTGGCCTACTCGTCGCCACTAGTCGCGTGGTAGCGTCCGCGTGTCGAGATTCCGTTCCGTTTGGTTAAACGGGCCAGTGTGGGCGACTACGCGCGCGTGCAAGTGTCCGACTTGGGGGCATGCATTTTAATCACTAAACACCTCTTTTCAAAATTTGTAACCCGTTTAAAATCCTATAATTTGAATTTGGAATATTTGGGCGTGACCCGGGCTCGATTTGGAAATGTTTCATTTCGCGCCAAAATGGCCCATTTAAATTTAATATCGAATATTTATATATACACTCAAATCTTTAATTCACAACAGAAATCACTCAAATCTTACGTAATTTCCTTCTCAATCAAATCTCGTGGCCAATCACGAGCTCTTATTGAGCTCGTGGGCCCCCTCCTTTCCATCTCTCTCTCTGCCTCTCTCCTCTTTCTCTCTCTTCCCTCAATCTCTCACTTTCTCTCTCCTATCTCTCTCTCTCTCATCTATATATTTACGTAACCTTCGCAGCCGCCTCCCTTCATTCATCTTCCTCCTTACGAACCCGACGCAAACCCTAACCCTAGCCCTCGCGATCCCATCGCCGACTCCCCCGCGACTTCGCCGTCGCCGCCCTCACCACCACGACCTCCACCGCACCCACCTACCTTCCTCCTCCCGTTCTCCCGACGACTCCCACTCCTTCCCGCGCCTGCAACCCATCTCCCCGACGCCTCCATCCCCTCGCAGACCTCGCCGTCGACGTCGCCTCCCACCGTCGAAGCCTCCCACGACTCCCTCTCACCCTCCTCGTCGAGACCTCGTCGTCGTTTCCTTCCTCCCCTCGCCGGAACAGTAAACCCGAGCCCTAACCCATCGCCTACCCCGCTGTTCGCCGGGGAAACGTGCCGGCGACCTCGTCGACGCCACCTCCGACCACCTCTGTCTCTCCCACGACCACCAGAGCCGACCACACCCTCCTCCACTCGTCGCACCCCTCTCCAGCAAGCTCAGCGGCTGTTCCAGCCTTCGCAGCCACCGTCGCGGCCTCGCCGGCGTTCCAGTGCCGTCGAACCCGCCGTGGTCACCCCCTGGTGTCTCTCTGTAAGTGTCCCCTTTCCTTCCTTTGTGCAAATCATCCCCCGCTGGTCGTTATTTTGCGTGCATCGTATCTTGTTGCTAACTTGTTACCGATGACATTTTGCCGGATCCGACCGTGCCGTCTGACGAACCCGACGCTCCAGCGAAGCCCCCTGGTCCGTGTGATCCCGTTGACCTCTGTTGGGACTCGATCCGTGGCCCGTGCTTCCTTATCGCAGTTTCTGCCGACATCGCATCCGTGTTTCGGTTTGCGGAACCCCCGAGGCAAGTATCCGAATACTTGCTTTAACATGCTACAACTTAATCATCATATTATAACCACACAACTATTATAACATCGATACCTTTTATAACTTAGAATCGCTAGCCACGATTATCCGTAACCTTAAATCAATGAAATCATTGCTCGCTTTAACCGGTCTGCTATAAATTCACACTTAACTAATCAAACCAAGTAGATCATCCCCACTTCATTTGTTAAAATCACTCATGAGACAATTATTATGCTTAGTTCAAATTCCTGTAACTCCATTACGTATATTATCGATATTGTTTCGTCTTGTGGCTATTGCACCTCAAAGGTGCGTGAACCGGATTAATAAGAGAATACGAAACATCACTGTGTTTACCTAGATTAATATTGTTATTCACTGTTTCCTGCTACTGTTCATTATTGATTGCATACCTGTTGCGAGCACTTACCCGATTGCACGACATTTTGGCCTGACCCTGCTACACCTGACTTATACATACATACCGACTCATCCTGTTGTACCATGACATTACTTGTTTTATGATTTCATGCCTAGTGCCGACAAACCTAACCATTCCTACTGTCGATCCAGACAGACCTACTTTTACTCGACCTTGTGTTGGCATTAGTCCTTGACTACTGAATACCTGACCTGACATACATAGCTTGGGGGTATGGGGAAATCAAAGGTGAAACCGACTTGTAACTCAACAGTTCGATACATTGTTCTGATCAGTCTTACGGGCTTGGCCAGCTCCGGAGTGTTGATGCTGACATCACTCATCTATCCTACTACCTTTTACTGCTTAGCGGCACGTCTCGGATTCAGCCCCGAGGATCATGACCGTGGTCCCGGGCACGCACGGGATACTATTGAGTTACATCGACGATTCATCAATTGGTTTCAAAGACTATAGAGTAGAAAACCTGATAGGACAGTTTAGTCACCTTTGCACATTACCCTGCTTGTTACTTCTTATTACCGCTTTATTCATGTTCATGCTTGCATTGTTTATTACCATGTTTTACTGTATACTTGATATCATGACGCGCTGACGTCTGGGTTTTGCATGGCCCAGATTCCGTACCTTTGTCGTCGACCGAGCAGGAGTACTTCAGCCAGCCGGCTGAACTGTGAGTTCTTTAGAGTTTAGTTTATTTATGTCATTTCATTTCCAGATGTGAGCCCGCATTATGGGACATACTGTTTACTCATTGTATTGGATCATTAGCTTCCGCACTTATTGTTTATTGATTCCTGTTATTATGGATTTGGACATGTATTTAGTTTATTTTATCTTGTTCTGGATATCTTTACAACCGTAATGTGACTGTGGATGGATACTTCCTACCCACAGGTAGCATGGTTGGCTATGTCACGTGCCCAAATCTTGCGTACTCTGGGAAGCGGGGCGTGACAATCTGGTTCTACTCTCGCGGCTTTGGGTTCATGCTTCTGCGGCGGGGTTACCCTCCAGCTTCTGGATAGAGCGAACTTGCCTTGCTGATACTGGTCTTCTACCCAGTCTTTAAATATGAAGCGGTTTTCAATAGGATGCCCGATTGCCCTGTGATAGGCGCAATAGTCTGGATGAGAGACTTCGCCTGCTTGCTCGGGGTGCTTGGACTCCGGGAGTGTCATCATCTGATGTTTTATGACAAGATCGAATATCTTCCTTGTCTTGTCTTGGGGAAAAGAATATGCTCGACCCATCTTTTTTACAAGAGACGAATCCAGACTGCTTGGTTCCTGATCACGTGGTTTCTTGGACCCGCTATGTCGCTGTCGAACGCTTTTCCCATTCTTTGGTTTGTTTCTGCCTCTGCGTCGGGCCTTTTGTACGACGGGTTGACAAGGAGGAGCATTTTCATTTTTCACAGCCTGTTGAAGGAGGCGTTGCTTCCTGGCTTTCTCGTAGATGGCCATTTCGCGATTATGGTCGTCTCGAACCTTTTGACCTGCTTCCCTTATAAGATTGTCCATTTATTCTTCGAACGACGGACTGGGCATTTTCACGGCGGGGGCTCTTTCTGGTTTAGGGTTAGCATCTTCCCACAGAGCATCTCCTTCTTCATCAAAGTCATGTATGACGTAGCAGTCGCGGAGTAGCTCCCGTTTCTTAGATTGAACATACCCAACCCCGGTCGTTTCCATTCTCCCGTTAGGCAACTTTCGTTGAGTTCCGGGAACGTTCCAGATCCTGTTATAGAACAGTGCTTGTCGCACAGTTTGCTTAAGCGGTACACCTTGGCGTCTCAAGAGTCTCTTTAGTCCGTTCGTGTAATATCTGGGCAAATGGATGGGCTGGAGCCTGTTAAGTGTAGAATCCACGCCATGCCAGATTTCTTTCTCCACTTTGGTTTCCCCGGATCGGTAGAATAGGATTGCCTTTTCACCTTTTCGCGTGGGAGGGATGTAGAATGTCTGCGGTTCTTCCACATTGTAGGTATCAAGCGCGTCTAGTTCTTTATGATGCTTGGGCGGAACCATGGTAACTTGCAAACTTTGATCTTCATCAGCGAAGGTTTGTATTGATGGCCGAGCAGAGAATACGGTATTGACCTCATCTTCCGAGTCACTGCCGAAGATCAACATAGGAGCGGACGGTCCCGACTTGTTGCACTGGGGCGGACCTAAATAAACTATTTCTTCTTCCTCCTCGGTATCACTCCCGAAGACCGGAACAGTGGCGATAGCTTTGTTCTTATCCTCCGATTTGCGACATCTTTCTGTGTCTTCGAAATCTGGCAGGAAGTATTTTGCGTCTTCGTACTTTCGGACTTCGTTCACGGAGAATGGGTTCAGCTCTCCTGTTACGGTATACTCGAGACCATCCTTGAAACATTTCATACACTGATGTTGTGTAGAAGGGATGATGTTGTACTCGTGTAACCAGGGCCGGCCGAGCAAAGCATTGTAGCATGTCTTGGCGTTAATGACGTGAAACTTAATGTCCATGACAAGCAGCCCAAAGCGTAGTGTCAATATTACAGACCCAAGCGTCCGTTATGACTGGGAGTCAAATCCGGAGATGGTGATTTTATCGCGAGCGAGGTGTTGAACGCTCATGCAGATTTCCTTTAACACCCTTACGTTAAGGAGATTGACGGAGGACCCATTGTCGACCATGATTTTACCTATCTTGATGTCATGATAGTATCCGGAGACATATAGGGGACGGTTGTGCTCGCATGTCCCAAAGATGAGATCTTCATCGCTGAAGATGATATCGGCTGTGTGTACTTCTTCCAGCTCGTCCTTCATTTTTTCTTCGGCGAGGAAAGCTTGGAATTGCTCGGGCTCTTGTAATGCCTTCATAAAAAAATCTCTTGCTTCTTTGGATAACAGAAGGGCGTCGAGAATGCTTAACTGCGAAGGTAGCTTTCTCAGGTGTGCCAGAACGTTGTAGTCCACCATACTTTTCTTTGGCGGGTCCTTGGCTGTCAGCTTTTCGATGGCTTGGTCATCAAGGATGATATCCTCAGGGACTTTTTCTTTTCCCTTATCTTTTCTATTTGACCCACTGTTCGAGAGCGCAAGATTCTTTTCGGGCAGCGTACGATTGCGCAGCTGAATGTTTTCACAGGTCTTCGGTTCTTCCTCTTTTTCCAAGGTGGACTCTTTAAAGAGAGAGCCAAGAGTCATTTCTTCATCAGATTCGCTCCCAAAGGTGAGAACTTGCGATCCTCCGGCGTTGACCATGTGACAGTTGCCGGTAGTTCTTTTACGCTCCTCGGTCGTGCTTCTTTGCTCCCGACGAGTTTTGCGTTTCATCCGCTTGAAATGTTGCCGGTGAGCAACATATCCCTGCCACCATCTTTTAAAAGCGTTGCACTCTTCGGTTGGGTGCGCAATCTTTCGATGATATAAGCAGTAGCTAGGATGTGTTTCCGCTTCACCAAGGGCGTCCCTTTCGGAGGGTGGAAGCTTCATTCCAATCGATATGACTTTAGCGAACCTTTTCCTCGTCTTGAACCTGTTTTTATTTGCGACGGATGTACTTTGATCTGGCAGGAGTGTTTCAACTCTTTCGTCCAGTTGCCGGCATTTGGCATTTTCAAATATGGCCATCTCACGCTCTCGAGCTGCTTTGCTTTTAAGAAGAGCTTCGTTCAGGAATGCATCAATCATTTCGTCTGATGGCCCTAGAAGTTCCGGTTCAGGATTTGCCCCCAGTTTCTTTGTGTAAGGAGCTTCTTCATCGTCTATCGACGAGTGAGAGATCACATGGTAGCTTGCTACATAGCTCTCAAATTCATCCGACGAGTCTTCTCTATTGTCATCATCTCCGTCCTCAAGGACGTGGCTGAGAAATTCTTGAAGTGTGACTGGAGTCCGCGCTTTTTGATTATATTCTTCCAACGCGTCAATCTGTTTTTGCAGGTCCGTGCGCTTGTCATCAGGATTCACGGGCTTTTTGGTCTTCTTCTTCTTCTTTGAAGATTTTGACGGCTGGGTGTGAATGCTTTGGCTATCACCACCAATTTTTGGAGTTGGGCGCGGCTTCAGCATCCCCTCGATGATCTGAGGTTCCAGTGGATTCTTCCACATAATGGCCGGACATGTATGGAGATCCTTCAACATTCTTTTAGTTTTGGCTGAAAGAGCGACCTCCCATGGAGCTTCTTCTACGAAAGAACACGATACCCCCGGTGTATCCGTCTTCTTGAGAGCGTGCGGCTGAGGCCGGTTCACCTTCCAATTCTCGGATAATACGAATTTGTCCTGTTGGTACTAATCTTCTATCCAGCTTTTGAAGATGTAACAATCTTCGATCGGATGGCCCAACATTCGGTGATAAGGGCAATAGTTAGGATTGCTAATGTCGCCTGGTTGCGTTGGGCGTCTTAGCTCCGGTAGAGTGATGAGCCTGTTGCACAGTGCTAGCTCGAATAACCTCTTCGTCTTGTCTCGAGGGAACAAGTAAGGGCGTTTCATTTTATCTCCAAGAGATCGAGTTCTATCATTTTGGCGATCAACTGGTCTCAGACCACTGGGCTGTTGTTGAGCATTGGCGACGATGGTTGCTTTCCCATTTCCCTTCTCGTTCCGAAGCTCTGCTTTCAAGGAAGATGGTCTATGACCCATCTGGTCCATTTGGCTCAGCTTGCCAATCAAGGCCTGAAAAGTAGTCGGCTTAAAAAACATCATGAACTGGGAGATGGTCGCCTGCGGATCAAGAGTGCCCACGAACATGCCTATCGCCGGTGCTTCTTCAATGCGTTGTTCGCATTTCGACCACAGATTCCGCCATCGTATTGTGTATTGAACCCATGTCTCGCCTGGCTTTACCCTAGCATTAATCAATGCTGTGATTGAGGTGCGCTCGCTAGCGCTTGCGAATCTTTGCATAAATAACAGCTCCATCTCTATAAATATCTTGATCGAGTCGTTCGGGAGTTCAGAGTACCACTCGAATGCCGTTTCCGATAAGCTGCCGACGAATTGGCGAAGTAGCAATTTATCATCACCTCCGGTGTTGCCATATAGAGCCCTGAACTGGGCGACATGCTGGTGGGGATTGCCTGTCCCTTTGTATACATGAAATTTAGGGATCGTATATCCCGGCGGGTACTTTATTCGGTCATACCAGCCTAGATATGGTCGCCCAGTTTTAACAACTTGGCTGGCCGCTTCATTCGCCTGGTGAACTCGTATTTGCTGAGCAATGTAGTCATCCAGGGTGGCCTTGGAAATAGTTTCCTCTTTGGCTGCTGAAAGAGCCGGAAGGGGGTTCGATGTCTCCCCTCTGTCGTCTTCAATGATGATCGGGGGGTCTTCAGCTGGAGGTTCTGGCTGTAACATCATCCCAGCCATGTCTTGGAACAAGAGAGCCATTCGTTTTATATTGGCAGCCTGTTCCGCAGCCTCTTTTTCTTTCCTCTCGAGCATTCTTTGGAGGAACTCGGTGTCAGTTTCTTGTTCCCGACGCTGCTCCGAGATCTCTGGATTTTCTTTTGGCCCAGTGAGTGCGGCCATTGCAGTCAGCATCTCCTGAAGCTTCTGCTGTTGTTGTTCCTGAGCCCTTGTTATTGACCGGGTAAGCGGTCGATGACCCATAGAAGCACGGCTTTCCTCTTTTCCGGAAGCCATATAAACGGTATGCACCATCATGCCCCCAGACTTGGGGCATCTAGGTTCGGTGTCTCTGCGGTTCGCCGCGGTCACAGGGGCTTTCTCCTGCCTCCTTCTCTTGTGAGCGGCTGATGTTGAGGGAGCCATTGCAGCGGGCACCCAGACGGCTGTCGCCTTTTATGGCTTGACATGATGGTTATCTCCTTGCCGAGCTTTAAGCTTCTTTGATCGGCGAGAGTAATCATGGTCAATCACCGATTCCTGGACCTGCCGCCAGACTTTATAAATTTTGGAGGACAGCCGCTGAGGGGATTTTTCTGGCTTCGCCTTCGGTGCATTCTCTATGGGTGGAGGAGATCTCTTCAGCACTGCAGTAGGAGAGTTCCTGCGCACCTTGTTAAGCAGTTCAAAACTGTTCCCGGTTAGAACAGCAACATCGATCTCAACCATTAGAGCTAGTGGAGTAAATCCAGACGGAGTGCTGCCCCCAGCCTTCCGTACTCGGCGCCAGTGACGACGGTGAGCATGTCACGCAGATGGTGTTGGTTCAGCTATGGGGATGGCTTTGTCATGCCCCCTGTTCTGGTGAGGCGCTCCTAGTACCAGCCTCTTGAAGACCGACGTCCGTTGAGCAGCAGCATCCAATCTGTCAAAGACAGACATTTGAGCAGGAACGGGAGCCGGAGTGGCCAGCCTTGTAAAGACTGATCCTTTGACGGGAGAAGCTTCTTTAGTGACCTCGAGAGCAGGAATGGCTATCCGTTTTGGGATGGCCGCTTCAGGTATCGTGGGCTTCTTGACGGACCCATTGGAGTTCAGGCTCAACCTATCGAAGACTGATGCTGTTGGCTTGACATTGGATGACCCGTTGAGAAGGGCCGTAGTGGTAGTAAGCCGATCAAAGACCGACTTCTTTTGCGCTTCTTGCGACAGCGGGATGTTAACGCTCACTGGTAGGAGCATGGTCCCGAAGAACAACCCGGTGGTATCCTGTGTCACCTGCTCTATCGGCATTGTGAACAGGGAGGCCGCCTGGGGCCCGTAAGTTACACCTCCAGATGAGGTGGAATGGAAGTTGCAGTTGCAGCTGGAACATTTCGTGCAAGTAGATGCCATTGATCTTTCGTTTTCTGCACGGAGCAAGACACTAAATCTTAGTATCTCGAACCCAAGGGCAACCATATCAAACCGCGATTCGTTCGCGAACACGACACACGAAGTGTGGAGTGGAAAGAGGAAAAGGTCCCACCGGGAGTGGCAGAATCTGTTCCCCGCCGAAAAACCGGAGATTCGACCGCGCAGGTCCATCTCGCCTGAATTTCGGGGCAGATGCTAATTGGTGCTATCCGTCCACCTCTCCGAAGATGCCAAGTTGATTTATGGCACCAAGTATCGAAGGTTTAAACGGATGCGGCCGATATACCAGACTTCGTCAGATTCCCTCTCATTTGAGGGGGTTTTGATTGTGGGGACGCTCTTCCCTGCATGCGCAAGCCCCTACAGTTAATTACGCTATCACATCGCGGTAACCACTTTCTCCTTCTCCAGATGGTCACTTTGTGTCGTGGGTGTTTGTTTTGTTTTTGGTTGGCCGTGGATTGTATACGGAGACTAATTTATGTTGTCGCCCGTAGGGCGTGGATTAGTCCAAATCCGTATCTTCTTAGATTTGGGTTTGGGGGTTGAGTTTAAGGATACGTTAGCCTCATTTGAGACTAAGATCAACTTAAACGTTTGTTAAGGATACGTTAGTCTCTTTTTAGACTAAGATCAACTTAACGGGATCATTTAGATCCAACAAAAGAGCATTTGGGCTCTATTGTTAGTTTAGGGACATCGCGGTCGATTAATTTAAGGACATTACGGTCCAAGGTTAAGGACATCATAATCCGTGGGTTTAAAGGGACCCCACAGTCCGAGATTAAGGACATCATAGTTCGTGGGTTTAAAGGGACCCCACAGTCCGAGATTAAGGACATCATAGTCCATGGGCTTAAGGACCCCACAGTTCGTAGAGTGTTTGGTTGTCGGGACCCGTCACCTCTCTGAAGACGTTGAAGGATTATAATGACAAATATCAGAGGAGTAAAGAGATGTACCCTCGAACCGGTGTGAGTTGGTTGGAAGATCTGTAGTCCAATTTGGGACTAAGATCTGTTGAAATATTCATGAGCAGGTAGGCTCAATTAATATAAGTTGAGGACTTATGGCCAATATTAGGCTAAGTCCAATAAATGTTTAACATTTTTATTCTGGCTATTGAGCCTTTATTTGGGCGTGGCCCTTCTGTCAATATTTTTGTCTTTTATTGAATGCTGAGCATTCACCAGAGCACTGAGCTTATTAAAGAACAGTTTATGTTCTGTCAGCGCAACACGTGGCGCGCCGGGCGCTTTGTGCCAATCAAAAGGCACAGTGCGCTACTGCCAAGTAGCGCACATATAAGGGACACGTGTCGCACTCAGCGCTAGGCACCAGATGATGAGCGCATGATATCAGTTTATGAGTGTTGAGCGCTAATCCATGAGCGCATTCGGCTTTCCATTTAGTGGCGCACACGTGAGTGAAACGTGGTGCGCTTGGCGCCAGCCCATGAGCGCAGTGCGCTATTTCAGAAGCGCAAAGCGCAAGTTGTTTAATTGGCGCATACGTGGTTGACACATGGCGCATTTGGCGCTGAGCGCCGATCCAGGGAGCGCAGAAGCGCAGTTCTAGAGCGCAAGGCGCATTTCAAGAGCTCAAAGCGCATTTGATCAATTTTATGATCTGGGAACAAATTTATATTCTTTTAAAAGAGACTTTGTCTCAAGATTTAAGAACAACAGTTCTTATTTTGCAGGAGAGATTTTCAATCTCTTATTTTTGATGAAAGGCTTTGCCTTTATAGATCCATGATCTATGAGAAGAAATATGTTCTTCGTTTATTTTATGATGAGATCTTTTGATCTCTTTTATGAAAGACTTTTTGTCTTGTAGATCTATGATCTTTTTTAAAAAAAGGAATTCTTCTTTTTATGAGATGATTTCATCTCTGTGTTCATCATCCATCATCTTTATCTTGAAGAAATATCTTCTTGCAAGAGCTTGCAATTTAACTTTAAGTTTTTTCAAAGTTTATGGGTTTTTTTTTATATCAGACTTGAAGTTTTGGGGCCTTTATATAGGGCAAGCTGATTTGTTGAATCAGTTAAAGAGATTTTTCTCTGATTGATTTGGGGATGTTTCCCCACCATTGGATCTTTGATTCTAGGGCTTCTGTTCTACAGAAGGCAATTTTCTTGTTCTTAACAAGATTGGAAAATCTTTCCATAACAGAATTTAATTCTGATTAATTAATGATTTATCATTATTATAAGATCTTTTGATCTAACGGTGGGGAGTTTTTTAATTCCAGCGCTAGCGCACCCGTGCTTTGCACGTGGTGTGCTGCTCAGAGCGTAGCGCATTTTGTGCTAGCGCACCTGTGTTTGACACGTGGTGCGCTACTCAGAGCGCAGCGCGCCCTGCGCTAGCGCATCCGTGTTTGACACTAGGCGCGCAGCGCGCCTAGCGCTAGTGCACACATGGTGCGCTGCCTAGGGTGCAGCGCACTTCGCGCTGCATCTGAAGCGTTGCTTCAATTTTTTGAAAATTGAATTTCAAACAGAGCTTTACTCTGATTGGGGAAAACAGAAGTTTATTGTTTACTCACTCATTTTGGAGCCTCTGGTTTACATACTCATTTCGGAGTTTATAGTTTATTCACTCATTTCGAAGTCTCTAGTTTATGTACCCATTTCGGAGTTTATAATTTATTCACTTATTCCGGAGTCTCTAGTTTATGTACTCATTCCGGAGTCTTTTTAGTTTACCTCTCTTGAGTTTACAGGCAAACTTATCCTAACGTTGTATGTAGATAACCCCATTATTTTATGACAGAGCTCCATTAGGTTTGTGATACTAGGGTTTTAGTTTGTGGTACCGTCGCCTTGGCTTATGTATTCCTCAATATGCAGTCTTTAAGCCGTTGTTCGAGCAGCCCCGCGATTGTCGTGTCTCTGATCCCTTCTGAGGCTGGACAAGACGTCTTCAAGTAATCTTCTTAGATTGGAGTATCTATATTACCGTCGGAAGAACAAGCGTTAGGTATTTGTCATGGCACTTTTTACTTGAGGTTAGGCTCAATTTGGAGCCCCGATGAGTCATAATCGCACCCTTCTGAGGTGGGATGATCTCCAACGGTCTTTAGGCTTTATATCTACTGCCGTTAAGACCCGAAGCTAGGAGTATGCCGTCACTTCGTTTTTGCTTTGATGATATCACGCTGATTCTTTGCTGATGTAGGGTAGACATCCATATGACCTCTATGCTGTATGTATTGCAATTGAGGTCCGGAGCTTGGAATATGCCATTACTCCAATTTTATTTGATAGTTGCGTCCACACCCTGTTGAAATGAGGGGGAACGCCGGGATAGTCTCTAAGTTGTATATGTACCGTCAAGACTTAGAGCTATGATTTTGCCATTACTCCATTTTTGCTTTGACCCTTGGGTCTTTCTTTTTTGATGATGACGTTGCGTCTGCATCCTGCCGGAATGAGAAGAAATGCCGGGATAGTCTCTAGGTTGTATATGTACTGTCAAGACTCGGTTCTTCTTTTGACGAAGCGTGGTGGAAAAATATGGTTCTCTTTCTTTTATTTGTGCCCATGGACATACTCGTTTCATTTTCATTTTTTTATTTCTTTCCGCGATACTCTATCCTTTCAGCTTTTATGCCGCTAAAGTCGCGATTGCTCAATCATTTCGGCTATTTATCACGGTGCCCAATCATTTCGGCTGTTTTTGTTTTTACTCGCTAGTTTTTATTGCGAGTTGCCCTACCATTTCGGCTTTTTTTATTTGAAATCTGATACCAATCTTGGCATCAGTATTGCTACCACTGGAATATTGCCAGGAGCGATTCATCATTTACCGTAGAAGAACTTGAAATTTGATACCTATTTAAGCATCAGTATCGCTATAACTGGGATATTACCAGGAGTGAATTATCATTTGCCGTCGATTTGAGCAAAGGTGGCTTAGCAAACAGGGTTAGGATCCCGTCGACTATGGCTTTTTGACTTTATGAACTCTAAGGGTCTCAGAATGGTATTTCTCCCTACGAGTCATGAGGATCTCGTAGGTGTGTTTTTTTCTTAGGAATCGTGTGGATTTCTAAATGATATTTTCTTTTATAAGTCATAAGGATCTTACGAGAGTATTTTCTCCTTACAAGTTGAGAGAACTTACAAGTGTCGTTCGCCATATGGAGATATTTCTTGCCATTGAAGGAACTTGGTGAGGAATTTATTTATTTATATCCGTGAATTGTATACAAGAGTTGATATTGGACCACTTGTAAGATAACTTGGGGGATATAAAGGGTTAAGAACAGGTTTAGTTCCCTGAAACCTAAGGCTTTTGAATTCTATGAGCCTTGAGGGTCTCATAGGGGGGAATTTTCCTAACGAGTCGTGAGGATCTTGCAAGTGTAATTTCTCCTTAGGAATCGTGGGGATTCCTAAGTGTGTTGCTCTTTTGTGAGTCATAACGATCTCACGCAGGTATTTTCTCCTCACAAGATCGAAAGGACCCTGCAAATGTATATTTTTTATCTTTTTATTTTTTTTTACAAGATTGCGCCCTTCCAGGTTTTCACAAGCTCGCCGGTAGTCCTGCTATTTTTACTTACGGCGCCCTTTCGGATTTTCATCCATGACCATTTCACTTGTGGACTACCGTTTTTTTGTTTTGTTTTTTTTGTTTTGTTTTTGTATTATTATTTTTAACGAGTTTGCGTCCTTCCGTGTTTTCACAAGCTAGCCCTGCATTTTTTACTCACGGTGCCCTTTCGGGTTTTCATCCGTGCCCATTTCGCTTATGGACGAATACCGTTTTTTTGTGAGTTCGCTGCCTTTACGGGTTTTCACTAGATCGCTGGCAGTTCTGCTATTTTTACTCACCGGCGCTCTTCGGGTTTCATCCGTGGCCATTTCGCTTGTGGACATACCTTTTTTTCACGAATGGTGAAACTCTCGAAAGTAGCTTCGTCGCAGGCGACCTATCTGTTTGGCCTGTGGATTTTGGGATGGCTTCATTGCTAGAAAGCTGTGTAGCTAGTGGGACTTGTGCTGCAATTTTCGCCGTTAGGACTTCGATTGCAATATAATCTACAAGAGAGCATATCGCCGTATTTGGGGTGATGCGCTAGTTTAGGGGACGTTCCGGTCCATTATCGCTATTTATGAGGCGACGCATTAGTTTAGGGACGTTTCGATCCAACATCTCCGTATTTGGGGAGACGCGCTAGTTTAAGGAAGTTTCGGTCCATTATCGCCGTATTTGGGATGACGCACCGTGTTGAGACGACGCACTAGTTTATAGACGTTTCGGTCCAACATCGCCGTGTTTGGGGCAACGTGCTAGTTTAGGGACGTTTTGGTCCATTATCGCCGTATTTAGGGCGACGCGCCGTGTTTGAGGTGACGCACTAGTTTAGGAACGTTTTGATCCGTCATTATCATTTAGTCGGGGAGTTGCATAACTCATCCCTTCCAACGCTTAATGGCCGAGACGCTGCTATATCGTCCTTTATATGCATGGACACCTCCACGCCTTAGGCTGTCATCACCCTTTGACTTCTTATTTTACCATCGCAGCAATCGAGTTGTTTTGCGGGAAATACCGGGCATTTTACACGGCACCCCGTGCTCATCAATGTCGCTTTCCGATACTGATGGAGTATCTTCTTCATATACAAAGGACCGTCTTCCTCTTCTTTGAAGAATGAACTTGACTTGGGGGTTTCCCCCTCATCGTCTGATTCGGAGTGGGATATGGATTTCATATCCCTCCCATTGTTTTTGGTTCAAGTGCAATATTCTAATTGATTACAAGACCGCTTGTAGGTCCCTTGATATCCTTTCTGTTCTTTGAGAAGAAAAGACCATCTCACGTAGAGATTCTTCCGCCAGTAAGGAATACGCCCCCTGCGTATATTTCGGGGGGGAGCAAGTACCCACGCCATCGCTATTTTAGCGACAGGTTGTTTCAGAGCCGCTCATTTTTGTTGAGCGTTGGCGACAAACACCACATTGCCTTTGCTTTTCATTCATCTTCATCAGATGAGGAAGGGTCTTGACCCATCCGATCAATCGAGCCATTTTATCCATGAGCTCTTGGAAGGTCGTCGGCTTGAAGAGGGCCTTATATGGGAATGCCTTTGAATTTGGGTCAAGAGTGGCTATGAACATTTCCGCGGCTACAGCTTCATCAATGCGTTGCTCGTATTTTGACCAGAGATTTCGCCATCGGGTAACATATTGAACCCAAGTCTCATTCGGTCCAACCCTTTCGTTGACCAACACCGCCACGGTAGTGTGTTTATTCACACCAGCGAATCTCTGATAGAAGAGCATATCCTTCTCATCAAAGGTCTTTACGGAATCATTTGGGAGTTCCGCATACCATTCGAAGACGATGCATGTCAGACTGCTGACGACCTGCCAGAGGAGCAGTATATCATTTCCCCTAGTGTTACCGCACATGGATTTAAAATGCGCAATATGCTGGTGAGGATTCCCGATTCCTTTGTACATGTCGAACGCCGGAATTATGTATTCTGGAGGGTACTGTATTTGATCGTAGCATGCCGAATATGGTCAACCAGTCTTGATTTATCTATTTGCAGCTTCACGGGCATTGTGAGCTTCGATTTTTTGAGTGATATATGCGTCCAGTTTTGCTTTTGGGATCATTTCCTCCTCATCTGTTGATGGGGCTTGCAGAGAATTTGAAATGTCACGCTTGTCTTTAGAGCGACTACCAGCGGTTCATCTGCCAATGGTTCCGGTTGGACCATCATTCTAGCCATATTCTGGATCAGAAGGGTCATCTGGTTCATTTTAGTGCACATTTCTGCCACTTCTTCACCTCTCTTTTTAAGAGCGGGCTTTAGGACAACATCCGACTCCTGCCATGTTCTTTCTCCAAATGTGTCTTCGGGATTTGCCTTAGACGATGGATTAGCGGGTGTTGCCGCCTGAGCAAGCATCTTCTGCAACTTTTCACGTTGCAGTTGAGCTTTTTTCGGAGACCAAGTATGCGGTCCGTGACTAGTATAAATGTGACATTCGTCTTTGGAGTTCACCATGTAGACTGTGTGAACTACTATACCCCCAGTCTTGGGCGTTTGGTGCTTTGACCTTCGGAGTTTTCCTCGGGCACTTGGGCTTTATCAGGCCTGTCTTTTTTATGAGAAGCTGCTTTAGGAGGTACCATTGTATCAGGAATTGTCTTGGGATGAGTCTCATTGTATTTGAAAGGGGTTTGTCAGAATTTGGTTGATGTTTAGGGGAAGAGCCGTTGTTGACGACTGAGTCCTTCACCTGCTTCCACACTTTATATATAGATGAGGAAAGTTCTTTTAGGGAGCGAACTGGTTTATACTCTTGTTGGATTTCCACAGGCTGCGGAGATTTCTTCAATACCGCAGTGGGAGAATTTTGTTTGACCCTCGAAGCTGTTCCCGATAACAGCAGCATTCGCCACTAGGGTTGAAACAGGACCATACGAAGAACTGTCCCCAACTTGTGTTATTTGACGTCGATATCGACGTTGGTGATATCTTGCGATCGGAATTTGATTAGCCTCAGGATTTTGCCGAGCCTACCCCCTACCTTCTTTGAGAGATTGAGTATTCTGCCCCCTGCGTCAACCTTGGTCTTTGGCATGTACCAGTTGTTTGAGAACCGATTCTGTCGGCAAAGCTGCAGCTTGGGGAGCCAGCCTGTGGAAGACAGACTTCTTTTTGGCTTCCTCCTTCAGCGTTGAGGCACCGAGGGTAGGAGGTGAGAGCATAGACCCAAACAGAAGCCCACTTATTTCTTGAAGAGCCGGACTACAGAGATTTAAGGCTGCAAGTGGCCCATACTTGGCTCCACCAGATGTGACAGAGCCTGAGTTGCGGTGAGTGAAAGAAAACGTCATTCTACATAGAGACGAAACGCCAGCTTCAGTATCCCATCACCGAAGGGAAACTACAAACATATATACTACAATTATTTGATCGCAAAAAAACACGACGCACGAAGTCTGGAGTAGAAAGATGAAGAGGTTTCACCGGGCGTGCTAGAATCTGTTTACCACCGAAAGACCGGACCAAGACGTTGGGACGTCTGGCCTGAATTTGGGGGTGGATGCTATTTGGACTTACCTATCTACCTCTCCAAAGATACCAAGTTGATTTAAGACACCATATATCAGAGGTTTGGATAGATTCGACTGTTATAGTAGACTTCATCAGATTCCTCCTCATTTATAAGGGGTTTTTGATTGTGGGGACGCTCTTTCCTGCAGGAGCAAACCCTGCAGTTAATTACGTTATCATGTTGCGATAACCATTTTCTCTTTCTCCTGCAGTTCACTTCGTGTCATGTGTTATTTTGTTTGTTTTGATTGCTCCTGGATTGTATATGGAAACTAGTTTATGTCGTCGCCCGTAGGGTGAGGATTAGTCCAAATCCGTATATTTGAGATTTGGGTTTGGGTCAAGGATTTGCTTGATGGGGTCCACGTTGATATCTTGGTTTGCCAATGAAAATGAACTTAGGACGCAGATCTTATATAAATGAGGTCCATGTGTTCACAGGATATTTGGATTCAATCTAAGGATCGTTAACCATATTTAAGACTAAGATCAACTTAGAAACAAATGAGCATATGGGCCCAATTATATTAGTTTAAGAATATCACGGTCCATTATTAGTGTAAGGACATTTCGGTCCAACATTTATCTTGCGCACACGTGTATTTGTTACGTGGCGAAGCAAACGATGGTGACATGGGATGCACCTAATTTGGGGTGCGATCTAATTTGAGGTGTACACATCAATTTGGAAGTACATCAATGTGGGATGAAAGGAGTTGTTGGTTGTCGGGACCCGCCACCTCTCTGAAGACGCTGAGAAATTATGACATATATCAGAGGTGTGAAGAATTGTACTCTTGAACCAAATCCCGTATTTAAGAGAAAGATCATGATAGATCATCTAAGAATCGTTAGTCTTATTTAAGAGTAAGATTAACTTAGAAGGTATGGGATGGAGATCGTTAGTCATGTATGGGACTAAAATCAGCGTGGATATCGGTTTGGATATCAAGAATATAAGCTTAGCCAATTTGGGCTAAGATTGGATTTCTGTAACACCCAGCAATGCTAAACACTCAGTTGCATATAGCGCTCACGTGTGTTTCACGTGAGACGTTGAAATAGTGCTAAGCACTAGTCTTTTATGGCGCTCACGTATGTTTCAAGTGAGGCGCTCACGTGTGTTTCATGTGAGGCGCTCCACTAGTGCTAAGCACTGAACTTTTCTGTTTTCTGGCGCTCACGTGTGTTTCACGTGAGGCGCTGAGTATCTGGTGCTCACGTGTGTTTCACGTGAGGTGCTAAGTTATTAGTTTCTTTTAAGCGCTCACGTGTGTTTCACGTGAGGCGCTAAGTTTTTTGGAGATTTAATCTCTGCTGATATTTTTTAGAGAACTTAAATCTTTATTAATGGTATTTTGACCATGAACGATCGCCAAGATTACAATATTGAGGATCTTGGATCGAGTTCTTTAAGAACTAAGTTCTTGATTTGAAGGAACCGAGTTTCTGGAGTATTATAGAGTCCATCTTCTCCATGTTCTTTTATCCATGTTCTCTTGTTCATGTTTTCAGAAAGGTTAAACCTTTGTTAATGGTATTTTGACCATTAACGATCACCAAGATCACTGTTTTGAGGATCTTGGATCGAGTTCTTAAAGAACTAAGTTCTTGATTTGAAGGAACTATGTTCCTGGAGTGTTATGAACTCCATCTTCTTTCTTTTCAACTTTATTCTTTCCTAAATCTTTGATTCTCAAGAAGAAGATCTTCCCAATGAGAATTAAATTCTCAATTTGTGTGAGACTTCTCTTATGGATCTCAGATCCAGAGAAAGAGCAAAGTTCTTTAAAAGGGTTAAACCCTTAGATGTGATAAGATAGGTAATGGAGATATTTTGATCTCTTCTTTTTTTTTTACCGAGAGTTTTGAGGAGGAAGATTTTCTTCGAAGAGAATTAAATTCTCTGTTACCGAAATTTTTGGAGAGCCTTCTATATTTTTACAGAAGCTTATGGGGTGGTCTACTTTTTTTTTATATCCAGTCCCTCTTCTCTTTTCATCTCTTTGCTCCTATTTATAGGAGAAGGAAAAAAATCAATTTGTTGCAAAAATCTCTTGTTGAGATCATGATTGATTTCATAATCAATCCAATTGATCTTTTAGATTAACCGGTGAATTTTATTCACCGTTGGATTTTTAATCCAAATGCTCTCTGTTTAACAGAGAAGATTTCTTATTTGTTTTAATAAAATTAGGAAAATATTTTCCTAAGATCGAATTTTATTCTATCATATGAATATCTTGTTAATTTAACAAGATTAGAAAGATATTTTCCTAGTATAGAATTTAATTCTGTTATATGAATATCTTATTAGTTTAATAAAATTAGGAAGATATTTTCCTAGCATAGAATTTAATTCTATCACAAGATTAGAATGATAATTTCCTAAGATAGAATTTTATTCTATCTAATAGAGAAGATCATTCTTATTTGTTTATCAAGATTAGGAAAATATTTTCCTAAGATAGAACTTTATTCTATTAGAAGATCGATAGGTGATTTTATAATCACCGTTGGATCTTTGATCCAAGGGTCCTCTGTTTAACAGAGAAGATATTTCTAATTTGAGAAAGATCAGGGAAATATTTCTCACATAGAATTTAATTCTATCAGATGGTTTAATTGGTGATATTTTATCACAATCGGATTTTAAATCCAAGATTCTCTATTAGAGAATGATCTTTTCATATTAGAAAGATCAGGGAAAATATTTCCCAAATAGAATTTAATTGTATCACATAAAATTTAATTCTATCAGATTGGAGCATTTTAAATAGGGACGCTCGCATGCTTTGCATATGAGAGTTGTTAAAGAATGCGGCAAGAGAATTCACGTGTTTAACACGTGACCCGTAATGTGGGTTTTAATATGTTTTTTCAGCGCTCATATGCACAGCATATGAGCGCTCACGTGTTTATCACTTGAGGCCTATTTGGCCTTTGGTTATTTATGTTCAGTGCTCATATGCTTACATATGAGTGCTTACTTGTTTAACATGTAAGGCTTGTTTGACCTTTTTGTTACTTACTTTCAGCGTTTATATGCTTTGGATATAAGCGCTCACGTGTTTAACACGTGATGTTAAACTGTGCGAATTCTTTTTCTCTTTTTTCTCTCCCTTTTTTTATAAGGGGACAAATAGCTCTTAACCAAAAAATTTGGCGGGAACAATATTATATATGCATATGTTTATAATATTGCAATTTATTATCATTATGCAATTTTATAAAGATAATCTGTATTTTACTATTTAGAAACACTAGCATATGTGTAATTATAACTGTGAAGTTATGTAAAATTAATTGTACGACTATTCTGGTAGATACAGTTTAATTTATAATAATTAACAGTCGTAAAATAATATGGTTAGATATATTTTAACAAGTAATAGTGCATATATCAATTCTGTTATAGCGTAACAATAGATTATTGCTTTTATTACGACTGGTTGCGCAAGTTAATAGTTCTCATATTTAATACACAATACCTGATATGTGCGCGACGCGTTATCTTGCCATTACTTAGTTGTACTGTTATACTTATTACCTGTATTGGTTAGCGATACCAACAATATTGACTACCGATACCAACAATATTGACCTGTTATCCTAATTGACTTGATTTGTTGTCTTGCTAGATAAGACATGTTCACAATTGTTCTTGTGTTAGTATTAGATAGACATTCTATTGATATCTGACTAGATCATGAAACATGGGGAAAAGTGAAAATCAAGAATAAAATCCGACCTGTAACTCAACAGTTCACTACTTTCCAAAGACTGATCAGTCGATACGAGCTTCAGGCTCCGGAATAATAATGCTAATATCATTCATCTATACCTGACATTGTTTTACTGCCGAGCGGCACGTCTCAAATTTAGCCTCGAGAATCACGACCGTGATCCTGGGCAAGCACGGAATACTGTTGAGTTAGGATGAGAATTATATTAATTGGTTTCAAATACCGTTAGGATAGATAACCTAGAAACACAGATTTTAGGATACACGTGAGATACATATAGCTTGCTGTTATATCATCTGTGATTGTTTGTTTATAATTATACATTATTGTGCACATAACACATATATGGTATATTGCTCAGTTTATTATTATGATATTTACGACGCACTGTCGTCTGGGTTTTGCATGGCCCAGTAACTTTAACCTTGGAGCAGAAAGATCGAGAATATTTTAACAAGCAAGCTGAGCAGTGAGGAGCTTTGCAGATTAGTTTAGTGATATTTAGTTTTACTTTATTATCTAGTTATGGTTTAATGTTATAATCGCATAAGGGACGTAGCTAGGATATTATTTTTGTTGGATTCTTATTCGTTTCCTTTACTTTCTTGTTATTATTTTATCGTGGCAGTTGGACATATATTAGTTAGATTTTTATTTACTGTTCTTGATATCTGATTGACAGCCGTAATGTGACTGTAGAAGGATTTTTCCTCGCCATAAGTAGCATGGTTGGTTTTTTCACATACCGTATTTACGTATTTTGGGAAGCGGAGCATGACAACGTTTTGTTGGTAAGAGAGACACATAGGTTTTAGGATTAGTCGGGTTTGGTTTAATTTGTAGTTGGGTATTGGACCCAATACACTGATCAGGAAACCCGAAATTAAGAACATTGATTGATCTGTGTTATGTGTATAGCAACCGCAATCAATAACGGTGTCGCGTGTAGCTAGACCGAGATGAGTACGGGTCGTCCTCAGGGAAACGTTGAATGCTTTAATCTTACTTTAGGCGTGTTGATTAGGAAAGGAGGAAGAATAATGAATAGTGGAGAATGGTTATAGATTCTAGATCTACGTCAATCACGGATGTATGATATAGATCTATATTAACTACGGATGTAGGTTTTATATTAGAAGGGGGCTTGTAGGGTTCGTTAAGATTTAGCAGTCATGGATGATTAATTAAAGATTACTCTTTTTATCCTTTAATAGATTTAAAAATAGATCGACAGTGATGCACGCAGATTAGGGTTTCTGGAGGGAATAGGGTTCCCACTCTTAACCTCTATCTTGATTTAGATCTCCGTTCATGTCTAGCCTTTACCAAAACAATTGTTAATCTAATCTCTAATCGTGGTCGTGAATATCAATGAATTGATAGCGCGCCCGATTAGGATGTTAACTATTCTTTTGATCAAGTTTATAAACTTTATAGAACGTAAAAGGAGTTAAAGGATTTTTAATCATCCATTGATCTATCCTAATCCTACGAACCCTAACAAACGGAGAATTACTTGCACATGATGGAGATAAAAGAACGGATAGAGATCATGAAGAAAATAAAATACAATAAGAATAAAACAACTAACTTTATTAATCAACTTGATCAATTACACTTTGTTCCTTTAGAAAATTATTACAAAACCCTAGTTTGCTTCTCGATCACTTCTTAAGGAGGTAGATGAACAGCTGATGATCAACCTGGATTCTTGAGCCATCTTGGACTTCATGATCTCGTCGGTTTGATGATTTCTAGGTTTAGCCCTCGGTCCTTTATATAGCACCAAAACCATAAACAAAAGATCCCAAGAATCAGGTGTTGTTGTTGAGATCCAAACCATAAAATCCCACACCCTGAATCGTTGACTCGGCCGCGGATCCGCCGCGTTTGCCATGGTTTGGCCGCGGATCCGCGGCCGTTTGGTGAGATATTGACTTCAGTTTTCTGGGGTTGCTTCAATGTGACACATGGAGATCTTCTGCATATCTGGAATTTGATAATATTTCCTGAGTCTCTGTCAGTATTGATTCTTCGATTTTATCTAATTTTATCGGCTGATTTTTGATTCCCGACATCTCACATCTCGATCTCCTGACCTGAACTAAACCTTGCAAAATATCTCAATGAATAATGTTAGTAATAATTGGGATTATTAAGATATTATCCTAACCATTTGCTATGATATTATAGTTTAAGAAAATTGGTTAAGGATATTTGATATGGCATGCATATTTAAATGGACTAAATATTATATAGATATTATATGCTTATATTTTCCTTCATAATGTTAATTATAATATATAAACATATGAAAATAATATTTTGACAGATAAACCCTCATATGTTTCATATTTATAATAAACACCTTTTATTATATAAAAATAGTAAGGAAAATGTCATATCAAATGCACTATATTTTCGACTGAACAAACATGTCCTGCCACATTACTATCTTAACAGTCTTGAATGTATAGTTTATCGACTTCTTGTTTATTGAATCATGTTTCCATTGCTAAACCTCTTCAATATTCTTGGTTTCATAATCATGGAAGAAAGAGATTTGCATGTATACCAGAGGCGTGTAGAAAATGTTGGATATAGTGCCCTCAAGGCAATTATTGTAATTGTAGGCACGCGATTATGATAATTGAGGGAGGACCTATACAAGTAGAACAATCTTACTCGAAATGATAGTATGCTATCTGGTTTGTCTTTATCATTGATATGTACACATTTTACTTATTATTACATGTCACTAATACATAATGATGAAGCCCATAGGATTCTTACTTGACTACAAGTATTATGATGGCGATCATGTACGTGAGAGATGGGTAGCCTATAAGCATATCCTTAAATGTCCCTAATCGTGTGAGTATCGAAACTAGGCATCGATATTCCGGAGTAGACTAGTGTATATGTTTCGAGACCTCGATGAGGGGCGGTAGCCGGTCTCACAAGCCATTGGTGTTATGTAACCTAAGATAGTATACAGGTGCTCACGGGAGATGAGTATACTGGACGGACTCGCCGAGAACTTCTAGATGGTATTATATCTATCGTTAGATGGAAGTTCTTGAGTGGCATTAGTACAGGTTAGTCTTTTGACCTGAGATCGTCATTTTCTCGTGTGAATTCCCACTGTACTTTAATTACTACCTTACCACGACTCAAAGAAGTCGGGAAAATAGGTTTTAATTGGGTATAGTCCCGAGCCACATGGAGGCAGTGAGCAATTGTCGGGGATTCTTCTCTCCTGATATTAGGAGTCGATGTCGTGCTGTGTTTAGTTAGATATCACCCTAAATCCGTGGCCACCGTAGATGAGATTTACTGATATGAGTTTAGTAGTTTCTCGGTTGGTGATGAGCTTGACTCCGACACGACTTATCGGGTTATTAGGGGTCTGACGTTTCCACCCCCTAGACCTGGCATACGATACTCTTAGACGAAGAGACCGGACTGTACGGAGATTATCACATTCAGGCTCAGTAGGGTTCAGACGGACTTGATTGTCGACCTCTCTTTCGACAGATACATGGGCAGCCGTTACGTACAGCTAATGTCGCTGACGTGCTTGTGGTTTTTGGATTTATCCAGTAAATCACTGCCAGCGTATTGTCGAGTCTTTAGAGTCCTACACAGAGGGTTTTCCCGGTTCAGGCGATATGATGTAGATGAGGTATGTTGGTGCATACAGGGTGTCCAATTAAATACGTGTACATGTCACACGGACTTTAATCGGATGGTTGATAGTACTAGCGGCTTAGGATTAAGCCGGATTATTAAATCAGATTTTGATTTGATAATTTATATATTTTTTAATATGTATATTCTCGTATTATTGTTCACTATACATTTTCTCTGTCTTGGCTATTCGTATTTTTGTACGAATACGCGTATATGTATTTCGATACGTATACCGGATTATATTCTGTATTTATACAGAATTTGTTCTAGAAGATGGACACTTTATTTGTTGATTTTTCTTTTATAGAAAATCAAGAATGAGATGGAGGATGAAGTGTTAAAGAGCATGGTAGAGAGGTATGGGTTGATTAATATATGATATATTTCATTTGGATACACTATTCTTCCATGGTTGCAAATAATCAAGCCATTCTTTCTACACTTGTATTGTTTTTCGTACACAAGAAGACTTAGCCATTTTTACCTGGCTTCTTCTTCTTCACATCCCCCTCCTTACATGGCTTCTTCTTCTTCACATCCCCTTCCTTCTTCTAGGTAGATTTCTTGAGCTTAGAAAAGAGAGAAAAAGATAATGAAAATATGCCTACATCCCCACACTCCACTCGTAGCGAGCTTGGAGCGTCGGTCGCTTCACTAGGTGAAGCCGGAGCTTGGATCGGTTTACATCAGGTGGATCTTCTTTAGCAAGGGAGGTCTCCAGTCAAGCACGATCCGGACAGCATACACGGAGTTTAGAAGGGTCTTCCACGATTGGGTGGACACGCGTCGAAGGTAGTATTCCGTATCTTTGCATACTTGGTTTGCTAGTTTAGGCATTTAGTTCGATTCCAGGTTCGGAGTTCTTTCATGTTTACTTGAAATTTTTGTTCGCCGTCCACACCTCCGCTGCGCCGCAGGAAATAAGGAACCCTGCAATAGTATCAGAGCCTCCCAAACACCTTAAACTAGCTAGTTATGATATTAGAATTTGCGTTTTTCGGGTATCGAAAACCGTCGAAAAAACAGTCCCGAATTTTTTAGTTTTGAGATGTTTGCACATCCCGCGGGCTCTCGGTTTGAACCGAGAAGCTGCAGGATGTTGCGTGGGCAACCCAAGAAGACCCCGGCGGGATCAAACGGCTGGCCCCATTCCCCACAAGGTGGTCTTGGGGGTGGGGACCCGAAACTGCCCCCCCCATAGGCAGTTTCGGGTTTGCCTCAACTTCTGGCCACCTTGTAGAGGCCTCGGGGATGGGGTACCCCATCTAGGCCCTCTGACTCGAATTTAATTTCGTGCTATAACTCCCCGGGAAGGTTTGAGCGCGTTTCGTTTTGATTCGGATTTCCGAATTGGCTCAAAACTCGACTTTTTTTGGATGTTTAGTGCACTTGGTTTTTTATCCTTTGTAAATTTGGGATGTGCGCTAATTGTGTTATGGAATTCTAATATCGTGACTTCATTTGCGTGTGTGGATGTGTTGTTAACGTTGTCTTATTGCTATATGCTCAATTAGACGGGGTTACACACTTATTTCGGTTACTTGTTTATGTGGATATATATCTTGATTGTGGCTTAGTCGGATTGTCGTGTCGGATAACCTCTCGTGCGTTACTTGTAAAGTTTTGATTTATTATGTTGTATTCATTTGTTTAGGATGAGCTCCAACATGTGGCCATCGTTTCCGTATTATGTATATTCTTTTATTGGGGCTCGATCAGGATGCAGTCGATGTCGCCATTGTATACATTTCATTTCTGTACTAGGGTTAATCCAGGAGAAATGCTCGAGTAGCCGGGTTTTAAAGTGCAGCAGGTGGCCATCTCATGGAGTTGAGATCGGGCCGCCTCGCTCAAGAATTGGCGGGTTGCTCGCCGCACTTGTAGAGGTTATAGGATTCGACCCATGGAAGGGTGCACAAGTTACCGGATTCTAGAAAGCGGCGGGTGATCGACTCATTTCATTGAGGGCGTGTTACCCAGTTTCTATGATTGGCAGGTGGCTTGCTGCAATTGTAGGGGTCTAGGATCAACTATGTACAGGCTATCCACATGATCGGGGAACGTCGCGTTTCATTTACGGCTCAGATGAAACGCGGGGCTCCAAGTTTATCCGCTATTTCATATTGTTATTCGCATGCCTGTGATGATTCTTATCTACCTGTGATGACTATTATCTGCCTGTGATGTTGATATATATATTATATACATTTAGTTGATGCTTCTATATGTTTTGCATCCGCGCTAGCCCTGTCCCCGTCCTGCCGTAAGTTAAGTAACTGTAACACCTTAGAATGCGATTAGTGTTAATTAAACGATAATACGAGTTTATAGTAAAATGTTTACCAAAATAGTTTTCTCACATTTTTATAGATTAATCAATTTTTTATTGTTATTTGTTTTTGCTTACACACACTTGTGCATGTTAACATGGGGGTTGTTTAGTGTTAACCTTGTTTAGTGCCCATGACACCTTAAACTAATTCATGCCATGATTAACCTTGCACATAGATATTTGTGTGTGAGTTATCTTCTTATTTTGGATTGAGGGAGGTGGCTAGGTGAGTCATGGAGGGCATTAATGCTTGTATTAATGAAGGAGAGGGAGAGAGTAAGTGTAAGGATACACCCACCCTCTCATCTTTATCTCACCTCACACTCTCATTCTATCTCATTCTCACCTCACTATCTCTTTCTCAATTATTTATTCATCTCCTCAACTCTAAACTGAAACCTTCTCCTTTACTTCATTAAACCTTGCAAAACCTTCATTAAACATCATCAAAACACTTCTCATGTCATGTTTTAGCCACTATGATCACTTGGAGCAAAGCTAGGATCTTTTGAGCAAGTGTGGATAGGTATAACCTCTAAACTGTTAAATAGATGTTTTATTATTATGTTGCCTTGTAGTTGTTGTTTAGAACACTAAAAGTATAGTTTTGTGCACATATCGTATCTTTAGTGTCATTATAGGATGTCTGTGATCTGCTGTGACCCCGAGTGTATACTGGAAAATCTAGCAATGTAGTAGTGATGTACTAGTGACCCTAAGCATTCACGTGAAGCACGAACCTCATCTGATCGGTTTTGGCCGGCGACATGTAGGTAAAATCCAGCGACCTTGGTTTTCTGGTGGAGTTGGGGCTTGGGTTTTGTAGGGTAACTCTCTGCAGCTGTTTAGAAGTGTTCGGTACTGCTTGATTTTTTTGTTTTGACAATATACAAAATCTGGGATCACTTTGCTTGTTTCTAGTGTTTTGACTACGCGCGTTACGTTATCCGACACGGTTCGTGTACTTTGTGTAGCTGTTACTCTTGGGTTGGTTTTGGGGTGTCGCTATGCGCGTTAACCGCTAGACGAACACTTGAGAGTTTGTTTGGAGTTGGTGCGTTGGTCAAACGTAGTTTGTACGTGTTATTGGTCGATTTCTAATGTGAACTTGTTATGATTGTTGTATGATTTTAGGATCGCAGGCGGGGACTTCGGACGCTGAGAAGAAGGGAAATTAAGTTGTTGGCTTTACTTAGCTCAAGATCATCTGTGAGTAGATTTAACATCTACAGGGGAATCGCCCGTATGACGTTATGTGTCTGGGCTAGATTCAATGACATGATTATTAGTTATAAGTATATGGACATTGATTGTGCATGTGTACCATTATTGCATACCTCATTTTCCTATTGCATATGGATATAGTATTAATGAGACACAACACCATTACTGACGGTTCATGTTGCACGAGCACAAATTGTATGCTACACACACACCGTCGGTAATTGCCATGACACGCACAACACATTTACATATGTGATATTGTATTGGTTAGTGATATCGAGACATTGATTCTTATTCCATTGTGTATATGAAATACAACATACACATATACCTTACTATACTTACATGCTTACACATGTACCTTACTATAGCTACATGTTCACCTTTATATGATGTTGCATTTGACTTTGGAGAAATTTGGAACCGCATGATATATTTAATAACTTGATGCATTTAAATAGCGGTTTTTCCTTGATATGCTCATATTACTGTTTTATGTTGCATATATTATATTTCATGGATTTACGCATTGAGATATGGATTTCATATGATTTTATGGATTTGAGAACCGTGGTATTTCAAGAAATTATGCATTGTTTGAAAAATTCGGTTTCTCTTGATATGATATTTCGATGCGTCCACCATGAAATTTCTCGGTTCTGAGACTTGTGTTAGAAACCCGATACGAGGAGTTGGATGAGGCCGTGTGCGGGTACATGGTGGACCCGGTATGGTATCCCGGGGCAAGAAAGGGATGTCGATGGATAAGCCAATGAGCCTGGAAGGAGAGGAGCACTGCCTACCGGTGATAGTATTTGGACTCGGCGGTTATCTGGAGGATAACGACCGGAGTTATGAGATGGACATGGACCGACTGTTCTGCCGGAGCCCGCGGGCCGATCCCGCAGACGGAGCCAATGATATGAGTATTTACGTATCGATGTTGGACACTAGTTTTCATGATATTTTCGAGTGTCAATGTTGAACTCTCAGGTTCTATGAGACTTACAGGATATGAGGGCCGATCTGAGGATGTGGTGCCTAAGGTATTGGGATTTGGAGTGTCGTTGATGGACACTGGTTTTTCCACGATGAGGATTCCGTGATGATGATATGTTTTATTCCATACTCAGCATTTATTGATATGCATTGCTTCATGTTTGTAGGGTTAGCTTAGCACCTTAGCAAGGTTTTTGCAAGCATCAAACATGCTTCTTTAAAATTTTTGGGGTGCTAAACAAACCCTAACCAAGATCTTAACTAGAGAATTAGGGTTAATATTGCATGTAAACAACTTTACATCTAAGAGAGAGGGATTACAACCTTTGTAGTCTGTTCCATCGCTTCATAAGCTCCGAGTAGTAGTCCCTTTACCACGATCCATGATCTCCCAGACTCAAGAGAGGCTCCACAAGTCGAATGATCTATTCTTGCTTGAAGTCTTCCTTTTCGAAGATGATCTATCTTGAAGAATCTCAAGATCAAGCTTTCACTTCTCTAATCAAGTGTTAGTGAAGTGAACACCCTAATCTAAGTGGCTAGAATAGATGAGGATGATGAAGTAGAAATTTTGCTCTCTTTTGTTTTCATTTTCTCACTTTAAATCATCACTTCACAAAAAGCTAGAAAGTTTTTTTTTCAAGAAGGAAGAAGAAGAAAACTTTTGTGATGAATAATGAATTATTGTTATGGTTATAAATGACAACCATGAGTAATAAATGAAGGCCTTAACTCATGTAGAGAATAAACTAGAGTTAAAGGTTTGGGTTGGGTTAACAAAATATCTTCACAAAATATCAAGCTAGAAAACAAAAAGGAAAGCTTCATGAAAAAGCTAACCCAAAAGCTAACCCAAATCCAAAACCTAACTTTATTTAAACTTAACAACCATGTTGCATTTGTAACCCTAACTTGTTACAATATTATATATCACATATACAATATATTTTGTAACAAAAGAAAATAATACAATTAACATATATCGCATATACATCAATGTATTATCCAGTGAGAAAATGAATCAATAAAGCGAGCTTATATTAATTAACGTAATATAATATATCACATATATAATTATACATTAAATTATTGAATCAACTCTTGATCCGACAATCCGGCTATATTGCATATAACCGACTAATATAACATGTACCAATTCATCGAATCAACACTTGATCTGATGACCCGGCTATATCAAATATACCCGGCCGATATCTCATATCGCGAGAATAGAATACGGTATCTCATATCGTATTATTCTCGGTTCCGCACATATCACATATATGCTCCTACTCCGTTTTGCCTGAGCCAGGAAACCTCTGTGTAGGACTTTAAAGAATCGTCAATACGCCGGCAGCAGGTGATGATCATATCAAACACCCACAAGCTGCAAGCGGTCAGCTAAAGGTAACAGCCACCCGTGTATTGAGCAATCAGAAGATCAACAAGTAAGCCTGTACATTCTCCAGCAAATCCAATCAGTAACACTCCCGTACAGTCCGATCTCTTCGTCTGATATGTTGCATATCTAGTCTAGGGGTGGTAAACGTCAGACCCCAGTAATCGATAAGTCGTGTCAATGTAAGGCTCATAACGGGTCGAGAAACTACTGATAACACTTACTAGTAAATCTCCATATCAGCCCTGGTCAGGGACTTCCAGTTATAGCCAATCGAACACAGCACAACATCAACTCCCTATACCGGGAGAGACGAAACCCCTCATATCGATCATTGCCTCCATGTGATTCGGGACTGTACCCAAAAGCCACCGTTTTTCACGCCCTCTTGGACGTGGTAAGGTGGAAATCAAAGCACAGTGGGAATCACACAAGACTCTATGACGATCTCGGGTCTACAGACTAACCTATACCAGTGTCACCGGAGAACTGCTATCTGACGATAGATATAATACCATCCAGGAGTTCTCGGCGAGTCCGTTCAGTGTACCCAGTCTCCACTGAGCATCCATACACCATCTTTGATGTCCAACACCAATGGATATGGGATCATCCATCGCCCATCATATGGGTCAAGATATGTGTACGCTAGTCTACTCTGGAGTATCGATGCCTGTCTCGATACACCCTCGACTAGAAACAGTTATAGGATATACTCGTTGACTATCCTGGCCCCACTAGTATGATCTCATCATAGTCCTAGCAGTCGAGTACATATCCTAAGGGCTTTATGATTGAAAGAGATTGTGCGTGTGCGCTTTTAAAAGATGAATCAAATAATTAACCGCAATCAAGAACGGCGTCGCTTGGTAGCTAGCCGGTGAGTACGGGTCGGTCCACAGGGATTTTATGTATTTTCTATTTGTTCTAACGAGTTAATTCCAATTGTGGTGGATTGGATTATCACTAAACACTAAGGTTGATTTAGACTAGGATTAAAACCTTGCTAGGGTTAGATTTAGGTTAAGTTTGGAAATTTAAGATTTCTCACCGCTTTCAATACCCTAATTAAGATCTATTAAGGTGTTATAGTAATAATTAATAAAGGGGATTAGCACGATCGGGAAGAAACTATATTTCTTCCTCTACGTCCTTATCCGTTCTTTCTTAATTCTTATCCTAACCTCCATGGAAAATATACACAACCGGTCTTTTAAACTACGGAATCACCGCTACCTCGTGGGATAGGGTGCCGTAGTGAGCGGTGTGTGTATGTATGCATGGAGTCCTATAAATAATATGCTATGGGCAAGAAAGGGGTGAGAGATTTTCATCTCTCAAACCTTTCTTATTCCTAACCCTAACAAGTGAGGAACTACTCCCTCATTAGGGAATTGATAACAAAAGACATTTTTTTATGATTGTTTTTAAAAGACTAATTATCTAAAGTACAGCAAGCAAATTAAATCTAACTAGGGCAGATAAATAAATTTCTAAACTACGGCAGAAAAGAAATTAACTGGGGCAAGATAAAAAAAACTACTTACTTTATTCGATGCACTCTTCAAAACATTACAATGAATTCTGAATTTTTATCAATAAAAAGAGGTATAGGAAGAGGCATGCTCCAAAAAGAGCTTTAGGGTTTCTATTTATAGATTATAGAAACCCTAGGGTTATATCCGATTCAGGTCTGTATTTACAAATTTACCCTAAGAAGCCTAGTCAACGCACCACCACACCGTTGAATTTTGCACCGACACGTGCTCACTATGGCCGCGGAACCGCGGCCAAAAGCCCTGTTTGGCCGCGGTTCCGCGGCCATATGGTGGGGTCTTGGGCTGGAGTTTTCTGGACTGCTTCTGGTTGCATTTGGCACTTTGTTTCTTCATTTGGTTTCTCAGATTGTCTTCTAGTTTCTTCCAAAATTCCACAGTGCATAATGTCGTGGACTTTTACTCTTTTCTTCGTGTCGAAGTCTTAAACCTTGCGCTGCCTTTGTACTTTGTGAACTTGTTCATTGATCTTCATTTGTCTCTCAAACTGTAGGCATGATCAAGATTCTTCCATTTATTGGTCGTAGTCTCACTTTTGTCTCGTCTTTTCATCATTTTCACTGTTTTGTTCCGAGAACCTGTAACCTGCAACTATGTAGCAGACATGGATCAAAAGCACCTGTTTATTTGTAAAATGAATAAGAATGGGGAATATAATAATGCAAAATTATGATATGAACAAATACCCCCAAACTTATCTTTTGCTCGTCCTCGAGCAAAATTAGTTTTATTCTCGAAAAAGACCTAGCCTCACTTTCGCAGGGAAACGCGATTGCACTGAGCTCGTGCAACAAGCCGTTAAACCTCTAGGTGTCCCCAGTAGGAGGAGTGTTGTCTCCTGAGGGTTTTCAGCGGATACTACCCACAAAATTCTATCAATTCGGCCTATTGACTTTTATTCTCCAATTCGGTTTTCTAACAAGAAACTCTATTATTTTCAACTTAGAAAATATCAACCCGTATTTATATGTTCTGTAAATTTACTTAGCTTTTAGCATCTTTTGAGTTTTCCTTCTAAGGTTCCATCTCAACTTAGGAATTTTTATCATCTCTACTAAAAATATAAGTCCTATTTTTCATTCCTATCTCTCATCCAAATCCCAATCATATACCCCTACGTGTGTGTGTATATCACCCCTACACTTAGAAATTCAAATCAAGCTATTATACTCTTGTCCATCGTTCAAAGTACTTTTCAAATGGTGAATTTTTAGATGAAATTGCTCACACATCCTTCATACGACCGTTAATACTTCTTGAGATACTAACGACCGATTACAAAATGTGTTTGCACATTAAGGCGTAATTCCTAATTTTGTAACACCTAAGGCTTTAGCAGTGACTCCCAAACCAGTTGGTCTAAGGCACTAGGAGATAAAGCACCCTCGCTAAATATTTTTTACGCGGCCTTAAGTAATTACAAAACCAGTGTTCATTTTTTTATATCTCTTTATTCACACTTGTATTTTTATTTTATTTTTCTTCATACTAAGGACTTTAGACAGGAGCATTTCAAGGTCTCTTCTACTATTCCAAGTTTTAAGGTTCGTGTTTGTGCAATTTGTAGGGTATATATTTTCAGAATTTAGACTTAAGTTCAGGAATTATTTTTCAGACTTATACATTAATAAAAATATTAATACTCTTCCCTTATTTTGACTTAGCCCAAGAAGTGAACTCAAAATTTGCCTATTTCTAAGTAAACTACAAAGACATATATTTTCTACTGTTAAAGTTTTGCGATCTAGTTTTTCCTAGCAAGTTAACCGTCTTGTTAAACTTAAGTCAATTATGGCCAAAATTGAATTTTTCAATTTTTATAATTTTTCAAATTTTTCAATTTTTATGGGTTTTAAAATAAGTTTGCAAATGCAAAAATATACACATGAATGCGAAGGAAGAAAGCTTACCGAGCACACCCCCAAACTTAAACTTGACAGTGTCCTCACTGTCAGGCTACACCAAGAGGGTCAAAATTGTCGGCACTCCCCTGTTTATTTTTTTACTTTTTTTATTTTTTTAATTAATAGAAAAAGAAAACAAAATATATATACAAAAAGGTCCCCCCTCCCAAACTTAAGTGAAACAGTATTTCCACTGTTGAAGCATTAAGGTTCAGAGTTAGGGGGGAGAAAAACACAGTATCAAGCTATACAAGGCCTTACATAGGCCAAAGGTTAGCACCAACCATTCAAAAATTTTATCGTTATAATGGTGTGGTTGGTAAAAGAAAGAAATGAGAAACACACAAGACCGTATGAGAAGAAAGGTGGAATATGGTCTCGGTATATTAGGAGAAGAATAGCGGAAGAGAGAAAGAAGTGTAGTACGAACTTGAGGGTGTAAATTGAGTGAATAAATTAGCAAAAATTTTGATGACCGATGTGTTAAAAACGATTGTGCTAATCTATCTACCCGTCGAGAAATGGAGCCAAATCCCTCAAGATTCGCGAGAAAACATGGGTACGTAGAACTTGGTAAACCAGACATTGAAAATGAAAGCGTGATGGATTCTTGCGGGGTCGAAACGATGGAAAAGACGAAGGGGAGTGATTTAGGAAGGGTCTCATTCTCACCTAAATAAGCGTGTGTAAGGTGAGACGGCAACAGCTTGAGTTCGAGTTTCAGAGGTGAAACAATTGAAGGTGAAATTGGTGAAACTGTCTCAAACTCGAAGGATTCCATCAATGGTTCGAAATGACTGTAAGCAACCGAGTCTGATGGTTCAACCAACTCATCTGAACGGTGAGTCTTCAAAATCTTCCGAAAAAGTGAAACATTCGTAATCGTTATCGGTTGTGCAAACTGTGTCAGATTCAAGGAGAAACGCACTACTGGTGTCAAAACTGCTGTGATTGAACAGAAATTTTTCAAGCTCACAGTCCTCCTGCGTGATCTCTTGTGTGGTCGGAATGATGGAAAGGATGAAGGGGGTTGATTTAGGAAGTATAACAGTTAAAGATTCAGGAGGATGAATTGGAAAATCCAACTCATCAAACAAAACTGGTTCATCCTCAATACTATCCTCATAATTCTCCTCAAAATTTATCTCATCCATGCAATTATCATCAAAATCAAGACGCATATAAAGTTCGGGAGAAACATTTAATGACTCAAGATGATGAATTGGAGAGAAAAATTCAGTCAAATCTGCGGGTTCATCATCCAAAATATTCCTTGCGTCAATATCCTCAATCAAGTGAAAATCAATTTTTTCGGACACCTCATCAAAAGTATAGATATTTATCAATTCAGGTTCTAGATTGGAGGTGTAGAGGTCAAAAGGATTGGTGATGGTTTCACTCGAAAGGGACCCTTCACAATCTAGCAAATCAAGCACTACAAAGTCGCACAACTCATTAAACGTTTTATTTTCAACTGGTGAATCATTTATGACACTTGATAGACATTCAAAACTGGAGTTGTGGGATTCAATTGGTGAGGGTAGGTTTGATTTGGAAGGGTGCACAGCTCACTCTCTCCACTCAAATTCTCAATCTGTCCAACCGCCTCATCATACATTGGAATTTTTTGGGCTAGTTGAAAACTAGCTACCAGGTCACTAGGTTGCATAAGGGTGGCAATGGACGCATCCAAATTCTTCATCTGTTGGTTTGTCGCTATAATGTAAGCTTCCAACGACTGTTCCAGACTAGACATGGGTTGTGAAGGGGTTTCAGTAAAAGATTCAAAGTTGTTTGGATACGTTAAACTCCCAAATGGTTGTGTAGAAACAATGTCTAGGAAAGGTGCGAAAGTCGGGTAGGACCGGTAGGAATTGAATGGTTGGACAGGAGTAGGATCAACATTTGGATAAAAAGGTGAATGAACTTGTTGATCCCAAGAACTGGAAGTGTTGAAAGGAGTGAAAGATTGGTTACGAGATTGTTCAATATGTTCAGCAATAGACATGGGTTTCGGAGTTACAACAGGACTCGAAAAAGAAGTATCAACGTAAGAAGGTAGTGAAGGTTGAAATGGTTGATACAAAATAGATTGCGGAGTCGAACTGTTTCTCCTAGACGCTTCTATTCGATCTTTCAAAGAAATTTTAGGCATGGAAGGGTCGTCCGTAATTCGACCAAAACAATTCGTGTAGGAAGCAATGTTTGGATGAGAGTACCAAAGTTCGGCAAGAGTTTTGTGAGGTGGGGTACCCATGATGTAAGAAAGGAGAAGAAAAAGAATATGGATGCAAGTGGGGTGCAATGGATTTCTAGCGACAAAATTGGCAAGTCTTTTTGTAAAATTTTCTGTTTTGTGTTTGTTTTTTTATAAGGAGCTTTTTGCAAAAATATTTTTAATAAGAAGCTTAGACACACGTTCAAACAATCACAATATGCACAATCAAGCCTAGATCTAGGGTCTCCTAGGTCAACTAGACTGCTCCTAACTGTTCCAAAGGGCAAGTTGTGAGGTCCTCAAATCGTCTCTTCACCGCCAATTGTGGCCAGGTAAGCACAAGTAGAGAAAGGAGGGATCCGCTCACGAATCACCGTGAGACGGGCCTTTTAAAGTTACATATCCCCACTTGTCTAGCCTAGGCACCACAAAGTCTGGTTTAGATAAACGATCGATGCCTACAACTATTCCTTTGTCCTATTGAGCACGGCAGTCCTTAAGGCTGAGTCTAATCTTTTTTAATTAACTCAATGGTCAATGCAATATGCTTTTTGTGATTTTTGGGGTCTTAGGAAGGGTAATAAAATCCCCACCCAATCTTGATTGGTGTTATAGCCCCTTAAAAGTCCGTTTTAAATATGCAAAGCAATTAACACACCAAAAATCTAAAACACTTTCAAAAAAAAATTTATTTTGCAGCGTAAAAAATCCTGTACAAAAACAATTTATTGGAGAGGGAGAAAGATTTTGCGCAAAGAACCCTGCAGGAATTTTTTTTCAGTTGAGATCAGGAGGTTACAGAGGAGATAAAAAATACCCACAAAGGGATTTGAGGTGATGACGTCACCAAGGTGCCGCTGATCCGCGGTCAAAGGTAGGTATTAGCGTCGGTTCCGCGGTTGACTTGGCGGTTTAGATCCCCAAAATCTTTCTGTTTCTCTGTTGTGGTTATCCTCTGTTTGTTCAGATCTGCTGTTTGCTGTTTTGCTTACTGGATTTTTCCGGATCTGAATCTGTTCGTCTCTCCGATCCTGTGCAATTCACACAATACCTCTCAAAAAGAACAAGATGAATTTATTTTTATATTTTATAATTTTTCAGTTTTTATGATTTTTCAATTTTTATATTAACCCGAAATTACAAAAAGAAAATAACCACGCCATCCCCGGCAACGGCGCCATTTGATTGAAAGTGGTTCGATCCCCGGCAACGGCGCCATTTGATTAATGTGATTTTATGTGTGTTTGCGCTTTTAAAAGATGAATCAAAGAATTAACCGCAATCAAGAACGGCGTCGCTTGGTAACTAGCCGGTGAGTACGGGTCGGTCCACAGGGATTTTGTGTATTTTCTATTTGTTCTAACGAGTTAATCCCAATTGTGGTGGATTGATTATCATTAAAAACTAAGGTTGATTTAGGCTAGGATTAAAACCTTGCTAGGTTTAGGTTTAGGTTAAGTTTGGAAATTTAAGATTTCTCACCGCTTTCAATACCCTAATTAAGATCTATTTAGGTATTATGGTAATAATTAATAAAGGGGATTAGCACGATCGGGAAGAAACTAAGTTTCTTCCTCTAGGTCCTTGTGCGTCCTTTCTTAATTCTTACCCTAACCTCCATGGAAAACATACACAACCGGTCTTTTAAACTACGGAATCACCGCTACCTCGTGGGATAGGATGCCGTAGTGAGCGGTGTGTGTATGTATGCATGGAGTCTTATAAATAATATGCTATGGGCAAGAAAGGGGTGAGAGATTTTCATCTCTCAAATCTTTCCTATTCCTAACCCTAACAAGTGAGGAATTACTCACTCATTAGGGAATTGATGATAAAAGACATTTTTTTATGATTGTTTTTAAAAGACTAATTATCTAAACTACAGCAGACAAATTAAATCTAACTAGGGCAGATAAATAAATTTCGAAACTACGGCAGAAAAGAAATTAACTAGGGCAAGGTAAAAAAAAACTACTTACTTTATTCGATACACTCTTCAAAACATTACAATGAATTCTGAATTTTTATCAATAAAAAGAGGTATAGGAAGAGACATGCTCCAAAAAGAGCTTTAGGGTTTCTATTTATAGATTATAGAAACCCTAGAGTTACATCCGATTCATGTCTGTATTTACAAATTTACCCTAAGAAGCCTAGTCAATGCACCGCCACACCGTTGAATTTTGCACCAGCACGTGCTCACCATGGCCCGGAACCGCGGCTAAAAGCCCTGTTTGGCCGCGGTTCCGCGGCCATATGGTGGGGTCTTGGGCTGGAGTTTTCTGGACTGCTTCTGGTTGCATTTGGCTTCTTGTTTCTTCACTTGGTTTCTCAGACTGTCTTCTAGTTTCTTCCAGAATTCCACAGTGCATAATGTCGTGGACTTTTACCCTTTTCTTCGTGTCGAAGTCTTGAACCTTGCGCTGCCTTTGTACTTTGTGAACTTGTTCATTGATCTTCATTTGTCCCTCAAACTGGAGGCATGATCAAGATTCTTCCATTTGTTGGTCGTAGTCTTACTTTTGTCTCGTCTTTTCATCATTTTCACTGTTTTGTTCCGAGAACCTGTAACCTGCAACTATGTAGCAGACATGGATCAAAAGCACCTGTTTATTTGTAAAATGAATAAGAATGGGGAATATAATAATGCAAAATTATGATATGAACACTTTATCAACACGTGATTGTTCTCCTCCGAACGGCGGCCGAAGACGTTAGGGCGTCTTTGCCTGAGGTTCGGGGCAGATGCATTTGGTTTTATCCGTCCACCTCTCCGAAGATGCCAAGTTGATTTATGGCACCATGTATCGGAGGTTTAGACGGATGCGGCCGATGTAGCAGATTTCGTCAGATTCCCCCTCAGGGTGAGGGGTTTTTGATTGTGGGGACGCTCTTCCCTGCAGGTGCAAGCCCCTGCAGTTAATTACGCTACCGCATCGCGGTAACAACTTTCTCCTTCTCCAGAATTTCACTTCGTGTCGTGGGTGTTTGTTTTGTTTGTGGTTGCCCATGGATTGTATACGGAGACTGAGTAATGCCGTCGCCCGTAGGACGTGGATTAGTCCAAATCCGTATTTACTTAGATTTGGGTTTGATGTTTTAGTTTAAGGATACGTTAGCCTCGTTGAGGCTAAGATCAACTTAAACGTGATTTATTTAATATATGGCCATCGGGACTCGTCACCTCTCTGACGTCGTTGAAGGATTACAACGATAAGTGTCAGAGGAGTTCAGAGATGTACCCTCGAACCGAAATTGATTTAGGGTTTTATAGTCCATTTGAATGTTTAAGGATACGTTAGCCGTATTTAAGGCTAAGATCAACTTAAACGGGACCGTTTAGATCCGGCAAAAGAGCATTTGGGAGCTCTATTGTTCCAGTTTAGAGACGTAGTGGTCCATGTTCCAGTTTAGGGACGTAGTGGTCCACCATTAGTTTAGGGACGTTTCGGTCCAACATTAGTTTAAGGACGTTTCGGTCCGATATTAGTTTAAGGACATTTCGGTCCGATATTAGTTTAAGGACGTTCCGGTCCATCGCCAGTTTAAGGACATTGTGGTCCATCATTAGTTTAAGGACGTTTCGGTCCGAAATTAGTTTAGGGACGTTTCGGTCCGATATTAGTTTAGGGACGTTTCGGTCCAATATTCCCATTTTTGGGGCGGATATTGGTTTAAGGACGCATAAGTCCATGAGTTTAAGGACCCCACAGTCCGTATTAATGTGTGGTTGTCAGGACCCGTCACCTCTCTGACTACGTTGAAGGATTACAACGACAAATATCAGAGGAGTTCAGAGATGTACCCTTGAACCAAAGTTGGTTGAGAGATCTATAGTCCAATTTGGGACTAAAGTTTGTTTGAAGGTTTGATTTAAGGACACGTTAGCCATATTTGAGGCTAAGATCAACTTAATCGTTTGTTAAGGATACGTTAGTCCAATTTGAGACTAAGATCGACTTAACGGGATCGTTTAGATCCGACAAAAGAGCATTTGGGCTCTATTGTGCCAGTTTAGGGACATGGTGGTCCATGTTCCAGTTTAGGGACGTGGTGGTCCACCATTAGTTTAGGGACGTTTCGGTCCGACATTAGTTTAGGGACGTTTCGGTCCACGAGTTTAAGGACCCCGCAGTCCGTATCGATGTGTGGTCGTTGGGACCCGTCACCTCTTTGACGCCGTTGAGGAATTACAACGACGGATGTCAAAGGAGTTCGAAGATGTACCCTCGAACCGGATGTAAATTGATTTAGGAGAGCAATTTTGCTCAATCAATTTAATTTAAGGACTTATGGCCAAAATTGGGCTAAGTCCAGTTGAAATGTTCAACATTTTATTTGCTTCTGCATTGCATTTCTTTTTATTTTTATTTGGGCTTTGCCCAGAAAGGATGCAGAGCATCAATTTGTTTTGGGCTTTGCCCTTTATAAATGATGCAGAGCATCAATTTCATTTGGGCTCTGCCCTTTTATTGCTTTGCAATTTATTTTAGCCTGTTAGGTCTTTTTGACTTGGGCCTGGCCCTTCAAGTAATGCATTGCATTTGTGCAAAGCACTAAGAATCTTTGTAGATTCAAGAACAGAAGTGCAAAGCACTTTTTGATCCCTTGATCTAAATTTGGATCAAAGAAAAACAAGTTTTTCCTTTTTTCAGAGAACCAAAGGTTCATAGCAAGTGCAAGGCACTATTTTTATTATTTTTTATTTTTTATTTCTTTATTATTTTTTTTATTGAAGATCAATGATCTTGTTCTTAGATCAATGATCTGTTCATAAGAGAATTTTCTCTTCTTTTTGAAGGTTTTTACCTTTTTTTTATGTTCTTGAAGAGTTTCCAAGAGTTCTCTTCTTTTTTTTTTAGGAAGATGTTCCTTCTTTTGAAATGTGGTCTGGGGTCCTTTTTATAGTGCCCATAAATTAGTTAAATTTGTTAAAAAGATCTTTTTCTGAGTGATTTCGGGGAATTTTCCCCACCGTTGGATCTTTGATCCAAAGACCCCTGTTTTACAGAGGAAAATCTTCTTGTTTTAACAAGAACAGAAAAGATACCCGTAAATCTTCATTCTGTTTTTTTTTTGCGCAACTCCCCAGAAAAGACACGTGTCGCGCAGCGCAGCGCTTGCGCAGCAGGGCTTGCGCAGCTGCACAGACACGTGTCGCGCGCAGCGGCGCTTGCGCAGCAGGGCTTGCGCAGCTGCACAGACACGTGTCGCGCGCAGCGGCGCTTGCGCAACTGTGCTTGCGCAGTTGCGTTTGCGCAACTGCGCAGACACGTGTCGCGCAGCGCAGCGCTTGCGCAACTGAACGTTGCATCTTTTTACTTTTTGTTTTTTAAGAGAGCCTTGCTCTGATTGGACACTGCCTCGGGCGTTGCGTTGACGTATCAACTTCTGACACGTGGCGCATTGCGCGCAACGCACGGAATTTGAAGCGTTGCTTCAAAAAATTTGAATTTTAAAATTCAAACAGAGCCTTGCTCTGATTGGGGGAACAAATGCCCCCCCACCGTTGCGCTCACGTGGCGTGCATGTGAGTGCAGCGGTGGCAAGATCCTAGCCGTTGGATCAAGGGGGTCAATTGAAGGGGTGCAGGCGCCTATAAATAGGACCCTTGGTCCTTGGTAATTCTTTACCATTTCAAGAACTTTAATTCTCAGAGCCTTGCTCTTGCTTAAGAACTTTCAGAGCCTTGCTCTTGATTCTTCCCAAGAACTCCAGAGTTCAGAACCATCTTAGGTATTTAATAAAATTAAATTAAATTAAAGTTGATTAATAGAGCCCTGCTCTCATAGATCTTTGATCTAAAACCCTTTTGGGGTTTCCTCATCAGAGCCTTGCTCTTAAAGTTCATAGATCTACAGAGATCTTGTTCATGGGTTTTAACCTATGAACAAAGCTTTGCTCATGGATCAAATGTAGATTTTTTTTTCTAATCTGAAAATGGAAAACTCTTAGAAGTTTTCATGGATCTTTAAGATCCCAAATTTTAATCTTTTTAGAAGTTAAGGTTTCCTTTTTGATGGAATTTTTTTTATCATTATTATAGAGCTAGGCTCTTTTTAAGGAAATTTTTATTCCCTTGAGACCAGAGTTTGACAAATGTCACTCTGTGACAGAGCTTTGCTCAAAAAGAGGAGATTTTTTCCTTTTCTCTAGGGATCTCCCACCACTGAG
Source organism: Agapanthus africanus (assembly GCA_030015575.1). Lineage (NCBI taxonomy): Eukaryota > Viridiplantae > Streptophyta > Magnoliopsida > Asparagales > Amaryllidaceae > Agapanthus > Agapanthus africanus. Next base: position 749,222,358 of record CM057341.1, on the reverse strand, counting down.
TGTATTCTCTTGGGGAACCCTTTTCATTAATTGACAGTCTTATCTAATGATGGGGTTGTCTTATTAAATGATGTACCGTCATTCAGATTTTGTGGGTCCCCCTTTGGTTCCCTACCCACTACATCATAGTGCGGAATAAGATTTAAAATGCCAAGCGTTAGAACACTAATGGTTATTTTTGCCCTTTTACAGAAAACATGTCTGACGACTTGTCTTTCCCCTTTGTTCGTTCGGAAGGAGGGTTCCCCCACTCGCCAGTGGACCGGGTGGCGTTCGCTCTCATTAAAGATCATGACCCTGAGTGCAAAAAGCTCCACCTGTGGGGAAGGTGGTACAGCCAGATCATCCAAGGCCGTCGCAGCTTCAGTTCCGCCTCGCCTTCTGAGCCCATAGTTACGATCCCTTATGCGGACGAACCCCCGGTGAAGTATGCCGTGGAGGTTAAAAATTGGAATTCTGATAATCTCCTTCAGCCTGCAATCGGTGCCATCCCCGTGCAGCCGCCGCCGGCGATAGACATTCTGGGGAGGCGAATCTGTCAGGGTGAAGCACGCCCTTGGGGACAGGCCTACAATATTGGACTGATCCCGCGACCGCCCGCAGGATATTTGCAATGGGCCCGGTACATCTTATCGGCGAAAAGGACTCATCTAATGAAAATCGGTTTATATTTGGCCATCTACGTTTCGCTTTTCGAGTATCCCTCTCCTCCAACGTGATGGATCAAGGCCTTTATTGAACAATGGAATATCCCCACCCACACCTTCCTGATGACAGATAGGGAGGTCTCCATCTTCTTAGAGGAGTTTGCTGAACTTTCGGGTCTACCAATGAGGGGGGAGCACTACGAGGAGTTGCTTCCTCCTGATGAATACATCTTTGCCACCAAGCCACTGGTGTTTGACTTAACTCCGGAGAATGCCATTCAGCATCAGTATCTGGGCTTGGTGAAGGTATTGGAGATCTATGAGGAACTCCATCTGGAATCGGGCGACCGGGGCGTCAGTTTCGCAGATTTTATTGCTCGCTTCATTCGCCCGGAGTTCCTATCAGAGCAGAGCGAGAAGTTCGCTCGGCTTGATGACCCTTTTGGTTTCGGCTTGGACCGCCGACCCGTATCGGAAAATGACCAGAAGGATTTCTATCTCCTCAACGCTGCCATCTCTGCTTTCTCGAAAATTGCCGTCCCAGGCATGGATGAGGAAACCTTTTTTATTGGGTTCTTAGGCTTGTGGCTATGCAACTTTGCACTCCCCATGCACCCACGCCTCATGCGGCCCTCTGTCTTTTACCCAGCGTATCGGATGGTGGCTGGTTTGCAGTTATCGGTAGGAATCGCCGGGCTGGCTTACCTTTACCACGGACTTAGCGTAGCGGCGGACGCCAGTGAGCCTGGGGTACAGCCTGCTAACTTCCAGATGCACTACTTCACTTCTTGGATGGAGATGCATGTGCGAGGGGTGTTTAGTGCCCACAAGACTCCTCCATTCTTTGAGAAATACAGACTCCCGAGAGTCATGCGGTTGGTCGGGGCTTCGATTGTGGTTCCAGCCCCGCGGGAGTCTAGAGGGCTGCTCCTTCGTTCACATCTGGTCGGAGCGAAGGTTTCCTTTGTGGATAAGGTCATAACCATAGGCTCAGAGACCACCAAGTCAGTGGTGCCCCTGCGTGATGACTTCAAAGATGGGGCTTCTGTATTGAAAGCTCGGGAAATCCTCCACCTCTACTCCATTCGGCCGGGCTATCTGGTGCTTAGGCAGAATGAGACAGCCATGTTTATGAGATATAACCCACATCGATTCGCCCGGCAATCAAGCTACAATCAAGGGATCCCGATGGAAGCTTTCTTGGAAACGCCCGTGGTCGGCCCAGAGGGGATAAAGAATGCGATGCATCATTTTATGAGGCTTAACACAGGTTCCTATTTCTTCATTAGTGAACCCAGCTGTGCCCCTAAGATGCTCAATTCATATGTGGCCTGGTATGCGCACGCGATGGGCCCAATTATCTTAACGGAGAAGCGTATGCTGGTTGACCGTAGGGGTGCGCCTCCTGGCAGCGATCGCAAGGCCCCCTTGCAGCCAAGGATCCCGGTCGTCCCTCCGCTAAAAGATGCTGGAGTCGATCGACCACGCGTGTTGAGCCCCCCACATGGATTGCCACTGCCCGCTATGGTGGATGCACCACCGGCGCCCCATGCTCCCGCGAAGGCGGCTAATGTGGTATCGCCAGAGTCCGGCGTAGGAGCAGATATTGGGACCCGTCGCCCTAAAGTAACTGCCAAGCGCAAATCTGTTCCGGATGGATCTAAAGCCGGCGGACAGAAGAAGAAAAAGTCCACCCTTTCCCTTGATGTGATCCTTAGCTTAGAGCCTGCGGCTCCTCCCAACGAAGGCATAAGTGAATATGGCAGCAACGAGGGCTTCTTGGTAGACCCTGCAGACACCAATTTGGCTGCAGCCATCGCAGCTTCGGAGCGATCAGCGAGGCTCGAAGCGAGGTTAAGTAAACTCGCTGAGTCAGGTAACCATCAACCGCTTTTCTCGTCGTTTTATTGCTCTTTTATTATTATCTTTAATTAATATTTGCCCCATTCTCAACAGGTGTCTCTACTGAAGAGGCCATTGCTGCCTCTTTGAAAACCTTTCAAGAGGAGGAGGAGAAACGTGCTCTAGCAGGCGTTGGTATGCCCTGCCACCTTTCTCTTTTATAAGAAAAATTTGTTATCTTTTCTGGTAGTAACCTTCTTTTATCTCTTCGCAGGGGCTACATCAGTGGATGCGGGGATCCTCCCCAAGCCTGTTACTGAAGTCCCAGTCTCGTCGGGGCTGCCGCAAGAGCCTCGGCTTGACAAAACGACGAGGGATGCCCTGAAAAATCTGGAGGCATCCTTTTTCACGGACGAAGACACCTCAATCAAAGAAGTCCTAGTGGCATCCATTTCAACAGCTCGTAAGGAGAGGAAGCGGTTGAGACGCGAAGCGAAGGCGCGCAGAGCTGCTTTGGCCACGGGAGCGGGCCCTAGCACCATCCCTCAAACTGATGCTCCTTCTGAAGAGGCCCCTGTCGCCCTTTCTACTGCTCATAGGCGAGTGGCGCGCGCGGTCCGAAGTGCAAATGATAAATCCTCTTCAGGTAGCATTTTTTTAGGACCCTGTTATAAGAATTATAAAGCCATTGTTTCTTATGGATCCCGTCTTGCAGGGCCAAGTGCGACTGAGGGGGAGGCGGAGACCGTCGAACACAGGGGAGCGAAGGAAGCGGTGCTTGCCGAACCCGAGCTGGCGGTGAGCAATGTTGTTGGGGTCACCGGGCCCGAAACAGAGGTCGGGGGATCTGCAGCCGAGAGGGTCATTGATGCCGAACCTGAAGTGGCGGCAGATGAGATGATTGTCTTAACCGAGCCGAAGGTAGTAGAGGGCAAGGCGCTTGAGGCTGGAGACCTCGCGGCGCCGATGGACGAGACAACCGTGGCCGCAGAAACCGAGGGAGTATCGGGTGAGGCGGCCACGATTCCTGAGGAGGAGCTAACCGCTCTTTCCCAGGAATCTGGCAATACCCCAATCATAGCCCTCCCCGCGTATGGTCCCCTACCGTCTCCAGGGCTTGCGAGCACAACAACGGTTCCTATTGAGTCGGGTGATGAGGCTACGGGCGGTGGCCTCATGTCAATGGAGGAGGGGATTGCCTCAGTTTCGGCTGGCAGCTCGTCGGGTAAATTTCGAGTTACCAGCGTTTTTCTTTTTATATATCTTGCGATCTCTTCTAACAAGTTTGTCTTTGCAGGTGCGGCCAGTGCCGACGCTCCATTGCTCGAAGAAGCACCGTCAACTACTGCTTTGGCGGTGGTCACCTCCCCGCCTTCCCTTGTGCCATCGCGGATGTTGGAAGGTATGGATTTACTACTCATGAGTTAATCTTTTAAACGTGTAGCTTCTGTATTAACGTTATACCACTGTGTCCTTTTAGGAGTGCTCTTTGATCATCTATACCAAGTGTTGCTTCCACACTTCTCCTTCCCATCCGAACTCGCTTCTCCTTCTAGTGGTGCCGATGAGTGTTGTTTCGATGTCTTTCTTTTCCCTCCCTTTTTTTTAGCAATAGGATTATTTCTGACTTTTCCTCTTCCTGATTGTAGTGCCACGAATCGAAGGAGGGGACACAAGGCCAGCCATACCACCGGCCCTTCCGGCTTTACCATCCGTCGCAGCTGGTATAGTATATTCCCCCCTTTTTTTATATGACCCTTCAACATCTCTTGAATCATTGTTTAACCATGTTTCATTCTGCAGCTATTGTTCCGGCTCTGGTCCCTCTTAAGTCTCGTGTCCTTTCACCGGCAGGCCCTTTCTTGAAACGTCCATCTTCAAAAGGTGTCGTGATGAGTTTGGGTATGCTGAGCGGGTATATCGAAGAGCTTAACATGGACGCTCTCCCTTCCGCCGTGGATTTCGCTATGGAGGTTAACCCGATGTTGGCGGCGCTCGTAAATTTTCACAATGAAGGCGTCATCGAAGCTTGGGTTAACCACTGCAGAGAGATTGAGGCCTGCTTGCATCGGTTGGAGTCGACGCGCCCTTCTCCTGAAGTTTTGGCCATGAGCACCCAACGGACAGCCTGGATCGAGCAAAGCGCTTCTTATCTCCACCATTTGGAGCAGGAAGCAGCTTTATGGTTGAAGGAGTGTCGGGAATCTTCAAGCACAACCGCTCGCCTGCGCCCTGAAGTTAGGACGAATGCTGCTGAGGTGAAAGCCGTCTTCGAAGGCCTTCTGGAGCGTATCTCTAATGGGCTAGCACTGAAGCGGAAGCTTGATGCCGCTGAGCGTGATGCCCGAGGCCAAGAAGCAGCTCAGCAGGTCGTTGGGGAACAGCTCGCATCCTTCACGCAGCAGCGGGCTCAAGTAGAGGCCGAACTGGCGGTGGTAGCTGACCAGGAGAAGGCGTGGAAGGAAGTACGCGAGCAGTTGATAGAGCTGTTCAAGAAACTTCCTTCTCCATGAATATCTTGTATCATTCACACACTTGTAATTTGTATATAGTGTATACACATTCTCTGTTCTTTATACGATCCGCCTTGTATTTTGATTGAATTTATGAATAAAGGTACACATTCCTTCTTGCAATGTCTGGTACTATTTCTTTGCTTTCTCCCTTTTCATTACGATGTTTTCGATGAATCTGATTGGCGGATAACTTAACTTCTCCGATAGATAGCGCTGGCTTAGGCCGCAGGTTCAGATCTGCCGCCTAAGACTTTTCAACTCTATGAGCCGTGAGGGTCTCATAGAGACTTTTCTCCCTAGGGATCGAGAGGATCTCATAGGTCGATTTTCTCCTTAGGGATCGTGAGGATTCCTAAGTGTGGTTTTCTCTTATAAGTCGTAAGGATCCTATAAGAGAATTTTCCCTCTTACGAGTCGAGAGGATTCGTAAGCGGTTGTTTCCCTCCTTGTCGAAAAATCGACTTCGGAGAGTGAGACCCGTGAATAGTATGCAAGAGACCATTTTGGATTGACTTGCAGGGCCCCATTGTTCAGGAAGCAAGTTTTTCAATCCTTGCTGCCCGAGACTTCATCTTGCAAGTTGGGACGAACCGGGAATTCCCCCCCGCGGAGACAGTGGTGGCTCTGCGAGTTGACGTGGGTCGGGAGGCTCTCGTCATGGAGTGTTTGTATCCGTGAGTCGAGGAATTTGCTAGGGATTATTTGTTTCCCGAGCGCCAAGGATTATTTGTTTCCTTGGGGTTTGAAACGAATCGAGGATTCCCACGGAGGCACTGGTGGCTCTGCGAGTCGACGCGGATCAGGAGGCTCTCGTCAAGGAGTGTTTGTATCCGTGAGTCGAGGAGTTTGCTAGGGATTATTTGTTTCCCGAGCGCCAAGGATTATTTGTTTCCTTGGGGTTTGAAACGAATCGAGGATTCCCACGGAGGCATTGGTGGCTCTGCGAGTCGACGCGGATCAGAAGGCTCTCGTCAAGGAGTGTTTGTATCCGTGAGTCGAGGAGTTTGCTAGGGATTATTTGTTTCCCGAGCGCCAAGGATTATTTGTTTCCTTGGGGTTTGAAACGAATCGAGGATTCCCACGGAGGCACTGGTGGCTCTGCGAGTCGAAGCGAATCAGGAGGCTCTCGTCAAAGAGTGTTTGTATCCGTGAGTCGAGGAGTTTGCTAGGGATTATTTGTTTCCCAAGCGCCAAGGATTATTTATTTCCTTGGGGTTTGAAACGAGTCGAGGATTCCCACGGAGGCACTGGTGGCTCTGCGAGTCGACGCGAATCAGGAGGCTCTCGTCAAGGAGTGTTTGTATCCGTGAGTCGAGGAGTTTTGCTGAAGACACTGGCTTCTTCGGTTGGAATGAACCGTCGAGGTTTGGCTTCGTTGTCTGATGGAGTCTGTTAGGAAAGTACGGTTCCCTCTTTGTTTACGCCCTTGGATTGTATACAGGGATCGATGTGATCTTAACTGTAGGGCCAAAGTTTTATCATCATTTTTTTTATTTTATTTCCGCGATGCTCTATCATTTCAGCTTTTATATCGCGAAGGTCGCGATTGCCCAATCATTTTGGCTATTCTTCACGGTGCCCAATCATTTCGGCTATTTATTTTATCTTTACTCGCTGCTTTTCATTGCGAGTTGCCTCATCATGTTGGCTATTTCGCATGCATACATTTTACTTGCTGCACTTTTTATTGCAAGTTGCCCAATCATTTCGGCTATTCCGTATGCATGTGCGGCCTACTGGCTTTCCGCAGTAAACCCGGAATTAGACACCGATTTCGGCATCAGCACCGCTACAACTGGGATATTGCCAAGAGCGAATCATCATCTGCCTTCGTCGATATTGAACAAAGGTAGCTTGGCGACCAGGGTTAGGGTTCTTTCGTCTAAGGCTTTTAACTTCATGAGCCGTAAGGGTCTCACAAAGGTATTTCTCCCTACAAGTCGTGAGGATCTTGTAGGTGTATTTTCTCCTTAGGAATCGTGAGGATTCCTAAGTGTATGTTCCTCTGTAAGTCATAAGGATCCTACCAGAGGGTTTTCTCCTTGTAAGTCGAGAAGACTTATAAGGGTTGTTCATCATGCGAACATATCCCCAGTCTCGGATGAGACTTGATTAGGGAATGTTTATTCACACCCGTGGATTGTATACAAGGGTCAGTATTGAACCACTTGTAGGGCAATATCGGAAATTGTGGGGATTGCTTAAGCACAGGTTTAGGTCTCTGTAACTTAAGACTTTCAAATCTTATGAGCCGTGAGGGTCCCATAAGAGAGTTCTCCTTACGAGTCGTGAGGATCTCGCAAGTGTATTTTCTCCTTAGGGATCGTGGGGATCTCTAAGTGTGTTGCTCCCTTGTGAGTCGTAAGGATCTCACGCGGGTGGTTTCTCCTTACAAGGTCGAGAGGACCCTATAAGTGTCTTTTAACGAGGTTGCGCCCTTTCGGGTTTTTACAAACACTCGCCGGTAGCCCTGCTGTTTTTACTCACGGAGCCCTTTCGGGTTTTCATCCGTGCCCATTTTGCTCATGGACGTACCGCTTTTTTATTCTTTTTATTTTTATATTTTTTTTTTACGAGGTCGCGCCCTTTCGGGTTTTCACGAACACTCGCCGGTAGCCCTGCTGTTTTTACTCACGGAGCCCTTTCGGGTTTTCATCCGTGCCCTTTTTTCTTATGGACATACCGTCTTTATTTATTATATTTTTTTTATTTATATATTTTTTTTATTCATCTCGTCAGACTAAGGATGCTGCGGTATTAGTTTAAAGACGTTTCGGTCTGCTATTAGTTTAAGGACATTTCGGTCCGATATTAAGACCGGCTACATGCTTATAAAGTTCGAGCTTAGGAAGATAGCGAGAGGACATAGTCGTCGTCATCTATCATTGACCTCGGCCGTGACTCATTAAGCGTAGTATTTCTTTAGGAAGCGACCATTTATTGGCCTGAAAGGCCTTTCACCATGCATATCCATAAGTAGGTAGGCCCCACCCTGGTAGACCTTATCTATGATGTACGGGCCTTCATAGTTTGGCTCGAATTTTCCCCGCCTGGAGCGATTAGGGATCATAGGCCTTTTGACCACTAGCACGAGTTTGCCTTGGCGGAATATCCTTGGTCGGGTCAATTTTTCATATGAGCGCGTCATCTTTGCTTTGTAAGCTTCCAGATTTTGCTGCGCTATGAGCCGGGTTTCATCAAGAGCGTCAAGCTCTTCAAACCGCAGATGAGCATTTTCTTCATCCGTCATCTCGTAGTGAACTGCCACTCGCAGAGAGGGTAATTCTATTTCGAGGGGGAGTACTGCTTCTGCACCGAACACCAACGCGTAGGGCGTTGTGTTCGTGGCCGTTTTGAATGTAGTTCGATACGCCCAAAGAGCCTCTTGCAGTCTCTCATGCCAGTCTTTCTTATTTCGGGACACCGTTTTCTTTATAATTTTCGTCAAGGTCTTGTTGAAGGCCTCGGCGAGACCGTTAGCTCGTGGATTATAAACTGAGGAATATCTCCAGTCTATGTTATGCTGCTGTGCGAAGCGGCTGATTTTATGACTTCGGTAGGCTGGCCCGTTATCGGAGATGATCCGCCTCGGAGTTCCAAACCGATATATGACGTGCGTTTTGAAGAAATGGAGGATATTCTCTGTCTTCACTTCTCTCAACGGTACTACTTCTGCCCATTTGGAGAAGTAGTCAGTCGTCACCAGGATGAAACGATGTCCCCTAGACTGTAACACCCGAGCCCAATAATACTATTTCTATGGCTAGTTGACTGTTATACATTGCTCATTCCTATTATCCTGATTGTTTGGTGCTTTTTGCAAAATTCTAACCGGTTAAGTCATTTTGGCACATAACAAAATTTAATACCGAAAATGAAATTAAAAATATCCATGTTGGCCTACTCGTCGCCACTAGTCGCGTAGTAGCGTCCGCGGGTCGAGATTCCGTCCCGTTCGGCGAAACGGGCATGTCTGGACGACTACGTGCGCGTGCAAGTGTCCGACTTGGGGGCATGCATTTTAATCATTAAACACCTCTTTTCAAAATTTAGAACCCGCTTAAAATCCTATAATTTGAATTTGGAACATTTGGGCGCAACCCGGGCGCGATTTGGAAATGTTTCATTTAGCGCCAAAAAGGCCCATTTAATTAAATATCATAAAATTAAAATATATACGATTATAATCTTCTTAACTGTTAAATCCTTTAAAATCTTTCAAATCTCCTTTCAAAATTGCGCCTCAGCCAATCACGAGCTCTTAAATCAACTCGTGGGCCCCTTTCCCTCTCTATCTCTCTCCGTCTCTCTCTGTCTCTCTCTATATTCTTTTTCTCTCTCTCTCTAAAATCTTTCTCTCAATCTCTCTCTCTCTCTCTTCCTTTATAATTACGTGCCTCCCCTCCTTCTTCTCCATCACGAGAACCCACCGCGAGAAACCTCTCGCAACCCTAACCCTAGCTCCTCGTGCTTGCGCCGCCGACCTCCCCGCGACCTCGCCGTCGCCGTCCTCGCCTCCTCGGCCTTACCGCACCCTCTTCCTCCTTCCTCCGCTCTCTTCCGCGCCTGCACCCAACCCCGACGACATCACCCGGCCGCAGACCTCGCCGTCGACGCCGCCTCCCGTCACCGACGACGCCTGCGACTCCCTCTCTTCCTCCTCGTCCCGACCTCGTCGTCGCCTTCCTCCTCCCCTCGCCGGACCACCACCAGACCCGAGCCCGACCCTAGCACCAATCTCCGGGTCGCCGGGAAACGCGCCGTCGATCATCGCCGTCATTGCCAGAGCCACCGCCGACACCTCCTCTCTCTCCTGCCACCCAGACCAGACCACTACATCCCTCGTCGCGGCTGCAACAGAACCAGAAACCTTTCAGCCAAGGCTGCCGCCCTCGCCGCATCTCCTGTTCACCGCCGGCGCGCCCATCGCCGTCGGGCCCGTCGTGGTTGCCCCTGGTTCTTCTCTGTAAGCATCACCTTACTTCCTTTGGTGCATAACCCCCTCGCTAGTCGTTTGCCCGCATGTATCGTGTTTGCTAACTTTGTTGTTTTGACTGTTGCCGGATTCCGGCCGTGCCGTCGTTTGGACCCGACGCTCCAGCGAAGTACCCTGGTCCGTGTGGTCCCGCTGTTCGCTGTTGGGACTCGATCCGAAGTCCGTGCACCCGTCTCGTGTTTTCTGCCGACATCGCACCGTGCTTTCCGGTTTGCGAAACCGTCGAGGCAAGATTTCTTGCTACATGCTATGTTAAACTAATTAAATGTTTGACTCACGAACTTGCTATATTAACTAGTATTGCTACTTATCTCATTGGACAAAATATGATGTACATTATAATACTGCCACCTAAATCGTATTTTGCCACCGTAACCTTAATAACAACTACCTGCTAATCATTTTACTATTTAGAGGATAATAGTCGCACACTTATATCTTTATTGTCTGCTATTATTAATATTGCGCTACACTGTGATTATTGCACCCCAAGGGTGCTTGAACCTGTTAATAAGAGAATACAAAGCATCACTGTGTTTACATGGAATAATATTGTTATTTGCTGTTCCTGCTGTTGTTCCTTATTCGTTACTATACCTGTTATCAGCATACATTTGATTGCATCACATATTGACCGATCTTGATACACCTGACACATGTACTGATACACCGGACATGACACCCTGTACATATCAACTCAACCTGTTGAAACGTGACCTGACCTGTTACCTGATTTCATGCCTAATGCCGACAAACCTGACCATTCCTGCTGTCTATCCAGACAGACCTACTTTTACCGATTTTGTGTTGGCATTAGTCCTTGACTATTGAATACCTGACCTGACATACATAACTTGGGGGTATGGGGAAATCAAAGGTGAAACCGACTTGTAACTCAACAGTTCGATACTTGTTCTGATCAGTCTTACGGGCTTGGCCAGTCCGGGAGTGATGATGCTGACATCACTCATCCATCCTACTACCTATTACTGCTTAGCGGCACGTCTCGGATTCAGCCCCGAGGACCTTGACCGTGGTCCCGGGCACGCACGGGATACTATTGAGTTACATCGACGATTCATCAATTGATTTCAAAGACTTTAGAATAGAAAACCTGATAGAACAGTTTAGTTACCCACTGCACATTACCCTGCACTGTTGTTTCATATTATTGCTTTATTCATGTTTATCCCTGCATTGCTTATTACCATGTTTATATTATATTATTTGGTTGATACACGCGCTGACGTCTGGGTTTTGCATGGCCCAGATTCTTTACCACTGTCGCCGACCGAGCAGGAGTACCTCAGCCAGCAGGCTGATTTGTGAGTTCTGTAGTGGTTAGTTCATTTATTGCATTTTATTTCCAGGTGCGATCCCGCATTATGGGACGTACCTTTCTATTATTGTATTGGATCATTTGCTTCCGCACTTGTTTTTCATTGACTCTTATTATTATGGATTTGGACATGTGTTAGATAGTTTATTTATCTTGTTCTTGATATCTCTACAGCCGTAATGTGACTGTGGATGGATACTTCCTACCCACAGGTAGCATGGTTGGCTATGTCACGTGCCCAATCTTGCGTACTCTGGGAAGCGGGGCGTGACATGGTTCTTTTGGTATCAGAGCCATAGGTTAATTGGGTTGATTCTTTGTAGTTGGGTATGGCACCCGATACACGAATCATAATACCCGTGATTAGGAAACATGTCCTGCCACCTTGACCGTTTTACCATCCTTGAATCATTCTTCCGGATCATGTCGACATGCAAACTTACTTTGCATTGTCAACTCGAAAACCTGATTTCTTGTTATCCCTAGGACTTGGGCGACTTGGGTGGAGTTAAGTAATTGCGGCTATGATACCGCGGCATAGCTACAATGCAGTACTCTATTTAAGTATCTTGGAGTTCTAGCCTTGATCTATACTCAGAATCTATTATCATGCTAATGTTGGGTGTTTTGAGTTCAGGACTATGACAGGTAAGAAGTTGAAGACGTACCGGAGGCGTGTGAACGAAGCCGCCGTGCTTGGAGTGATAAGAGGAATACTGGAAATCAAAGAGACAGACTGAGATGATTCAGCAACAGCAGATTCGTTTCAGGAAGGTTTGCAGATCGTTCAGCAGTCTGTAAACAACGATGGAATTAGACCAGTCGAACGAGTAGGGACCGTAGCAGATTTTAGATTTTGGGTCCGTCTACATTTACTGGTTTAAAGGAGCTGTTACCAGCCGAGCAGAGGCTAGTTACACGGAGAATTTGCTGATTGCGGCACAGATCCCATAGGACAAGAGAGTTGTTGTGGTGCGCATTCAGCTAGTGGATTACGCCCGAGAGTGGTAGCTTGTGGAGGAGACCCGCTTGCCCAAGCCGATCAGTTGGGCGAAGTTTTCTAAGAATCCCTGGAGAAATTCTTCCCGAAGACTGCGCGGAGGAAAGGGAAGAAAAGTTCATCGGACTAAGGCAGAATGGAGCAACCGTGGACGCGCATGCAGCAGAATGGACGAGACTCGGTAGTCTCGCTGGACCTTTCGCGGCCAACGATGCAGACAGCAGTTGCGGTAAAGAAGCAGTTCTGTCGGGCCAGTCGAGTTTAGGGCTAGGCCGACAAACAGTGTTCTTGCAGCTATGGAAGTTGATAGTAATGAAGAGCCGGCAGTTGTTCGCGATTTTATGGACGTATTTGAAGATATATCGGGCTTACCGCCGAAGCGAGACGTGGAGTTCGCAATCGACCTTAGTCCTGGTGCAGTGCCATATCAAAATCTTTTATCCGATGGCACCAGTGGAATTGGAAGAAGTTAAGAAACAAGTTGGTGAATTACTTGAGAAGGGATGGAATCGAAGCAGCAACTCGCTTTCGGGAGCTCCAGTTCTTTTAGTAAAGAAGAAGGATGGCACGAGAAAGATGTGCATTGATTATCGAGAATTGAACCGGGTGACTATTAAGAACAAGTACACGATCCCTCGCATTGGAGAACTTTTGAGCAGCTTAGTGGCGCGAGGGTATTCTCGAAATTGGATTTGCGATCAGGATATCATCAGGTCCGAGTAAAAGCAGAAGACATTTGCAAGACGGCGTTTCGAACTCGATATAGACATTTCGAGTATTTGGTAATGCCCTTCGGAGTGACTAATGCGCCAGCAATATTCATGGATTTGATGAACAGGATCTTTTCACCATGCCTGGACCAGTTTATTGTGGTATTCACTGACGATATTCTGGTATACTCGAAGAGTCCGGAGGAGCATGCTGAGCATTTAGAGATCGCACTGCAGACGCTGAGACAGGAGAAATTATTCGCGAAGATGAGTAAGTGCGAATTCTGGCTGGAAGAAGTGAAGTTTCTAGGGCATGTCGTGTCGGGCGATGGAATCGCCGTCGATCCCGAAAAGATTGCAGCAGTTCGAGATTGGCCTATTCCAAAGAATGTTGCGGAGATAAGGCCTACTCCCGATTTGATCATTGGCGCACTTTGTTTGTGCTTTTTCATGGAAGATGCTCCATCGAAATAAAGCTCCCAACGGGTATTACCACTGTCGATTGCGTCAAACGCATGTTTGCCTGGCAAATCGCACTTTAGGGGAGAATCGGCAGGTATCGGGTGCTCAGCAAGGAAGTCGGCGATGGCCTGGCTTTTCACTGCCTTGAGAGGTCGGTACGTTATCGAGAACTCCATTAAGAGCAGGGCCCATTTAGCGAGTCGTCCCGTCAATATGGCCTTTGACATTAGATATTTGAGAGGGTCCACCTTTGAAATGAGATGGACTTCATGTGCTAATGCGTAATGTCTAAGCTTTGTTATTGCGAAGATCAACGCTAAGCAGTGTTTTTCAATGGGGGAGTAGTTGCTTTCTGCCCCCAGCAGAACTCGACTTAAGTAGTAGAGTGCTCTTTCTTTTCCCTGGTCATTCTCCTGCGCCCATAACGTGCCTAAAGAACCTTCGAGGGCAGTTGTATAAAGGATGAGAGGTTTCCCCTTAACCGGAGCAGCCAAGACTGGAGGGTTTTGCAGGTACTGCTTAATCTCGTCCAGTGCGCCTTGGCATTTGTGATCCCAAACGAACGGGGTTCCCTTCTTCATCAGGTGGCTGTAAGGACGGCACTTTCCTGAAAGATTAGCTATAAACCGCCGAATGTACGCGAGCTTTCCTTGGAGAGATCGCAGCTGCTTAAGGGTTCTTGGCGAAGGCATTTCCATAATCGCCCTGATTTTGGACGGATCTATTTCGATACCTCGGTGTCGAACGATGAATCCCAGGAATTTGCCCGAGGAAACCCCGAATGCACACTTAAGAGGGTTCATCTTCAAATTGTATTGTCGAAGGCGTCGAAATACAGTCTTTAGATGCTCGAGATGTTCCTCGTATGATTTGCTTTTAACAACGAGGTCGTCGATATAGCATTCGACGATCTCGTGTATAAGGTCATCGAAGATCTTCGTCATGGCCCTTTGGTAGGTGGCACCGGCGTTCTTTAAACCGAAGGGCATCACCTTGTAACAGAATATTCCCAAAGGAGTCCGGAAAGCCGTATGTTTCTGGTCTTCAGGATGCATTTTTATTTGATTATACCCTGATGAGCCGTCCATGAACGAGAAAATCTCATGCGTGGACGTATTGTCTATCATCAGTTCGGTGACTAGTACTGGGAAATTATCCTTCGGGCAGGCTTTGTTGAGATCCCGAAAGTCCACGCATATGCGCACCGTTCCATTTTTCTTCATCACTGGGACGATATTAGCAATCCATTCAGGGTATTGAACCTCCTGGATAAAGCCGGAGTCTATCAGCTTTTTGACTTCAGCGTTGATGCTCATCTCGAGCTCAAGCCGCATTCTTCTCGGCGCTTGTTTAACTGGCTTGACACCCGGGGATATCGCCAGTCTATGTACAGCAACTTCTGGATCAAGTCCTGGCATCTCGGAATAGTTCCATGCGAAGCAATCTTTATGCTGTACAAGGACGTCCTTTAACGCAGCCACCTTCTCTTCAGACAACAGCTCGCTGACAAATGTCGGTCGCGGATCGTTTACCGTCCCCAACTCAATTTTCTTAAGGTTATCTGCAGTGGTATGGATTCCATCCTCCAGCTCTTTTGGCGCTGGTGGGAATTCTGAGATTATCTCGTCGCTGCTGTTTTCGAAGCACCAAGGGAGCTCATCTATGTCCTCGGGCTTTTCTTTTAATATTGTAATCATGTGACAGGTGCGAATTCGCTTCCAATCCCAATGTGGAACCGGTTTTTCTTTCGTGGCCTTGGGCTCGTGCTTCTGAGGCGGCGTTACCTTCCAATTGTCAGACAGAGCGAACTTGCCGAGTTGGTACTGATCTTCGACCCAATTCTTAAAGGTGAAGCAGTCTTCGAGCGGGTGCCCTATTACTCGATGGTAAGAGCAATAGTTTGGGTCAGAGACTTCGCCTGCCTGTTCGGGGTTTTTGGACTCCGGCAGTGTAAGTATTTGATGCTTTAGGGCAAGATCAAGTATCTTCTTCGTCTTTTCCCGAGGGAACGAGTACGCTCGACCCATTTTCTTCATGACGGATAGATCAATAACGCTCGACTCCCGTTTGCGTGGCTTCTTAGCCCTGCTTTGTTGTTGTTGAGCGCCTTTTTGGCCTTTCGACTTATTTCTGCTTTTGAGCTGAGCCTTCTTTATAACAGGTTGACAAGGAGCGGCATTTTCATCCTTTACGGCCTGTTGGAGAAGGCGTTGCGTCTTGGCTTTCTCATAAATGGCCGTCTCACGGTTGTGATCATCTCGGACTTTTTGATCAGCTTTCTTTATAAGTCTGTCCATTTGTTCCTCGAACGACGGACTGGGCTCTTTTGCATCTGGAACTTTCACTGGCTTAGGATTAGCGTCCTCCCATTGAGCATCCGCTTCTTCATCAAGGTCATACACGACGTAGCAGCCGGGTAGTAACTCTCGTTTCTTTGACCGGATGTATCCAAGCCCTCTTGTTTCCATTCTCCCGTTAGGCAGTTTGCGTTGAGTCCTGGGAACGTTCCAGACCCTGTCATAGAATTTGGCCTCTCTAACGGTCTGTTTGAAGGATATCCCCTGGCGTTTCAGCAGCTTCTTCAAACCCTCTGTATAATATCTGGGAAGACGGATAGGCTGAAGCCTGTCGAGCGCAGGATCCGCGCCATGCCAGATTTCTTTTTTCACCTTGGTTTCTTCAGAGCGGTAAAACAGAATTGCTTTCTCGTTTTCTCGCCTGGGAGGGATATAGAATGTCCGTAGCTCTTCTACACTGTAGATATTAAGTGCATCCAGTTCTTTATGATGTTTAGGCGGCACCATGGCGACTTGCAGACTTTGCTCTTCATCAGCGGAAGCTTGTATTGAAAGTCGAGCAGAGAATACGACATGGACCTCATCCTCCGAATCGCTGCCAAAGATCAATGTAGGAGCCGGTGGTCCCGGCTTGTTGTGTTGGGGCGGACCCGAATAAACTATCTCCTCTTCCTCCTCAGTATCACTGCCGAAGACAGGGATGGTGGCATTAGTTTTATTCTCCGGTTTGTGACACTTCTCCGTGTCTTCAAAATCCGGCAAGAAGTATTTGGCATCTTCGTATTTGCGGACCTCGTTCACAGAGAACGGGTTCAGTTCTCCCGTCACGGTATACTCGAAACCATCCTTAAAATACTTCATACACTGATGTTGTGTAGAAAGGATGATGTTGTACTCGTGTAACCATGGTCGGCCGAGCAAAGCGTTGTAGCATGTCTTGGCGTCTATGACGTGGAACTTAATGTCCGTGACGAGTAGCCCGAAGCGTAGCGTCAGTATCACAGATCCAAGAGTCTTTGACAATTGGGAGTCGAACCCGGAGATGGTGATCTTGTCCCGAGCAAGGTGCCGGACGCTCTTGCAGATTTCCTTCAACACCCGTACGTTGAGTAGGTTAACAGACGACCCGTTATCGATCAGGATTTTGCCTATCTTTATATCATGGCAGTATCCCGAGACATAGAGAGGGCGATTGTGTTCGCACGTCCCAAGTAGAAGGTCTTCATCGCCAAAAGTAACATCAGCCGTGCGCACTTCCTCTAATTCATCCTTCATCTTTTCCTCGGCCAGGCATGCTTGGAATTGTTCCGGGTCTTGGAGCGCCTTAATCAACGAATCTCTCGCCTCTTTTGATAGCAAAAGGGCGTCAAGAATGCTGAGCTGTGAGGGCAGCTTCCTCAGATGTGCCAAGACGTTGTAATCCACCTTATTCTTTTTTGGTGGGTCTTTGGCAGCTAGCTCTTCCACCACTTGGTCATCTAAGATGATATCTTCAGAGACCTTTTCTTTCCCTTTATCTTTCCTGTTCGAGAGTCCGAGGTTCTTTTCGGGCAGCGTGCGATTACGTAGCCGGATATTTTCGCAAACCTTTGGTTCTTCTTCTGTTCTCGAAGCGGACTCTTTAAAAAGAAGGGGAAGTTCCAGTTCTTCATCAGAATCACTCCCGAATGTGGGCACTTGTGATCTACCGGTGTTAACCATGCAACAATCGCCAGCAGTTCTTTTAAGCCTTTCGGTCATATTTCTTTGCTCTCGACGAGCTTTACGCTTTTCCCGCTTAAAGTGTTGTCGGTGAGCAACGTATCCTCGCCACCATCTATCGAAAGCTTTGCACTCTTGAGTGGGGTGCGAAATCTTTTGATGATATAAGCAATAAGACGGGTGCATTTTCGCTTCACCGGTAATTTCTTCTTTGGAGGATGGCAGCTTCATGCCCATTGATATGGCCTTAGCAAACTTCTTTCTCATCTTGAATTGGCTTTTGTCGGTAGCGGAGGTGTTTAGCTCCACCGGGATCGTCTCAGCTCCTTCATCAAGTCGCTGGCGCTTGGCCCTTCCAAATATAGCCGCCTCGCGCTCCCGATTAGCTTTACTTTTCAACCGAGCTTCATTAAGGAATGCGTCGATTATTTCCTCTGGTGGCCCCAGAACTTTTGGTTCAGGATCTGCCCCCAGCTTTTCGGTGCAAGGAGTCTCCTCATCGTTCGTGATCAAATGGGAAATCATATGATAGCTCACCACATATTCCTCGGATTCATCCGATGAACTTTCTCCCTCATCTTCTTCTTGAAAGACGTGATTGAGGAGCTCTTGGAGCATAATGGGAGTCCGTGCCTTTTGGTTGTATTCTTCCAACGCGTCAATTTGCCTTTGTAAGTCCGTGTGTTTGCCGCCAGGCTTCACGGGCTTCTTAGATTTCTTCTTCTTCTTTTTCAAAGATTTTGACGGCTGGATGCATGTGCTTGAACCGCCACCATCGGTCCTTAGAGTTGGACGTGGCTTCAACATCCCTTCAATGACCTGCGGTTCCAACGGATTCTTCCACTTGACCGCTGGACATGTCTGAAGATCGTTTAGCAACCTCTTTGTCTTGGCTGATAATACGACCTCCCAAGGAGCTTCTTCAATGACGGAGCATGTTGCCCCCGGCGTATTCGTCCCCTTAGAGGTGTGGGGCTGCGGGGGATTCACCTTCCATTTGTCAGATAACGCGAACTTGCCCTGTCGGTACTGGTTTTCAAGCCAATTTTTGAAAACGTAGCAATCTTCGATCGGATGGCCTAGTACTCGATGATAAGGACAGTAGTTGAGCTCGTTGACGTCACTTGGTTGCAACGGACGTTTTGGATCCGGCAAATTTATGAGTCTGTTGCGCAACGCCAGCTCGAATAACCTCCTCGTTTTATCATGGGGAAAGGAATAAGGACGTCCCATCCTATCCTCAAGGGGCACGTACGATCGCATATTATTTTGACGAGCAACCGGTTTCGAGTCGCTCAGTTGTTGTTGAGCATTAGCGACGACGATCGCTTTTCCCTTCCCTTTGTCATTTCGGGTGTCTGGCCTTGGAAGAGGGGGTTTATGGCCCATTTGATCCATTTGCGCTAGTTTGTCAATCAAGGCCTGGAAGGTAGTCGGCTTGAAAAACATCATAAACTGCGAGATGGTTGCTTGTGGATCGAGGGTTCCCACAAACATACCCACCGCGGGAGCTTCTTCAATGCGCTGCTCACACTTTGACCATAAGTTCCGCCATCGTATAGCGTACTGAACCCACGTCTCGTCGGGTTTTACCCTGGCGTTAATCAGTACTGTCATCGGGGTACGTTCACTGGCGCTTGCAAAACGCTGAGTAAACAACAGCTCCATCTCCGCAAAGGTTTTAATAGAGTCGTTCGGGAGCTCAGAGTACCATTCAAACGCCGTATCTGATAAGCTTCCAACAAACTGGCGAAGCAACAGCTTGTCGTCACCGCCGGTGTTGCCGCAGAGTGCCCTGAACTGGGCAACATGCTGGTGAGGATTGCCCGTCCCTTTGTAGACATGGAACTTGGGAATTGTGTAACCGAGTGGGTACTTGATTTGATCGTACCAACTCGGATATGGTCTCCCCGTTTTCATGACCTGGCCGGCTGTTTCGGTTGCATGATGAACCCGTATTTGCTGGGCAATGTATTCATCCAAATTAGCTTTGGAGATTGTATCCTCTTTAGCTGTGGACAGAACTGGTGGAGGATTCGACGTCTCTCCCCTATCGTCTTCAAGAATGATGGGGGAATCTTCAGCAGGTGGATCTTGTTGAATCATCATACCCACCATATCCTGGAACAGGAGGGCCATCTTCTTTATGTTGGCTGCCTGCTCTACAGCTTCTTTATCTTTCTTCTCAAGTACGCGTCGAAGGAATTCGGCGTCCGTTTCTTGTTCTTGACGCTCGTCTGAGGATGTTTCAGGGGTTTCTTTTGGCCCTGTAAGCGCGGCCATAGCGTTCATCATTTCTTGGAGCTTCTGCTGCTGCTCCTGAGCTTTGGTCACTGACCTCGTATGCGGTCTATGACCTGTTGATATGCGGCTATCTTCTTTTCCTGATGCCATGTAAACCGTATGAACTGTCATGCCCCCTGACTTGGGGCGTTTAGGTTCACCATTTTTAACTTTTGCCGCTGACGCGGGAGTTTTCTTTGGCCTCCTTCTTTTGTGGGCCGTTGAAGTTGAAGGAACTGTTGAAGGAGGCGGCCTTGCAGCTGCTGTCCCCTGCTGTTTAATAGGATGGTCTTTTTCTTTTTGCACTTTTGCCTTCTTTTGCCGACGAGAGTGATCTGGGTCGATCACTGAGTCTTGAACCCTTCGCCAAACCTTATAAATTCTTGAGGACAGTCGTTGAGGGGGCTGTTCTTGCTTCGTTTCTGGAGCTCTCTCTGCAGGTGGAGGAGATCTCTTCAGTGTAGCGGTTGTAGAGTTCTTCCGTACCCTTCTCAGCAGTTCAAAGCTGTTCTCGGTTGGAACAGCAGCGTCGACTTCCACCACTGGAGCCGGTGGAGTTAGCCCTGAGGGGGAGTTGCCCCCTGCCTTCCTCACTCGTTTCCAATGGCGACGTTGAGCATGACGAGCCGTTGGGACTGGCTCGGAGATTGAGACATCTTCTTTTTGCCCCCTGTCTGAATGAGGCGCCGCCGGTGTTAACCTCTTAAAGACTGAGGTTGTCTTTTGAGGGGTGATATTCAACCTGTCGAAGACGGATCCTTGAGCGGGGGCAGGAGCAGGAATCGTCAGCCTTGAAAAGACTGACTCTTTGACAGGGGAAGTCGCCTTTAGAACTTTTGAAGCAGCAGCTGTTGCCTTCCTCGGGACAGCCAATTTAGAGTTCTGATTTAGCCTGGTGAAAACAGAGGCTGTTGGTTTGGTAGTGGGCGACCCGTTGACAGGGGTCGTCGTAGCAGTGAGCCGGTCGAAGACCGACTTCTTGTTCACTTCCGGTGCAGGTATTGGCATAGGGAAGCTTGTAGGTGGGATCATGGTCCCAAAGAACAGACCAGTGGTGGCTTGGGTCACCTGATCTACCGGCAGAGTGAGAAAGGAAGCCGCTTGGGGCCCATATGCTACACCTCCCGGTGAGGTGGAGCGTCCGTTGCAGTGGCATTTCGAGCAGTTGGTGCAGTTAAATGCCATTGAATCTTGAGTTCTGCGCCAGGCAAAAGACCAAATCTTAGTAACTTGAAATCCGAAGGCAACCATTAACAAACCGCGATTGGTTCGCGAAGACGACATACGAAGCATGGAGTGGAAAGAGGAAAAGGTCCCACCGGGCGTGCCAGAATCTGTTCCCCTCCGAACGGCGGCCGACGACGTTAGGGCGTCTTTGCCTGAGGTTCGGGGCAGATACTATTTGGTTTTATCCGTCCACCTCTCCGAAGATGCCAAGTTGATTTATGGCACCGTGTATCGGAGGTTTAGACGGATGCGGCCGATGTAGCAGATTTCGTCAGATTCCCCCTCAGGGTGAGGGGTTTTTGATTGTGGGGACGCTCTTCCCTGCAGGCGCAAGCCCCTGCAGTTAATTACGCTACCGCATCGCGGTAACAACTTTCTCCTTCTCCAGAATTTCACTTCGTGTCGTGGGTGTTTATTTTGTTTGTGGTTGCCCGTGGATTGTATATGGAGACTGAGTAATACCGTCGCCCGTAGGACGTGGATTAGTCCAAATCCGTATTTACTTAGATTTGGGTTTGATGTTTTAGTTTAAGGATACGTTAGCCTCGTTGAGGCTAAGATCAACTTAAACATGATTTATTTAATATATGGCCATCGGGACTCGTCACCTCTCTGACGTCGTTGAAGGATTACAACGATAAGTGTCAGAGGAGGTCAGAGATGTACCCTCGAACCGAAATTGATTTAGGGTTTTATAGTCCATTTGAATGTTTAAGGATACGTTAGCCGTATTTAAGGCTAAGATCAACTTAAACGGGACCGTTTAGATCCGGCAAAAGAGCATTTGGGAGCTCTATTGTTCCAGTTTAGAGACGTAGTAGTCCATGTTCCAGTTTAGGGACGTAGTGGTCCACCATTAGTTTAGGGACGTTTCGGTCCAACATTAGTTTAAGGACGTTTCGGTCCGATATTAGTTTAAGGACGTTCCGGTCCATCGCCAGTTTAAGGACATTGTGGTCCATCATTAGTTTAAGGACGTTTCGGTCCAATGTTAGTTTAGGGACGTTTCGGTCCGATATTAGTTTAGGGACGTTTCGGTCCAATATTCCTATTTTGGGGGCGGATATTGGTTTAAGGACGCATAAGTCCATGAGTTTAAGGACCCCACAGTCCGTATTAATGTGTGGTTGTCAGGACCCGTCACCTCTCTGACTACGTTGAAGGATTACAACGACAAATATCAGAGGAGTTCAGAGATGTACCCTTGAACCAAAGTTGGTTGAGAGATCTATAGTCCAATTTGGGACTAAAGTTTGTTTGAAGGTTTGATTTAAGGACACGTTAGCCATATTTGAGGCTAAGATCAACTTAATCGTTTGTTAAGGATACGTTAGTCCAATTTGAGACTAAGATCGACTTAACGGGATCGTTTAGATCCGACAAAAAAGCATTTGGGCTCTATTGTGCCAGTTTAGGGACATGGTGGTCCATGTTCCAGTTTAGGGACGTGGTGGTCCACCATTAGTTTAGGGACGTTTCGGTCCGACATTAGTTTAGGGACGTTTCGGTCCGATATTAGTTTAAGGACGTTTCGGTCCACGAGTTTAAGGACCCCGCAGTCCGTATCGATGTGTGGTCGTTGGGACCCGTCACCTCTTTGACGTCGTTGAGGAATTACAACGACGGATGTCAAAGGAGTTCGGAGATGTACCCTCGAACCGGATGTAAATTGATTTAGGAGAGCAATTTTGCTCAATCAATTTAATTTAAGGACTTATGGCCAAAATTGGGCTAAGTCCAGTTGAAATGTTCAACATTTTATTTGCTTCTGCATTGCATTTCTTTTTACTTTTATTTGGGCTTTGCCCAGAAAGGATGCAGAGCATCAATTTGTTTTGGGCTTTGCCCTTTATAAATGATGCAGAGCATCAATTTCATTTGGGCTCTGCCCTTTTATTGCTTTGCAATTTATTTTGTCCTGTTAGGTCTTTTTGACTTGGGTCTGGCCCTTCAAATAATGCATTGCATTTGTGCAAAGCACTAAGAATCTTTGTAGATTCAAGAACAGAAGTGCAAAGCACTTTTTGATCCCTTGATCTAAATTTGGATCAAAGAAAAACAAGTTTTTCCTTGTTTCAGAGAACCAAAGGTTCATAGCAAGTGCAAGGCACTATTTTTTTTTTTTTTTATTTCTTTATTATTTTTTTATTGAAGATCAATGATCTTGTTCTTAGATCAATGATCTGTTCATAAGAGAATTTTATCTTCTTTTTGAAGGTTTTTACTTTTTTTTTATGTTCTTGAGGAGTTTCCAAGAGTTCTTTTCTTTTTTTTTAGGAAGATGTTCCTTCTTTTGAAATGGGGTCTGGGGTCCTTTTTATAATGCCCATTAATTAGTTAAATTTGTTAAAGAGATCTTTTTCTGAGTGATTTCGGGGAATTTTCCCCACCGTTGGATTTTTGATCCAAAGGCCCCTGTTTTACAGAGGAAAATCTTCTTGTTTTAACAAGAACAGAAAAGATTCCCTTAAATCTTCATTCTGTTTTTTTTTGCGCAACTCCCCAGCTGCGCAGACACGTGTTGCGCAGCGCAGCGCTTGCGCAGCTGTGCTTGCGCAGCTGTGCAGACACGTGTCGCGCGGAGCGGCGCAGCGCAGCACCGATTGCGCAGCTGCGCAGACACGTGTCGCGCGGCGCGGCGCTTGCGCAGCAGCGATTGCGCAGCTGCGCAGACACGTGTCGCTCGGCGCGGCGCTTGCGCAACTGTGCTTGCGCAGTTGCGTTTGCGCAATTGCGCAGACACGTGTCGCGCAGTGCAGCGCCTGCGAAACTGCGCAGACACGTGTCGCGCAGTGCAGTGCTTGCGCAACTGAACGTTGCATCTTTTTACTTTTTGTTTTTTAAGAGAGCCTTGCTCTGATTGGACACTGCCTCGGGCGTTGCGTTGACGTATCAATTTCTGACACGTGGCGCATTGCGCGCAACGCACGGAATTTGAAGCGTTGCTTCAAAAAATTTGAATTTTAAAATTCAAACAGTGCCTTGCTCTGATTGGGGGAACAGTGATCACAAAACAGTATTTGTTAACATGTTAAGATAAAGTGAAACCAGATAGTATACTATCATATCGAGCAAGAAAGTCCTCTCTATATATATCCAAGCATCCACTATAATATATATCATATGTACAACAATGGCCTCTATGGCATATACATAACTAACAATCTCCCACTTGCACTAAGGCCAGCTGTTGTAGTATCTCATACCCAACATCCTGAAGAGTCTCTCAAATTATATCTGAGGAATGGCCTTTGTGAGTGGATCCACAGTATTGTCCTTCGTATCAACTCTCCTAACCTCGATCTTCTGGGGATCAACTATCTCCCGGATCAGGTGGTACCGCCTCAGAATATGTCTGGACTTCTGATGGGACCTGGGTTCCTTGGCCAAAGCCACAGCTCCATTGTTATCACAATACATAGGTATTGGATACTCAATGGACGGAACCACACCAAGTTCAGTGATGAACTTCATTATCCAGACAGACTCTTTGGCAGCATCGTTGGCAGCGATGTATTCAGCCTCCATCGTTGAGTCTGCCATGGTTTCCTGTTTGGAACTCTTCAAACACACCGCCCCTCCATTGAGGGTCAAGAAAAATCCCGAGTGCGACTTAGAGTCGTCCTTATCACTCTGGAAGCTCGAATCGGTAAAGGACTCCACCCGGAGTTCTCCGTTACCATACACCAAGAACATGTCTTTAGTCCTTCTCAGGTACTTGAGAATGTTCTTTACAGCTGTCCAATGATTCTCTCCAGAATCTACTTGATACCTACTCACTATACTTAGTGAGTATGCTATATCGGGTCTGGTACACAGTATCGCGTACATGATAGAGCCTACTGCCGAAGCATAGGGTATCCCTTGCATGCGAGCTCTTTCCAAATCAGTCTTGGGAGACATCTCTTTGGAGAGAGTGAGTCCAGAGATCGTGGGTAAATTCCCACGCTTGGATTCTTCCATACTAAACCTCTTTAGTATGGTGTCAATGTACCTGGATTGGAACAATCCCAGTATCCGTCTAGATCTATCTCTATAGATCTTAATTCCCAAAATGCAGGAGGCATCACCTAGATCTTTCATTGAGAATCTATGTGATAAGAAGAGCTTGACCAAGTGTAGCATAGGAATAAAATTTCCTATCAAGAGTATGTCATCTACGTACAATACGAGGAAGACAACCTTACTCTCTGCCACCTTCTTGTATATACAAGGTTCATCTATATTTTTGATGAAGTCAAACTCGTTGACTACCACATCAAAACATATATTCCAATTCCGCGATGCCTGCTTTAACCCGTAGATAGATTTAAGCAGCTTGCACACCTTTCCGTTGCTCCCACTGTCTACGAAGCCCTTTGGTTGAGTCATGTACACGCACTCTTCCAAATCACCATTTAGAAAGGCAGTCTTAACATCCATTTGCCAGATTTCGTAGTCATGGTATGCAGCAATGGCAAATAAGATCTGGATGGACTTAAGCATAGCCACTGGAGAAAAGGTTTCGTCATAATCCGCACCTGGTCGTTGACGAAAATCCATTGCAACAAGTCTAGTTTTGAAAGTCTCAACTCTTCCATCTACACCAAGTTTCTTCTTAAAGATCCATTTGCTCCCAATGGGTTTTACCCCTTCAGGAGCAATTTCCAAAGTCCATACTTTGTTGGTGTACATGGATTCCATCTCAGATCGCATTGCATCCAGCCATTTCACAGAGTCCCCACTCGTGATGGCCTGCTCGAAGCTAGTTGGGTCATCATCTTCCATGATACAATCCTCACTCCCACCATCGAAGAGAAAACCGTAGTATCTCTCAGGTGGATGAGGAACCGTACTAGATCGGCGGAGAGGCGGGGGTTCGTCGGGAACTACTGAATCCTCTGGTTCGACTAAATCTTCAGTTGTAGTTTGTGGTACTGGAACTTCTTCCAGCTCTACCTCATTGCCACTAATTTCATTTGCAAGAAATTCATTTTCCAAAAAGGTGGCATGTTGAGCAACAAACACCTTTTTCTCTTCACTGTGGTAGAAAAATTATCCATAAGAATTCTTTGGATATCTTACAAACTTGCAGAGAACAGATCGTGCCTCGAGTTTGTCCGGATTTTGCCTTTTGACATAGGCCGGACAACCCCATATCTTAACTCGTTTAAGATAAGGTCTTTTCCCACTCCATATCTCATATGGTGTGGTAGGTACAGATTTAGATGGAACTTGATTCAATAGGTATGCAGCTGTCTCAAGCGCATAACCCTAGAAGGAAATAGGTAACTCAGCAGTACTCATCATAGAGCGCACCATATCTAATAGGGTGCGATTCCTCCGCTCCGATACATCGTTGTGCTGTGGTGTATAGGGAGGAGTAAGCTGAGAGAGAATCCCATTCTCTTTTAGATAGTCCAGGAACTCATTGCTTAAGTATTCCCCTCCTCGATCAGATCGAAAGATCTTAATACTTTTACCCGTTTGGTTCTCCACTTCGTTCTTATATTCTCTGAATTTCTCAAAAGTTTCAGACTTGTGTTTCAATAGGAACACATGTCCGTATCTTGAGAGATCGTCAGTGAATGTAATGAAGTACGAGGAACCATTCCTGGCATGTGTAGACATGGGACCGCATACACCACTATGTATCAGTCCCAAGAGTTCTGTAACTCTTTCTCCGTATCCACTAAACGGAGTTTTGATCATTTTGCCTTTGAGACATGAATGGCAAGTTTCATAAGATGATAATTCGAACGTATTTAAATAACCATCTTTATGTAACTTAGCAAGTCGTGCCGCATTGATATGACCAAGTCTACAATGCTACAAGAAGGATTCGTTCATTTCTAAACTTTTCCTCTTGTGTGTGTTCTGTATATTAAGAACTATGTTTTTATTTAGAACGTATATGCCATTATTTAACGAGCCTGATCCAATCAACTTTTGATTTAGGAAGATATTCATAACATTATCCTGTATTACAAAATTATATCCTTCTTTACTTAATAAAGAAACTGATATAATGTTGCATATCATGTTCGGTATATAATAGTATTCGTTCAGAATTAATGTATTACCACTTGGTAATACAAGGTGATATTCGTCAACTGTTTTGGCTGCAACATTTGCACCATTCCCTACTCTTACGGAATGATCACTCATTCCCAGTTCTCTACCTTTCTTTAGCGCATGCAATATATTGCATATGTGGGATCCTGATCCGGTATCTAATGCCCGGAACGTAGAGTGAACTGAGAAATAGTTCTCGGTAACTAACACATCCGAAGAAAATACATCAACATGTTTATTCTTCGTTTGGGCGGCATGTGAATTCTGGTATTCCCCTATTTCCTGTTCAGTTTTATAACAATTATAAGAAAGAACGGAACCAACGTTCCCCTGCTCAGTATAACAAACGGGTTCGGTTAATACGTCCATATTATTATCTTGATTAAGGCCTGACATGGTCGCTACCTGGAGAGAGAGAGAAGAAAAAACACTTTAGCGTGCGTTCATTTCAAGATTAGATTGGTTATTATCTTATCTAATCGGATGGCTCTTACTGTTTTAATTAAATCTTCCTTCAAACCCTAAAATGTTAGATTAGCCGGGATTTATTACACCCTACAAGTTCGCCAATCTTTCAGCCAGATCAGTGTTGGTACTTTGAGGGAGGTTCTCCGTGCTTTCGCACGGACCTAATTAAAATAAAGCTCGTTTTCCCAGAGGCTTAACCCCGTAAACACCTTTCTAGACACCTACTTGATCGGCTAATTTGTCATGTGTAAAACTCTCCCAGGAGTAACTCTTACTCGCAGTGGGTATCGGGATCCTTCTATCTTATAGTAGGTATGCAATCTCATTGCAAATTTCAACATTTAAAATTCCCGATAATATTCTGCCCCTAGGATCTATGACCTTGACAAGGTCAACAAACCATAAATCGCAAGTCAAGTTCAACCCGTCATTTCCCGATTGAATTAAACCCACCCGCATGACCCTTGACAAGGTCAACAAGGCCGTACGAATACCCTAATCCAATCACATCTCATGTTTTAGCAGATAAACACTAATTAGCTACCGTACACTACGCCTTGACAAGGTAAACAAACGCAGCACGAATACTAAGTAGGATTTATCTGAAATGACGGAGGGCTACGACAGGTTTTTCGGAAAACCTTTTGCGTAATGAACTTGATATCGTTGTAGAAATAAGTGATTTTAAAAAAGAGTGTTTTTGAGGCTTTTCTAGTTTCTCTAAAGAGGTCACTCCCGATAAAGGGATCTCGGCTCTTTTCTCATCGAATAAGGTGCAGGATATTTCATAAATACCGCTGTGAAAAGCAAGAACTATAGAAGCGATCAAAACTTAACCGTGAGTTTGTAGCATCTACCAGTTTTGCTAAAGAGGTCACTCCCGGTGAAGGGATCTCGGCTCTTTCCTTATCGAATAAGGTGCTGGATATTCTTCAAGGAATACCGCTATGCAAAGCAAAAACTGTAGCTACCCTTTTTGAAAATTTGATTCTATAACATCTTTTTAGATTTCTTTTCTTTTATTAATCTCATTAATAAAACCCATCATTTAAGCTTCCTAAGCATGACAGAAGAAACGAAAGCAGCAATATTTATATATCAACATATAGTATAAGCATTCGTCTCAGGCAGTAATATGATCTCATCACAAAACATTGCAGCAGAAGTCAACATATGAAATATTGGATATACTAGGACATCCGTGTTTTATTTTGAGCCTATGTAAAACACGGATTCCACAGTCGCGATGAATAGCCAAACCCACATCCCTAGACCCCTACGAGAGCGGCAAGTAACCCTGCCAATTCTAGGGTTAGGAGACCTGGTCTCGACTCCTCGAGACGGCCTCTCACTGGACCCTAGAACCCGGTTACTTGTGCTCTCCTCCTTGGGTCTATCCTAATGCGGAAAAGTAAATAATATACAATGGTGACATCATCCTCAACCCGGAAGTGCCCCAATAAAAGAATATTACATACAAATGAATTTTATATGAATGAAAAAGAAAACTCTCATCTCACATAAAACCCCCGGCTATTCAATACACAACGATCCAAAATAATATATCACAGCAACACATAAACATCACAGATAACTAGGCGAAGTTAGATAATTCGACAGACAGAACGAATTCCCAAAATACCCCAGTGAGCTCAACACATGAGAAGAAAATAAAAAATTCCCAGTAGCATGCCCCAGCACCTATGGAACGTCGCTGAAGTGCTCGTCCCAAGCCTCCACAGTGGCGCCGTGGAACCGCCGCCAAAAGCAGGTTTTGGCCGCGGTTACGCGGTCACTGTAGCGAGTTAGGGACTCTTTCTTCAGGTGGGTCCATAAAATTCCCTGCATGATTTCTGAGTATTTTTAATATGAAAAATTTCAACGTTTGAAAAAATTTCCAGCAAGGGGTCAATTCTCGGTGTTTCGGGATTCGATTGGACTTCTAACTTCATCTAGACAACGCCTAATGCTCTAGCTTGGATCTGATACCACTATAGGGTTAGCTTAACACCTTAGCAAGGTTTTTGCAAGCATCAAACATGCTTCTTTAAAATTTTTGGGGTGCTAAACAAACCCTAACCAAGATCTTAACTAGAGAATTAGGGTTAACATTGCATGTAAACAACTTTACATCTAAGAGAGAGGGATTACAACCTTTGTAGTCCGTTCTTTCGCTCCATAAGCTCCGAGTAGTAGTCCCTTTGCTGCGATCCATGATCTCCCGGACTCAAGAGAGGCTCCACAAGTCGAATGATCCATTCTTGCTTGAAGTCTTCCTTTTCGAAAATGATCTACCTTGAAGAATCTCAAGATCAAGTTTTCACTTCTCTAATCACGTGTTAGTGAAGTGAACACCCTAATCTAAGTGGCTAGAATAGATGAGGATGATGAAGTAGGAATTTTGCTCTCTTTTGTTTTCATTTTCTCACTTTAAATCATCACTTCACAAAAAGCTAGAAAGTTTTTTTCTAGGAGGAAGAAGAAGAAAGCTTTTGTGATAAATAATGAATTATTATTATGGTTACAAATGACAACCATGAGTTGATAAATGAAGGCCTTAACTCTTGTAGAGAATAAACTAGAGTTAAGGGTTTGGGTTGGGTTAACAAAATATCTTCACAAAATATCAAGCTAGAAAACAAAAAGGAAAGCTTCATGAAGCTTCATGAAAAAGCTAACCCAAAAACTAACCCAAATCCAAAACCTAACTTTGTTTAAACTTAACAACCATGTTGCATTTGTAACCCTAACTTGTTACAATATTATATATCACATATACAATATATTTTGTAACAAAAGAAAATAATACAATTAACATATATCGCATATACATCAATATATTACCCAGTGAGAAAATGAATCAATAAAGCGAGCTTATATTAGTTAACGTAATGTAATATATCACATATATAATTATACATTAAATTATTGAATCAACTCTTGATCCGACAATCCCGCTATATTGCATATAACCGACTAATATAACATGTACCAATTCATCGAATCAACACTTGATCCGATGACCCGACCATATGAAATATACCTGGCCGATATCTCATATCGCGAGAATAGAATACGGTATCTCATATCGTATTGTTCTCGGTCCCGCACATATCACATATATGCTCCTACTCCGTTTTGCCTGAGCCAGGAAACCTCTGTGTAGGACTTTAAATAATCGTCAATACGCCGGCAGCAGGTGATGATCATATCAAACACCCACAAGCTGCAAGCGTTCAGCTAAATGTAACAGCCACCCGTGTATTGAGCAATCAGAAGATCAACAAGTAAGCCTGTACATTCTCCAGCAAATCCAATCAGTAACACTCCCGTACAGTCCGATCTCTTCGTCTGATATGTTGCATATCTAGTTTAGGGGTGGTAAACGTCAGACCCCAGTAACCGATAAGTCGTGTCAATGTAAGGCTCATAACGGGTCGAGAAACTACTGATAACACTTACTAGTAAATCTCCATATCAGCCCTGGTCAGGGACTTCCAGTTATAGCCAATCGAACACAACACAACATCAACTCCCTATACCAGGAGAGACGAAACCCCTCATATCGATCATTGCCTCCATGTGATTCGGGACTGTACCCAAAAGCCACCGTTTTTCACGCCCTCTTGGATATAGTAAGGTGGAAATCAAAGCACAGTGGGAATCACACATGACTCTATGACGATTTCGGGTCTACTGACTAACCTGTACCAGTGTCACTGGAGAACTGCTATCTGACGATAGGTATAATACCATCCGATAGTTCTCGGCGAGTCTGTTCAGTGTACCCAGTCTCCACTGAGCACCCGTACACCATCTTTGATGTCCAACACCGATGGATATGGGATCATCCATCGCCCATCATATGGGTCAAGATGCATGTACACTAGTCTACTCTGGAGTATCGATGCCCTGTCTCAATACACCCTCGACTTGGAACAATTATAGGATGTACTCGTTGACTATCCTGTCCCCACTACTATGATCTCATCATAGTCTTAGTAGTCGAGTACATATCCTAAGGGCTTTATCAACACGTGATCACAAAACAATATTTGTTAACATGTTAAGATAAAGTGAAACCAGATAGCATACTATCATATCGAGCAAGAAAGTCCTCTCTCTATATATCCAAGCATCCACTATAATATACATCATATATACAACAATGGCCTCTAGGACATATACATAACTAACAATGTTTTAGTAGTACTTGATAGAGTACCTTTCATGATTATTGAATATGCATATTGCCATATTATACTATCCGTTGCATGTGATAGATTATCGCAGTACGTGCATACCTGCGATTACCTGCATGATGTTATTTACTATTCACGACTTGGCAACTCATCTCCGTTGTGCCACAGTGTTTTGCAGGTTGTCCCTCAGAGTAGTAGCAGCAGGGCTTCTTCTTATCGTATCATCTTTTGCAGCGGATACCGCTATGGCTGACTGTGAGTAGTTTTGCTATAGGTGGGTTTTGCGGTTATCCGATGATGCTCATTGTATATCTTATTGTATCTAGTACTCTCCATGTACTAGTTCATGTATTGACTTAGAGACGAAATGTGAGGACGATATTGTATATTATTTTGTGACTCTGGATGTCGTGCTCGTGTGAGCCGGCCTTTTCTTATGTTGATTATCTCTTTTATATTGTCTATTCCTTCACTACGGTGTCGTATATCTTCTTGTGGTGGTTGTTTCCGCCTTTGGGCGAGATTTTCTCCCGTTTGGGGATGCTATACTTATATCTTATGTTTGTACCCTTTTCGGGGCTAGTTTTTACAAACGAGGTGTTGCCAAAATTTTATGAAAGCAACTTAAGTTAAAGATTTTTACTTGGAATTCCCAAAAGTTTTTAACAATATTCTTATCACTTATTACTTTTGATGGTTTAGATTTCTGGTTTTTCGGCTTACTTGAATTGCGTTACACCTATAGACGTTACGTGGTTTAAGTGCCGTCACGTGCCAAATTTTGGGTCGTAACAAAGTTGGTATCAAAGCGCTAGGTTTTACCTTTTGGAGTGTAGGATGACCTTGGTATGATGGAGTAGGTAGTTTAAGCAGAGTGACGTAGCGTGTGTATGTTCGCGACATACCTACGACACGGTACTCCGCCTAAGTTACCTTAGGACTTATTGCTTGAAATTCCTTCCATGATTATATATATCCTTGTGATTCGATTTCCGTGTTCTTATCGGATCCTGTTTCCAATTCTAACCATTATGTCGCCGAAGACTACGAGGGCTCAGAGAGCAGTTGCAAGAGCCGAGGTCAGAGTTGGCTCATCTGAGACGAGAACTGACCAGGACGGTACGCTCGCTGTACAGGAGCAGATTGATCCGCCTTCGATAGATCGTATCGCTAGGCTAGAGACAGATATGCAGGATTTGCGCCAGCTGATGGGATCGTTAGTTGAGGCCAGTCGAGCGCAGCGACAGGAGGTTGCCACTCCTGTTACCCAGTTATTCCTTGCTATCAGCACACAGCATTGTGTCACGTATACAGCAGCAGTGGACGCAGCCCTACTAAATGAGGAGCATCTTTCCGAGACTTTGGAAGTTCTAGGACCAAGGAGGACTCGTATAGGTGTATCAGCCCAGAGACAGATGTTTAGACACCACGACAGATTTCGTTCAGGTCGCGGGAGTAGCAGAGGCTTGGGACGAGGTCAGTTGTTTAGCTCTTATCTCCAGGAGGGTCAGCAGTCATCGTTTGGATGTTTCTGATGCGGGAATTTCCATCACCTCGTCAGAAATTATACTGTGGTAAGCCAGAGAAAGGCAGCCGTACCATATGTTACCCTACCACCTTCACCTCAGGGAGAGTGGCCTTTTGCGCCTGTTAATGATCCGCATCAGACTTATGTTCAGAGAGGTCGTGGTCGTGGAGGGTTTACTCAGAGAGAACAGGATAGTAGAGGAGGAGGACAGCCAGATGCATCAGGCAGAGGACAGGCACGAGCATTTACTTCGACTCATCAGGACGCACAAGCGTCCAATGCAGAGTTTTCAGGTACTTTTTCTTTATGTTCTTTTGATGCATACGTTTTGTTTAATCCGGGATCTATGCACTCGAATGTTTCTACACACTTCGTGTCAAGGTTGGGCTGAGAGTTGTGTTTGCTAGATCAGACGTTTGTTGTGATTACTCATGTTGGCGATTCTTTTGTTGCTCGACGCGTGTTTCGGTCATGTGCCAATCGGATATGAGATAGTGATTCGTCCGTCGATTTGATCCTTCTAGGTATGTTGGACTTTGACGTTCTCCTGGGCACGGACTGGTTAGCTACGTGCTATGCGTCTATAGACTGCCGTGAGAAGACAGTCAGATTTTGTTTTCCCGGCGAGTCAGTTCTTGTTGTGTAGGGGGACCGTGGTGACGCCCCTCACAGCTTGATTTCAGCCTTTTTCGCTAGTCGGCTTTTGAGGAAAGGATGTCGAGGATTCTTAGCCTCCATTCGTGATACCGGAGCCATAGTAGATTTGTTGGACCGGGTTCCTATCATCCGAGAGTTTCCCGACGTTGTTCCAGATGAGCCGGCGGAGCTTAAGGATCAGCTGCAAGAGTTGCTTGATGGGGGGACTTGTACGTCTAAGTGTTTTGCCTTGGGGAGCTCCTGTTCTGTTCGTCAAGAAGAAAGACGGCAGTTTGAGATTGTGTATTGATTTTCGTCAATTGAACCGACTTACGGTGCGAAATAGGTATCCTTTAACTCGCATTGACGATTTGTTTGATCAGCTCCAGGGTGCGGGGCATTTTTCTAAGTTTGATTTGTGACCAGGTCATCATCAGTTGCGGGTTCAGAATGATGACATTCCGAAGACCGCTTTTCGTACGCGTTATGGGCATTATGAGTTTCTGGTGGTGTCGTTTGGACTCACCAATGCCCCATCAGCATTCATGGATGTGATGAACCATATTTTTTAGGTCGTTCCTCGACCAGTTTATTATTGTGTTATTGATGACATTCTGGTCTATTCCAAGAGTCGAGAGGAACATGAGCAGCACTTGAGGTTGGCTTTGCAGACATTAAGAAAGCACCAGCTGTTTGCTAAATTCTCGAAGTGTTCCTTCTGGCTTGACAGGGTTGACTTCCTAGGTCATGTGGTTACGGGAGACGGCATTCGTATGGACCTGAGGAAGATCGAGGCCGTACAGCTTTGGCCCAGACCTATATCAGTGACTAAGGTCCGCAACTTTTGGGCTTAGCCGGTTTTTACCGCCGTTTCGTGCAGGACTTCTTGTGTATCGCTGCACCGTTGAACGGACTGACCAGGAAGGGGGTTCCTTTTCTTAGACTGAGGCATGCGATCTGAGTTTTCAGCAGTTGAAGACTCGATTGACGAATGCACCAGTTCTATATTTGCCTTCTGGATCGGGCGACTTTGTTGTTCACTGTGATTTTTTGCGAGTGGGGCTCGATTGTGTATTGATGCAGCATGATAGAGTTATCGCTTATGATTCCCGACAATTGAAGGAGCAAGAGAAGAATTATCCCACTCATGATCTTGAGATGGCCACGGTGGTTTTGCACTGAAGATTTGGAGACACTACTTGTACGGGGAGTATAGACCACCAGAGCTTAATGTACATCTTCCTGCAGCGGGATCTGATTTTGAGACAGTGCCGTTGGATGTAGTTTGTGAAGGATTATAATTGTGAGATCCTTTATCACTCGGGCAAGGCGAATATGGTAGCTGATGTTTGAGTTGTAGGCCTGGGGGTAACTTGTCCCAGTTGAGCGCAGTTCAGAGACAGTCTTCTACAGATTTGCAGTTCTTGTGCGACAGCTGAGTACAATTAAGTTCACCTCCACTGGGGGAAAACTTGCTCATGTCTGCGCCCATCCACTTCTACTTAATCGTTTTCGTGAGGCACAGCCCGCCGATGCCCATTTGTCTGAGATTCTTGAGCATGTTCAGCAGGGTAGAGATTCGGAGTTCTTGATTGATGACCAGGGTGTGCTACGTTTAGGGACTCGTTTGTGTGTACCTAATACCGATGGGTAGGGACGCGAGATCCTAGAGCAGGCACATCAGTCAGCTTTAGTGTTCACCCAAGTTCCACCAAGATGTAACATGACTTGAGAGATAGTTACGGGTGGGCAGGGATGAAGAGTGATGTTTCGGATTTCGTTTCGAGGTGCCTGACTTGTCAGCGAGCTAAGGCTGAGCATTGGAGACCGGCAGGAGAGTTGTAACCTTTAACCTTTCTGGAGTGGGAATAGGAGCAAATCTCAATGATTTTCGTTGTGGATCTACCCAAGTCTAGTCAAGGGTATGACTCCATTTGGGTGATTTTGTTGTCCGGTAAACGAAAGTGGCTCACTTCCTTCCAGTGAAGACCACTTTCGGTGATACTCAATATGCTCAGTTGTACACAGATAAGTTTATGTGTTTGCACGGAGTTCCTTCATGCATTGTATCCAATAGAGGCACCCAGTTCACTAGCCGTTTTTGGCAGAAGCTTCAAGAAGCCTTGGGTACCTAGTTGAGCTTTAGCACCGCTTTCCATCCTGGCGTCCATCTTAAGATCTGAGCTTGTCCTTGGAGACATTTTGCTACATCCGAAGATTGCAATTGGAAACTGTTAACCTGCACAAGGAAACATGATTTCAGTACAGGCAATCGATGTATATGTTGATTGAGTTTGCATGAACGTTTAACCCGAAATATGGGAGGAGAGAAATTGTCCTACCGGGCATGCCAGAGTCTGTATGGTGTTTTTCATCACCCCATTGAGATGGGAATACGCGCGCGCTTGTCAGGCGTACTATAGATTCCCCCTGCCTAGGGTAGGCGGAGGTTTATTAATTGTGGGGATCCGAATCTCTGGCAGCCGTGGACTAAGCTGCCATAAATTACCCCTCACCTTTGGAGCGAGAGAACCTCCGATTGACGAGTCAAACTGGTCATGAGAACTCAATGTGCGGTGTACGTATATTTTGAAAGGGTTTTGGATATATCAGGGGACCTGCAGAGTTTTACGGGGGTAGCAGCCTCTTTGTAGGGCGCGGGGCAGCGCCCCGTTAGAAATTTTTTCTAATGGGGAAAGTATTGTGGAGTGTAGGAAAAAGTAGGGTGAGGAGCGTCTTAAAGACGCTAAGGAGCTGGGCGCTGGCGCCTCACGCGCCCGGCACGTGGGGTCTGAGCGCTTGGCGCCGGCGGAAAGAAGGGGCTTTTAACCCAAGAAATAGAAGTTAAACTCCGAAAGAGGATCTTTTATTTATGGAGTTAAACTCCAACAGATCTTGAATGGAGTTAAACTCCTAGAAATCTTTGGAAATGATCAAAGGAGACCCTTTTTTTCTCCCCTTTGACCCTGGATCTTCTTTTAGGCCTTGGATCTTCCCAAGGTGGGATTTTTGAAGATGGGTCTCCTTCTTCATTCTCTCGGTTGGCCAAATCTTGGAGAAAAGGAGGGTGAGATTTAAGAATCTCCCCTTTTTGAGATCTGATGGAAGTTATGAGTTTCCCTTCAAGGGTTTGATGGTGAAAAACTATTTATTTTTTAAAATAGAAGAGTTAAACTCTTGATTTAATTCAAAAGGGGGAGAAGGTTTTGGAACCTTGAGGAAGAGGAAGGAGGCACAGAAACCTTAAATTTTGAGGGGAATGAATTCTTTTATTTATTTCATTATCATATTGCCTTATATAGGCTTACAAATTTACATATAGCCCCTTGGGTTTTACAAAATGGCATTTTTGCCCATCCCATGCCTCATGTGCTCATTTCTTTTGACATGAGCCATAGGCTTTACAAAAATTTGGCTTTATGCCCATTTTCCTTACATTTATTTATAAAAATTACATCAAAATTATTTATTACATAATTTTCATAATGGCATGGAGGAGGCTGGCCGCGGGGCTCGACTTAGGCATGGGCCCACTTGACCTGGGCTTGGGCCCGTTTACTTGGGGTTGACTTTGACTTGGTCAACCGGGGTGTAATTTTTGACCCCAACAATCAGTTGGGCGACTTTTTCGCGAAGTTTCTTGGAGAAGTTCTTTCCGCAATTTGCTAGGAAGGAAATGGAAGACAGATCCGTTGAAACACATGCGGCTGAGTGGACCCGGCTCAGTCGATTTGCAGGGCCTTTGGTTGCCAATGAGGCAGATAGGGCAAGGCGGTTTATGCGTATTATGGATGTGGAGATTCAGAGGCATATCATATCGTTGGGATTGACCGCCTACTCCCAAGTTCTCAAGACGGTTAGGAAACAACATAGGTATTAGTAAGAGTAAAGAGTACTCAACAGCAATAGGTTGTAGTGTAGAAGACTCCGTATGCACCTATTAGAGTTCGTGGACGTAGAGGCATTTTGGTAAACAAGCCGGGGACAGTACCTATGAAAAGGTCTTTTGTATTATATCGACTGTGATTTGTGACTTCTGCCGTCTACCTGACCACACGCAGAAAGATTGTCGAAGGAGACTTGGACTTTGTTTAGTTTGGGAATCAGCTGACCATACCATTGCTACGTGCTCTTCGAAATTAGGACTAGGAGACGATGTTCAAAAACTACCATAGAAGCAGACTTTTAGGCGGAAACAGATCATTCAGAAGCCTAATCAGGGACGGGCCTTCACCTTAACGGCCGAGGAGGCTAAAGCTTTAGACGATGTTGTTTCAGGTTTCATACTTGTTTATGATTTTCCCGCATTGGCATTATTCAATTCTGGTGTATTCCATTGCTTTATGCCGTCCAAGTATATTAGTGCACCCTCTATCCCACATACGGCCCTATCTAGCTGTTGGGACATACACACTGGTAATGGGAGAATTATTTCTAGTAGGGAGTGCGGGGGTTGTTCAATTGTTATTTGTGGACGGGAGTTATTTGCGGATTTCTTGATGATAGATACTGGAAGTTATGATGTTATCTTGGGAATGGACTTTGTTGGCATTTTCCATGCTCACATTGATTGTAGGACGAAGAAAGTGATTTTCCATATTTCCGGACATCCGGAATTCGTATTCTTGGGAGGTATCAAATCTGTCGGGCCAGTCGAATTTAGAGCTAAGCCAACAAATGTCGTTTTTTTGTCGATGGATGTAATCAAGGAGGAAGCACCAGTAGTAGTTCGGGATTTCGTGGATGTGTTCGAGAATATATCGGATTTACCGCCAAAACGAGATATAGAGTTCGCGATTGATTTTATTCCAGGAGCGGCGCTAATTTCAAAGGCTTATTATCTGATGGTACTGGTGGAACTGGAAGAGGTAAAGAGACAAGTTTCCGAGTTACTAGAGAAGGGCTGGATTCGCAGCTGTAGTTCACCGTGGGGAGCTCCAGTTCTTCTAATCAAAAAGAAAGATGGCATGCGGAGAATGTGAATTGACTATCGAAAGTTAAATCGGGTAACTATTAAGAATAAATACTCAATCTCTCGCATAGGCGAATTCAGTGGCGTGGGAGTATTCTCGAAGTTGGATTTACGATCAGGGTATCATCAAGTTCGGGTGAAAAAGAAGACATTTGCAAGACAGCGTTCAGAACTTAATATGGGCACTACGAGTATTTAGTTATGCCATTTGGAGTTACTAACGTACCGGCGATATTTATGGACTTGATGAACCAGATTTTTTTACCATTCCTAGATCAGTTCATGGTAATATTCATTGATGACATTCTGGTCTATTCGAGGAGTAAAGAAGAGAATGAAGAGTACTTGAGAATCACACTACAGACGTTGAGACAAGAAAAACTATATGACGTTTTTATTTCGAGAAAGTCATTTCTCGGAATAAATACGCTAAGCGTAAAAGAAGCAATATAAAAATGACAAGAAAAGTAACATGAGATTTAAAATTCAACAACTTTAATTACATTCAACTTGATTCATATACAATACATGATTTCAACTGAAAGAAAATACAAGAATGGAAATGCTTAAAGAAGTGGCATACATAAACTGAGAAAAAGATAACTAATTTAGGCCTGGGTCGTGTTCGGTCCGTGCTCTTCCTAGGTAGTGTCCACCTCCTCAGTCTCCATGATATCTGACGAACATTCCAAGAAAAACAAAGAGGGGTGGAATGTCCGTCAGCGAACTTTTGCTCGGTAAGTCCTAAAAATGAAGTGAAATATCAAGTGTAATGATAAAGAAAAATTGTATTTCATGAACAATTGATTATGAAGTATGATGTGTCGGCATGTCATTTAATGTAAACATGGCAAGTTTATTTAGCATGCTTATTTATATCATGGGAACTAACATGAGCAAAGTATAACATGGCTGTGTAGTATAGGTATAGTGAACATGAAATGAAAGTAAGTGTCTTAACAGGTCTACTTAGGGATACTAATTTAACGTAAGTTCAATGGTGAATATCAACCAATCTAAAGAGTGTTCTCAAACTCAACAGGCTATAATTCAGGGGTAAGGAACCATGGGCCCGAATCAAGTGTTGGTAACGGGACTTCAACCTAGTATTGAAGTATTCCAAACTCAACAGACTGTAATCCAGAAGTAAGGAAACTCGGGCCCTCATGATAGCTTGCTTGTGTTAGTAGACATAGATTCATGATCTAGTGGGACTCCAAAGGTGGATTCACACATGAACTACCCCAACACCCCGTATATGCTAAATTACAGCTAAAATTACCGGCCTTGCTCGAATCCATGAATATATCAAGTTGCAAGATTGAGTTTATGTCTATATCAAGTATTCATGTCAAGTATTCATGTATTCATGTCAAGTTGTATTCATGGTTCGATTCAAGTCATAGTGTTCAAATATTCATATTTTGTTTTAGTCAAATTCAAGTGTTCCGATTCATGATCAACGGTTAAGTATACCTTTTTGAGTTTGATATTGATATCGTGTGTTCAAGTTCATGATCAAATATTCATGTTTGCTTTTGATGTTTGAATTCAAGTATTCGTGTTTGATTTTAGATTCAGGTTTGAGTTTGGATTCAGACTTGAGTTAGACTTAGATTTGAGTCAGACCTTTATAAACTGATTTAGATCCTGAATTAGATTCGGAATCATCGGTAACTACTGCACATGAACGGCAGGATTTGTGTTTTTTTCCAAGACAATTACCATTGATAACTCTTTTATGTTTTCTATCTTAAATAGGAAAGCACTCACTTTCTCCGGCTTTCTGGGGCTCAAGAGAATTGATCTCGCTTAAATCTATATCTACTAAAGTCCTTAAATATTGTTTTATATAACTCGAGGGGGTTTTATAAAAATATTTTTAATATAATTTCAAAATAATCTCGAGAAGTTATTTATATTATTTAGGGTTTTCATGGATGTGAATTTTAAGGATTTGAGATATTTTAGTGATAATAGCTTAGTTTGGAAAGTTCATAGTATTTTATTGTAAAACTTGTCTTTGTTGGTATCTTCATAGTATTTTGGTGAAACTTGAAATTCCTTCATTTAAAAATATAAGTTTATTATATTTTGAAAATATATGGATTTTGTAATATTTAATTATTAAAAAATTAAATTTTTAATTACGTAGAAAATTCGTTTTTATTAAAAACCGTATTAAAAACGTTTCGAGACCGAATACTCCGTGTGGAGGTCTGTATCTCGTAATACTAGCCCAACGATGTGCGATAATCCGCACCATCCAATAGCGGGTCTCCTAAAAAGGGTTGTAAAGGTATATTTGCGAAGAAATTTAAAATACAATTCAAAAGAAAAACCGGTTTTTATAGTAAATGGTATTTTAATGTAATCTTGTATTTGTAACAAAAATTCCAACAAAGATGTATCGTTCTATGGAACCATGCGTGTATGTGAGAGGGGGTTGTTACCTCGTGAATTTTCCTAAATGTATGTTTAAGCAAAACAATAAAAGATAATATATACAAAGTTCATGGTATTTTAATATAAAAGTTAAGTTAAAGTTAATTTGCATGATGTTTTTGATTAAAAGTTGGTTCTAAACATTGGTTTTATGATAACAAGAATGGTGTAATGGATGTATAATATGTAAGAAAAAGTTGAATTTCTAGGGTGTAGAAGAAGTTGTCGGTGTCAACTCCACTTACCGACATATGTTTTGAAAAGAATTTTCAAGGAAGAAGAAGAGCAATTGAGAGAGACTTACAAGTTATTTAGGTTAAAGAAAGGTAAGAGATGAGAGGGTTGTCATCGCGGCGTCGCAGAAGCTCCGGAATTGCTTCGATTCTTCACCGGAAGTTGACCGCTTGCTAACTCCACTTGTACTTAGAAAATTTTGAGAGTTTTGGCTAGGAATTTTCAGAGCGATGAAGGGTTAGGGCATGAGTTAGTATTTATAGTATAGAATTAGGATTTTGGAATTAAAATGGTGAATTAAAATGCATTAAAAAGATGATAAATTGGGAATTGAAGGGGCTCTGTTTGATTGCAGAGCAATCAAACAGTGCAGGGGAGTTAGGGGTACGCCAAGAGTCGAGTGTGCAAAGCCCGGGCCTCATTGGCTACAGTTCACCCATTGGTGCCAGTTTTTTAGAAGGTTTGTCCGGTCGATTATGAGCATTGGTGCTCTGGATTTTGGCTACGTGTACAAGCCAGTGTTTAAACCTTTTTGCACATGTTTGCTTTTTCTGATTTTTCATTTTTGTGTGTATTGCACGTGTAAGCTTTTGGGCTTCCAAAAAGTTTAAAAAGAAAATCAGAAAAAATAATGTGTCTGATGGGATTCGAACACACGGGATATGTCACAGCAGTGCAAGGGCTTTACCGGTGAGCTACAAGTTGTTTCTTGCTGTTATTTAGCAAAAGTGATTTATAACTCAAACCCAGGCTGTCAAACTCTATTCTGTGTATTAACAGAAGAATTTTCATACTAAGATTTCAAAGTCGTTACATTCTACCTTCCTTATAAAAATTTCGTCCTCAAAATTTTTAAAAGAAGGTTGTAGCAGATTCAAGAAAAGTTTGATTAAAACAGTGGTGAAGGAACTGACGATATTATACTGAAAGTGTAAGAAAATGTTTAGGTGGATGAAAGCACGAAAGAATGCAGAACTTGGAAAGGCTGAAAAAAGATGGGAGGAGATTTACCTGTGTTATCTTGACCTATAGCTTCGGTCTCTACAGTTGCCAAAGTGAAAGCCTGACGTCTTTGCATATTTCTTTGTGCATGCTGGTACATCGATGGCTGAAGAGGTAAAGGTGGTCCGCGTGGAGGTGGTGCAGGAAGGGCTAACCAAGTAGCTGGAGCTTGAATAGCTGGTCTAGCTACGGGAATTGGGCCAGTTCGGTTGTGTGGACGGGTTCCTATAGTGTGTGAGGATGATCCACATATCAGACAAAGACCATTTGCTCGACGGCAATCCTTGACTTGGTGTCCGGTCCTCTTACAATAGATGCAGAAATTCGGTTCAGTCTCGCAAAATGATCCTCCCGGCCTCATAGCTGGCGCTGGGAGAGTTGGCCAAAAAGAGGCTCCTCCAGTAATCTGATTGGCGGGACGTTTCATACAACCGACTGTGGCCTTCCTTTCTTCTTAATGATAGCTTCATAGCGACAGGCTGACTTCAAAGATGCTTCATGTGTTAGGTATTCCCCCGTTGCTAGGGTGGCTTGAATCTCAGGTTCTAATCTTTACTGGAAACGTCGGGCTCTGATTTCTGCAGTAGAAATTAGATGGGCGGCGAATCTACGTGAATTCAGCATCGTACTCGTCCATTAACTTATCCCACATAGATCCTTGTTGCAGGTGAATAAACTTATGTTCTATCTCGAAGTGTGTGGTTTCCAGAAAATACTTGGCATCAAAGGGATCACGAAAATTCTTCCACTCGATTGGTTGCACAAGATGGCTCTCCTCGTCCTTCCACCAGATTCTAGCATTGTCAGTAAGCTGGAGTTTTGCTATTCTAACCCAAGCCACTTTTGAGACTTGAGTTGCGGCTAGGTCATCTTCAATGCTCTGTGCCAATTCCTCGACCTCAAGTGGTTTCTCCTTCCCTGAGAAGTTCTTCAGGTGTAACGCTCGTAATTTTTTCACTCCCGGTGCTTCTGCTTCAGAGCGGGTAAAACTCTGTTGAAGGAAAGCATTCCGCTCCTGCAAAATCGTGCTTTGAGCCTGCTGACCCTCAAATAAGTTTTTGATAGCCTCCAGAAGTATCGTCTGTTCTGTGAGTGGAGCGGCTACGGTAGGTGGAGGTAGTAGAACGGTATGGATAGGTTGTGGTGGTGTACTTCCATCGTTAGTACTAGGGTTGTTGGGAGAATCCATCACCTTAGATAGTGCAGAAAGATCAGGATAGATTCAACAGGAATTGAATTGAAAGGAATGTAAAGTTGTTGAATCTCATATTTCTTATTATATATTGCTTATGACTCCATGCAGAACGAACCTGCATGGGCCACCAACAAAACCTGTCACGCCCCGCTTCCCAATAGATGGAAACGGTGATGTAGCAAGCCCGCGACGTATTTATTTCGAGAAAGTTATTTCCCAAAATAAATACGCTAAGCGTAAAAGAAGCAATATAAAAATGAAAAGAAAAGTAACATGACATTTAAAATTCAACAACTTTAATTACATTCAACTTGATTCATATACAATACATGATTTCAACTGAAAAAAATACAAGAATGAAAATGCCTAAACAAGTGGCATACATAAACTAAGAAAAAGATAACTAATCTA
Organism: Agapanthus africanus; assembly: GCA_030015575.1. Lineage (NCBI taxonomy): Eukaryota > Viridiplantae > Streptophyta > Magnoliopsida > Asparagales > Amaryllidaceae > Agapanthus > Agapanthus africanus. The sequence goes on along the minus strand of CM057341.1, from coordinate 749,178,191 downwards.
GGCCTGGGTCATGTTCGGTCCATGCTCTTCCTCGGTAGTGTCTACCTACTCAGTCTACATGATATCTGACGAACATTCCAAGAAAAATAAAGAAGGGTAGAATGCCCGTCACGAACTTTCGCCGGGTAAGTCCCAAAAATGAAGTGAAATATCAAGTGTAATGATAAAGAAAAATTGTAAATCGTGAACAATTGATTATGAAATATGATGTGTAGGCATGTCGTTTATTGTAAACATGGCAAGTTTATTTAGCATGCAGTTATTTATATCATAGTAACTAACAAGAGCAAAATATAATATGGCCGTGTAGTGTAGGTATAGTGAACATGAAATGAAAGTAAGTATCTTAACAGGTCTCTATTTGGGGATACTAATTTAACGTAAGTTCAAGGGTGAACATCAACCAATATCAAGAGTGTTCTCGAACCCAACAGGCTGTAATCCAGGGGTAATGAACCACGGGCCCGAATCAAGTGTTAGTAATGGGACTTCAACCTAGTGTTGAAGTATTCCAAACTCAACAGGCTGTAATTCAGGAGCAAGGAAACACGGGCCATCATGATAGCTTGCTTATGTTAGTAAATATAGATTAATGACCTAGTGGGACTCCTGATATTTCATTGGATTCATGCATAAACTACCCCAACACCCTGTATATGCTAAATTACAGCTAAAATTACCAACGTTGCTCTAATCCATGAATATATCAAGTTGCAAGATTGAGTTCGTGTCTATATCAAGTATTCATGCCAAGTATTTATGTAATCATATCAAGTTGTATTCATGGTTCGAGTCAAGTCATAGTGTTCAAATATTCATATTTTGCTTTAGTCAAGTTCAAGTGTTCCGATTCATGATCAATAGTCAAGTATACCTGTTTGAATTTAATATTGATCTCGTGTGTTCAAGTTCATGATCAAGTATTCATGTTTGCTTTTGATGCTTGAATTCAAGTATTCGTGTTTGGTTTTAGATTCAGGTTTGAGCTTGGATTCAGACTTGAGTTAGACTCAGACTTGAGTCAGACACTTGTAAACTGATTTAGATCCTCAATTAGGTTCGGGAGTCATCGGTAACTGTTGCACATGGACGATAGGATTTGTGTCTTTTTTCAAGACAATTACCATTGATAACTCCATTATGTTTTCTACCTTAAATAGGTAAGCACTCATTTTCTCCGGCTCCTTGGGGCTCAAGAGAATTGATCCCGCTTAAACCTATATTTACTAAAAACCTTAAATATTTTTTTATATAACTCGAGAGGGTTTTATAAAAATATTTTTAATATAGTTTCAAAATAACCTCTAGAAGTTATGTATATTATTTAGAGTTTTCATGGATGTGAATTTTATAGATTTGAGGTATTTTAATGATAAAAGCTTAGCTTGAAAAGTTCATGTTATTTTATTGTAAAACTTGTCTTTGTTGGTATCTTCTTGGTAATTAGGTGAAACTTGAAATTCTTTAATTTAAAATATAAGTTTATTATATTTTGAAAATATATGGATTTTTTAATATTTATATAATTATTAAAAAATTAAATTTTTAATTAAGTAGAAAAATCGTTTTTCTTAAAAAACTATATTAAAAACCTTTCGAGACCGAGTGTTTCGTGAGGAGGTCTGCATCTTGCTCTACTAGCCTAAGGATGTGTGATAATCCGCACCATCCAATAGCGGGTCCCCTAAAAAGGGTTGTAGAGGTATATTTACAAAGGAATTTAAAATACAATTCAAAAGAAAAACCGGTTTTTATAGTAAATGGTATTTTAATGTAATCTTGTATTTGTAAAAAAAATTCCAACAAAGATGTATCGTGCAATGGAACTATGTGTGTATGTGAGAGGTAGGTTGTTACCTCGTGAATTTTCTTAAAAGTATGTTTAAGCAAAACAATAAAAGATAATAAATACAAAGTTCATGGTATTTTAATGTAAAAGTTAAGTTAAAGTTATTTTGCATGATATTTTTGATTAAAAGTTGGTTATAAACATTGGTTTTATGATAACAAGCATGGTGTAAGAATATGGATGTACAATATATGAGAAAAAGTGGAATTTCTAGGGTTTAGAAGAAGTTGTTGGTGTTAACTCCACTTACCGACATATGTTTTGAAAATAATTTTCAAGAAAGAAGAAGAGAGATTGAGAGGGACTTATAAGTTATTTAGGTTAAGGAAAGGTAAGAGAAGATAGGGTTGTCATCGCGGCAGCCCCGGAATTGCTTCGATTCTTCACCGGAAGTTGACTGCTTGCTAACTCCACTTGTACTTAGAAAATTTTGAGAGTTTTGGTTAGGAATTTTCAGAATGATGAAGGGCTAGGGTATGGGGTAATATTTATAGTGTAGAATTAGGGTTTTGGAATTAAAATGGTGAATTAAAATGCATTAAAAAGGTGATAAATTGGGAATTGAAGGGGCTCTGTTTCATTGCAGAGCAATCAAACAGTGCAGGGGAGTTAGGGGTAGGCCAAGAGTCGAGTGTGCAAAGCCTGAGCCTCGTTGGCTACGGTTCACCCGTCGGTACCGGTTTTTGAGAGGGTTTGGCTGGTCGATTGTGAGCTTTGGTGCTCTGGATTTTGGCCACGTGTACAAGCCAGTGTTTGAACCTTTTTGCGCATGTTTAATTTTTCTGACTTTTCATTTTTGTGTGTATTGCACATGTAAGTTTTTAGGCTTCCAAAAAGTTTAAAAAGAAAATAAGAAAAAATAATGTGTCTAATGGGATTCGAACACAGGGGCTACGTCACAGCAGTGCAAGGGCTTTACCGGTGAGCTACAAGTTGTTTCTTGCTGTTATTTAGCAAAAGTGACTTATAACTCAAACTTGGGCTGTCAAACTCTATTCTGTGTATTAACGGATGAATTTCCGTACTTAGATTTTAGAGTAGTTACAGTTTTGGCTCGAAAAAGTGAAGTTCTTAGGTTATGTTGTATCTGGAGATGGAATTGCAGTTGATTCCGAAACATTGCAGCTGTTCATGAATGGCCAATTCCAAAAATTGTAGGGGAGATCAGAATTTTTTTAGAATTGCTGGGTACTATAGAAGGTTTGTGGAGAATTTCGCTCGAATAGCAGAACTTACCAAGCTAACACGAAAGGAGCTACTGTTTGTTTGGACCGAGAAGTGTGCGTCAGTTTTTGAAGCGCTAAAACAAAGATTAACAATCGCTCCTATTTTAATAGTGCCAAATGGTTCCGGAGGATTAGTTAGTCATAGTGACGCATCTGGAAAAGGCTTGGGATGTGTTTTGATGCAGTATAGAAAGGTTTTAGCTTATGCATCGAGGCAATTGAAGACTCATGAGAAGAACTACTCAATCATGACTTGGAGCCAGCAGCAGTTATTTTTTCACTGAAGATTTGGAGACACTACTAATTAGGCGAAAGAATAGAGGTGTTTACTGATCACAATAGTCTGAAGTATGTGTTCTCACAGAAAGAGCTCAACATGAGGCAGCGTAGATGATTGGAGCTGATGGCTGTCTATGATCTTGATCTAAAATACCATCCGGGAAAAGTTAATATAGTACCGGAAGCTTCAAGCCGGTTGCCAGTAATACGGATGTTGACTGCACAGAAGGAGATAATAGCAGATTTTCAGAGTTTCGAGTTAGAGCTCGTACTACCAGATTCTTCGGAACAGTTGATACAGTTGCAAGTATAGTCATCATTGATTGATAGTATTAAGGCAGTACAGTTGTACGATCCTAGATAACAGAAATGTCGGAGACAAGTGGAAGCGGGACTTCAAACAGATTTATTGGTTCATGAAGATGGTTCGTTAAGATATGAAAGTCGTTTGTGTGTACCAAAAAGAGATGTTCGTGAAGAAGTAATGAAGGAGGCTCATAGTTCCACGTATTCAGTACATCCAGGTGGTACAAAGATATATAGAGATTTACGACAACACTTTTGGTGGGAAGGTGTCACAACCGGGAAATGGCACGTGACCGGCACTTGGATCACGTAAAACCTATAGGACCCCATCATAACCCAAGTAAGCCGAAATCCCAGAAATCTAAACCTTTTTAGTAAAATAATGAAGGTGAAGTATTGAATTAAAGGTATAATGAAATTATAAACAAGTTCATTTGAAATGCAAGCATGCAATATACTAAAATTTGAAAACATTTTCATCATTTGAAATTTGGGCAGCACCTCATTTGTAAATTTTGATCCAAAACCAATACATAACAATAATAATATAGGCATCCCAAAGTGGGAGTTAGCTCTTCACCAATTGGCGGAAACTTAACCACACAATTAAAAATATTCGACGCCCAAGTCGAAAATCAACATAGAAAGGAAAGTAAAGAAAACCAAAATATCATCAAAGCCAAAATAAAGAATAATACACACATATCGCTCTAAGTTTGAAAGAATATACAATTATCTGGATTTTAAGTCTACCAAATATACATTGTCTGGTTGATGGAGCGTTTAACTAGATACAAATAAATAATAAAAATATACAATGGCGATTACGATCCGAGGAGTAACCCACCTACAAATGCAAATCATCCAGAAAAAAGATGTGCCAGCAAGCCGCTACTGATCCAGACGGTCGATTCCTGCTAGAAAATTATGGCACAACGAGGGTAAGTTGCCAACTCGTGAGTAGAAGACATCGCCATGCTGAAATCGAATGTATGACGATCTCCTAGGTCATACAATAATATAATAATATTGTACTGTACATTAACGAAGGTGATCGTGTATACATAAGTATAGCAACAATAATATTATGCATGTGTCAAAGTATGGTACCATGTCATCTGTGTCAAATGTATGTATATATGTGTATCATCTAACCTATGTCCATCAACGAAATATCAAATCATCATAAAACCTGAGTGCCCAGTATCAACATTTGCAATCATCATAAAACCCGTGTCCAGTATCGACACGTAAATCCTCATATCTTAGGCACTGTCTCATCAGATCGGTCCTCATATCCAATTGTCTCATATCACTCCGGTCGGTATCCTCCGGATATCTGCCGAGTCCAATACTGTCACCGGTAGGTAGTGTTCCCCTACCGCGCTCAACGGTTTTCTATATGATTTTCTTGCACCGGGGTACCGTACCGGGTCTACTATATACCCGCAGACGGTGACTCCTCACTTCTTAAATCGGATAATCATCATAGCTCAGTACCGAGAAAACACATGGCGGACGTCAAAATATCATATCAAAAGAAACCGCGTTTTAAAACAATCATAAGTTTTTGAAATGTATCTGTGGTTACTCAAATCCAGAAATCTCATGAAGACAGAATCTCATAAGCATGTAATAATGATGAAATGATATGTACAGGCACAGAATAGTACTGTAAAGTATAGCAGTGTTTTCGTATGAGCGTGTCGTGTAGCTAGGTAAGGAAGTGCAATATCTGAACTAGTATATATGGTACTAGGTACTAAATAATAAATAAAATTCTACAGGTTATAAGGCGATAAAGTGACATAGCGATTTCTAACATGTACGTGGTATGTCAATTACCGATGATGGGTGTGTGAGCCGGCAAGTATGTATATGTGCAACATGCGTATCATCGGTAATGGTGGGTGTGTACTAGCAGACGAAGTCGTAAAAAGATAAGTACATGAAACATAGTATATATGTCATAAATGAAAATAATACGAGCGTATACGGGAATAAGAAATAGTAGCGCGAGCGTAAACAGAATAAAAAAACGTAAGCGCGAACAGTAAAAAATGCGTAACTGCGTATGAGCCAAACAGTTATAATTTAAAATAGTACGAGTCGTTATTTTTGAAAATAGGAGCTATGATGTTTTCGAAAAAGATACCATTTAAACATCCATAGCATCCTCTGAAGTTATCTTTTAAAAGTGCACAACGGTTCGTTAGTTTTGCAAATAGGTATGGCTCAAAATATACCCTAATGTCTACTTAAGAGATTTAAGAACAATATTTCTTAAGTCAATATATACATAAGTCGGCGATCCATTCTCATCATATTACGTACGGTATAATCCATCGTACGATATCATCAGATCAAATAGTATGGATCTATCATCACATACATCATATCACGTACGGTATAATCTATCGTATGATATCATCAATCAAATAGTACGGATCTATCGTCATGTACATCATATCATCTCATCTCGTCATATATCATCACATGTCATATCATTTCGTATCGCATCCTGTATATATATTGCCTCATATCATCATATCATATCATATCGACTCGTCTCATCATAACATATCATATCCTCATCTCGTTATGTTGTATTGTAATATCCTCAAATTTAAATTTATATGTGTGTGTGTGTGTGTGTGTGTGTGTGTGTGTGTGTAACCGTATATACATATAGGTCAAGGCTATGAAAGCAAGAACTGAGGACATACTTTCCTACAAGTATACTACTATTGCTTGTAGTATCCTAGAACCCTATTAGCTAATATACATATCTAATATCTACGTAATATACGTATAACTATATATCCTAATTCTACGGTTGCGGGGGTGCTATACGCCATCCACCCGACTTCCCCCGTAGATATACATCTACTCACCTACTACGTCTTACTCTAATCGATCCCGACGGATGCCTTGCCCTCCTTCGTTGTCCTGAAAGTCCACGCGATTGTACTTAAAAATCAAGTTCATAACCAAAACCTAATGAAAACCTGAATCGAATTCCAAAGAAATCCATATCCAAAACCGATACGACAAGCGAAAGGCACATAAGTTAAAACCTATTGTCAACACGTGCTAAAACAACAAAACAACCTCCGACGTTGACGTACAAACGTCAAACGACCGAGTCAAAACTCAAATATCAAAAACCAAGTTTTAAAAGTCGAAAAATATCGACAGAAACAAGTAAAATGATTCCGGATTTTACCTAAGGTGAAAATAAACTTTTTTGCATATAGGGTAGATCTAGTTATCTAATGAGTGAGCTATAGACCAAGTTTTAGACCCTAACTCCAAAATTGGGCGGAAAATTGCGACCAAAATGAATAAAACGACGGCCTCAACATGGGGGTTTAGGCTCGGGTTTCTAGGACGACTTCCTATGTGTTTGCATATCTCACTATATCTGCTAATAAATTTTCAGAGTTTTAGAGTCATCCGAGATTCCATTTGAATATCAAAAGTCAATGAAATACCGATGTCAAAAATTCTAAGTTCTACTTCGAACATTCTAAACTCATTTTAATCAAGGCTGTTTACCGCCGAAAGCCGAGAAAGACAAACGTCTTGCCTGAATTTGGGGGCAGATGCTATTTGGGTTTATCCGTCCATCTCTCCGAAGATACCAAGTTGATTTATGGCACCGTGTATCGGAAGTTTGGATGGATGCAGCCGTTGTAGCAGACTTCGTCAGATTCCCCCTCGTTGGCGAGGGTTTTTTGATTGTGGGGACGCTCTTCCCTGTAGGCGCAAGCTCCTGCAGTTAATTACGTTACCGCGTAGCGATAACCACTTTCTCCTGCTCCAAATATTCACTTTATGTCGTGAGTGTTTTTTTATTTTTGGTTGCCTTTGGATTGTATAGGGAGACTAATTTATGTTGCCGCCCGTAGGGCATAGATTAGTCCAAATCTGTATATTCTTATATTTGGGTTTGGTTTGAGGATCGATAATCTCGTTTGAGATTAAGATCAACATAAATGTTTGTTGAGGATACGTTAGTCTAATTTTAGACTAAGATCTACTCAACAGGATTTTGGGATCATTCAGAGCGAGCAAAAGAGCATTTGGGCTCTATTACATTAGTTTAAGGACGTTTTCGGTCCTTAGCTGGTTTAAGGACGTTGCGGTCCGTTATTAGTTTAAGAACGTTTCGAGCCATAGATCACCATTTTTGGTGTGAGGTTTAGTTTAAAGACGTTGCGGTCCACTGCTAGTTTAAAGACATTGCGGTCCATAAATCACCATTTGGCGGTGAGGTCATAGTTTAAGGATGTTGCGGTCCATAGCTAGTTTAAGAATATTGCGGTCCATAAATAACCATTTGGCGATGAGGTCGTAGTTTAAGGACGTTGCGGTCCATAGCTAGTTTAAGCACATTACGGTCCATAACTAGTTTAAGGACATTACGGTCCATAGATCACCATTTGGCGGTGAGGTCATAGTTTAAGAACATTGCGGTACATAGCTAGTTTAAGGACGTTGCGGTCCATAACTAGTTTAAGGACGTTGCGGTCCATAGGGATGTGCTCATGGGTTTTGGATTGCACAAAATAGCTGTTGGTTGTCGGGACCCTCCACCTCTCTGAAGACGTTGAAGAATTACAACGACATGTATCAAAGGTATGAAGAGATGTGCCCTTGAACCAAATTCCAGATTTGAGGGGAAAGATCCTAATGGCCCGTCAAAGAATCATTATCCATTTTTAAGAGACTAAGATTAACTTAGGAGAATGAGGAATCATCATCAGTTTGGAAAGTCATGAGCATAGTGGCTCGGTCTATTAGGAAATCCAAGATGTTTTAATCCTCAGGGAGACTTAGCCAATTTGGAGTTGGAGTTGGCTTCCTATAATGTTAAACACTAATGTATACTCAGTGCTCACGTGTTCCCACGTGAGACTCCAAGACAGTGTTAAACACTGAAATTTAGGGTAGGCTCACGTGTGGCACGTGAGGCTCTTAGAAGTTGGTGTTGTTCACTTGGGTTTATTCCCTTATTTTTTTATAAGTGCTAAGCACTATTGGGGATCACGTGGGATCACGTGAGACACCCCAAAAATGGGAAAGGTTTTGATTTATTCCCTTTTCCTTTTACAAGTACTAAGCACTATTAGGGGGTCACGTGGGATCACGTGAGGCACCCCAAAATGGGAACTGTCCTTGATTTATTCCCCTTTTCCTTTTGAAAGTGCTAAGCACTATTAGGAGGTCACGTGGGATCACGTGAGGTGCCCCAAAATGGGAACCGTCTTTGATTTATTCCTCTTTTCCTTTTGAAAGTGCTAAGAACTATTAGGGGGTCACGTGGGATCACGTGACTTGATATCAGTTGTTCCTTTTTGTTCCTCAGAGATGCTCACATGGGAACGCGTGATCTATTACGTAGCGTTTGAACGCTAATGAATCATCGGGCAGTTCTTCTATGGTTCTGAGGAATCAAGTTCTCATTTTGTTCTTTGCAGGGATTAAATTCATTTTAAAGGGTTAAACCCTAGTTTCAGAGAAATTAAATTCCCATATGTTTTGTAAGAATTAAACTCTTTTGAACTCAGTTTTTTTCCCTAGGTTTTGAATCTGCATGACAGAATCTCCCCGATGAGAATTAAATTCTCAAATTGTGGGGAGATCTGCTTCTACGGATCTTAACCAGAGGAAGAACTAAGTTCTTTGAGAAAAGTTAAACTCTTGATTTGAGAATTAAATTGTCTTTTTATTTTATGGGAGCTTTTGGGAGGGGTTCCTCTTCTTTCTAGAGAATTAAATTCTCTCTCTATATTTTTCTTGCCCTCTCTCTGTGTCTATCTCTCCTCTTTTCTTTTCTCCTCTCCTTGCTTCTATTTATATGAGAAGAAAAAGAATCAATTTGTTAAGAAAATACTTCATTGAAAGATCATGATTGATTCCATGATCTTTTAAATCAAATGGTGAATTTTATTCACTGTTGGATTTTTAATCCAAAGGCTCTCTGTTTAACTGAGAAGATTTCTTGTTTGTTTAGCAAGATTATGAATATCTTGTTAGTTTTAACAAGATCGGAATTTTATTCTATCATATCTTTTAGTTTAACAAGATCAGAAATATATTTTCTTAATATAGAATTTAATTCTATCATATGGATATCTCGTTAGTTTAATAAGATTAGAAAAATATTTTCCTACGATAGAACTTTATTCTACCAGATGATCACCGTTGGATTTTTTATCCAAAGGTCCTCTGTTTAACAGAGAAGATCTTTCTAGTTTGAGGAAGATCGTGAAAATATTTCCCAAATAGAATTTAATTCTAGAATTTGACAGGAGTATTTTAAATTGGGGCACTCACATGTTTTGCACGAGAATAGAAAGAGAACTCACGTGTTTAACATGTGACCTCTAGTGTGGATTTTAGCCTGTTTATTTTCAGTGCTCATATACTTTACATATGAGCGCTCACTTGTTTTACACGTGAGGCCTGTTTGGCCATTAATTGTTTTATTTAGTTTATTTTCAGCGTCCATATGCTTTACATATGAGCGCTCACGTGTCTAGCACGTGAGGCCTATTTGGCCATTAGTTGTTTATGTTCAGCGCTCATACGCTTTGCATATGAGCGCTCATGTGTTTTACACGTGAGGCCTAATTTTGAGGACTCTTCCCTTTTTTGTAAGGGAACAAGTAGCTTTTGGCCGAAAATTTTGGCGGGAATAAATGCCCCCCATTATTTTTCCCACGTATGTATGTACATGGGTGAAGTAGTGCAAAGTAATGTGTGACCATAGAATTGATAGCCTAAGAGACAAGTTTAGAGTCCTTGTAGCCTAAGACTTTCCAACTTTATGAACCATGAGTCGAGACGAGTCGAGAAGTTCTCACAGGAATATTATTTTCCCTACGAGTCGAGACGAATCGAAAAATTGTCGCAGGGACATTATTTTCCTTATGAGTCGAAACGAGTCGAGAAGTTCTCGCAAGGACATTATTTTCCTTACGAGTCGAAACGAATCGAGATGCTCTCGAAAGGACACTAATTTCCTTTCGAGTCAAAACGAATCGAGAGACTCTCGCAAGGACACTAATTTCCTTATGAGTTGAAACGAAACGAGAGGCTCTCGTAAGGACACTAATTTCCTTTCGAGTCGAAACGAATCGAGAGGCTCTCGCAAGGACACTAATTTCCTTACGGGTCGAGACGAATGGAGAGACTCTCGTAAGGATACTGATTTTCTTATGGGTCGAGACGAATCGAGAAGCTCTCGTAAGGATACTAATTTCCTTACGAGTCGAGACGAATCGAGAAGCTCTCGCAAGGACACTAATTTCCTTATGAGTCGACGAATCGAAAAGCTCTCGCAAGGACACTAATTTCCTTACGAGTCAAAACGAATCGAGAAGTTCTCGTAAGGACACTGATTTCCCTGAATCGAGAGGTTTTTGCCAAGTACACTGATTTCCCTGGGGTTGAGACGAATCGAGAGATTCCTGCAAAGACATTGGCTTCCTTGCGGGTCGAAACGAATCGAGAAGTTCTCTCTAAGGACGCTGGTTTCCCTGAATTGAGAGGTTTTTGCCAAGGACACTGATTTCCCTGGGGTCAAGACGAATCGAGAGTTTCTTGCAAAGACACTGATTTCCTTGCGGGTCGAAACGAATCGAGAGGTTCTCGCCCAGGACGCTGATTTTCCTGAATCGAGAGGTTTTTTGCCAAGGACACTGATTTTCCTGGGGTCGAGACGAATCGAGAGATTCCTGCAAAGACACCGATTTCCTTGCGGGTCGAAAAGAATCGAGAGGTTCTCGTCAAAGACGCTGATTTTCCTGAATCAAGAGGTTTTTTCCAAGGACACTGATTTCCCTGGGGTCGAGACGAATCGAGAGTTTCCTGCAAAGACACTGATTTCTTTGCGGGTCGAAACGAATCGAGAGGTTCTCGCCAAGGACGCTGATTTCCCTGAATCGAGAGGTTTTTGCCAAGGACATTGATTTCCCTGGGGTCGAGACGAATCGAGAGATTCCTGCAAAGACGCTGATTTCTTTGCGGGTCGAAACGAATCGAGAGGTTCTCGCCAAGGACGCTGATTTCCCTGAATCGAGAGGTTTTTTGCCAAGGACGCTGATTTTCCTAGGGTTGAGACGAATTGAGAGATTCCTGCAAAGACGCTAATTTCCTTGCGGGTCGAAACGAATCGAGAGGTTCTCGCCAAGGACACTGATTTCCCTGTATCGAGAGGTTTTTGCCAAGGACACTTATTTCCTTGGGGTCGAAACGAATCGATGGATTCCTGCAAAAACACTGATTTCCTTGCAGGTCGAAACGAATCGAGAGGTTCTCGCCAAGGACGCTGATTTTCCTGAATCGAGAGGTTTTTGCCAAGGACACTGATTTCCCTGTGGTCGAGAAGAATCGAGAGATTCCTGCAAAGACACTGATTTCCTTGCGGGTCGAAACGAATCGAGAGGTTCTCGCCAAGGACGCTGATTTCCCTGAATCGATAGGTTTTTGCCAAGGACACTGATTTCCCTGGGGTCGAGACCAATCGAGAGATTCCTGCAAAGACACTGATTTCCTTGCGGGTCGAAACGAATCGAGAGGTTCTCGCCAAGGACGCTGATTTTCCTGAATCGAGAGGTTTTTGCCAAGGACACCGATTTCTCTTGGGTCGAAACCAATCGAGAGATTGCTGCAAAGACACTGATTTCCTTGCGGGTCGAAATGAATCGAGAGGTTCTCGCCGAGGACGCTGATTTCCCTAAATCGAGAGGTTTTTGTCAAGGATACTGATTTCCCTGGGGTCAAGACGAATCGAGAGATTCCTGCAAAGACACTGATTTCCTTGCCGGTCGAAACGAATCGAAAGGTTCTCGCCGAGGACACTGATTTCCCTGAATCGAGAGGTTTTTGCCAAGGACACTGATTTCCCTGGGGTCGAAACGAATCGAGAGATTCCTGCAAAGACACTGATTTCCTTACGGGTCGAAACGAATCGAGAGGTTCTCTCCAAGGACGCCGATTTCCCTGAATCGAGAGGTTTTTACCAAGGACACCGATTTCCCTAGGGTCGAGACGAATCGAGAGATTCCTGCAAAGACACTGATTTCCTTGCGGGTCGAAATAAATCGAGTGGTTCTCACCAAGGACGTTGATTTCCCTGAATCGAGAGGTTTTTGCTAAAGACACTGATTTCCCTGGGAGTTGGTTGTTGACATTGCGTCCGCATCCTGGTGGAGTTGAGAATGAACGCCGTGTTGATCTTCTGGGATGTAGATGTTGTCATCGAGACTTGGAACTAGGGACTCTGCCATGGCTCCGAGGTAGTCTATAGGTTGTCTGTGAACCGTCGAGCTTTGGAACCAGGGGACTTTGCCATGGTTCCGAGGTAGTCTCTAGGCTGTCTGTGAACCATCGAGATTTGGAACTAGAGGATTTTGTCGTGGCTCCGAGGTAGTCTCTAGGCTGTCTGTGAACCGTCAAGATTTAGAACTAGGGGACTTTGTCGTGGCTCCGTTTTGCTGACGTCGTATCTGCTTCCGGTTGGAACGAGAAGGTACGCCGTTGTTGATTTCTAGGCTATAGATATAACCATCGAGATCTGGCTTCCCTTTGACGAAGCCTGGTGGGACAATATGGTTCCCTTTTCGTTTGTGCCCATGGATTGTATACAGGGGTCAATGTGATCTCACCTGCAGGGCAAAAGTTTCATTTCATTTTTTTTATTTCTTTTCGCGATGCTCTATCATTTCAGCTTTTTATATCGCGAAAGTCGCTATTGCCCAATCATTTTGGCTATTTTTTCGCGGTGCCCAATCATTTCGGCTGTTTTTTTTACTCGCTACTTTTTATTGCGAGTTGCCCAAACATTTCGGCTATTTTTATATGCATATATTTTACTTACCGATTTTTGTTGCAAGTTGCCCAAACATTTCGGCTATTTCATAAGCATTTTTTTATTGTGAGTATGGAACTCAAGATCCGATACCAATCTTAGCATCAGTATCGCTGTGACTGGAATATTCCCAGGAGCGAATTATCATTTGTCGTTGTCGATTTGAAAAAAGGTGGCTTAGCAAACAGGGTTAGAATCCTGTCGACTAAGGCTTTTGACTTAATGAGCCGTAAGGGTCTCATAAAGGTGTGTGTTCTCTCATAAGTCGTAAGGATCTTATAAGAGTGTTTTTTCCTTATAAGTCGAGAGGGCTTACAAGTGTTGTTCACTAAACGGGGAAATTTCACGTCATTGGTGAAACTAGGTGAAGGAACGTTTATTTGTGCCTGTTGATTGTATACAAGAGTCACTATTGGAATGCTTGTAGGGCAAACTGGGGGATGTGGTGGCTTAAGAACAGGTTCAGATCCCTGTAGCTTAAGGCTTTAAAATCCTATGAGCCGTGAGGGTCTCATAAGGGGGATTCTCCTTACAAGTCGTGAGGATCTCATAAGTGTAATTTCTCCTTAGGGATCGAGGGGATCCCTAAGTGTGTTGCTCCCTTGTGAGTTGTAAGGATCTCACGCGGCTATTTTCTCCTCACAAGGTCGAGAGGACCACGCAAGTGTCTTTATTTTAACGAGATTACGCCCTTTCGGGTTTTCACAAACTCGCCGGTAGTCTTGCTGTTTTTACTCACGGCGCCCTTTCGAGTTTTCATCTGTGCCCATTTCGCTTGTGGATGTACCCCATTTTCTTTTTTGCGCGATGAAACTCTCGAGAATAGTTTCGCCGCATATGATCTATCCGTTTGTCGGTAGGATTTAAGTTGCAGTCCTCACCGCTGGGATTTATGGACTTGCATTCCACTATCGTCGTGTTTGAGGCGACGTTGTTAGTTTAGGGACATTTCGGTCTGTCATTAGTTTAAAGGCATCTCAGTCCGTTATTAGTTTCAGGACATCTCGGTCCACTGTTAGTTTAAGGACATCTCGGTCCATTGTTAGTTTAAGGACATTACGGTCCGTAGCTAGTTTAAGAACGTTGCGATCCGTTGTTAGTTTTAAGGACGTTACGGTCCATAACTAGTTTAAGGACGTTATGGTCCGTTGTTAGTTTAAGGACATCTCGGTCCATAGCTGGTTTAAGGACACTGCGGTCCGTTGTTCTCTATGTTTGAGATGAAGTACAGTTGGGTACTACTCTTTGAGTCTTGACTCTAGAAGATAGCGAGCAGACATAGGCGTCATCATCAATCATTGACCTGGGCCGTGACTCTTCAGGCGTAGTATTTTTTCAGGAACCGGCCGTTTATTGACCGGAAGGGTCTTTCGCTATGCATATCCATGAGCAAGTAGGCCCTACCTTAGTATACCTTGTCTATGATGTATGGGCCCTCATAGTTCAGCTCGAATTTCCCCCATTTGGCACGGTTGGGGATCATAGGATTTTTTACGACTAACACGAGTTCGACTTGTCAGAATGTTCTCGTCCTAGTCAATCTTTCGTAGGAGCGCGTCATCCTTGCTTTATAAGCTTCTAGGTTTTGCTGCGCCATGAAACGAGTTTCATCAAGGGCCTCGAGCTCCTCAAGTCGAAGATGGGCATTCTCTTCGTTCGTTAGCTCGTAAAAAACGGCTACTCGTAAAGGGGGTAGCTCTATCTCCAAGAGAAGTACCGCTTCCATGCCGAATACTAACGCAAATGGTGTTATGTTCGTGGCCGTCTTGAACGTAGTTCGATAGGCCCAGAGAGCTTCATGCAATCTCTCGTGCCAGTCCTTTTTATTTCGGGACACCGTTTTCTTTATGATTTTTGTCAAGGTCTTGTTGAAAACCTCAGCTAGACCATTAGCTTGGGGATTATAGACTGAAGAATATCTCCAATCTATTTTATGTTGTTGTGCAAAGCGGATGGTCTTATGGCTTCTGTAGGCTGGCCCTTTATCCGAGATAATCCACCGCGGAGTGCCGAACCGGTAGATGACATGCGTCCTGAAGGAATGGAGGATGTTCTCCGTCTTCACCTCTCTTAGCGGTATCGCTTCTGCCCATTTAGAGAAGAAATCGGTTGTTGCCAATATGAACCGATGTCCCTTGGATGATGCTGGCTCGATGGGCCCAACTATATCGGTTCCCTACATTTCAAATGGCCAGCTAGCCAGCGTTGGGTGTAAAGGATTTTGATGCTGGTCGATGAAATCCCCATGAATTTGGCACGAGTGACACTGCTTCGCATATTCGAGGCAGTCCTGAACCATCGTGGGCCAATAGTAGCCCATCCTTTTGATCTTCAGCTTCATCTTTGGCCCAGCTGGATGGGAACCGCAAAGTCCATCACGAGTTTCTTGAACGACCATTTTTGCTTCTTCTGGTCCCAGGCATCTCATCCATAGACAATCGAACGATCTCTTATAAAGAGTACCATTGACGGAGGCGAAAGACAAGGCTCGCTTCATGAGCTGATGTCTTGACGACACGTCTTCGGGCGTTCGATGGGATTTGAAGTAGTCTATGAAGACTTCTCTCCAATCCTTCGCCTTTTCTTCATTCTCCAATTGGAAGGCCTCTTGTTCGGTTGCTTCCTTTTCTTTAGACGTCTTCGGTGATATTTCTGCTGGAGCGAGAATCCGGCGACTTTGCACAATGATCCTCACGTCATCGAGATTTTCATCGGCCAGTTCTTTAGCGAGTTTGGCTAATGCGTCCGCTTTGCTATTTTCTACATGCGGTATGCTTTCTAGGGCGTAGGAAGGAATTTGAGTCAGCAATTTTTGTACTCTTTCGCCGTACTTTACCAACTCTGGTTTGCACGTATGATAGTCGCCGTTTACTTTACTAACGATTAGCTGGGAGTCTCCATATATGAAGAGGTTTTCGATCCCCATATCGACAGCGATCTCGAGACCTGCTATCAAAGCTTCATATTCCGCTTCATTGTTTGTCCTTGGCTCTGTTAAGGAAAAGGCAAAGCGCATTATCCTATCCCAGATTTGATTATGGAGGTGTTGTGCTTTCGTTTCTTCACGGAAGATGCCCCGTCGAAATAGAGTTCGCATTGGGTATTACTCCCTCTTTTCTCCCCATCGATCATG
The DNA here is from genome assembly GCA_030015575.1 of Agapanthus africanus. NCBI lineage: Eukaryota > Viridiplantae > Streptophyta > Magnoliopsida > Asparagales > Amaryllidaceae > Agapanthus > Agapanthus africanus. The sequence continues at coordinate 749,161,518 of CM057341.1, read as the reverse complement.
TCGAACGCGTGCTCGTCTGGTAATTCACAATTTAGGGGTGAGTCGCCAGGTATCGGATGCTCAGCGAGAAAGTCAGCGATGGCTTGGCCTTTCACTGCCTTGAGAGGTCGATATGTTTTCGAGAACTCCATTGGAGGGCTCATTTAGTGAGCCTTCCTGTTAGTATAGCTCTTGACATCAAATATTGAGAGGATCCACTTTTGATATGAGATGGACCTCATGCGCCAAGGCATAATACCGAAAAATGTTATCGCGAAGATTAACGCCAGGCAGTGTTTTTCGATAGGGAGTAGTTGTTTTCTTCCCCTAGGAGAACTCTACTCAAATAGTAGAGGGCTCTCTCTTTCCCTTGGTCGTTCTCCTGTGCCCATAGCGCGCCCAAAAAACCTTCAAGAGTGGTTGTGTACAGGATGAGGGGCTTTCCCTTGACCGAAGCGGTCAATACCGGCGGATTGATGAGGTATTGCTTGATTTCGTCCAGTGCACTCTGGCATTTACGATCCTAAACGAACGGGATTCCCTTCTTCATTAGGTGACTGTAGGGACGGCACTTGCCGGAGAGGTTGACTTGGAGTTTGATACCTGTTTAGGCATCAGTATCGCTACAACTGGGATAGTGCCAGGAGCGAATCATCATTTGTCCCTGCCGATTTAGACAAAGGTGGCTTAGTAGACAGGGTTAGGATCCCGCCGACTAAGACTTTTAACTTTATGAGCCGTAAGGGTCTCATAAAGGGTTTTCTCCCTACGAGTCGTGAGGATCTCATAGGCGTATTTTCCCCTTAAGAATCATGGGGATTCCAAAGTGATGTCTTCTCTTGTAAGTCGTAAGGATCTTCCAAGAGTGTCTTCTCTTTATAAGTCGAGAGGACCTATACAAGTGTTATTCTCCATATGGGGATATTTCTTGCTATTTGTAGAACTTGGCAAAGAAATATTTATTCGTGCCCCTGAATTGTATACAAGGGTCAATATGGACCGCCTGTAGGGCAAATTGGGGGATATGATGGCTTAAGAAACAAGTTCACATTCCTATAACTTATGGCTTTTGAATCCTATGAGCTATGAGGGTCTTACAGGGGGGATTCTCCTCACGAGTCATGAGAATCTCATAAGTGTATTTATTTTAACGAGATTGCGCCCTTCCGGGTTTTCACAAGCTCGCCGGCAGTCCCGCTGTTTTCACTCACGGCGCCCTTTCGGGTTTTCATCCGTGCCCATCTTGCTTGCAGACGTACCTTTTTTTAACGAGATTGCGCCCTTCTGGGTTTTCACAAGCTCACCGGCAGTCCTGCTGTTTTTACTCACGGCGCCCTTTCGGGTTTTCATCCGTGCCCATTTTTCTTGTGGACATATCGTTTTTTTAGTGGGGCATTTCACTAGATTGTAGGACCTGTTTGTAGGCCCCTTAATATCCTTCCTACTTTTTGAGAAAAAGGACAATTCTACATAGAGATTCTTCCGCCATTCGGAAATATGCCCCATACGTATATCTCGGGGGGAACGAGTACCCACGCCATCGCTATTTTGGCGACAGGTTGCTTCAGAGCCACTTATCTTTGTTGAGCGTAGGCGACAAACGCCATCTTGCCTCCGCTTTTCACTCGTCATCATCGGATGAGAAAGTGTCTCGACCCATTTGATCCAATCGAGCCATTTTATCCATAAGTTCTTAGAGGGTTGTCGGCTTGAAAAGGGTCGTAAATGGGAATACTTTTTGAATTTGGGTCAAGGGTGGCTATGAACATTCCTACAGCAGCTTCGTCGATACTTTGCTCTTATTTTGACCAGAGATTTCGCCATCGGATAACATATTGAACCGAGGTCTCATTCGGTCTAACCCTTTCATTGACCAACGTCGTTACGGTAGTGCGTTTATTCATTCTAGCGAATTTCTGACAGAAGAGCATCTCCATCTCGTCGAAGGTATTCACGGAGTCATTCGGGAGTTCCGCATACCAATCGAGAGCAATGCCCGCCAGACAGCTGACGAACTGTCAGAGAAGAAATATATCATTATCTCCAGTGTTACCGCACATGGATTTAAATCGCGCGATGTGCTGGCGAGGATTCCCGGTTCCTTTGTATATGTAGAGTCAGAAGTACGTATTCTGGCGGGTACTGTATTTGATCGTAGCACGCCGGATACGGTCGACCAGTCTTGATTGGCCTATTTGATGCTTCACTGGCGTAGTGAGTTTTGACTTACTGAGCGATATATGTGTCCAGCTTTTCTTTTAGGAATCATTTCCTCCTCAGCCGCTGATGAGGTTTGCAGAGGATTTGAAATGCCATCCTTATCTTTAAGACCGACTACCGGCGGTTCATCTGCCAGTGGTTCCGATTGAACCATCATTCCAGCTATATTCTGAATCAGAAGGGCCATCTGGTTTATTTTAGTGGATATTTCTGCCGCTTCTTCATTTCTCTTTTTCAGAGCGCGGTTTAGGAAATCAATATCCGGCTCTTTCTCTACTCTTTCTTCGGGTGCGTCCTCAGGATTTTTCTTAGGCGATGGATTAGCGTTTGCTGCCGCCTGAGCGAACATCTCCTGCAGCTTTTCACGTTGCAGTTGAACTTTTGTCAAGGACCGAGTTTGAGGTCGGTGACTAGTAGAAGCTCAAACTACGTCTTTGGAATTCACCACATAGACTATGTGAACTACCATGCCCCCAGGCTTGGGATGTTTAGAGTTTTGGCCTTTGGATTTTGCTTCGGGCACTTGAGCTTTTATTAGGCCTCTTTTTTGGTGAAAATCCGCTTTGGTTTTAGGAGGAACCGTTGTATCAGGATCCGTCTTGGGATGAATCCCCTTGTATTTGAAAGGGGATTTGTCAGAATTTGGCTGACGTCTAGAGGAAGAGCCGCAGTTGACGATAGAGACCTTCAACTGCTTCCACACCTTATATATAGATGAGAAAAGTTGTTTTAGGGAGCGAACTAATTTCTTCTCTCGTGGGATCTCCATGGGCTGCGGAGATTGCTTCAATATTGCGGTAGGAGAATTTTGTCTGACCCCTCACAACAGTTTGAAGCTGTTCCCAGTTGGAACAACAACACTCACCACTGGGGTTGAAATAGGACCATACTGTGAACTTCCCCTAGCTCATTTTGTATGAAGCCGATATCGACGTCGACCGTTTCTTACGGCCAGGATTTGATCAGCTTCAGGATTTTGCCGAGCCCGCCCCCTGTTTCCTTTGAGAGCTTGAATATTCTACCCCCCCCCCCCGCCCCCGCGTCGACCTTGATCCTTGGCAGGTACCAGTTATTTGAGGACTGATTCCGTCGGCAAAGCTGCATTTTAGGGAACCAGCCTATGGAAGACAAACTTTTTCTGGGCTTCCTCCATCGGCGTTGAGGCACCGAGGGTAAGAGGTGCGAGTATCGACCTAAAGAGAAGCCCATTGATTTCTTGAAGAGACGGATTTCAGAGATTTGAGGCTGCAAGTGGCCCATACATGACTCCATCAGATGTGACAGAGCCTGAGTTGCTAAGATAGAAGCAAACGCCATTCTTCATACAGACGAAACACCAGCTTCAGTATCCCATCACCCAAGGGCAACCACAAACATATATACCGCGATTATTTGATCGCGGAAAAACACGACACACGAAATGTATAGTGGAAAGAGGAAAAGGTCCCACCGGGCATGCCAGAATTTGTTTACCGCCGAAAGCCGGGAAAGACAAACGTCTTGCCTGAATTTGGGGACAGATGCTATTTGGGTTTATCCGTCCAACTCTCCGAAGATGCCAAGTTGATTTATGGAACCGTGTATCGGAGGTTTGGACGGATGCAGCCGTTGTAGCAGACTTCGTCAGATTCCCCCCCGTTAGCGAGGAGTTTTTGATTATGGGGACGCTCTTCCCTGTAGGCGCAAGCCCCTGCAGTTAATTACGTTACCGCGTAGCGATAACCACTTTCTCCCGCTCCAGATGTTCATTTCGTGTCGTGAGTGTTTGTTTTATTTTTGGTTGCCCGTGGATTGTATACGGAGACTAATTTATGTTGTCGCCGGTAAGGCGTGGATTAGTCCAAATCCGTATATTCTTAGATTTGGGTTTGGTTTGAGGATCGTTAATCTCGTTTGCGATTAAGATCAACTTAAATGTTTGTTGAGGATACATTAGTCTAATTTTATACTAAGATTTACTCAACAGGATTTTGGGATCATTCGGACCCAGCAAAAGAGCATTTGGGCTCTATTGCTTTAGTTTAAGGACGTTTTCGGTCCATAGCTAGTTTAAGAATATTGTGGTCCGTTGTTAGTTTAAGGACGTTTCGGTCCATAGATCACCATTTTTTGTGTGAGGGTTTAGTTTAAGGACGTTGCAGTCCATGGCTAGTTTAAGGACATTGCGGTCCATAGATCACCATTTGGCGGTGAGGTCCTAGTTTAAGGACGTTGCGGTCAATAGCTAGTTTAAGGACATTGCGGTCCATAGATCACCATTTGGCGGCGAGGTCGTAGTTTAAGGACATTGTGGTCCATAGATCACCATTTGGCGGTGAGGTCGTAGTTTAAGTACATTGCGGTCCATAACTAGTTTAAGGACATTACAGTCCATAGATCACCATTTGGCGGTGAGCTCGTAGTTTAAGGACATTGCAGTCCATAGCTAGTTTAAGGACGTTGCGGTCCATAGGGATGTGCTCATAGGTTTTGGGTTTCACCAAATAGCTGTTGGTTGTCGGGATCCTCCACCTCTCTGAAGACGTTGAAGAATTACAATGACATGTATCAGAGGTATGGAGAGATGTACCCTTAAACCAAATTCCAGATTTGAGGGGAAAGATCCTAGTGGCCCGTCCAAAAATCATTAGTCGTTTTTAAGAGACTGGGATTAACTTAGGAGATTAAGGAATCATCATCAGTTTGGGAAGTCATGAGCATAGTGGCTCGATGTATTAGGAAATCCAAGATGTTTTAATCCTCAGGGAGACTTAGCCAATTTGGAGTTGGAGTTGGCTTCTTATATTGTTAAACACTAATGTATACTTAGTGCTCACGTGCTCCCACGTGAGACTCCAAGGCAGTGTTAAACATTAAAATTTAGGGTAGGCTCACGTCGGCGCTTGAGGCTCTTGAAAGTTGGCGCTGTTCACTTGGGTTTATTCCCTTGTTCTTTTATAAGTGTTAAGCACTATTGGGGGTTACGTGGAATCACGTGAGGCGCCCCAAAAATCGGAACTGTTTTGATTTATTCTCTTTTCCTTTTACAAGTGCTATGCACTATTATGGGGTCACGTGAGGCGCCCCAAAATGGGAACTATCCTTGATTTATTCCCCTTTTCCTTTTGAAAGTGCTAAGCACTATTAGGGAGCCACGTGGGATCACGTGAGGCGCCCCAAAATAGGAACTATTTTTGATTTATTCCCCTTTTCCTTTTGAAAGTGCTAAGAACTATTAGGGGGTCATATGGGATCACGTGACTCGATATCAGTTGTTCCTTTTTGTTCCTCAGAGGTGCTCACGTGGGAACACGCGATCTGTTACGTAGCGTTTAAACGCTAATGAATCATCGGGCTGTTCTTCTATGGTTTTGAGGAATCAAGTTCTCCTTTTGTTCTTTGCGGGGATTAAATTTTTTTAAAGGGTTAAACCCTAGTTTCAGAGAAATTAAATTCCCATATGTTTTGTAAGAGTTAAACTCTTTTGAACTCAGTTCTTTCCCCTAGGTATTGAATCTGCATTACAGAATCTTCTCGATGAGAATTAAATTCTAAATTTGTGGGGAGATCTGCTTCTGCAGATCTTAACCAGAAGAAGAACTAAGTTCTTTGAGAAAAGTTAAACTCTTGGTTTAAGAATTAAATTCTCTTTTTATTTTGTGGGAGCTTTTGGGAGGGGTTCCTCTTCTTTCTAGAGAATTAAATTCTCTCTCTATATTTTTCTTTCCCTCTCTGTGTGTCTATCTCTCCTCTTTTCTTTTCTCCTCTCGTTGCTTTTATTTATATGAGAAGAAAAAGAATCAATATGTTAAGAAAATCCCTCATTGAGAGATCATGATTGATTCCATGATCTTTTAGATCAATCGGTGAATTTTATTCACCGTTGGATTTTTAATCCAAAGGCTCTCTGTTTAACAGAGAAGATTTCTTGTTTGTTTAGCAAGATTATGAATATCTTGTTAGTTTTAACAAGATCGGAATTTTATTCTATCATATCTTTTAGTTTAACAAGATCAGAAATATATTTTATTAATATAGAATTTAATTCTATCATATGGATATCTCGTTAGTTTAATAAGATTAGAAAAATATTTTCCTACAATAGAATTTTATTCTACCAGATGATCACCGTTGGATCTTTGATCCAAAGGTTCTCTGTTTAACAGAGAAGATCTTTCTAGTTTGAGGAAGATCAGGAAAATATTTCCCAAATAGAATTTAATTCTAGAATTTGACAGGAGCATTTTAAATTGGGGCGCTCACATGCTTTGCACGTGAGTAGCAAAAGAACTCACGCGTTTAACATGTGACCCCCAGTGTGGGTTTTAGCATGTTTATTTTCAGCGCTCATATGCTTTACATATGAGCGCTCACGTGTTTTACACGTGAGGCCTGTTTGGCCATTAATTGTTTTATTTAGTTTATTTTCAGCGCCCATATGCTTTACATATGAGCGCTCACGTGTCTAGCAAGTAAGGCCTGTTTGGCCATTAGTTGTTTACGTTCAGCGCTCATATGCTTTGCATATGAGCGCTTACGTGTTTTACACGTGAGGCCTAATTTTGAGGACTCTCCCTCTTTTTTGGAAGGGAACAAATAGCTCTTGGCCTAAAATTTTGGCGGGAACAAAGACCACTACCACTACTAGGCCAGTAGACACCCACTAAACCTCCACTAATCTCTACTACAAGTTTTATCCACTAATCCTCTTTCTCGAATTTTCCAAGTTCACCAAACCTAAACCTCTTAGCTCTAAACTAATACTTGAGTTTAGGAACTTAAAACTTGACTAAAAGTTAGAGTTTTACCTTATAGAAGCAACTCAAGAAAATTCCTATTTGACCAAAAGTGTTCAAAACTCAAGCTTGATCTCACCATGATGTGTAGGATGATCTTGTGAACAATATTTGTGAAGGTTTAAGGGGGTTTTGAGATGATTTGGAGGGTGTTGTGTGATAGTAGAGGAGGTTGGAGGTGAAGGAGAAGGAGATAAAGAAAAGGATGAATGGATGAGGTGAAGAAACTAGCCATGGTTATGATCATGGTTCTTTCTCTCTCTCTCTTTCTCTCGATCTCATTAAATGCACCTTGTCACTTCATGTCTTCCTCTCTCATTTTCTTTTCCTTTTTCTCTTCTTTTCTTGTTTCTTTAAAAACAAAACATAAAACCATACATCACAACAAAATGTGCCATGTCGCTCAAAACATGGTTAGCAAAATGGATTTGGTTTAATGCATAATTAGTAATATATTAATCAAGTTTAACATTCAACTTGTATGTAAATAATATATATTAATTTTTAAAATGCCCAAATCATATAAATATTTTCATAAATAATAATTTATTTTAAATTTCCAATTATTTTCCAAAAATATAAGTATATAACTATACAATTCTATGAAAACTCAAATTCATACTTGTATGATATTCATAAAATTTATTATTTTATTATTTAAATTCGAAAAATATTATTTTATATTTTCTGAAATATCACAATCTTCCCCTCTTTAATAAATTTGGTCCCGAATTTAAATTTAAACCCCCAAAATATTAAAATATTTCAGTAAATCAAATCAATTCAACGGGGCTCCGAAATTAAAGAAAGGCTAAAAATATCATAGCACAACATGTGCGAATGAAAACAAGTGCAAAGCTCAATAGTCGGAACCCGACAGTGTCAATCAAATAATGCGAGTTATAATGAATATGCAAGTTTCAAAATCTATTGTTTAAATCAAGTATAATATAATGAAGTCTATAATACGTCTATAGTATGCATCCTTGTAAAATCATTTAAATAGCTGGGAAACATATGCACTAAAAATCTTTTTCAATTTTTCATGTGATGCGTATATCACGGTATAAGTAGCGGGCATTCACTTGTAAATAAATACATGCATACATGAGGTTAATGGAGGAAAGTTGCCATAGGAGAGAATTTCTTCATATGGCGTCGAAAAAATGCATCCTCCATGTTTTTTTTCGACGATCGGAATACATCATCTCCATATTTATCATCTAAGATGTGGATATACCAAATTTCATGTGATTATACCATTTTTTCACCGTTGATTTAGTTGGTGCAAAATTAATTGTTTACTGACAATAGAACTTTTTACATTGCTAATTCAACGGTGAAAAAGTGGTGGAATCATATGAAATTTGGTGTATGCACATATTAGATGATAACGATGATGATGATGGATGTTGATCGTCGAAAAAAATGGTGGAGGTTGTTTTTTTTTTACGCCATAGGAGGAAATCCCCTCCTATGGCCTCTTTTCTCCATTATTCTCTCTCTATATATTTACACGTTTTGCCTAAGATATACGTCCCGCCTTTTGAAAAGTATCTTAGAAGGGTTTTCTTTTTAAAAGTTCGTGTCGCTCATGGACACGTAGAAAAATAGTGAGTTTATATCTCCTTTTGAAAACCCCTTCGGTAAATGTCGATTGATGCAAAAACACTGAGGTACTGTCCTCAGACCGGTTATGCTCGGCTACTATATAGTATAGTATATATCATAAAAACTTGATCCTCGGAAGAAAATCAATCTCAATAAGTGTTATGATAATACCACGTGTGTCTGGTGCGCACGGAAATCAAGTCAAATCCAAGTGCCGCGAATGTGCACGAAAACGAAAACTGGGTGCAACAGGTGTGCATGAAAGTATCTGCCGAGTGCATCGGGTATGCACGACAACAATATCAAGTGCATCTAGAGTGCACGAAAAGCTCAATCAAGTGCATCAAATGTGCATAAGACCACGTCAAGTGCACCGATTGTACGCGAAAATCTAAATCAAGTATATCAGGTCCGTACAAAAGTATCTAGTGCAATAGGGTGCACGAAAATCAATATGATGTGCAACTAGGTGCGCGAAAATATAATCTAGCGCAACTGGCGTGTATGAAAACCATATCAATGCATCAAAACCGTATGTAAACACTATCAAGTGCACAAGTCAAAATCAGGTGCATACAACATTCACGAAATCAAAATCGAATATACAGAATCGTACGAAATCATAAATATATGCAACTGCGTGCACAAAACAAAATCAAGTGCAATAAATGCGCACATAAAACACAAATCAAGTGTAACTGATGTATAAAAATATAAGTCAAGTGCAATCGCAGTACACAAGGAAAAATATCCTTCGGGTGCAGCTATGGTGCACGAATACGTCAATCGCGAAACCAAATCACCAAAACTCAAAGTCCCAACGATAAAAGCCGATACTTGAATCACTAAACACAAACCAAGATAAATAACATTGAAGCACTTCTCTTTTAATGTCGAAAGGTGCCGGTGCACCCAAGGCTGATAGGGCAAGAATATCAACTTGCCTCATGCCCACGGTCTGGCGTCTTCTGTCTCTGGGTCCTTGTTTTCTATGTGGATCACCAATTCCATGATCTCTCGGCTCGACGGTCCGGTTAGGAGTAATGACGGAAACAATCCAGCTCTGACGACTCTCTGAACATCTCCTGGCCAATTAACCTGGTCACTCGCAAAGTAGCACGTCACTGACGGCGGCATCTGTCCCTCTGAATATGTGCCATACAACCGATCCTGGGTCCAAATCTTATCGCATAATATTCCAGAAAGAACCTGCCATGGTCTCTTCCAATCTCATTTTTGCCGGACTGTCCGGAAGTTGGCACTCTTTACTAAATCCTCTTCCGTTCTGGGACAGCTGCGATCTCATCATGACTTTCCTCTGGAAATGTGGTCGTATCCAACGCCTCAGCGTACATATCAAATCTTTGAAATCAACAGATAGGAACAACAACTCATTACGATCTCGCACGAACCTCTTGCTCCACTTTCCTTTATTGGCATCCAATTCGGGGTCGTATCTTGATAGCTGCGTAGACTGCTATTCAATATTCTGCTACGGTCATATCCGGAGTCTCTCGCATAGGCTCAAGCTACGAACTCGGGCATCTCCAACACTTAGTGGAAGAAATCTGGAGAAATGCGTTCTCGAGAACTTGTCCAAAGTCATCGGAGAATTATGCACTGGTCGTCCTTTCCCGATTGATTCATGCCATATCTGAGCAAAACCCTTCGAACTGGAATTATTCAACTTAACTGATCTTGCGTCGGGGTATCCAAGAAGATGAATTATCCTAGTCATTTTACCCAAGAAAGACTAGGGATTCTCTGTTACATTCCTGCCTATAGCTCATGTGGCTTTAGCTTCGTGAACTCTGGAAGCGATATCTTGTCGATCTCAGCAATGGCGGGTACATTGGTCTGCACAGTAAATGACACAACGATCTCTGGAGCAGACTGTACGTCAACAGTCCTCTCAATCTAGCTGGCCTCAAGTGATGGCCCGATCATTCAGTGCAGATCCCGAACGCTCGTATCAAACGAGAAATCTTAGTATAAACAGTAAATCAATACGTTCCTACATCATTCCTCGTCCCTGACGAGCTCACTCTGATCGCATCATTAGCCGTAGCCCTCTCAGCTCGCGTAGCCAAGGTAATAGGAACCGCAATCAAATATCAATGAGGATGGATTATAAGAACGAATAGAATAATGAATCTCAAAATAATGCACATTCTAATGTTACTTAAGCGGAGCAACGTATCGTAAATATGCCATGGAACATACCCATGGTACGTCACTCTACTTGAGTTACCTACTCTATCAACCAAAGTCAACTTACATAACGAAAATTCGGATCTAATACCCCCTCAGTCAAGTCTAAGTTTCGTAAGGTCAAGCCTAGGTTATAAAATATATATACGCCATAGACTCCGCATAATCAAACCTAGACTCGAACCAAGGTTAAACCTAACGCTCTGATACCAACTTTGTCAAGACTGAGAAATGGCACGCGACCGGCACATGGATCACGTGAAGCCTATAGGACCCCACCGTAACCCAAGTAAACCGAAAGCCCAGAAATCTAAACCCTTTTAGTAAAATAATAGAGGTGAAGTTTTGAATTAAAGGTATAATGCAATTATAAATATGTTCATTTGAAATGCAAGCATGCAATATACTAAAGTTTGAAAATATTTTAGTCATTTGAAATTTGGGCAACATCTCCTTTGTAAATTTTGATCCAAAACCAATACATAACAATAATAATATAGACATCCCCAAGCGAAAGCTACTTCTTTGCCAATTGACGGAAACACAACCACGCAATTAAGAATATACGACGCCCAAGACGAAGATGAACACAGAAAGGAAAGTAAAGAAAACCAAAATATCATCAAACCCAAATAAAGAATAATGCACACATCTCGCTCTAAATCTGAAAGAATATACAATTTCCTTGTTCTAAGTCTACCAAATATAAATAGTCTGGTTGATGGAGTGTTTAAGTAGATACAAATGAATATTAAACATATACAATAGCGATTACGATCCAAGGAGTAACTCACCTACCAATGCAAATCACCCAGAAGAAAAGATGTGTTGGCAAGCAGCTACTGATCTGGACGGTCGATTCCTATATGAGAACTATGGTACAACGGGGATGAGTTGCCAACTCACGATTAGAAGACATCAGCAGGTGGAAATCGAATGTATAACGATCTCCTAGGTCATAAAATAATATAATAATATAATACCGTATGGTAATGAGGGTGATCGTGTATATATAAGTATAGTAACAATAATATCGTGCTTGTGTCAAAGTATGGTACCATTTCATCTGTGTCATATGTATGTATATATGTGTATCATCTAACCTGTGACCATCAACGACATATCAAATCATCATAAAACCTGGGTGCCCAGCACGACACTCGAAATCATCATAAAACTCGTATCCAGTATCGATACGTAAATCCTCATATCTTAGGCATGTCTCATCAGATCGGTTCTCATATCCATCTGTCTCAAATCACTCTGGCCGGTATCCTCCGGATATCCGCCAAGTCCAATACTGTCACCGGTAGATAGTGTTCCCCTGCCGGGCTCAACGCCTTTCTATACGATCTTCTTGTCCCAGGGGTACCGTACAGGGTCCACCATGTACCCGCAGACAGTGACTCCTCACTCTTCGAATCAGGTAATCATCATAGCTCAGCACCGAGAAAACTCATGGTGAACGTCGAAATATCATATTAAGAGAAACAACGTTTTAAAACAATCATAAGTTTTTGAAATGTATCTGCGGTTACTCAAATCCAGAAATCTCATGAAAAAAGAATCTCATAAGCATGTAACAATGATGAAATGATATGTACAGGCACAGAACAGTACTGTAAAATATAGCAATGTTTTCGTATGAGCGTGTCGTGTAGCTAGATAAGGAAGTGCAATATATAAACTAGTATGTGTCGTACTGGGTACTAAATAATAACTAAAATTCTACATGTTATAAGGTGATATAGTGACATAGCGATTTCTAACATGTACGTGACATGGCAATTACCGATGATAGGTGTGTAAGCCGGCGATTATGTGTATATGCAATATGCGCATCATCGGTAATGGTGCATGTGTCCTAGCAGACGAAGTGGTAAAAAAATAAGTACACGAAACGTAGTATATATATCATAAATGAAAATAATACGAGCGTATGCGGGAATAAGAAATCTTAGCGCAAGCGTAAACAGAATAAATAAAATGTAAGCGCGAACGGTATAAAATACATAACTACGTATGAGCCATACAGTTATAGTTTAAAATAGTACGAATCGTTATTTTTTAAAATAGGAGCTACGATATTTTCGAAAAAGATATCATTTAAAAATCCGTAGCATCCCCTGAAGTTGTCTTTTAAAAGTGCATAACGGTTCGTTAGTTTTGCAAATAGGTATGGCTCAAAATATACCCTAATGTCTACTTAAGAGATTTAAGAACAATATTTCTAGAGTCGATATATATATAAGTCGGCGATCCATTCTCATCATATTACGTACGGTATAATCTATCGTACGATATCATAAAATCAAATAGTACGGATCTATCGTCACGTACATCATATCACGACGGTATAATCCATTGTACAATATCATCAATCAAATAATATGGATCTATCGTCACGTACATCATGTCATCTCATCTCGTCATATATCATCACATGTCATATCATCTCGTATCGCATCCTGTATATATATCACCTTAGATCATCATATCATATCATATCGACTCGTCTCATCATAACATATCATATCCTCATCTCGTTATGTTGTATCATAATATCCTAAAAATTATATATATATATATATGTATGTATGTATGTATGTATGTATGTATAAGCGTATACACATATAGGTCAAGGCTAAGAAAGTTATAATTAAGGACATACCTTCCTACAAGTATACTTCCAATTCTTGTAGTACCCTAGAACCCTATTAGCTAGTTATACATATCTAATATCTACATAATATATGTATAACTATATATCCTAATTCTATGGTTGCGGGGGTGCTATACGCCATCCACCCGACTTCCCCCGTAGATATACATCTATTCACCTACTACATCTTGCTCTAATCGATCTCGACAGATGCCTTGCCCTCCTTCGTCATCTCGGATGTCCACGCGTTTGTACCTACAAATCAAGTCCATAACCAAAATCTAATAAAAATCAGCATCGAATTCCATAGAAATCCATATCCAAAACCGATACGACAAGCGAAAGGAACATAAGTTAAAACCTATGGTCAATGCGTGCTAAAACAACAAAACAACCTCAGACGTTGACGTATGAACGTCAAACGACCGAGTCAAAACTCAAATAACAAAAACCAAGTTTCAAAAGTCGGAAAATATCGACAGAAACAAGTAAAATGACTCCAGATTTTACTTAAGGTGAAATTAAACTTTTTTGCATATATGGTAGATCTGGTTATCTAATGAGTGAGCTACAGACCAAGTTTTAGACCCTAACTCCAAAACTGGGTGGAAAATTGCGGCCTAATTGAATAAAATGGCGGCCTCAACATGGGGGTTTGGGCTCAGGTTTCTAGGATGGCTTCCTATATGTCTGCACATCTCACTGTATCTGCTAATAAATTTTCTGAGTTCTAGAGTCATCCCAGATTCCATTTGAATATCAAAAGTCAATGAAAAACCGATGTTGGAAAATTCTAAGTTCGACTTCGAATATTCTAAACTCATTTTAATCAAGGCTACCACCACCACTAGGCCAGTAGACATTCATTATACCTCCACTAACCTCTACAACAAGTTTTATCCACTAATCCTCATCCTCAAATTTTCCAAGTTCATCAAACCTGAACCTCTTAACTCTAAACTAATACTTGAGATTAGGAAACTTAAAACTTGACTAAAAGTGAGAGTTTTACCTTGTAGAAGCAACTCAAGAAAATTCCTAGTTGGCCAAAAGTGTTCAAAATTCAAGCTTGATCTCACCATGATCTATAGGATGGTCTTGTGAACAATATTTGTGAAGGTTTAAGGGGGGTTTTGAGATGAATTGGAGGGTGTTGTGTGATAGTAGAGGAGATTGGAGGTGAAGGAGAAGGAGATGAAGAAGAGGATGAGGTGCAGAAAACTAGCCATGGTTATGATCATGGCTCTTTCTCTCTCTCTCTTTCCTTGTCTCTCTCTCATTAAATGCACCTTGTCACTTCATGTCTCCATCTTTCATTTCCTTTTCCTTTTTCTCTTCTTTTCTCTTTTCTTTAAAAACAAAATTTAAAACCATACATCACAATAAAATGTGTCATGGCACTCAAAACATAGTTAACAAAATGGATTTGGTTTAATGCATAATTAGCAATATACTAATCAAGTTTAACATTCAATTTGTATGTAAATAATATATATTAATTTGTAAAATACCCAAATCATATAAATGTTTTCATAAATAATAATTTATTTTAAATTTCCAATTGTTTTCCAAAAATATAAGTATATAACTATATCATTCTATGAAAACTCAAATTCATATTTGTATGATATTCATAAAATTTATTATTTTATTATTTAAATTCCAAAAATATTATTTTATATTTTCTGAAATGTCACAATCTTCCCCTCTTAAATAAATTCGGTCCCCGAATTTAAGTTTAAACCCCCCAAATATTAAAACATTTCAGTAAATCAAATCAATTCAATGGGGCTCCGAAATCACAAAAGGCTAAAAATATCATAGTGCAATGTGTACGCATGAAAATGAGGGCAAAGCTCAATAGTCAAAACTCCGACAGTGTCAAGCAAATAATGCGAGTTATAATGAATATGCAAGTTTCAAATCTACTGTTTAAATCAAGTATAATACAATAAAGTCTATACTACATATATAGTACGCATTCTTGTAAAATCATTTAAATTGCTGGGAAACATACGCACTAAAAATCTTTTTCAATTTGCCGTGTCATGCGTATATCACGGTACGAGTAGCGGGCGTTCACTTGTAAAGAAATACACACACACACACACACACACACACACATATACATACACACATACATACATACGTACATACATATATATATGCGTTTTGCTTATGATATACGTCCCGCCTTTTAAAAAATATCTTAGAAGGGTTTTGCTTGTAAAAGTTCATGTCTTTCATGGATACGTAGAAAAATAGTGAGACTATAGCTCCTTTTGAAAACCCCTTCAGTAAATGTCAATGCATGCAAAAACACTCAGATACTATCCTCATACCAGTCCTACTCGGCTACTATATAATATAGTATATATCATAAAAACATGATACTCAGAAGAAAATCAATCTCAATAAGTGCACATGATAATACCACGTGCGTCTGGTGTGCACGGAAATCAAGTCAAATCCAAGTGCCACGGATGTACACGAAAATGAAAACTGGGTGCAACGAGTGTGCACGAAAGCATCTGCCGAGTGCATCAAGTGTCCATGACAACAATATCAAGTGCATCTAGAGTGCACGAAAAGCTGAATCAAGTACATCAAATGTGTATAAGACCACGTCAAGTACGCCGAGTGTGAGCGAAAATCTAACTCAAGTGCGTCAGGTGCGCACAAAATTATCTAGTGCAATAGGGTGCTCGAAAATCAATATGATGTGTAACTAGGTGCACGAAAACATAAATCTAGTACAACTGGCGTGCACGAAAACCATATCAATGGATCAAAAGCGTATATAAACACTATCGAGTGCACAAGTCAATATCAGGTGCATACAACATGCACGAAATCAAAATCGAATATACCGAAGTGTACGAAATCATAAATATATGCAACTATGTGCACAAAACAAAATCAAGTGCGATAGATGCGCACAAAAAACACATTTCAAGTGTAACTAGTGTATAAAAATACAAGCCAAGTGCAATCATAGTACACAAGGAAAATATCTTTCGGGTGCAGCTACGGTGCATGAAAACATCAATAGCGAAACCAAATCATCAAAACTCAAAGTCCCCACGATAAAAGCGTGATACTTGAATCACTAAACACAAACCAAGATAAATGATATTGAAGCACTTCTCTTTCAATGTCAAAAGGTGCCAGTGCATCCAAGGCTGACAGAGCAAGAATATCAATTTGCCTCCTGCCCATGATCGGGCGTCCACTGTCTCTGGGTGTTGGGTTACACTAACGCCCTGGCCATCATCCGTGGTCATTTGCGGAACAAAAATTTTCTGCGATTTAAAAACTGGCGCTAGAATAATCCTAAACCGAATCTACCATAAACCTAACTAGCAACTAAAGAAGTTCTATTTACTATGATAGAAAGTTATACCTAAAGAAACAAGTCTTTCCGGTTTTCACTCCTATCTTTTAGCTCCTCGTGGAGTGTACGGATCGCGCTTGATCGCCGGCCTCCTCGTGTCAAAGGTGATCCACCCGAGAGTGTCTATTTTGAGCTCCTACCTCTAAACCGAGATAACTAGGTTACTTAGTATGCTAATCTAAGTAGCCCAGATGATGTAGAGAATGATGATAGATTGATTTGTCTCAAGAACCCTAGGTTTCTCAACACATGAGACTATTAGGGTTTGAGGTAGAAGAAGCAAAGCTTGGAGGAGATGAGAGTGTAGAATGAGCATAGAATGAAGAATGGCTAATTGTTGTGAATTAATAACGCAATACTAAAATATCTTGAAGCCACACAAATATATTCAAGACACCTTACATTAAAAATTAGTTTACAACACAAAATATCAAGCATACTCCAATAGTAAATAATGAGTCATGCCATGAGTCACAAAGTAGCCATGCTTCATTTAACACAAATGAATACCTCATACCTCCACCTCATTAACCATTAACAAAAATGGTTAAACAAAATAATGAGGTGTCTTCTTCTAGAAGCATCTGCACAATTACAAGAATGCCCCTCACCGTATATGCATAACCGTATCCGTATTCCGAAAAAATACGAATACAAAGAAACAAAATTAATCCAAGAATATAATATTAGGATCCGGCTTAAACCAAAGTCCGCTAGTATTATCCGCCCGAACATCATACGTGCATAAGTACACTATATGATCGAACCCCTGCCATAAAACCATACGGCCTCTACACTGTTTTGCCCGAAGTAGAGAAACCCTCTGTGTGGGACTCTAAAGACTCAACAGTACGCCGGCAGTGAGTTACTGGATAAATCCATAAGCACAAGCACGTCAGCGGCACTAGCTATACGTAACGGCTACCCGGGTACTGGTCGAAAAGGAAGGCCGGCGAGCAAACACATCCGGATCCCTACTGCGCCAATCCGTGACAATCTTCGTACAGTCCGGTCTCTTCGTCTAAGAGTATCGCATACCGGGTCTATGGGTGTTAGTTATGTATATGCCCTAGAGGCCATTATTGTACATGAGATGTATATTATAGTGGATGCTTGGATATATATAGAGAGGACTTTCTTGCTCGACATGATAGTATGCTATCTGGTTGCTCTTTGTCTTAACATGTAGATTAGTATTGTGATACTGTCTTGCTCTCACATGTTGATAAAGCCCTTAGGATGTGTACTTGACTATCAGGACTATGATGGAAATCATACTAGTGGGACCAAGGGAAGTCCACAAGTATATCCTATAAATGTTCCTAGTCGAGGGTGTATCGAGATAGGGCATCGATATTCCAGAGTAGACTAGCGTATGCGCATCCTGACCCATATGATGGGTGATGGATGATCCCACATCCATTGGTGTTTGACATCAAACATAGTATGCGGGTGCTCAGTGGAGACTGGGTACACTGAACGGACTCGCCGAGAACTCCTAATTGGTATTATACCTATCATCAGATAGCAGTTCTCTGGTGACACTGGTAAGGTTAGTCTGTAGACCCGAGATCGTCATAGTGCCTTGTGTGATTCCCACTGTGCTTTTATTTCCACCTTACCATGTTCAAGAGAACGTGCAAAACGGTGGATTTTGGATATAGTCCCGAATCACATGGAGGCAATGAGCAATAGGAGGGGATTCGTTTCTCCCGGTATTGGGGGTTAATGTTGCGCTGTGCTCGATTAGCCATAACGATAAGTCCATGGCCAGGGCTGCTACGGAGATTTACTGATAAATGTTATCAGTAGTTTCTCGACCCGTTAAAAACCTCACATCGGCATGACTTATCGGTTACTGGGGTCTGACGTTTACCGCCCCTAGACTAGATATGTGACATATCAGACAGACAGACCGGACTATACGGTAATGTTACTGACAGGCTTTACAGGAGATAAAACGGGCTTGCTTGTTGATTTTGTGATGGCTCAATACCCGGGTAGCCGTTATGTCCAGCTAGTACCGCTGACGGCTTGTGGGTGCTTGATATGACCATCACCTACTGCCGATATATTAACGAGTCTTTAGAGTCTTACACAGAGGTTTACTGGCTTAGGCAAAACGAAATAGGAGCACATATGTGATATGTGCGGGACCGAGATTAATACGAGTATGTGATACCGTATTCTATTCTCGCGATATTTGTATCGGTCGGTTATATGTGATATAACCGGGTTATCGAATCAAGTGTTGATTCGATAAGTTGGTACATACAATATTAGACGGTTATATGTGATATAACCGGATTATTAAATCAAGTGTTGATTTGATAATTTAGTGTATAATTATATATTTGATATACTAGTTTACATTAACTAATATTAGCTCACTTAAATGTTTCTTTTTCTCACTTGTGTCCATAAGTATATATGTGTGTTTCCCCCAATCAGAGCAAAGCTCTGTTTGAATTTCAAAAATTCAAAAATTGAAGCAACACTTCAGATTCCTTACACTGCGCGCAACGCGCCACGTGTCAAAAGCAGACACGCCAGCGCTGCGCCCAAGACAGCGCACCCAATCAAAGCAAGGCTCTGTTTTAAAATAAAAATAAAGAAAGCAACGCTTCAGATAACTTGCGCTCTGCGCTGCGCGACACGTGTCAGCGCAGCTGCGCTGCGCAGCTGCGCTGCGCGACACGTGTCAAACGCAGGTGCGCTTGCGCTAACTGTGCCAGCACTAAATCAGAATTAAATTCTTGAAAGATCTTTTTAAAACAAGAAGATTATCTTCTGTAAAACAGAGGCCTTAGGATCAAAGATCCAACGGTGGGGAAATATCCCCAAATCAATCAGAGAAAAATTTCTGTAACTAACCTGACAAACTAATTGGCCCTATATAAAGGCCCCTAGACTCCAAGTCTAAAATACACAGAGATAGAGCTACAAAACTCCTCTAAAACTTTGAGAAGAACTCGAAAAAAAGAAAAGGTAAACCTTTGAAGGAAAAAAAAGAAGAAGTTTTTCTAAAAAGATCAATGATCTAAGAACAAGATCAAGATCTTCAATAAAAAAAATAATAATAATAAAAAAGAAGTAATTTACTTCTTTACTAGATGTTTTGATCTATATAAAGGCATTACCTTTTGATGAACCATCGGTTCTTGAATCTTGAGGTAGAACCTCTAAAAAGATTCTTTCCTGTGATCTAAATGTGGTCAAGATGCGCTCTGCGCTACTGTTGTAACATTTCAAAAAAATAAATTATTACTTTTGGGAATTTTCATAATTTAATATTGATTTTTTATGAATATTTTAATAGTCGGTAAAATTAAATACCGATAAATAGGGAAAATTATTGAGAAAATTTTAGTGATTCTAAAATAGGTTATTTTGTGGAAATATGCCATTTTACAGTTTTTATGATGAATTATATGCGACTTTAGTGTTAATCGCGATCAAAAATTGCTAATTGGATTTTTGGATTTTTGTGCAAAAATGTGCACATAACATTTTCCACACTTGTCTTATGTTATGGACTTATGGTGGCCTAGGGTTGGACCATGTATAGATGACCATGGGGGTTAGCAAAGTTTAGGCAACCATGGTGGGTTGAACCATTTGATTAGGTTAATTGGATTAATTAGTGTTTTGGTTTTGGTTAAGGGTGATCAGGATTAGGTTAACTTGTGGCTAGAGAGAGAGAGAGGAGGCATGATGGATGTGCCATGATATTTAAGGTTGAGTGAAGGTGATGGGAGTTAACCTCATTACACTTCAAAACTTTTTGTGGCCTCTCCAACACTCATTGCAATTCTTTCTCACCTCATATCTCTCCCCCTCACTCTCACACATCACACCTTTGCAAACACCAGCAGCAGCTGCATCAGCACCCTACACCCACACACCAGCTATCCTAGCTGCTGCTACAAGCTGCAACATCAGCTACATCAGCCCCCCCCATCAGCACATTTCAGCCCCTGACCAACATCAGTTCAGCCTTTTCATCAGCATTAGCAGCTGCAACAACTGCTGTGAAAACAGCCACAACAGCAGCAACTTCGTTCAAAACAACACCACACCATTATACATCAGCTAAGGCAGCATCAGCAGCTGCTACACCATTCAATACAACAGCCCCAACACACAACTTCAGCCCCTATTTGCATCAGCTGCTACTACAGCCACAACAACAACCTCAGCCCCAATTTCATCACATCAGCAGTAGCATCATCAGCACCTATCAGCCTAGACCTCTGCTGCCTCAGCAGCAACCCCATCAACAACACCAACCCAACATCATATACTACAACCCACACCCCAACATCAGATACTTCAACTTCACCATAAATACCACCACCCTTCCCTGCTGCAGCTGCTACTGCAACACAAGAAAAAGAAAAAGAAAGAAAAGCAGAAGAGAAATGGCAAGCAGCAGCAGCCCAAACTAAATCCTACAACATCACCCTCCCACTTCACCAAAGCAACAGCAGCAGCCTCAACCCAAACCAACAGCAACAAACTGCTATTAAAAACAGCAACAGCATCAGTTGCAAAAGCCACACCAGCAGCTGTAGGAGCAACTCAGCAGTCCACCAATAGCCCTTCTTCATCCTCCTTCCCTTCTCCTACATCCTAGGACCCTCTTGAGGTATAATCTTGCAACCCAACTCCTATCTTGTCAAGTTATAGTTGTTAAAACTGAAATTTAGCGTCTATATTGTGGTCTAGTGCTAGTTTTAGGTGATTTGAGTGAGAGTTGGCCAAGAGATGGTTTTGAATGTTAGTATAGCCTTACTAGGTGCTGTTAAGACCAGTTGAAACAAGATTTGTCCCGGGTTTCACCAAAATACCAGATAGTTTAGATTCGGTGTAAATTAGCAACTTTGTCGATTTTGTGACCCTTCTGGAAACTGCTACAACCCGAGGAACCCTAAAATGAAATTGACTTGGCAGTAAGCTGTGCAGGAACCCTGGAACCATCCCACAAAACCCTAGCCCCCACCTCAATTTCTTGGCCGCAGATATATTCTCTCTGGCCGCAATTTGCGGCCAGAGCAGTAGGGAACCCCCTCGTTTTGCGTGCACGGCTCTTTTACCTGTAAACTTGACCCCTGGTATGTCTAGTTTTGACTGATTCCAGTTAGGATAGAATCTGGGTTGATTTTCTTGAGTTGGCGCATGATTTACGACTTGTTTTCGTATGGATTTTGGTATTCGATGATTCGTTTCTGTCGGGTGGCGTTTGGACGTCAACGACAAATGGATATTGGCTGTGTTTGCACGCGAGACTATAGGTTTTTACTTATAGACGTAGCGTGCACCGTTTTTGGTTTCCGACATGGTTTTCATGTGTTTTAGCGTTTGTGATATCCTTGTAGGTACCCCACGTGGCGTCGAAGCGTTGGAGATGCAAATGGCGACATCAACACCAGCACGTATAAAACAAGGTGAGTAGATTTATATCTACGGGGAGAAGTCGGGTGGATGGCGTATAGCACCCCCGCAGTTCGTGGTGATGTATACGGATGCGTATACACACCTACAATTATTATATGTTGATTGTGATTTATTATTGATGTTTAGGATGGATAATTGGTGAAAGGTTACGAAACCCTAGAGTAGTGGGTGCACTACACATACATATACACACATACCTACTTGCATACATCCTTATTTTCATATGTGGTTATGGGATTCTATGTAGATATGTGTTCGCATGGGTATGGGACCACGTGTTCACATACGGATTTGAGGATGATACATGGGATTGAGATGAGTCGATGAGTTTGATCTGAGGTTATGATATCGGTGATATGATAAAATTCATAATTGAGATACGTCTTGATGCTTTAGAGGATTTTGGGGATGATGATGCCATAGGAATGGTGACATATATATAAAATGATCGACATGTGATTATGATACGAGATAGGATATGACATGATATGATATGACAAGATTAGTATGATAGGCCGCATTCGACGATGTATACTCCTTGAGATAATATGTGATGATGATATCGATTTATACGAGACTGTCGATCAGTAGTCAGATCATAATTATAGTGATGATGTTAGCTTTGTACTAGACGTAGGTCAGTAACCGAATGATGATCTTGATAAAAGAGGATACTAGATAAATAATGTGATGAACATGATATTGACCCGTACCCAGATTTGGGGATGCCGTACGACGGATTTACGTACGAGCTATAATTTGATGTTTGATCCGCACTCTTGGCTTGGGAATAACCGATTATAGAGATATGGTATCGGAGGTGATATTATCGAGGCGGAATCACCGACTGTATATATATATATATATATATGTATCGACTCAGAGGTTAGGAGGTTTCCCTTACCTACTGTTAGCTTTAGCCCAGCCCTATAGTTAGAGTAGCTGTATAGCCCTTATGACATTAGATGCAGTTTAGCTATCATTGTGTTTAGTATTCAGCTCCCGTACATTATTGTTATTGCTCTGCATCGCATACTTATTGTGATTCATATTCCATTATTGAGATCATGCTGTTAGGACACCAGCATCATTACCGATGATGCGTATGTACCACGTACACTTATTTACCGGCGCACACACATCTTCATCGGTAATTGCCATGTCACGCACACTTAGAGAATATTATTTCTTGATTTAGCTTGTTAGCTAGTGGTGACATGATATTAGTGTGCTTGCCTTATATGCCAGCTTGACATTGTAGTTATTACTTGTCACATCATGCATACTGTTATTCATTATATGCTACATTCATGGATTCTCATGCTTATATTCATGGTTTACATGCTATTAATGATTCGGATTTCCATGATATTTCCTGGATTTGGAGGAAAACCGCAAAACATATATAAACTGCTTTCACTCTTTTTAAATAAAAAATGCGGTTTTCCCATGATGTATGAGTCGTCCACCATGGGTTTTGCTGATGGATTTCGAGACCCGATTCGAGCAAGCGGATGAACCGTTTCGGGTACATGGTGGGCCCGGTGCGGTACCCCGGGGCAAGAAGATCGCAGGAGATGGCGTTAAGCCTGGCAGGGGAGCACGACCGACCGGTGATATTACCCGACACGTCGGATATCCGGAGGATACCGTCGTGGTCATGAGATGGATGCTAGGGGCCGGTCTGGACTGACGGCGCCCTAGATATTGTGATTGAGATATTGAGATTTTGAGATATTGAGGTACAGAGATATCAAGATATTGAGATTTATGTTTTGTGCCGATGCTAGGCACTATTTTATGCTGATTTTATTATGATACCTCATTTTAAAAATACAGAAATCTCACTAATTTATGAAAGCAGTTTTCTTCAATACACGTATTCTGTTTCATGCATTCATACATCATCCATATGATACATTGCCACCTGATGCACTGACACGGGCACATGGGATTACACTTGGGTTAGATATTTACTCTAGCCATTGTATAGGCTGCTGGTTATTTATATTTGAGGATTATATATTATGATTGTATGACCTAGGATTGCGTCATACATGCGATTTTCTGTTCATAGATCTTCTTCTACTCACGAGTTGGCAACTCACCCCCGTTGTGCCCCAGTTTCTTGCAGGTGTTGCCGTACAGGTTTCATTACGGCTTTGCGGGCACTATTCCTTTCGGGTGACTTGCTAGTAGGTGGGTTTATCGTATCGTACCCATCATTATACATTGTATATTATATTTCAGTTGTATCTAGAAGTTCCATCAACCAAACATGTACTTATTTGAGATAGAGACCAGTGATGTTTATTCTTTCGACCTTAGAGTCGCACGTTATATTTCTGTGGATTTCATGATGTTTGAGTTTCCTTCTCTGTTGTGATCCTCGCCTTTAGGCGTTGTATATTATGTTGCGAACTGGTTGATTTTAAAATGGTTTTCCTACACTCTACTACTTTTCTTGGTTTGGATTTCTGGGCTCGGCTTACTTAGAGCACGCACGCCTTGAGACGTTCATAGCCTAAGTGCCGGACATGTTCCGTACTTTCGGGATGTGACAACTGTACAGTGCCTTGCACTTTTGATTTGCGCTGTTGCGCTCCCTGGATTGGCGTAAGTCACCAGAGTGCGCCACGTGTCAATCTGCGCCTTGCGCTCCTAAAAACAGAGCGCTGCGCTCTTGGATTGACGCACTGCACCAGAGCGCGCCACGTGTCAGGAGCGCAATAGCGCAGCGCACTGGCGCAGCGCGCTGCGCTTGCGCTCACCGGAGCGTGACACGTGTCACCTCCACATGCGCTGGCGCCTTGCGCTCATTAATTGGCGCAAAGCGCCTGACAAGCCACGTGGCGCGCTGTCAGACCATTGAATGCTCTGCATTATTAAAGAAAGGGACAGAGCCCAATTAAAAAGGCCTAACAGGCCTAATCTAAATGCAGTGCATTATTAAACAAGGGCAGAGCCCAATTAAAAGGTCTATCAGACCAAACAAAAATGCAGTGCATTATAATAAAAGAAGGCAGAGCCCAAATAAAGGCCTGACAGGCCAAACACAAATAAAATGTTGAATATTCTCAACTGAACTTAGCTTAATTCTGGCCATAAGTTCTCAAATTAAATTGAACTGAGCACAACTGCTCTCCCAAATCAATTTACACCCGGTTCAAGGGTACATCTCCGAACTCCTCTGATTTTTGTCGTTGTAATCCTTCAACGTCGTCAGAGAGGTGACGGGTCCCGACAACCACGCATTAACACGGACTGTGGGGTCCTTAAACTCATGGACTAATGCGTCCTTAAACCAATATCCATCCCCAAAATGGGAATGGTGGACCACCATGTCCCTAAACTGGTGATACGGACTGTGGGGTCCTTAAACTCATGGACTAATGCGTCCTTAAACCAATATTCGTCCCCAAAATGGGAATGTTGGACCACCATGTCCCTAAACTGGCAATCGACCGCAATGTCATTAAACTAAACAACAGAGCCCCCAAATGCTCTTTTGTTGGGTCTAAACGTTCCAGTTAAGTTGATCTTAGTCTCAAATTGGACTAACGTATTCTTAACAAACGTTTAAGTTGATCTTAGCCCCAAATATTGCTAACGCATCCTTAAACCAAAACCCCAAACCCAAATCTAAGAAAATATGGATTTGGACTATTCCACGTCCTACGGGCGACGACATAAATTAGTCTCCGTATACAATCCATGGGCAACCACAAACAAAACAAACACCCACGACACGAAGTGAAATTCTGGAGAAGGAGAAAGTTGTTACCGCGATGTGGTGGCGTAATTAACTGCGGGGGCTTGTGCCTGCAGGGAAGAGCGTCCCCACAATCAAAACCCCCTCAAGCGAGGGGGAATCTGACGAAGTCTGCTACATCGACCGCATCCGTCTAAACCTTCGATACATGGTGCCATAAACCAACTTGGCATCTTCGGAGAGGTGGACGGATAAAACCAAATAGCATCTGCCCCGAATCTCAGGCAAGACGTCTCTACGTCGCGCCGCCATTCGGAGGGGAACAATGTGATATATATTAATGTGCATTTTTTTAGTGTCATGCTTGATGATACACACTACATGGGTGTATGAGACTTACACCATGCATATGATAATTGTGAGTATTATTTGTTTTAAGTAAATCAAAAATTAGTTGGAAATTAGTCACATGCATGAAACTTGTGGAAGCTTGTAGATGCATTGACTTAGTCCACTCATTTCGTTTTACTTAAGATATTTATTAACCTAACCATCATCACTTAGCCATAGTTATGTCTCTACATGAGTTAGTATATGATACAAACTCACCCATGGTTGCCATTCACTCTCTTATCTATTATTGCTTCATCTTCTTCAAGCTCTCTAGTTTTTTGAGAAATAAAGAAAAATAGTGAGAAAAAGATTTCTAAAGTGAGCAAAAATCATACTTCATCACCCTCTACTAGATTGGCCATTTAATTTAGGGTGTTAGCTTCACTAATCCTACATTAGTGAAGAGGTAGTTTGGGTTAGTGTCTCCTCGACGTAGATCATCTTCGGCCTCGAAGACATCGTGCAAGCTCGTTCCTTTCTTCTTGTGAAACCATGCTAGAGTCCGGAAGATCACTAATTGGAGTGAAGGGACTACTACACGGAGCTATTGAAGTGAAGGACCGGTTTATAAAGGTTGTATTCTTAGTTCACTTAGTTGTAAAGTAGTTTACACTTTGCATTGTCTAAATCTCTAGTTAAACATCCTAGGTTAGGGTTCATTAGCATGACAAAAATTTAAAAATGGCATGGACGATGCCATCCAAAACCTTGCTGTCATGCTTAGGAACCCAACAAGGGGGTGGTACACGTCAGACCCTAATAACTCGATAATTCATGCTGATGCGGCTCAGGACCAATCCGGAAAACTACTGATCAACCTATCAGTAAATCTCAATTGCCTTAGCTAAGGTCTTATGGCTTGGTCAATCTAACACAGTGCGATATCGACTCCCAATACCTAGAGAGACGAATTCCTGACAATCACTCACTGCCTCCATGTGGCTCGGGACTGTACCCAACCAAAATCTGTTTGCACGACTCAGTAGATCCGTGGTAGAGTAGTGATCAAAGCACAGTGGGAACTCACACGAGAAAAATGACGATCTCAGGTCCGAAGACTAACCTGTACACATGTCACATGAGAACCGCTATCTGACGATAGGTATAATACAATCTAGAGGCTCTCGGCGAATCCGTCCAGTGTACTCACCCCTAGTGAGCACCCTTATACAATCTTAGGTGATCACACCAATGGTTGTAGGACCAACTACCGCCCCTTGTCGGGGTCTAGAAACATATACGCAAGTCTACTCTAAAGTATCGATACCCGATCTCAATACTCCTGCAACTTGGGATATTTAAGGATGTGCTTATAGACTATCCAGCTCCCACAAGTATGATCGATATCATAACGCTGGTAGTCAAGCAAGATCCTTTGGGCTTTATCAACATGTGGTCGATATATATAACATATGCACATGTTAAGATAAAGGCCAACCATAATAGCATACTGCAGTATGGAGTCTTTATCAATATGTGCAAGCTGGATAATACATCAATAGAAACAATACACATATCCTGATAAAGACAACTCAAATAATATACTATATAACTGAGCAAGATTGACATGTACATACATATCCCCAGCATCCACATGTATACATATACAATAATGGTCTCTATGGCATACATATCCAACACTGGGTCCTTGTTTTCTATGTGGATCTCCAATTCTATGATCTCTCGACTCGACGGTCCTGTTAGGAGTAACGACGGAAACAATCCCGCTCTGACGCCTCTCTGAACATCTCCTAGCCAATTAACCTGGCCACTCGCAAAGTTGCACGTCACTGATGGCGGCATCTGGCCCTCTGAATACGTACCATACAACTGATCCCGGGTCTAAACCTTATCGTGTAGTATTCCGGAAAGAACCTGCCATGGTCTCTTCCAATCTCATCTCTGCCGGACTGTCCGAAAGTTGGCACTCTTTACTAAATCCGCTTCCGTTCCGGGATAGCTGCAATCTCATCATGACTTTCCTATGAAAATGAGACCATATCCAAAGCCTCAGCGTACGTATCAAATCTTTGAAATCAACGGAGAGGAACAACAACTCGTTAGGATCTCGCACGAATCTCTTGCTCCACTTTCCTTCATTATCATCCAATCCGAGGTCGTATCTTGATAGCTGTGTAGACTACGATTCAATATTCGTCTACGGTCATATCCGGAGTCTCTCACATAGGCTCAAGCTACGAACTCGGGCATCTCCAACACTTAGTGGAAGAAATCTGGAGAAATGCGTCCTCGAGAACTTGCCCAAAATCATCGGAGAATTATGCACTGCTCGTCCTCTCCCGATCGATTTACGCCATATCTGAGCAAGACCCTTTGAACTGGAATTATTCAACTTAACTAATCTTGCGTCGGGGTATCCAAGAAGATGAATTATCCTAGTCATTTTACCCAAGAGTGACTAGGGATTCTCTGTCGCATTCCTGCCTATAGCTTATGTGGCTTCAGTTTTATGAACTCTGGAAGCAATATCCCGTTAATCTCAGCAACAGACGGTACATTAGTCTGCACGGTAAACGACATAATGATCTCTAGAGTAGGTTGTACGTCAACAGTCCTCTCAATCTGGCTGGCCTCAAACGATGGCCCAATCATCTAGTGCAGATCCCGAACGCTTGGGTCAAACGAGAAATCCTAGTATAAACAATAAATCAATACGTTCCTACGTCACCGGAATAACGCCTTGGTCAGTTCTAATCCCTGATGAGCTCGCTCTGACCACATATCTAGCCGCAGCCCTCTCAACTCGTGTAGCCAAGGTAACAGGAACCGCAATCAAATATCGATGAGGATAGATCATAAGAACGAATAGTATAACGAATCTCAAAATAATGCACATCCTAATGTTACTTAACCGGAGCAGCGTATCGTAAGTATGCCGCGAAACACATGGTACGTCACATACCCATGGTACGTCACTCTACTTGAATTACTTACTTTATCAACCAAGATCAACCTACGTAACGAAAGTTCAGGTCTAATACCCCCCAGTCAAGTCTAAGTTCCATAAGGTCAAGCCCAGGTTCCGAAATATATATACATCCTAGACTCAGCATAGTCAAACCTAGACTCGAACTAAGATTAAACCTAACGCTCTGATACCAACTTTGTCATGACCGGGAAATGGCACATGACCGGCACTTGGATCGCGTGAAGCCTATAGAACCCCACCATAACCCAAGTAAGCCAGAAGCCCATCTAAACCTTTTTAGTAAATAATAGAGGTGAAGTTTTGAATTAAAGGTTTAATGAAATTATAAATAAGTTCAGTTGAAATGCAAGCATGCAATATACTAAAGTTTGAAAATATTTTCGTCATTTGAAATTTGAGCAGCACCTCTTTTGTAAATTTTGATTCAAAACCAATACATAACAATAATAATATAGGCATCCCCAAGCGAGAGGTACCTCTTCGTTAATTGGCGGAAATACAACCACGCAATTAAGAATATACGACGCCCAAGACGAAGATCAACACAGAAAGGAAAGTAAAGAAAACTAAAACATCATCAAACCCAAAATAAAGAATAATACACACATCTCGCTCTAAATCTCAAAGAATATACAATTCTCTAGGTTCTAAGTCTACCAAATATATATAGTCTGGTTGATGGAGCGTTTAACTAGATACAAATGAATAATAAATATATACAATGGCGGTTACGATCCGATGAGTAACCCACCTACCAATGCAAATCGCCCAAAAGAAAAGATATGCCAGCAAGCCGCAACTGATCCGAGCGGTCGATTCCTACAAGAAAACTATGGTACAACGGGGGTGAGTTGCCAATTCATGAGTAAAAGACATCAGCAGGTGGAAATCGAATGTATGACGATCTCCTAGGTCATACAATAATGTAATAATATAGTACCGTGCGGTAACGAGGGTGATCGTGTATCCATAAGTATAGTAACAATAATATCATGCCTGTGTCAAAGTATGGTACCATGTCATCTGTATCATATATATGTATATATGTGTATCATCCAACCTATGTCCATCAACGACACATCAAATCATCATAAAACCTGAGTGCCCAGTATCGATACTTGAAATCATCATAAAACCTATGTCTAGTATCGACATGTAAATTCTCATATCTCAGGCACCATCTCATCATATCGGTCCTCATATCCATCTGTCTCATACCACTCCGGTCGGTATCCTCCGAATATCCACCAAGTCTAATACTGTCACCGGTAGATAGTGTTCCTCTGCCAGGCTCAATACCTTTCTATACGATCTTCTTGTCCCGGGGTACCGCACCGGGTCCACCATGTATCCGCAGACAGTGACTCTTCACTCCTCGAATTGGGTAATCATCATAGTTCAGCACAGAGAAAACTCATGGTAGACGTCGAAATATCATATCAAGAGAAACAGCATTTTAAAACAATCATAAGTTTTTAAAATGTATCTGCAGTTACTCAAATCCAAAAATCTCATGAAAATATAATCTCATAAGCATGTAACAAAGATGAAATGATATGTATAGGCACGGAACAGTACTGTAAAGTATAGCAATGTTTTCGTATGAGCGTGTCGTGTAGCTAGGTAAGGAAGTGCAATATCTGAACTAGTATGTGTGGTACTGGGTACTAAATAATAACTAAAATTCTATATGTTATAAGGCGATACAGTGACATAGCGATTTCTAACATGTACGTAGCATGGCCATTACCGATGATAGGCGTGTGAGCCGGCGAGTATGTATACATGCACATCATCGGTAATGGTGCGTGTGTCCTAGCAGTCGAACTCGTAAAAAGATAAGTACACGAAACGTAGTATATATGTTGTAAATGAAAATAATACGAGTGTATGCAGGAATATGAAATCGTAGCGCGAGCGTAAACAGAATAAAGAAAACGTAAGCGCGAACAGTATAAATACGTAATTATGTATGAGCCTTACAATTATAATTAAAAATAGTACGAATCGTTGTTTTTGAAAATAGGGGCTATGATGTTTTCGAAAAAGATACCATTTAAAAATCCGTAGCATCCCCTAAAGTTATCTTTTAAAAGTGCATAACGGTTCATTAGTTTTGCAAATAGGTATGGCTCAAAATATACCCTGATGTCTACTTAAGTGATTTAAGAACAATATTTCTTGAGTCGATATATACATAAGTCGGCGATCCATTCTCATTATATTATGTACGGTATAATCCATCGTACAGTATCATCAAATCAAATAGTACGGATCAATCATCACGTATATCATATCACGTACGGTATAATCTATCGTACGATATCATCAATCAAATAGTACGGATCTATCGTCATGTACATCATATCATCTCATCTCGTCATATATCATCACATGTCATATCATCTCGTATCGCATCTTGTATATATATCGCCTCATATCATCATATCATATCATATTGACTCGTCTCATCATAACATATCATATCCTCATTGAAAGTGTTTGTTAGCACCACCACTGGGTTTTACTAGAATCAAGCATGCTATTTTTTTTTTAAAAAATTTGGGTGCTAATTAACACTAACTAAGATCTTTAACTAGATGATTAGGGTTTTAGTTTGATATAAAGAAAACTATACTAAGAGAACGAAACTACAACCTTTGTAGACCGTGTCCTTCTCTTCTCAAGCACCGGGTTATAGTCCTTACGACTCCTCGTAGCTCCACTTGAAGTTTGAACGAGCCTCCTCCATGATCTTCGTGCCGAAGATGATCCACCCAAAATCCCTCTAACTCAAGCTACATCTTCACTAAAATCTCATTAGTGAAGGAAACACACTAGTTTAGAGTGCTAATCTAAACTAGAATGATGAAGTGGGGTTTCTAAACTCGCTAGGATTTATTCTAAGCCCTATGGTTTACATCACATATGAAGGTTAGGGCTTAGCATGAGGAGGAAGGAGAAGATGGAAGATGGAAGATGGAGAGAGCTAGAATGGCTAAGGCAAAAATGAGCTCAAGAAAATAACTCAAGTCTAGAATGGCAAGTGTAAGCTCACACATTATTGAAGCATGCAATTTTTAACCATTAAAAATTGTGACCATGCTTCAATAGTACAAGCAAATAAATAAAAAAAGACAAAGCCATGCTTGTCCATTCCACAAATATCTCCCCATTTTACACCTCATTTTCTATTTTCTAAAAATAGATAATCCAACCATTCTACATTATATATATATATATAAAGAAAAGAAAATAATTGGTGAGCTAATAATATTAGTTAATATATATAATTATATCAAATATAATAATATCAAATTATTAAATCAACACTTGATTTAATAACCCGGTTATATCATATATAACCGACTAATATCATTTATCTGTATATCACATTATCAAATTAATACTTGATTCAATAATCCGGTTATATCACATATAACCTAACCGATAACAAATAACTTCCAGATTAGAATACGGTATCACATACCAGCAGTATGTGATGATCACATCAGACACCCACAAGCTGTCAGCGGTACTAGCTGGACGTAACGGCTACCCAGGTATTGAGCGATTAGAAGATCAACAAGCAAACTTGTCCAAAATCTCATGAAGCCTATAAGTAACACTTACTGTACAGTCCGGTCTCTTCATATGATATGTCGCATATCGACTCTAAGGGTGGTAAACATCAAACCCCAGTAACTTGATAAGTCATGCCGATGTATGGCTCATAATGGTTCGAGAAACCACTGATAACTCTTACCAGTAAATCTCATCAGCAGCCCTGACCAGGGACATCCTGTTATAGCCAATCGAGTATAGCTCAACATCAACTCCCAATACTGGGAGAGACAAAACCCCTCCTATCACTCATTGCCTCTATGTGACTCGGGACTGTACCCAAAATCCACATATTTGCACGACTCCTTTGAGCTATGGTAGGGAGGAAATCAAAGCACAGTGGGAGCCACACAAGACTCTATGACGATCTCGGGTCGACAGATTAACCTTGTTCGCTGCCGGAAGCCAGGAAGACTGGACATCTTGCCTGAATCTGGGGGCAGATGCTAATTGGTGCTATCCGTCCACCTCTCCGAAGATGCCAAGTTGATTTATGGCACCATGTATCGAAGGTTTAAACGGATGCGGCCGATGTAGCAAACTTCGTCAGATTCCCCCTCGTTTGAGGGGTTTTTGATTGTGGGGACGCTTTTCCCTGCAGGCGCAAGCCCCTGCAGTTAATTACGCTACCGCATCGCGGTAACAACTTTCTCCTTCTTCAGATGGTCACTTCGTGTCGTGGGTGTTTGTTTTTGTAGGGTGTTTTTCGTCACCCCATTGAGATGGGAATACGCGCGCGCTTGTCAGGCGCATTACAGATTCCCCCTTCCTAGGGTAGGCCGGGGTTTATTGATTGTGGGGATCCGAATCTCCGGCAGCCGCGGACTAAGCTGCCGTTAATTACCCCTTGCATTTGGAGCGAAGGAACCTCCGATTTGACGGGTTAAATTGGTCATGCGAACTCAATATGCAGTGTGTTGGTGTGTGTGTGTATTTTTTTCTGTTTTATTCCACTTGTAAAAAGAGATATATACATATATATATATTTTCTATATACAAAAATAAATAAGTAAATAAATATTTAGAGATTTTTTTTTATTTTTAAAAATTTATTATTATTTTTTTTTAATTTTAAAATATTATTTATAATTTATTTAATATTTATTATATATAAAAAGGGGATTAAATAAAGAAAAGAAGAAAAGAAAATAATTATGTTTTTTTTTTATTTTTAAATATTATTTATAATTTATTTAATATTTATTTATTTTTATTTTAAATAAAAAAGAAGGAAGAAAGAAGGAAAGAGAATTTTTTTATTTTATTTTATTATTTTATTTTATTTATTTATTTATTTTTTTTTTTTAAAAAATGGAGGTCACATGCTAACATGTGACCCCTCAAGTGAGGGGGTCACATGTTAAACATGTGACCCGGTCACATGCTAAACATGTGACCCGGTCACATGTTCAGCATGTGACCCCTCATGTGAGGGGGTCACATGTTGGTCACATGTTAAACATGTGACCCAGTCACATGCTTTGCATGTGACCCGGTCACATGTTCAACATGTGACCCCTCATGTGAGGGGGTCACATGTTAAACATGTGATCCGGTCACATGCTTTGCATGTGACCCGGTCACATGCTATGTATGTGACTGCAATTTTTTTTTTTTTTCTTTTTTTGAACGTGGAGTTCAACTCCAAAAGAATTTTATTTGGCTAAAAAAATGTAATGTGGAGTTAGACTCCTCCAAAAAAGGTATTTTTTGGTGGAGTTGAACTCCAAAAGAATTTTTGTATAAGAGTTGAACTCCAAAGGAATTTTATTTGTGGAGTTGAACTCCAAAGATTTTTACTGTGGAGTTAAACTCCAAAAGAATTTTTGCAGTGGAGTTGAACTCCAAAATAATTTTCCTGGTGGTGGAGTTGAACTCCAAAAGAATTTTATTTGTGGAGTTGAACTCCAAAAGATTTTTACTGTGGAGTTAAACTCCAAATGAATTTTATATGGCTAAAAAAATATAATGTGGAGTTAAACTCCCCCAAAAAAGTATTTTTTTTGGTGGAGTTAAACTCCAAAAGAATTTCATGCAGTGGAGTTGAACTCCAAAATAATTTTATTTACGGTGGAGTTGAACTCCAAAAGAATTTTATTTATGGAGTTGAACTCCAAAAGATTTTCTCCTTTCTCCTTTGAGAAGAAACTCAAAATGGGTTCTCTTGAAACTCCTAGATCTAGATCTTGGATGATAAAAAAAGAGACCCTTTTCTTCTCTTGATGGAATTTTTGGAGATGGGTTTATGGTAAAACTTTATTTATTTTTAAAAAAAAGAGAGCTAAGCTCTTGATTTATTTTGAAAATAAAAAGGAAGAGGAAGAACTTGAAGAAGAGAGAGTGGAGGAACAAACCCTAGTTTTTGAGGGAATGAAAAAAGTGTTCTATTATTCATCATCATGTTGCCTTTTATAGGCTTACACATTTACATATAGCCCCTTGGGCTTTGCAAAATGGCATTTTAGCCATCCCATGGCTCATGTGCCATTTCATTTTTGCACATAAGCCATGGGCTTACAAAATATTGGCTTTATGCCCATTTTGTTTACATTCATGCATAAAAAATTACATAGAAATTATTTATGACATGATTTTGTTGTTGGCATGAGAGAGGCTGGCCGCGGGCTCGACTTGGGCATGGGCCCGCTTGACCTGGGCTTGGGCCCACCTGGCTTGGGGTTGACCTTGACTTTGACTCGGTCAACGGGGGTGTAAATTTTTACCCCAACAAAGTGCCCCCCATCAATAAATGCACACCGCACATGTGGGTCGTGTGCATGAAATTGATGGATCTTCTTTCACGTGGAGGCGACTTGCTTTGGTTCCCACTTTTTGGGATGCACTGCCCTTTTTACGACATGGACGGTCGACGCTTGACGCGCCTCCGAGACAGAGTGTTCGTGGTAGACGTTTCCCTGACCCGGAGCGATCTGGTTCCTGCTTTGTAGGAAGCCTGCACTGCCCTTTTTGCGACATGGACGGTCGACGCTCTGATCCGGAGCGATTTGGGTTCCCAATTTGCGGGAGCCTGCACTGCCCTTTTTGCGACATGGACGGTCGACGCTCTGTTATGGAGCGATTTGGGTTCCCAATTTGCGGGAGCCTGCACTGCCCTTTTTGCGACATAGACGGTCGACGCTCTGATCCGGACCGATTTGGGTCCCCAATTTGCGGGAGCCTGCACTGCCCTTTTTGCGACATAGACGGTCGACGCTCTGATCCGGAGCGATTTGGGTTCCCAATTTGCGGGAGCCTGCACTGCCCTTTTTGAGACATAGACGGTCGACGCTCTGATCCGGAGCGATTTGGTAAACGTGTCCCCGGCACGGAGTGTCACTGATCGACTTTTCCCCAGCGCGGAGTGTCGGGTTGACTTTTCCCCGGCACGGAGTGTCGCTGATCGACTTTTCCCCGGCGCGGAGTGTCGGTGGTTGACTTTTCCCCGGCACGGAGTGTCGCTGATCGACTTTTCCCCGGCGCGGAGTGTCGGTGGTTGACTTTTCCCCGGCATGGAGTGTCGCGATGGACTTTTCCCCGGCGCGGAGTGTCGGGTTGACTTT
Source organism: Agapanthus africanus (assembly GCA_030015575.1). Lineage (NCBI taxonomy): Eukaryota > Viridiplantae > Streptophyta > Magnoliopsida > Asparagales > Amaryllidaceae > Agapanthus > Agapanthus africanus. The sequence goes on along the minus strand of CM057341.1, from coordinate 749,124,970 downwards.
TCCCCGGCACGGAGTGTCACTGATCGACTTTTCCCCGGCGCGGAGTGTCGCGGGTTGACTTTTCCCCGGCACGGAGTGTCGCTGATCGACTTTTCCCCGGCGCGGAGTGTCGGGTTGACTTTTCCCCGGCGCGGAGTGTCGCTGATGGACTTTTCCCCGGAGCGGAGTGTCGGATCGACTTTTCCCCGGCGCGGAGTGTCGGGTTGACTTTTCCCCGGCACGGAGTGTCGCTGATCGACTTTTCCCCGGGGCGGAGTGTCGCGGGTTGACTCTTCCCCGGCGCGGAGTGTCGCTGATGGACTTTTCCCCGGCGCGGAGTGTCGCTGATCGACTTTTCCCCGGCGCGGAGTGTCGGATCGACTTTTCCCCGGCGCGGAGTGTCGGGTTGACTTTTCCCCGGCGCGGAGTGTCGCTGATGGACTTTTCCCCGGCGCGGAGTGTCGGGTTGACTTTTCCCCGGCACGGAGTGTCGCTGATCGACTTTTCCCCGGCGCGGAGTGTCGGATCGACTTTTCCCCGGCGCGGAGTGTCGGGTGGACTTTTCCCCAGCACGGAGTGTCGCTGATCGACTTTTCCCCGGCGCGGAGTGTCGCGGGTTGACTTTTCCCCGGCGCGAAGTGTCGCTGATGGACTTTTCCCCGGCGCGGAGTGTCGCTGATCGACTTTTCCCCGGCGCGGAGTGTCGGGTTGACTTTTCCCCGGCACGGAGTGTCGCTGATCGACTTTTCCCCGGCGCGGAGTGTCGCTGATGGACTTTTCCCCGGCGCGGAGTGTCGGGTTGACTTTTCCCCGGCACGGAGTGTCGCTGATCGACTTTTCCCCGGCGCGGAGTGTCGCGGGTTGACTTTTCCCCGGCGCGGAGTGTCGCTGATGGACTTTTCCCCGGCGCGGAGTGTCGCTGATCGACTTTTCCCCGGCGCGGAGTGTCGGGTTGACTTTTCCCCGGCACGGAGTGTCGCTGATCGACTTTTCCCCGGCGCGGAGTGTCGGGTTGACTTTTCTCCGGCGCGGAGTGTCGCTGATGGACTTTTCCCCGGCGCGGAGTGTCGCGGGTTGACTTTTCCCCGGCGCGGAGTGTCGCTGATGGACTTTTCCCCGGCACGGAGTGTCGCTGATGGACTTTTCCCCGGCGCGGAGTGTCGGGTTGACTTTTCCCCGGCACGGAGTATCGCTGATCGACTTTTCCCCGGCACGGAGTGTCGGGTTGTTGACTTTATTCCGAGACGAAGCATAATTTCGACAGGGAAGGCAGGTACACCGAGGCGAAGCATCATTTCGACACGGGGTGCAGTCTGAGACGAAGCATAATTCTGACGCAGAGCTTGCTGGTTGATTTGATTCCAAGGCGGAGTATAATTCCGGCAAGGAGGTCGTTATCCCGAGGCGAAGCATGATTTCGACACGGAGTAAATTCTGGGACGAAGCATGATTCCGCCGCAGAGGTTGTTGGTTTGATTTGATTGACTTGAGTCGACATCAGCATCGCTATACTGGAATATGGTACCAGGAGCGAATCATCATTTATCATGAGAGGATTTGGGGATTTTGGTTCTGGTTTGGCATCTGCATTGCTGCACTGGAATAATGCCAGGAGCAACTCATCATTTGCCCCGGGAGGATTTGGGAATTGGTTTTTGTTTGGCATCAGTATCGCTACACTGGAATATGGTACCAGGAGCGAATCATCATTTGCGCTGAGTGGATTTGAGGATTTCGGTTTTGTTTTGGCATCTGCATTGCTGCACTGGAATAATGCCAGGAGCAACTCATCATGTGCCCTGGGAGGATTTGGGAATTGGTGGCTTAGGAGACAGGTTTAGATCCCTGTCACCTAAGGCTTTTCCATTTTATGGGCCGCAAGGGTCCCAGAAAGCATTTTCTCCCTACGGGTCGTAAGGATCTCGCAGGTGTATTTTCTCCTTAGGAGTCGTGGGGACTCCTAAGTGTGTTGCTCCTTCGTGAGTCGTAAAGATCTCACGCGGGAATTTTCTCCTCACAAAGTCGAGAGGACTTTGCGAGTGCATTTCATTTCTTCTTTTTTTTTTTACGAGTTTGCGCCCTTTCGGGTTTTCACAAACTCGCCGGCAGTCCTGCTGTTTTTACTCACGGAGCCCTTTCGGGTTTTCATCCGCGCTCATTTTGCTTGTGGACATACCGTTCTTTTTTTTTGTTTTCCCCTTTTTTTTCTCTTTTTTTCATTTTTTTTTTCATTTCATTTTTTTTTGGAATCTTCCCTGCCGGTGGGACTTCGAATGTGGTCTCGCCGGTAGGACTTGGGAGAGATTGGGATCGTTTTACGCCCGTGAATTGTATACGGTTTTACAGGATGTATGATCCAGACCGTAGGGCCGTAAAAATTTTGGGACTTTGTTGACTCTGCATCGCTGCACTGGAATATGGTACCAGGAGCGACTCATCATTCGCCGTTGGTATGAGATTTGGAATTTGGTTGGCGTCTGCATCGCTACACTGGAATATGGTACCAGGAGCGACTCATCATTCGCCGTTGGGGATTGGGATTTGGAATTTGGTTGGCGTCTGCATCGCTGCACTGGAATATGGTACCAGGAGCGACTCATCATTCGCCACTTGGGGATTGGGGAGCGATGGCTTAGGAGACAGGTTTGGATCCCTATTACCTAAGACTTTTCAATTTTATGGGCCGTGAGGGTCCCATAAAAGCATTTTCTCCCTACGAGTCGTAAGGATCCCGCAGGTGTATTTTCTCCTTAAGAGTCATGAGGACTCCTAAGTGTGTTTTTCCTTGGTGAGTCGTAAGGATCTCACGAAGGTTTGTTCTCCTCATGCATCGTGAGGACACATGAGTGGGTCTTTCCAATGAAGCATAATTCCAAAGGCGGAGACCAGCCGCGTAACTGGTGGTTGCGGTGGGGCATGGGTATACTGAGAATTATTTGAGCCCGTGGATTGTATACGGTAGTCAATTTGGGGACTGGCCGTAGGGCTGAAAGAATTTTGGGAAATTGGATTTTGTTGGCGTCTGCATTGCTGCACTGGAATAATGCCAGGAGCAACTCATCATCCGCCTTTTTTTTTTTTTTTTAACATCGCGATTGCTCTATCATTTCAGCTTTTCTTATCGCGAAGGTCGCGATTGCCCTATCATTTCGGCTATTTATTCGCGGTTGCCCCATCATTTCGGCTTTATTTTCATTTTTATTTTTACTCGCTGATTTTTATTGCGAGTTGCCCCATCATTTCGGCTTTTTTTTATTTTTCTTTTATTTACACATTTTTTGTTTATTTACATATATATGTATACATATATTTTTACATTCCCGGTTTAACGACTTAGAGGTCGATTGTTCCCAGTTTAATGACGTGGTGGTCCTTTTTGCTTATCCCAGCTCCTTGAACTTTGATCTTGGCGGAGCTGTGTTGATGACCTAGCTCTGTGGCTTGCCGATACATCCGAGGATTGTGAGGTTTTTCCAAGCTTATATTGGTCCTCTGCCCAATCTTTGAAAATATAGCAGTCTTCGATGGTATGACCCACCACTCTATGATATGGGCAGTATATGGGATTGCCGGTCATGTTCATTTCCTGTGACCTCTTTGGAACAGGCAGTTGCAGGCCATTGTTCAAGGCGTCCATGAATATTTTGCGGACTTCATCCCTCCTAAAGGAGTATACCTTCTTCTTTCTCTCCATTGGAGTAGGTGCCTTTGCTGATGCTGGTCCTCGAGGCACATGTCTGGGAGGATTAGGTTCCCGAAAGGCTTCGGTCTCTATTTGCATGAAATCGGCGATCGTAGCTTGACTGTTTGCTAACACGCCTTTAGACAGTTCTATCTCTCCCATCCTGTATTGCCTTTCGACCCAATCTTTGAAGACGAAGCAGTCCTCAATGGCATGACCTATCACCCTGTGATAGGGGCAATATTTTGGGTCGTCGGTCATATTCTCTTCTTGCGGTCTCTTTGATTCTGGCAGTTGTAGACCGTTTCTTAGGGCGTCCCTGAATATCTTGTGGACCTTTTCCCTCTTGAAGGAATAGACCTTCTCCAGCTTCTCTTTTAGAGGCGATTCCCCCCCGGCGTATGTATCGGAAGGACTGGAGGCTGATTGCGGCCGTTTTTCGCGAAGGCGCTCCGCTTTTAGGTTGGAAGGGATATCAGTTGGCTGCCCCCGGGTATCAATCCCTGGCTCATGAGCCAAAATTTGACTCTGTTGTAATTGCAATCGGGCGACTTGGGTCGCGAGATCTGCCACGACGTTTGCCAGCTCGTCGACTTTGGAATAGACCTCGGCCATCTTCTCATCCCTGTCCTGAAATTGCCTTTGAAGCCATTGGAATAATGCTTGTTCTGTAGTTCCGGCTATGACAACCGGATAATCTTTATTGCCTGAGCTCAATTCTGTAGGAACCACGGGCTCCTCTGGCTTATCGGCCTGAGCGGGCTCTTCATCATTTAGATCGAGCCGATGCTGGGTAGCATCAACCATATCATCATTATGGCTGTGAAGAAGAGGAAGGTTCGTTTCTTCATGTCCGGCCATGTAGACAGTGTGGATAACACATTCAGCCATTCTTTCATCACTAGCAGCTGGTCTCGCGGAGCGGTCCGGGCTTTGAAAATTCATAAGTTTTAACATGGCCAGAGCCCTAGCCCTTTTGTTGGCTCTATATCTGAGCCGCTTCTGCCTCAGCTTCTCAATCTTGAAGGCTTGGCGGGCATCCTCTATCCGGGAAGCCATTGTGAGTTGATCAGTGGGGAGCTTAGAGAGGACACCCGATCGAGCATTTGTCAGGGGCGCCGCTGGAGCTTGCTCGAAACGCCTTACAGTTTTATTGGTGTCGATGGCCTTGCCCCCAGCTGGGGCCATGGAGAGTCGTTCGGGAATGGACTTGCGCTTGGGCTGAGGTGCCCTCACGACCACCACATTTGGTCTCCTGCCTTTCGAGACCGTTTTGTCTGCCACCGGGGCCTGAGGAGCAGGGATGGCGCCAAATGGCATGAACATAATAGAGCCGAATGGTAGCAGCGGCTCCTCCCATTGTCGCCCGAGACTGGCCGGAAGGACCGTCCTGGAGTCTATCTTCATCGTGTAGGAGACAGGAGCTGAGTTCATCATCGAAGACATCGTCGGAATGTGATTGCTTGAAAATCTGCATGAAAGAGCATTATTTTAGTATAAATATAGGTATGTATATTGATTGAGTTCGCATGAACGTTTAACCCGAAATATGGGAGGAGAGATTGGTCCCACCGGGCGTGCCAGAATCTGTAGGGTGTTTTTCGTCACCCCATTGAGATGGGAATACGCTCGCGCTTGTCAGGCGCATTACAGATTCCCCCTTCCTAGGGTAGGCCGGGGTTTATTGATTGTGGGGATCCGAATCTCCGGCAGCCGCGGACTAAGCTGCCGTTAATTACCCCTCGCATTTGGAGCGAAGGAACCTCCGATTTGACGGGTTAAATTGGTCATGCGAACTCAATATGCAGTGTGTTGGTGTGTGTGTATTTTTTTCTGTTTTATTCCACTTGTAAAAAGAGATATATACATATATATATATTTTCTATATACAAAAATAAATAAGTAAATAAATATTTAGAGATTTTTTTTTTATTTTTAAAAATTTATTATTATTTTTTTTTAATTTTAAAATATTATTTATAATTTATTTAATATTTATTATATATAAAAAGGGGATTAAATAAAGAAAAGAAGAAAAGAAAATAATTATGTTTTTTTTTTTAAATATTATTTATAATTTATTTAATATTTATTTATTTTTATTTTAAATAAAAAAGGAGGAAGAAAGAAGGAAAGAGAATTTTTTTATTTTATTTTATTATTTTATTTTATTTTATTTATTTTTATTTTTTTTTTTTAAAAAAATGGAGGTCACATGCTAACATGTGACCCCTCAAGTGAGGGGATCACATGTTAAACATGTGACCCGGTCACATGCTAAGCATGTGACCCGGTCACATGTTCAGCATGTGACCCCTCATGTGAGGGGGTCACATGTTAAACATGTGACCCGGTCACATGTTCAACATGTGACCCCTCATATGAGGGGGTCACATGTTCAACATGTGACCCCTCATGTGAGGGGGTCACATGTTAAACATGTGATCCGGTCACATGCTTTGCATGTGACCCGGTCACATGCTATGTATGTGACAGCAATTTTCTTTTTTTTTTTTGAACGTGGAGTTCAACTCCAAAAGAATTTTATATGGCTAAAAAAATGTAATGTGGAGTTAGACTCCTCCAAAAAAGGTATTTTTTGGTGGAGTTAAACTCCAAAAGAATTTTTGTATAGGAGTTGAACTCCAAAGGAATTTTATTTGTGGAGTTGAACTCCAAAGATTTTTACTGTGGAGTTAAACTCCAAAAGAATTTTTGCAGTGGAGTTGAACTCCAAAATAATTTTCCTGGTGGTGGAGTTGAACTCCAAAAGAATTTTATTTGTGGAGTTGAACTCCAAAAGATTTTTACTGTGGAGTTAAACTCCAAAAGAATTTTATATGGCTAAAAAAATATAATGTGGAGTTAAACTCCCCCAAAAAAGTATTTTTTTTGGTGGAGTTAAACTCCAAAAGAATTTCATGCAGTGGAGTTGAACTCCAAAATAATTTTATTTGCGGTGGAGTTGAACTCCAAAAGAATTTTATTTATGGAGTTGAACTCCAAAAGATTTTCTCCTTTCTCCTTTGAGAAGAAACTCAAAATGGGTTCTCTTGAAACTCCTAGATCTAGATCTTGGATGATAAAAAAAGAGACCCTTTTCTTCTCTTGATGGAGTTTTTGGAGATGGGTTTATGGTAAAACTTTATTTAGTTTTAAAAAAAAGAGAGCTAAGCTCTTGATTTATTTTGAAAATAAAAAGGAAGAGGAAGAACTTGAAGAAGAGAGAGTGGAGGAACAAACCCTAGTTTTTGAGGGAATGAAAAAAGTGTTCTATTATTCATCATCATGTTGCCTTTTATAGGCTTACACATTTACATATAGCCCCTTGGGCTTTGCAAAATGGCATTTTAGCCATCCCATGGCTCATATGCCATTTCAATTTTGCACATAAGCCATGGGCTTACAAAATATTGGCTTTATGCCCATTTTGTTTACATTCATGCATAAAAAATTACATAGAAATTATTTATGACATGATTTTGTTGTTGGCATGAGAGAGGCTGGCCGCGGGCTCGACTTGGGCATGGGCCCGCTTGACCTGGGCTTGGGCCCACCTGGCTTGGGGTTGACCTTGACTTTGACTCGGTCAACGGGGGTGTAAATTTTTACCCCAACAGTTTTATGTTTGGTTGCCCGTGGATTGTATACGGAGACTAAGTTATGTTGTCGCCCATAGGGCGTGGACTAGTCCAAATCCGTATCTTTCTTAGATTTGGGTTTGGGGGGGTTGTGTTTAAGGATACGTTAGCCTTATTTGAGGCTAAGATCAACTTAAACGTTTATTAAGGACACGTTAGTCTAATTTTAGACTAAGGTCAACTTAACAGGATCGTTTAGATCCAACAAGAGAGCAATTGGACTCTATTGTTTAGTTTAATGACATTGCGGTCAATAATTAGTTTAAGGACATTACGGTCCGTTGTTAGTTTTAAGACATTGCGGTCGAGGTTAAGGACATTATAGTCCGTGAGTTTAAGGACCTCACAGTCCGGTGTTAGTTTTAAGACATCACGGTCGAGGTTAAGGACATCATACTCCGTGGATTTAAGGACTCCACAGTCCGACGTTAGTTTTAAGACATCACGGTCGAGATTAAGGACATCATAGTCCGTGGATTTGAGGACTCCACAATCCGTTGTTAGTTTTAAGACATCACGGTCGAGGTTAAGGACATCATAGTCCATGGATTTGAGGACTCCACAATCCGTTGTTAGTTTTAAGACATCACGATCGAGACTAAGGACGTCATAGTCCGTGGATTTAAGAACTCCACAGTCCGATATTAGTTTTAAGACATCACGGTCGAGGTTAAGGACGCCATAGTCCATGAGTTTAAGGACCCCACAGTCCGTAGTAATGTGTGGTTGTCGGGACCCGTTACCTCTCTGACGACGTTGAGGGATTACAACGACAGATATCAGAGAAGTAAAGAGATGTACCCTCGAACCGGGTGTAAATTGATTAGAAGAGCGGATGTGCTCAGTTCAATTTAAATTGAGGACTTATGGCCAGAATTGGGCTAAGTCCAGTTAAAGAACATTTTTGTTCTGCCTGTTAGGCCTTTGTTTGGGCTCTGCCCTTTTAATTGGGCTCTGACATTTCGTCTGGAATTAAATGCATAGCATTTATCAGAACAAGGTATGTTCTGACAGCGCGCCACGTGGCGCATCAGGCGCTTTGCGCCAATTAAAGAGCGCATTGCGCTAGCGCACATAAGGGTGACACGTGTCGCTTAGCGCTAAGTGCGCTGCGCCAGTTTATGGGTGCGCCAGTGAGTGACACGTGGCGCGCTTGGCGCTGAGCGCCAACCCAAGAGCGCAGTGCGCTACTTTCAGAAGCGCAAAGCGCAAGTTGTGTCTATGGTTGACACGTAACATGTTATGGCGCTGAGCGCCAGTCCAAGGAGCGCAAGGGCGCAGTTCATGAGTGCAAAGCACTGTCCAATAGCGCAGAGCGCATTTTGATCAATTTGAGATTCAAGAACTAAGTTCTTATTCTTATGAAAGGCTCTGCCTTTATAGATCAGAAGATCTGCGAAGTAAAAATACTTCTTTTTTTTATGGTTAGATGTTGATCTTTTCTTTTTATTCAAAGACCTTGGTCTTTTTTATAGATCTAAGATCTTTTTAGAAGACATTTCTTCTTTTTACGAGATGTTTTCATCTCTGTTTTTCAAGAAACAATTCTTTACCTTTCTCTTTCTTTTAGTTTTTCTCAAACTTTGCAGAGGGTTTTCTTCTATATTGGACTTGAAGTCTTGGGTCCTTTATATAGGGCCAATCGATTTGTTAAATCGGTTTAAGAGATCTTTCTCTTGATTGATTGGGGAATATTTCCCACCGTTGGGTCTTTGATCCTAAGGCTCCCGTTTGACAGAAGATAATCTTCTTATTTAAATAAGATTGGAAAATCTTTCCATGCAAAATTTGTTCTGTTTTTGGTAATTCATTATTTACCATTGGATTATTGATCCAGCGGAGCTTAAAGCGCAATCTTGTTATTTGGAAAGATTTTTAGAAATCTTTCCTTAACAGAATTTAATTCTGGTTAATAAATGATTCATTATTATTAGATTCTTTGATCTAACGGTGGAAATTTTAATTCCAGCGCTGGCGCGCCCAATTTGGACACGTGGCGCGCAGCGCAACTGCGCTAGCGCACTCGCGTTTGCCGCGTGGCGCACAGCTCAGAGCGCAGTGCAACTGCGCTAGCGCACCTGTGTTAGATACGTGGCACGTAGCGCAGAGCGCTGGATCTGAAGCGTTGCTTCATCTTTTTAATTTTTGAATTTTGAAAACAGAGGTTTGCTCTGATTGGGGTGCGCTGCCTAGGGCTCAGCGTTCCTAGCGCTGGCATATCTGCTTTTGACACGTGGCGCACAGCGCGCAGGATCTGAAACGTTGCTTCAATTTTGAATTTTGAAATTCAAAACAGAGCTTTGCTCTGATTGGGGAAACAAACCTGTACTGGTGTCACCAGAAAACTGCTATCTGACAATAGGTATAGTACCAACTAGGAGTTCTCGGCGAGTCATGTTCGGTGTACCATTCTCTAATGAGCACATGTGTACAATCTTTGATGTCAAACACCAATGGCTATGGGATCAACCATCGCCCCCATATAGGGTCAAGAAACGTACACACTAGTCTACTCTGGAATATCGATACCATGTCTCGATATACCCTCGACTAGGAACAATTAAAGGATGTGCTTGTGGACTACCCACGTCCCAGTAGTATCATCCGCATCATAGTCCTGGTAGTCAAGCAAACACCCTAAGGGCTTTATCAACATGTATAAGAGAGACAGTATAATAATACTAAGTGTACATGTTAAGATAAAGAGTAACCAAATAGCATACTATCATGTCGAGCAAGAAAGTCCTCTATATATATGTCCAAGCATCCACTATAATATACATCAATGTACAATAATAGCCTCTAGGGCATACATATTCCTAACAATCTCCCACTTGCACTAAGGTCAGTTGTTGTAGTATCTCATACCCAACATCTCAAAAAGTCTCTCAAACTGCGTCTGGGGGTGGGCCTTCGTGAGTGGATCCGCTACGTTGTCCTTCGTGTCAACTCTCCTGACCTCGATCTTCCGGCAATCTACCATCTCCCTGATCAGGTGATACCGCCTAAGAATATGTCTGGATCTCTGATGGGACCGGAGTTCCTTGGCTAAAATCACAGCTCCATTGTTATCATAATACACAGGTATTGGATGCTCAATGGATGGAACCGCACCAAGTTCAGCTATGAACCTATTCATCCGGATAGCCTCTTTGGCGGCATCGTTAGCGGCGATGTATTCAGCCTCCATCGTCAAGTCTGCTACGGTATCTTGTTTGGAACTCTTCCAACATACCGCCCCTCCGTTGAGGGTAAAGACAAAACCCGTGACCGACTTACTGTCGTCCTTATCACTCTGGAAGCTCGAATCGGTAAAGGACTCCACCTGGAGTTCACCGTTACCATACACCAAGAACATTTCTTTAGTCCTTCTCAAGTACTTAAGAATGTTCTTCACAGCTGTCCAGTATTTCTTCCCAGAAAATGATTGATACCTAGTCACTACACGTAGTGAGTAAGCTACATCCGGTCTGGTACATAATATCGCATACATGATAGACCTGACTGCCGAAGCATAGGGTATCCCTTGCATGCGAGCCCTCTCCAAATCAGTCTTGGGAAATATCTCTTTGGAGAGAGTGATTCCTGAATAAGCGGGTAAATTACCACTCTTAGAATCTTCCATACTAAACCTCTTTAGTATAGTGTCTATATACCTGGATTGGGACAATCCCAACATCCGTTTATATCTATCTCTATAGATCTTAATCCTCAGAATGTAGGAGGCATCACCAAGATCTTTCATGGAGAACCTATGTGATAAGAAGAGCTTGATCGAGTGTAGCATAGGAACATCGTTTCCTATCAAGAGTATATCATCCACGTACAATACGAGGAAGACAACCTTACTCTCTACAACCTTCTTATATATACATGGTTCATCTACATTTTTGATGAAATCAAACTCTTTGACAGGTTCATCAAAACAGATGTTCCAGCTCCGCGACTCCTGCTTTAATCCATAGATGGATTTAAGCAGCTTGCACACCTTTCCGCTGCTCCCACTGTCTATGAAAGCCCTCTAGCTGTGTCATGTACACACTCTCTTCTAAATCACCATTTAGAAAAGTGGTCTTGACGTTCATCTGCCAAATTTCATAGTCATGGTATGCAGTAATGGCAAGTAAGATCCTGATGGACTTAAGCATAGCGACATGAGAAAAGGTTTCATCATAATCGACACATGGTCATTGACGAAAACCTTTAACCACAAGTCTAGCTTTGAAGGTCTCAACCTTTCCATCCACACCAATTTTCTTCTTAAAGATTCACTTACTCCCTATGGGTTTTACCCCTTCAAGAGCAACTTCTAAAGTCCATACTTTGTTGGTGTATATGGATTCCATCTTAGATCGCATAGCATCCAACCATTTCATAGAGTCTCCACTTGTGATGGCTTGCTCGAAACTAGTTGGGTCATCATCTTCCATGATGAAATCCTCGCTCATACCGTCAACGAGAAAACCGTAGTATCTCTCAGGTGGATGAGGAACCCTACTAGATCTGCGAAGTGGCTGAGGTTCGTCGGGGACCATTGGATCCTCCGGTTCTATCAAATCATCAGTTGTAGTTTGTGTAGCTGGAACTTCTTCCAGTTCTACGCCATTACCACTAATTTCTTTCACAAGAAATTCCTTTTCTAAAAAGGTGGCATATTGAGAAACAAAGACCTTTTGTTCCTCAATGTGGTAAAAGATATATCCATGTGAATTCTTTGGATATTCTATAAACTTAATAGAACTGACCTTCTCTCGAGCTTGTCCGGATTTTGCTTTTTGACATAGGCCGGACAACCCCATATCTTAACTCGTTTAAAATATGGTCTCTTTCCACTCCATATCTCATATGGTGTTTTAAACACAGATTTTGATGGAACTTGATTCAATAGGTATGCAGTCGTCTCAAGCGCATAACCCCAAAATGAAATAAGTAATTCAGCAATACTCATCATAGAGCGCACCATATCTAATAGGGTGCGATTTCTACGCTCCGATATTCCGTTGTGCTGTGGTGTATACGTAGGAGTAAGCTGAGAGAGAATCCCGTTCTCTTTTAAATTGTCTCGGAATTCCGTGCTCAAGTATTCTCCCCCCCGATCAGATCGAAGAATTTTAATACTTTTACCCGTTTAGTTCTTTACTTCGCACTTATATTCCTTGAATTTCTCAAAAGCTTCAGACTTATGTTTCAACAGGAACATATGTCCATATCTTGAGAGATCATCAGTGAATGTAATAAAATATAAGGAACCATTCTTGGCATGTGTAAACATAAGACCGCATACATCACTATGTACCAGTCCTAAGAGTTCAACAGCTCTTTCTCCGCGTCCAGTAAACGGAGTTTTAGTCATCTTACCTTTGAGACATGACTCGCAAGTTTCATAAGATGTAAATTCGAACGGATTCAAATATCCATCTTTATGTAACTTAGCTAGTCTTGGCACATTGATATGACCTAGTCTACAATACCACAAGTAGGCTTCGTTCATTTCTGAACTCTTCCTCTTGTGTGTGTTCTGTACGTTTAGAACTGTCGTTTGATTTAGAATGTATATACCATTACATAACGTACCATACCCAAACAACACTTGATTTAGAAAAATGTTCATAATATTATCCTCTAATGTGAAATTATATCCTTCTTTAGTTAGCAAAGAAACTGATATAATGTTGCACATCATTTTTAGTACGTAATAACAGTCGTTCAGAATCAATGTATTACTAGTTGGTAACATTAGATGATATTCGCCAACTGCTTTGGCTGCAACAATTGCACCATTCCCTACTGTTAGAGACTTATCACCATTTCCCAGTTCTCTACCTCTCTTTAGCCCATGTAACAAATTACATACGTGGGATCCTGATCCGGTATCCAATACCCAGGACGTAGAGCAAACTTAGAAACAGTTCTCGGTTAGGAACACACCCGAAAAAGATGCATCAGTATGCTCCTTCTTCGTTCGGGTGGCGTGGGAATCCATATATTCTCCTATTCCTTGCTCAGACTTATGACAGTCATAAGATAGAGCGGAACCTAGCCCAGTATAATAAGTGGGTTCGGTCAATACAGCCATATTATTATCTTGATTAAGGCATGTCATTGGTCGCTACCTGGAGAGAGAGAGAGAGAGAAGGAAACGCATTAGCGTGCGCTCTTTGCAAGATTAGAAAACGGCTAATTCATGAATTGAATAGGGCTATTATCTTATCTAATCAGGATAGCTCCCACTGTTTTTATCAAATCTTCCTTCAAACCATAAAAGGTAAAATTAGCCAGGATTAATTACATTCTACAAGTTTGCTAACCAGTCAGCCAGGCCAGTGTCAGTACTCCGAGGGAGGTTCCCCGTGCTTTCGCACGGACCTAATTAAAATAAATCTCGTTTTCCTAGAGGCATAACCCCGTTGACACCTTTCCAGATACCTACTAAATTAGCTAATTGTAAAGTGCAAAACTCTCCCAGGAGTAACTCTTACTCGCAGTGGGTATCAGGATCCAACTATCTCATAGAAAGTATGCAATCTCATTGCAAATTTCAACACTTGAAATACCCGATATCCGTTTTTACCCCTAGCGACTTATGACCTTAACAAGGTCAACAAATCATAAGAGCTAGCCAAGTTCAACCCGTCATTTCGTGATTGAATTAAACCCGCCCGTACGACCCGTAACAAGGTCAACAAAGTCGTACGACTACCCTAATCCAATCGCATCACATACTGTAGATAAGCACTAATCAGCTACCGCACACTACGCATTGACGCAGACCAACAAACGCAGCACAAATACTAAATAATACTTATCTGAAATGACGGAGGGCTATGACTAGTTTTTAAGAAAACCTTTAACGTAATGAACTTAATATCGTTGTAGAATCTAGAGATTTGAAAAGGAGTGTTTTTTGTAGCTTTTGCTAGTTTCGCTAAAGAGGTCACTCACGGTGAAGGTATCTCGGCTCTTTCCTCATCAAATGGGGTACTGGATAATCATCAAGGAATACAACTATGCAAAGCAAGAACTAGAGAAGCTATAAGAACAAAACCGAGTGGGTTGTAGCATTTGCTAGTTTTGCTAAAGAGCCCACTCCCGGTGAAGGGATCTCGGCTCTTTCCTCATCGAATGAGGTGCTGGATATTTATCAAGGAATACCACTATGCAAAGAAAGAACTAGAGCTACCTTTTTTAAAAACTTTTGATTCTACAATATCTTTAGGTTTCTTTTCTTTTCATTAATCTCATTAATGAAGTCCCACCATTTATGTTTCCCTAAACATCACAGAAAAGAAACGAAAATAGAACGTACGCTTATACCGTCTGCATTCGCCACAGGGCCCCGTCATGCACCGTTAAGTTACTTAACTAACGGCAGAGCGGAGACTGGACTAGCGCAGGTGCAAAACATAAGCAACGTTTATTATATATCATATATATAATATAGCATTTGTCTCACACAGTTATACGATCACATCACAGAACTAAGCAGCAGAAGTAAACATATGAAATATTGGATATAGTAGGAGGTCCGTATTTTAAATTCAGCCAGTAATGAAAAACACGGACTCCACGGTCGTGATGAATAGCCAAACCCACATCCCTAGACCCCTACGAGAGCGGCAAGCAATCCTGCCAATTCTAGAGTTAGGAGACCCGGTCTCAACTCCTCGAGATGGTCTTCTACTAGACTCTAGAACCCGGTTACTTGTGCTCCCTGCCTTGGGTCTATCCTAATACGGAAAAGTAAATAATATACATCAGCGATGACATCATTCTCAACCCGGAAGTGTCCCAATAAAAGAATATTACATACATTTTTACATGAATGAAAATACAAAAAGTCTCATCTCACGTAAAACCCCCCGGCTATTCAATCACGACACTCCAATATAACATATCAGCAACGCATAACATTACATGTCATCAACGTAAGTAAATACGCGTATCCCAAATTTCGTTGACATATAGCAACGAGATTTGGGATACCCCACATATTACACTTACGATCGCAGAAAAGAAATGAAAAACGACAATAATTAGAATCCGCATTTCCTTAGACATCATAAATCCGGAATATCTCATATTCCGAATTTCATGCCTAACTTATAAACCTTGCATTTTAGTCTCAAATTTAAAAAAAAAAACTTTTCAATAAGAAGTCAGATATTTCAACAGGATTCCTGACTTGTTGATCGTGTACAATACGCGATTGCGACGGAGTTTCGATTCGAATCGAAACTTCGTGGCAATCGATCAATAGAGACTAACATGCTAGATATATAAACAAACCAGTTTTCACAAAACTAATTTAATGTGGATTCCAACTACTGTACCACATATCAAACTTAAACTTAAAACGACATTGAAATTACGACTACGAAACACTCCGCATTAGCCCCAACAGAATTTTTAACATCACATTCAAACTAGGCTAATCAAACATAACCACTAAACCCTAAACCCAACACATCAGAACACAAAAAAATATTCGAGCCCAAAACTTGTAATAGGACCGGCAACGCCGGCCAAATCCCCATTCTCGCCGGGTCAATGTTTGAATTTTGGTCTCGAATTTTCATGGTGTTCTAGTTATATCTCATACAACATTCTGCACTTGTTTAAAAAATTTTCAGAGACCATTTTGAAATCGACAGAAACTTGATGTTTTGGGTTTCGGTTTCGGAGTTGTTTCATTTTTGTAGTTTTATAAATATCGTCTAATCCTCTACCTTTGGCTCTGATACTATGAAAGTCAGGCAGCAACCCTATCTAATGGGGTTGCCGTGGCACCAACGGGTCCCTCAACAGCTACTTTTTACGCATGCCCCTCACGAGGACTACAACTCGCCGGAACACCTTCCGGTCTCGGGACACCCTGATGATAAGAGCCTATGCTTCGTCACATTGTCACACAGTGAGAACCCTCCATGGGTCGACATCCAATGCATAGTAGCTCTGATACCATGAAAGTGTTTATTACCACCACCACTGGGTTTTACTAGCATCAAGCATACCATATTTTTTCAAAAATTTTGATGTTAATTAACACTAACCAAGATCTTTAACTGGATGATTGGGAATTTAGTTTGATATAAAGAAAATTGTACTAAGAGAACGGAACTACAACCTTTGTAGACCGTGTCCTTCTCTTCTCAAGCTCCGGGTTGTAGTCCATACGACTCCTCGTAACTCCACTTGAGGTTTGAACGAGCCTCCTCCGTGATCTTCATGCCGAAAGTGATCCATCCGAAGTCCCTCTAGCTCAAACTACCTCTTCACTAAAATCTCATTAGTGAAGAAAACACACTAGTTTAGAATGTTAATCTAAACTAGAATGATGAAGTAGGGTTTCTAAGCTCGCTAAGATTTATTCTAAGCCCTATGATTCACATCACATATGAGGGTTAGGGCTTAGCATGAGGAGGAGGAGGAAGATGGAAGATGGAGAGAGCTAGAATGGCTAAGGCAAAAATGAGCTCAAGAAAATAACTCAAGTCTAGAATGGCAAGTGTTAGCTCACACATTATTGAAGCATACAATTTTTAACCATTAAAAATTGTGACCATGCTTTAATAGTGCAAGCAAATGAATAACAAAAAGACAAAGCCATGCTTGCCCATTCCACAAATATCTCCCCATTTTACGCCTCATTTTATATTTTCTAAAAATAGAAAATCCAACCATGCTACATTATATATATATATATAAAGAAAAGAAAATAATTAGTGAGTTAATAATATTAGTTATATATATAATTATATCAAATATAATATTTATCAAATTATTAAATCAACACTTGATTTAATAATCCGGTTATATCACAACCGAATAATATCATTTATCTGTATATCACATTATCAAATCAACACTTGATTCAATAATCCGGTTATATCACATATAACCTAACCGATAACAAATAACTGTCAGATTAGAATACTGTATCACATGCTCGTATTTAATCAGGCTCCCGCACATATCAACATATGTGCCGCTACTTCGTTTCGCTTGAACTAGGACACTTCTGTGCGGGACTCTAAAGACTCGTCAATATGCCAGCAGTAGGTGATGATCACATCAGTCACCTACAAGCCGTCAGCAGTACTAGCTGGACGTAACGGCTATCCAGGTATTGAGCGATTAGAAGATCAATAAGCAAGCTTGTCCAAAATCTCATGAAGCCTATAAGTAACATTTACCGTACAATCCGGTCTCTTCGTCTGATATGTCGCATATCGAGTCTAGGGGTGGTAAACATCAGACCCCAGTAACTTGATAAGTTATGCCGATGTATGGCTCATAACTGTTCGAGAAACTACTAATAACTCCTACCAGTAAATCTCATCAGCAGCTGTAACAACCCTAAACTTTCTGTACAGAATTTTTTCAAAAATATAGAAAAGAACACCTAAGCCTGAGCACAAGTTATAAATTTAATTTGCTTTGAACAACAAGAAAGCACTTGTAGTTCATTGGTAAAGCCTTGCACAGCTGTGACGTAGCCCCTGTGACCGAATCCCTCCAGCCATATATATTTTTTATTGACTTTTCTTTTAAATTTTTAGAATCTCAAAAGTTTGCACGTGCACTACACATAAAATAAAAGGTCACAACAAAATCAAACATATGCACTGAGGTATATGAACAGATAGGGACACGTGGCAAAGTTCTAAGCCCAACCCACCGGATTTGAACCGGTGAGAGTGCTCGTGGGGCCGGCACCGCAGCCCCCCCCGTAGGTACTGCCCCCATTTTTTCTTTGTCCTAGTCCCTTGGCCTCCCCCTTAACTCTCATTATGTTTGTTTACTCTGCAATTATCCAGAGAATTAAAAATCACCATTAGACCAAATTTTAATGCATTTTTAATTCTCAATTCATCAACTTAAATACTAATTTCTTCTATAAATACAACCCTACACTTTGGCTCTCTTCATTCTGAAAATTATCACAAAAACTCTCTAAAATTTTCAAGTTCAAAAGTTGTACAAGTGGAGTTAGCAAAGGTCGAAGTTCAGGTGACGTTTCGGGAAGAATCCGGCGACAAAACGACTCTCCGATGATACCAAAATCCTCCCTACCTCCTCTCTCTAATTCCAACCCGTAAGTCCCCTCTCCCCTTCTCAATCTCTGGTCTAAAACTTCCACTTTTCAAAACTCGTCGGAAGCGGAATTATTCCGAGTTCCGATTCTCTTTTCTTTAAAAACTCAAATTTCTCTTAAACAAAAAATTACCATCTATTCTTATATTGTTTAACAAACATAAAACAATATTCACAACAAGTTTCAATTCAAAATAATATGTATTGCAGCTTCTATTTCATTTTTACGGTAAAATACTATCTTGTTTACATACGACATTACTTATTCATTTTACCCATACTACCTTTAGAAAACTCACGAGGTAATGACCTACCTCATCACAACACACATTCTTGACATAGCACAATAACTTTTGGAACATTAGTTTGTGGGGAAATACGGGTTTACATTAAAATACCATAAACATTTAAAAATCATTTTCTTTAAAAGTGTATTATTTAATTCCTTGCAAATGCACCTCTACAACCTATTTTGGGGAACCTCGATCGGGATGGTGCGGATTATCGCACATTCTCGGGCCTAATAGAGCGAGATGCAGACCTCCTCACGGAGCATCCGATCTCGATGGAATTTTTAATGCAATTTTTAAGAAAAATGAGATTTCTACTTAATAAATAAAATTTATTTTTACTAAAATATATATATATATATATATATGAATATTATCAAAATACGTACTTTAAATATTATATATTCCATGTTTATTTTCTAAATCAAAGGAATCACAAATTTCATGAAACTACTAATACAATTCCAATATTATACTAAAATACCATTACAATGAAATCTAGATTCTATTCACTAGAAAACTTCATTTTATAAAAATTACAACTATGAAAACCCTAAAAATGATAATTAAATACTTGGGGTGTATTTTGAAAATATATCAAAATTATATTTCATAAAACCCCCTCAAGTTATACTAATTTACAATAAGAACCCTAGTAAATATATGTTTAAGCGGGACCAGTTCTCTTGAGGCTCAGGGAGCCGGAGAATATGGGTGCTTGCCTATCTAATGTAGACAACCTAAAAACGATGTTATCAATATGGTAATTGTCTTGGAAAAAGACAAATCCTGCCGTCCATGTGCAGCAGTTATCGATAACATCAAAACTAATTCAGGACTTCAATTCGTTTTAAAGTGTCTGACTTAGACAGAGTCTCGGTATAACATGAAACCGATCTATCCTTGAATATGATTCAAGTATAACTCCATTTCAACATGAATCCATTTATACCAGAATTCAATCTATATCAACTTGACTCGACTGAACCAAACCATGGATATACTCTGATTACATGACTATCCATTTATATCTATTCCGTTATATGATATCATGGTTTCGGCAAGTCGAATACAACCATTCATTACATCAATACAAACAATACAATAAACATTACGGGGTTTTAAAGAGGTAGATTGGTACGAAATGTGTTAAAAGTGGCACGAGATGGCCATTAAAAGACGTAACTATATATTCATTGCCGTTGTTCCGTGGTTTTATCGACGGAGCCTTGTACTACAGATTACCAAAGTCCACGGTGTAAGTTGGACTCCTCTCGCATACACTGGCATATTCTGTACCAAGATACAAACAACTGTGTTAACATAACAATCAAATAGTTATATTCTTTCTGTCTATTCTATCTCCACCTTTCTTTGGGACTTACCGAGCGATTGTTCGCTGACGATATTCCTTCGCTTCTTTCTTTGGAATGTTGTCAGGAGGACCCGACTCCGAGGAGTTCGAGACCAGCCAGGAGCACTGGAGCATACCACTGAGCAGCACGACCATTAATCTTCACTTGTACTTACTTTACTTTCATATTCATGCCATTGTTTAGGCATTGCTTTCCATTCATGTATTTACATTTTCAGTTGTACTTGTAAAGAAATGTTTAATAAATAAAAGTTGTTGTTCATTTACACTTCATGTCTTCTTGTGTATATTTACATTATATTGCTTAGTTACGCTTAACATGTTTATTTCTGAGTAAATACGT
Source organism: Agapanthus africanus (assembly GCA_030015575.1). Taxonomy (NCBI): domain Eukaryota; kingdom Viridiplantae; phylum Streptophyta; class Magnoliopsida; order Asparagales; family Amaryllidaceae; genus Agapanthus; species Agapanthus africanus. The sequence continues at coordinate 749,104,566 of CM057341.1, read as the reverse complement.
AGCAGGCATCGTCGCGTCTTCTTATTCGTACACTGGGAAGCGGGACGTGACAGCAGCCGTGGCCAGGGACTTCCTGTTATAGCCAATCGAGTATAGCGCAATATCAACTCCCAATACCGGGAGAGACGAAACCCCTCCTATCGCACATTTCCTCCATGTAACTCAGGACTGTACCCAAAATCCACCTGTTTGCACGACTCCTTTGAGCTGTGGTAGGGAGGAAATCAAAGCACAGTGGGAGCCACACAAGACTCTATGACGATCTCGGGTCTACAAACTAACCTATACCAGTGTCACCAGAGAACTGCTATCTGACGATATGTATAATACCAACTAGGAGTTCTCGGCGAGTCCTGTTCGGTGTACCATTCTCTAATGAGCAGCTGTGTACAATCTTTGATGTCAAACACCAATGGCTATGGGGTCAACCATCGCCCCCATACAGGGTCAAGAAACATACACACTAGTCTACTCTGGAATATCGGTGCCCTGTCTCGATATACCCTCGACTAGGAACAATTAAAGGATGTGCTTGTGGACTACCAAGGTCCCAGTAGTATGATCCACATCATAATCCTGGTAGTCAAGCAAACACCTTAAGGGCTTTATCAACATGTATAAGAGAGACAGTATAATAATACTAAGTGCACATGTTAAGATAAAGAGTAACTAGATATCATACTATCATGTCGAGTAAGAAAGTTCTCTATATATATGTCCAAGCATCCACTATAGTATACATCAATGTACAATAATGGCCTCTTGGGCATACATATTCCTAACACTCATCTCGTTATGTTGTATCGTAATATCCTCAAGTTTATATATATATATATATAAGCGTATATACATATAGGTCAAGGCTAAGAAAGCTAGAACTAAGGACATACTTTCCTACAAGTATACTACTATTGCTTGTAGTACCCTAGAACCCTATTAGCTAGATATACATATCTAATATCTACGTAATATACGTATAACTATATATCCTAATTCTACGGTTGCGGGGGTGCTATACGCCATCCACCCGACTTTTCCCGTAGATATATATCTACTCACCTACTATGCCTTACTCTAATCGATTCCGGTGGATGCTTTACCCTACTCCGTCGTCCCAGAAGTCCACGCGCTTCTACCTACAAATCAAGTTCATAACCAAAATCTAATGAAACCACGAATCGAATTCCATAGAAATCCATATCCAAAACCAATACGACAAGCGAAAGGCACATAGGTTAGAACCTATAGTCAACGCATGCTAAAAAAACAAAACAACTTCCGACGTTGACGTACGAACGTCAAATGATCAAGTCAAAACACAAATATCAAAAACCAAGTTTCAAAAGTCGGAAAATTTCGGCAGAAACAAGTAAAATGACTCCAGATTCTACCTAAGGTGAAATTAAACTTTTTTGCATATAGGGTAGGTCTAGTCATCTAATGAATGAGCTACAAACTAAGTTTCAGACCCTAACTACAAAATTGGGTGGAAAATTGCGGCCAAATTGAATAAAACGGCGGCCTCAACATGGGGGTTTGGGGTCAGGTTTTTAGGGTGGCATCCTATGTGTCTGCACATCTCATTGTATTTGCTAATAAATTTTCAGAGTTTTAGAGTTATCCCAGATTCCATTTGAATATCAAAAGTCAATGAAAAACCGATGTTGGAAGATTCTAAGTTCGACTTCGAACATTCTAAACTCATTTTAATCAAGACTACCACCATTACTAGGCCTCATCCTAGAATTTTCCAAGGTCACCAAACCTAAACCTCTTAATTCTAAACTAATATTTGAGGTTAAGAAACTTAAAACTTGACTAAAAATGAAAGTTTTACCTTGTAGAAGTAACTCAAGAAAATTCTTAGTTGGCCAAAAGTATTCAAAACTCAAGATTAATCTCACCATGATGTGTAGAATGATCTTGTAAACAATATTTGTGAAGTTTTATAGGATTTTTGAGGTGATTTGGTAGGTGTTGTGTGATGGTAGAGAAGGTTGGAGGTGAAGGAGAAGGAGATGAAGATGAAGAAGAGGACGAAGGGATGAGGTGAAGAAAACTAGTCATGGTTATGATCATGGCTCCTCTCTCTCTCTCTCTCTCTCTCTCTCTCACTCTCTCATTAAATGCACCTTGTCATTTCATGTCTCCCTCTCTCATTTTCTTTTCCTTTTTCTCTTCTTTTCTCTTTTCTTTAAAAACAAAACATAAAACCATATATCACAACAAAATGTGTCATGATACTCAAAACTTGGTTAACAAAATGGATTTGGTTTAATACATAATTAATAATATACTAATCAAGTTTAATATTCAACTTGTATATAAATAATATATATTAATTTGTAAAATACCCAAATCATATAAATGTTTTCATAAATAATAATTTATTTTAAATTTCCAATTATTGTCCAAAAATATAGGTATATAACTATACCATTCTATGAAAACTCAAATTCATACTTGTATGATATTCATAAAATTTATTATTTTATTATTTAAATTCCGAAAATATTATTTTATATTTTCTGAAATGTCACAGAAGGCATGAAAAGAAAGATCGCTCGTTACGTGTCGAGATACTTGGTGTGTCAGCAAGTCAAAGATGAACATCAAAAGGTAGCTGGTTTGTTGCAACCACTTTCGATTCCTGAGAGGAAGTGGGAATATATAGCCATGGATTTCGTGACATCCTTACCACGGAGTCCAAAGGGCAATAACGCAGCTTGGATGATTGTCAATCGACTGACAAAGACAGCTCATTTCATACCATTTCGAGTTGGTCAGTCGACGGAGACTTTGGCAGAGCGGCACATGCAGGAGATTGTAAGATTGCATGGGGTACTGGTGAGTATTGTTTCTGATCATGACACCTGGTTCCTATCACATTTTTTGAGGAGTCTATAAGAAAGTTTGGGAACTCGCCTGAAATTTAGTATGGCTTATCATTCTTAGATAGATGGACAGTCCGAGAGAACGATCCAGACTCCTGAAGATATGTTGAGAGCTTGCATGTTAGACTTCAAGAGTTTGTGGGAGGTTCATTTGCATTTAGTGGAGTTTTCATACAATAACAGTTTTCAGGCGACTATACAGATGGCTCCATTCGAAGCATTGTACGATCGTAAGTGTCGCTCGCCTATTTGTTGGGACGATATTGGAGAAAAAAGATTGTTGGGACCAGAACTCTTTGTGCAAACTGTGGAGAAAGTTAACTTGATTCGTGATCATATGAAAGTGGTACAAGATCGTCAGAAAAGTTGGACTGATACTGGAAGAAGACCTTTGGAGTTTGTTGTAGGTGATCTTGTGTTCTTGAAGATATCACCGATTAAGGGAGTAATCCGATTTGGTAGTCGAGGCAAACTTAGTTCTCGATTCGTGGGGCCTTTCGATATCATTGAGTGTGTTGAAGAGTGGCTTATCGATTGGCTTTACCACCGTCCTTAGCGGGTGTTCATAACGTGTTTCATATATCTCAACTCCGCAAGTATGTTCGAGATAAGATGCACGTCCTTGATCACTCGGAATTAACAGTGAGAAAATTTAACTTATGAAGAGCAACCGATGGCTATTGTGGATCGACGAGAAAATGTTCTTAAAAATAAAGTAATCCCTTTGGAACTTGTTTCGTAGGGAAATTGTTCGCATGGAGAATCTACTTGGGAACGTGAAGACGAGATTCGACAAAAGTTTCCATACCACTTTCCTTAGATTCATATCTTTGGTGTTCTTGTCCTTTCATGTTTCGTGAATTTCGAGGATGAAATTCTTTTGTAATTGGGTACAATGTAACACCCTAGTACTTCTATATGATATTTATTGGTATTTTAAAACTTGTTTTATATTTCTTTTATTTTATTCTTTTGAGTTGCGATCGATTCGAATAGTAGAGGTGGTTATCCGACCCGTCCCGCATGTGTGAAACCCATTATAGTTCTAAGTTATATTTTATTAATATTTATCGCAAACTGAATCCATGAGAATCTAGTATAAGAATATATATATATATATATATATATATATAGTTTATATGCATATATTTTTTGGTAGCCACGAATTAAGGATAATCGATTTTAGTTAACTGCCATCATATGGTTAAGCATCGCATATCTTATTTTTGCTTTTATCTATTACATTTAAATCCCAAGATATCTAATATCAAATATTTATTAAATCTTGATATACTTTTAGAATCGTTTTAAATCCTAAATTGGGAGTATAAGTTATTTAAAATATATTCTTATATAAATTATTTTTCCAAAATATATTTTTGATGAGATTTTGGTGGAGATTGGCTGTACTTTGATATTATCAATATACTTTAAACTATAATATATTTATAACCCAATATAAACTATATTATTATATATTTTATATTTTTTATATAAAACATCTTTCGCGCGCTCTCTCTCTTTCTCTCCCTCTATCTCTGTTCTCCCCCTCTCTCCTTTTCTCTTCGTCCCCAAAGCCCTAATCCAAGCAAGCCATCACCACGCCCTCTCTTTCCACCTCTCATCGTTGTTGCCTACTCCTCTCGAAGCCGACCTCCTCTCTCTACACCGCTACCTCTTCATGAACCGAGATCCTTCACCCTGACCAACAACCTATCTCACCGCACAACCTTCACCCTTGACTCACCAACCCTCCTCCCTCATCTTCGTCTGAACCCTGACCACCACCATTATCTTCATCTCTCTCTCTCTCTCGTTTTCACTCTCAAAACATAGCCAAGCCCAGCCTTCACCGAACCCAACTCCTCCATCGCCGACTGCAACCTCTCCTAGCCGTCACATTCTTCTTACTTGTCGTCGCTTCCTTATCTCGCAACACCCAATAAGCTGAGCCCTCAACTATTTCCACCATCATCTTTTCATCTCGAAGACCCTAACTGAGCACAACCAAGATTCCAAGCAGAACCCATCGCCTGCGGTTCTTTCTTCCGTCATCGTCGCTAATCTCATAACTGAGCCCTACAATTTCCTCGATGAACAGCCGACCCCACCGCTGTCCCGTCATCGCGGTTGGCCAAGTTCAAGCCGAGCACATTACTAGATCGTACGTTGCGTCGTGTTTACGTTGTTGTCGTCGTTTGGTGTTCGTAATGTAGATAACCGTTCATCGTCGTAATTTTACAGATAGAGGCAAATTTATCTTGTTACATACTAGTTTCAGTTTACCTATGCTAAAATATATCTATTTATATTATATATATACAGATGTTTATAATATTGAAATTTATTATCATTATGCAATTTTATAAAGATAATCTGTATTTTACTATATAGAAACACTAGCACATGTGTAATTATAATTGTGAAGTTATGCAAAATTAATTGTACGGCTATTCTGGTAGATACAATTTAATTTATAATAATTAACAGTCATAACATAATATAGTTAGATATATTTTAACAAGTAATAGTGAATATATCAATTCCGTTACAGTATAACAATAGATTATTGCTTTTATTATGACCAGTTGCGCAAGTAAATAGTTTTCCTGTTTAATACACAATACCTGACATGTGCGCGACACATTATCTTGCCATTGCTTAGCTGTACTGATATACCTGTTATCTGTATTGGTTACCGATGCCAATAATATTGACTTGTTATCCTAATTGACTTGACTTGATATCTTGTTAGATAAGACATGTTCATGATTGTTCCTGTGTTGGTATTAGATAAACATTCTATTGATACCCGACTAGAACATGAAACCTGGGGGAAAAAGAAAATTAAGAATGAAACCCAACTTGTAACTCAACGGTTCACTACTTTCCAGAGACTGATCAGTCGATACGAGATTCGGGCTCCGGAATGATAATACTGACATCATTCATCTATACATGAAATTGTTTTACTGCGTAGAGGCACGTCTCGGATTCAGCCCCGAGAATCATGATCGTGATCCCGAACACGCACGGGATACCATTGAGTTATGATGAGAATTATATTAATTGGTTTCAAATATCGTTAGGATGGATAACCTAGAAACACAGACTTCAGGATACACGTGAGATACATATAGCTTATTGTTATATCACCTGTGATTGTTTGTTTATAATTTGTCACACCTCGCTTCCCAAGATATGTAAACACGGTCCGTGACATAGCCAACCATGCTAAATGTGGTTAGGAATCATCCCTCCACAGTCATATTACGGCTGTCAAGTGATATCAAGAACAGTACAAATATAATCTAGCTAATACATGTCCATCTGCCACAATAAATAGAAACAAAAAAAAGTATAAAGCGGAAACGAATCAAGATCCAATAAACAATAGTATCTAAATCACGTCCTAATATGGGCTCACATCAATAGAAATAAAACTGCTAAAATAAATAAACTAAGAGTCTCTAAACTAATTGGCTAGCTCCTCATTTCTTGGTTTGATTGCTAAAATACTCTCAATTTGCCTGCGATAAAGGTAAAGGAACTGGGCCATGTAAAACCCAGACGTCAGTGCGTTATAATATCAAAATTAATAGTAGTAACCAGTATATGATGCTATTATTAAACATGTGTACGAATAATAAACTGTAACAACCCTAATTTTCATATACACTTTTCTGTACAAAATTTTTTTTAATTTTTTTAAAATCCATAAAGGTGTATTTTAATCTGAGCACAAGATATATATAATTAATTGTTTTGTTTTTAAATAATTTCATTTTTAGTATACATAAAATTGTTTTAAAATTAAAGTGTACTTGGGGCATTTAATGTTGCTATTACCACTTTAAGTAGTTATTTTCCCACAAAAATTACAAGAAGGAGCTTGTAGTTCATTGGTAATATCTTGCATTGCTGAACCAAGCCACCAGAGTTCAAATCCCATGCCCCACATTATTTTTATATTATTTCGTTTTAATTTTTTTGGAAAGTCAACAGTCAAACAGTCATAACTCTCAAAATTTATACTGAACCCAAAAAAACTAAATACACCAAAATTCCCCCCAGGAGTTTCCCCACCCAGAGGTACCCCGACTCGGCCCGACTCGGCCGAGTCGGCCGGCGGACCAGCAGAATCGGCCGGCGCCGCCGGCCGGACGGCCGAGTCGTCAACACGGAAAAAGTCCGTGTTGACCTGGTCAACCCCCCTGCATACACTAAATTCCCAGATCGGTTATCAAATACCCATTAAACCTCTTTTACTCCAAAATTTAATGATTTTTTAATGTTTTTTATATATTTTTATATATTTTTTAATTAAAACCCTAACCCTAGCCTAACCCTATATAAACCCCCATACCCTCTACCCTCTCACCCTACAATCCTAAGTCCACTCTCTAAAAATTTCAAGAGAACTCGGTACATTAAAAAACGAGCGAAAGGCGAAGCGCTGCCGAAATCGACGACGAATCCCGGCGATCGTACTAGAACCTATTCACGACGTTTCGACGCACCGACAAACCCACTACCTTCCTAGCACCCTCTAGCTTGTCCAAACCCGTAAGTCCCACTCTTTCTATCTTTCTTTTCTTTTAAGAAAAATATGACTTTTTAAAACCCGACGGAAATCGGAACAAACCGATTTCCGATTCGGTTTTTCTATCAAAACTCACTTGTCACTAATTCCATAATGCTTAAACATATTCATGTTGACTACTAATCACTTAAAAATCAATTTGGATAAAGTTTCTCACATGAAATGATAACTTTTGCAAATACCGTATTTTAACACTTAAATACCACCATGTTTAGTTTATCATGTTTAACCCCTAAACTTCACTATACCTTAAAATAGATCACAAGATAATGACCTACCTCCACACACACGCAAATACAACCCTAATTGATATCATCAAAACTTAGAATACGATAATACAAGACTTTTCATTAAAATACCATTTTCTTTATAAACCTTTTCTGAAAGTTCTAAGTTGTATATAATTTTAAAACAAAATCTTTTAATAGGAAAATACGATAGGTCATGGACATCGATCGTTTATCTAAACCTGACTTTGTGGTGTCTAGGCTAGGTAAGTGAGCTTAGGTAACTTTAAAAGGCCCGTCTCACGATTCGTGAGCGGATCCCTTCTTCCTCACTTGTACTTACCTGGCCACAATTGGCGGTGAAGAGGCGATTTGAGACTTCTAATGACGTGTCGTTTAGACCATTTAGAAATAGGCTAGTTGGCTTAGGAAACCCTAGAATCTAAAATACGGAAATTTACACCCTTTTACAAATAAATACCTTATCTTTATAAAACCGTTTTCTAAATGATTAGTATTTATTAATTTTTTGCAAAGCGCCACTACAACCCACCTTTGGGGAACTCTTTAGGGATTGTACGGTTTATCGTGCACCCTCGGGCTTAGTAGTGCGAGATTCAGACCTCCGCAAGGAGCATTCGGTCTCGAAAGGTTTAAAATACGACATTTAAGAAAAATGAGATTTTTGGAAAATAAAATATTTATTAAAAATTATTCTTGTATAAACATATATATATTTATCATTTAAACACCTGTTTTATTATAAGATAAAGTTTCCACCTTTTCCTAAAAATTACAAGATTAAAAGTTACATTAAAATACCATGAATTTCAAATAAATCAATATTACAAATTAATATCTTTATTAAGATATATTCACTAGAAATAAGACAAAATAAAATCACACTCATTATAACCATAAAGACGAATAATAAATACTTGAGGTGTATCTTGAAAACTATACAAAAGTACTTTTTACATAAAACCCCCTCAAGTTTTATAATTTACAATAAAGACCCTAACAATTATAGAACTTCAAATTATATTTCTTTTAGTCTGACTCGGGTTTGAGTCTGGTTATTTCTGACTTGAATATGATTCAAGTCAATCTTTATTTTTTAATATTCCAACTCAATATGAATACATGAATCCCAGAATCCAGTTAACAAACTTTACAATTTGACTGAATCAAACCATGGATATACATCCATTATTCCGTTATTCCATTTACCTGATTATGCAGTTACAACATGTTTACTGATATCATGGTTTTGGTCAGTCATCCAATTTACACAATATAACAATACTATCAAAACACTACGGGGTTTAAGGGGTAGATTGGTACGGAAGGTGTTAAAGGTGGCACGAGATGGTCAGATTAAGACACCTAACATGAATCCAATTGCCGTTGTTCCGGGTTGTATAACGGAGCCTTGTACTCTATATTCCATTTGTCCAGGTCTCTAGCATATAGAGACCCCTCTCGTAAACACCGGCATTCTTCTGTACCAAGCTACAAATAACAGCGTTAACACAATATTACAACAATACAATACAACATTAACAGCTACTCTCTCTCTCTCTCCTACTCTTTGTCTATTTCTCCCTTATCTTTGGGACTTACCGAGCGACCTGTTCGCTGACGACATTCTATTTCTTTCTTCTTTGAATGTCGTCAGGTGCTTTGGACCCAGCAGAGATCGAGCCCACCGGTGAAGACTTGGATCAGTTTCACGAAGACCCCGAGCTCTAGACATTGTACCTTGTTCTATTCAGTATTTTCATTTCCTGATATGCCATTGTTTAGGCATCGCTTTTCATTCCAGTTGTATTTACTTATCATGCATTGTACAAAAGAATGTTATTAATAAAGTTACTGTTATTTCTTTATCTCTTGTCTCTTGTGATTTACTTTTATATTGCTTAGATACGCTTAGCGTATGTACTTCTGAGTATATACATAGCGGGCCTCGTCGCGTCCCCTTCGCCGTATACCGGGAAGCGGGGCGTGACATAAACACAGGTACAAAACACAGGTAATAGTCTGTGCCTCTAGGTTATCTATTTTAAAAGTCTTTGAAATCAATTTAATGGAATCGTAGATATATCTCAATAGTATTCCATACGTGCCCGGGACCACGGTCAAGACTCTCGGGCTGAATCTGAGACGTGCCGCTAAGCAGTAAACAGGTAACATATACAGACGAATGATGTCAGCAGCATCATTCCGGGGCTGGCCAAGCCCATAAAGACTGATCAGTATAAGAATCGAACTGTTAAGTTACAAGTCAGGTTTTATTATCGATTTCCCCTTACCCCAAGTGTAGGGTGTTTTTTGTCACCCCATTGAGATGGGAATACGCGCACGCGTCTCAGGCGTACTACAGATTCCTCCTGCCTAGGGTAGACTGGGGTTTAATGATTGTGGGGATCCAAATCTCCGGCAGCCGCGGACTAAGCTGCCGTTAATTACCCCTCGCCTTTGGGGCGAGGGAACCTCCGATTAACGGGTTAAACTGGTCATGTGAACTCAATGTGCAGTGTACGTGTGTTCTGTTCTGAAAGGGAGGTTTTGGATATATCGGGAGCCACGCAGAGTTTTTACGGGGGTCCCGCTACCCGGATAGCGGGCTGGGGGTCAAGGGGGCTAGCAGCCCCCTTACGGGGTGCGGGACAGCGCCCCGTTAGAAATTTTTTTCTAACAGGGACAGTGTCGTGGAGTACGTGTGTGTATAAATTTGTATACATATGTATATATGTATGTATGTACACAAAAAGAGGGGGGAAAGGCATCCAAGGGATGCGTGGGGCCAGCGCCTTGAGCGCTGTGCGCTTAGGTGCTGTGCGCTCAGGCGCAAGCGTGCCACGTATCGGCACGTGGGCGCTTTGCGCATGAGCGCTGCGCGCAGGAGCGCAAGCGCGCGCGCCACGCGTCGGCACGTGGGCGCTTTGCGCATGAGCGCTGCGCGCAGGAGCGCAAGCGCGCGCGCGCCACATGTCGGCTCGTGGGCGCTGCGCGCTGGAGCGCAAGCGCACGCGCCACGTGTCGGCACTTGGGCGCTTTGCGCTCGCGCGCAGTGCGCTGGAGCCCAAATGCGCCACGTGTCGGCACGTGGGCGCTTTGCGCTCGAGCGCTAGCGCGCCGGCGAGGAAAAGATGGCTTTTAGCCCCAGAAACCGTGGAGTTAAACTCCTGAAAAAAAGAAAATGTCTTGGTTGGGGAAATGGGTTCTTCTTCTTCCTCCTCTGTTGGCTGGCTCAAGAGATGTGAGATCTAAAAATCTCTTCTTTTTGAGATCTAATGATAGATCCAAGTTCCCCTTTGTGGGTTTTGTGATGAAAAACTAATTTTTTTTTATAAAAAGAAGAGTAAAACTCTTGATTTAATTCAAGAGAAAGAAGAAGGTTTTGGAACATTGAAGAAGAAGAAAAGATCTCAGATCTGGAAAATTTTTAGAGAGAGAAAAAGTTGTTGAGATATTTCATTATGTTTGCCTTTATAGGCCATACACTTTACACATAGCCCCTTGGGCTTCACAAAATGGCATTTTGCCTATCCCATGGCTCATGTGCCATTTCTTTTTTCACATAAACCATGGGCTTTACAAAAAATTGGCTTTATGCCTACTTTTCTTACATTTGTCCATAAAATAAAAATAAAAGAAATACAACAAAATTGTTTATTACAAAATTTTTATCTTGGCGCGGTGGGAGGCCGGCCGCTTCATGTTCGGGCTCGACCCGGGCGTGTACCCACTGGATCTAGGCTTGGGCCCACTTGGCTTGGGGTTGACTTTGATTTTGACTTGGTCAGCCGGGGTGTAAATTTTTACCCCAACAAATTGCCCCCCATCAATAAATGCACACCACATATGTGGGTCGTGTGCATGAAATTGATGGATCTTCTTTCACGTGGAGGCGACTTGATTCGGTTCCCACCTTTCGGGAAACTGGCACTGCCCTTTTTACGACATGGACGGTCGATGCGGCCCTTTTTGCGACTTGGACGGTCGATACTGCCCTTTTTGCGACTTGGACGATCAATGCTGCCCTTTTAGCGACGTGGACGGTCGGTTCTGCCCTTTTTGCGACTTGGACGGTCGGTTCTGCCCTTTTTGCGACGTGGACGGTCGGTGCTGCCCTTTTTGCGACTTGGACGGTCCATACTGCCCTTTTTGCGACTTGGACGGTCGATGCTGCCCTTTTAGCGACTTGGACGGTCGGTGCTGCCCTTTTAGCGACGTGGACGGTCGGTTCTGCCCTTTTTGCGACTTGGACGGTCGATGCTGCCCTTTTTGCGACTTGGACGGTCGATGCTGCCCTTTTAGCGACTTGGACGGTCGGTGCTACCCTTTTAGCGACGTGGACGGTCGGTTCTGCCCTTTTTGCGACGTGGACGGTCGATGCTGCCCTTTTAGCGACTTGGACGGTCGGTGCTTGATTTGACTTGCTCTGCTTCTTGCAGTGTCAGGGGTAGACTTGATTTGCTCCGCTTCTTGCGGTGTCGAGATTGGATTCTGACTTGCTCCGCTTTTTGCGGTGTCGGAGTGAAAGTTGACTTGTTGATTTTGATTTAGGTTGACATCAGCATCGCTAATATGGTACCAGGAGCGAATCATCATCTGTCATTTAGAGAATTTTGGGATTTTGGTTTTTGTTTGGCATCTGCATTGCTGCACTGGTATAATGCCAGGAGCAACTCATCATTTGCCCCGAGAGGATTTGAGATTTTTTTTTTGGGGGGGACTTTGAATGTGGTCTCACCGGTAGGACTTGGGAGAGGTTGGGATTGTTTTACGCCCGTGGATTGTATACGGTTTTGCAGGATGTATGATCCAGACCGTAGGGCCGGAAAAATTTCAGGGCTTTGTTGGCGTCTGCATCGCTGGACTGGAATGTGGTACCAGGAGCGACTCATCATTCGCCGTTGGGGTATAGGATTTGGAATTTGGTTGGCGTCTGCATCGCTACACTGGAATAATGCCAGGAGCGACTCATCATTCGCCACTTTGGGGTTGAGGACTTGGAATTTGGATCTTGTTTGGCATCAGCATTGCTGCACTGGAATAATGCCAGGAGCAACTCATCATTTGCCTTGGGAGGACTTGGGATTTGGGTTTTTGGTCGGCATCAGCACCGCTAACACTGAAGCGAAATGCCAGGAGCGACTCATCATTTGCCGTTGCCCGTTGGGGAACGATGGCTTAGGAGATAGGTTTGGGTCCCTATCACCTAAGGCTTTTCAATTTTATGGGCCGTGAGGGTCCCATAAAGCATTTTCTCCCTACGAGTCGTAAGGATCCCGCAGGTGTATTTTCTCCTTAGGAATCGTGAGGATTCCTAAGTGTGTTGCTCCATTGTGAGTCGTAAGGATCTCACGCAGGGGTTTTCTCCTCACAAGGTCGAGAGGACTTTGCGAGTGTATTTCATCTCTTTTCACGAGTTTGCGCCCTTTCGGGTTTTCACAGACTCGCCGGTAGTCCTGCTGTTTTTACTCATGGAGCCCTTTCGGGTTTTCATCCGTGCCCGTTTTGCTTGTGGACACACCGTTTATTTCTTCTTCTTTTTTTTCTTTTTCTTTTTTTTTGCCGCTGGTGGGACTTTAAAAGTAGTCTCACCGGCAGGATTTGGGAGAAATAGGGGTTATTTACGCCCGTGGATTGTATACGGTTTTGCAGGATGTCTGATCCAGACCGTAGGGCTGATGTGCTCAATTCGCCTGCGACTTGGAGCATTCATGTGTAGTATTTCTTGAGATATCGGCCATTGATGGGTGGCATGGGCCTTTCTCCCTCGGCACTTATTAGTTGGTAGGATCCTCCGTCGAACACTTTCTCGATGACGTATGGTCCTTCCCAGTTCGGCTCGAATTTTCCCTTGGCATGTCGATTGGGGATGATCGGTCTTTTGAGGACCAACACCAATTCACCTTTCTTGAAAGCGCGGAGATGGGTTATCTTGTCATAGGCCCGTGACATTTGGGCTCGGTATAGCTCCAGATTTTGCTGCACCGCGAGCCTCTTTTCTTCGAGGGCATCGAGTTCTTCAAGTCGAAGGAGCATGTTTTCTTCCTCCGTCAACTCATGTTGGACGGCCATTCTTAAGCTTGGAACTTCAACTTCGAGGGGGAGGACCGCCTCCACTCCGAAGAGCAATGAGTATGGAGTGGACTGAGTTGGAGTACGGTGTGTGGTACGATATGCCCACAACGCCTCGTGAAGTTTGAGATTCCAGTCTCTCTTGTTGGCTGAAGCATTTTTCCTCAGGAGCTTGCATAGAGTCTTATTGAAGGCTTCGGCTTGCCCATTGGCTCTTGGATTATAGATAGAGGAATATCTCCAATCTATCTTGTGCTGGGTAGCGAACCTTGAGACATTGAAGCTCTTGAAAGAAGGCCCATTGTCGGAAATGATTCTTCTTGGTGTACCGAAACGGTATAGAATATTATGCTGGAAGAATGTCAGAATATCTTTTGTCTTGACTTCTTTTAGCGGGACAGCTTCAGCCCATCTGGAGAAGTAGTCTGTCGCGGCCAGTATGAACTGGTGGCCTTTAGACGACGGAGGATCAATTGGGCCAACAATGTCGGTGCCCCAGACTTTGAAGGGCCACGACGCCACCGTAGGATGCAGCGGATTGGGATGCTTGTGAATAAAATCACCATGGATTTGGCAGATCTGACATTTCTTTGCATGTTCTCCGCAATCCCGTATCATGGTGGGCCAGTAATACCCAAGCCGTTTGATTTGAAGTCGCATCTTGGGGCCAGATTGGTGAGCACCGCAAACGCCCAAGTGAACATCTTTCATGACCTTTTGGGCTTCGGCCAATGACAGACACCTGAGCCATAGTTGGTCATATGACCTGCGGTATAGCGTATCATTTACAAACACGTATCGGAGAGCTCTTTTCTTCAGCTGAATCCTCGCAGATTTTTCTTCGGGCAGCTTGTCGTATCGGAAGTACTCTATGAAGGGTTCTCTCCAATCGGGCTCGTTTTGGATGATCGAAGCTTCTTCGGCAGGACTGCTCTTCTGTTCCGCGCTTTCCTCTTCTCATAGAGAGACTGGGGGTAGAATTTGTTGGCTCCTGGCTGTGATCAGAATTTCGTCCATGTCAGGATCAGCCAGCTCCTTGGCTAGGCGAGCGAGTATGTCGGCTTTTCCGTTCAACGCTCTAGGGACTCTCATTAGTTCAATATGAGTGAACCGTTTCATGAGTTCCACCACCCGACCTCTGTACCGAGCTAACTCGGGTTTGTATATCTTATAGTCGCCGCTTACTTGGTTGACGACAAGCTAGGAGTCGCCGTAAACCCGTAGCCGAAGAATTTCCATTTCTATGGCGAGTTCCAAACCAGCTATCAGAGCTTCATACTCAGCTTCATTGTTTGTCTGAGGCTCGGTGAGAGCAAAAGAACGCCGTAGGGTTCCCATTGATGGCGTGATGAACAACAATCCTATCCCCGCTTTTACCTCCGGGATGCTTGATCTGCCGGAGCTCCTTATTGATGAGGCCCCATCGAAGTAGAGCTCCCAACATGGCTCATCTTCCTCGAGGTGCAGCACTTGTTCGTCGGGTAACTCACAATTTAGCGGCGACCCTTCTGGTATGGGATGAGCAGCGAGAAAGTCTGCAAGAGCTTGCCCTTTTACTGCTTTCTGAGGGGTATAAACTATGTCAAACTCAAGTAGCATGACAGCCCATCTTGCCATTCTGCCTGCTAGACTTGCTTTGGTCATCAAGTGTTTGAGCGGGTCGACCATGGAGATCAGCATAACCCGATGAGCGAGCAAATAGTGCCTCAGCTTCTTCACAGCAAATATTAGAGCCAGGCATTGCTTTTCGATTGGGGAGTAGTTGTGTTCCGCCCTGACTAGAGTTCGACTGAGGTAGTAGAGGGCATTTTCTTTTCCCTCCTCGTTATTCTGGGCAAGGAGCGCACCGAGTGACTCGTCCAGCGCGGCAGTGTAGAGAATCAGCGGTTTATTTGGAATGGGAGCGGCCAGCACTGGAGGGTGCAATAAGTATTGTTTGATGCTTTCGAACGCTGCTTGACATTCGGCATCCCAGATAAAAGGAGCTCCTTTCTTCATGAGCTTTGAGAAGGGCCTACATCTTCCCGATAAATTTGAGATAAACCTCCGTATATACGCGAGCTTGCCTTGAAAAGATCTTAGCTGCGTCAGACTCTTCGGAGGGGGCATCTCCATGATGGCCTTTATCTTTGATGGGTCAACTTCGATCCCTCGATGTCGGACTATGAAGCCCAGGAATTTTCCCGACGACACGCCAAAAGCGCATTTCAGAGGATTCATCTTTAGGTCATATTCCCTCAGTCTAGTGAGAACGGTCCTAAGATCTTGGATATGATCGGCCTTGGCTTTAGTCTTGACGACCAGATCATCAACATAGCATTCGACGACTTTATGGATTAGGTCATCAAAGATATTAGTCATTGCCTTTTGATATGTAGCACCTGCGTTCTTCAGTCCGAATGGCATTACCTTGTAGCAATATATTCCGATCGGGGTTCGAAATGTTGTGTGCTTCTCATCCTCAGGCGACATCTTGATCTGATTATATCCAGACGAGCCATCCATAAAGGTGAACAGCTCGTAATTTGAGGTGTCATCGACCATCATTTCCATGACCGGTAGCGGGAAGTCATCTTTAGGACATGCCTTGTTGAGGTCCCTGAAATCGACACAAACTCGGATCTGCCCATTTTTCTTCTTCACTGGGACTATGCATGCGATCCAGTCCGCATATTTCTCTTCCCTGATGAAGCCGGCATCGATGAGCTTCTTAGTTTCCTCGATGACCTTTTCTTCTAGTTCCCTTCTCATTCTTCGAGGAGCTTGTTTGATTGGCTTAGCATCAGGAGATATAGCCAACTTATGTACGGCCACTTCAGGGGAAAGGCCAGGCATTTCTTTGTATGTCCACGCGAAGCAGTCGACGAACTCATGCAGCAGGGCAATTATCTGCGCTTTCATTTCCTCTGACAAGAGCGAGCTGATGTAGGTCGGCCTTGGATTATCGGGCGTTCCTAAGTCAATCTCGGTTAGCTCGTCAAAGGTTGCTTGTCCGCCATCTTCGAGCTCTTGAGGAGCTTCTTCTGGCTCGGCTATCTCGTCGTCATCATTTGATCTTTCGCTGGCCTCACCAACATGGATCATGTAGCACACTTTGGAATCAGGTTGAATGTAGCTTATGCCCCGTCTATCTGGAATTCGTCCATCGATGAGTGCTCGGACCTGGGGCGGATGCCACAGCCCTTCGTAAAACTTTGCTTCGGACTCCGTTTAATATAACCGGCATCCGCACTTCTTAAAGTATTCCCGCATCTCGGGCGCATAGTATCTGGGATTGAGGACGGCTCTTATGCCTCTCTCATATGGAAGGCACGCGACAGACAAATCGTCCGGGTGCGCAACAGGGTTTGACCCATAAAACAAGATGCCCTTCTGTCCACTTTTCCTCCCGGGAACGTAGAAAGTTTTCAGCTGGTCCACGGTGGAGATTGATAATGCATCGAGCTCTTTGCACATTTGCTCTGGTACCCTTGTAACGGCTAGGGACCCTTCTGCAACTTCGAAGGTCTCTCGTAGTTTCGCTTGTTGCGTGGGGGTCCAATCTGCACCGCTGTTGCACGACAGGTCCTCCTCCTCTGACTCTTCAGTGTCGCTGCCAAGATGAGGGCGGACTTTACTGCTAGATGGGGCTTCAGTGACGGATTCATCTGTATCGCTGCCGAAACGAGGGCAAGTTTTATGGAAGGACGGGCTTCCAGCATCGGACTCATCAGTGTCGCTACCGAAATGCGGGCGCACTTGGGCATTTTTGCTTTTGAAAGTGACAGCCGGCGCAGATTTGCTTTTGAGCCTTGGGGCTGGTCTATCCTCAATCATTTGTGGCTTAGCATTTTGGTGGTTCATAAAGTACCGAGAATCTTCATATCGAACTTCATGCACACCGAACGGCTGGATGTCTCCGTCAATGCGTCTTTCTTCGCCATTTTCGGTATACTTCATGTATTGATGGAGAGTTGACGGAATGATGCCGTAATCGTGGAGCCACGGCCGTCCCAAGAGAATCTTATAAGACGTGTCGGCGTCGATCACGTATATCTTAGCTTCAGTTTGCAGATCCCCGAATTTGATTGGCAGAGCTATGGACCCCAGAACTTGCTGGCAATTTTGGTTGAAGCCTTGAATGACAATCCTTTCCCTTGACAGGTGTCGGACGTCCATTGATAAACTCTTCAGAGTTCGCAAGTTCATGATGTTCACTGAGGACCCCGGATCAATCAATATGCGATTAATTCGATCTCCGTCGCTGTACCCGGTCACGTAAAGCGGCCGATTATGCTCAGCCGTTCCCAGTAGCAAGTCTTCATCCTTAAATGTGACCGCGGCGGCATGCAAAGCGTGCGGAGCTTCTTTCATATTAATTTCCGCAAAGTGAGCCTGATACCGCTCGGGGTTTTGTAGAGCGTGAATGAGAACATCTCTAAGCTCCTTAGATAGGACCAAGACGTCGTAGATGCTCAGGAGAGACGGAAACTTCCGGAGATGTGCCAAGACATTATAGTCCACCGAGGAAGGACTTATGTTTTCACCAGCCGGTTCTCTGCCATCTTCTTCATTGGCGACTTGTTTTTCCTTCCCTTTTGGGGCGTTGCCCTGATTTTGCGGTAGAGCCCTGCCGCTTCTGAGCTGGATTTGATTGGCCTTTGTGGTGAGCTCCTCGTCCTCTTCGGGAAAACAGAGCTCATCCTCGGAGTCGCTGCCAAGATGGATGGCATAGCAGGTCATTACTGGGATCTCTTCATTGGAGTCTTCTTCTAACTCCTCCAGAATTTCAGCCGCTTGTACAGGGAAGAACTCCTTCAATTGAATCAATGTTCGTTCCTTTTGTTCATATTCTTCGAGGGAATCGATATATTTTTGAATGGTCGATCTCCCTGCAGACTCTTTTTCGCGTCGAGCTGCACTTTTCTTCTTCTTGAGCTTCTTGGATTTTGAGCCTGATGGAGCCGCATTGGCAGCTTGACTGGTAGGCTTCTTCTGCCCTTCCCATTCCGTCCTGGGTTCTTTCCGAAGTAGCTTTATCATCTTCTTCGTCTTATTAGATATGTGCGTACTCCACGGAGGCCGCGATGAGTCCGTTTCATTTCTCAGGGCAGCGGGTTCGGCTGTCCGCTCCCAGAAGGCTTCAGTTTCTGTCTGTATAAAGTTGGTGGTTGCAACTTGATTGTTCACCAACACACTTTTGGACAGTTCGATCTCTCCAGCCTTGTACTGCTTCTTGGCCCAATCTTTGAAGATATAGCAATCCTCGATCGCATGGCTCACTACTCGGTGGTACGGGCAATACAGAGGACTGTCGGTCATTTTTGCTTCTTGGGGTCTTTTCGACTCCGGCAATTGGAGGCCGTTGTTCAAGGCATCTTTAAATATCTTGCGGACTTTGTCCCTTCTGAAAGAGTAAACCTTGTTCTTTTTCTCCTCTAGGGAAGGCCCATCTCCTCCCAACAATGGCTTTCGAGACCGGTTAGTTTTGGATTCGGCCGCCCTTCGCTTTTCTTCATTGTCGGACGCATTGAAGACATTGGTACTGCTGGAACTCCCGCTTCTACGGCTGTCGTCCCGCTTGCTTTTCCAAGTTTTGTCTCTCTGAGAGTCCGGCGGGGACTCTTGCTTCGAGCGTTCCAGCATTTGGACTTTCTTGGTTAGCTCTTGAAACGTCTTGAGGCCTGCTGTACACAAGAATGGGACCATCCAATTGCTGAGGTTCCCAATGAGAAGGCTGACGGACTGGTCCTGCTCCAGCGGCGGTTCGCACTTGACCGTGAGATTACGCCATCGGGCAATAAAGTCGGTGTTGCTTTCATTCTTCCCCGGCTTGGTCCTCACAAGGTCGGCAATGGAGATTTTATCACTGACACTCATGAACCTTTGCCGAAACAGGGACTCCATTTGGGCAAAGGTAATGACGGACCCGTCCGGTATACTCGCATACCAGTCGAAGGCGACGCCGGTCAGGCTATTGACAAACTGACGAAGAAGGAGCGCGTCATTGCCCTCTGTATTTCCGCACGATGCTTTGAAGTGGGCGACGTGCTGATTTGCATTCCCCGTTCCATCAAATCTTCCGAACTTAGGAATAACGTAGCCGCTTGGGAACTCAATCAGATCGTACTGCGCGGGATATGGCCGCCCGCTACTGCCGATTTCTTTCTGAGCTTCAGCTTCGGCCACCAATGTTTTAACCTTGCTGGTGACCAAATCCATTATCCGATCCTGTGTTAGCGGGATAGTATTATCTGGGGCCAAGGCGTCCCCAGAAGCGGAGTGTGGACGGCTCTCATGTGGCTCGACCAGTCTTGGACCCGAAGGAACAGGCATTGGCTGCCTCGGATTGTCATCACCCGGCTGATTAGTAGCGGCTTGTGCTTGATTGGGAGGCGCTCGAGCAATTTGAGCCGTAAGCTGCATCACCACGTTCGTTAAGTCGTCAATCTTCGAATAGAGCTTGGTCATCTCTTTATCTTTGCTCCTGAGCTGTTTTCGAAGCTCTTGAAGCAGCTCTTGCTCCGCAGTCCTGGGGCGGAAAGTCGGCTCTTCCTCGCTGTCCGAGCTTGACTCTGTGTGGACCGAGGGGTCTTTCTGCCTATCATCCTCATCGAGAGGGTTTTCTTCATCCAGCGGGGGCGGCTGTTCTTGAGCGGCGGCGACCACATTCAGGCTAGATTGGGCTTGGGATGTGGTGGCCCCATCCTTGCTTTTGCTGCGAAGGTTGTCGCTGGGGCGTCCGCCCGCCATATAGACCGTATGGATGATATATCCGGCCGTCTTTCTATCATTGGTAGCTGATTTCACGGATTGCTGTCTTGACCCCCTTGTTTCGGTAGCTGGTAGTCGATTAAAGGCGGCTGGCCTAACCAGTTTTTTGAATGGTGATGGCGCTTCTTTTCTGGGTCTGCCCCGCTGCTTTCGTGCGGCACAGAGTGCTTGATAGACTCTTGAAGAGACAGTGTCATACTTTTTCTGTTGGGGCCGGGACACGTCTCTTTATAGAATCGTTCGGACCGCTGTCTTCTTGATTCTGGCAGTCATGGAATTTTTCTGAACCCACTTCAGAGGCTCGAAGTAATTGCTGATTCTTACGCCAGACTCAGCTATCGTCGCGGGGCAACCCTGTACTTGGAACTTCACAAGATTCCCTTTGGCCGAAGCCTTGGCCCTCTTGTTGGCTCGATACCTGAGCCGTTTCTGCCTTAACTTTTCTGTTCTAAGCACCCGGCAGACTTCGGCTCTTTAGGAAGACGCCGCAGACCGGGCGATGGAGGGCCTTGGAGATACGCTCAATTGTGCATTTGTTGGAGTCATCGCCTGAGCTCGTCCGCAACATTTGATGTTGCCCTTTGTACCGAAGTTCTTGCACCCCGCTGGAGCACCAGAGAATCGTTCAGATACCATCTTAAGTTTCGGTTGTGGTGCCTTGGCGATCACGACATTCGGCCTCTTACCCCTTGAGACCGGCTTGGCCACCTGTTCCGCTGGGATCTCCGCCAGATGAGCGCTTCCGGCAGGGTAGATGATGACGGAGCCAAACTGGCGGGGCGGTTCCTCCCACTGTCGACTGAGGCTCGCGGGGAGAACCACACGAGCGTTGATCTTGACCACGTATGGAATCGGGGTCATGTTAGAAGCTGAATTCGTCTGGGGAGACATTGTAATCGAAGGTTGATTGCTGCATGGAAAAAAGAACATCATTTCAGTATAGGCAATCGATATGTATATTGATTGAGTTCGTATGAACGTTTAACCCGAAATATGGGAGGAGAGATTGGTCACACCGGGCGTGCCAGAATCTGTAGGGTGTTTTTTGTCACCCCATTGAGATGGGAATACGCGCACGCGTCTCAGGCGTACTACAGATTCCCCCTGCCTAGGGTAGGCTGGGGTTTAATGATTGTGGGGATCCGAATCTCCGGCAGCCGCGGACTAAGCTGCCGTTAATTACCCCTCGCCTTTGGGGCGAGGGAACCTCCGATTAACGGGTTAAACTGGTCATGCGAACTCAATGTACAGTGTACGTGTGTTCTGTTCTGAAAGGGGGGTTTTGGATATATCGGGAGCCACGCAGAGTTTTTACGGGGGTCCCGCTACCCGGATAGCGGGCTGGGGGTCAAGGGGGCTAGCAGCCCCCTTGCAAGGTGCGGGGCAGTGCCCCGTTAGAAATTTTTTTCTAACAGGGACAGTGTCGTGGAGTACGTATGTGTATAAATTTGTATACATATGTATATATGTATGTATGTACACAAAAAGAGGGGGGAAAGGCATCCAAGGGATGCGTGGGGCCAGCGCCTTGAGCGCTGTGTGTTTAGGTGCTGTGCGCTCAGGCGCAAGCGTGCCATGTGTCGGCACGTGGGCGCTTTGCGCATGAGCGCTGCGCGCTGGAGCGCAAGCGCGCGCGCCACGTGTCGGCACGTGGGCGCTTTGCGCTCGCGCGCAGTGCGCTGGAGCGCAAATGCGCCACGTGTCGGCACGTGGGCGCTTTGCGCTCGAGCGCTAGTGCGCCGGCGAGGAAAAGATGGCTTTTAGCCCCAGAAACCGTGGAGTTAAACTCCTGAAAAAAAGAAAATGTCTTGGTTGGGGAAATGGGTTCTTCTTCTTCCTCCTCTGTTGGCTGGCTCAAGAGATGTGAGATCTAAAAATCTCTTCTTTTTGAGATCTAATGATAGATCAAAGTTCCCCTTTGTGGGTTTTGTGATGAAAAACTAATTTTTTTTTTTATAAAAAGAAGAGTAAAACTCTTGATTTAATTCAAGAGAAAGAAGAAGGTTTTGGAACCTTGAAGAAGAAGGAAAGATCTCAGATCTGGAAAATTTTTAGAGAGAGAAAAAGTTGTTGAGATATTTTATTATCTTTGCCTTTATAGGCCATACACTTTACACATAGCCCCTTGGGCTTCACAAAATGGCATTTTGCCTATCCCATGGCTCATGTGCCATTTCTTTTTGCACATAAACCATGGGCTTTACAAAAAATTGGCTTTATGCCTACTTTTCTTACATTTGTCCATAAAATAAAAATAAAAGAAATACAACAAAATTGTTTATTACAAAATTTTTATCTTGGCGCGGTGGGAGGCCGGCCACTTCATGTTCGAGCTCGACCCGGGCGTGTGCCCACTGGATCTGGGCTTGGGCCCACTTGGCTTGGGGTTGACTTTGATTTTGACTTGGTCAACCGGGGTGTAAATTTTTACCCCAACACCAAGATTTTGTGTTCAAGTCAGGTATTTATGATATGAATCTAAGGCCAACACAGGATCAAACAGGTACAGGTCTTGTCTATGTAGACAATAAGTCACGTCAATGAGGACAACAAGTCAGAATTGTTGGCATTAGCAATAAGATCCAAGCAACAAGTCTGGTAATGTGCCGTGAACATGTCATGTACTGTATATTAACCAGAATAGATACCAATGTAAGACTATAATCAATATTGAAACACGACTAATGCCAGGATGCATATGTATCTATCTGTAATAACCATTATACGTCCATTACCATGTATGATGCAATCTAGATAATATATTGAACTGATATAGTAGTATGATAATATCGTGATGTTCCGGCATGCAACTCGATAAACTATTATCAGTACGGATATAGACGGATGCTATAAAACTATAAATCGGTAATTTCTGCTGAATAGATAAACAAATGAACTATTATTTATTAAATAAACATCGATATAATAACATAGCATGTTGGAAGTTTAGAACTTGCTTGATCAGATCCCACGTCGAGGTACGGATGCCACGTTCCGACGTCGAAATAACGTTACGATGCAAAACTTGAGTGCGCAGGACTGGACCTGGCTGAGAAGCTGCGTGACATGGTCACTGGGCTAGACAACGATGGTGACTGGGTCGTCTGGATCGTCGGCGACATGCGCAACTCCGGCGAGACGGCCGGTCATGAAAAGAAAGAAAGAAATAAAAGAAAAGAACACGAGAGGAGAAGAAGAAGAAGAGAGAAAAGGACTTGTTGGTGGTGGTTATAGGGGTAAGCAACGG
This sequence comes from Agapanthus africanus, assembly GCA_030015575.1. Lineage (NCBI taxonomy): Eukaryota > Viridiplantae > Streptophyta > Magnoliopsida > Asparagales > Amaryllidaceae > Agapanthus > Agapanthus africanus. The sequence goes on along the minus strand of CM057341.1, from coordinate 749,080,746 downwards.
GGTGACGGTGAGGATAGAAAAGGGGTAAGCAACGGGGTAACGGCGATGATGGACTGTCGTCGGCAATGTGGCGAGGTCGTCGTGGGGTTTGAAGGTGATCGGGAGAAGATGCAGGGTCGGTCGGCGGTGGTGGTGTTGGCGTTCTGGGGTTGCTGGGAGGCGAGGAGATGACGGGTGGTTGGTGGTGACAGTGGTGATAGGTTTTCCGGTGACAATGAGGTTACAGGCGATGGGGGATGGGTTGGCGTCAGGGAAGTTGCAGGGTGTGCTCGGGAAGAGGAGAAAGAGGAGGTCTCGGGGTGAGAAGGAGAAAAGGGTAAGGTTGAGAGGGGGCGGTGATGGTGATGAGCGGTGACGACGAGGGGGCGAGGTCGACGGCGATGGGGACAGGGAAGACGAGGGTTGGGGTTCTTGGGTGAGGATGTGAGAAGAAGAGAGAAGGAATAGGTTTTAAATAATAATAATTATATTATATAATATATATATATATATATATATGAGATAGAGAGAGTGTGGGACGGGGGTTTAGAAAAGAGAGAGAGAGAAGCAGAGGCGAGAATGAGAGAGAGAGAGAGAGAGGATATTTAGTTATTCAAATTATTTAATATATTATATATTATATATGTATAACATTATTATATATATTATTAGTTATAATATATATATATATATATATTATAGGTTTTTACAGATAATACTAGATTGCTCCGAATATTACCCGTAACCATTCAAAAATCTAGGTTTTAAATATGGAGAATATACGTAAAATTTTAAGTCATGATCTGATGTGATATCCAGTAAATAAAAATGTATACCCCCAAGTACGGATCTATGTAAATATACGAAGTGATAAAAAACGAGTCTGTTTTAACAATTAGGGTATGAACATGATATATGGGTGCAACCACATAATATGGGGTACGATAACATGCAAGGCTAGATAACCAAATATGTTATTTGGTTTTTATTTTGTATTATTAAAATATATGTGCAATATATTATATATGTATAATATCTAGATTTGCATAGATACTCTGTACTAGCAAATATTTGATGTAATTTTGAGCCATGATGGGTTTCAGATATGCAGGTTGGGTCGGATAATAACCACAACTGCTAAATGCACCATCGGCAACCCGAAAGCAATAATAATAAAGAAATTTACCGCAAGATTTGAAATACCCCAAAATATATAGTATAAGTGCACTAGGGTCTTACATTATACCCAACTACAAAAGAATTTCGTCCTCGAAATTCCCGGAACAAGAAAAGATAAGAAAACACGGATCTAAGAAAAGAAGTGTGGAAACTTTTGTCGGATCTCGTCTTCACGTTCCCAAGTAAATTCTCCATGCGAACGATTCCCCCATGAAACGAGTACTAGTGGGATAACTTTGTTCTTGAGGACCTTTTCTCGTCGATCCACAATCGCTATTGGTCGCTCTTCATATGTTAAATCTTCCCATACTGTCAGTTTCGAGTGATTTAGGACGTGCGTCCCATCTCGAACATACTTATGGAGTTGAGATACATGAAACACGTCATGAACATCCACCAAAGATGGTAGTAAAGTCAATCGATACGCTACCTCTCCAGCACACTCGATAATACCGAAAGGCCCCACGAATCGAGAACTAAGCTTGCCTCGACTACCAAATTGGATCACTCCTCTGGTCGGTGATATCTTCAAGAATACAAGATCACCAACTGCGAACTCCAAAGGCCTCCATCCAGTATCAGCCCAACTTTTCTACCAATCTTGTGCCACTTTCATATAATTTCGGATTAAGTTCACTTTCTCCGCCGTTTTCACAATAATATCCAGTCCTAATAATCTTCTTTATCCGACATCGTTCAAACAGATAGGCGAGCGACACTTACGCCCGTATAATGTTTCGAATGGAGCCATCTATATAGTCGCCTAAAACTGTTATTATAAGAAAACTCCACCAAGTACAAATGGTCCTCCCATGAACCCTTGAAGTCTAACATGCATGCTCTCAATATATCATTAAGAGTTTGGATCGTTCTTTCAGACTGGCCATCTGTCTGAGAATGATAGATTGTGCTAAACTTCAAGCGAGTTCCCAAACTTTCCTGTAGACTCCTCAAAAAGTGTGATAGAAATCGAGTATCACGATCCAAAACGATGCTCATGAGTACACCATGCAATCTCACAATCTCCTGCATTTACCGCTCTGCCAAAGCCTCCGTCGACTGACACCAACTCGAAATGATATAAAATGAGCTGCCTTGGTCAATCGATCGACAATGACCACACTGCATTATTACCCCTTGGACTCCGTGGTAAAGCTGTCATGAAATCCATAGTTATGTGTTCCCACTTCTATTAAGGAATCGGAAATGGTTGCAACAAACCAGCTACTCTTTGATGTTCAGTCTTGACTTGCTGGCACACCAAACACTTCGATACGTAGCGAGCAATCTCCCTTTTCATTCCTTCCCACCAGAAATGTTGTCGCAGATCTCTGTAAATCTCTGTGCCTCCCGGATGTACAGAATATGCGGAACTATGAGCCTCCTTCATGACTTCTTCACGAACATCTCCTTTCGGCACACATAAACAACTCCCATATCATAACGAACCATCTTCATGAATTAACAGATACGTTCAAGTCCCGCTTCTACTTGTTCTCGAAACTTCTGCAATCTTGGATCATGCGACTGCGCTGCTTTAATGCTATCGATCAAGAATGACTGTACTTGCAACTGCACAACTGTCCCGAAAAATTCAGTAGTACGATCTCCAAATCGAATCTCTGAAAATCAGTTATAATCTCGTTCTGTGCAATCAACATCCGTATTGCTGGCAACCGATTTAAAGCATAACTTTCCCCGGATGGTATTTTAGATCAAAATCATAGTCAGCCATCAACTCTAACCATCTACGCCGACTCATATTGAGCTCTTTCTGTATGTACACATACTTTAGGCTTTTGGGGTCGATGTACACTTCTACTTTCGCTCAATAAGTTGTGTCTCCAAATTTTCAGAGTGAAAATCACTGCTGCTAACTCTAGATCATGAATTGGGTAGTTCTTCTCATGAGTCCTCAATTGTCTCGACGCGTAAGCTATGACCTTCCCATGCTACATTAGAATACATCCCAAGACTTTCCCAGATGCGTCGCTGTGAATAACCAGCCCTTCGGAACCATCTGGCACTGTCAAAATAGGAGCGGTGGTCAATTTTTACTTCAACGCATCAAAAGATGACGCACACTTCTCAGTCCATAGGAATGGTACCTCCTTCCATGTTAGCTTGGTCAATGGTTTTGCTGTTCGAGCGAAGTTCTCCAAAAACCTTCTATAATATCTGGCAAGCCTAAGAAAACTTCTAATCTCCCATACATTCTTTGGAATTGGCCAATCATGAACAGCTGCAATCTTTTCGGGGTCAACGACAATTCCATCTCTGAATACAACATGACCCGAGAACTTCACTTCTAAGCCAAAACTCGCACTTGCTCATCTTAGCATATAACTTTTATTGTCTGTCTCAACGTTTGCAGTGCGATCCTCAAATGTTCTGCATGCTCTTCTTTACACCTCGAATAGATCAGAATATCATCAATGAACACCACTACGAACTGGTTTAGGTACAGTGAAAAGATTCGGTTCATCAAGTCCATAAATATTGCCGGAGCGTTAGTAACTCCAAATGGCATCACTAAATACTCGTAATGCTCATATCGAGTTCGGAACGCCGTCTTGCAAATATCTTCTGATTTCACCCGAACTTGATGATATCCGGATCGCAAATCCAACTTCGAGAATACTCTCGCGCTGCTGAGTTGATCGAATAATTCGCCAATACGAGAGATTGGGTACTTGTTCTTAATAGTCACCCAATTTAATTCTCGATAATTGATGCACATCCGTTGTATGCCATTTTTCTTCTTAACTAGAAGAACTAAAGCTCTCCATGGTGAATTGCTGCTGCAAATCCAACCCTTTTCTAGTAATTCAGTAACTTGTTTCTTTATCTCTTCCAGTTCCACCGGTGACATCGGATAAAAGCTTTTAAATTGGCGCTGCTACAGGAATAAGATCAATCGTGAACTCTACATCTCATTTTGGCGGTAAACCCGAGATGTCCTCGAACACATCCATGAAATCCCGAACCTCACCTTTCGGCACACACAAAAACAGTTCCCTTTATTATGAATTTTACAAGTTTGTTCTAAGACTTGTGGGTTATCAGCCAACCACGCTTCCATTGCCCTACTCTTAGAAACTGAGGCGGGTTCGTCAGAACTTCTTCAATCAAATATTTTACATCTGATCAGCCTTGAAGCAGTCTGTACTACTGCAATCATCATATATTCTCCTGTGTTTCTCCTTGTTCTTCGAAATGCAGACGGACTGGTCACTACGAGACAAGGAGAAAGATATAACACGGTTGTGGGATTCAAGTTCATAATAAGATATTAACTCGTAAGCAATGACGCCGAGAGCAAACAATATAATACAACGACCATAAGTTAAGAAAATGAATCAAAATAGGACTCTAGGTTACCTAAATAGAGTACCACGTTGTAACCATGTTGCGGTACATAGTTACAATCACATAACTCCATTCAAGTCGCCTAAATCCTACTATCAGAATCGAAGGAATAAGAAGGGAGAAACAATAGGGAATCAGGAGGATTCCAAGTTGAGATGTAAAGTCATTTCCATATCGTCAAGTTACAAGAGTTAAGGGAAAGATAAGATTCAAGAATTTGAATGACAATACAATAATGTGGCAGAACATGTTCCTAATTCCGGGTTTCCTGGTTAGTCTATTGGGTTCAATACCCAATTACAAAAGGAACCAAATCCGACTAACCCTAAATCCTATGGCTTTAATACCAAACAAACCCTGTCACGCCCCGCGTCCCAAGATATGTAAACACGGCACGTGACAGAGCCAACCATGCTACCTGTGGTTAGGAATCATTTCTCCACAATCACATTACGGCTGTCAAGCGGATATCAAGAACAGTAAAAATATAATCTAGCCAACACATGTCCATCTGCCACAATAAATAGAATCAAGAATATGCATAAAACGAAAATGAATCAAGATCCAATAAACAGTAGTATCTGAATCACGTCCCAATATGGGCTCATATCAATAGAAATAAAACAGCTGAAATAAATAAACTAAGAGTTTCTAAACTAATTTGCTAGCTCTTCATCTCTCGTCTTGATTGCTAAAATACTCTTGATCTGCTTGGGATAAAGGTAGAAGAACTGGGCCATACAAAACCCAAATATCAGTGCGTCATAATATCAAAATTAATAGTAGTAACCAGGATATGATGCTATTATTAAACATGTGTACGAATAATAAACACATGTATAAAACAGTGAGCTGCATGTATGTGATGTGTATCCTAAAGTCTGTGCCTCTAGGCTATCTATTCTAGAAGTCTTTGAAATCAATTTAATGGAATCGTCTATGTAACTCAATAGTATCCCGTGATTTCCTAGGACCGCGGTCAAGTCTCTCGGGCTGAATCCGAGATGTGCCGCTAAGAAGTAAACATGTAACATGTACAGACGAATGATGTCAGCAGCATCATTCCGAGGCTAGCCGATCCCGTAGAGACTGATCAGTATAAGTATCGAACTGTTGAATTAGAAGTCAGGTTTCATTAATGATTTCCCTTTACCGGTTTTGTGTTCAAGTCAGGTATTTATGATATGAATCTAATGCCAACACAAGATCAAGCAGGTACAGGTCTTGTCTATATAGACAACAAGTCACGTCCATCAGGACAACAAGTCAAGATTGTCGGTATTAGTAATAAGATCCAAATAACAAGTCTGGTAATGTGTCGTGAACATGTCATGTACTGTATATTAACCAAAATAGATACCAATGTAAAACTGTAATCAATATCGAAACACGACTAATGCCGGAATGCATTTGAATCTATCTGTAATAACCATTATACATCCATTACCATATATGATGCAATCTAGATAACATATTGAACCGATATAGTAGTATGATAATATCGTGATGTTCCGGCATGCAACTAGATAAACTATTATCTGTACGGATACAGACGGATGTTTTAAAACTGTAAATCAGTAATTTCTGCTGAATAGAAAAATACATGCACTATTATTTATTAAATAAACATTGATATAATAACATAGTATGTTGCAAGTTTAGAACTTGTCTGATCGGATCTCACGTCGAGATACGGATGCCACGTTCTAACGTTGAAATAACATTGCGATGCAAAACTTGCGTGCGCGGGACTGGACCTGACTGAAAAACTGCGTGACGTGGTCACTGGGCTAGACAAAGACGGTGACTGGGTCATCTGGATCGTCGGCGACGTGCGCAGCTCCGGCGAGACGGCCGGTTAAGAAAAGAAAGAAAGAAAAGAAAAGAACACAAGAGAAGAAGAAGAAGCGAGGATAGGACTTATTACTATTGGTGGTTATGGGATTGGCGAGGATAGAGGAGGGGTAAGCAACGGGGTGACGGCAACGATGGGTTGCCGTCAGCGAAGTGGCGAGGTCATCGTGAGGTTTGAAGGTGATCGAGGGAAGGTGCAGGGTCGGTCGGTGGTGGTGGTGTTAGCGTTCTGGGGTTGCTGGGGGCGAAGAGATGACCGGTGGTCGGTGGTGATGGGTTTTCTGGTGAGGATAAGGTTGCAGACGATGAGGGTCGGGGAAGTTGCAGGGTGGGTTCGGGAAGAGGAGAAAGAGGAGGTCTCGAGGTGAAGAGGAGAAGAAGATGAGGCCGAGAGGGGGCGGTGATGGTGATGGGCGGTGACGACGAGGGGGCAAGGATGGAGAAGACGAGGGTTAGGGTTCTCGGGTGAGTACATGAGAAGGAGAAAGAGGGAGTAGGTTTTAAATAATAATTATTATATATATATTAGAGAAAGCGTGTGGGGACGGGGTTTTAGAAGAGAGAGAGAAGCAGAGGCAAGAATGAGAAAGAGGATGTTTAGTTATTTAAATTGTTTAATATATTATATATTATATATGTATAACAGTATTATATATATTATTACTTATAATATATATATATATATATAAGGTTTTTACAGATAATATCAGATTACTCCGAATATTATCCGTAACCATTCAAAAATCTAATTTTTAAATATAGAGAATATACGTAAAAGTTTAAACCATAATGTGATATCCAGTAAATAAAAATGTATACCCCCGGATCTACATAAATATACGTAGCGAAAAAACGAGTCTATTTTAACAATTAGGGTATGAACATAATATATGGGTGCAACCATATGATATGGGGTACGAAAACATGTAAGGCTAGATAACCGAATATGTTATTTGGTTTTTATTTTGTATTATTAAAAGATATGTGCAATATATTATATATGTATAATATCTAGATTTGCATGGATACTCTATACTAGCAAATATTTGATATAATCTTGAAGCATGATGGGTTTTAGACATGCGGATCGGATCGGATAATAATCACAGCTGCTTAATGCACTATCCGCAATCCAAAAGCAATAATAATATAAAAAAAAATACCACAAGATTTGAAATACCCCAAAATATATAGTATAAGTGCACTAGGATGTTACATAATTATACATTATTGTGTACATAACACCCTATATGGTATATTGCTCAGTTTATTATTATGATATTTATGACGTACTGATGTATGGGTTTTGCATGGCCCGGTTCTTTTAACTTTGTCGCGAGATGGACGAGAATATTTTGACAAGCAAGCTGAGCAATGAGGAGCTTTACGGTTTAGTTTAGCGATATTTAGTTTTACTTTATTATTTAGTTATGGTTTAACATTGTGATCCCATAAGGGATGTAGGCAGGATATTAATTTTTTTTAATTCTTATTCGTTTTCGTTATTTTCTTGTTATTATTTTATCGTGGCAGTTAGACATGTGTTAGTTATATTTTTATTTACTGTTCTTAATATCTAATTAACAGACATAATGCGACTATGGAAGGATTTTTACTCGCCATAGGTAGCATGGTTGGTTTTGTTACGTACCGTATTTACGTATTTTGGGAAGCGGGACGTGACATTCGAATTCGACGACAATTACGATATAGACATTAATATAATAATAATAATTAAATGTATCGATCTGTTTAATATAATTATAGCATGTAAAGTAAGTGAGAGGGTTTCACTTGCCTTTGATGCTGGATCGATGTGGAGAGAAGGCGATGATTCCGGCAGCGGCGACGGCACGGGCAACGCTGAGCTTAGTTTGAGCTCGATGGAAGTGGTGAAGCTCGAATGAAGAAGCTCGATAGGTTGCGATGAAGGTGACGGCTTGGGATCTAAGAAGTGGATGAGAGGGGAGTTCGGCGGTTGGGTTGCAGGCAGATGGTCAGTGGCAAGACAACAGTGGTAGTCGGCGGTGCTTGAGTGTTAGAGTTGGGTTGAGAGGGGAAGGTGCTCGGTTGCTCACTGGAGGAGCTCGGTGTGCTGGTGGTGGGGGCATTGGTTTCTGGAGGAGGTCAACGGCGGTGGCTTAGGATGCTCGGTGGCGGTTTGAGAGGGGCCGGTGAGTTGGTTGGCGACGGTAATGGAAAAGAGTTTGGGTGAAGGTTGTGAGAGAGAGAGAGTTAAAGAGAATATGGGAGAGGGAGAGACGTTGAGGGAGATAGGAGCAGACAAGGGGATATCGAGTGTTCGTTGGTAAGGGCTGCGTCGTGGGTTGAACGTCACGTGGGGCAGTTGCCGATGAAAGGAAAGGAACGTTGAAGGAGAAGAAGTCGGTGGGGGAGATGAAGAGGGAGAAAAGAGAGGGAAAGAAGAGAGAGAAGGGTTAGGGCTCGGATGTGGGCCGTGGGATCCGGGATATGGCCTTTGGCCCCAAAAAAATAGATAAAGGATGGAGGGAGAGAGAGGGCCAACCGCTTGGTGTGGATTAGGGTTTAAAAGAAAAGGAAAAATATAAAGAGGACCAATTAGAAAAAATTAGGAAAAATATATTTATAAAAATACAGATAAAAAGTACAATGAAACTGGATATTACAGATCCAAGACAAATCCTAAAGCCAGATATATTTTCTTTATGCATGTCCATGTTTATTGATTGATACATAGGATTGCTGTAGAGTCTCGTGCTTTTGACCATTCTAATTACCAATATTGAACATTATCACAAAATATATAAAACAAACACATATAGACCAACATATCATTCAAAGACATATTAATATAATATCAAAGATGAATATAATGAAATAGAATAACGGAGAAAAGGTGTTATAAAAGAGAATTTTATACTTTAGCATCAAAAACACTCTCCATGATTTTTTCCGACGATCGGCATCCATCTTCATTTTTATCATCTAAGATGTGGATAAATCAAATTTCATATGATTCTATTACATTTTCACTGTTGAATTAGCAATATAAACGGTCTATTGTCGATAAACCATTAATTTTGCACCCACTGTGGGCATGTTTAGATGAGCTTATTTTTAAGTGATTACTTACCATAATTATTTATAAGTGATTATTTTTGGAAAAAGTGACTTATAAGTGATTATGGCAAATAAGTTGTTTAGTATTTAGGTGATTTTGTATGAAAATCAATTATAAGTAGATAGTATGTTTGGATAAAAATATTGATAAGTGATTATTGAGTGTAAAATGACCAAAAGGACGTATCATTAATTTCATTTTAAAATTTGAATGAAAAGACAAAGGGTATTATGAAAGATTACTTGATCAGCTCTACTATTCCATAATTACTTATGAAATAAGCTTGGAATTATTTTTAAATGATAAAAAATTTCATTTTTAAGCTAGTCATGATGGGACTCATAATAAAATAATCACTTATTGAATAATAAAAGAGTGATTCAAACACCCTATCTAATTGGGGCCCATCTTGACGTGATTTTTAATCACTTGTTGACCAAAAATAATCCAATTCAAACAAGCCCTAAATCAATGGTGAGAAAATGATAGAATCATATGAAATTTGGTGTATCCACATTTCAGAGGATAAAGATGAAGATGCTGGATGCCGATCGTTGGAAAAAATCATGGAGAGTGTATTTTTCCGACGCCATAGAGGAAATTCCGTACTATGCTCTTTTTTCTTCATTATTCTCATAATAAAAAAAGCCTTATTAAAATAAAAGTAAATTGAGCAGCCTATAGTAATATTTTTTAAGAGTAGCCTGCCAAAAGTCAAAAGGCAAAAAAAAAAAAGGAAAATATCATGACAGGGCTGCTCCAAAAAGTGTCACATATCTAGGGAGCAAAAAATTCTAGGCTTCTATCAAAACATGTTCTGGTCCCTTTTCGGCCATGCTGGTTTCAAAGAGGCATGGAACAATTACTCCAAAAAACAAATCAAAAATCAAAAATCAAGTTCAAACTCAAACTCAAACTCAAACTCAAACGGCTTAAAGATGTCCCCTATCAATATCCGGTAATTGTAGCAAGTGCGGATTCAAGATGGGTCGAGCTTATACCGGTGACCCCTGCATCACGAGTTTCAGTATATGGTCATGCAAATATAGGTGAAATACTTGTGTAAATATAATATGTTGCCCTAGCTATATATAAGGCCGACAAGCAGCCTGACATTTAATGCTTTGTTGTTTTGGTAAAAGGACCAAGTCTGAATCTTTGTAGGTAGCTCACTTTTCCGATGTTCAATGAAAACGTTTCATTTCATGTGGCTGGCTCGAATTTGAGTACTTACATATAAATATCAGGAAAAAAGTATTGCCCGTATTTAATAAAAGTCAGGTAAGGATACGGTGATCTCAAACATTGCTATAATTTATATCGGTTTTGTACAAGGAACATATACAACTGTTGTCATATATGTTGGATACGAACATAGATTGTTATTAGATTTAAATACTATTATCCATATTTTATAAAATTCGGATACGATCCGTTTTTTGTTTACATAAATGCCTGTAATCACAGTGATAACGGATCCGGGTCAACCATTAGGTAGCTCCGTTAAGCATGTGGGCCCCAAATTCTGCTTATCAGACAGCTAGAGTCCCGAAACGCGCTGGGACCGATGAAACAGACCAGGCCCCTAACGTGGAGCCCACCCTCAAATGGCCACGTCACTGTTTCTGAGCGTGTGGGCCCAGCCATATCGTGACGCGTGGCAACACATCGCCGCACTTCGCGGCGCAGCGGGTTCCGCGTGCGGGGCCCACCGCAAGCCTCGTTCGTGGGGTCCGCTGGAGAGTTTAAATGATTTGGTCCGCGACGCGTTAGAATCCGATGCCGTTAACGGGTCGGTTCTGGTGTATGTCGGTGGTCAGTCTTGGGATTGTACCCGAATCCGAGGGTGAGCTAATTGGATGTGGATTCGCTTTGAGGTCTATAATAAACCCATTAAGCAATCAATGTTTTGCTTCGAAGATGCTTCTCTTCTTCCGAAATTGTTTCTATTCCACTGATCTTCATATCCATAGACATATATAGATACATAAAAAATCGTATTTCTATGCTTATTCCTCTTGCGTTGGATAATATGCTCATAAATACTCAAAGATTTCCGATATGTTTTTTATTTTACCGCATTTTGGTAGCAAGTATGAAATATTATAAATTTGATTTATAAGTTACGGGTTGTTTGTATTATCGTGGTTGTATTGATCGTCGTAAAAATATGCAATAAAGGAGTTTTTTTTGACCGGCATATAAAAAAATATTTCCAAGACACGTTCTTTTTATTATAGACAGATGATAAGTCCTTCCATGATTCATTAAACAGAAACTAACAAAACAAGTAGGGTAAAAAGAAAAAACACGAATACATACAAGTATCAGGTCTCTAGCACGGGTAAGACATTGTGCAGCACTATAAAGTATCAACAAGCTCTCAATACACAACAAGCTCTCGATACAGTTTAGATATTACAGAAAACTCTAAAATATGCGGCCAGGACATAAACATATATAGCATTATAGAAATATAGAGGGGGAAAATTCATAAAGTCAAAAATCCTACCATCTTGTTCCTTGTTCTTAATACCACATTTTTTGCCCAAACATAAACTGGGCTAACAAGTATGATCATCAGTGCGAAAAGATTGGACGATTAATAGATACACGAATAGAGTAAAAGTAAGATAAAAATTACATATAAATGAGGTGTACCGGACGTGGCTCTTGAAAATTTTCTGGTGCTCTCTTTTTGATGATCCGCGTTGCTCCGTTTGATTTCATGTTTTGATTCACAGATGCAATTACCTATATGATTCAGTTACTCATTGTTTATTTACCTAGATGTGAAAATTAATGCAAAATTATCTGGCTTTGGACACACAACGTTTTACATCTAATCGTCACTCCAACCTTTTCGTAAGACATCGTTCTATGTTGAAATTATCTACAATATAATGTTTTAGAACATTAACCAATCATCCGCTATTTCAATCAAGAAAGCAGTATTTAGAGTTGATTTTAACGGACTGCAACCGTAGTCTGACATACTGAATTCGCCACCCATCCAATAACACCTTGGAGATCAATCCTTTGTTTTTTCCATCTCATATGGCAGCCGACTGCGGGTATAGGTAACTCTTTAGATTTTTACATTCGCTTGATATGATACAAGAAATAGAAAACGTATTGACCGTGCCATGCTCCTGCATATACATTTTATCCAAATACCCCATGCTGATACAGAAGCAAGTTTAGAGAGAGAAACGCGAAAGAGGGGATCACTGCCATTATCATATTGTTATTAAGATCAACGATCTATAATTTTTTGATCTTAAAATCAGCGGTCACGATCGGCGGCCAAACAGTATAAAACACGGGTTTGGTGTTTTTCACATGTTTTGCATATGTGATGTGTGGTTCAGATGACAATATAATAGCATGGAGGAAAATATGTGGGAAGCACCAAAAGAATTACCCTATCACTGTTTGGTTCAGATGCTCCAAACCCAAATCTCTATCCCTTTGCTTTCTCTGTCCTCTTCGATTTTTCCGCAAGCTGGTCGTCTCCGATCTCTCTCTCTCTCTCGCTTTTCCTCTCAATCCCCTCGTCAAAAAAGCTAGGTTTTTTTTAATACTTTTTGTCATCTCTCACAAATGGAATCGAGAGGAGGAGACACTCGCTCCTGACACTGGATCGATCTCCAGCAATGGCAGCGGCGCGATCGCAGCTGAGGTGATGGATTAGCGGTTTCTGGAAAGCTCGATTTCCGAAAGGGATGACGAACCATCAGCCTCGAGATCCGAGCGCGAGGCCGCCGGCGGTCCCGCTCGCAACCCTAATCGGCCGCGAGCTCCGTGGCGAGAGATCGAAGCGGCCTTCGCTGAGGTACGGGCACGCTGGCTTGGCGAAGAGAGGCGAGGATCTGTTCTTGATCAAGCCTGATTGCCTTCGGGTTCCTGGGAATCCCTCAACTGCCTTCTCAGTCTTCGCGGTATATCTAGCACTTGATCTTTGCTCGCTGTTTTGTTTTTTTTTGGAATTTTTTGATGAAGTTTTGGGTTTAAGATCTTTGATGGGCACAATGGAGTGTCTGCTGCTGTTTTCACAAAAGAGCACCTCTTGGATCACGTAATGAGCGCGATCCCGCAAGGAATTGGGAGAGATGAGTGGCTGCAAGAGCTTCCTCGAGCTTTGGTCGCTGGTTTCGTGAAGACCGACATCGAATTCCAGCGGAAAGGTATAATTTTGATGATTTTTAGGGTTTTGGCGAGGCAAAGGTCTGATCTTTTGGGGGATTTTTTGTTTTGTTTTGTTTGGTGGTAGGAGAGGCTTCGGGGACTACTGTGACGTTTGTAGTGATTGACGGCTGGACTGTGACCGTCGCTTCGGTGGGCGATTCACGATGTATATTGGATTCGCAAGGCGGAGTTGTTTCTTTGCTAACTGTTGATCATAGATTGGAGGAGAATGTCGAGGAAAGGGAGAGGGTGACTGCTAGTGGTGGTGAAGTTGGGAGGCTTAATCTTTGTGGTGGGCAAGAGGTATTCTAGATATCGGAGGATCTAAACTAAAAACTTAATCTTTGTAGATTTCTCAATTGTTTGTTGGTACTTATTAGGTTGGCCCCCTAAGGTGTTGGCCTGGCGGCTTATGCCTTTCAAGATCAATTGGGGATACCGATGTAGGGGAGTTCATTGTGCCGATTCCACATGTTAAGCAAGTGAAGGTGAACTCTTGAACTATTTTGTTTGATGGGCAGTTGCATTTGATGGATTATTTGAGTTAAATGTTTTTGTTTGGGTAATTTAGCTTTCCAATGCTGGAGGGAGGTTGATTATTGCCTCAGATGGCATATGGGATACCCTTTCATCTGAAACGGCTGCTAAGGCTTGTAGAGGATTACCTGCTGAGCTTGCTGCTAAGCTGGTTGTTAAGGTGATTTTCGATATATCTGGTGTTATTTGGAGCTGAATTTCAAGTTTAGCTTGTATGTGTTCCGGGTTTTTACATCTTAGTTTGTTGTCTGTTTGAGTGTTTCAGGAAGCACTGAGAGTAAGCGGGTTAAAAGATGACACAACTTGCTTAGTTGTTGATATCATACCGTGTGATCATTCTGTATCATCACCACCCTCTCCCAAGAAGCAACAAAATAAGCTGAGATCTCTACTTTTAAGCCTAAGGTCTCAAAATTCTGTCAATAAAAGTACTGAAAAACTTTCGTCCACGGGGTCTGTCGAGGAGCTGTTCGAAGAAGGCTCTGCGATGTTGGAAGAGAGGTATGGTAATACTTGTGCAAATACTACTTTAGGAGTATACTCTTCCGCTGCATAATGAAATATGTTTTAGAATCTATATGCAATGTTCACCTCAAATAAAAATCAAGATCTCCAGTCAGTCATCTTATGAAGATCACTTGTTTAATGAATAAGGGACTATTTTATTAGAAGATCTTGCATGCAAGTATATCGCACCAAAAAATACAATAGAAAATAAACTGTGACCTCATGCTTTCCTTAATCCAGACTTCCCTGATTTTTGTTCACTCCCGCCTATAATTTGGGGATGGGAGAGTTTTTCTTTCCTATCCTTTTATAATAACACAGTATAGATCTATTGTTCTGCCATTTGGCTTTCTAGATATTCTGCCTACTTGCTTTAGTTGTTTTGTAACCGTTGATTCAATCTATGGTGGTCATCTGCTAGATGATTGTTTGTGCAGTTTTCCATATTGTTACAAATGCATTGAGTCAAGCAACTTATATCTAATGATAGATGCATAGGAAGCCTAGCTATGCACATCACAGCTATAGGCTAAACTCAAACAGAACTCATCTCCCAGTATGCCTATTCTTCATTCTCTAACTCATCACTTCAAGATGTATTTTGTACTTGTTTTTGTTGTCTGGATATTATTATTGGTAACAATTTGCCATATTTGCTATTTCAGGCCTTATCACCGCTGGGAGATATTCCCCCCTTTAAACTTACGTAAATATGGGTCAGTATCATAGTTTATTTGTTCCATCCACCCTGCCCAATATTTTTGAATTTTATATAGTTGAGGTCGGAGGATATTTTGACATACCACCCCAAATAATATGCTATTTTCAAAAATCACCCCAAAAAATTCGATATTCTAAAAATCACCCCATGAAGTTTTAAGTTAGCCAAAAAACACCCCTTAGTTAGTTTTACCCGGGATCTATTGGGAATATCAAGTTTTAATCCGCTTGGGAGGTGATAAAAAGACGCAAATGCCCCCAATCAAACATCTCCTTCCTCATTGTTTTAGAGGTTTTGGGTTAAGGTTTTTATCCCAAATTGAAAATTAGGAGATTTTGTACAATAAAAATTATCTTTTCTTCTTAACCCGATTCTTATACTTTGATGTGGAAAAGATTGAACCACTTTTTGAAGTAATTACAACTCTCAAGTAATAAAATGAGCTTTAGCTATTCATTTGTATACTTTGGTTGTTTTTGAAATTCCATGCAAATGTGGGTTTTAGGTGAATGTTCTCACTAGAGAAAGGAAAATAAAAATAAAGGCATAAGTTTTGTTGTTGCTACAAATACAAAAGCCACTTGATTCCGGTTGCGATTTTTGGATGTGAATTTCAAAATGGAACAAGATTAGGCCAAAACAACAACGAGCAGGATGAAATGGGATTTTTGAAGATTTTTTTTTGTGAAGAATATCAAGAATTAGAGAAGGGGTTAGGGAAATTGAGAGATGGGAGAGATGTTTATCTACTTGAGAAGGTGAATGAATGGGTTTTTCTTAACTGAGCCTGACCCTAGTAAGGCCAACTAACCCGGGTTAAAATTTGAATGGAAAAGGCTAACGTTTTTTTTTAAATTAACGGAGAACTTTTAGGGGCGATTTTTAGAATTTCGATTTTTTTGGGGTGATTTTTGGAAATAGCATATTTTTTGGGAAGGTATATCGAAAAGACCCTAAAATTTTAACTTTTGATATCGACTATAATGACTGTAGGAAAGGAAATCATGGTATTCTGAAATGACCAGGTTCTCTTTGCTTTGCAAAAATTTTCACCAATTTTGGAGAAAATGTCGTGAAATTTGGGTAGAGGCTAGGGCAATGGAAAAATAAGCTCTCACTTTTTTAGCCATTGTTAAGATGTGTCTGTAGTAGAAAACAGGCTTACCACATCATGGGGAACTAATCAAATATTGATGCCTTTTGTTTAGTGTTAATATATAGTTAGGTTTATTTTCTCGTCTGCAGGCTGCAGCAGACTGACCTTTTTATAGTTTTAGAATCTCTGTTGCCTTGATGTGTAAATATTATGCCACATTATTATTCAGTATCACGTGTCTGCATGCCACTGACACTGCGGAATCACTACTCATTAATAATGGTGGGAAACTTCTGATGATCACAAGTCATATAATAAGATCTATGATACATACTGTCCGATTCCCACTTGTCACCTTTTTTCTCTCCTTTTCCAACAAAGTAGCTCTTTCCACCAAACAGTGCTCTCCCCGTGTTCAATTTGTATTTAAATTTTATCTTCACCAATTACCAAATTAGTCCAGAACTTCTTGGCCACTGGCTCACTATTCGAGTAAATAATTTGAAGAAATTGATGGGCGAAGGAGTGGAGGGACACTGGCTATCCTAAGCTTGTCAATGCTCAAGGGTTTGAAGTTGGAAGAACATGATTGCGCTATTTAACTTTTGCCTTTATTTGTGCGTTAGAGTTGAACATAAATTCCTATTGCAAACTATTTATATCCCTTTTTCCTATGGAATTTTCTCCAATCTAGAAAAATTGGACGATGTAGGATTATGTCAAGTCCATTTATTTTCTATATTTTTCTAAGGTAGGAATTTTACATGAGGTTAGTGTTCCTGCACAAATGTGTAGGAACGTTTCCTGCAGTGCAGGAACAGGGGGTGGGTCGGTCCTACTCACATGGGTGGGACCCTCTGTCCCTGCCCTTGTTTTCTCATTTTATATTTAGTTAGAGAGGGTTAATGCCACCTGAGGAAACGGGATATCAGCTCACAAGCTAATAAAAGGAGCTGCCACCTAAAATGTCATAATCCTACCGTTGAATCAATGGTCTGCTCCATTCATCTTGCTTTACACATGAAGTGTGATCTATATGTATAAATACAAGGTGTATTTGAAGCCTTCCACTTGTTGAATCAAGTGTTTCCAAGACCTGCAATGTACTTGTCAATATTTTCTTGGGGTTTTGCCTCATAGCAGACTTCAATTCTAGGGAGAAGGTTGATGATGATCATCTCTGCGGTTTTGGTTTGTTGGTGAAACAATTGTTGGCTATAGGTTTTTTATGTTTCGTATAGAAATTAATGTTTCAACGGTTTCATGAAACATTATAAATGCTGGTCTTTGTTGTTATTGTCCATACTCACGGGCATACTATTTATTGGCCTCTTGTGGATGCATATTGTCTATACTGGATACTTGGTTGTGTACTTGTGTGATTAGCTACAGGATGTTAAAGATTTAAATCATGAATGTTTTTGTAGCATGTACTTCCGTAGCTTATTCTTTTGGAAGGCAGCATCAGCAAGGGGATTTGTGAGACAACAAGAGCGAGGATAGACTTTAATAGACACTCTAATATAGACTGACGCATTGAATTATTATATGAAGTAGGTGTGGATAACCTTCTTAATCTAAGCAAAAGCATATACGTACACCCTAAAACTCTTTACAAGGACCACCTAGAAGCCTAGGCTTAAAGGTTGATTCTGCTCGATTTTGGTTTTCCTAATTGTTGAGAAAACCAAAGCGAACCAACTAACAGCTACAAGGAAAGACAAGGCCATTTCTGGAACAGCCATAGTGGAGGGTCTAAAAAAAATAAAATAAATGGCTGCTATACTAGCACATCGAAGGGAGTGGTTACAAAGGCTTTTAATGGTTCAGTGAAAAAATCACTCTACAACATATACCTGGTTTTGCACCAGATACTTGGTTTTACCTTGTTTTCTTCAATTAGGATTAGTAACAACTTTGAATTATTTATGATAAATTGGTAACGATAAATGCGTAAAGAGGAACAAATTAATCATATTACCTAATTATTAAAGCTGTAGACATTATTCTAACTCATAATTTAAACGAAAGTCGTACTTTTTCACCTGATCATTTCTTCCATTGAAAGTTATGGTTGGATCCAGGTTCGCTCTTTTACATATAATGGATAACCAAAGCATATAGTACATGCTTAAACTGAATGATAATTTAGGTGGTTTCCACCATACAATTCAACCTAACCAGATGACCATCTATATTCCGTCGCACCATACTAATCCATATTAAAATTGTACTGTTAGTTTTGATCGCCGTTCAGCGTGTTATGTAATTATTTTGAGTGATTCTTCTCCAGAAAAAAACTGAATTACAATGGTATTTTGGAGCCGTCCCCCCCTCCCCCCTTCTTTTTTTCTTTCTCAATGGTGTTTTGGAGCCGTTTTACCTCATGAACAAAGTTACCTTATTGTTATTATTTCTGTTTGGTTAAATTACATTACATATAATCAAATTTTTTCTTCTTTTTCATCAAAAACACTGTTGAACCTTGAAAAGTACAACTGACAGCTCCGAGCTTTCATTATTACATTTAACATCATTACGGCATTAACAGGAAAGAGTGATTTTACCTTGTGCCCCTATATTCACTTCCTCATAACTTGCTTACCAAGGGTATTTTGGGGCTTTTAGAAAAAAGTCATATAAGAGTCGCATGTTAGCTTAACTAAAATTTGCAAAGGTATTCAAGGAGGTTCACTTTAGTTCTTTTTAAAATTTATCGGTCATTTTAGCAAAATCTGAATTTTCGATGATGTTATGGAGTTTAATTTCTCTCTTCTATGTTTATAAAAGCGATTAACCGTGGAGTAATGGCTAAGCTAACCTCTCTCTATATGTAGGTTGGGTACCAATTTCCCCTCGAAGCCCTCGAAGGCGAATGCATCTCCATTTCGATGTGCAATCTGCCAAACAGATCAATTACCAAACGAGGAGTTATCATTGACGCCCTCACCAAAGCCATGGGAAGGTCCATATCTTTGTACTGTGTGCCGGAAGAAGAAAGATGCCATGGAAGGAAAACGGCCGATTAAATCCAGATAATACTGTACTGCAGATGTATCTCATCCATGGTGTGCTTGTTGTGTGTAAAAAAAGAAAGAGCAAGGTGAATAAGCTGTTTGCTGCTGCTGTTGTGTTTGTATTTTTAGCTGTCAATTATATTGTTTGTGTGAGCTAACCGAACCGAACCGAGTGTCAGTTTGATCTCGATCACTAACCCGGTTTGAAATTTGTGTCTTGGAACAGCAGAATGATGAAATAGTGATACTTTATCTTTACATGATTATTATTATTATTATTATTATTTATATAAAATGATGAATTTTACAGTAAAAATCATTACAAAAAGCAGGAAACACCTTCAATTTTGTTGGATACGGAGAATATACCCCTCTTTTCAAAGCATGCACTTTGCCCCCTCAAGTTTTATGATATTATTTCTGTAGATTTAATTTTGTTTCTGAAAGCACCGCTTCTGCTATTTTGATTGAGGGGTATTTTTGGAATAAAATTATGTCCCAAGCCAAAAAAATCGGGGGCTGGGGGTTGAAAAGAAAGGGGTAATCAAAGCCACACAACCAAAAGTAAGAGTTGTTTCCTCCGGTTTAGCCTAAAATTATTCATGCAGCTCGAGATCTAGTCGACAGGTTATGCAGCCGTCAAGATTTTGTCGTGCTGCTGGCTCTGTGTAATCTCAGGTGTGCTAGGTGGAACATGAGGATATTGACTCAAAATGTCTGGGATTGTTCTTCCTCGGCGTGCATTTTCCTCTTCAAGATGTAATTTCTGAGTTCTTAACGCAGGTATGTAAAGTCCGACTCCAAGGAACACGGTGATTAATCCAGAGATCCCGGCGACTGCAAATACACCTGGCTTAATGGCATGGCAGGTCGCTCTAGGGCTTGTCCAGCTGCTGAGGTGTCCAGACTCGGTCCTGATCCCGATCATGAGAAGAACCTCAGAAATCGCGAAGAAAACCCTGTCAACCAAAGGAAGATGCATTATCTTAAAACTATTTCAAGTAGACAATAGGTGTTGATCTATATGAGCAAAAGGGGTTTCGGGGTTATAGAATGGAATTTTCCTTATTTAAAGATCAGAAGCGCTTCACTGCATTTTGGTATTTTGGATGATCAGCATTATTCATTCTAATATTTGCCCTTAATGGCATAGTTATATCGATTTCATGTAATTTCCTTGATCTTTACCTTTGGATCTATTGTCGGAAAATAGTAAAATATTACTCTCACCAAAGAAGGACAAAAGAAGAAAGTATGCAAATCATGCGATTTATTTATTTACTCTTTATGTATTCTATAGGGACCATGGAGATCTATAGATTAATGGAACCATATCAAGAAGTTCGTTGGCAGATAGTTGTTTATGTATATAAACGAAAATTCTTTGTAGTACGCTTTATGCTTGTTCCCTCCCTCTTTTTATCCTTTATTTTTGTGTTATTAGGGGTGGTCCCATATGTAACTCACTCCTTTCTCCTCTTGTTATGTTGGCTGCATGTCTTGAATTTATGATCATGTCAGAATGCCTTGAACCAATTGTGATTTGCCCCCGGCTTAGGGACTATGCCTTGTATAAGGTTATTTACCCAAGTCTATGTATGTAGATTCAAATACTTTTCATTACCAAGTTGTGAGAAAGAGGCAGCGAGCTTGGCATGAGAGGTCTCTGGATGTTGCTGTTGCTCTGGGACCTTGCGGAACCGTAGCCCAAGCTGCTAAAGCCGGCGGTTGAGGGCTCGTAACGGCCACAAGCATGTATGCGTGCTCGGAGAACACGGCGGCCACGAGCAAGAGGAGCGCGGCCACAGAGCAGGCCAGCGGGGTCCTGCCGCTTCCGCTGTAGTAGCACCTGTAGTCCTTGGTGTTTGGAGTGCTCATTAGCAACCATGTTACCTGTTCAAGTTTTAAAAAGAAACTTCTTAAGCTTGTCTTCCTGTTTCCTCTTTACTTTTTTTCTAAATTGCCCGCACAATTTGCAGGTACATAAGTCCAAAATCAAGAAAAATCAAGAAAAATCATATTAAAAAATATATTGTTATATGATTGCATGATGTAATATCTCATATTTGTGGACTTCATAAGTAAAATATATGAATGATTAATTTATAAATATTTGGTATTTTTATTCACCTTTTCAATATTTTATGTTGCTCTAGCATGTGAAAATCTCATATTTTTTCTTTGGGTTTTTAATGTATTACTTGTTATAGCACAAAAAAAATCATGAAATGTATAAAAATCCCAATTTTTTTTGTTATCTTCAAAATTTTAATATTTGGCATGCTATAACACGAATATGACAAAATTTTAAAAATCTCAAAATTTCTATTTTCTTCGGTTTTCCAATATTTGGCTTACTATACCACAAGAAAATCATGAAATTTGTAAAACTATATTTTTTTATTTTTTAAATATTTTCCATGACATTGCACACGAAAATCGCAAACTTTTAAAAAATCCTAAAATTTTCTGCTTTCTTTTTTGTCTCAATATTATACATGCTATAACATACGAAAATTATGAAATTTTTAAAGATTTTAATTTTTTTAATTTTCTTTGGTTTTTTAATATCTAAATCATAGCACATGACAATCACGAATTTTTCAAAAATCCCAAAGTCATTTGTTTTCTTCAAATTTACTATATCTTGCAAACCACCATATGAAAATTGCATAATTTTTGAAAAACTCATACTTTTCTTTTTTCTTCCGTGTTTCAATATTTTGCTTGTTATAGCACATGAATATCGCAAAATCTTCAAAAATTTCAAGAATTTTCTGTTTATTTGATTTTTCAATATTTTTTTGTTTGTTGTAGCATATAAAAATCACAAAATCTTCAAAAGTCTCAGTATTTTCTGTGTTTTGTTGTTTCTCTATATTGAACATGTTATAGCACAAAAGAATCGCAAAATTTTAAAAATGTCAGAATTTTCTGTTTATTTCCTTCAATTTTTTAATATCATACATGTTATAGCACACAAAAATCACGAAATATTCAAAAATCTCAAATTTTCCGTTTCTTATAAAATTTTATTATTTCAGATGTTATAACATGAAAATAGCAGATTTTTCAAAAATGTCACATTTATCTGTTTTCTTTCGTTTTTCTATATTTTTTTGCAATACCAAACAAAAATCACAAAATTTTTAACTCTAAAATATTTTATGTTTTCTATTTCAATATTTTGAATGCTTAAATAAAAACCGAGAAAATTTTTAATATGTCACTAGTAAAACCTAAGTAGTGAGACAAATATAACTCTATTTTAAAGTAGGGGGGAGCAGAATTTTTCCACAATATAGGCCTATCTGTATATGATATAAAAAAAAGTGAAATATTGAGTTGTAAGCCAATAAATTTTTTTCCATGGTCCAAATGTTGTAAAAGAATTAAATAGGAGCTCCATAACAAATTTTCCATTAAAATCCATGCCCAGAGATTATTCCAATGAATATTCTCTTATATATCTTTTATATATATTATATGGAAAGAAAGATGGTTGTTTGGAATTGATGGAAAACAGTGCATCAAATGCATTTTTTATTCGGATTTTATCGTCATTGGAATGGATCCAGCAAACTACTTTGGAGAAGTAAATTGTATCACAGAGATGCTATCCTCTTTGCTGGCAACTAAATATCGCTGATAGCGGGTTTTAGGTGGAATTTAAAGGGAACGAAATGAAATTTCAAATACTTTTCATCATCTACGCTGCCTCGGGGATCTAATTCCTTCCAATAGATAGCGGAATTGAACCAATCACATTACAAGAAAAAGAAAGAATAGAAAAGACTCTTCTAGTAATACATGAATAAGTCTAGGGTCAGGTAAATATACATTGAAATCGAGAGACACGAGATTAGCAGTAATAACACTATTCAAACAAACGACGAAAAGGTTTATGTACCTCGGACCTAGAGCCCTCAGCTGTGAGGCATAGTATGAAAGCGGTGAGTCCGCAGAGAACGGAGAAGATGACAAGGGAGAGAGCTAGTTTGCTGCTAATGTCCGTCTTCTGGAACTTCTTCCTGAGGGACAGATCATCGTGGGTGATCGCCATTACCGCAGCGACAAAAGGGAGAACAGAGAAGAACAAGGAAGGGAGTGATGGTAGCAATGTGAACAGCGAGATATATATACAGAGGCATTGCTTGCAGGATGAGGCAGCAAAGCTTTGCTTCAATCTGGGGTGATTCTTGTGCCTTTTTCACACTTATTTAGTGTAAATTTATGCTGGAGCCAGAGTGTAAAATGTATTGAATGGCTCACAAACAAGAAAAGCATGTTATCAGCATAGCGTGGGGCCCAGGCAAACCAGAAGAGCAAGCATCTCAAGGGAAGCAACATAATTGATTGAAAAAACAACACTCAAGCCACACACACACTTTGTTTAATCGTATATACAAGAAGATACAGAAGCCAACTAAAATTCTAATGGCTCTGCACATCTTGGAGATCCACCATGAACAAAGAACAAAGAACACCATGCAATCTTAATCTACATACACACTAAATCAAACTATTTACTTTCAAACTAAGTTCCGAAAGCCGAGTCTCGTCAGCCTTCACCCCCAAACCATTCTCCGAGAGCGTTGTTCATGTAACCCAAATCCAAGATTCCGTCTTTCCTAGATGTGGTCGAATGTTTCGAAACTGCCCTCCATTTTAGTGCGGCTACTAGCTTAACCCATTTGTCCGATGAGATAGGGGAACCGATAATACTTGTCGCACAAGGAACTAGGCCTCCGCCGGTCTCGGCGCCACTGGCATGAAAATCCCATAACGGAACAGGGGAAAAAGAATTTGGAAAGTCGACTTCTGAATTATATCCTAAAAGTTGATCCCCAAGATGCACATCTTGAAAATCCCTAATGTTAAAACTATTGGCATGCAAGGGACCTAAACATTGGGCCGTAATATAGTCCTTCACTTGCAAAGGATCCGAGAGTTTGTTGCAGGGTGTAGAAGGTTGGCGAGAGGTAATCACTTGGGCAGCTGATTCATCTGCAATAAGCTCTGATGTCATATTGATGACTATTAACATATGAGTAATACTTTTCTGACCCATGCGATAGAATCCACATAGGACTTGTTTGGTTACAAGTCTTGGAGTGGATTTGAGAAAAAAAAATTGTGTGTGTGGGGTGTGTGTGTGTGTTACTGAAGCAAGTACAAATTCCTTCCAAGTTTTCAAATCCTTGTTTGTTTGTAAGGTATTGGGACCCTTTGGGTTTGTAGTAAAATTGGATTTCAAAGTTGGGGGTTTTAGGATGATACTTCATGGATTTGGGTGCCACATCATCATTTAAATTAATAAAAAAATATATCCATCTGTTTCTCTCTCTATAATTCCTATCTCAAATCCAGATTTTAACTAATCACAAACCAAACAAAGGATTGAGTGCATGCACAAGTTCATATCAATTCTTTGCATCCAAACACTATTTTTTACCTTTTTGGATTACAAAAATGTTGGATTTGCGACCAAACAGGCCCTTAGTCTACCAAGTCTCTCATTGAATGTAGGTGGGTATAGGGTTTAAGTACCTAGGGGGTAGATAACATGATCTACTTATGAAACACTTGGTAGCATACATGGAATCCACTGGCTGGTAGAAAAATCATTTTCCTTAACATATTGGCAAAGGGTCTGCACTCTAAACGCATGTTTGGCTTTCGAGCTGAGCCAGGATTTCTGGTGTATCGAAGTGTAATCTAAACTTAACTCCTGTTCACTAACTACACCTGGCTGGGCTTTGATAACCGGAATTATCTTAGCTTCAAAGTTAAGATAACTGGAGTTATCTAAAATCCAAGCGAAGACATTTTTTCAAAACTTTACAAAATATATATATATAAGAAAACGCCCACTACGGAGTTTGCATAACTCCCCGGAGTGTAGATTAACTCCAAAGCTAAACAACCCATCAAAGTAAATTTTTTTTTTTTTTGAAGAGGAGGTACGACCTTGCAAGCTAGAATTTGCATGCTCCGGTTATCCTAACTCCAAAGCCAAAAGGCACTAATGAAACAGAATATTTTGATCAACCCAAGATTTTAGTGGTCGGCATTGTTCATTTTAATCTTCATACCTTACGAAACCTATATGTATAGAAAAATCAAACTATTGCATGCTTTATCCCATGCATTCAATGGATGCAAAATGAGCATCATGCCAACAATAGGGGGAAAAAAAGGTTAGAAGCATTTGGATCGTTTTGATTTTTCATACATTGGTACTGTTAAGCTATGAAGGTTAAGATAAATGCAGCGTATGATCAAAAAAAGGTTCCATAGCTAAAAGATCTAAATCTAATCACCTTGGTGTGGGGTAGGGAGATCAGGATTATGTGGCTCCAAGTAACTCGCTTGTGGCAGTGAAATAGCATCTGATGCAGACAGTGTCTCATTTTCGGGTAGTTTCAACTCGATTATTCCCTCCGAATTTTTATAAGCAAGTTGTTTCAATTTGTTCACCAGAACCTGCAAACAGAAGAATATTAACAATTATGAATATCCCTGAAATGTCAAAAGCTCGTCAAATTTCACCCAATTAATGAAAATCTACAATAATGGTAAACCCTATAATGGTTGGACATGTATAATTTTGTGGATACAAGTAGAAACCTTCTGCGATGCATCGAGATCATCCACAGGGTGATAATTATGGCCAAGCATTGCCCCAATAAGTTGAAATATAGAGTTGAACAAGAGCACAACACCCTGCCCATTGCTGTAAGAATAATACTTGTCATCTAGAACACACTCCTTCGCATGCTCAAGAGTGGCTTCCCAAATTTTGTTTGACATCCCACTACCGAGTAGCTGAAGGCCAGAGAAAAGAGTATGAGATTATCTGATACTAGAGTTACACTACCCCTACAATGAATTAATGATTTTCTTACAGTTCGAAGTCTTTCTTGATCCATAACCAGGCTCTTTAAAAACTCTTGAACAGTATTAATCCCATTATCAGCAAGCCTCCTGTGAAAAGCGCCATCTTTACCGATTTTCTCCAGACGCCATACCTCATCATCCAGTGCTGGAGGATGGTGCTTTTTGTACACTGATATTTAACAAAGGTTTTAGTCTAGAATCAACAAAGAAAACTTCACAATTTAAAATGTGACGACACTCTTCCTAGTTTTAGAAGACCTATGGCAACATTCTTAAATCAACAAAAATTATCGTAAGTTTCTATTTGAACAGAACTAGCCAAGGGTAGATCCATCCATTTCATAGAATGAAGAAAAGGACAAAGTTTTACCCAAGGAATTTGAACATAAACCAAAACAAGAATTACTGTCTGAAAATGAAATGAGATTATTCTATCCAAGAAAACTATTTCTCATTTTCCTTTTATGCCCTAATGCTTGCTTACTAATTTTCTTGAATAGAAAACATATCTTATCCTATTTGTGTCTTTTCCTTTGCAAAAACATAATAATGTAATAGTGTGAATTAAACTACAATACTTATCCTACAGGGCCTATATTTAAGCTAAACGATGTTAAAGAAAAAAAAACCATGTTTTGCATTTAAACGTTCAAGGCCAAAACACATAAAATTATGGACTTACATTCTCCTCGGTGATCCTTCACGAAAAACGTTCCACTTATTGCTTCCTGAACACTTACTTCAGCGCTTCTGCTTTGAATAATCCTTGCACCGAGCCTGAACTTACGGCTCCTTATCCAACTAGAGTTATCTGTAAAAGACACATCTCCAAGAAAACCGACCCCATTGTTCAATGTAATCACCAGCTCCCCTGTTAGCAATGGTCTTTTCCCCTCTCTTTCACGAACTACACTATCACTAAACTCCTTTTCAGTCCATTCCAATTGGTCATCGCCGCCAAAATCACCATCTATAACGAGAATATCGATTTTGGCCGACGACAAGGGGCCCGATGTTATCTTCTTGTTTGTTTCGGTATCGAGTATAGATATTTGAAGAGGAACTCTACCCTCGGCTTCTATCTTGCTGCCTGTGAAAAGAGTGTGTGGCAAACTATTCTCAAAATGTAGTTGATATTGTTTACTCACAGCTGCCTCGATGCGGTTAATTGGAGGTCTACAAGAAGCACAAAAAGAAATATGTCATTGTTTGAAGGTGTCCAAGCAAAATATATTTGTATTATTTTAACTCAAAAGGAGAAGGGATCTCGATTAAAAGTTTCAATTTGATTCTCAGGTTGACATAAGGCATACAAGATCTCCATATTTTGACTAAAAAACAGTACTTAAGAGTTTCCATGTCTAAATGTTCAATTTTTTAAAAAAAAATCTTCGAGAATATCTACTAAAAGTCTTTATTATTTTTACTAATTACCTTTTAATATATTCTCAAATAGTTGTCTATTTATGATGTCTAACATATTTATACGTGCATCACACTTGCAAAAATACTAGTTAGCTATAGTTGCAGGAATTTACATGTATGGATTATTTCATCAAGTTGCTATGCAGTAAGGGAGCATTCTGCCGTAACATGGTACAAGAATAATGCTCTTATAAGCTGACAGTTTGTGCAATGTCAAATGTTAATGAAGAGTAGTAGTAGAAGTATTCTGAATTTTGATTATCCACATTTCAAATTCATAGTGATAAATAATGGCTTAGATACAAGTTCATCGGCAAGTCCAATAAAAAAAGTTTTCCGGCATATAATTAATAAACAGGGAAAAATAAAGGGAAAATAATACTATTGAATAGGAAGGTTCAGAATGATCTACCTAGGGCCAGTGTGTTGTACAAAGCGATAGAAAGCATTCCCCACCTCTTCTTGCACCTGACAAATAAAAAAAAATAGTGAACCAGAAGTTTATTAAACAATGAAGAAATAAAAACTGTTAACGACGTTATATCTCTCTTGTGCTTAAATCAGGGACGTGCGGAAAGTGGCCTATATGCATTGATGCTCGGTGCTTAAGCATTTTTCAAGTATATACCAATAAAGAATAGGTTTCTGTTTTGTGACTCTTGCTACAACCATGGTTTCTAGGAAACTTCCTTCGCAGTGGGAAAAACAACATCCCAAGAAATCGCCTCGCACAAACAAACACAATTTTTCAGAAATTTGGGGAAGAGCGAGGCGAGGAAAGCTCAAGGGAAGTGTTTTCCTCTAATATATGGGAACTTGGGAAAAGGCGCTTAAGTTAGGACTCTCAGAAATAACATTTAAGTAACAATAAAATATATATACACATATTATAAAAAAAATAGAATCTTAAGCTTTTTCTGCAGGTTTATGGTTTTACTTTGCATTTAAAATCCATAAGATTTCACTACTGTTTCAACTTAGTTATTATGCAATCCATGAGATAACCAATTCATTTCCGATCACATTCCAGCTACAATCCATGTTATATTTCTATCCGGCATTTAGAAAAAAGCATGTGTATATGTAGTTTTAAAACACCAGCATTCTTTGTTATGCACAACTTGCATCTTGTCCATTTTCAATCCTATGGCTATGGCTATATGTGTCATCCTCGTTTTACTAAGGGCATGTTGGGGTTAGGCATATACAACCAGTTCCAGTAATGGGGCATACAAGGAAACAAAAATTCGCACACAGGTAACTTTGAACATTCACCTGTGCCAAAGAACTGAACTCTGTACAATTTTTTCAAGACGAAATCACACGTTTCAAAATCTACTAAAACAAACGCACATAAGATGTTCTGATTAGTTTCTTATCCTTGTTCTAGAACAATGAAAGTTGACTCCTGACCTAAAAGCCAATAAGATAAACCAAACAAATAGAAACACACTAATTACATAAGGAACATTTTGAAGACAAGCCTACACTAGAATACACAATTCACAACTGTATTTCAAATTTTGAATTCAATAAAAAAGGTAGAGTTAATCTTTACCACTCTACGAAGAAAAGGCTCGAGCTTTGGCAAATTCTTCTGCATACACTGCACTCCCATTACTTCTCTCATCGCACTGCCACAAAACAATCCATTAAAAAACCAAACTTTAAACAACCACCAAGCACAAACCCTAACATAGAATCATAATCTCACCTAACCAACGGCTTCTGCTTCTTCAATTGCGGCTCAAGAGCCCCCTCATTCTCCTCCCCTTCACTCACAAACGTTCTCTTCATCACTAAACCCTAACAAAATTGCTTGCATCAAATCAACTAGGAATCACTTCTATTAATGGAAGCAGCAAACCAAATCCTAAGGATCGAAGCAGGACAGAAACTTCATCCAAGCTTCAGGAACACGCGAGGAATCCCTCCATATAAAGACACGACTCAAAAATCTCTCCTTTTTTCCTTCCACTCCCTCAATTCAAGTACAGAATCAGAACAAAGGAACGATTCCAGAACCAAAGATTCCAACTTTAACGAAGGAATGAAAGGAGAAATCAAGGGGAAATCTTTGATCGTACTGGGATTTGAGAAATTGCACAGTAGGGGGCAGGAAAAGAGGCAGAAAGAGAGAGGAAAGAGAGAGCTGTCGAGGAGAGAGACTCGAACTCGAGCTTCCATTGAATTGAATTGGATTCGAGAATTCGCTGAAAGGGATCGAATCGAAACCCTAACCCTAATTTTGAGAAATTCGCTTGGTTGGGATTTGAGGAGAGAAAAGGGGAGGAAAGCGCGCTTTTTTTCACGTACTTTTGCCCAATTTTTTGGCAGCTTTTGGGAGTGGGACTTTTTTTGCGGGGTGGCTTTTGTAAAAGAGGAATGATTTTTTGTCGGCTTTCGCTTTTGTGTCACGAACGCGCGTGTGACCGTTAGATACCGTATATAACGGAAAGTATAAGCTGACATTATATTCTTGGTTTGCAAATAACGGCCCGCAGCTTGTCTTTACAAATATAGTTAGACGTGGACTTGTTATTTAATCTTTTATTTGTTTTGAATTTCATTCGTGTGTATAAATTAGCGGTGACCGGAAAACGGGTTTGATTTTCTCCGGTATTTTTTACTATGGACGAATGTGAAAGGTTAGTCCATCATCGTTTGTGTTAAAACTAATGATCTTATATAATTTCGATAGATTTCTCTTTCTAGAGAAGATGTGGTCCAGATGAACTAAGTTTATTTGGACGAGTAAAATATATTTATATTGTGTCTTTAAGGTGTAGGATAGGGTCCACTACTTAAAGCATAGAACCCCACCACTGTGTTGCGCAAGTGCACATTTCGCTCTATCTGGATTTCATGATAACTAAATGTACTATAAAATTGGCTGGGTAATTGCATAAAGCCTATAGTTTACCCGATATATCCCCTCAAGTCATATATATATCCTCTAAGTCATAGATAAATGTAAACATACCCTCCCTATCAATCGAACCAAAACCCTTAAATACACTCAACTCAACCCCAATAACCAAATCTCTTCAGAGACATACAATAAAATTGGGGCTCTGAACAACTAAAGATACCGTATACTTTTAACCCCAGTAAAAAATAGAATCCTATCAACTTGTTCTGACCAATTAGGCTAAAATGTTAAAATGTTGGCTTGATTTATAGCACCAAGAAAAAGGGCTTCAACCCGCCTAATAGAGAGGGTGGTCGGGCTAATAAATCACAAGGAAGAGGGTATAAAGGCTATACAAGATGAACTACAACAGGGTTTTGTGCTCCTTAAAGCTCAAATGACATACTTAACAACATACAGGTTTGTAGCCAACTCTCATACTTGCTGAAAATTTTCATGCCAAACTCTCCATATGACAAGCCCTACAACTTGATGCAAGCAAAATGCAAGGCCATCTGAAGTATACAAGAAATTTGACTAGCAAATTCCTAGAGTAAAATAGCCCTAATACAACATTCAGATCATTTCAAATGCATATTATGTTTCTAGAAGACAATTAATATAAAAGGAAAGGAAAAGAGTTCTTACAGCAGTTGCAGTTCTACATTATTAGGCATATACAACATGTTCTCTCTATTCTCCCCAATAAAACATTTATACATTTGACTACCAAATAATAAAATCCCACCTTGTAAAGATCCGGCCATCGTGGACCCTGGTGGAGTGCCTTGCGGCCATTTTTTCCGACCATCTCTAGTTTGGAGTAGAAACGTTGGGTCATAAGGCGTCGGCATCAAATATTGTGGAGAGCATGAGCCCTCGCACAAACTCGCTCCTGCAGACTCTCTCCTTCTGATCTTTTTCAGAGAGTGATGGCTCGGTGCTGAATAAAAGAGATTTCGTGTTAGCATACATATGAGCCAAAGCAGTAAATAGTTGAATATTCATAACAATACAAGAGTGTGATTCCCATATAGCATAGACGTACAATTTCTTGTTCCCCAGCAAGAACTGCAGTTCATACCTCGTTAGCATCAAGTTTCTCCCCATTATCCAAAGAAGGCAATATAACTTACGTAAATACATGTAAGTTCTGATGTCGCTCGAGTTTGAAAGGATATGTAAATACATGTAAGCAGTAAATAGTTGAATATTCTTATCATTTTTCCTTGTAAATGAGAAGATTTCCCAAATATGTAAAGCTCCATCGAAATAAGAGACCTTTTATCAACAAAGATGATTCCACAATCCAGGATCAAACTAGCATCCCTTGTATCACCAACACTGATTCCTTAAGATGATTCCACAATTCAGGATCAAACTAGCATCCCTTATATTACCAATGCTGATTCCTTAAGATGATTCCACAATTCAGGATCAAACTAGCATGGCAGATTTGTAAAGCTTTATCAAAAAAGAAGTCTTGTTTTGATACGACAACAATTGAGCCTTTATCCCAAGCATATGGGGTAGGCTACATGAATCAACATGAGAATCATCGACCCGGCATGATTCTCATGTTACTTCTGTTAGATGCAGGTGCCCTTAGAGGCAATTAGTTGTAATTGTAACCTACATAATAATAGTATGCTATTTGGTTTTTCTTTATTGGTATATCTTTTATTTATAATACTATGTTTATTATTGATTACTAATAAAATCCGTAGAGTAGAATAATACTAGACTACAGGATTGTGATGTAGATAACAATAGTGAGACTTGACTAGTCGATAAGTATATTCTTAAATGTTCCTAGTTGTAAGAGTCTCGAGACAGGACATCGATACTCCGGAAGACTAGTGTATACTATACCTACTCGTTGGAGAGTAATGATTGTTCTCATAGTCCTCTGATATGGTGACACCAAAGTATCGTATGCAGGCGCTTATAGATGATAAATACACCGAACGACTCACTTTGAATTTTCAGTTGGTAATTATACATAACTGTCAGATGAAAATTCATATAGTGACAACCGGTACGACTTAAGTCTCCCGACCTGAAACTCGCCATAGTATCTTGCGTGTGCTAGAGATTACTTTAGTTACTACCTAACCACAGATCCAATGATACTGTGTATAACGGTATTAGTTGGGTATGATCGAATACATGTGAAGGTTGTGAGGAGATAAAATGGAATTCATCTCTCCCATATATGGAGAACAGTGTTCTGCGGTGTACAATGTACCAGTGACCTAAAATATCTAGCCAGAATACTAAAGATCAAATGATAAGTGGTTATCAGTTTAGCCTCAGGGTTACATGATAATATCAACACAATAGTTATTCGAGTTATTACGATTTGACAGTACTACCAAACCCTAGACCAAATAAGGAGCACAAGTAGACGAAAATACCGGACCGTACGATAGTTGCCACTGATAGGTATTGATTTGCTTGAATAACATTTTCCTATTCCAATCCAGTCATTGACAGTTTACCCAGTTACTCAAAATACGTAGCTATCCCTAAAGACCTGTGGATTTTACTGTTCACAGAATTAGTTCGAATTAATTATCCATCGCCGAGTAAACGTCGAGCCTCCGGAGTCACACATAGGTGAACTCCAATTTACCAAACACGGAAATATAAACTAAAGTAAAGATAGTATATGTTTGATATACAAAAGGATTTAATTAAATAAGTATATTTGATATACTATTGATATTTAAGGGTAAATTCATCAAATAAGATTTGACGTACAACTCAAGATAATATATCATATTAAATGAGTAGATAATACATGATTATATATGTGTATTAATTATAGGGTTTTTTTATATTGCCCCCTTGAAAATTGACTATTTTCGAATACCACATCCACATGACTATTTGCCTGTAGCCCATTCGAAATGTCTCTGTCAACTAGATACCCTACTCCCGTTGGCTTCTGTTATGTTAACCCTTAACCATGGTTAGTTATGCCCGAGTAAAGACGAAATATCCCTAACCTCTCTTCTCAGTCACCACCTCTCTCCCCCTCTATCTTCTCAGTCACCTGACTATCTCTCACCCTTCACCTCTCTCTTCTCTCCTCCTCGATCCCTCTTTCGCAAGCCAATCGCCGACGGCCTCTTCAACTCCATCTTCCTCGCGCTCCCTGTCCTCGTCCGCGCCCACAAGATCGGGACTGTCCTGAGCTGCCCTTCGTCGTTTCTGGCTCCATCAACAAGATCAAGCCCGTCATCAATTTCATCATCATAATCATCCCCTTCATCACCATCATCTCATTATCGTCTTTGTGATTGATGATAGGCCGGCGGCAATTTCATCATCATAATCACCCCCACCGTTGCCGGTCTCAAGTCCGGATGAGAAAAGGTGAGGGTTGTGGTAGGATTGTGACGGCCAACGTAAAACTTTGTCACATTCTATGACATGAACCATAATAAGAATATCGTTGGGGCGTCCCCTACTCAGCGACGCGCTACATCGGATCTCGGGTGTAGTGTTAGGTATGCAAGGGTTTCTAGATCGTCGTCCAGAAACGGCGCGCTACATCGGCCCCCGGGTGTAGTGACAAATAAGCAAGGGTTTCATAGGATCCGTCTTAGCTTCCTGAAACATAGGTTCCCTTACGGGTAGACTAATAGAATTAGTGGATGCGATGATTAGGAGTAGAGTTGGTATTATGTGTTTGCAAGAAACTAAATGGGTAGGTGAAAAGAGTAGAGTCATAGAGCCTTGGGGTTATAAGCTTTGGTATACGGGTAGAGATAAAAATCGTAATGGGATAGGCATAATCATAGATAGACGGTTGCTTAAGGATGTAGTTGAGATTAAAAGAAAAGGTGATAGAATTTTACTGGTTAAGCTTATTCTAGGTGAAGAGATCCTTAATGTTATTAGTGCTTATGCACCACAGATAGGTCTTGATGACGCTAGTAAGCGTCTATTCTGGGAGGATTTAGACGAGATGGTGCAAAGTATACCTAGTGGAGAGAAGTTATTTATTGATGGTGATCTCAATGGACATGTAGGTACTAGTCGTAGTGGGTTTGGTACTATCCATGGAGATTTTGGTTTTGGACAAAGAAATGAAGTAGGTGGCTCGATTCTAGATTTTGCCTTATCTTATGACTTGATCTTAGCAAACACCTGGTTTAGGAAAAGAGTCACCTAATCACTTTTAGGAGTGGATCAAGTGCTAATCAAATAGACTTTTTTCTGACGAGAATAATAGATAGAGGTTGTTGTATCGACTGTAAGGTAGTGCCAGGTAAGAGTGAAACCACTCAACATAAACTTTTAGTTCTAGATTTTCGATCTAGAAGAGGATCTAGGAAAATTAGATGTAAGGTAGAGCCTAGAATTAAATGGTGGCGATTGAAAAAAAGTAACCAAAAGGCTTTTATAGATCGTGTAGTCCAAGAAGCGGATTGGCAGTCAGAAGATGATTCAGACAGAACATGGAACAAAATGGCTAGTTGTATCAAGAGGGTAGCTAGAAATCTACTTGGTGAGTCAAGAGGTGATGCTCCACCATCTAAGAACACACCATGGTGGAATGAAGAAGTAAAGGCTGCTATTAAAATTAAAAGGGATTCTTATAAAGATTTGAAGAAAAGCAGAGAAGTGAAGAGATTTGAGAAGTATAAAATGGCTAAAAATGAAATTAAGAAAACTGTTCGGGAAGCTAAATCTAAGGTCTACAAGGAGGTGTACGAGAAATTAAACACTAAAGAGGCTGAAAATGATATATACCGGATTGCTCGGATGCGGGAAAGAAAGACCAAAGACTTATGTGTGGTGAAGTGTGTCAAAAATGAAAATCAAAAGGTTTTAGTTTGAGATGAGGATATCAAGGAAAGGTGGAAAGATTATTTTGACAAATTGTTCAATGAGAGCTTTACTAAGAATTTGAATGGACTTGTCATTCAATCTCAAGATATAAACCGTGATTTCATGCGTAAAATAAGACTACCTGAGGTTAAAGAAGTAGCTTTGAACAGAATGAGTTTAAGAAAAGCGGGTGGTCCTGACGGGATTCCTATCGAGCTTTGGAGATTCTTAGGAGAAATAGACGTTAATGGTTGACATATCTGTTTAATAAGATTTGGCAGACAAAAAAGATACCAAATGAATGGAGGAAAAGTATTCTTGTACCTATCTACAAGAACAAGGATGGCATTCAAAGTTGCTCAAACTACCGTGGAATAAAACTTATGTGTCACACCATGAAACTTCAGGAGAGAGTGACTGAACACAGGCTAAGAAAGGATATTAAGATGATAGAGAACCAGTTTTGGTTCATGCCTGGACGATCGACGACAGAGATTATTCATTTGCTTCGTCAACTTGTCGAGCGTTTTCAAGAGAGGAGAAGAGATTTGCATATGATATTTATTGATTTAGAGAAAACGTACGACAAGGTACCTAGAGAGGTATTATGGGGGACAATGATGAAGAAGGGGGTCCCCGTCAAGTATATTGACATAATCAAGGATATGTACGATGGAGTAGTGGCAAATGTCAGAACTTACGGCGGCCTAACGAGTGATTTTCCGATTACAATTGGTTTACATCAAGGATCAGCATTAAGTCCATTCATGTTTATCATCGTGATAGATGGGCTTACTAGAACTATCCAAGATGAGATACCTTGGTGAATGCTATTCGCTGATGATATTGTTCTAGTAAATGAGACGAAAGCAGGGGTTAATGCCAAATTGGTATTATGAAGGCAAAAATTGGAATCTCAGGGGTTCAGATTGAGCAGGTCCAAGACAGTATATATGCATTGCAAATTTAGTAAACAGAGAAGTCAAAACCATATTGGTATAACATTGGAAGGGCAAGAGATATCACCAAGCGATCAGTTTGGATATATAGGTTCCATCATCCAAAAGGATGGGAAGATCGATAGTGATGTTAATCAAAGGATCCAAACTGGTTGGTTGAAATGGAGGAGTGCAACAAGGATTGTGTGATCGTAACTTTCCGTTAAAATTGAAAGGGAAGTTTTATCGGAACGCTATTCGGCCTGCCTTATTATATGGTATAGAATGTTGGGCTCTTAAGAAGCATCATACACAGAAAATGCACGTAGCGGAGATGCGCATGCTTCGTTGGATGTGCGGTAATACTAGAAAAGATAAGGTGCGAAATGAGGATATTCGTGCAAAAGTTGGTGTAGCACCTGTGGAGGAGAAGATGCGGGAAAACCGGCTAAGATGGATTGGTCATGTGCGACGCAGACCTATGGAAGCATCGATTCGACGAATAGATACTCTCGATATGGACAATGGCAAAAGGGCAAAAGGGAGACCGAAGAAAACATAGATGGAGGTGATACGAAACGATATGGTTGCCAAAGGCCTCAATGAAAGTATATTGTTCGATAGGAGTGAGTGGAGGTGGAGGATTCATGTGCTGGACCCGGCGTGATTCTCATGTTGGTTCATGTAGCCTACCCCATATGCTTAGGATAACAGGGTCAGTTGTTGTTGTTGATAGGTCAGCGGCGGTGGAGGCAGATTTGCTGGGCTGGCTTGATTTATAATTTATGTTTTCTGTTTTTTATGTCGGTTTTGGTGG
Organism: Agapanthus africanus; assembly: GCA_030015575.1. Classification (NCBI taxonomy): domain Eukaryota; kingdom Viridiplantae; phylum Streptophyta; class Magnoliopsida; order Asparagales; family Amaryllidaceae; genus Agapanthus; species Agapanthus africanus. Next base: position 749,043,363 of record CM057341.1, on the reverse strand, counting down.
TGAATGGTGGAATGTGATGGTAGTGATGTTTTCTATTTTTTAATTTACTTTTTAGGGTGTTACTGTTGGTGGTGGGTGGTGTGGTTGTGGTGGTGTGGCGAAATGTAGTTGTGGTGGTGTGGCGGGTGGTGGAATGGGGTTGATGGTGATGATGTGAGATGAGGAAGATGAAGATGGGGGAGCAGAGGGTCGAGGGGCAAACACAGGATGGAGAGACTAGTGCTGGTTTTGGTTATAATAGAGGGTGGAAGGGCGAGAAGGGATGGTGATGGTTCTGGTGGTGGCAGAAGGTGGAGGGGTAAAGATGGGGTGGTGGTGAAATGAGTATGATATGATGAAGGATGTGGGTGGTGAGATGATGATGATGAAGGTGGTAGGGCCGACCGAGAGTAAAGGGCGAGGAAGGGGAGGTAGCGGTGGCGCTGGCGGTTGGAAGATCGAGGGGATGGTGAGATGATGATGAGCATAAGGATAGTGATGAAGAATATGATGGGCAACAAAAAATGGGGTGGGGAGGCGTTGATGGTTGCGGCGGTGGGTTAAGGTGATGGTGGTGGAAAAGAGGATGGATGTGAGGGAGGAGAAAATCCCCATGGAGGAGAGAAGGCTGAAGCAGCGGCGGTTAATGAAGATGCGAGAGGGGCGTCGGTGAGGAGGAAGACGGGGATGCTATGGAAAGAGAGGAGGTTGGTGGAGAAAATGGAGGTATTTCGGTCTTTTTACCCCCTCTCCCTCTAACGACAGTTTTAGACGGTCAAAAAATGCTGACCAACTCAAAGTGAACCAGAATGTGTTTTTTAGTTGGGTTAAGATTTTCGAGCAGGCTACAGGCAAATAGCCATATGTGGGTGGGATATTCGAAAATAGTCAATTTTCGAGAAAGCAATATCCAAAAAACCCTTAATTATATTATGAATATATATATATATATAATTTAACAATTATAAATATATATATATATATATATATTGATATATATATATATAAGTATTTATAAAATAATATTAATGCGCATTCGATGTACATGAAATATTATATGTGACATACACATGTAGTGCATATGTACAGGCAAAAGATTACAAGAGCCTAACATGTATTAAGATATAATTAGTTAGTTTGTTTAAGTTGTTAAATGAATTAATGAGTTATGAGGATTTAAATTAGAAAAACTATATGCCTATATATAGCCTTCCAATGTGTAGAAAACCCTAACCCTAATTTTCTCTCCCTTCTCTTTGATAGTTTCAGCCCCCTTCTTCTCTTGACCGAAATTATTTTGGAAGAAATAAAATTAAAATTGTTTTAATTTATCTTCTTTAATTAATTAGATTAGCTAATTAATTAATTAGAGTTTATAGATGTTTGAGATTTGTGTGAAGGCAGGCAAAGATCATCAAGATATAATCAAGTCGCTTTGATTGGAGTAGGAATCGCTAGCGCAGCGAACGAAACGCAAATCCGATTTTACGCAAAGGCATAATTCTCCTTAAAGAAATTAAGTGTTAATTGATTTTATTATTAATTAACGTGGTTTATAAACCCTAATGGGTGTTTATGCAAAAAAATTATTTTACCTTCTGCTGCGTTTACACAAATTTAACCAACAATGGTATCAGAGCAAAGGTTTATAAATCAAGTTAATTAATTTTTATCTCTAAAATTTGTTTTCTGATGAATGCATATATTAATCATATATATACTTTTTTATATATTAAGGTTCGTGTAGGTTGGTTTGATCTATATGTCCTAAGCGTTAGATTAAATACAAAAGTGCATATGTCAAAATATGTTACGAAAATTTAATAGGATTAATTTTGATAAGTTAAACGTTTTTAATGGGATTAAAAATTTCATGTTTTAAAAATTTGTTTACGCATAAAAAATTGGAATAACATAACAAACTTTTTTCAAAATTATGGTTTACCCCTATATAGGGCCGGCTGAATTTTTTCAATAAAAAAAAAATTCTTTCTCATATTTCAAATTAGTTGGAATTTGTTGAAAATCCTATTTCAAATATATTCCAAGTTTGTTGGACTTTGTTGAAAATCTGTTTTTAAATATATTCCAAGTTTATTGGAGTTTGTTGAAAATCTATTTTAAAGATTTTTCTATTTTATTTTGACACATAAATGCACACATGTTAAGTTGTTAACATATAACATGATTTATTTAGTTATTTTTTGTAAGTTGTTATTAAGGATAATTAAATATTTTCATTTCTAATTACAACTATTTTATATAATAAAGTATATATATAAACATGATATATATATATATATATATATATATTATATGTGATATAATAAGTTATGATTGTGATTTGATCATACGCCTGCAATGTCTTTTATTGTGTATGTGATGTGCGATGGTTAGCTTAATATATTGGAATTGGACAAACACTCTGTGATTTGTGTTGTAATTATTTATAGTGGTCTGCGAGTCGCTTGGTAATGGTTTAACCAAATGAGGCATACGTACCTTACGTGCTAATTTGTTATTTATGCGGGCAAAGATTTGAGGTGAAAGCTAGGCGTGATTGAAGGAGTTCAATACAACAACAACAACAACAACTGAGCCTTTTATCCCAAGCATATGGGGTAGGCTACATGAACCAACATGAGAATCACGCCGGGTCCAGCATATGGAGTTCTATGAAGTGTTTAAATGGCTCAAGATCTTCATTTTTATTTTTAGTTTATTTACATTTGATGTAAAACCCTAAAGTATATTATCGTGTTTTAATTCCATCGCTCAAATCAAAACACGATATATTATACACCCGTCCAATCCATTCCAATACAAGCCTTTTTATTTATGACGTGCATGCCTGTAATTCCTTAGAAATTGTTCTTGTGGATTTGCATGCCTGTAATGTTTTTAAAAGTTGTTTTATTTTCATTACACGTTTTTCAAAAACAAGATTTTATTAAAATCAGTTTTTTTAAAACGATCATAAAAACAGTTAAAAAGGTTTTAATTTAGAAAAACGATGAGACGATTAATAATGTGATGATTAAGTACAACAAACCACTTAAAATTGAAAAACAATTCTTTTAAAATGAATAGAGTAGTTAATAATAACTTAAGAACACGGTTTTTCTAAAAACGTTTTTCAATTTAAAACAAGTCAAAAACGTTAAAGAGTATTTTTCAATACTATACGTTACCCTCCACCATTTCAATCAAATAAAGTATCTAATATTCATCATATGGTTATTGGCGAGTTGTCAAGCCATAACGTGTGGTATTTGGATGATATTTGATTGCTAATACATATAGAGTAGATGAATCAATAATGGAGCTTTAATGTTGGTAAGTTGCCAAGGGTCACATTATTGATCTAGCTACTCAAGAAATGTGTGGGTATGACTTGACTAGATTATTATGAATTATGGTTGGCTTGTTGTCAAGCATATAATAAGCCTAGGGGTAAAAACTATAATCGAAAATCATAAATGCGATCGACAAAAAAGTTTTATCCACCTTCTATGGTGTATGGTGACGTGTTGGCTAGTTGTCAATGTCACTATACCATGATAGTCGGATTTCGATTCCCACTTTAAACTTTTAGAAAGTTTACGATTTTTCAAATGTTGTGGTTTTCATGAAAATGCGCTAAAATAGTGGAATCTATCTAATAGATAAATTAAATATTTTTCCAATCTATTTTGATGTTAAGAACGTCTGCTAAAATATTTTTCTTAATCTACTATACGATTTACTGCTGTTAATCATGACTGGTTTGAAACTAACTGAAAATGACAAATTGACGAGACATAATTATAAAGACTTGGTACGCAAGATCGAAATCGCCCACGTATGAAAAGGCGATTTATGTTCTCACTGGCACACCTCCTCCTCTTGGTGACAGACCTAGACAGGTGGATCGAGATGTCCACGATCAGTGGAAGCTCGATTGTGAGCGGGCTCGTTGCTTCACTCTGGCTTCTATGAATGATAATTTGCATAGGCCGCATAAGAAAATGGATGTTCATACTATATTCACCCGTCTCCAAGAGCTGTACGGAGAGCAGTCTCGAATAGCAAGATTCGAGATATCGAATGAATTTTTTGATCTGATGATGAAGCCCGGGACATCCATGCAGGTCCATGTCCTCAAAATGATTGATTTGGTCAATCGACTTGAGGGTTTGGGTATCCCTTTACCTAAGGAGTTTTATGTTGATAAAATCCTTATCTCTCTACCAAATGCCTTCTCTCCACTCATAATGCAATTCAATATGAACAAACTGAAAGTTGGACTTCCAGAGCCGCTCAATATGTTGGAGCAAGCCGGGACTTCCTTAAAAAAGGAGAAGTCATGTGTTATGTTTGTGGGACCTTCTTCCTCAACTAAGGCGAAAGCCAAGGGAAAAGGAAAGAAGAAACTATACAAGCCTAACGGAGGCATAAAAAAGGCCCAAGGTGGAGGCAAGGTAAACAAAGCCTGCACAAGGAGAATGTTTTCACTGCAATAAAACTTAGCACTGGAAGAAAAATTGCACTAGCTATCTAGAGGAGCTAAAGAAGAAGAAGCTTGTTGAAGTTTCATCTTCAGGTATTTGTGTTATTGAAAATTGTTTTCAAATTACACCTACTTCATGGGTATTGGATATCGGTTCTGGTTCTCACATCTATAATTGTTTACAGGGACTGATAAGAAGTAAGAAGCTGACACAAGGAGAGACGATTCTCAGAGTTGCAAATGGAGCAGCAGTTGCAGTAGGAGATTATCATCTATCACTGCCAGATGGCAAGACTTTAATTTTAAATAACTGTTTTTTATTCCTAGCATGTCATGCAACATTTCTGTTTCTTTATTAGATGGGTACGGATATTCTTTTGTTGCGATCAAGGGTGTTATGAACATTCATTGTAATAATGAATGGTTGGTTTTGAGAATTTATTTAATGGCCATTATATATTAAATATTGACAATGTTTATAAGATATACAATACCCGTAAAAGAAATTCAGAGATGAACGAAACTCTTTTATGCCACCATAGACTCGGCCATATAAATGAGACAAAACTTAAGCAATTACATAAGAATGGTTACCTATGTTCGTTTGACTTTAAGTCGTATGATAATTGCAAATCATGTCTTAAAGGTAAGATGGCTAAATCTCCGTTTAGCGGAAGCGGAGAAAGAGTCAATAAACTATTGGGACTAGTACATAGTGATGTATGTGGTCTAATGTCTATTCAAACTAAAGGAGGATACTCCTACTTCATTATTTTTACAGATGATTGCTCACGCTTCGGACACATACCTAATGAAGTATAAGTCTGAAGCATTTGAGAAGTTCAAAGAGTATAAGAATAAAGTGCAAAACCAAACTGGAAAGAATATTAAGATTCTTCGATCGGATCAAGGAGGTGAATATTTGAGTACAGAATTCCTTGGTTACTTAAAAGAGGATGAGATTCTTTCTCAGGTTACTCCACCTTACACACCACAGCATAATGGTGTATCAGAAAGGAAGAATCGTACCCTATTAGATATGGTATGTTCCATGATGAGTAACGCTGAGTTAGCTCTTCCATTCTCGGGGTATGCACCAGAGACAGCTGCATACATAATGTACTATGTTCCATTAAATTCAGTGCCCTTGCCTCCATATGAGTTATGGAAGGGCAAGAAACCTAATCTTAAGTTTGTTAAGATATGGGGTTGTCCTGCTTTTGTTAAAAAGTAGAATCCTAACAAGCTAGACGCGCGATCCGTACTTTGCAAGTTCATAAGATACCCAATGCATAAGCAAGGATATACCAGAGCAACAACGTATTGTTATCTCTAGACATGCCATCTTCTTAGAAAATGAATTTCTTGAAAAAGAAATTAGTGGTGGCGCAGTAGAACTGTAAGAGGTTCCAGAAGAACAAGCAATTACGGAAGACCGGATTGAATCTAAGACTCCAGTATTCCCTGATCCAGCAGAACCGCTCCGTCGATCTGGTAGGCAACCTAGAGCACCTGAGAAATATTATGAATATTTTGTTGATGGTGATATCGAAAATTGTGTCATAGAGGATTACGATCCTATTACTCATCGACAAGCCATCGAGAGTAAAGACTCTCAGAAATGAATAGATACCATGAAATCTGAAATTGACTCGATACACTCCAACAAAGTGTGGACTTTGGAGGATACTTCTGAAGGGATAAACCCCATTGGGAGCAAATGGGTCTTCAAAAAGAAAATCGGTGCAGATGGGAAGGTGGAGACCTTCAAAGCTAGACTTGTGGCAAAAGGATTTCGTCAAAGACCAGGTGTTAATTTTGACGAAACCCTTTCTCAAGTTGTGATGCTTAAGTCAATCAGAATCATGTTTGCAATCGTTGCTTATTATAACTACGAAATATGACGGATAGACATCAAGATAGTTTTTCTAAACGGTACTTTAAAAGAGAGCGTCTATATGACACAGCCAGAGGGTTTCGAGATCAATAGGAGCAGCGGTAAAGCATACAAGTTGTTTAAGTCCATTTATGCATTAAAGCAAGCATCTAGAAGTTGGAACATCTGTTTTGATGAAGTAATCAAAGGGTTTGATTTCATCAAAAATGATGATAAACCATGTCTTTATAAGAAGGTTGTAGGAAGTAAGGTCGTGTTCCTCATATTGTACGTGGACAACATACTTCTAATAGGCAATGGTGTACCAACATTGCAATCCGTAAAGATCCGGCTATCACAAAAGTTCTTAATGAAGAATTTAGGTGAAGTATCTTACATACTGGGTATAAAGATTTATAGAGATGGATCTAAGAGAATACTTGGGTTATCCCAATCCAAGTACATAAATGACATAATGAAGAAGTTCGGTATGGAACATATCAAGATGATCAAGCAAGGTAATGTACTTGCAGGGCATGGTATATCTCTCTCCAAGGATACGTCTCCCAAAACAGATGATGAGAGAACGCATAGATACGACACCATATGTTTCGACAATTGGGTCTATCATGTATGCGATGTTATGTACCAGATTTGATGTTGCTTATGCACTTGGTGCAGTAAGTCGATTTCAGTCTAATCCTGAAGAACACTGGATTGTTGTGAAATCTATACTCAAGTATTTGAGAAATACTAAGGAAATGTATCTACTATTCGATAAAGGTGACCTCAAGATTGAAACGTTTACTGATTCCAGCTTTCAGAGTGATATAAATGAATGCAAATCTGTCTCTGGTTGTGTTTTTACCATAAATGGTGGCGTTGTTAATTGGAGGAATTCGAAACAGGATACTGATGTGGACTCTACCATGGAGGCGTAGTATATAGCAACGAATGAGGTTGCTTGGATGAAGAAGTTTATCTCCAATTTAGGAATGGTTTCGAGCATTGCTGACCCAGTACCCCTATATTGTGACAACAATGTAGCCATTTCATTGGTTAAGGAACCAAGGTCTCATCGTAAATCCAAGCACATTTCGAAAGCACCATTTGATTCGAGAGATCCATAGACAGAAGGATATCGATATATTGAGAGTAGATACGAAAGATAATATAGCGGATCCATTCACTAAGGCTTTCTCAACCGCAGTTTGAGAGACTCGTTGAGACGTTGGGTATGCGATACCATAATAATTGGCCCTCAGCGCAAGTGGGACATTGTTAAATGTAGGTGCCCTTAGAGGCAATTAATTGTAATTGTAACATACATGTATAGAACTTTCTCGTTCGTAATAATAGTATGCTATTTGATTTTTCTTTATTGGTATATCTTTTATTTATAATACTCTGTTTATTATTGATTACTAATAAAGTCCGTAAAATAATACTAAACTACAGGATTGTCATGTAGATCACAATAGTGAAACCTGACTAGTCGATAAGTATATTCTTAAATGTTCCTAGTTGTAGGAGTCTCGAGACAGGACATCGATACTCCGGAATACTGGTGTATACGACACTCGTTGGAGTGTAATGACGGTTCTCATAGTCATCTGGTGTGGTGACACCAGGGTATCGTATGGAGGTGCTTATAGATGATAACAGAATGACTCACTTTGAATTTTCAGTTGGTAGTTATACATAATTGTCAGATGAAAATTCATATAGTGACAACCAGTACGACTTAGTATTCAAACCCGAAACTCGCCACAATACCTTGTGTGTGCTAAAAATTACTTTAGTTACTATCCAACCACAGATCCATTGATACTGTGTATAACGGTATTAGTTGGGTACGATTGAATACATGTGAAGATTGTGAGGAGTTAACATGGAATTCGTCTCAACGGTATATGGAGAACAGTGTTCTGCAGTGTGCGATATATCAGTGACATAAAATCTCAGGCCAGAGTGGTCAGAGTACTAGAGATCAAATGATAAGTGATTATAAGTTTGATCTCAGGGTTACGTGATAATATCAACGCAATAGTTATTTGAGTTATTAGAGATTGACAGTACTACTAAACCCTAAACCAAATAAAGAGCACACGTAGACGAAAAGACCGAACAATACGCTAATTGCCACTGATAAGTATTGTTTTGCTTGAATAGCATTTTCCTATTCTAATCCAGTTATCGACAGTTTATCCAGGTAGTCTAAATACGCAGTTATCGTCCCTATAGACTTGTGGATTTTACTGTTCACGGAATTGGTTCGATTTGTTTTTATTAATTATCACTGCCGAATAAACGTCAATTCTCCGGAGACACACATAAGGGAACTCCTACTGGCCAAACATGGAAGTATAAACTAAATAAAAGATGTATATGTTTGATATACAAAAGGATTTAATTAAATAATTATATTTGATATACTATTGATATTTAATTAAGTGTAAAATCGTCAAATAAAATTTGGCGTACAACTCAAGAAAATATATGATATTAAATGAGTAAATAATACATGACTATACATATGTGTATTAATTATATTATGAATATAATATATATATATATATAATTTAACAATTATAAATATATATATATATATATATGTTGATATATATAAGTATTTCTAAAATAATATTAATGCGCATTCGATATACATGAAATATTATATGTGACGTACACATGTAGTGCATATGTATGGGCAAAAGATTACAAGAGCCCAACATGTATTAAGATATAATTAGTTAGTTTATTTAAGTTGTTAAATGAATTAATTAGTTATGAAGATTTAAATTAAAAAACCATATGCCTTTAAATAGCCTTCTAATGTATGGAAAACCCTAACCCTGATTTCCTCTCCCCTCTCTTTGATAGTTTCGGCCCCCTTCTTCTCTTGGCCGAAATTATTTTGGGCGAAATTTAAAATTGTTTTAATTTATCTTCTTTAGTGCTTCTCTTTAATTAATTAGATTAGCTAATTAATTAATTAGAGTTCATAGATCTTGAAGATTTATGTGAAGGCAAGCAAGAAGATCATCGAGTGGCTTTGATTGGAGTAGAAATCGCCAGCACAGCGAACGAAACGCAAATCCGATTTTGTGCAAAGGTATAATTCTCCTTAAATCAATTAAGTGTTAATTGATTTCATTATTAATTAACGTGGTTCATAAACCCTAATTGGTGTTGATGTAAAAAGAAAATTATTTTACCTTCCGCTGCGTTTACACCAATTTAACCAACATGTTCATGTAGCCTACCAATACCCTTGGGATAAAAGCTCAGCTGTTGTTGTTTGTTGTATCAAAACAAGACTTCTTTTTTTAACAATCCAGGTTGTTTCTGCTGCCATATAAATGATGCAACATTTCTACATCGATTTGCACGACGCTTGTAGACAACATAAACTGCAGTATTCCAAATTGTATATTAAATAATAGACATAATTTGATCAAGGACACAAGGCACATTATGCAATATGTGGTAATAATTTGCATGAGGAACAGATCCTAAAGGTTCCCCTCTAGATTCTTCTGGAAAATTAAATGGTCAAAGTACAGGGTTTAAGATCTCGATTTTGGTACTGGACTCTCATTCGACTATAAAGTTGCAACAATTTCGGTCTAACTATCGGAATCTCAGTATCATATCCCCTTTTCTCCACTTTATCCCCCCCCCCCAAAAAATATGCTTGGCTCTGATTCAGCAGCAATCTCAGTATATATGTAAGAGGAAAACGGAGTATACATTGCCGTTGTAGAACTTTCCTGCATTAGCGGGGAACGTGGCATCATGCTATTATTTAATCCATGTGCAAATTTTTTTGGGCATATACAAGAATTTTTTAGATTAAAGTGAAGAGAGTAAAAGTGTTATGATAGTGTGTTGTCATGTGTCCCGCCACTATAGGATATTCCTACAGTGGCATTGTCCGCTTCCTCATATGTTAATCTGACCAAGATCATTTGGTTCGACTATGACAAGATTTCCGAAGAAAGTCGTTTTAGGATCCCTTAGCTAAAAGCGAGACAAGAAACTCTAGAAGCTATGTAATATCTGAAGCACATAACTCTGAATTCGGTCTAAATAACTTAGAAAGCACGACAAAATTCCATCACAGAATCAACCCAGGCAAAAAAATAGAAAAAGAGGCAACTTGGCAGACTATCATGCTCTCATTATTGAGCTAACTGCTTGTTGAATCAAATATGCTAGAATATACATCAAACGCCCAGGAAAAACATGTTTTCTAGTTGAATAAGTGACTGGCAGCTTATCTGTGAGTCATGCAGGTACTCGGGCTATTCAAAAGCAGCATCTTGCCAGGTACAGAGAAAAAGTTCACCATATATTTTTACTTTCATAGCATTTCAATCTTGGAAATTAACATCTGAACAGGAATGCACATATATACTCCTGATCACATCTACTTAGCAAAACATATGCGGCATTTTGTGTTCACTTCATGATAATTAAAAAAGGGAAAGAATTACAAAAATATCAACAAATCACTAATGCGGGCATTCTCTAACTAAAGTTGAGTGATCGAAATTGAACAAGAAGCATTAAGTTTTCATACCTTATTACTACTTTCTCATCTGGAATCTCACTAACCAGGCTTTCTTCATCAAGAGTCTCGGGCTGAACATTGCTTGAAGAATCAGCCACAGGCAAGGAGTATATCAAGGATGAGAGAAAGGGATCGGGTGCTGCATTTGATGAAGGAGCCGCATATGAAGAACCCCCAATAAGATCTTGCAGATTCCCTTCCCTAAGCTCCTTTCTCAACAAAGAAAGGGTAGAGTGGGACCCAGATGAACCTCTCCGGAACCTCCTCCTCCGCTGAATGTAAATTTCGGTTAAGAATTTCCACAAGCTTAATAACCTCTAAAGGTAGTATCATACGTAAGATAAGCAATTTAAACCTCAGCTTCCAAAATGTTTCATCTACTTTAAGGCATTATTATAATGAAAATCGACAGTAATGCTGAACAGTATTTGATGTTCAAGCTAAATTGCAACGATCCATCCAAAACAGTACGAAAGGATATCTTGAAGAAATTCCTGTGCTCCAAGGTTATATGGCTAACCAAGTCCATGCCAACTCTTTCCACACAAATGGGACATATCTGCAAAAAGTAACTAAACTCAAATAAGCATCACTACTCAACTAATCATTTAAAAAAATCTAAATAGATTATTAAACTACTACATAATGGATAATAAGGCTATACTATTTGCTTATTGCTTGTTATTTTCGATAGGAACAACATGTCAATAACCCAATAGCTCAAAATCTTGTTCTTTTGCGGATCTAATATTAAAGATGTCCATCCCACAATTACAATCCATTGCGTGATTCTATTCAACAAACTACAAATATTTTATTGTGAATATGGTAAGGTCTAAATACTGATTTCATTTTAAAATTTTAACAGGACAGCTTTCGCTTATGACTATGCATGATACATAAAAACTGAAAGCTTAGCCATTGTTTTAAATGTCCCTGAGATATTCGTGTATCCTCCGCAATGTCCTTTTTGAGCACCGAACAACACAACATGCACGCAAAAATAGTTTATACCATTTTTGGATGTTTGACCCGACATATGGCCCGACACATCTCCCAACTTGAAATTTTGAACATGAAATAAATGTTTTTATTATCATTCTTAATCTAAGTATCGTTTTAGTTATATTAATTAATAGCATATGCCATTAATGAATCCATCTAGGTATACACATACATTCTTTCTTAACAAAATTGTTTTTATAAACTTTTATGTTGTAATTATCAATCGATATGTGATCCATTAATTTATATCAAATTAGGTGAATGATGTAAAGGGTTTCAGTGCACGTAATATTTCTTAAGGTTACGATTGGGACACAAATTTCATCAAGAGTGACACCCGATATTCACTAAACATACTCGATACATCCCGGGGACCCCTCTTTTAACATGAAAATTTTCATACCGACATGAACCCAATAAACCTATGTCGCACAGATTCATTGTCAAGGAGATGTATCAGTATTGGATTCAATCCCTATTGGATACATTGAGAATACTTATGAAACTCTTTTTGAGGCATTATAAAATTTATATCATATTCTAGATGTATCAATGTTTAAGATACCAACAATCAATGCATTAAAACTAACAAATGATTTGTATTTCTAACTTTATATTTGCTAAAATGATATCTCTGGTATAATGTATATATAAATATAAACAAAAAACATCATCATATATAAATAAAATTGTATCCTGGATTTTCAAAAAGAAATCGCGAATTTGGAACCCGACTTGTATCATGTCTGTATCTGAATCCAGGCTATACATAGCAACAAACAATATTTAGAACTTGAAAAATCTTAATAGCTAAGATATATTAACATCTCAAGTAACATGCCTTAGTTTATAAGTTACGGGCATGTTTGTTTGCACGGAAGTAACATGGAAATACCGGAAGTAACCTTACTTCCGGTACTTTGGTTGTTTGTTTTGACAGAAGTAGAGCTTGGAAGTTACTTCATGGTGATAAGGTGGATCTTATGTGGTATGGTTACTTCCAAAATTTTCTTACCCTCGATGGAAAGTAACCATGGAGCACAAAGAACAAGAAAAAGAATTAATTATTTAATCCTTCTCTTTATTACTTCCAAAAGATAATAATATATTACAATTAAAAATGTAGTTTTTGTGTTTGTTTTCTTTATGAAAGAAACCTAGTAAGTTGCTTCATTTTCTACTTCCTTCCTCAAAAAACATACAAACAAACATTAGAATTAAGATTTAAGTCTATTTCCATGACAACTTTTTTGAAAGGTTCTTCAATATTACTTCCGGTACTTCCAGACAACCAAGCATGCCCTATATACACACGAGCGCTCTCAGAGATGCAATGTACTGAAATTAGTAGAGCATACAAAGTAAGGAACCATCAAATATCGACAAAAGGAAACAATTGCTTCATACTCTAGTTGTCTGAACCGCTGAAGAGTAACTTCACTAACTATATATGGAACTTTACACAAATACATGAACTAAAATCTGGCATGTAAAACTCTATCAAGTATAAAAAAAATGAAAGCTATATGAATTCTTTGAACACACCAAAAGGAAACAAACGAAAAAGATTGGAGGAAATAGAAGTACAAATTAAAAACTTATTCTCAAGAACGAAGTTCCTCTGGAATCCAGATTAATCCTCAAAATACCAACGTTTTCGCTCAGAAAAATAATTAGCGATCTCAATCAGCCAAACATCAAAAATTCAATCCCTAATTTAACAAAGCTCAACACCTTTTAGATTATTCGTTCCAATTTGAGATTCTTACCCCATTCTTGGCTTCAAGTGGATGCTCATCGTCAATATGGCAGCAAAGCCCAACGATATCGAAATCTTCGGAACAAAACGGGCAAGGGAACTCCGGTGGAGGCTGTTCATTTTCATCGACCTCTTCAAACCCTAGATACATCTCTGACAGCCAACAAAAATCATCAGAAACCACGCAAAACCCTATCTTTTTAGGAATTAGGGTTTCTCCAGGGCTCACCGTATCGCGATTGAACAGCAGGCTGGTGCCGCTTCGAAGCGACGGAGATTCGAGTCCATGAAGCCGAATCCATCAATTTAATTCCTTCGAAAATCGATTGAAATTCGATCGCAAAACCCTGATTTTTACAGAAAATAAATAGATTTTGGGGAAAGGAAAAATATTACAGGAAACGAGTGCGGATTTTCTGAGCTAAGAGAGCCGCTTGCATGGGTTTCGAAATAGCCCACGCGTTTCCGACAAATAACGGATATGCCCTTAGACAGCCACGTATACACGTATCTGTTTTCTAACGGAGGTAATGCTGTTTGCTGTTATTACGAAACAGACGAATTTTTGAAGGGCATGCTTCACACTTGGATCGCGGATGCGGAGACAAATTCTGTTGGGATCAGCTGTTTGGCCCAAACAGCAAACAGCATTTGTGCTTACATGTTGTTTGAAATAATGCTATTTTCCATTTTCTCGTTCCCATGACACTAAAGTTTTCCCCATTCAAGATCATGTTATCAAATTGTTAATGAGAAAAATTACCACCACGAGCCGAGGCGAACAAAATTATTCAAAATAATATCTGCACCGGTGCCATGATCATCTTTTCTCTGTTTGTGTATTGCATTCAGAACATTGAATATATCTCACATTTAACCCGTGTTAGACGCACCTTTAAATCCAGCGATGATGCACTTGGGTGCTAACAATAGTTTCTAGGTAAATAACATATCTTCAAAACCATAATAAGCATCAATTATGTATAGTCGTGGACATACGACCGCATGCATAATTCGCTGCCGCCGCCATAGTGAAAATAAGGAGACAGCAAGGGTGGCTATCTGTGGTTTTAATTGGATGGGACCTATCAGAGGCCAGGTTCATCGTCGATACCAAATTTTCGGCCATGATCCAAATAACAAACTTAAAATAATGCTTGCAATTTATGTATTGTTTTTAACATCAACATGGAAGGATAGATGAACTCTCGATATCATTTTAAAAAAATATGCGTTGTTATATCATTCTTAAAAAAAAAATGGTATGTATCAAAGCCTCCACTTCAAACATGATTGGTGTTTGTCTATTATACTTGTCAAACATTAGGTGGCAAATATATAAACAAGTTGCTTGATCATAGCTTTTAATTGATTAAAAAGTTGCCTAGACTTTAACTCTCTTTTTCTTAAATCAACTTAATCTTAACTTTATTGCCTAAAAAGCTTTTAGCTCTTATTCTTATGTAAACTTAATCTTAACTTTATTTTTTTCCTTTTTAATGGAATACCCATTTGCGTGTGCTTGAGGGCTGACCTTTTTCTTTTTCTTTTTCTTTTTTTTTGTATGTTGAGCACTGAACAACTTTATTTAGCTCGAATTTTGAAGACAATCTTATATTATAATTTATATCCTATATAGGCTTGCTACACAACAAGAAAAAATATCATGCCTATCACATCAAAAATTCATACTTAGATTTTGAATGAGATGAATTTTTGCAATGTAAAGTTGAAAGGATAGTCTTTTGTTATTAAAATTAAGCAGGAAAAAAAAACCTTAGAGGGATGTTGATATTAATTGAATTGAATAGAATAGAATAACATACAATTCAACTTGAGGATTCATAATATAACTAATTAAGATAAAGCCTTGGTTTTAGAAATTTTCGTATTAAGTACGGTCATATAATATATGTGAGCTTAGTCTTTCTGTAAGGTAAAAGAGATATAGAGCAATACTTTTCCTACTAGCATGGTATGAAAAAGATATATACCCTACAAAGTTTGCTATTGAAGTCATAAATAAAGCAGGACATTTTAGAGATATTCACTATCATTATTTTTCAGTTAACTACCTTAAAACTTTACATGCTCATTTCCCAGAAATCTCCTAGCTAGCTAGATGGCCACTTGCCATTACAACGGGCCGAGCTACTTGAAAAATTACACAGCGTTGACACTAAAAAACAATCATTTTCCTCGAGATTAAATACGGCATCCATGCTCATTTTGATGACAACGGGTCCTTTACTTTTTGATGCTACATACTCAATTAACTAATCTATGAAATTTAAAAGATCTTGCATTGCGAAGAATATATGTATATATGCCGCAAATTATGAAGTACGGAAATAGAAAAAGTCAATTATGGCTGGGATGTCGAGTCCCAAAAAGCCGCAAACCATTGAAAGAGTGCCGCCCTCTAATCATAACCGTCTTCGAATTCAAACATTGAAACCTTACGTATTAAAGAGATATGTACCCCTATAAGAGAAAAAAGAAAGGCACCTGCAAATTGGAAGCACAAGGTAAAAATGTGCGAGATTTTTGAAAAAGCAATTTAAATTAACAGCTAGACCACATAATGAAACATCATTGTTATAATTTGAAAATCAATATTGAGGATTTAAACACCAAAATATAAAAACGGGACTTTCTTAATACAATTAAATAGCAAATTAACTAAAGCTGTGAGAATCCAAAAGCAAAACCAAGGTTTTGAAAAAGTTAGATCTTGGGTTTATTTTAATTTTTTCCAAGATCCAGCACTCTTTTTATTTTATTCAAAACTTAAACTATATTATCAAATAGTTCTTAATACGAGTAAAATTGCTATTTTCGCTTAAATTTAAAAGAAATCACGACTTTAAAAACCATGTTGCTGCCTCGAGCAAATTTTTCTTGAAACATAACAAAGCATATCTAAATTCTAATGCAATGCCAATTTTGCATGTAGGGATACAAATGCAATTTGCATATATTCGAATTGGAATATTTGCTTTTATTTATATTCCTAACAGTAATTTAAGGTAGGGATGGCATTTCTCGTTTGTGTGTTTGTGGATTATGTATTTGCATTGTTCCATTAATTATTACTTTATTAATGAAGCTCAGATGGAAACACCGTTAAATTCGAAAAAGAAAAACAATAATTTAAAGGACGGCCCTATAAAAATGTAAGCCTAAATGGACGGTTTTCACTGCAAATATAAAATTCTCTAACAAAATTAACCATTTTGTTTATATTGCTCAAATTATTAGCAAGAAAGCGGAGAGAAAATATATCGCTTAGAGATAAAATTGTTGTTATGAAAGTAGCTCGTTTCACTTCTTTCCGGAAGGATTTAATAAAAATGCAATTTTTCGGTTAAAAAATATTATTGTTTCTAATATTTCAAACATTTCTTGCGTGTCAAATTTCCAAATCCGACCTGTATTTCAAATTATTGCAAGTCTCTCTATTTATAATTTTATTAGCCAGAAATTAAACCATGATTAAGAAAAGTTAGATATTAACTAACACAAAATGTTATCAAACTTTCATCAAAAGTTTTTTTTTTTGATTTTGTGACCACGGCGTGTTTTAAATATTCTAAAAGTCAAAAGAAGAAAAATATACTTACGCTATGCTCGAACCGAACCGCTCCCGCTTTCTTCATATATATCCTTGAATGGAGGCTTCCTTATTCGAGCGTCTTCAATATTTTTTTGGAAGCTAGCTTTGTTAATGAGGATCATAAAATTAACGAATGATTTCTCATAAGAACAATTCTAACCCAAGTCTTTTAAATGTCTAACATTCATCGCCAAGTTATGAATCTAGAAATCACAGTATTTTGTCAAGATATCAATGAATTATATAGATTCAATGTTATGAAATCTCGCACATAAAAAGCCTATCATGAGAGCAAACACACGATTCATGAATAATATCTCATTACATTAATGAATAATATATAAAGGTAGAACAAAGGCCATATACTTAATTATTATTCAATTGTAACTTTTAGATGCATGATTAAATCCCAACAATTAAAATACTTGATATGTATCCTCAATTCTATTTCAGTAAATAATCATAAAAATGTACATTGCACTGGTAAACTATATGTTCATATTTTTCATAAAATATATTTAATAATATACAGTGCATCCTCCCTCATCTCAAATAAAATAATAATTTAAGTAGCTCACAACCTGCATGTTCTTCCTCATTCATGCAATGGCAGAAAAACTAAAACCATACATACAATAGTAAAAACACAAATGGCTACGGACGCCACTGTAGCCTAATGGTAATACCTTTTTGCAGTTGAGCAAGACGTGATTTAGAATTTGCATTCTGCGAGCCGAGAGAATATATATTTGCTCAGGCAAGAGGAATTGTTGTTCTAAAAGTAACACATTTCATTTTTTTACCAGAATGATTTAATTAAAAAAAACTGCAATTATCCATATTAAATATATATCATTTCTACTATTTTTACCAATTTGATTGTCGAGAATAATTTTGAAATCCAACTCGTATTTTAAATATTGGTCAATATTCTCATTTTATGTTCATAATTCTATCAGCTATAAATTCAACTCTGATTAAGAAAAGATAAATATTAACCGATAACAATATGTTATGAAGCTTTCGTTGAGGTCTGCTCATGGCAAGCCAATTAAATGGGAAATAACTTAAGCTGTGATCACCACCATAAAATTACATTTTAAATATTTTAAAAGCAAAAAAGGCGAAAGAAAGGGAAAAAATATCCGCGCTAGGTGTTGAAACCGCCTCGTCCCTTCCTGACATCCTCGGATGGAATGGAGTTTCTGTGACGCTGCTTCCATTCAAGTATATAAACCGACTTACTTTTTTGAGGCTACAATATTTTTGTAGAAGCTATTCTGTTCATGGACTTGCCTTGTGAGTGGAAAACGTTGCCTCGTCATGAGCACCATCAACATCATCTTCTTCTTCTTCTTCTTCTTCTTCTTCCCCTTCCTCTCGCCGTCGCCGCCTCCACCCTCTGCACTCCCCAACCCCCACCCTCTACCCCGATATCATCATCATCATCAACATCACCATCAACGTCTTCTTCTTCTTCCTTTCTCATCACCGGCGCTGCCTCCACCCACTGCCCTCCCCCTCCCCTCCAACCCCCATCTTCTGCCCCCACATCATCATCATCACCATTAGCATCTTCATCTTCTTCTTCTTCTCAATCTCCTCACCGGTGCCGCCCCCACTTCGACCTTCCCTCCTCCTGCTGGCACCGTCCTCGCCTCCTTCTGACGGCGCCGCCCCTCACTCCGGCTTTCCTCCTCTCGACGGCTCCTCCTCCGGCTCCCCAAAAAAGAATTAATTAATTAACTAATTAATAATTAATAATTATTAAAATTGTCTAAAATATAATTTATAATTAATTTATTATATTATGAAAGGGCAAATTGGTCATTTGATATGAACAATAACGCTGAGCAACCTTGTTCGTCTTGATAGTTTCAAAGATAATAGGTGTTTTTTGATCTTGATCCCAGATTGTTGAGAGTTTTCAGTAAACAAGCCTTACTAAAACATGCAATCTCTTAGTCAACCCTTATCGGCTCCTTACATGTATTAGTAAAGCCCAATCATCCTTGTAGTAAAATAATTTCGGAAATGTGAATGCTCTTTAAGAAAGGTTTGACCTTTTTGGTAAATAAATTGTGAAAAATTGTTCAAGACCACTGGGACCGAAAGACGGTAGGCTTTGGTCCTTTGTAATTAAATAGTCAGACAAAAGTCCATAATACATACTACCATTGTTTTAGGTCCCTAGCTTTTTTTTAAGCCTTTGGCTGGTTTATTAAATATCCATAATGTCCTTCTATGTCTCTTATGTGCATGTCAGGTCAACAGATCAAATGATCAAATTACAATTTTCAAACCATTATCTATAGCTGTTACATACTACACATACCATCTGTAGGGTTATGTGTAGCAATTAACAGAGAAGTGCATTATAAGTATTTAATAAACTTATAGAAAGTTAGGAACAGAAAACATGAAAAGAAGTATATATTAAGGAATTTTTTAAAAAATGTAAATCCCAGGGATCTAAGCATATACCCAGGAATCTGGAAACATTTTTTCTTCGTAGATTTCTTTATACTATTATACATAGACTAATAATTAGTCAACAATCATGGAGGAAGCACAAATACAGTTCCCGGAGATGGAGATCGTGGACGGCATTATGGGCTGGGACATGTTCGTGACTTTCACATCATCATCTAGAGTATATACGTCTTTTTCTGGTTAGCTGTCTGGTTTCTTTTTTGGCATGGGATTTGTTGCCCTATTTTGATTTTGGCATGTATGAGACCTGATCTCCGGACTGTATTTTGGTTTCGCCTATGTACTCTTACGGTTTATTTTGTAGTTTCGTTAAAATATTTTTAATGAAACGTGGAGCCTTCCGAGCTTTTATTATCCGCAAAAAAAAAAGCAATCAGAGAGGGAAAAATAAAGTTCAGGATCAACGAAGCCTCATCCTGTTAATCAATGGTCTTCTTTCTTTCCATGTTATAATTTGCCACATGTTCGTTAATTATACAAGATATGAGAACGCTTAAAAGGGCGGGACACCACACCTTTCGAAACCAACAAGTTTTCTTTTATAACATTATTATTATTATTATTATTATTTATTATTATACTGCTACAACTATTTTCCGTCTTCATCTACTTGTATCTTCTCAAACAGTATCTCCTCATAAATTCTATGCTATCATATAGTTATTTATCATCCAACCTCCGATTTTGCAACCCAAGAATGTGTGAGCACATAGTCCAAAATCAAATAAAATAATATTAACTTAAAACTTTATGTTTTGTATGTTTTGCAATTTAAATTTTTTTTTTTTGCTGCAGCCGTAGAGTTTGTGAAAGCGGGGCTGGGCTTTTTCCATATAATTGGTCGAAAAATCCTTCATGTTATTCCCAATTGGGGGGTTTCGAACCCAAGAACTTCCACCAAGTGAGTGGGTGTCGTTGCCGCTCGAGTATTTATGAATTTCATATGTAAAATATATAAATGATTAACTTTAAATACTTTGGCATCCCCCCACCCCAGTTTGTCAATATTTCACTCATTCCGCCATGCAAAAATCGCGAAATTATTAAAAATCTCTAAAATTTCTTTTATTTTCGTTTTTCAATATTTTTCTTGTTATATACATATGATGATCACGAAATTTACAAAAACCTCAAAGGCGTTTTCGTCAAATTTTCAACATTTTGCATGCAATAGCACATGAATAGGTAGAGGATTTGAAAATTTCAATTTTTTTTTGGGTTTTCCAATATTTTGTTCGCTGTCACAAAAAAGAAATTAATTTTTTTTTGTTTAATTCAGTTTTCAATATTCTCTATGATATATAGCACATGAAAATCGTAAAATTTTCATATTTTTATTTTCTTCGATTTTTTTAAATATTTTACATCCTACAACACATAACAACAAAATTAGCAAAAATCCAAAAAAAAAAAATCTCTTCAAATTTAAAATATCTTGCATGCTACCATTAGAAAATTAAGTAATTTTTAAAAATTTGAAATTGTTCTGTTTACTTCGATTTTTTAATATTTTGCTCGCTATAACATATAGAAATTATGAAATTTTCAAAATTTTCTATGCTCTTCATTACCTCAATATTTTAAATGAAAATCGCGAATTTTGTAAAAATCTAAAAAAATCCATTTTCTTCAAGTTTTCAATATTTTACAAGCACGGAAAAACTGTGAAATTAACAAAAAACTTTATGTTTTCTATTCTATTCGGGTATTTTATTTTGCTTGTTATACGCTATACAAAGGTAGTGAATTTTTCAAAAATATCAAAATTTACTGTTTAACTTATATTTTCCAATATTTTGCTTTTCTTATTGTAAATGAAAATAGTTCATTTTAAAAAATCGAAAATAAACCTTTTATTCAGTTTTACAATTTTTTGTATGCTTTATACCACACAAAAATTATGAAATTTTCACAAAACTCAAAGCTTTATGAGTCTTTGGTTTTTCTATTATTTTGCTTGGTATATAAAGCATGATTGATTGTAATATTTTCAAAAATCGATTTTTTTTTCTTTTTTCTTCGGTTTTCAACATTTTGCTTGCTATAACAAACTAGCTCGCAAAGAATTTAGAAATCTCAAATTTCTTTTTTCACTTTTTAAAAATATATTGCATGATATTTCACATGAAAATTGCAAAATTTTAAAAAATGTAAAAAGAAAATTTTGTTTTCTTTCTGTTTTTTTATTGTTTTGCATTATATATATATATATAGGGTAATGATCCAGTGAGACGTTTTCTTATGTGAGACGCATTCTATAACATCCTACTCTCATGTATTTCACCGATCCAACCCGTTCACCATGATCTGCATATCACGCATACCATACGTAACAATTTTCATAAGATTCCTATACTTCCAGCACGCACGATCGATAATATCATTTTTCGGATTACCGAGAAACATTCATTGTTCGTTCACTTGATCGCGTGTGCTAGAGGTGTAGAAATCTCATGAAAATTGGTACGTAGGGTATGCGTGATATGCAGATCACGATGAATGGTCTGGATCGGTGAAATACACAGGGAGTATGGGGTTATAGAGCGCGTCTCATTTGTCTCACATAAGAAAGCGTCTTACTGGATCATTATTGTTAGTTATATGTATGCCCTAAAGGCCATTACTGTACATGTGATGTATATTGTAGTGGATGCTTGGACATATCTAGGGAGGACTTTCTTGCTCGACATGATAGTATGCTATTTGGTTGCACTTTATCTTAACATGTACACTTATTGTCTCTCTATTACATGTTGATAAAGCCCTTAGAATGAGTACTTGACTATCAGGACTATGATGCAGATCATACTAGTGGGGCAGAGGTAGTCGGTAAGTACATCCTTCAAATGTTCCTAGTCGTGGGAGTATCAAGACAAGGCATCGATATTCCAGAGTAGACTAGCGTATGCGCTTCTCAACCAATATGATGGGCGATGGATGATCCCACATCCATTGGTGTTTGACATCAGAGAAGGTATACGAGTGCTCAGTGGAGACTAGGTATACTGGACGGACTCGCCGAGAACTCCTAGATGGTATTATACCTATCGTCAGATAACAGTTCTCTTGTGACACTAGTACATGTTAGTTTATCGAGCTGAGATCGTCATAGAGTCTTGTGTGATTCCCACCGTGCTTTGATTTCCACCATACCACGGTCAAGAGATCGTGCAAAAAGATAGTTTTTGGGTACAGTCCCGAGTCACATGGAAGCAATGAGCGATAGGAGGGGATTCGTCTCTCCCGGTATTGGGGGTTGATCTTGCGCTATGCTCAATTGGCCATAACAGGAAATCTCTGGCCAGGGTTGCTGAGATCTACTGGTAAGTGCTATCAGTAGTTTCTCGAACCGTTATGGACCTTGTATCGGCATGACTTATCAGGCTATTGGGGTCTGACGTTATACCACCCCCAGGCTGTAATATGCGACATATATGATGAAGAGACCGGACTGTACGGTAGTGTTACTGATTGGATTCGCAGGAGTATGAGCATGCTTACTTGTTGATCTTCTGATCGCTCAATACCCGGATGGCCGTTACGTTTAGCAGACCGCTTGTGGCTTGTGAGTGTTTGATATGATCATCACCTACTGCCGGCGTATTGGCGAGTCTTTAGAGTCCTACACAGAGGTTTCCTGGTTCATGCGAAACGAAGTAGGAGCACATATGTGATATATGTGGGACCGAGATTAATGCACGTATGTGATACCGCATTCTATTATCTCGATATGTGATATCGGTCGGTTATATGTGATATAGCCGGGTTATCGGATCAAGTGTTGATTCGATAAGATGATGCATATGATATTAGTCGGTTGTATATGATATAGCCAGATTATTAAATTAAGTGTTGATTTGATAATTTAATATATTATTATATATTTTATATATTAATTTACATTAATTAATATTTGCTCACTTAAACATTTCTTTTTCTCACCTTTTGCTTTAGTATATATGTGATATATATTAATGTACATTTTATTGTGTCATGCTTGATACCATAAGCTACATGGGTGTATGAGACTTATACCATACTTATGATAATCCTAGGGTTTATATTTATCCAAGTAATTCACAAATTGATGGAATTATCCCATGACTAGAAGCTTGGAGAAGCTTCAAGTGTTCATTGACTTAGTCCACTAATTTGTTTTACTTAAGATATTTATTAATCTAACCATTATCCTTAACCATAATTTAGTCTCTACATGAGTTAGTGTCATGGTTGCTATTCTCACCTCATGAGTTTCATTTCTCATCTTCACTTCATCTTCTTCTTCCTCATGAGAAAGTTTGCTAGCTTTTCTCAAAGTGAGAAAATACTGTGAGAAAAATAAATCTAAAGTGAGCCCATTTCCTACTTCATCATCCTCTACTATATTAGCCATTTAGTTTAGGGCGTTTGTTTCACTAATCTACTATTAGTGAAAAGATAGCATAAGCTTGAGTCTTCTCGACGTAGATCATCTTCGGCCTCGAAAACTTCGAGCAAACTTGTTCATTTCTTCATGTGAACCCTTACTAGAGTTCGAGTGTTCACTACTTGGAGCGAAGGGACTACTACATGGAGCTTTAGAAGTGAAGGACCGGTCTACAAAATTTGTATTTCTCATTCACTTAGATGTAAAGTTGTTTACATTGATTGTTCGTTTAAGTCTCTAATTAAGATTCTAGGATTAGGGTTCTTTAGTACGGTAGATTTTTGAAATTGGTATGGACGATACCTCGCGAAACCTTGCTGTCGCCCTAGGGAACCCTACAGTGGTATCAGAGCCAAACTAGAGAATTAGACGATATTTGTAGAATTACGAAACCGAAACAACTCCGAAACACCCGATATACAATCCTAGTTTCTGTCGAATTTTAAACGGCCTCTAAAAATTTTTTTAGCAACTGCAGAATGTTGTATGTGATATAACATGAACAACATAGAAATTTGAAGCAATTTAGACTGAAAGTGGCCGGCCGCATAGGCTTTATTTGCTTATACGTTTTCTTTGATTATTTTCAATGTTTTATTTGCTTATACGTTTGAAAAACTTTCGGGTATCAAGGAGATAAAAAGTTATGCGAAGTAAAAAGAAAAAGAAAAAGTCGCCAACTGAAGATAAAAACCTAATAGAAACAAAAAAATTCGGTACGAGCGACTAAGACTCCAGATGACTGAGAACCCTTGTCCTCGGCAACACATGAAAATCACGAACTCTTAAATAATCCCAACTTTTTTATTTTCCTCAAATTTCAAATATTTCACACAGAGCATACGAAAATCGCGGAAATTTTGAAAATCTCAAATTTTTATGTTTTTCTTTGATTTTCAATATTTTACTTGTTGGCATACGAAAATTGCAAAATTTTTAAAATTCTCCGTATTTTACTGTTATCTTTGATTTTTCAATAATATTTGTTTTTTATAGCAATAAAAAATCGCAAAATTTTAAAATATCTCAATATTTTCTGGTTTTTTTTTTTCTGTTTTCTATATCTTACATACTATAATATAAGAAAATTGGATTTTAAAAGATCTTACTTTTTTTGCTTTCTTACGTATTTTAAATATCATGCCATAAGAAAATTCCCAAATTTTTAAAAAATCTTAAATTTTGTGTTTTGTTTCAAAATTTTAATATTTTTGACATGCCATACAACATGAATTTAGCAATTATTTCCAAATTGCAAAATTTTTCTTTATTTTTTTACAATGCCAAAACTAAAATCGCGCAACCTTTTAACTCTTAAAACTACCTTTTTTCGATTTCTTAATATTTTGCATACTATAACATTCAAAAATCATAATTTTTTCCCAATATTTTGCTAGTAGCAGCTAAATAATAAGAGAAAAATAGAAAGAGGTTTTTAAAATAGGACCTACTGGAACTCTTACACCATATAACTCTAGTTATTTATGAGATAAAAGAGTGATAAACATTAAGCCAATAATTTTTTTTCCATGACCAACTATAGTAAGAGAATTAAATAAGGACCAGATAAAACATCTTCGGTTTTTCCAATATTTTATTTACTTATAAGTTTGGAGAACTTCTGGGTACCAGGAAGACAAAAAGTTTTCTGGGCACCGGAAGACAAAAAGTTGTGTGAAGTAAGAAAAGTCGCTGATTGTTGTTAAAAACCAGACATAAACAAAGAAATTCGGTCCAAGCGACCGAGACTCCGGATGTTTGAGAAATCTTGGCAACAGACAAAAAATATGAAATTTTAAATAATCTCAATTCTTTCTATAGCATACGAAAATCATGAAAATTTCACAAATCTTAAAATCTTCTGTTTTCTCTGGTTTTCAATATTTTGCTTGTATAGCATATGAAAATTACAAAATCTTCAAAAATCCCAGGATTTTTCTGTTATTTTTTATTATTTAATAATATTTGTTTACTATATCAAACGAATACCACAAAATTTTAAAAAGTTTTAATATTTTCTATTTTTTTTTTTATTTTTTATGTTACACACTATAACTCAAAAAATCTTATTTTTTAAAATCTTAATTTTTTCTTCTGTTAGTTTAAAAATCATGCCATACAAAAATAGATATTTTTAAAAAAAATATTAAATTTTTTGTTTTCTTTAAAATTTTAATTTTATACACGCTATATCATATGAAAATGAGGTTAATGGAGGAAAGGTGCCATATGAGAGAATTTTCTTTTATGGCGTCGGAAAAATACATGCTCCATGATTTTTTCGACGGCCGGCATACATCACTTCCATATTTATCATCTAAAATGTGGATACACCAAATTTCATGTGATTATACCATTTTTTTACCGTTGATTTAGTTGGTGCAAATTAATGGTTTACCGACAATAGAACATTTTACATTTCCAATTTAACGATGAAAAAGTGGTGGAATCACATGAAATTTGGTGTATGTACATCTTAGATGATAGCGATGATGATGATAGGTGCCGATCGTCGAAAAATATGGCGGAGGTTGTATTTTTTCAACGTCATAGGAGAAAATTCCCTCTTATGAGTATTAGTTCGTTCTCTCCTTCTTGATCATATTGTAATGGGATGAGAAATCTATTTCTTCGCCTTTCGTCAAGAAATCAGAATCCGCTTGGAGAATCGAAGAATATATGAAATTCCAATGACCCTTGGATATGATTCGATCAAGTCTTGAATAGTCAAAAATTTCCGTATTTTTTTTACCAGAAGGATCCAACAATTTATGTCTTACTCGATCATTAGCGGTTGAGAGGTCAGAGATATATTTTTCGTCGACAGAAAAAGAATGAACATTCATTTGATCTACCTTCTACCTCCACGCGGCATTGCTCCGTCAGGCTTTCGTCCATTGCGGAAAATTCCCCACTGCTGCCTCCTGTAGGAGTTTGGGCCGTGTCTCAGTCCCAGTGTGGCCGATCATCCTCTCGGACCAGCTACTGATCATCGCCTTGGTAAGCTATTGCCCCACCAACTAGCTAATCAGACGCGAGCCCATCCTCGGACGGATTCCTCCTTTTGCTCCTCAGCCTACGGGGTATTATCAACCATTTCCAGTTGTTGTTTCCCTCCCAAGGGCAGGTTCTTACGCGTTACTCACCCATCCACCACTGAAAACACCACTTCCTTCATTATTCTCTATGAAAATAGCAAGTATTTCAAAAAAGCAAAAATATTCGTTGTTTTTGATTTGTCTTTATTTTCTTACAATACCATACCAAAATCAAAATCGTGAACTTTTTAACTCTCAAAAATACTTTTTCCGATTTCTTAATATTTTGTTTACTATAACACTAAAAAAACATAAAATTTTTCAATGTTTTGCAAGTTAAAGCTAAATAATAAGAGAAAAAATAGAAAAAGATTTTTAAAAAGGGTACGACGAGAATTCCTACGCTATTTAAGCATGGTTATATGGGATAAAAGAGCCTTGAACATTGAATATGGAGCCAACAAAAAATGTTTCACCTCCAACGTATTAAGAGAATTAAATAAGGGCTAAATAACAAAATTTTCGCTAAAGTACACGCTAGATAAAGGAATATTCTCTCCTACAGCTTTATATATATATATATATATATATATATATATATATATATATATATATATATATATATTTGACGAGACGAAGCCACCGGCCCCGCGTGCTCCTTTCGAAGCACTAAATGGGAGAGCCCGGAAGCAATCCTGGATCTCCCCCTGATGAGGCTCATAAACGAGTACTCCTCAGATCACGACACTGTTTCCCCCAATCAGAGCAAAGCTCTGTTTTGAATTTCAAAATTCAAAAATTGAAGGAACGCTTCAGATTCTGCGCACTGCACGCCACGTGTCAAACGCAGACGCGCTGGCACCAGGTGCACTGCGCCCTAGGCAGCGCACCCCCAATCAAAGCAAAACTCTGTTTTAAAATTCAAAATTTAAAAATTGAAGCAACGCTTCAGATCCAGCGCTCTGCGCGTGTCAAACGCGGATGCGCTAGCGCAGTTGCGCTGCGCTGCGTGCCACGTGTCGAACGTAGGTGCGCCAGCGCTGGAATTAAAAATTCCCCACCGTTAGATCAAAAGATCTACTAATAATAAATTATTAATTAATCAGAACTAAAATTCTGTTATGGAAAGATTTTTCAATCTTATTAAAACCAGAAAATTATCTTCTGCAAAGCAGAAGCCCTAGGATCAAAGATCCAACGGTGGGAAATATTCCCAAATCAATCAGAGAAAGATCTTTTAAAACTGAATGAACAAATCAATTGGCCTTATATAAAGGCCCCTAGACTTCAAGTCTAACATATACAAAAAAGAGAGAGAAAAACGCTCTGCAAACTTTGAGAAAAAGAAGAGCGAGCTCTTAGAAAAAAGAAGATCATTTCTTCATATTCAAGGTAAAGAACTATGTTCTTGAACAACAGAGATGAAACCATCCCGTAAAAAGAAGAGCCATCTTCTAAAAAGATCATAGATCTAAAAAAGACCAAGGTCTTTAATAAAAAAGAAAAAGATCAAAATATCTAATCATAAAAAAATAATAAAATAAGTATTTTACTTCATTCATAGATCTTTGATCTATAAAGGCATAAAGGCAGAGCCCTTTTATAAAAACAAGAACTTTTATTCTTAGATCTTGAGGCAAGGCCTCTTTTAAGAAGAACATAAATTTGTTTTTTGATCTTGAAAGTGCCTTGCACTCATGAATTGCGCTCTTGCGCTCATTGGACCGGCGCTCAGCGCCAAAACCTGCCACGTGTCAACCAAACACACAATCTGCGTTTTGCGCTTCTGAAACAGCGCATTGCGCTCATGGGCTGGCGCTCAGCGCCAAGCGCGCCACGTGTCACTCACTGGCGCGCCAACAGACTAGCGCAAAGCGCTCATAAATTAAAAGCGCAATGCGCTAATGAACTAGAGCTTAGCGCTAAGCGCGACACGTGTCCTCTTCATGTGCGCTACCTGACAGAAGCGCAATGCGCTCTTTAGCTGGCGCAAAGCGCCTGGCGCGCCACGTGGTGCATTGTCAGAACACAATCTGTTCTGATGAAGACAAAAGATGTCAGAATTTAATGCTTGGCATTATTAAAAGGGCCGAGCCCAAATAAAGGCTTAATAGCCATAACATAAATAAAATATTAAACATTTTAAATTGGACTTAGCCCAATTCAGGCCATAAGTCCTCAACTTATCTTGAATTGAGCACATCTGCTCTTTCAACCAACTCACCTTGGTTCAAGGGTACATCTCTTCACTCCTTTGATATTTGTCGTTGTAATTCCTCAACGTCTTCAAAGAGGTGACGGGTCCCGACAACCACACATTTCACGGACTGTGGGGTCCTTAAACTCATGGACTATGATGTCTTTAATCTCGACCATGATGTCTTAAAACTAACATTGGACTGTGGGGTCCTTAAACTTATGGACTATGATGTCCTTAACCTCGACCGTGATGTCTTAAAACTAACATTGGACTGTGGGGTCCTTAAACTCATGGACTATGATGTCCTTAACCTCGACCGTGATGTCTTTAAACTAACATTGGACTGTGGGGTCCTCAAACTCACGGACTATGATGTCCTTAATCTTGACCGTGATGTCTTTAAACTAACATTGGACCGAGATGTCCTTAAAACTAACGATGGACTGTAATGTCCTTAAACTAATCGACCGCAATGTCACTAAACTAAACAATAGAGTCCAATTGCTCTCTTGTTGGATCTAAACGATCCCGTTAAGTTGATCTTAGTCTAAAATTAGACTAACATATCCTTAACAACGTTTAAGTTGATCTTAGTCTCAAATGAGGCTAACGTATCCTTAAACCCAACCCCCAAACCTAAATCTAAGAAAGATACGGATTTGGACTAGTCCACGCCCTACGGGCGACAATATAAATTAGTCTCCGTATACAATTCACGGGCAACCAAATACAAAACAAACACCCACGACACGAAGTGACCATATGAAGAAAGAGAAAGTTGTTACCGCGATGCGGTAGCGTAATTAACTGCAGGGGCTTGCGCCTGCAGGGAAGAGCGTCCCCACAATCAAAAACCCCTCAAGCGAGGGGGAATCTGATGAAATCTGCTACATCGGTCGTATCCGTTTAAACCTTCGATACATGGTGCTATAAATCAACTTGGCATCTTCAGAGAGGTGGACGGATAGCACCAATTAGCATCTGCCTCGAATTTCAGGCCAGACGTTTATCGCGTCTTCGCCGCGTCTTTCGGAGGGGAACAGATTCTGGCGCGCCCGGTGGGACCTTTTCCTCTTTCCATTCCACACTTCGTGTGTCGTATTCGCAAACGAACCGCGGTTTGCTAATGGTTGCCTTTGGGTTTCAGGATACTAAGAGTTGGCGTTTTGCTTGGTGTAGAAAGCGAAGGATCTATAGCGTTCACCTGTGCGAAGTGTTCCAATGGCAATTGCAATTCACGTTCCGTCTCATCCGGAGGCATAGCTTATGGGCCCCAAGCAGTTTCTCTGTTCACGATGCCGGTGGACCAGGTGACTCAGGCCACCACCGCATTGTTTTTCAGGACTATGCTCCTACCAATGAGCTTCAGCACTCCTGTACCAACACCAGAAGCTCCCAAGAAGTCGGTCTTTGATCGACTTACAACTACTGCGGTCCCCCTCAACGGGTCGTCCAGCTCCAGCACTTCAGTCTTCGCCAGAGTGGGCCAAAGTTCTGGTGGGCCCATGATGAAGCCTACAGTCTCAGGAAAGGTTATTCCGAAGAGGATATCCATCCCTGCTCCTGAAGTCATCAAGGTGGCTTCTCCTGCCAAGGGGTCGGTCTTTACAAGACTGACTATTCCGGCTCCCACTTCAACTCCCATTCCTACTCAAATATCTGTCTTCGACAGATTGGATACCGCTACTCAAAAGACGTCCGTCTTCAAGAGACTGGCACCGGCGGCGCCTCACCTAAACAGGGGGAAAGACAAAGCCACCCCCATCGCCGAACCAACCCCAACAGCTTGACACGCTCGACGTCGCCACTGGCACCGAGTAAAGAAGGCTGGGGGCAACTCCCCTTCTGGGCTAACACCACCAGCTCCAACGGTGGAAGTTAATGCTGCTGTTCCAACCGGGAACAGTTTTGATCTGCTGAACAAGGTGCGTAGGAACTCACTACCGCCGTACTGAAAAGATCTCCTCCACTGGTGGAGACTGTCGCAGAAATAAAGCTGGAGCAGCCCCCTTAGAGGCTGTCTTCCAAAATTTACAAAATCTGGCGACAAGCCCGAGAGTCGGTGGTCGATCAAGACTATCCTCGCCGGTAAAAGAAGCTGAAGGTCCGACAGGAAGAAAACCGTCCTGTTAAGCCACAGAAGGCGACGACTACTTGGGTGCCCATTGCAACGGCCCCCTCAATATCAACTGCTCATAAGAGGAGACGGCCAGAGAAGATCCCCATGTCTGCGACAAATGTCAAGGGCGCTAAGCCTAAATGCCTCAAGTCTGGGGGCATGGTGGTGCATACCGTCTATATGGCATCCGGAAAAGAGGATAGCCGCATCTCCGCAGGTCATCGACCGCTTACGCGATCAGTGACTAAGGCTCAGGAGCAGCAACAGCAGAAGCTTCAGGAGATGTTGACTACAATGGTCGCACTCACGGGACCGAAAACAAGCCCGGAAA
Organism: Agapanthus africanus; assembly: GCA_030015575.1. NCBI lineage: Eukaryota > Viridiplantae > Streptophyta > Magnoliopsida > Asparagales > Amaryllidaceae > Agapanthus > Agapanthus africanus. The sequence continues at coordinate 749,011,456 of CM057341.1, read as the reverse complement.
CATCCTCGGAGCAGCGTCACGAACAAGAGACCGATGCTGAATTCCTTCGGAGAATGCTCGAAAAGAAGGACAAGGAGGTTGCGGAACAAGCGACTAATATAAAGCAAATGGCTCTTCTGTTCTAGGATATGGTGGGCATGATGATCCAGCCGGACCCTCCAGCCGAAGATCCTTCAATAATAATTGAAGATGATAGAGGAGAAACATCAATCCCTCTGCCAGCTCTTTCAACAGCCAAGGAAGGAACTATTTCCAAGGCCGCCTGGATGACCATATTGCTCAGCAAATACGAGATCACCAGGCAAATGAAGCGGTCGACCAAGTCGTCAAAACTGGGCGACCGTATCCAGGATGGTATGATCAAATAAAGTACCCGCCGGGCTACACGATCCCCAAATTCCATGTGTACAAGGGGACAGGCAATCCCCATCAACATGTCGCTCAGTTCAGGGCTCTTTGTGGCAACACCGGTGGAGATGATAAACTTTTGCTCTGCCAATTCATCGGCAGCCTGTCGGAAACGGCATTTAAATGGTACTCCGAACTTCCAAACAACTCCGTCAAAACTTTCGCAGAAATGGAGTTGTTGTTCACCCAACGATTCGCAAGTGCTAGTGAACGCACCCCAATAACGGCATTGATCAATGCCAGGGTGAAGCCGGGCGAGACGTGGGTTCAGTATGCAATCCGATGGCGGAATCCGTAGTCGAAGTGCGAACAGCGCATCGAAGAAGCACCAGCGGTGGGCATGTTCGTAGGCACCTTAGACCCTCATCCAACTATTTCACAGTTCATGATGTTCTTCAAACCGACCACGTTCCAGGTTTTAATCGACAAGCTAGCCCAGATGGACCAGATGGGCCATAGACCGTTGTTCACCGCCGGAAACCGGGAAGAGTGACTGTCTTGCCTGAATCTGGGGGCAGATGCTAATTGGTGCTATCCGTCCACTTCTCCGAATATGCCAAGTTGATTTATGGCACCATGCATCGAAAGTTTAAACGGATGCGACCGATGTAGTAGACTTCGTCAGATTCCCCCTCGTTTGAGAGGTTTTTGATTGTGGGGACGCTCTTCCCTGCAGGTGCAAGCCCCTGCAGTTAATTACGCTACCGCATCGCGGTTACAACTTTCTCCTTCTCCAGATGGTCACTTCGTGTCGTGGGTGTTTGTTTTGTGTTTGGTTACCCGTGGATTGTATACGGAGACTAAGTTATGTTGTCGCCCGTAGGGCGTGGACTAGTCCAAATCTGTATCTTTCTTAGATTTGGGTTTGGGGGTTTGGTTTTAAGGATACGTTAGCCTCATTTGAGACTAAGATCAACTTAAACGTTAGTTAATGATACGTTAGTCTAATTTTAGACCAAGATCAACTTAACGGGATCGTTTAGATCCAACAAAAGAGCATTTTGGGGGGGGGAGGCTCTGTTGTTTAGTTAGTGACACTGCGGTCGATAATTAGTTTAAGGACATTGCGGTCCGTTGGTAGTTTTAAGACATCGCGGTCAAGGTTAAGGACATCATAGTCCGTGAGTTTAAGGACTTCACAGTCCGATGCTAGTTTTAAGACATCACGGTCAAGGTTAAGGACATCATAGTCCGTGAGTTTAAGGACCTCACAGTCCGACGTTAGTTTTAAGACATCCCGGTCAAGGTTAAGGACATCATAGTCCGTGGATTTAAGGACTCCACAGTCCGATGTTAGTTTTAAGACATCATGGTCAAGGCTAAGGACATCATAGTCCGTGAGTTTAAGGACCTCACAGTCCGATATTAGTTTTAAGACATCACGGTCGAGGTTAAGGACATCATGGTCCATGAGTTTAAGGACCCCACAGTCCGTAAAATGTGTGGTTGTCGGGACCCGTCACCTCTTTGAAGACGTTGAGGAATTACAACGACAAATATCAAAGGAGTGAAGAGATGTACCCTTGAACCGGGTGTAAATTGATTGGAAGAGCAGTTGTGCTCAGTTCAACTTAAATTGAGGACTTATGGCCAGAATTGGGCTAAGTCCAGTTAAATTTTTTTAACATTTTTATTTATGTTCTGCCTGTTAGGCCTTTATTTGGGCTCTACCCTTTTAATAATGCCAAGCATTGGGCTCTGACATTGGGTGCAATTAAATGCATAGCATTTATCAGGAGCAAAATAGTATTTAGATAGTGCGCCACGTGGCGCGTCAGGCGCTTTGCGCCAATAAAAGAGCGCGTTGAGCTATCGCATGCGAAGGTGACACGTGTCACGCTCAGCGCTAAGCGCCGGTTTGTTAGCGTACTGTACTTTTAATTCATGAGCACGCTGCGCTGGTTCGTGGGTGCGCCAGTGAATGACACGTGGCGCGCTTGGCGCTGAGCGCCAACCCAAGAGTGCAGTGCTCTGTTTTTAGGAGCGCAAAGCGCAGATCGTGTCTGTGGTTGACACGTGGCAGGTTTTGGCGCTGTGCGCCGGTCCAATAAGCGCAAGGGCGCAGTTCAAGAGTGCAAAGCACTTTTCAATAGCGCAAAGCGCATTTTGATCAATTTTAAGATCAAAGAATAAGTTTTTTGTTCTTCAAAGGATGCCTTGCCTCAAGATCCAAGAACCAAAGTTCTTGTTCTTATCAAAAGGCTCTGCCTTTATAGATCAAGAGATCTGTGAATGAAGTAAAGTACTTCTTTTTTTTTAAGTATTGGATCTTTTAATCCTTTATGTTTAATCAAAGATCTTGGTCTTTTTTTTTTTATAGATCTAAGATCTTTTTCCAGAAGAGTATTCTTCTTTTTATGAGATGTTTTCATCTCTATTGTTCAAGAATTAATCGTTTTTACCTTTAAAGATGAAGAAATGATCTTCTTTCTTCAAAGGCTTGCCTTTCTTTCTTTTTTGAGTTCTTCTCAAAGTTTGCAGAGGGTTTTTTCTATATCTGAGACTTGAAGTCTTGGGGCCTTTATATAGGGCCAATTGATTTGTTAAATTAGTTGAAGAGATCTTTCTCTGATTGATTTGGGGATATTTCCCCACCGTTGGATCTTTGATCCTAGGGATTCTGTTTTACAGAAGGCAATCTTCTTGTTTTCAACAAGATTGGAAAGATCTTTCCAGAACAGAATTTTAATTCTGATTAATTAATAATTTATTATTATTATTAGATCTTTTGATCTAACGGTGGGGAATTCTTTTAATTCCAGCGCTGGCGCACTTGGCGCGAGCGCACCTGTGTTTGACACGTGGCGCGCAGCGCAGAGCGCAGCGCAACTGCGCTAGCGTGCCTGTGTTTGACACGTGGCGCGCGGAGCAGAGCGTAGCGCAACTGTGCTAGCACGTGGCGCGCAGTGCAGAGCGCAGCGTAACTGCGCTAGTGCACCTATGTTTGACACGTGGTGCGCAGCGCAGAGCGCTGGATCTGAAGCGTTGCTTCAACTTTTAAAATTTGAATTTTGAAATAAGGATTTGCTCTGATTGGGGTATGCTGTCTAGGACGCAGCGCTTCTGGCACTGGCGTGTCCGTTTTTGACACGTGGCGCGCAGCGCACGGGATCTGAAGCGTTGCTTCAAATTTTGAATTTTGAAACTCAAAACAGAGCTTTGCTCTGATTGGAGGAAACAAATGCCCCCCCACCGTTGCGTTCATGTGGCACACACGTGAGTGCAGCGGTGGCAACATCTGAGCCCTTGGATCAACTCAGAAGTTGAGGAGGCGGTTCGGCGCCTAAAAATAGGACCCTTGGTCCTCAGATGATTATCATCTTCTCCTCAAGAATTTTTTTACTTCAGAGCCTTGCTTTTCTTTCCAAGAACTTTCAAGAGTTAGAACTCTACTAAATTTAGGTAAAAATTAAATTAAATTAATTCTAATAACTTAGGGTTTTTACCCATTAACAGAGCCTTGCTCTCCATAGATCTTTTGATCTAAAGAAAACCCGTTTAGGGTTTCATAATCAGAGCCTTGCTCTCATGAACCCATAGATCTAAACAGATCTTTCCTTAGGGTTTCTTAGCCCATGAGTCAGAGCTCTGCTCTTTTGACAATATATAGATCTTTTGATCTTTTGATGAAGAACTCTTAAGAGTTTTTCATGGATCTTTAAGACCCCAGAATTTTAATTCTCAGGAATTAATTTTCATTAATCTTTGATGGATTTTCCATCATCATTACAGAGCTAGGCTCTTTAAGGAATTTTATTCCCTCGTGACCAGAGTTTGACAATTGTCACTCTGTTATAGAGCTTTGCTCTGAAAGGGAGATTTTCTCCTTCTCTCGAGGGATATCTCATTTAATGAGAATATTCTTTGAGGATTTCCTCATTTATTGACAGTCTCATCCAATGATGAGGCTGTCTTATTAATTGATGCATTATCATCTGGATTTTGTGGGTCCCTCTTTGATCCCCTCTCCACTGCATTGCTGTGTGGTACAAAATTTTAAAGTGTCGAGCGTTGGGATTTTTAAAATTAAATTATGAAACTGATAACTGAATTTCGTTTCTTTCTTGCAGGCGACATGTCTTCTGATCTCTCTTTTCCGTTTTTCCGCTCAGAGGGAGGATTCCCTGAAGCACCGGTAGACCGGGAGGTTCTTGCTCTTATTAAGGACTATGACCCGGAATACAAAAACCTTCACCTGTGGGGTAGGTGGTACGACCAAATTATCAAAGGTCGCCAAAGCTTCTCTTGTGCGACGCCATCGGATCCGATCTCATCGATCTCGTATGCAGATATACCCCCGGTGAACTATGCCGTGGAGGTCGTTAATTGGACTTCGGAGGATCTTCTTCAATCTTCGATCGCTGCCATACCCATGCAGCTGCCGGCAGCCTTGGATATTTTGGGGCGGCGCATATGCCAGGGCGAGTCACGCCCTTGGGGACAACCCTACAACATTGGGTTGACTCCTCGACATTCGGCCGGGTATTTGCAGTAGGCCAGGTACATTTTGTCAGCGAAGAAGGCGCATTTGTTGAAGATCAGTCTATACCCTGCGGTTTACGCCTCGCTGTTCGAGTATTCTGCTCCTCCGACATGGTGGATTAAGGCGTTCGTGGAGCAATGGAACATCCCCACCCATACCTTTCTTCTAATGGACAGGAAAGTTTCCATCTCTCTAGAAAAATTTGCTGAGATTTCCGGTTTGCCGGTGAGGGGGGAGCACTATGAGGAGCTACTTCCTCCGGACGAATACTTTTTGCCACCAAGCCGTTGGTGATGGACTTAATGCCAGAGAACGCTATTCAGCACCAGTTTACGAGTCTGATAAAGGTGCTGAATATGTATGAGAGTCTTTTCTTGGAATTGGGAGGCCGGGGTGTTAGTTTCGCAGACTTCATTGCCCGCTTTCTTCGACCGGAGATTCTATCGCAACGGGGCAAAAAATTTGCCAAGCTCGACGACCCCTTTGGCTTTGGCTTAGATCGTCGACCAGTACTAGAAGACGATCAAAAGGGCTTTTATCTCCCCGATGCCGCAGTCATCTCTTTGTCGGAAATCGCTGCTCCGGGCATCAACGAGGAGACTTTCTTTCTCGGGTTTCTGGGGCTATGCTTGTGCTGGTTCGCGCTCCCCATGCACCCTCGCTATATGAGGCCTTCCGTTTTCTACCCAGCACATCGAATGGTGGCTGGTATACAATTGGCCATCGGGATTGCCGGGTTGGCCCACCTGTACCATGGACTTAGCATGGCGGCGGACACAACTGAACCGGGGGTGCAAGCCGCCAATTTACCGATGCACTACTTTACTTCGTGGATGGAAATGCACGTGCTCGGGGTATTTGGTATTCATAAAAGACCCTCGTTTTACGAGAAGTACAGATTCCCGAGAATTATGCGGCTGATCGATGCTTCTATTGTGAATCCGCCTCCGCGGGAGGCTAGGGGGTTGCTTCTTCGTCCGCGCACGGTCGGAGCGGGTATATATTTTACCGACAAGGTCCTGACAATCGGCCCGGAAACCTCCAAGGCGGTGCTGGCGTTGCGCGATAATTTCAAGGACGGGGCCTCCGTGTTGAAAGCTCGGGAGATTCTACATCTATACTCCATCAGGCCGGGCTTCCTCGTATTCAGGCAAAATGAGGCGGCGCTTTTTATGAGATACAACCCCCATCGTTTTGCTCAGCAGCTAAGTTATAACCAGGGGGTCCCACTGGAGGCGTTTTTGGAAGAGCCTGCGGCCACCAGAGAGAGAATACGGAGCGCACTGCATCACTTTATGCGGTTAAACACGGGCTCCCACTTCTTCATTAGCGAGCCGGGTTGCATTCCAAGGGCCCTCAACGTATACGGGGCTTGGTATCAGCACGCGATGGGCGCTGTCATCAGGGAAGAGAAGCGGCTGCTGCTTGATCGCAAGGGTGCGCCCCCCGCCAGCGATCGCAACGTTCCCTTAAAGCGAAGGACCCCTGTCCCTCCTCCACTAAGAAGAGATGCTGGAGTTGAGCCTCCACGTGTGCTAAGCCCCACGCATGGATTACCCCGCGATCCTGTGGACGTGCCATCAGTGCCCCGTGCTCCCGTGGAGACGGTAAACGTGGTCCCGAATCCGGCGTGGGCTCGGATATCGGGACTCGCCGTCCCAAGGTGCCCACGAAGCGTAAGCTGATTTTGGGTGTGACCGGAGTTCGCGCGCAGAAGAGGAAGAAGAAGTCGATCCTCTCTGCTGATGTTGTATTTGGTCAGGAACCTCATGCTCCTTATAGCGAGGGCTTGAGTGGGTACGGGACCAATGACGGCCTATTCACGCTGCCAGACGACACTGATCTGGCGGCTGCCATCGCAGCTTCCGAGCAATTGGCAAGGCGCGACGAGTGGTTGGTTAAACTCGCGCAATCAGATAATCATTAGTTGTATTTTTTTTTGTTATTGCATCGTACCTCTATCGTTGTTTTTGACTAACGCTTTTTCTTCTTTAACAGGCATTTCTACCGAAGAAGCCCTCGCTGTTTCTCTCAAGACTTTCGAGGAGGAGGAATGACTTAGAGCATCCTTAGGCCTTGGTACATTTTGGTTCGCTATGTTTCTGCTTCCATTTCTTATGAGTAATCTGACCCTCTCTTTGTCTTATCGCAGGGACCACAAGACCTACCTCGCAAGCCGATGCGGAAATTCTCCCCGGGCCAACTACCGAAGTCCCGGCCTCTTCGGCATTGCCGCAAGAGGCCCTGCTTAAAAAACCGATGATGGAAGCCTTGCCGGCTCAGGAGGTGACCCTGAATGCGGACGACGACGCCTTGCTGAAGGAGGCTTCCAAAAGGTCTGTCGTGACGGCCCGGGAGGAAAGGAAGCGCTTGAGGCGCGCAGCAAGGGAGCGTAGCGCTGCTTTGGCTGTGGGAGCAGGTTAAGCGCCGTTACTCCCGCTGCTACTCCTTCAGAGGAGCTCCCGGTTGCCTTGTCTACTGCCCATAGACGAGCGGCATGTGCAGCTCGGGAAGCCAACGGTAAATCCATCTCAGGTAATGTGTTTTTGAGGTTTTGTTGTCAAAGTTTTAAACTATCAGTTCTTATATATCTTGTCCTTCAGGGCCGAGCCTTACTGAGGGAGTGGCGACGACCATTGAGCCTAAGGGGGCGGTGGAGGAGGTAGCTGCTGAACCCGAGGCGACGGTAGGCGATGTAGCCATAGTTGCCGGGCCCGAGATAGTGACTGACGAGACAGTCACGACTGCTATGCCCGAGATGGCTACCAATGCCGAACCCGAGGTGGCGGTGGGTGAGACGGCTGCAACGGCCGAGCCTGAGGCAGCAGTGGATGAAACGGCTGTTATGGACGAAACGGCTGTTAGAGACAAGCCTAAGGCAGCGATGGACGAGACGGCTGCGACCACTGAGCTCGAGGTGGTAGCGGGTGAGACGGCTGCTATGGCTGAGCCTGAGGCAACAGTGGACGAAACGGCTGCGACCACTGAGCCCAAGGTGGTAGCGGGCGAAACGAGTACGATCGTTGGGTACGAGATGGCCGCTCTTTCTCAAGAGTCGGGCACCGCTCCGATTATCGCTCTCCCTGCCTATGGTTCCTTGTCGTCTCCTAGCGTCGCTAGCGTGACGACGGCTCCTGTGGAGTCAGGGGATGAGGCAACGGGAGGTGGGACCACACCAATGGAGGAGGGGGACGCCACCGTTGCATCAAATGACGCCCTCGTCACGGCTCCGACCGGCGACTCATCAGGTAAATTTAGGGTCACCGCCCTTCTTTCTTTATTCTGCAATCCTTCCTGACAGGGTTCATCTTGTTTCTAACGCAGGTGCGGCTAGTGCTGATGCCGCGTTACCCGAGGGAGCGCCGTCAGTTACCGCTCTGACGGTGACCACTTCTCTTCCTTCTCTCGTACCGTCTCAGATGCTGGAAGGTATGGATTTGTGATCCACCGGTCTTATTTCTAGGCTGTATAATTTAAGTACTAACGTTGCATTATTGTGTCTTTGTAGGAGTCCTTTTTGACCACCTGTACCAAGGGTTGCACCCACACTTCTCCTTCTTGTCGAAGATTAGGCCACCTGCTGGTGTTGGTGAGTACTTTTTTTAAACGACGTCCTCTTCTTTGACGGGCAGTCACATTATTGCTAAATCTTCTTTATATTGTTTGTAGCCTTACGAATCAAAGGAGGGGACGAGGCTGTCGTTGCGCCACCAGTACTCCCAGCTCTGCCCTCTGCTGCAGCCGGTATATTGGACTCTACTTTTTGCGTGTTTTCTTTATTTCCCGAGACGATATCTGATTATGATCTATTTTGCAGCAATCACATCGACTTCAACCCCATTCGAGTCTCGTATTATATTGCCGGCCGGGCCCTTTTCCAGGCGTCCATCATCCAAAAGTGCTGTGACCAGTCTACGCATGCTGAGCGAGTATATCAAGGAGTTTGACGCAGAGACTCCCACATCTGCTGCGGATTTTGCCGCAGAGGTTAACCCTATGCTGGCGACGCTCATGAACTTTCATGGTGAGGGCGTCGTTGAGTCTTGGGTTAATCGCTGCCGGGAGATCGAGGCTTGTTTGCATGAGCTTGAGCTTAAGCGTCCGGCACCTGAGATTCTGGCTATGAGCACTCACCGGGCGGCATGGATTGAGCAGAGCGCTTCCTATTTCCGCCATCTTGAACAAGAAGTGGCTTTAAAGCGAAGGGAATGTAAAGAAACTTCAAGCGAGTCTGCTCGACTGCATGCTGAGGTCGACGCGAACGCTGCCCAGGTGAAAGTTATCTTCGAAGGCCTTCTGCAATGTATCTCCGATGGGTTAACATTGAAGCAGAAGCTCGATATCGTTGAGCGTGATGCACAAGATCGTGAAGCAGCTCAGCGAGCCGTCGAGGAACAACTCTCGTCTTACTTGCAGCAGCGAGCCCAGGTCGAAGCAGAGTTGGCCGCGACAGCCGATCAGGAAGAGGGGTTGAGGGAAGTGCGCGAGCGGCTGATTGGATTATTGAAAGCGCTTTCCTCTCAATAAAATTTTTTGTACCATTTGTAATTTTGAATAAAGTGTATTTGTTCTTTTATTCTTTCATATGATGTATTTTGTACCCAATCGAATTCATGAATAAAAGATACACGTTCTTCGTAATGTCTTGTGTCATTTCTCTGCCTTCTTCTTTCTTGCTGTGTTGTTTGCCATGTGACTTTAGCAAGTGTGGTATGTAGATAACGTATAGTTGTCAGCCTTAGGCTCTTTGTAGAGTGGCGATGGCTTAGAAAACAGGGTTAGGATCTGTCATCTAAGACTTTTCAACTTTATGAGTCGTGAGGGCCTCATAAAGAATTTTCTCCCTACCGGTCAAGATGATCCCGTAGGTGTAATTTTCTCCTTAAGAATCGTGAGGATTCCTAAGTGTGTTTTCTCTTGAAAGTCGTAAGGATCTCACAAGAGAATTTTCTTCCTTACGAGTCGTGAGGACCCGCAAGTGATGGGTGAATTTGTCCTTATCCGCATTTCACGGAGTTAGGGGTTTCTCTGGGTGCTTCCTACGGGTTCACTGATGTGTTTAACAGGACCAGGCTCCGCTCTGGACGTTTTCCAGGATACCGTAGTTTAAAGACATCGCGGTCGAGGTTAAGGACATCATAGTCCGCGAGTTTAAGGACCTCACAGTCTAATGTTAGTTTTAAGACATCGTGGTCGAGCTTAAGGACATCATAGTCCGTGGATTTAAGGACTCCACAGTTCGATATTAGTTTTAAGATATCACGGTCAAGGTTAAGAACATCATAGTCCGTGGATTTAAGGACTCCACAGTCCAATGTTAGTTTTAAGGCATCACGGTCGAGGTTAAGGACATCATAGTCCATGGGTTTAAGGACCCCACAGTCCATGAAATATGTGGTTGTCGGGGCCCGTCACCTCTTTGAAGACGTTGAGGAATTACAACGAAAAATATCAAAGGAGTGAAGTGATGTACCCTTGAACCAAGGTAAAATCATTTAAAAATCATTACGGTTGATTGTTAGTTTTAAGACCTCACGGTCGAGGTTAAGGACATCATAGTCCGTGGATTTAAGGACTCGACAGTTCGATATTAGTTTTAAGACATCACGGTCGAGGTTAAGGACATCATAGTCCATGGATTTAAGGACTCCACCGTCCGATATTTGCTCTGGATGCTTCCCACGGGTTCACTGCCGTGTTTGGCGAGGACCAGGCTCCGCTCTGGATGCTTCACACGGGTTCACTGCCGTGCTCTGCGAGGACCAGGATCCGCTCTGGACGTTTTCCACGGGGTCAGAAGTGACGTTATCCGCGTTCCACGTGACCAGGAATTTTGCTCTAGATGCTTCTCACGGGTTCACTATCGTGTTCGGCGAGGACTAGGCTCCGCTCTGGATGCTTCACACGGGTTCACTGCCGTGCTCTGCGAGGACCAGGATCCGCTCTGGACGTTTTCCACGGGGTCAGAAGTGACGTTATCCGCGTTCCACGTGACCAAGAATTTTTCTCTAGATGCTTCCCACGGGTTCACTGCCGTGTTCGGAGAGGACTAGGCTCCGCTCTGGATGCTTCACACGGGTTCACTGCCGTGCTCTGTGAGGACCAGGATCCGCTCTGGACGTTTTCCACGGGGTCAGAAGTGACGTTATCCGCGTTCCACGTGACCAGGAATTTTGCTTTAGATGCTTCCCACGGGTTCACTGCCGTGTTCGGCGAGGACTAGGCTCCGCTCTGGATGCTTCACACGGGTTCACTGCCGTGCTCTGCGAGGACCAGGATCCGCTCTGGACGTTTTCCACGGGGTCAGAAGTGACGTTATCCGCGTTCCACGTGACCAGGAATTTTGCTCTAGATGCTTCCCACGGGTTCACTGCCGTGTTCGGCGAGGACTAGGCTCCGCTCTGGATGCTTCACACGGGTTCACTGCCGTGCTCTGCGAGGACCAGGATCCGCTCTGGACGTTTTCCACGGGGTCAGAAGTGACGTTATCCGCGTTCCACGTGACCAGGAATTTTGCTCTAGATGCTTCCCACGGGTTCACTGCCGTGTTCGGCGAGGACTAGGCTCCGCTCTGGATGCTTCACACGAGTTCACTGCCGTGCTCTGCGAGGACCAGGATCCGCTCTGGACGTTTTCCTCGGGGTCAGAAGTGACGTTATCCGCGTTCCACGTGACCAGGAATTTTGCTCTAGATGCTTCCCACGGGTTCACTGCCGTGTTCGGCGAGGATTAGGCTTCGCTCTGGATGCTTCACACGGGTTCACTGCCGTGCTCTGCGAGGACCAGGATCCGCTCTGGACGTTTTCCACGGGGTCAGAAGTGACATAATCCGCGTTCCACGTAGCCAGGAAGGGTTGACTTTATCCGCATTTCACGGAGTCGGGGTTTGACTCTCGGTCATCTGTGCACCGCCGAGTCATGGAACTGGGGGTTGCCGTTGTTCCGCTTCTTCTTCTGATGAAACCTGGGGAGGAGGAGTGTGATTCCTTCTTTGTTTGCGCCCCTGGATTGTATACAGGGATTGATGTGATATCACCTGTAGGGAATAAATTTCATTATATATATATATTTTTATTATATTTCTTTCCGCGATGCTCTATCATTTCAGCTTTTTATATCGCAAAGGTCGCGATTGCCCCATCATTTCGGTTATTTTTCGCGGTACCCAATCATTTCGGCTATTTATTTTATTTTTACTCGCTGCTTTTTATTGCGAGTTGCCCAATCATTTCGGCTATTTTGCATGCATACTTTTTTTTACTTGCTGATTTTTATTTACAAGTTGTCCCATCATTTCGGCTATTTCTTATGCATGTGTGGCTTGCTGTCTTTTTGCTGCAAGCTTAGGATTAGACACCGATTTCGGCATCAGCACCGTTACAACTGGGATATTGTCAGGAGCGAATCATCATTTGCCTCTGTCGATATCGAACAAAGGTGGCTTAGCGAACAGGGTTAGGATCCTGTCGACTAAGGCTTTTAACTTCATGAGCTGTAAGGGTCTCACAAAGGTATTTCTCTCTGCGAGTCGTGAGGATCTCGTAGGCGCGTTTCCTCCTTAGGAGTCGTGAGGATTCCTAAGTGCATATTTTCTTGTAAGTCGTAAGGATCTTACAAGAGAGTTTTCTCCTTATAAGTCGAGAGGACTTACCAGGGCTGTTCACCGTGCGGACATATCCCAAGTCGCGGGTGGGACTCTGTTAGAGAAATGTTTATTCGCGCCCGTGAATTGTATACAAGGGTGTTGCACCGCTTATAGGGCGGTATCGGAGGTTGCGGGGGCTGCTTAAGAACAGGTTCAGGTCTCTGTAACTTAAGACTTTTGAATCTTATGAGCCGTGAGGGTCCCATAAGAGGATTCTCCTTACGAGTCGTGAGAATCTCGCAAGTGTAATTTCTCCTTAGGAATCGTGAGGATTCCTAAGTGTGTTGCTCCCTTTTGAGTCTTAAGGATCTCACGCAGGTGGTTGTTCCCGCCAAACATTTCTGCGCAGAAGAGTCCAAGATATCAAATGACAGCGATACGCTTAAGGAAATGGGAACCAGTATCTTCCGGGCTGTTTTTTGACAAACTCCCGAATGAGAAACAGATAAATTCTGATGGTATCGAAAGCGGCTCGAAAAACCCTTCGATTTGATATATTATGGGCCTCGTAATTCATTCGGGATCAAAAGTTATGAGGAATTACGTGTCCACACGTGATGAGCCTTTAAGAACCCGCTGGAGGAGTCAAATGATATAATAAAAACTCAGAAAAGACCCCAATGGGGAATCACGTGACCATCTGGTTGAGGATCTGCAAAGTGCACATCTCCCCATGAACTGAGAATTTAATTCTCATTGGGTTGAGATCCTGCCATGCAGATCTAAAACACAGAGAAGGAATTGAGTTTTGAGAATTTAATTCTCCCAAATTTTCAGGAATTTAATTCCTCCTAAAACATAACTAGGGTTTAACCCTAATCAAGAATTTAATTCTTTTACAGATCTGGGAATTTAATTCCTATAAAAAGAAATCAGGGTTTCATCCTAAATAAGAATTTAATTCTTTCACGATAGGAATTTAATTCCTCCAAAATCATAATTAGGGTTTAACTCTACAAAGAATTCAATTCTTAAAAGATCTCTGTTCATGAAAAGAACTAGGGTCGCGTGCTCCCACGTGACCCTTGAAAAGATCCCCTGCAAAGAACTTTGAGGCAATACCTCACGTGCTCCCACGTGACCCTCATTATATATGGAACAAAAGAAAAGGCAGAAACAATTCTGGGCGCTCTCACGTGTTACCACGTGACCCCTAATAAATGTTCTAATAAATCAGGGCATGATTATACATCACGTGCCCACACGTGATGGCTATGAAAATTAAGAGTGTTAAACACTTGTTTACAGAACAAAATAAAGTGGATCTGGCCCCACTTTTTGATACCATCACGTGCTCCCACGTGACTCCCAAAACGCAGAAAGAAAAAGCAAAGGAAATGAAAGCTTTGGGCGCTCTCACGTATTATCACGTGACCCCTCAGCAAATGCTTTAACAATTAGCGCACAGATCCCCATCACGTGCCAACACGTGATGCTCTAAAATAAAAATAAAAGTGTTTAACACTTGTTCGCAGATTTGAGGATAAACCAAAAGGAGATCTGGCTCCACATTTAGGGCGCCCTCACGTGTCACCACGTGACCCCTAATGAGCATTCTAACAGACCAGAGCGGGGGCCTCCATCACGTGCCCACACGTGATGGCCGCCATAATTAAAAGAGTTAAACACTGATCTGCAGAATAAAATAAAGGGAATCAGGGCGCTCTCACGTGTCCACACGTGACCCCTCTCTCCTTAGTGTTTAACACTAATCTGAAGACTTTGTTCCCAGTGTTTAACACTGATTTGCTTTAGTGTTAAACACTAATTTGAAATCTCTGATTACCAGTGTTTAACACTGATTTGCTTAGTGTTTAACACTAATTTGGAAACTCTGTTCCCTGTGTTTAACACTGATTATCTTTTAGTGTTTAACACTAACTTGCTAATCTTATTCCCAGTGTTCAACACTGTTGGTCTTTAGTGTTTAACAATAGCTTTAGCCCAATTGGCTAAGTTTCTAGAGGCAAAGCCTCTCCTTCAATGGACCAACAGAGGGCCAATATTTCAAACATAATTGGACTTAGCCCAAACTGGCCATAAGTCCTCAAATCATCTTGAACTGAGCACATCTGCTCTTTCAACCAACTCATTGGTTTAGGGTACATCTCTGAACTCCTCTGATATTTGTCGTTGTAATCCTTCAACGTCTTCAGAGAGGTGACGGGTCCCGACAACCACACATCAACACGGACTGTGGGGTCCTTAAACTCATGGACTTACGCGTCCTTAAACCAAGATACGGACTGCGGGGTCCTTAAACCCGCGGACTTATGCGTCCTTAAACTAACGGACCAATGCGTCCTTAAACACGCCCATATGGACTGTGGGGTCCTTAAACCCATGGACTTATGCGTCCTTAAACTACCAATGGACCACCATGTCCCTAAACTGGTATTGGACCACTATGTCCCTAAACTGGTATTGGACCACCATGTCCCTAAACTGGAATAATAGAGCCCCAAATGCTCTTTTGTCGGATCTAAACGATCCTGTTTAAGTTGATCTTAGCCTCAAATATGGCTAACGTATCCTTAAACCTTCAAACAGACTTTAGCCCCAAATTGGACTCTAGATCCCCCAATCAACTTTGGCTCAAGGGTACATCTCTGAACTCCTCTGACATTTGTCGTTGTAATCCTTCAACGTCGTCAGAGAGGTGATGGGTCCCGACGGCCATACATGTAATGGACCACTATGTCCCTAAACTGGAATAATAGAGCCCCCAAATGCTCTTTTATCGGATCTAAACGATCCCGTTAAGTTGATCTTAGTCTCAAATTGGACTAACGTATCCTTAACAAACGTTTAAGTTGATCTTAGCCTCAAATATGGCTAACGTATCCTTAAACCAAAACCCCAAACCCAAATCTAAGAAAATACGGATTTGGACTAATTCACGTCCTACGGGTGACGACATAAATCAGTCTCCGTATACAATCCACGGGCAACCACAAACAAAACAAACACCCACGACACGAAGTGACCAGCTAGAGAAGGAGAAAGTTGTTACCGCGATGCGATAGCGTAATTAACTGCAGGGGCTTGCGCCTGCAGGGAAGAGCGTCCCCACAATCAAAAACCCCTCAGACGAGGGGGAATCTGACGAAGTCTGCTACATCGGCCGCATCCGTCTAAACCTCCGATACACGGTGCCATAAATCAACTTGGCATTTTCGGAGAGGTGGACGGATAGCACCTATTAGCATCTGCCCCGAACCTCAGGCGAGACGTCCCGCGTCTCGGCCGCCGTTCGGAGGGGAACAGATTCTGGCACGCCCGGTGGGACCTCTTCCTCTTTCCACTCCACACTTCGTGTGTCGTGTTCGCGAACGAATCGCGGTTTGCTGTGGTTGCCTGTGGATTCGAGGTACTAAGATTTGGTGTCTTGCTCCGTGCAGAAAACAGAAGATCAATGGCTTCAAACTGCATTACCTGCAACTACAACTCTCGCTCCGTCCTTACTGGAGGAGTAACTTATGGGCCCCAAGCGGCCTCCATCTTCGCTATGCCGGTGGAACAGGTAACTCAGGCCACCACTGGATTATTCTTTGGGACCATGCTCCCACCGTTGAGCTTCAATGCCACAATGACGTTGCAAGAAGCCCCAAAGAAGTCGGTCTTTGATCGGCTTACCACTGCCGCGACCCCTCTCAACGGGTCGCCCGGCTTCAATACCTCAGTTTTCAACAGACTGGGCCAGAACGTCTGCAAACCCGCGATACCCGAAGCTGCCATCCCAAAGCGGATAACTATCCCGGCTCAAGCGGACGAAATCATTGGAAAGGCTCCTCCTTCCAAGAAGTCAGTTTTTACAAGGCTGGACATTCCGGTTGCTGCTTCAGGCGAGGTCCTCAAAGCTGCTTCCATTGCCCAGAGGTCTGTCTTTGACAGATTAGACATTGCTTCTCAACGGGTGTCAGTCTTCGACAGGCTAGCACCAATAACGGTCTCTCCTCAAAGCAGGGGGCACGACGAAGTCGCCCCTACGGCCGAAACAACTCCATCCGCACGACACGCTCGACGTCGTCACTGGCGCCGGGTAAGGAAGGCTGGGGGCAACTCCCCCTCTCGGATAACTCCGCCAGCTCCGATGGTGGAAATCAATGCCGCTGTTCCGACCAGGAATAGCTTTGAACCGCTAAGAAGGGTGCGCAGAAACTCTCCTACTGCAGTGCTGAAGAGAATTCCTTCACCTGTGAAGAATGCTACAGAGAAGAAGCCGGAGCAACCTCCTCAACGGTTATCCTCTGAAATTTACAAAGTTTGGCGACATGTCCAAGAGTCAGTGATCGATCAAGACTATCTCCGCCGACCGAAAAGGATGAAGGTTCAGCAGGAGAAGGACTACTCTGTCAAGCCACCAAAAGCGACAGCTAATTGGGTACCCACTACAACGGCCCCCTCAACTTCGACCGCTCGAGAAAGAAGGAGGTCGGAGAAGATCCCTGTGTCTTTGGCAAATCGCAAAGACACTGAAGCTAAACGCCCCAAGTCTGGGGGCATGGTGGTGCATACCGTTTATATGGCTTCCGGAAAGGAGGATAGCCGCGCTTCGACGGGTCACCGACCGCTCACTCGATCCGTGACCAAAGCCCAGGAGCAACAACAGAAGCTTCAGGAGATGCTGACTACAATGGCCGCACTCACCGGGCCAAAAGAAAGCCCCGAAGCATCCTCGGATCAACGCCAGGAACAGGAAACTGACGCTGAATTCCTTCGCAGGATACTGGAAAAGAAGGATAAAGAGACTGCGGAGCAAGCAGCCAATATAAAACGAATGGCCCTTCTGTTCCAGGACATGGTGGGTATGATGATCCAACAAGATCCTCCAGTGGAAGACCCTCCGATCATTACTGAAGACGATAGAGGAGAGACATCTAATCCGCCTCCGACTCTTTCAACAGCCAAAGATGAAACCATTTCCAAGGCTGCGCTGGATGACTATATAGCTCATCAAATACGAGCTCATCAGGCGAATGAAGCGGCCAGCCAAGTCGTCAAAACTGGGCGACCCTAACCGGGCTGGTATGACCAAATCAGTTACCCGCCGGGATATACGATCCCTAAGTTCCATGTATACAAGGGGACGGGAAATCCGCATCAGCACGTCGCTCAATTCACAGCCTTATGCGGCAACACTGGAGGCGACGACAAACTGTTGCTTCGCCAATTCGTCGGCAGCTTAGCAGAAACGGCCTTTGAATGGTACTCGGAGCTTCCCAACGACTCTGTCAAAACATTTGCAGAGATGGAGCTGCTGTTTACACAGAGATTTGCAAGTGCTAGCGAGCGCACCCCGATCACGGCATTGATCAACGCCAGAGTGATGCCAGGAGAGACGTGGGTGCAATATGCAATCCGGTGGCGGAACCTATGGTCGAGATGCGAACAACGCACAGAAGAAGCTCCTACGGTAGGTATGTTCGTGGGCACTCTTGATCCGCAAGCAACCATCTCGCAATTCATGATGTTCTTCAAACCGACCACGTTCCAGGCTTTAATTGATAAGCTAGCCCAGATGGATCAAATGGGTCCCAGATCATCTCCTCCAAAGCCGGACTCCCGAAGCGAAAAGGGGAAAGGTAAAGCGACCGTCGTCGCCAATACTCAACAACAGCCGAGCAACTCAAAGCCGGTTGTTCGCCAAAACAATGTGCGACCACGCCCATCCCTAGAAGAGAGACTGGGACGTCCTTACTCGTTTCCTCAGAATAAAGCAGGGAAATTGTTCGAACTGGCAGTGCGCAACAGACTCATCAATCTGCCGAGTCCAAAACGTCTGTTGCAGCCAGGCGATCTCAATAATCCCAATTATTGCCCTTACCACCAAATGGTAAGTCACCCGATCGAGGATTGTTTCGTCTTTAAGGGATGTATCGAGGATCAGTACCTACAAGGCAAGTTCGCGCTATCTAAAAAGTGGAAAGTATACCCACCACAGCTGCACACTCCAAAGAAGACGGACACGCCGGGGACAGCTTGTTCTTCTGTTGAGGACGAAAACGATGGAGAAGACTCATTAGATGAATCCGAAGACTACGTAGCGAGTTGTCGTGTGATCTCTCACTCATTGATAGATGATGAAGAGGCTCCTTGCACCGAGAAACCAAGGGCGGGTCCTGAACCAGAACTTCTATGGCCATCAGACGAAATGATTGATGCATTCCTGAACGAAGCCCGTCTTAAAAGCAAAGCTGATCGAGAGCGCGAGATGGCCATATTCGAGAAAGCCAAACGCCGGCGACTAGATGAAAGGGTCGAAACACTCCCACCGGATCAAAGTACATACGACGCAAATGAAAGCAGGATTAAGACAAGGAAACGATTCGCCAAAGCCATATCGATGGGGATGAAACTGCCCTCTTTCAGAGAAAATTCTCCTGGCGGTATACATCTTGATGAAGCGGACGTGCATCCTAACTTCTGCTTATATCATCAGAAAATCGCACATCCTACTGAAGATTGCAACTCCTTTAAGTGTTGGTGGCAAGAGTATGTCGCACACAGGCAACACTTCAACAGGACAAAGCGTGAAGCTCGTAGACAGCGGAAAAATGCGACAGATGAGCATAAAAGAATTGCCGGCAATTGTCATAGGGTTGATCCCGGGGGATCGCGAGTTCTCACCTTCGGGAGCGACTCCGATGAAAAAATAGCTCTCGGTCCTCTCTTCAAGGAATCCATCTCTAAAATGAAAGAATTGAGGAGTTGCGAGAACATTCAGCCGTGCAATCGCACGCTACCCGGAAAGAATTTTGGACCCGCAAATAAGGGATCAGACAAAAAGGATAAAGGGAAGGGAAAAACGGCCTTCGTCGCCAACGCTCAACAACAATTGAATGACCCTAGACCGGTTGTTCGCCAAAGCAACAAGCTGCAACCCCTCAATGAGAAGTTGAAACGTCCTTACTCATTTCCCAAAGATAAAACAAAGAGATTGTTCGAGCTAGCAGTGTGCAGCGGGCTCATCACTCTGCCAGATCCAAAATGTCCATTGCAACCAGGTGACGTTAACAATCCTAACTATTGTCCCTACCACAGAGTAATGTGTCACCCACTCGAAAATTTCTACGTCTTCAAAAACTGGGTTGAAGACCAATACCAACAGGGCAAGTTCGCGCTGCCCGAAAAGTGGAAAGTAAACCCGCCACAACAACATGCTCCGAAAAAGGTGGATATGCCGGGGGCATCATGCTCATTCATTGGGAAAGCCCCATAGACCGAAAAGTCAGTAAACTAGAGATGCGTCTCAAATACGGCGACGGTGGACCGAAACGTCCTTAAACTAACGGCGGACCGCAATGTCCTAAAACTTGCAAATGACCGAAACGTCGTTAAACTACTCCCAACACGCAGCATCTTCAGGCTGACGTGGTAAAAAAAAAAAAGGGTACGTCCACAAGCAAAATGGGCACGGATGAAAACCCGAAAGGGCTCCGTGAGTAAAAACAGCAGGGCTACCGGCGAGTGTTTGTGAAAACCCGAAAGGGCGCAACCTCGTTCAAAAAAAAAAAAAAAGAAAAAAAAAACGGTATGTCCATAAGCAAAATGGGCACGGATGAAAACCTGAAAGGGCTCCGTGAGCAAAAACAGCAGGGCTACCGGCGAGTGTTTGTGAAAACCCGAAAGGGCGCAACCTCGTTAAAAGACACTTATAGGGTCCTCTCGACCTTGTAAGGAGAAACCACCCGCGTGAGATCCTTACGACTCACAATGGAGCAACACACTTAGGGATCCTCACGATTCCTAAGGAGAAATTACACTTGCGAGATCCTCACGACTCGTAAGGAGAACTCTCTTATGGGACCCTCACGGCTCATAAGATTTGAAAGTCTTAAGTTACAGAGACCTTAACCTGTTCTTAAGCAACCCCCACAACCTTCGATATTGCCCTACAAGCGGCTCAATACTGGCCCTTGTATACAATCCACGGGCGCGAATAAATATTTCCCTAACAAAGTCTCATCCGTGACTAGGGATATGCTTGTACAGCAAACAACACTTGTAAGTCCTCTCGACTTATAAGGAGAAAACCCTTACGACTTACAAGAGAACATGCACTTAGGAATCCTCACGATTCCCAAGGAGAAAACACACCTACAAGATCCTCACGACTTGTAGGGAGAAATACCTTTGTGAGACCCTTACGGCTCATGAAGTCAAAAGCCTTAGCCGACAGGACCCTTAACCCTGTTTACTAAGCCACCTTTGTTCAACATCGACAGAGGCAAATGATGATTCGCTCCTGGCAATATCCCAGTTGCAGCGATGCTGATGCCTAAACCGGTATCAAATTCCAAGCCCTTTCAAGGTAAATGATGATTCGCTCCTGGCAATATCCCAGTTGCAGCGATGCTGATGCCTAGACCGGTATCAAATTCTAAGTCCTTTTACGGCAAATGATGATTCGCTCCTGGCAATATTCCAGTCGCAGCAATGCTGATGCCAAGATTGGTATCAGATCCCAAATCCCCTACTCGCGAAAAAAAAATCGGCGAGCCAAAAAAAAATGCATATGAAATAGCCGAAATGATGGGGCAACTTGCAACGAAATCAGCAAGTAAGAATGTATGCATACAAAAACAGCCGAAATGATTGGGCAACTCGCAATAAAAAGCAGCGATTAAAAATAAAATAAATAGCCGAAATGATTGGGCACCGCGAAAAATAGCCGAAATGATAGGGCAATCGTGACCTTCGCAATATAAAAGCTGAAATGATAGAGCATCGTGGGAAAAGAAATAAAATAAAAATAAAATTTATGCCCTGCAAGTGATGCCCCATCACACCCTGTATACAATCCAAGGGCGTAAACAAAAAGGGATCATACTTCTCCTCCAAGTTTCATCAGAAGAAGAAGCCAAATCTCGACGGGTCACAAGCGACCTAGAGATCATCCCAACACTCGTCTCGTAACGACGGACACAACTTCGAGCTAAGCGGAACAGCGGCAACTCCCAGTTCCATGGCTCGGTGGTATACGTATCGCCAATAGTCAAACCTCCATCCCGTGAAATGCGGATATAATCAGCAAAATTCCTGGTTACGTGGAACGCGGATAACGTCACTCTTTGACCCCGTGGAAAACGTCCAGAGCGGATCCTGGTCCTCGCAAAGCACGGCAGTGAACCCGTGTGAAGTATCCAGAGTGGAGCCTAGTCCTCGCCTAACGCGGCAGTGAACCCGTGTGAAGCATCTAGTGCAAAATTCCTGGTCACGTGGAACGCAGATAACGTCACTCTTTGACACCGTGGAAAACGACCAGAGCAGATCCTGGTCCTCGCAGAGCACGGCAGTGAACCCGTGTGACGCATCCAGAGCGGAGCCTAGTCCTCGCCAAGCATGGCAGTGAACCCGTGTAAAGCATCTAGTGCAAAATTCCTGGTCACGTGGAACGCGGATAACGTCACTCTTTGACCCCGTGGAAAACGTCCAGAGCGGATCCTGGTCCTCGCAGAGCACGGCAGTGAACCCGTGTGAAGCATCCAGAGCGGAGCCTAGTCCTCGCCTAACGCTGCAGTGAACCCGTGTAAAGCATCTAGTGCAAAATTCCTGGTCACGTGGAACGCGGATAACGTCACTCTTTGACCCCGTGGAAAACGTCCAGAGCGGATCCTGGTCCTCGCAGAGCACGGCAGTGAACCCGTGTGAAGCATCCAGAGCGGAGCCTAGTCCTCGCCCAACGCGGCAGTGAACCCGTGTGAAGCATCTAGTGCAAAATTCCTGGTCACGTGGAACACGGATAACGTCACTCTTTGACCCCGTGGAAAACGTCCAGAGCGGATCCTGGTCCTCGCAGAACACGTCAGTGTACCCGTGTGAAGCATCCAGAGCGGAGCCTAGTCCTCGCCTAATGCGGCAGTGAACCCGTGTGAAGCATCTAGTGCAAAATTCCTGGTCACGTGGAACGCGTATAACGTCACTCTTTGACCCCGTGGAAAACGTCCAGAGCGGATCCTGGTCCTCGCAGAGCACGGCAGTGAACCCATATGAAGCATCCAGAGCGGAGCCTAGTCCTCGCCTAACGCGGCAGTGAACCCGTGTGGGGGGATCTAGAGCAAAATTTCTGGTCACGTGGAACGCGGATAACGTCACTCTTCGACCCCGTGGGAAACGTCCAGAGCCGATCCTGGTCCTCACACCAGCATGGAGTGATCACCACCGCGACATTCGTCTCGATACAGCAGACGCGATACCAGCAAACGAAGCGAAGGCCAAATTCCTAGCTTCAGGGTCTTGACGGCAAGTCATATAAAGCCTGAAAGACAATCGGAGATCATCCTACACCAGCGCGGAGTGGTCACCATCTCGACGTTCGTCTCGATACAGCAGATGAAATGTCACCCCAGCGTTCTTCCCCCAGCAGGATTCAGAAGCGACAAAGCAAACGAAGCGAAGGCCAAATTCCTAGCTTCAACGTCTTGACGGTAAGTCATATAAAACCGGAAAGACAAACAGAGATCATCCCACATAGAATGGTCACCACCACGACATTCGTCTCGATACAGCAGACGAAATGTCACTACAGCGTCCTTCCTCCAACAGGATCCGGACACACCAAAGAAAACGAAGCGAAGGCCAAATTCCTAGCTCCAGGGTCTTAACGGTAAGTCATATAAAACCGGAAAGACAATCAGAGATCATCTCACACCAACATGGAGTGATTACCACCTCGACGTTCGTCTCGACACAGCAGACACAACATCACCGAAAGGAGTCACGGCAAAATCCCTGGTTCCAGACCTCGACGGTTCACCAGCAACCTAGAGACAACCATGACATTCGTCTCGATACAGCAGACGCGATGCCAGCAAACGAAGCAAAGGCCAAATTCCTAGCTTCAACGTCTCGACGGTAACTTATATAAAACCGAAAAGACAATCAAAGATCATCCCACATGGAGTGGTCACCACCACGACATTCGTCCCGATACAGCAGACGAGATGTCAACAACAGCGTCCTTCCTCCAACAGGATCCGAACACACCAAAGCAAATGAAGCGAAGGCCAAATTCCTAGCTTCAGGGTCTTAACGGCAAGTCATATAAAGCCTGAAAGACCACCGGAGATCATCCCACATGGAGTGGTCACCACCTCGACGTTCGTCTCAATACAGCAGATGCAACATCACCAAAAGGAACCACGGCAAAATCCCTAGTTCAAACCTCGACGGTTCGCCAGCAACCTAGAGACAACCATGACATTCGTCTCGATACAGAGGACGCGATGCCAGCAAACGAAGCGAAGGCCAAATTCCTAGCTTCAGGGTCTTAACGGCAAGTCATATAAAGCCTGAAAGACCACCGGAGATCATCCCACATGGAGTGGTCACCACCTCGACGTTCGTCTCGATACAGCAGACGCAACATCATCAAACAGCGGAGCCGCGGCAAAATCCCTGGTTCCAGAGCTCGACGGTTCACCAGCAACCTAGAGACAACCATGACATTCGTCTCGATACAGAGGACGCGATGCCAGCAAACGAAGCAAAGGCCAAATTCCTAGCTTCAGGATCTTAACGGTAAGTCATATAAAGCCGGAAAGACAATCAGAGATCATCTCACACCAACATGGAGTGGTCACCGTCTCGACGTTCGTCTCGATACAGCAGACGAGATGTCACGACAGCGTTCTTCCTCCAACAGGATTCGCACATGACAAAGCAAATGAAGCGAAGGCCAAATTCCTAGCTTCAGGGTCTTAACGGCAAGTCATATAAAGCCTGAAAGACCACCGGAGATCATCCCACATCGAGTGGTCACCACCTCGACGTTCGTCTCGATACAACAGACGCAACATCACCAAAAGGAGCCACGGCAAAATCCCTAGTTCCAAACCTCGACGGTTCATCAGCAACCTAGAGACAACCACGACATTCGTCTCGATACAGAGGACGCAATGCCAGCAAACGAAGCAAAGGCCAAATTCCTAGCTTCAGGGTCTTAACAGCAAGTCATATAAAGCCTGAAAGACTATCGGAGATCATCCTACACCAGCGCGGAGTGGTTATGACTCATCGGGGCTCTCCAAAATGAGCCTAACCTCAAGTAAAAAGCGGCATGGCAAATTCCTAACGCTTGCTCTTCCGACGGTCAAACTGCCAAGGAGGATTGCTTGAAGACGTCTTGTCCAGCCCCCGAAGGGATCAGAGACACGGCAGTCGCAGGGCTACTCGAACAGCATGATTGCCTATCGAGGAATATATCAGCTCATGCGACGGTACGACGGCCAAAACCCTAAGTACCACAGACCCTAACGGACTTCTGTCGTAAAGAGCAGAGGTTAACTGTGACGTTAGGATATTCTTGCGAGATCTGCTCGTTCCGTTTCGACTCGTGAGGAAATTGCTGTCTTTGCGAGAACTTCTTGATTCGTCTCGACTCGTGAGATAAAGCCATAGGCAGTAGGGATTAAAAAACCTGTTTCCTAAGCACTGGAACCCTGTAAGTCGGCCCAAAACGGTCACTTGCATACCATCCACGAGTCTCACTCTCCAAAGTCGAATCTCGACAAGGAGGGAAACAACCGCTTACGGGTCCTCTCGACTCGTAAGAGGGAAAATTCTCTTATAGGATCCTTACGACTTATGAGAGAAAACATACTTAGGAGTCCTCACGACCCCTAAGGAGAAAATACACCTACGAGATCCTCTCGATCCGTAGGGAGAAAAGTCTTTATGAGACCCTCACGGCTCATAAAGTTGAAAAGTCTTAGGTAGCAGATCCTAACCCTGTCTCCTAAGCCATCACCGCCCTGCAAAGAGGTCAAGATGGACCATCTATGAGCCAGACTCGCCAAAGCTACATGCCACTGAAACGGGAAAGCTACTCATAAGCATATAAACTACTTCACGCCAGAGTAAGATATTAAGAGATAGAGGGGTGCGGCTCATGAAGTTAAGGGTTTGGAACTATATCTCTTAAGAGTCGAGATCTGAGTCAACGATAAATGACGACGCTTGTGTCCGCTCGTTATCTTCTCAGATCAAGATTCTGAAAGTAATATACCAACCCTAAACTGGTCATAAGCTATGCATAACTCTGCACTACTTCACCCACGTACATACTTACGTGGGCAAAGTATTGGGGGGCATTTGTTCCCGCCAAACATTTCTGCGCAGAAGAGTCCAAGATATCAAATGACAGCGATACGCTTAAGGAAATGGGAACCAGTATCTTCCGGGCTGTTTTTTTGACAAACTCCCAAATGAGAAACAGATAAATTCTGATGGTATCGAAAGCGGCTCGAAAAACCCTTCGATTTGATATATTATGGGCCTCGTAATTCATTCGGGATCAAAAGTTATGAGGAATTACGTGTCCACACGTGATGGGCCTTTAAGAACCCGCTGGAGGAGTCAAATGATATAATAAAAACTCAGAAAAGACCCCAATGGGGCATCACGTGCTCACACGTGACCATGGGTCACGTGCAGACACGTGATGGGCTTTTAAAGCCTCTAAAATAATGAATGGAATTTAATTCTAAAAGTCAGAAAATACCTCAACGAGGTATCACGTGCTTACACGTGACCAATGGTCACGTGTTGACACGTGATGGTTAAAACTGAAACATAAATAAGCAGCTGAGAAAGGAACCCAATTGGGGGTCACGTGCTCACACGTGACCAAAGGTCACGTGCCAGCACGTGACTGGCTTTAAAAGCCTTATAATTTAATAGAATTGAAGTCTAAAAGTTTCTGAATCTTTCCAAATGGAAAAGGGTCATGGGGAACCGTTGGATTAAAAATCCAAAGGTGATTAAAAATCACCAATTTATGGAAGAATCCCAAATAAGGAAAGATCCCCCCTAAATCTGACCGAGATAACAAATGGATATCTTTGGATTTAAAATCCAATGGTGAATAAAATTCACTTAACAATCTAAAGGCCCAGATTAATGATGAATGCAAATCAAATCTCTCAATATACAAATCAAATCTCTTAATGAGAGATTTGCTAAACAAATTTATTCTCTTCCTTCTCCTATAAATAGGAGCCAAGAAGAGAAGAGAAGGGATCTACTTTTTTTGGGAGAGAAAAACAGAGAGGGGAGAATTTAATTCTCTGCAAAAGAAAAACCCTAGTTAAGAAAAAAGAGGTTTCAAAAGAGAATTTAATTCTCAAAAGAGTTTAACTCTTACATAAAGAAAAGAACTTAGTTTTTTCTCTGGTTGAGGATCTGCAAAGTGCACATCTCCCCATGAACTGAGAATTTAATTCTCATTGGGTTGAGATCCTGCCATGCAGATCTAAAACACAGAGAAGGAATTGAGTTTTGAGAATTTAATTCTCCCAAACTTTCAGGAATTTAATTCCTCCTAAAACAAAACTAGGGTTTAACCCTAATCAAGAATTTAATTCTTTTACAGATCTGGGAATTTAATTCCGTTAAAAAGAAATCAGGGTTTCATCCTAAATAAGAATTTAATTCTTTCACGATAGGAATTTAATTCCTCCAAAATCATAATTAGGGTTTAACTCTACAAAGAATTCAATTCTTAAAAGATCTCTGTTCATGAAAAGAACTAGGGTCGCGTGCTCCCACGTGACCCTTGAAAAGATCCCCTGCAAAGAACTTTGAGGCAATACCTCACGTGCTCCCACGTGATCCTCATTATATATGGAACAAAAGAAAAGGCAGAAACAATTCTGGGCGCTCTCACGTGTTACCACGTGACCCCTAATAAATGTTCTAATAAATCAGGGCATGATTATACATCACGTGCCCACACGTGATGGCTATGAAAATTAAGAGTGTTAAACACTTGTTTACAGAACAAAATAAAGTGGATCTGGCCCCACTTTTTGATGCCATCACGTGCTCCCACGTGACTCCCAAAACGCAGAAAGAAAAAGCAAAGGAAATGAAAGCTTTGGGCACTCTCACGTGTTATCACGTGACCCCTCAGCAAATGCTTTAACAATTAGCGCACAGATCCCCATCACGTGCCAACACGTGATGCTCTAAAATAAAAATAAAAGTGTTTAACACTTGTTCGCAGATTTGAGGATAAACCAAAAGGAGATCTGGCTCCATATTTAGGGCGCCCTCACGTGTCACCACGTGACCCCTAATGAGCATTCTAACAGACCAGAGCGGGGGCCTCCATCACGTGCTCACACGTGATGGCCGCCATAATTAAAAGAGTTAAACACTGATCTGCAGAATAAAATAAAGGGAATCAGGGCGCTCTCACGTGTCCACACGTGACCCCTCTCTCCTTAGTGTTTAACACTAATCTGAAGACTTTGTTCCCAGTGTTTAACACTGATTTGCTTTAGTGTTAAACACTAATTTGAAATCTCTGATTACCAGTGTTTAACACTGATTTGCTTAGTGTTTAACACTAATTTGGAAACTCTGTTCCCAGTGTTTAACACTGATTATCTTTTAGTGTTTAACACTAACTTGCTAATCTTATTCCCAGTGTTCAACACTGTTGGTCTTTAGTGTTTAACACTAGGTTTAGCCCAATTGGCTAAGTTTCTAGAGGCAAAGCCTCTCCTTCAATGGACCAACAGAGGGCCAATATTTCAAACATAATTGGACTTAGCCCAAACTGGCCATAAGTCCTCAAATCATCTTGAACTGAGCACATCTGCTCTTTCAACCAACTCATTGGTTTAGGGTACATCTCTGAACTCCTCTGATATTTGTCGTTGTAATCCTTCAACGTCTTCAGAGAGGTGACCGGTCCCGACAACCACACATCAACACGGACTGTGGAGTCCTTAAACTCATGGACTTACGCGTCCTTAAACCAAGATACGGACTGCGGGGTCCTTAAACCCGCGGACTTATGCGTCCTTAAACTAACGGACCAATGCGTCCTTAAACACGCCCATATGGACTGTGGGGTCCTTAAACCCATGGACTTATGCGTCCTTAAACTACAAATGGACCACCATGTCCCTAAACTGGTATTGGACCACTATGTCCCTAAACTGGTATTGGACCAACATGTCCCTAAACTGGAACAATAGAGCTCCAAATGCTCTTTTGTCGGATCTAAACGATCCTGTTTAAGTTGATCTTAGCCTCAAATATGGCTAACGTATCCTTAAACCTTCAAACAGACTTTAGCCCCAAATTGGACTCTAGATCCCCCAATCAACTTTGGCTCAAGGGTACATCTCTGAACTCCTCTGACATTTGTCGTTGTAATCCTTCAACGTCGTCAGAGAGGTGATGGGTCCCGACGGCCATACATGTAATGGACCACTATGTCCCTAAACTGGAATAATAGAGCCCCCAAATGCTCTTTTGTCGGATCTAAACGATCCCGTTAAGTTAATCTTAGTCTCAAATTGGACTAACGTATCCTTAACAAACGTTTAAGTTGATCTTAGCCTCAAATATGGCTAACGTATCCTTAAACCAAAACCCCAAACCCAAATCTAAGAAAATATGGATTTGGACTAATCCACGTCCTACGGGTGACGACATAAATCAGTCTCCGTATACAATCCACGGGCAACCACAAACAAAACAAACACCCACGACACGAAGTGACCAGCTGGAGAAGGAGAAAGTTGTTACCGCGATGCGATAGCGTAATTAACTGCAGGGGCTTGCGCCTGCAGGGAAGAGCGTCCCCACAATCAAAAACCCTTCAGACGAGGGGGAATCTGACGAAGTCTGCTACATCGGCCGCATCCGTCTAAACCTCCGATACACGGTTCCATAAATCAACTTGGCATTTCCGGAGATGTGGACGGATAGCACCTATTAGCCTCTGCCCCGAACCTCAGGCGAGACGTCCCGCGTCTCGGCCGCCGTTCGAAGGGGAACAGATTCTGGCACGCCCGGTGGGACCTCTTCCTCATTCCACTCCACACTTCGTGTATCGTGTTCGCGAACGAATCGCGGTTTGCTGTGGTTGCCTGTGGATTCGAGGTACTAAGATTTGGTGTCTTGCTCCGTGCAGAAAACAGAATATCAATGGCTTCAAACTGCATTACCTGCAACTGCAACTCTTGCTCCGTCCTTACTGGAGGAGTAACTTATGGGCCCCAAGCGGCCTCCATCTTCGCTATGCCGGTGGAACAGGTAACTCAGGCCACCACTGGATTATTCTTTGGGACCATGCTCCCACCGTTGAGCTTCAATGCCACAATGACGTTGCAAGAAGCCCCAAAGAAGTCGGTCTTTGATCGGCTTACCACTGCCGCGACCCCTCTCAACGGGTCGCCCGGCTTCAATACCTCAGTTTTCAACAGACTGGGCCAGAACGTCTGCAAACCCGCGATACCCGAAGCTGCCATCCCAAAGCGGATAACTATCCCGGCTCAAGCGGACGAAATCATTGGAAAGGCTCCTCCTTCCAAGAAGTCAGTTTTTACAAGGCTGGACATTCCGGTTGCTGCTTCA
Organism: Agapanthus africanus; assembly: GCA_030015575.1. NCBI lineage: Eukaryota > Viridiplantae > Streptophyta > Magnoliopsida > Asparagales > Amaryllidaceae > Agapanthus > Agapanthus africanus. The sequence goes on along the minus strand of CM057341.1, from coordinate 748,981,544 downwards.
GGCGAGGTCCTCAAAGCTGCTTCCATTGCCCAGAGGTCTGTCTTTGACAGATTAGACATTGCTTCTCAACGGGTGTCAGTCTTCGACAGGCTAGCACCAATAACGGTCTCTTCTCAAAGCAGGGGGCACGACGAAGTCGCCCCTACGGCCGAAACAACTCCATCCGCACGACACGCTCGACGTCGTCACTGGCGCCGGGTAAGGAAGGCTGGGGGCAACTCCCCCTCTGGGATAACTCCGCCAGCTCCGATGGTGGAAATCAATGCCGCTGTTCCGACCAGGAATAGCTTTGAACCGCTAAGAAGGGTGCGCAGAAACTCTCCTACTGCAGTGCTGAAGAGAATTCCTTCACCTGTGAAGAATGCTACAGAGAAGAAGCCGGAGCAACCTCCTCAACGGTTATCCTCTGAAATTTACAAAGTTTGGCGACATGTCCAAGAGTCAGTGATCGATCAAGACTATCTCCGCCGACCGAAAAGGATGAAGGTTCAGCAGGAGAAGGACTACTCTGTCAAGCCACCAAAAGCGACAGCTAATTGGGTACCCACTACAACGACCCCCTCAACTTCGACCGCTCGAGAAAGAAGGAGGTCGGAGAAGATCTGTAACATTTTAGAAATAATTAAATAAATAATTAAATGAATAAAAGTGTTTAAGTGAATTTAGGATTTTCGGTAAAGTAAAATGTATTTTTCGTAAAACCAAACCGTGATTGTTTTTCACTATAAATTTAAAAATATCTATTTTAATTATGAAATTACTAGTAAATAGTGTTTATTTAGCCACTTATAAATTTTTGGTTTAATAAAATATTTTTCCTAAATTAATTATTTTAAATATTAACATAAGCTTTATTTTTACACTAAATTAGTGTAAATTACAAATTTAAATGGTTTTAATTTGTAAAAATGAACCATGGCATATTAGAATTTAGTGTGTATCATGCAAAATTTATTTGCAAATTTTTCCTTGTTTCTACATCTTTCTTGAGTTATTTTAGAAAAGAATTAAAAGAAAATGAATAAAGCATGAAAAGACATTAAGATGATGACATTTTGGAGAAGTTTCTACACCATTTATCATGTGTTTCTCCCTCTTCTCCTTATTGTGGCCGGCCTCCCCATCACCATGGCTGCCCCCCCATTTTCCACCTCATTTTTATTCAAAAATCATCAAAAATACTACAAAATCCAATTTAAATTCCACAAAAACCTAATTATTTCATACCCTTTATTCTCTACTCTTCTCTACATGGATTTTGGAGTGGGAAAGCATGTATTTTTGAGGCTCATTTTCAAGTTTGGACATGAGGTTGTGGAGGTATAAATCCTTCTCTTTTGTTTTATTTCTATTAGATATTTCTTTTAAAGCATAATTAGATTAATTAGATTAATTCTTGTTGCAAATTCTAAAATTCAAGTTAGGGTTTGAAAATTCAAGAGGTGGTTTTTGTTAATTAATTAGGGTTATAATAGCTAGTTTAACATCTTTTAGAGTGGAAAATTCTTCCATGGTGGTGGTATAATAAATTGTTGATCGAAATTGTTTAATTTAAATTATTTAGGTAACTAGATTTTTTCTAAAATGTGTTGTGGGTAAAATAAAATTCTTATTAAGGGTGTTATCATTAGATGGTAATTTTAGTGAGAATATTAGCATATTAATTGAATTAAAAACCTAGTTTGATCACTAGATTATTTTGATAATTGGAAAAATAGTAATAAAATGCTATTAATTTGTAAACTAGATTTTAGGAATTTCTAAATAAATGTGATTAAAAATATAATTATAGTTTCATTACATCATTATCATCATAAATTGTGGTTTAAGTGATTAATTTATGCAAAATCATGTTTTGAGGTGGAATTGTGGTATTTTGCTTGGAAAATGTTAAAATTGTTAAAAGTTGCAAACTAGAAATTTCAAATAAATGCAAAATTGTGTAATAAAAATATAGTAATGGTTTGTATAGTCTAGTAATGCTATTTAATGAGTTTTATGACCATTGGTTTCATTTAAATGTCAAGTTTCGATGAAAAACGGTAAATTGGCATTTTCGGGTTTTTCGAAAACGGACGATTTGATCGATTTTAGTGTTTCGATGAATTTGATCATGTTTTACAATATAAGTAATGTGTTTTAAAACTACAAGTTGTTTGATGATGTTATCTCGATCCATCGGAGTTTGTACGCCGATATCGAGCGGTATTTGGTTCTTTTGCGTGGACGGGACATAGGTTTTAAGCTGTGCTTGCTCTTCGTATCGTTTGACTTTTGTATGTGATTCGGTTTACGATGCTATTTATATGTTTGCGTCTAGGTACCCTCACGTGGACTGCGGGCGATGAAGAGGAGGATGGCGACACTGTCTTCGGCAGACATGGACCAAGTGAGTAGATGCATATCTACGGGGGGAAGTCGGGTGGATGGCGTTTAGCACCCCCGCAACGTAGAATAGGAATAGTACTTATTGACATTAGGAAACCAGACGTGACCCTAGTAGGATCCTAGTATTGACCCTAGGCTGGACTAGACCGATTTAGGAAAACTATATCAGAGGATGAGTACCTTGGAAGAGGTTCGTAGGTTTCATATAGAAACACACCAGCGCACACACTGAAAATCGACATAGGGTACGTGTATGTGTATATATATAGAACTAGGTATAGGTATATACATATATATACAACACATATAGGTGATTCAGTGATGTGATATGATATCCGAGGTATGATGAAATAGTATAACTGGGCTTGATGCCGTGATTTTTGACTATACAGTCGTAATAAAGTGTTAGCGGATCATTAGGGAATGAGATAATGAACTTGAATATATAAATCCAAAGAGTGGTGGTGATATTGATGTACATGGGATGCTAGAATAGTACTCGGACTGTAACTTGTGACTGATTACGATATGATATATGTATAACTTGATTTCGACATTATATTGGTGTGACCTGATGCCGATATCATATGAGTTTGACTTAATCACAATATGATACATACGACATTATACGAATGAGGAGACACCTAGGAGATACTTGACCGTACCCCGACATTGGGATGCCGTACGATGGATTTTACCGTACGAGGCTTAGATTTGATGATTGATCCGCACTCTTGATTCAAGGAAGCCGTACTACGTACGTGACGCTGTTGAAGCGGGATCGCCGACTATTAGAGATATTGATTCAGACCTTAGGTAGACTCTTATTTCTATTGACTAGTTCTTAGGTTTAGTTTTCCTTAGGAGGTTAGATGGACACTAGGTTAGGTTCGAGTCATATAGTGGTAGCAGTATTAGTATATTAAATGAGTAGGTAATATACATTCGTCTTTACTTTCACACTGTAATCGTAATGTTGCATGTTCATACATATGTTGCTATAAATAGTATAAACCTTACCTGTTAGGACACCAGCACCATTACCGATAATGCGCATATTCCACGCACACTTATTTGCCGGCTCACACACATCATCATCGGTAATTGCTATGTCACGTACACTTTAGATCATATTATCTTTTATTGATAGAATCAGTTAACAACTAAACCGATGTAGTATTATGATCACTCTCTGATGTTAAGTATAAAACATGACATTCATTACTTAGACATTCATGCATTCATATTTTCGTGTTATCATGCAGTATTATGGGCATATGCCGACACTTATCATATAGTACTCATGATTTTGAGATTTGGATTTCTATGAGATTTCTGGATTTTTGGGGAAAACCGCAAAAATATATAAAAAACTTCTCTCTCTCTCTCCTCTTCTCTTTTTTTTAAATAAGATGCGGTTTTCTCGTGATGTATGTGTCGTCCACCATGAGTATTTCATGTTTTCTGATGGATTTCGAGACCCGATTCGAGGAGTGGATGAACCGTCTCGGGTACATGGTGGGCCTGGTATGGTACCCCGGGGCAAGAAGATCGAGTTGTAGACGATGAGCCTGGCAGGGGAAGGCTACCTACCGGTGATGTCTGGCGCGGCGGATATCCGGAGGATACCGACCGTTGTCGTGGGATTTGATGATATGGGCCGATCCGGACTGACGGAGCCCGACATATTAATACTTGAGGTTACATGTGTTGTGTCGATGCTTGACACGGATTTCCATGGATTTCATTGTTGAGATTTCAGATGCTTATACACACTTTACTATGATAACGGCTAAAGGTTCTCATACATATATATCTGGATTTCAGGATTTGTGACTTTACATTCATGGTGCATGCATTTCATTTCATATGACTTAGTACTATATGAGGCACTGACACGACACGGAGTATTTGCACTTACACGTAGTATTACCCTGCTATTACTAGATGTTTGGGATATAGTAGTGTATTATTATGACCTAGGATAGCGTCGTGCATTCGATTTCTTTTCGTAGATGTCTTCTACTCACGAGTTGGCAACTCACCCCCGTTGTGCCAAATTCTTTACAGGTTCGATGTACAGGTTTCCCGTGGCAGCTTGTTGGCACATCTTTTCTTCAGGGCGATTGGCACGGTAGGTTGGTTCACTTGTATCCGAACCACCATTGTACTTTTATTCATTCATTTGTATCTAGTAAGCTCCATCAACCATATTTGTATTACTTGATAAGTTATTGGACCAGTCTTTTACTTCGACCTTAGAGTCGCGCCTGTATTATTCTGATCTGGTGGTTTTGCTTTCTTTTGAGTTTTGAGCCTCGCCCTCTGGTGTTGTATATTATTGTGCTTGTTGTGGTTGTTTCCGCCTGTTGGCGTTGATGCTAGCACCCGTTTGGGGATGCTTTTTATTGTTTATTCATATTATACTTGTTATACCCGTTTGGGGGCCAGTTTTTACAGAGGAGACTCTGCCGAAATTTTTGGTAAAATTTGCTGATGTTTTTTTTTTACTTGTTTTCTTTTCTTTTCTTCTTTTTCTTCTTTTATGGTTTAGATCTCTGGGCTTCGGCTTACTTAGGTCACGTGGCGCCTCTAGACGCTTCGTAATCTAAGTGCCGGTCACGTTCCGTACTTTCGGGTCGTGACAAAGTTGGTATCAGAACGCTAGGTTTAACCTTGTATAAGTCTAGGTGACCCTTGGTTGATGGAGTAGGCGAGTTAGGTAGAGTAACGTACCGTGGGTATGGTCCGCGGCATACTTACGATACGCTACTCTGCTTAAGGAGCCCTAGGATTTACATTGTTTGCACCGTATTTCATTCGTTCCTTTGATCTATCTTCGTCAATGTCGGATGGTGGTTTCTGTTACCACGTGCAGAGGGAGATGCGGCTCGAATGCAGTAACCATTAGAGTATTGGTTATTCTTGAGGACTGAAGCATTGCTTAGCGTGCGAACGAAGGGTATTCACATGCCGTCCGGATGAAGTTAAAGGGTTCGAACGATTATCAGAAAACCATTTCCTAAGTTTAAAGTATTCGGAAGAACATGCAGGTATTTCGATGGACCCTCCAGAAGAATGAAACCCTAACTCGACATAATGACCACGAGAACGCCCTTGAACCTTAGGGTTTACGGCAGTTCCGCTGTGCCATTAGTGAGGCTTGGGTTTGCCCTTCTACAGCTGGATCATCGATGCTGGGGTATGTACCGGATATTTTTAAACTGTACTTGAGTGTTGAGCTCTCGGGGAATTATGGGATTTTGATGGATCGATCGAGAAGTTTAATGTAGTCCGGATATCAAGTGAAGGGATCGACTATGTGGGAGACTCTAGACATGAGTATTGCCGTTGGTAGCGCAGTCAGCACACCTATGAAAGAACGAGTTCGAAGCGGTCGACATCAGAGGAAAGAGGCGCACATTGACGATAGTATTTACGATTGTGATTTAGTGATTTGAATTTCCTATTTTCGTTGATTGGATTTTTGTATTTTGAGGACTTGTTCTACGATTGGTATTTCCTGTGTGTACCTTCATTCTATCTGTGTTTCTTATGTCAGTTGTATTGATGTGGTTTAGTACGCACCCAGTACACTTGATTTGGTTTTATATATTTTTTTGAGATTTTTGATTTGATTTCGTGCATAGGGGTTACACGTGATTTTGACATATGTTTCGACCTAATTTTCATGCATTTTTGTGCTGTGATTTCGATTTTGATATTCAATGTATGTTTTCGTGCTCCATGTGCACCTGATTAGGATTCTTGCGCATACTTGGCGCACTTGATGCGATTTTGTGCACACCAGATGCACTAAATCGGGGTTTTGTGCAGATTAGATGCACCTGATAGTGAGTCGTGCACGCCCGTTGCACTTGACAGATATTTTTGGTGCACACCTGTTGCACTTAGTTTTATTTTGTGGGTATTCATGGTTTCTGCATTTGGTTTCGATTTCAGTGCGCACCGGACGCACATGACATTTTATTGATGTGATTGGGATTGATTTTAGTTTGAGCAGTATGTTTTCATGATCATTATTATTTGAGTTAGTAACCAGGCGGGACGTGTATGTTAAATAAAAGATATATATGTAGCTATATTTTTTAAAAAATTAAACGTCCGCTACTTAGACCGTGACACGTGCATTGCACGGCGATTTTCAAGAAGGGGTTTTTGTATGCTGCTTTATTATGATGATTCGGCGATTTTACTAGGATGCGAACTATATATAATTATAGATTGATGTATATTATGATGGTTTTCATATTGGGTTATGATATTTCATTATCTCCATAACTCCGATGATTGCGTCATGCTTGACGGAGTTGATTTTCGTTATGTATTAATGATTTCGGAGCCCCGACGATTTGAGTATTTTGCTAAATGTTTTAGTATTTGGAAGGGGAGTGTTAATTTAAATTCGGGGACCGAATTTCTTAAAGGGGGGAAGATTGTAACATTTTAAAAATAATTAAATAAATAATTAAATGAATAAAAGTGTTTAAGTGAATTTTAGGATTTACGGTAAAGTAAAATGTATTTTTCGTAAAACCAAACCGTGATTGTTTTTCACTATAAATTTAAAAATATCTATTTTAATTATGAAATTACTAGTAAATAGTGTTTATTTAGCCACTTATAAATTTTTGGTTTAATAAAATATTTTTCCTAAATTAATTATTTTAAATATCAACATAAGCTTTATTTTTACACTAAATTAGTGTAAATTACAAATTTAAATGGTTTTAATTTGTAAAAATGAACCATGGCATATTAGAATTTAGTGTGTATCATGCAAAATTTATTTGCAAATTTTTCCTTGTTTCTACATCTTTCTTGAGTTATTTTAGAAAAGAATTAAAAGAAAATGAATAAAGCATGAAAAGACATTAAGATGATGACATTTTGGAGAAGTTTCTACACCATTTCTCATGTGTTTCTCCCTCTTCTCCTTATTGTGGCCGGCCTCCCCATCACCATGGCTGCCCCCCCCATTTTCCACCTCATTTTTATTCAAAAATCATCAAAAATACTACAAAAATCCAATTTAAATTCCACAAAAACCTAATTATTTCATACCCTTTATTCTCTACTCTTCTCTACATGGATTTTGGAGTGGGAAAGCATGTATTTTTGAGGCTCATTTTCAAGTTTGGACATGAGGTTGTGGAGGTATAAATCCTTCTCTTTTGTTTTATTTCTATTAGATATTTCTTTTAAAGCATAATTAGATTAATTAGATTAATTCTTGTTGCAAATTCTAAAATTCAAGTTAGGGTTTGAAAATTCAAGAGGTGGTTTTTGTTAATTAATTAGGGTTATAATAGCTAGTTTAACATCTTTTAGAGTGGAAAATTCTTGCATGGTGGTGGTATAATAAATTGTTGATCGAAATTGTTTAATTTAAACTATTTAGGTAACTAGATTTTTTCTAAAATGTGTTGTGGGTAAAATAAAATTCTTATTAAGGGTGTTATCATTAGATGGTAATTTTAGTGAGAATATTAGCATATTAATTGAATTAAAAACCTAGTTTGATCACTAGATTATTTTGATAATTGGAAAAATAGTAATAAAATGCTATTAATTTGTAAACTAGATTTTAGGAATTTCTAAATAAATGTGATTAAAAATATAATTATAGTTTCATTACATCATTATCATCATAAATTGTGGTTTAAGTGATTAATTTATGCAAAATCATGTTTTGAGGTGGAATTGTGGTATTTTGCTTGGAAAATGTTAAAATTGTTAAAAGTTGCAAACTAGAAATTTCAAATAAATGCAAAATTGTGTAATAAAAATATAGTAATGGTTTGTATAGTCTAGTAATGCTATTTAATGAGTTTTATGACCATTGGTTTCATTTAAATGTCAAGTTTCGATGAAAAACGGTAAATTGGCATTTTCGGGTTTTTCGAAAACGGACGATTTGATCGATTTTAGTGTTTCGATGAATTTGATCATGTTTTACAATATAAGTAATGTGTTTTAAAACTATAAGTTGTTTGATGATGTTATCTCGATCCATCGGAGTTTGTACGCCGATATCGAGCGGTATTTGGTTCTTTTGCGTGGACGGGACATAGGTTTTAACCTGTGCTTGCTCTTCGTATCGTTTGACTTTTGTATGTGATTCGGTTTACGATGCTATTTATATGTTTGCATCTAGGTACCCTCACGTGGACTGCGCGCGATGAAGAGGAGGATGGCGACACTGTCTTCGGCAGACATGGACCAAGTGAGTAGATGCATATCTACGGGGGGAAGTCGGGTGGATGGCGTTTAGCACCCCCGCAACGTAGAATAGGAATAGTACTTATTGACATTAGGAAACCAGACGTGACCCTAGTAGGATCCTAGTATTGACCCTAGGCTGGACTAGACCGATTTAGGAAAACTATATCAGAGGATGAGTACCTTGGAAGAGGTTCGTAGGTTTCAGATAGAAACACACCAGCGCACACACTGAAAATCGACATGGAGTACGTGTATGTGTATATATATAGAACTAGGTATAGGTATATACATATATATACAACACATATAGGTGATTCAATGATGTGATATGATATCCGAGGTATGATGAAATAGTATAACTGGGCTTGATGCCGTGATTTTTGACTATACAGTCGTAATAAAGTATTAGCGGATCATTAGGGAATGAGATAATGAACTTGAATATATAAATTACAAAGAGTGGTGGTGATATTGATGTACATGGGATGCTAGAATAGTACTCGGACTGTAACTTGTGACTGATTACGATATGATATATGTATAACTTGATTTCGACATTATATTGGTGTGACCTGATGCCGATATCATATGAGTTTGACTTAATCACAATATGATACATACGACATTATACGAATGAGGAGACACCTAGGAGATACTTGACCGTACCCCGACATTGGGATGCCGTACGATGGATTTTACCGTACGAGGCTTAGATTTGATGATTGATCCGCACTCTTGATTCAAGGAAGCCGTACTACGTACGTGACGCTGTTGAAGCGGGATCGCCGACTATTAGAGATATTGATTCAGACCTTAGGTAGACTCTTATTTCTATTGACTAGTTCTTAGGTTTAGTTTTCCTTAGGAGGTTAGATGGACACTAGGTTAGGTTCGAGTCATATAGTGGTAGCAGTATTAGTATATTAAATGAGTAGGTAATATACATTCGTCTTTACTTTCACACTGTAATCATAATGTTGCATGTTCATACATATGTTGCTATAAATAGTATAAACCTTACCTGTTAGGACACCAGCACCATTACCGATGATGCGCATATTCCACGCACACTTATTTGCCGGCTCACACACATCATCATCGGTAATTGCTATGTCACGTACACTTTAGATCATATTATCTTTTATTGATAGAATCAGTTAACAACTAAACCGATGTAGTATTGTGATCACTCTCTGATGTTTAGTATAAGACATGACATTCATTACTTAGACATTCATGCATTCATATTTTCGTGTTATCATGCAGTATTATGGGCATATGCCGACACTTATCATATAGTACTCATGATTTTGAGATTTGGATTTCTTTGAGATTTCTGGATTTTTGGGGAAAACCGCAAAAATATATAAAAAACTTCTCTCTCTCCTCTTCTCTTTTTTTTTAAATAAGATGCGGTTTTCTCGTGATGTATGTTTCGTCCACCATGAGTATTTCATGTTTTCTGATGGATTTCGAGACCCGATTCGAGGAGTGGATGAACCGTCTCGGGTACATGGTGGGCCTGGTATGGTACCCCGGGGCAAGAAGATCGAGTTGTAGACGATGAGCCTGGCAGGGGAAGGCTACCTACCGGTGATGTCTGGCGCGGCGGATATCCGGAGGATACCGACCGTTGTCGTGGGATTTGATGATATGGGCCGATCCGGACTGACGGAGCCCGACATATTAATACTTGAGGTTACATGTGTTGTGTCGATGCTTGACACGGATTTCCATGGATTTCATTGTTGAGATTTCAGATGCTTATACACACTTTACTATGATAACGACTAAAGGTTCTCATACATATATATCTGGATTTCAGGATTTGTGACTTTACATTCATGGTGCATGCATTTCATTTCATATGACTTAGTACTATATGAGGCACTGACACGACACGGAGTATTTGCACTTACACGTAGTATTACCCTGCTATTACTAGATGTTTGGGATATAGTAGTGTATTATTATGACCTAGGATAGCGTCGTGCATTCGATTTCTTTTCGTAGATGTCTTCTACTCACGAGTTGGCAACTCACCCCCGTTGTGCCAAATTCTTTACAGGTTCGATGTACAGGTTTCCCGTGGCAGCTTGTTGGCACATCTTTTCTTCAGGGCGATTGGCACGGTAGGTTGGTTCACTTGTATCCGAACCACCATTGTACTTTTATTCATTCATTTGTATCTAGTAAGCTCCATCAACCATATTTGTATTACTTGATAAGTTATTGGACCAGTCTTTTACTTCGACCTTAGAGTCGCGCCTGTATTATTCTGATCTGGTGGTTTTGCTTTCTTTTGAGTTTTGAGCCTCGCCTTCTGGCGTTGTATATTATTGTGCTTGTTGTGGTTGTTTCCGCCTGTTGGCGTTGATGCTAGCACCCGTTTGGGGATGCTTTTTATTGTTTATTCATATTATACTTGTTGTACCCGTTTGGGGGCCAGTTTTTACAGAGGAGACTCTGCCGAAATTTTTGGTAAAATTTGCTGATGTTTTTTTTTACTTGTTTTCTTTTCTTTTCTTCTTTTTCTTCTTTTATGGTTTAGATCTCTGGGCTTCGGCTTACTTAGGTCACGTGGCGCCTCTAGACGCTTCGTAATCTAAGTGCCGGTCACGTTCCATACTTTCGGGTCGTGACAAGATCCCTGTGTCTTTGGCAAATCGTAAAGACACTGAAGCTAAACGCCCCAAGTCTGGGGGCATGGTGGTGCATACCGTTTATATGGCTTCCGGAAAGGAGGATAGCCGCGCTTCGACGGGTCACCGACCGCTCACTCGATCCGTGACCAAAGCCCAGGAGCAACAACAGAAGCTTCAGGAGATGCTTACTACAATGGCCGCACTCACCGGGCCAAAAGAAAGCCCCGAAGCATCCTCGGATCAACGCCAGGAACAGGAAACTGACGCTGAATTCCTTCGCAGGATACTGGAAAAGAAGGATAAAGAGGCTGCGGAGCAAGCAGCCAATATAAAACGAATGGCCCTTCTGTTCCAGGACATGGTGGGTATGATGATCCAACAAGATCCTCCAGTGGAAGACCCTCCGATCATTACTGAAGACGATAGAGGAGAGACATCTAATCCGCCTCCGACTCTTTCAACAGCCAAAGATGAAACCATTTCCAAGGCTGCGCTGGATGACTATATAGCTCATCAAATACGAGCTCATCAGGCGAATGAAGCGGCCAGCCAAGTCGTCAAAACTGGGCGACCCTATCCGGGCTGGTATGACCAAATCAGTTACCCGCCGGGATATACGATCCCTAAGTTCCATGTATACAAGGGGACGGGAAATCCGCATCAGCACGTCGCTCAATTCACAGCCTTATGCGGCAACACTGGAGGCGACGACAAACTGTTGCTTCGCCAATTCGTCGGCAGCTTAGCAGAAACGGCCTTTGAATGGTACTCGGAGCTTCCTAACGACTCTGTCAAAACATTTGCAGAGATGGAGCTGCTGTTTACACAGAGATTTGCAAGTGCTAGCGAGCGCACCCCGATCACGGCATTGATCAACGCCAGAGTGATGCCGGGAGAGACGTGGGTGCAATATGCAATCCGGTGGCGGAACCTATGGTCGAGATGCGAACAACGCACAGAAGAAGCTCCTGCGGTAGGTATGTTCGTGGGCACTCTTGATCCGCAAGCAACCATCTCGCAATTCATGATGTTCTTCAAACCGACCACGTTCCAGGCTTTAATTGATAAGCTAGCCCAGATGGATCAAATGGGTCCCAGATCATCTCCTCCAAAGCCGGACTCCCGAAGCGAAAAGGGGAAAGGTAAAGCGACCGTCGTCGCCAATACTCAACAACAGCCGAGCAACTCAAAGCCGGTTGTTCGCCAAAACAATGTGCGACCACGCCCATCCCTAGAAGAGAGACTGGGACGTCCTTACTCGTTTCCTCAGAATAAAGCAGGGAAATTGTTCGAACTAGCAGTGCGCAACAGACTCATCAATCTGCCGAGTCCAAAACGTCTGTTGCAGCCAGGCGATCTCAATAATCCCAATTATTGCCCTTACCACCAAATGGTAAGTCACCCGATCGAGGATTGTTTCGTCTTTAAGGGATGTATCGAGGATCAGTACCTACAAGGCAAGTTCGCGCTATCTAAAATGTGGAAAGTATACCCACCACAGCCGCACACTCCAAAGAAGACGGACACGCCGGGGACAGCTTGTTCTTCTGTTGAGGACGAAAACGATGGAGAAGACTCATTAGATGAATCCGATGACTACGTAGCGAGTTGTCGTGTGATCTCTCACTCATTGATAGATGATGAAGAGGCTCCTTGCACCGAGAAACCAAGGGCAGGTCCTGAACCAGAACTTCTATGGCCATCAGACGAAATGATTGATGCATTCCTGAACGAAGCCCGTCTTAAAAGCAAAGCTGATCGAGAGCGCGAGATGGCCATATTCGAGAAAGCCAAACGCCGGCGACTAGATGAAAGGGTCGAAACACTCCCACCGGATCAAAGTACATACGACGCAAATGAAAGCAGGATTAAGACAAGGAAACGATTCGCCAAAGCCATATCGATGGGGATGAAACTGCCCTCTTTCAGAGAAAATTCTCCTGGCGGTATACATCTTGATGAAGCGGACGTGCATCCTAACTTCTGCTTATATCATCAGAAAATCGCACATCCTACTGAAGATTGCAACTCCTTTAAGTGTTGGTGGCAAGAGTATGTCGCACACAGGCAACACTTCAACAGGACAAAGCGTGAAGCTCGTAGACAGCGGAAAAATGCGACAGATGAGCATAAAAGAATTGCCGGCAATTGTCATAGGGTTGATCCCGGGGGATCGCGAGTTCTCACCTTCGGGAGCGACTCTGGCGAAAAAATAGCTCTCGGTCCTCTCTTCAAGGAATCCATCTCTAAAACGAAAGAATTGAGGAGTTGCGAGAACATTCAGCCGTGCAATCGCACGCTACCCGGAAAGAATTTCGGACCCGCAAATAAGGGATCAGACAAAAAGGATAAAGGGAAGGGAAAAACGGCCTTCGTCGCCAACGCTCAACAACAATTGAATGACCCTAGACCGGTTGTTCGCCAAAGCAACAAGCTGCAACCCCTCAATGAGAAGTTGAAACGTCCTTACTCGTTTCCCAAAGATAAAACAAAGAGATTGTTCGAGCTAGCAGTGCGCAGCGGGCTCATCACTCTGCCAGATCCAAAATGTCCATTGCAACCAGGTGACGTTAACAATCCTAACTATTGTCCCTACCACAGAGTAATGGGTCACCCACTCGAAAATTGCTACGTCTTCAAAAACTGGGTTGAAGACCAATACCAACAGGGCAAGTTCGCGCTGCCCGAAAAGTGGAAAGTAAACCCGCCACAACAACATGCTCCGAAAAAGGTGGATATGCCGGGGGCATCATGCTCATTCATTGGGAAAGCCCCATAGACCGAAAAGTCAGTAAACTAGAGATGCGTCTCAAATACGGCGACGGTGGACCGAAACGTCCTTAAACTAACGGCGGACCGCAATGTCCTAAAACTTGCAAATGACCGAAACGTCGTTAAACTACTCCCAACACGCAGCATCTTCAGGCTGACGTGGTAAAAAAAAAAAAGGGTACGTCCACAAGCAAAATGGGCACGGATGAAAACCCGAAAGGGCTCCGTGAGTAAAAACAGCAGGGCTACCTGCGAGTGTTTGTGAAAACCCGAAAGGGCGCAACCTCGTTCAAAAAAAAAAAAAAAAAAAAAAAACTTGCGTTGAGTTCCGGGAACGTTCCAGATCCTGTCATAAAACTTAGCTTTTCGAGCGGTCTGTTTGAAAGGTATCCATTGGCGCTTCAACAGCCTTTTCAAGCCTTCTGTGTAATATCTAGGCATACGGATGGGCTGGAGCCTGTCAAGTGTAGAATCCGCGCCGTGCCAGATTTCTTTCTCCACTTTGGTTTTCCCGGAGCGGTAGAATAGGATCGCCTTTTCGCTTTCTCGCCTGGGAAGGACATAGAACGTTTGCAGCTCTTCCACACTGTAGGTATCAAGTGCGTCTAGTTCTTTATGATATTTGGGCGGAACCATGGCAACTTGCAAACTTTGCTCTTCATCGGTGAATGTTTGTATTGAAGGCCGAGCGGAGAATATAGCACGGACCTCATCTTCTGAGTCACTGCCAAAGATCAACATGGGAGCAGATGGTCCTGGCTTGTTGTACTGGGGTGGGCCTGAACGAACCATCTCTTCCTCTTCCTCCGTATCACTCCCGAAGACGGGAATGGTGGTGATAGCTTTGTTCTCCGGTTTGTGACATCTCTCCGTGTCTTCAAAATCTGGCAAGAAATATTTTGCATTTTCATACTTGCGGACTTTGTTTACGGAGAATGGATTCAGCTCTCCTATTACGGTATACTCAAGACCATCCTTGAAGTATTTTATACACTGATGTTGCGTAGAAGGGATGATGTTGTACTCGTGTAACCAAGGCCGGCCGAGCAAAGCGTTATAGCATGTCTTGGCGTCAATGACATGAAATTTAATATCTGTGACGAGCAGCCCGAAGCGCAGCGTTAGTATCACAGATCCGAGAGTTCGTGACGACTGGGAGTCGAAACCAGAGATGGTGATTTTATCACGAGCGAGATGCTGGATGCTCATGCAGATTTTCTTCAACACTCGCACGTTGAGGAGATTAACGGAAGACCCATTGTCGACCAGGATTTTGCCTATCTTTATGTCATAGCAGTACCCTGAGACATAGAGGGGACGGTTGTGCTCACACGTCCCAAGGAGGAGGTCTTCATCACCGAAGGTGATATCGGCTGTGTGTACTTCCTCCAACTAGTCCTTCATTTTTTCTTCGGCGAGAAAAGCTTGGAACTGTCCCGGCTCTTGTAACTCCTTGATCAATGAATCTCTCGCTTCTTTGGATAGTAAAAGGGCGTCGAGAATGCTGAGCTGCGAAGGTAATTTCCTCAAGTGTGCCAGAACGTTGTAGTCCACCTTATTCTTCTTTGGCGGGTCCTTGGCAGTCAGCTCTTTCATGAGTTGGTCATCCAGGGCGATATCCTCATAGACCTTTTCTTTTCCCTTATCTTTTCTACTCGTGGGTCCGAAATTCTTTTCTGGAAGCGTGCGATTGCGCAGTTGAATGTTTTCACAGTCCTTCGGTTCTTCCTCCTTTCCCAAGGTGGATTCTTTAAAGAGAGGGCCAAGAGCCATCTCTTCGTCAGAGTCGCTTCCGAAAGTGAGAACCTGCGATCCCCCAGTGTTGATCATGCGACAGTTACCGGTGGTTCTTTTATGCTCCTTGGTCGTACTTCTCTGCTCCCGACGAGTTTTGCGTTTCATCCACTTAAAATGTTTCCGGTGAGCAACATATCCCTGCCACCATCTTTTAAAAGCGTCGCATTCTTCGGTGGGGTGCGAAATCTTTCGATGATATGAGCAGTAGCTAAGATGTATCTCTGCTTCACCGGGAGTGTTTCCTTCGGAGGGTGGTAGCTTCATTCCCATTGATATGGCTTTAGCAAACCTTTTCCTCGTCTTGAACTTGTTTTTATCCGTGTCAGATGTTTCTTGATTCGGCAGGAGTGTCTCGACTCCTTCGTCTAGTCACCGGCGTTTGGCTCTTTCAAATATGGCCATCTCACATCCTCGATCGGCTTTACTTTTCAAATGAATTTCATTCAGGAAGGCGTCGATCATTTCGTCTGACGGCCATAGAAGTTCCGGCTCGGGACCTGCCCCCAGTCTCTCTGTGCAGGGAGCTTCTTCATTGTCTAGCGATGAATGAGAGATCACATGGCAACTTGCTACGTAATCCTCAAATCCGTCTGACGATTCTTCTCCCTCATCTCCGTCTTCAAGAACGTGGCTGAGGAACTCTTGGAGCGTGATTGGAGTCCGTGCCTTCTGGTTATACTCTTCCAGCGCGTCAATCTGCTTCTGTAAGTCCGTGCGCTTGTCTTCAGGCTTCACGGGCTTCTTGGATTTCTTCTTCTTTTTCGAAGATTTTGACGGTTGGGTGTGAACACTTTGACTATCACCACTAATCTTTGGAGTTGGGCGCAGCTTCAGCATCCCCTCGATGATCTGGGGTTCCAGCGGGTTCTTCCACCTGATCGCCGGGCATGTCTGGAGATTATTCAGCATCCTTTTGGTTTTGGCTGAAAGCACGACCTCCCATGGAGCTTCTTCAACAAAAGAGCATGTTGCCCCCGGTGCGTCGGTTGCATTGGCACTTCGAGAAGTTCGAGCAGTTAGAGGCCATCGGTGCTTGATTTCTGCGCCAGGCAAAAGACCAAATCTTAGTAACTTGAAACCCAAAGGCAACCATTAACAAACCGCGATTCATTCGCGAAGACGACACACGAAGTGTGGAGTGGAAAGAGGAAAAGGTCCCACCGGGCGTGCCAGAATCTGTTCCCCTCCGAAAGACGGCGCACGGGACTGCGAAGTCCTGACACTGAGATTCGCGGCAGATGCTTTTTGGTTTTATCTGTCTACCTCTCCGAAGATGCCAAGTTGATTTATGGCACCGTGTATCGGAGATTTAGACGGATGCAGCCGATTTAGCAGACTTCGTCAGATTCCCCCTCGCCTGAGGGGTTTTTGATTGTGGGGACGCTCTTCCCTGCAGGCGCAAACCCCTGCAGTTAATTACGCTACCGCGTCGCGGTAACAACTTTCTCCTTCTCCAGAATTTCACTTCGTGTCGTGTGTGTTTGTTTAATTTGTGGTTGCCCGTAGATTGTATACGGAGACTAAGTGATGCCGTCGCCCGTAGGACGTGGATTAGTCCAAATCCGTATTTACTTAGATTTGGGTTTGGTGTTTTAGTTTAAGGATACGTTAGCTCTATTTAAGGCTAAGATCAACTTAAATTTTTGTTAAGGATACGTTAGCCTAATTTCCAGACTAAGATCGACTTAACGGGATCGTTTGGATCCGACGAGAGAGCAATTGGCTCTATTATTCCAGTTTAGGGACATGGTGGTCCATTGCCAGTTTAGGGACATGGTGGTCTATGTTCCAGTTTAGGGACATAGTGGTCCATCGCCAGTTTAGGGACATGGTGGTCCATGTTCCAGTTTAGGGACATGGTGGTCCATCGCCAGTTTAGGGACATGGTGGTCCATCGCCAGTTTAGGGACATAGGGGTCCACGGTAGTTTAAGGACATTGCGGTCCATTGCAAGTTTAGGGACATGGTGGTCCATTGTATGCATGGCCATCGGGACCCGTCACCTCTCTGACATCGTTGAAGGATTACAACGATAGGTGTCAGAGAAATTCGGAGATGTACCCTTGAACCAAAGTTGATTGGGGGTCTTATAGTCCAATTTGGGACTAAAGTCTGTTTGAATGTTTAAAGATACGTTAGCCATATTTGAGGCTAAGATAAACTTAAACGGGATCGTTTAGATCCGACAAAAGAGCATTTGGGAGCTCTATTGTTCCAATTTAGGGACGTAGTGGTCCATAGGTAGTTTAAGGACATTGCGGTCCATTGCCAGTTTAGGGACATGGTGGTCCATGTTCCAGTTTAGGGACATAGGGGTCCATGGTAGTGTAAGGACGCATAAGTCTGTGGGTTTAAGGACCCCACAGTCTGTATTTTAGTTTAAGGACGCATAAGTCCATGAGTTTAAGGACCCCACAGTCTGTATCTTGGTTTAAGGAAGTATTAGTCCACGAGTTTAAGGACCCCGCAGTCCATGTTGATGTGTGGTTGTCGGGACCCGTCACCTCTCTGGCATCGTTAAAGGATTACAACGATAAGTGTCAGAGGAGTTCGGAGATATACCTTCGAACCGGATGTAAATTGATTTAAGAGAGCAGTTGTGCTCAGTCAATTTAATTTGAGGACTTACAGCCATGATTGGGCTAAGTCCAGTTGAAAAATGTTCAATTCTTTTATTTGTTTTTGGCCTATTAGGCCTGTACTAGGGCTTGGCCCCTTTTTAATAATGCATAGCATTAATCTTGGTCTCTGTTGGACCTTTATTTGGGCTCTTCCCCTTTTAAAATAATGCATTGCATTATTTATTATTTTGTTTGGGCTCTGCACATTTATAAATGATGCAGAGCATCAATTTTGTTTGGGCTCTGCCTTTTTTTATTGCATTGCAATTTAATTTGGCCTACTAGGCCTTTCTGGTTTGGGCCTGGCCCTTTAGTAAAAGAAATGCTTTTTGCATTTGTCAGGCGCTTTGCGCCAATCACTAAGCGCAAGTGCTTGTGGTGACGACACGTGTCACGCAAGTGCAGTGCGCTGCACCAGCGCGCTGCGCTTGCGCTGCTGACACGTGGTGCGCTTTGGTGAGTTGCGCCAATTTCAGAGAGCGAGGCTCTATTTCAAAAGCGCATATCGCAAGTAGTTCAGATGCTGACACGTGACGCTCTTTGGTGGCTTGCGCCAACCCAAGAGCGCAACAGTGTAGTTTTGCAAGTGCAAGGCACTATTAACTTGAGAATCTTTTAGATTCCAGAACCAATGGTTCATAAAAAAGTGCAAAGCACTGTTTGATTTCTTGATCTAATTTAGATCAAAGAAAATAAGTTTTTCTTATTTCAGAGAACCAGTGGTTCATAAAAAGTGCAAAGCACTGTTTATTATATGAAGATCATTGATCTTGTTCTTAGATCAATAATCTATTACAAGAAATTCTTCTATTTTATGAAGGTTTTTACATTTTTCTTGAAATTTCTTCAGAGTTCTCTCTGTTTTGAGGTTCTCAATCTCTCACAATGTTGATCATGCTTTGAATTGGGGTCTAGGGGTCTTTATATAGTGCCCATAGGTTTGTTAAGCTTGTTAAAGAGATCATTCTCTGAGGGATTTGGGGAATTTTCCCCACCGTTGGATCTTTGATCCAAGGGTTTCTGTTTTACAGAAGGCAATCTTCTTGTTTTAACAAGAACAGAAAGATCTTATTAAAATTTTAATTCTGTTTGGCGCAGATGCACCAGCGCTTGACACGTGTCAAGCAGCGCACAGCGCAGCGCAACTGCGCTGCCACGTGTCGCGCAGCGCAGAGCGCAGATTATCTGAAGCGTTGCTTCCTTTAATTTTTATTTTAAATAGAGCTTTGCTCTGATTGGGCGCACTGCCTTGGGCGCTGCGCTGACGTATCAGCTTCTGACACGTGGCGCATTGCGCGCAGCGCAAGGGATTTGAAGCGTTGCTTCAAAATTTGAATTTTCGAAATTCAAATAGAGTTTTGCTCTGATTGGGGGAAACAAATGCCCCCCACCGTTACACTCACGTGGCGCACACGTGAGTGCAGCGGTGGCAAGATCCCAACCGTTGGATCAATCAGGTGAGTTGAAGAGGCGCAGGCGCCTATATATAGGACACCTGGACCTTAGAAAATCTTTACTATTTTCCGAGATTTTGATTTTCAGAGCTTTGCTCTTGCTTAAGAACTTCAGAGCTTTGCTCTTGTTTCTTCCCAAGAACTTCAGAGTTCAGAACTTAGAACATTTTAAGGTAAAATTTAACTTAAATAAATTAAATTAATTTTAATCAACAGAGCTTTGCTCTCATAGATCTTTGATCTAAAGAAAATCTCTTTGGGGTTTCACCAACAGAGCTTTGCTCTCAAGAATCCATAGATCTGAAGAGATCCTGTTCATGGGTTCTAACCCATGAACAGAGCTTTGCTCATGGATCAAAATGTAGATCTTTTTGATCTAAAAATGAAGAATTCCTAAGAGTCTTCATGGATCTTTTAGGATCCCAAAAAAAAATTTAATCTTTTAGGAGTTTAAAGAAAACTTTTCTTTTTAGATTTTCTCATCATTATCACAGAGCTAGGCTCTTTTAAGGAATCTTACTCCCCTGAGACGAAAGTTTGACAAGTGTCACTTTGTGACAGAGCTTTGCTCTAAAAGAGGAGATTTTCTCCTTGTCTCTAGGGATTTTTATTATTAATGAGAATGTTCTCTTGAGGATATTTTCATTCATTGACAGTCTCATCCAATGATGGGGCTGTCTTATTAAATGATGCACTGTCATCCAGATTTTGTGGATCCCTATTTGGTCCCTTACCCACTGCATTGCAGTGTGGTGTAAAATTTTAAAATGTTGAGCGTTGGAATTACAACACTGACGGTTAACTTTTGTCCCTCAGTAGGAAACATGTCTTTCGATACTTCATTCCCATTTGCTCGTTCGGAGGAAGGGTTTCCCGACGCGCCCGTGGACCGCGAAGTCCTAGCTATGATCAGGGATCACGACCCGGACTATAAGAGTCTCCACCTTTAGGGGTCGTGGTACAACCAGATTATCATGGGTCGACGGAGCTTCACGTGCGCAGTACCGTCAGAGCCCATTATGGCGATTCATTATGCCAGCCCACCCCCAGTGCAGTATGCCGTGGAGATGGTTGATTGGACCTCGAAGGGCTTTCTTCATCCTGCCATAGATGCAATTCCGGTTCAGCGTCCTATGGTTTTTGATATCCCGGGACGCCGTATCTGTCAAGGCGAGGCGCGACCTTGGGGGCAATCATATAACATAGGTCTGATCCCCCGCCACCTGATCGGCTATCTGCCGTGGGCTCGCTATATCCTGTCAACGAAGAAGTCGCAGTTGATAAGGTTAGGGTTGTACACTGCGGTTTACGTCTCCCTCTTCCAGTATCCCACGCTTCCCACCTGGTGGTTCAAGGCTTTCTTGGAGCAGTGGAACATTCCTACTCACACTTTCCTTGCAATGGACCGGGAAGTGTCAATTTCTCTGGAGGAATTCACAGAGGTCTCCGGTTTACCGGTGATAGGGGAGCACTATGAGGAGTTGCTTCCGACAGACGAGTATGTCTTCGGTGCTAAGTCGGCGGTAAGGGGCCTCACTCCGGAGAATGCTGTTCAACACCAATTCCCAAGTTTGATTAAAGTGTTGAACATCTATGAGGCCATTTTCATCGAACGTGGGAGTCGTGGAGTTAGCTTTGAGGATTTCATCGCTCGGTTCCTTCACCCAAGCGTCCTCTCGGCGGAAGCTGCCAAGTTTGCTACCCTTGATGACCCTTTTGGTCTAGGTTTGGATAATCTACCGGCGAAGAAAATAGACCAAAAGGGTTTTTTCCTTCCTAACTCCCCGACCATGTCTTTTGCGGAAGTTGCAGCTCCTGGGATGGACGAGGAGGCCTTCTTCTTAGGATTTCTTGGGCTATGGCTGAGTTGGTTTGCGCTTCCGATGCATTCTCGCCATATGCGGCCCTCTGTCTTTTACCCAGCTTACCGGATGACCATCGGGGTAAAAGTGGCCGTTGGGATCGCCAGCTTGGCACACTTGTATCATGGCCTCAGTCGAGCGGCGGATGCTAATGAGCCTGGGGTACTGCACGTGATCTTCCCGATGCACTACTTCGTATCGTGGCTCGAGCTACACACATCGGGTGTCTTCGGAATGCACAAAAGGCCCTCGTTCTACGACAGGTGCAGCTTCCCTCGCATCATACAGTTGATTGGCGCATCAATTGTGACTCCATCGCCACAGAACGCCAGGGGTTTACTCCTTCGTCCCCACACCGTTGGAGCCGGGGTGTCTTTCATCGATAAGGTGTTGACTATTGGAAAGGCGTCTACCACTGCAGTGCGGCCATTGCAAGACACTTTCAAAGATGGAGTCTCAGTTTTGACGGCCCGGGAGACCCTCCACTTATATTCTATCAGACCGGGCTTCCTGGTGTTCAGGCAGAACGGTGCAGCGATTTTCATGAGATACAACCCGCATCGTTTTGCCCAACAACTGAGTTACAATCAGGAGGTACCACTGGAGGCTTTCCTATCGGAACCTGCCGCTACCGAAGAAGGGATGGAGAGCGCGCTGCATCACTTCATGCGTCTGAATACAGGTTCCCACTTTTTTATCAGCGAGCCGTCTTGCGCCCCACGACTCCTCAGGGTATATACAGAATGGTACAGTCATTCGACAGGAGCCGTCATAAAGGAGGAAAAGCGATTGCTGGTCTATCGTAAGGGTGTGCCTCCAGGTAGCGACCGCAACGCTCCTTTAGTGCCAAGGACCCCGGTAGTTCGCCCACTAAAAGATGCTAGAGCCGGACCATCGCGTGCGCAGAGTCCTCCACGCGAATTGCCACTTCCCGATATTGCGGATGCACCACCAGCGCCTTGTGCTCCAGTGGAGACAGTGGTTGTGGCCTTGCCGGAGTCTGGTGTGGGTGCGGACCTTGGGACCCGCCGCCCCAAGGTGCCTGCAAAACGCAAATCGATCCCGGGTGCACCTAGGGTTGGTGGGCAGAAGAAGAAAAAGAAGTCGCTCTTCGTCGCTGACGTCGCGTTCGGTCAGGAACCCCACGCTCCCTATGGTGAGGGCCTGAGTGAATATGGGACTAACAGGGGGTTAGTCATGCCGCCGGATGACACAGACTTGGAGGCCGCCCTCGTAGCTTCGGAGCGGTTGGCGAGGCACGACGTGTGGCTGGCTAAGCTTGCGGAATCAGGTAATCACTAGTTGCATTTTTTATTGCATCATATCTTTATTATTGCCTTTGACTAACGTTTTTCCTTCTTTTCTTCCAACAGGCATCACCACTGAAGAAGCCATTGCCGCTTCCCTCAAGACCTTCCAAGAGGAGGAACGCCTTAGAGCGTCCTTAGGCCTTACTAAGTTTCGATTCATCAAGTTTTCATTTTCCTTGTGTTATAGTCGATCTAATCTCTCCTTTTTTATTGCAGGAACCTCAATGCCGATCCCGCCAGGTGACGCGAAGACTCTCCCTGAGCCAGCCGCTGATGTTTCTACCTCCTCGGGGCTACCGTGAGAGGCCAGACTTGAAGAGCCGATGAGAGATGCCTTGAAGGCTCTGGAGGCAACTCTAAACGAGGACGACGACACCTTGATGAAGAAAGCGTCGAAGAGGTCCATCGCGACGGCCCGGGAGGAGAAGAAGTGATTGAGGCGTGAAGCGACGGCACGCAGGGCTGCTTTGGCCATTGGAGCGGGCCCAAGCACCGTCCCTCGTGCTGACACTCCTTCAGAAGAGCCCCTGGTCGCCTTGTCTACAGCTCATAGACAGGCGGTGCGCGCCAATAGGGAGGCTAACGATAAGTCCACCTCAGGTAATATTTCTTTCAAAATTTTGTTGTAAGAATTATAAAGCTGTTGGTTCTTATATATTCTGTCCTGCAGGGCCAAGTCCAACCGAGGGGGAGGCGGAGACCGTCGAACCTGAGGGGCCAGAGGTAAAGGTATTGGTCGAAGCCGAGCCGATGGCGGACGACACAACCGGGATTGCTGGGCCCGAGCCAGTGGCTGACGAAATAGTCACGTCCACTATGCTTGAGCAAGTGGTTGATGCCGAGCCCGAGCTAGCAGCGGACGGGGTGCCTGAGACCGATGACCCCGTGGCGACGGCGGACGAGACAGCCGTGATTGCTGAGCCCGAGGGAGTAACGGGTGAGGCGGACATGATTCCTGAGGACGAGCTGACCGCTCTTTCTCAGGAGTCTGGCAATGCTCCGGTCATAGCTCTCCCCGCCTACGGCCCTCCGCCGCCTCCTGGCCTTGCGAGCACGATGACGGCCCCCATGGAGTCTGGGGATGAGGCCACGGGTGGTGGACTTATGTCGCTGGAGGAGGGAGACGCCTCTGTCTCGGCTGGAGGCTCATCAGGTAAATTTCGGATTACTGTCCCTCCCTTTTTTTTTATCTTGCAATCTTTCCTGACAGGTTTACCCTTGTTTTTTAATGCAGGTGTAGGCAGTGCCGATGCTCCATTGCTCGAGGGAGCGCCGTCAACTACTGCCTTGGCTGTGGTCACCTCTCAGCCTTCTCTCGTACCATCGAAGATGTTGGAAGGTATGGGTTCGCAACTTATTAGTCTTATCTTTCAGACGTATAGTTTATGTACTGAAGTCGTGTTGTTGTGTCTTTTCAGGAGTACTTTTTGACCATCTTTATCAGGTGTTGCTCCCACACTTCTCCTTCCCATGTGAATTCGCTTCTCCATCTGGTGGCGCTGGTGAGTATAGTTTCCAACTAATATCTTTCTTTTTTTAGTGATGGAATTATTTCTAACTTTTTCTCATCCCGACTGCAGTGTTACAAATTGAAGGAGGGGATGAAAGATCGGCCGCGCCACCGGCCCTTCCGGCCTTGCCACCTGCCGCGGCTGGTACAACAAACTACCGTATTGATAACTCCCCCTTTTTTTATTTCTTGAACTGTTATCTGATCATATCTTGTTTTTTTTCAGCTGTCGTTCCGGTCTCGACGCCCTTCGAGCCTCGTGTCATAATGCCGGCAGGCCCTTTCTTGAGACGTCCATCCTCGAAAGGCGCCGCGAATAGTCTGCGCATGTTAAGCGACTACATCGAGGAACTTGACGCCGAGACTCCTACATCTGCTGCAGACTTCGCAACGGCGGTTAACCCGATGCTGGTGATACTCGTAAATTTCTATGACGAGGGCATCGTTGCGTCTTGGGTTAACCACTGCAGAGAGATCGAGGCTCGCCTGCATCAGCTGGAGTCGATGCGTCCTGCCCCTGAGGTTTTGGCTGTGAGCACTCAATGGGCAGCATGGCTCAAGCAAAGCACTTCTCATTTCCGCCATTTGGAACAAGAAGCAGCTTTAAAGCTGAAGGAGTGTCAGGAGTCTTCAGGCGAAACTGCTCGCCTACATGCCGAAGTTGAGGCAAACGCTGCTGAGGTGAAGGCTGTCTTTGAGGGCCTCTTGGAACGCATCTCTCATGGGCTAAACTTGAAGCGAAAGCTTGATGTCGTCGAGCGTGACACCCCAGGCCGCGAAGCTGCTCATCAGGCCATTAGGGAGCAGCTTGCATCTGTCTTGCAGCAGCGGGCTCAAGTAGAGGCAGAACTGGCGGTGGTGGCCGATCAGGAAAAGGCATGGAAGGAAGTGTGCGAACAACTGATAAAGCTATTTAAGGCGCTTCCTTTCCAGTAGCTGCCTTTGTATTAATGTATTTGTAAAATTTTTCTTTTAAATAATATGTATCCATTCTTTATTCTTTTGTACGCTTCCCCTTGTACTTGATTAGATTTAATAAATAAAGATACACATTTTTCTTTGCCATGTCTTGTACTATTTCTTTGCTTTCTCCCTTCTCTTATTATCAGCAGGCTGTCTTGATAAACAGATAATAGAGTAAGCATCTAAATTTCTCCAAGAGATAACGATGGCTTAGGCCGTAGTTTCAGATCAGCTGCCTAAGACTTTTCAACTCTATGAGCCGTGAGGGTCTTATAGAGACTTTCTCCCTACGGATCGAGAGGATCTCGTAGGTGGATTTCCTCCTTAGGAACCGTGAGGATTCCTAAGTGTGTTTTCTCTTATAAGTCGTAAGGATCTTATAAGAGAATTTTCTCCCTTACAAGTCGAAAGGACTCGTAAGTGGTTGATGAGTTGACTCGTTTCCGAGTCGAAGTATTGCTCCGACGGGGAGGTCATTGGCTGACTTATTTCCGGGTCGGAGGTCGTTGGTTGACTTGTTTCCGAGACGGAGGTCGTTGGTTGACTTTTTTCCGCGACGGAGGTCGTTGGCTGACTTGTTTCCGAGATGGATGTCATTTGCTGACTTGTTTCCGAGACGGATGTCATTGGCTGACTTGTTTCCGAGACGGAGGTCGTTGGCTGACTTGCTTCCGAGACGGATGTCGTTGATTGACTTGTTTCCGAGACGGAGGTCGTTGGCTGACTTGTTTCCGAGGCGGATGTCGTTGATTGACTTGTTTCCGAGACGGAGGTCGTTGGCTGACTTGTTTCCGAGACGGATGTCGTTGGCTGACTTGTTTCCGGGTCGGAGGTCATTGATTGACTTGTTTCCGCGACGGAGGTCTTTGATTGACTTGTTTCCGAGACGGAGGTCGGTGATTGACTTGTTTCTGAGACGGAGGTCATTGGCTGACTTGTTTCCGCGACGGAGGTCATTGGCTGATTTGTTTCCGGGTCGGAGGTCATTGGCTGACTTGTTTCCGCGACGGAGGTCATTGGCTGACTTGTTTCCGGGTCGGAGGTCATTGGCTGACTTGTTTCCGCGACGGAGGTCATTGGCTGACTTGCTTCCGGGTCGGAGGTCATTGGCTGACTCTAGGTTGTCTGTGAACCGTAGAGTCTTGGAACTGGGGACTTTGTCGTGGCTCCGATTGGTGATGTCACGTCCATGTCCTGCTGGAATGAGGAGTAACGCCGCTATTGGTCTCTAGGCTGTGGATGTGGTCATCGAGATCTGACTTCCCTTTGACGCAGCCTGGTGGGGAAATGTAGCCCCCTTTCCCTTTTTTTTGTTTATGCCCATGGATTGTATACAGGGGTCACTATGGACTTACCTGCAGGGCAAAAGTTTCATTCTTTCATCATTTTTTTTATTTCTTTCTGCGATGCTCTATCATTTCAGCTTTTTACATCGCGAAAATCGCGATTGCCCAATCATTTCGGCTATTTATTTTATTTTTACTCGCTGCTTTTTATTGCGAGGTGCCCAATTATTTCGGCTATTTATTTTATTTTTACTCGCTGCTTTTTTATTGCAAGTTGCCCAATCATTTCGGCTATTTATTTTATTTTTACTCGCTGCTTTTTATTGCGAGTTGCCCAATCATTTCGGCTGTTTTCTATGCATACGTTTTTACTTGCTACTTTTTATTGCAAGCTGCCCCATCATTTCGGCTATTTCGTATGCATGTGTGGCCTACCTGCTTTTCGCCGTAAACCTGAAATTAGACACCGATTTCGGCATCAGCACCGCTACAACTGGGATATTGCCAGGAGCGAATCATCATCTGCCTCTGTCGATGTCGAACAAAGGTGGCTTAGCGAATAGGGTTAAGGTCCTGTCGACTAAGGCTTTTAACTTCATGAGCCGTAAGGGTCTCACAAAGGTATTTCTCCCTACAAGTCATGAGGATCTCGTAGGTGTATTTTCTCCTTAGGAATCGTTAGGATTCCTAAGTGTATGCTCCTCTGTAAGTCGCAAGGATCCTACAAGAGGGTTTTCTCCTTGTAAATCGAGGGGACCTACAAGGGTTGTTCACCATGCCTACATATCCCCAATCACGGATGAAACTTGGTTAGGGAAATATTTATTCGCGCCCGTGGATTGTATACAAGGGTCAGTATTGAACCACTTGTAGGGCAATATCGAAGGTTGTGGGGGTTGCTTAAGCACATGTTTAGGTCTCTATAACTTAAGACTTTCAAATCTTATGAGCCGTGAGGGTCTCATAAGAGAGTTCTCCTTACGAGTCGTGAGGATCTCACTAGTGTATTTTCTCCTTAGGAATCGTGGGGATCCCTAAGTGTGTTGCTCCCTTGTGAGTCGTAAGGATCTCGCGCGGGTGGTTTCTCCTTACAAGGTCGAGAGGACTCTGTAAGTGTCTTCTAACGAGGTTGCGCCCTTTCGGGTTTTCACAAACACTCGCCGGTAGTCCTGCTGTTTTTACTCACGGAGCCCTTTCGGGTTTTCATCCGTGCCCATTTTGCTTATGGACATACCGTTTTTTTTATTCTTTTTATTTTCTCTTTTTTTTTACGAGGTTGCGCCCTTTCGGGTTTCCACGAACACTCGCTGGTAGCCCTGCTGTTTTTACTCACGGAGCCCTTTCGGGTTTTCATCCGCGCCCATTTTGCTTATGGACATACCGTTTCTTTTTATTCTATTTATTTTATTTTATTTTATTTTTACGAGCTTGCGCCCTTTCGGGTTTTCACGAACACTCGCCGGTAGCCCTGCTATTTTTACTCACGGAGTCCTTTCGGGTTTTCATCCGTGCCCATTTTGCTTATGGACATACCGTTTATTATATTTATTTATTTTATATATATATTTTTTTTCTTCTTTTCTTTTACTCATCTCATCAGCCTGAAGATGCTGCGGTAATAGTTTAAGGACGTTTCGGTCCGTCATTAGTTTAAGGACGTTTCGGTCCGCCATTAGTTTAAGGACGTTTCGGTCCATCCAGGAGAAGACTGGCTACTGCTTATAAAGTTTGAGCTTAGGAAGATAGCGAGCGGACATAGTCGTTGTCATCTATCATTGACCTAGGCAGTAACTCACTAAGCGTAGTATTTCTTTAGGAATCAACCATTTATTGGCCTGTAAGGCCATTCACCGTGCATATCCATGAGTAGATAGGCTCCACCCTAGTAGACCTTGTCTATGATGTACGGGCCTTCATAGTTTGGCTCGAATTTTCCCCGCTTGGCGCGATTGGGGATCATAGGCCTTTTGACCACTAGCACGAGTTCGCCTTGGCAGAATGTCCTCGGCCGGGTCAATCTTTCATATGAGCGCGTCATCTTTGCTTTATAAGCTTCCAGATTTTATTGCGCTATGAGCCGGGTCTCATCAAGGGCATCAAGATCCTCAAACCGAAGGTGAGCATTTTCCATGTCTATCAGCTCATAACTGCCACTCGTAGAGAGGGTAACTCTATCTCGAGGCGGAGTACTGCTTCTGTACCGAATACCAACGCATATGGCGTTGTGTTCATGGCTTCCTTGAACGTAGTTCGATATGCCCAAAGAGCTTCTTGCAGCCTTTCATGCCAATCCTTCTTATTTCGGGACACCGTTTTCTTCATGATCTTTGTCAAGGTCTTGTTGAAGGCCTCAGCTAGACCGTTAGCTCGCGGATTATAAACCGAAGAATATCTCCAATCTATATTGTGTTGTTGTGCGAAGCGATTGATCTTGTGGCTTCTGTAAGCTTGCCCGTTATCGGAGATGATCCGTCGCGGAGTTCCAAACCGATATATGATGTGCGTCTTGAAGAAATGGAGGATATTCTCCGTTTTCACTTCTCTTAACGGTACTGCTTCTGCCCATTTGGAGAAGTAGTCAGTCGTCGCCAGGATGAAACGATGTCCTCTGGACGATGCTGGTTCGATGGGGCCGACTATGTCAGTTCCCCACATTTTGAATGGCCAGCTAGCCACCGTTGGATGTAGTGGATTTGGATGCTGGTGGATGAAGTCCCCGTGGATTTGGCACGAGTGGCATTGCTTCGCATATTCGAGACAGTCCTGAATCATCGTGGGCCAATAGTAGCCCATCCGTTTTATTTTCAACTTCATCTTCGGGCCAGCTTGATGAGAACGCAGAGTCCGTCGTGAACTTCCTGAACGACTCTTTTCGCTTCGTCAGGTCCTATACATCTTAACCACAGAGAATCAAACGACCTCTTGTACAGAGTATCATTAACGAAGGCGAAAGACATAGCTCGTTTCATAAGCTGATGTCTCGAGGACGCATCTTCGGGCATTCGATGGGACTTAAAGTAGTCTATGAAGACTTCCCTCCAATCCTCAGCCTTTTCTCGTTCTTTTATTTGCAGGGTCGTCTGCTCAGTCGCTCCCTTTTCTTCGGATGATTCCGGAGATATTTCCGCTGGGGTAAGCATTCGACGGCTTTGTACCATGATTCTGACGTCATCGAGGTTCTCGTCAGCCAGTTCTTTAGCGAGCTTGGCTAATGCGTCCGCTTTGCTGTTTTCCGCACGCGGTATGTTTTTCAAAGTGTAAGAGGGAATTTGGGTCAACAGTTGTTGCACCTTTTCGCCATACTTCACCAACTCTGGTTTGCACGTTTGGTAATCGCCGTTCACTTGACTGACGACCAATTGGGATCTCAAGGCGATCTCGAGGCCTGCTATCAAAGCTTCGTATTCGGCTTCATTGTTTGTCCTCGGTTCTGTTAGGGAGAAAGCAAAACGCATTATCCCTCCTTGTGGAGTTACGAAGATGAGGCCTACCCCCGATTTGATCACAGGGGTATTTTGTTTGCGCTTCTTCATGGAAGACGCTCCATCGAAATAAAGTTCCCATCGGGTATCACTACCGTCGATTGCGTCAAATGCATGTTCGTCTGGCAGATCACAATTCAGAGGAGAATCGGCGGGTATCGGATGCTCAGCGAGGAAATCGGTGATGGCCTGGCCTTTCACTGCCTTGAGAGGTTGATAGGTTATCGAAAACTCTATCAAGAGCAGGGCCCATTTAGCGAGTCGCCCCGTCAATATGGCCTTCGACATTAAATATTTAAGGGGGTCCACCTTCGAAATGAGACGGACTTCATGTGCCAATGCATAGTGCCTGAGCTTTGTTACCGCGAAGATCAACGCCAGGCAGTGTTTTTCAATGGGGGAGCAGTTGCTTTCTGCCCCCAGTAGAACTCGACTTAAGTAGTAAAACGCTCTTTCCTTCCCTTAGTCGTTCTCTTGCGCCCATAATGCGCCTAAGGAACCTTCGAGGGCGGTTGTATAAAGGATGAGGGGTTTTCCCTTGACCGGAGCAGCCAACACTGGCGGGTTCTGCAGGTATTGCTTGATCTCGTCTAGTGCGCTTTGGCATTTTTGATCCCAGACGAACGGGGTCCCCTTCTTCATCAGGTGGCTGTAAGGACGCCACTTGCCTGAAAGGTTGGCTATAAATCACCGTATGTATGCGAGCTTCCCTTGGAGAGACCGCAACCGCTTGAGAGTTCTCGGCGGAGGCATTTCCATGATCGCCTTAATCTTCGACGGATCTATTTCAATACCTCGGTGTCGGACGACGAATCCCAGGAATTTTCCCGAGGAAACTCCGAATGCGCACTTGAGCGGATTCATCTTCAAGTTATATCGTCGAAGGCGTTGAAATACGATCTTGAGATGCTCGAGATGTTCCTCGTACGATTTGCTTTTCACCACGAGGTCGTCGATATAGCATTCGACGATTTCATATATAAGGTCATCGAAGATCTTCGTCATGGCCCTCTGATAGGTAGCACCAGCGTTCTTTAGACCGAAGGACATCACTTTATAGCAGAATATACCCAAAGGAGTCCTGAAGGCGGTGTGCTTCTGGTCTTCGGGATGCATCTTTATCTGATTATACCCTGATGAGCCGTCCATGAAGGAGAAAACCTCGTGAGTGGACGCGTTATCTATCATCAGTTCGGTGACTGGCACTGGGAAATCGTCCTTCGGGCAGGCTTTATTGAGATCCCGGAAGTCCACGCATATGCGCACTGTCCCATTTTTCTTCATCACCGGGACGATGTTGGCGATCCATTCAGGATATTGAACCTCCTGGATAAAGCCGGAGTCGATCAGCTTCTTGACCTCAGCATTGATGTTCATCTCAAGATCGAGCCGCATTCTTCTTGGTGCCTGCTTGATTGGCTTGACGTCCGGGGATATCGCCAATTTGTGCACAGCAATTTCTGGATCTAATCCCGGCATTTCGGAATAGTTCCATGCGAAGCAATCTCTATGCTGCATAAGCAGGTCTTTTAATGCAGCCACCCTTTCTTCAGATAGCAGCTCGCTGATGAATGTCGGTCGCGGGTCATTCGCTGTCCCCAACTCAATTTTCTTGAGATTATCTGCAGTGGTATGTATTCCATCTTCCAGTTCTTTTGGCGCTGGTGGAAATTCTGAGATCACTTCATCGTTGCTATTTTCGAAGCAGCAAGGAAGGTCATCCATATTCTCGGGCTCTTCTTTTGATATTGTTATCATGTGACAAGTGCGAATCCGCTTCCAATCCCAATGTGGAGTTGGTTCTGTTCTCGTGGCTTTGGGTTCGTGCTTCTGAGGCGGCGTTACCCTCCAGTTGTCAGACAGAGCGAACTTGCCGAGCTGATATTGGTCTTCGACCCAATTCTTGAAGGTGAAGCAGTCTTCGAGAGGATGCCCTAATACTCGGTGATAAGAGCAATAGTTCGGGTGAAAGACTTCTCTTGCTTGTTCGGGGTGCTTGGATTCCGGCAGTGTAAGTATCTGATGTTTCAGAGCGAGGTCAAGTATTTTCTTCGTCTTGTCCCGAGGAAAAGAGTACGCTCGACCCATTTTTCTTATGAGGGATAGATCGAAACCGCTCGATTCCCGC
Organism: Agapanthus africanus; assembly: GCA_030015575.1. NCBI lineage: Eukaryota > Viridiplantae > Streptophyta > Magnoliopsida > Asparagales > Amaryllidaceae > Agapanthus > Agapanthus africanus. The sequence goes on along the minus strand of CM057341.1, from coordinate 748,949,080 downwards.
TTGCGTGGCTTCTTGGTCCCGCTTTGTTGCTGTTGAGCGTCTCTTCCGCGTTTCGACTTGTTTCTGCCTCTGCGTCGAGCCTTCTTTATAACAGGTTGACAGGGAGCGGTATTTTCATCTTCCACAGCATGTTGGAGGAGGCGGCGTGTTTTGGCTTTCTCGTAGATTGCCATTTCGCGGTTGTGATCGTCTCGGACTTTTTGACCAGCTTCCCTTATAAGCCTGTCCATTTGTTCTTCAAACGATGGACTGGGCATTTTTGCATCAAGAACTTTTACTGATTCAAGATTAGCATCTTCCCATTGAGCATCTGCTACTTCATCAAAGTCATGCACGACGTAGCAACCGTGGAGTAGCTCTCGTTTCTTGGACCGAATGTATCCAAGCCCGATTGTTTCCATTCTCCCATTAGGCAGCTTGTGTTGAGTCCCGGGAACGTTCCAGACCCTGTTATAGAATTTGGCTTTTCGAGTGGTCTGTTTAAAGGATATTCCCTGGCGCTTCAATAGCCTTTTCAAGCCTTCCGTATAATATCTGGGGAGACGGATGGGTTGAAGCCTGTCCAGCGTAGGATCCGCACCGTGCCAAATTTCTTTCTCCACTTTGGTTTTCTCAGAGCGGTAGAATAGAATCGCCTTTTCGCCTTCTCGCCTTGGAGGGACGTAGAACATCCGCAATTCCTCTACGCTGTAGATATCGAGCGCATCCAATTCTTTATGGTGTTTAGGTGGCACCATGGTGACTTGCAAACTTTGCTCTCCATCGGCGGACGTTTGTATTGAAGGTCGAACAGAGAATACAGCATGGACCTCGTCTTCCGAGTCGCTACCAAAGATCAACATGGGAGCGGGCTATCCCGGCTTGTTGCGTTGGGGCGGACCCGAATAAATCATCTTCTCCTCCTCCTCGGTATCACTACCGAAGATAGGGATGGTGGCATTAGCTTTGTTCTCCGGTTTGTGACACCTCTTCGTGTCTTCGAAATCCGGTAAAAAGTATTTGGCATCTTCATATTTGCGGACCTCGTTCACATAGAATGGGTTCAGTTCTCCCGTCACGGTATACTCGAGACCATCTTTAAAATACTTCATACATTGATGTTGTGTAGAAGGGATGATGTTGTACTCGTGTAACCATGGTCGGCCGAGCAGCGCATTGTAGCATGTCTTAGCGTCTATGACGTGGAACTTAATGTCTGTGACGAGTAGCCCGAAACGTAGCGTCAATATCACAGACCCAAGAGTTCTTGATGACTGGGAGTCGAGCCCGGAGATGGTGATCTTGTCCCGAGCAAGGTGCTGAATGCTGAGTTGCAAGGGTAGTTGTCACGCCCCGCTTCCCAAAATACGGAATACAAGGGGTAGACAAGGCCAGCCATGCTCCTATGGTCAAGGGAATATCCTGCCGTAGTCACACTTCGGCTTCTAGTTTTTCATGGTAAACAGTAAATGATGCGCAGGTAATGAGAAATGCAGTAACTGAATGAAACAATGTAAAAAAACTGACCTGAGGGGAAACAAACGAATATAACTCTGGATAGCTAAACAAGATGTCCGTGAAGTACGTCTAGTCCTGGTCCAGGCTCAATCTTCTCCTCACACTGAGCATGCATACTCAGGTCGTCAGAGCGACACAATAGCAATACAATATATATAAATCATATGAGAATTCTAACAGTGATAATAGATATATATATAACAGTAGATCAATGGCAGTATGGATATGAACATGCAGTAATCGATGCAGCGGAAACGGTAAAAGCAGTAGAATGATATGTCACGTATGTCAACACAGTAAGTAAGATATATCAATGCCAGTGTCCCTATCAGTCTCTAAGTCTTACTGTATAGGTCACTAAGCCTATCGTCAGTAGAAGTGTGAGAGTCAACCACTCGCGAGTGTCCTCTACCCAAGGGTAGAACCCAAGGGCAAGGGACCACGGGCCCAACATGTATATCACGGTGATAATCACATACCCTGTAAATCTCCATATAACTCCCTAAATATATAAGCCGGCATGGGACTCCCGAGATTCTGTTGAACTCACACTCAAACTACCCCACACCCCGTGGTCTACGTCAAACGCTAACCATAACCCTAAATACTAATCGATCCGTGACAAGTCTGCGCGAGAATTGGAGGCAGGACCTCCATCAAGCACGTCCCGACTAATACCAAAGATAAATGGCAGTGTCTGGTGCCTTATCTGTGACACCCGTGCAAGCGCTTCCATAAGTTTCCCATACCACTTATAGTCACACGTACTCGCATCCCACAGACGTCGACAATGCAATAGAATAATAGGGTCACTGATTGTGTACAAGTACGTATCACTTTCACTTATTCACGGATATACGAACACTGACGTACTTGCCACAATCATCACTAAAGCCTAACACTGGGTAAATGCACGTTATCACTATGTTATTAATGCAACGACATGTGTATGATATGATGCATAAGCAGTATATAGAGCATGTTTAGGATGTCCTCAATCAATAACCTACCACTTGCACAAATTATCATAAATCTTACGGTTACGATTTAGTGAGACGATGAACAGGTAATAATTAGCATGTTCAGTTATCTATCCATCAAATTTAGTTTCATGCCAATCAGGTTCCCGGATCATTAGTTATAGCCATTTCATTTTAAGCGTTCGCGGCTGGAAATCTGGTTTCAGAATCAGAAGTCCGTTTCGAAACGCATTTTAATCCCAGTTGGAATCATATTTTAGCGATGCTACAGTTGAATGAAATCTAGGGTTCTCAGTAAAGTTTTCAACGCAATAGAAGGATCTTCGATCGTGTCTGTACGTCAGGAGATATACACTGTTTAATATTAATATGTCAATTCTGATTCTGTTGGGACTGTTATGCGTCCCCATCTATTAAATTACAGATTAATTAACAAACGATAATGAAATAGAATGAAATCACTTGAGTTTTCTAGCTAACAGATTTACCTATAATAAACAGTGGAGTTCCGCAACCTACGAGTTAAGGAAAACTTGTGGTACCCATTACGGAACAGCAAGCAACAAATGGAGTCGCTCTGGACTGCAGTCCAGAGTCGCACTCCGATCCAATTATCGTCACGGTTTAAGTACAGGAATGTCTGGAAACTAGTATAGGGTTAAAGTTCATCGAGTTGGCTTCGATTTGAGCCCTCGAACACATCATCCATTGTGTATATAATTTATGGTGATTTTAATAGTTTTCAGGTACAAGAAAATTCCAGTTTTACGGCTAAACTTGGGGGTAGTTGTTTTAGTCGTTAACGGTCATATTTTCCAGCGAAACTTGCACAAGGTATTCATCACAGCAAGGGCCAATGTAAGTAAACCAGTCCCGTCAATTTAGAAAAATATTTTCATTGGGAACACACGTCGAACATGTATGACACATAATTAATCCAAAAGTGTAACACTATGATCTATGCAATTAACGATTGTAACTAGGATATATAGCATGTAAGCAAGTAAAATACTTGCCTGGAATTATCTCGGGGTTGCACGGCAGCAGTGGCGTCACGAACGCGCGACACACGCGCGGCACGGCGCAGCACAGTTCGGCCTTTTGGAATCAGACAATCGTATCCACTCAAGTTACTCTCCGTGCGACCGTTTTCATCACCGCCCGAGTTGCTTCTGGTGTTGATTTGCGAGAGGAAGAGAGAGAAATTTTTTGAGAACAGGGGGAGATTTAGTGAAATAGAGAGAGTTAAAGAGAGAGAGTAAGAGGGACACAGAGAGAGAGAGAGTTGTAGAGTGAGAGAGAGACAGAGATTAGAGAGAGGGAGAGAGAAACAGAGAGAGGTTAGATAGAGAGAGAAAGCACAGTGAGAGAGAGCAGAGGAAGAGAGAGAGACAAGTAAGGAGGGAGATAAGAGAGAACAGAGAGATAGGAGCAGGGGGAGAGAGAGAGACTGCAGCGAGAGAGAGAGGAAGAGCAGAGTGAGAAAGAGAGAGAGACAGAAAACAAGCAGAGAGATGACGACGACGACGACGATGACGACGATGACGATGAGAGAGTTCAGGGGCGACGACGATGAGGCGAGAAACTCACCGGCGTCGACGGCAAACAGTGGTCGAGCTCGGGTGCGTGGAGAGAGAGGAGTGGGTTTGTGTGAGGAGGAGGAGCTCGGGGTGCTTGTGATCGAGGGTGGAGGTAAGGGAGGTGAAGAGGACGACGTTGATGGTGGCGTCGAGATCAAGGAGGTGGTGGTCGAAGTTGAGGGTGATGCGGAGGTGGACCGACGTGGGCTCGAGAGAGAGGGCGGGAGTGGAAAGAAAATAGAGAGAGGGGGAGACGTGGGGATTGAAGGAATTATGAGAGGAGAGAGAGACGCGCGTCGTGGGGGTAACTGCTGCGACGTGGGCGAGAGCGCGGGCATTGCCTGAGGCGAGGAGCGCGCTCGCGAGCGGGAAATAGGGAAAGGAGCCGTTGGAGACGAAGGAGGTTAGGGTAAGGGCCGGGTCGGGTTGAGTCGCGGGACAAGGGAGTTGGGCTGGCAATTAAAAATAGAAAGAATTATAGGAAATGGAAACAGAGGGCCGGGCCGGGGTTTTTGGAAATTAAAAGAATTGTGAGGAGGGGAGAGTGAGGGCCGGGCTTGAAGAAAAGTGCTGGGCTCGATAATGTTTAATAGGAAGTGAATTTATTTAAAAGGGCTTGGGTTCTATTGAAACAAAATGGGTTTTAATTTAAAAGGGAAAACTAATTTATTATGTAGGGGAAGGGAATGGGGGTGCTGGGCTTGGAATTTGGGCTGTGGGATAATTTAGGAATATAAGAAATAAGGTTTGGGTTAGGATTTGGGTTTATATTTAAAAAAATAAGAAAATGGCTGAGGATAAGGAAAAATAATAGGGTTTGCGTTTCACTGGTAAAAGAGAAAATGGAGTTTTGAGGAAATAAATTTTTAAATAAAATAAATAAAATTATAATTAAAAATTAATAGAATTCTAAAGTAACAAAATACAATTTTGGAATAAAAGGGGCTGGGTATTACATCATACCATCCTTACAAAAATTTCGTCCTCGAAATTTAAAATAAACAATAAGTTATACAAACATAGGCAAAAGCAATTATATTACAAACTAACACATAATGCTTTATTTGAAATAGGCAGATAACGAAATTTGAAGGTTTATATATGTAAGAACAATATACAAAGGTATAAGTCTAAATAAGTATAAGACAGGAACAACTACAAAGGTAACCTATATGTATATAAGAATAGCAATAACAACAATAATGAACAATGATATTCGAGACGTACTCGATAAATCGAAACTCAATTATATGCACAAGTAAGTATATCAAGGTAGTACATCAGAAATAGTAAGTATAAGGCACAAACATTGATAATAGTAACCATAGGCACAATACTCGAGAATAAAGTAGCGACAATAAAATAGTGAAGGATTTGTCGGTTAAAACATTTTAGGATGTGTATCGATCATATAACGTAGAAAGCTTACATAGTGAAAATAAGGAACATGGAATGAAAATATGCACGATATAAGGTTGCGCTACCGAAATGATGGAGAAGCTAGTAGTGAGTACTTGAAATGCGTAAAACGGGGATAGTCAATAAAACACGCCTTTCGATAAATACAAAATAATGAAAACCAAATTTTCGAATGATAAAGTTCCTAAATATATATATAGGGTAATAGGGGAACACATAAAAATGTATAGGGCTAGCTAAGGTAAGGATTACAAGGAAAGGGTGGTTCATTCCGAAGATCGGGGTATGGCTGCTTTAGGCTGAGGGTCAAGGAGATTGGGATCGGGTCAGCATGGAAAGTAAGGGTGAGCGACAAAAGACTACCAGGGAAAGTATGGGGAGGACAACTGTCGGTACCCCATGCGAATCAGAAAAAATCCGAAGGGTTAGCGAACTCGGAAATTTCACTATCAATTTCTCCTCCCGAAGGATCTCAAACAAGGCACAGACGAAAGATGAAGGGTGGACCTCAAAAGGTCGGGCGTGGTATTTATTAGTCTGAGTGAGGGATAGAACAATGTAAGGAGTAGAGGTGGACAGATCTCTGTAGGAAAATAATTGTATAGAAGAAATAATCAAGCATCAAGGGAACTAAGAAGACCGAGGGATTTGTGAACTCAGCAATTTATTCCATTCTAGAAAATTTTAAACAAAGCATCATCAAAAACGAAATGTGACCCTAAACTATACACAGATTTTATTTGGCCAAAGAAGACAACATCTAAAAGAAATCCCGTCAGTCGCGGTTGTGGAGGTTCAGCAGGTTGCGGTAGGCTCGCGCACTCAGGTAGGGGCGTCCATTCTCATATCGCCTCGCAGGCATCGCCATTGGAAGTTCTTCCACAGCAGGGTCTTGATCTTCCGGTCCTTCTTTCTCGGGTGGAGCTTCTTCATCGAGATCCGATTCCATGTGATCCTCTCCTTCTGGGTTCTATTCCATGGGGTCTTCCTCCACTGGATTTTCTTCTATCGGATCTTCCTCGGGATCTTCCTCTATCGGGTTCTCTTCAGGTTCTCCATCCTCTTCGTCGGAATCGCCTATCATGTCAAACTCTGGGCCGGCTACTCCTTCGTCCTCTGTGGGGTGCGAAACCTTCCGATGATACAAGCAGTAGGAGGGGTGCATTTCCACTTCACCAGTAATGTTTTCTTCGGAGGATGGTAGCTTCATGCCCATTGATATGGCCTTAGCAAACCTTTTCCTCGTCTTGAATTTTCTTTTGTCCGTAGTGGATGTATTTTGCTCCAGCGAAAGTGTCTCAGCTTTTTCATCAAGTCGCTGGCGCTTGGCCCTTTCAAATATAGCCGTCTCGCGTTCCCGATCAGCTTTACTTTTCAACAGAGATTCGTTGAGGAATGCATTAATTACTGTAAGTGCACGGCGGCGCCCCGGTCGTCAATCCGACGGCCAAATGCGGAAACGGTGATAAACTTTAATTTTGCGAACTTAGCAAACCGGCACCACCGCGCACTAAACCCCGGATCGGGCCATTAAACTAGATCTAGCTAACTAACAAGATAGAGAAGAGATATACCGACTGATACGAGTCCTTCGGTCTCCATCTCCACGCCGATCTCCTCACGGGATCTCCGTCCGTCTCCTCCTCGTCGGATAGGGCACCACGAAGCCGGGTACTTTTACGGGCTCCCACCTCAATACCGAGGCAACTCGGGCGCGAAGTTGGCTAGCCGACGCGCCCAAGATTAGCTGTAGAATGTAGTGTAGAGTGCATGTCTCACTTTGGGGTATTGGTTGCCTTTTGAAGATGGAGGAATGAAGGTATGAAAAATGGTGCTTTCATTTTTTCTTGTATCAAAAATGAGATGAATGAAATTTGCCACAAGCTCACAAAAACAAAACTCTCTCATTTTTCCTCTCCTAAAGAAGTGGTCGGCCCTCATCTATGGAGAATGGTGGAGGAATCAAACTTTATCAAAGAGGGAGGTGAGTGTAGTAGAAAGCAAGGGGTGACCACATCCAAAAACATCATCATAACAAATGAACATCCAAACCATACCCTTTCTAATCTCATTTAATGCAAGTGATGGAAGAAGGATATGATAATCAATACAATTGCAAGAAACCCCCTCCACAAATGTTATTTGCACAATTGCAAATAACCCCCTCCATCGGAAAAGTCCGGCCGGGAAAGAACAAACGAAAACCGGCCGGAACGGAATGCAAACTGGCAACTCCAGAAAACTGGTCCCGTAATAAATTACAGGAAAACCCCGATACTGTGCATACACACCCGCATCTGTATTCCGTCCGGATACAAATGCAAAGAGATAAAATCTACACTGTACTAAACTAGGATCCGGCTTAAACCAAAGCCGGCTAGTTCTGTTCGTCCGATCCTGATCCGTGCAATACCGCACGTATCTGATCGAACCCTGCCATATATCTATACGGCCTCTAGTACAAACCGTCCGATCCTGATCCGTGCAATACCGCACGTATCTGATCGGACCCTGCCATATCTCCATACGGCCTCTACAGCGTTTCGCCCGAAAGCTGAGTAACTGAATGTGTGGTGGACTCTAAAGACTCGTCAATACTATGGCCGTGGATTTAACCACTAGCACGTCAGAGGTATAAGCCAATACGTAACGGGCCACCAGCTATTGACTAAAAGGGACGTCGATGAGCGAACTCATCCTGACACCCTACTGAGCCTGTCAGTGACAATATCCGTACAGTCCGGTCCGTTCATCTACGAGCATCGCATGTCGGGCCTAGGGGGTGGGTAAAAGTCAGACCCCCAAAAGTGGTACAAGTCGTGTCGGAGTGTAGCCCAGAACACCCTGAGATACTACTGGAATACCTACCAGTAAATCTCCTGCCTTAGCCAAGGACTTCGTGTAATGGCTCTCCTAGACACAGCGCGACCTCACCCCCAATACCGGGAGAGACGAACCCCTGAAGATCCGCTCACTGCCTCCATGTGGCTCGGGACTGTACCCAACTAAAACCTGTTTGCACGACTCCTTTGAGCCGTGGTAGGTTAGTAATCAAAGCACAGTGGGAACTCACACGAGACAAATGACGATCCCCAGGTCGATGAACTAACCTGTACACATGTCACCTGGGAACTGCTATCTGACGTCAGGTATAAGACCAACTAGCATGTTCCCGGCGAGTCCTGTCCGGTGTACTCATAACCCAACGAGCACCTGTATACATCTTAGATGAACCAACTGACACCAGTGGCCTATGAGACCGGCCACCGCCCCTCGTCGGGGTCTCGACTGTATACACTAGTCTACTCGGGAGAATCGATGCCCTGTCTCGAATCTCCCACGACTAGGGACCTTTTAAGGATGTGCTTATAGACTCCAGCTCTCACTTATATGATCGCCCTCATACTGCTGGTGGTCAAGCAGGAATCCTAGGGGCCCTACCAACGTGTAATAGCGACTTGTCAGGTCACCTGAAGCAGTACACGATGATAAAGGTAAACCAGATAGCATACTATCATCTCGAGTAAGACTGTTCTACCGGGATAGGTCTTCCCTCAATCATTGCAATCACGTGCCTGTGATCCAATAATTGACTCTGAGGGCAATATCTCCAACAATCTCCCACTTGCACTCAAGGCTAATTATTGCGATGTCGCATACTCACAGCCCGTGTGATGCCGAACACCCAACACCTCGACTAGTCAGTCTCACAAAGCTCGTTTGCGAGACTATTGCGTTCGAGGAATAGCCTCAGCGAGTGGATCCGCCTAGATGTTTCTTTCTATGTCCCTCTATATCTCAAGTTCGCGGAGAAAGCCATCTCCCGAAATGAGCAATACCTGTCTTAGAATGTCTGGATGTCTGATGGGACCTAGCTCATAAATGAACTCCAAATCCAAACTTCTTTAGACTGTATCGTCAACTGAACTTAATCAGTATCCTGCGCCATGCGACCCTCAGTATTGCCTTGGACCACCTGTCCAAAATACTGCCCCTCGTCAGAAGGAAAACTATAACTCTGACGATCACCCTGTCGTCCATGTCACCTTGGAAGCCTGGAATGATAACTGTCTCCCTAATGAGGCTGTCGTTATCATATCCCTAGAACATCCACTTATGTTCTAAAACTGCTTCCGACTGTTTCTCCAGGATTGGATCAATATCAACTTATTGCATCTTGTGCAAGAATAACATCTGGTGTGGTACTTGACATCACATGATTGACTCAATTGCCTAAGCAAGTGATCTGCCAATCATGCACATCCCTCTCTACTTTAGTCTATAAGACACCTTTAGAGAGGGTGACTCCATCACCTGCAGGTACACCACCGTGCCAGGAGTCGTCCATTCCAAATACTCTTAGAATGCTGTCAAGGTACCCTGATTGGGAAACCACCCAAATCTAGATCCAAAAAACCATAGATCTAGTAACCAGTATGTCTGATATAATGTCCAAGTCCCTTGTGGAGAAACTACTGTGTGACGACCAAAGTATAACCGATCGTAGTATAGGAATATCACTTCCTACTATCTTCTCAACAGATCCATCCCCTATTCTGATGACGTCAAACCTATGACTGTCACATCAGAAACAGATGATCTATCTCCGCTATATCTGCTTTAGTCTATAAATAGACATAAGCCTGATGTCCACCAATGCTTCCGCTGCTCCCACTGACTACGAAAACCCTCTGGCAGAGTCATATAGACGTGCACTTCTAAAGCTAGTTTAGAACGACGCTATACTCATCCTCCTGCCGGGTTTCGCAGCCTGGAACAACAACAATGGCAAGTGTGGGTAAACAAGAACTTCCTTGTCACCGTCCTTGAGGCCACTGGAGTACCTCTCGGGTGCCTGAAGTTACCCACCTTATCTGCGGAGTGGCCAATGGAATGTCAAATCAGATTGAATCTTTAGGTTCCTTATCAAATCTTCAGTAATCGTTTGCGGTTCTGGAATCACTTCCAGTTCTACCATACTCCCACTACTGTTTTTGAAAAAATCCATTTTTATTAAAACTGTGGCGAGTCAAGAACAATTATCACTATTGATCTTTCTTATGGTAGAAAATCAACCCTCGTCATAGCCTGGGTCAACCCACAAACAGCCATTACAGAAACGTGTCTTGAGTTATCCAGAGTCTAGTTTTAATCATAAGCCGGACAACTCCCCGTACCTTAACAATGTTAAGATATGAAATGTACTATATCCAATATAGAACCAGAGGCACCGATTTAATTGAACCAGATTCAAATCATGCAGCTGTCTCCAGTGCATGTCAACTAAATGGAGAGAGGCCGATCAGCGTTACTCAACTTAGGAATGCTTCCAATTATGAGTAACCTGAAAGAGAAGCAATTTCTCTTTATCATTACTATCAACTGAATACCATACACAAGTATCTACATCTTCGATCACCTTGAAGAATCCCGATACTTGCTACACCTGGTTCTCTACTCTATTCAAATACCTATAACTCCTCAAAACTTAGACCCTGTGTTTCTACGAAACACATGTCTAAGAACTAGAGAAGTTAAAAGTAAACAGAATATAGTATGAGGACTAACCCCTCTGTCCTAATGGACACTGGACAACATACAATACTCTGTATAAGTCCGCTGAGTCTAACAACTCTTTCACTATGTGTCGTAGGTTGAAAACTGTACTTATGGTTAAGAAGAATTACACCGCTGTTTAATGCTCCTTACCTAACCATCCACTGATATAGGTAAATGCCATCGACATAATATCAAAAGGTATATCTCACTCTATGAAAATAGACGTACAGATATATCAATTTGAAATTGGTGCACAACAGCGGATATTCAAAACCAAATATTTGCGGACCGGCAAACAGCCCAGGTGATTTCCTCAAATATCACCGATTACAATGAATCCCGATATAATGAGGATGATCACCCAATTCCCAATAACCTACTCCCACTCATCATCTGTAAAACCATACAGATGTGAGAATCAAACCTGGTAAATACATACCCTGGAGCAAGTGTCCAATCGGGAAATCAGTTTTCTTTTAACAGTACACAGTTGAACTGAAACATTAAAATATTTCGATGGGGTATCCTGGTATTCCTAGTAATGCCTCTACCATTATACAGATTCACAACTATAACCGTATAATTCTTTGCCACCTCTCCAAATCCCTTTATATGTCTTTAGTCATTACCTTCTGCACACCCCTTTAGGCCAATTGGTTTTCTTCCTTCCCTACCGTTCGGCACCAGCCTATGGTTTGGAAGAAGACTATCCAATAAGCATAATGGGTGTGCTGTCCTAGTCCTAGGAGCACTCGCAATGCGAGAGAAGGTGAAGATAAAAGACAACCGAATAACCTTATTCCTATTTCTCCTGGACCAGAATCCATCCCCGAACTGGAACAAGTTCCTTTCGAGTTCGTATATAACCATACGATAGAGTATCCAATAATCTGTGGATCTTCGTAGTGATACGGAGTGTCCTGGAGAAATACAAAGGTGATTTAGGATTGGCGAAGAAATACTTGGTTTGGTCGTGAATATCAGTCGCAATCTACTTTGCCCTCTTACTAATCCCTTGCTTTGTCTTAACTTAATACCTTCTGCACACCATCGTTATGCTAATTGGTTTTCTTCATTCCCTACCGGTCGGCACCAGCCTAAGGTTTGGAAGAAGACTATCCAATTTGCGTAATAGGTGTACTATCTCCTAAACCAAGGAGTACTCGCAAGCTGAGAGAAGGTAGAAGGAAAAGACAACTGAATAGTCCTATTCGTTTTCTCCAGAACCAGAAACCATCCTCGAATAATTCCTTCGAGTTCGTATCTAACCATACGATGGTTTTGTCCAATAGAAGTGGACGTTCGTAGTAATACGGGGTGTCCTGGAGAAAAGGGTAAAAGTAGGAGTGGCAATGAGGTCTGCAACTCTGACAATCCAAAAGCCTGTGTTAAGAAGGTTCGGTCAACTTGGTCACTGAGTCATAGTCTAGGGTTGGGTCAATGGTCGCTGCCAAGAGAGAGAGAAAGGAAACACTCAGCGTGCACTCTAACCAAGATCAGAATGGTTACCAATTTATCTAATCTGGAAACCTCCCACTGTACCTCAAATTCTCCTCCAAACCTGAAAGAAGAATTAGTCGGGGTCACCCGAGGAGTAAACCAACTCATCAGTGGGAATCGGGATCCAACTATCATCGCATGATAACGTGACGGAATCCGCTCACGGTATCACACTCCAGAAGGTATGCGCATATCTGGCAAGTTTCAGTTCTTTTGAAACTCCCGATGTGATTTTTACCCCATGCTCTTATGACCTTGACGAAGGCCAACAAATCATAAGTCACATGTCAAGTTCTACCCTTTATTCTCCAGGTTGATTTGAACCCACCCGCACAAGCCCTTGACGAAGGCCAACAAGGCTATACGACTGTCCCAAACCAACGCATCTATCTATGCTGCAGAAAGGCAACAAGCAGCTACCATACACTATGCCTTGACGAAGGCCAACAAACATAGCATGAATACTACGTGCTACCCGTCTGAAACGACGGAGGGCTACGAATGGTTTCTGGCGAAAACCTTTAACGTAACGAACTTGATATCGTTGAAGGAACGGATAGCTTTTTAGAAAGTATAGTGGCGAAAACCTTTACTAAAGAGGTCACTCCCGGTGAAGGGATCTCGGCTCTTTCCCCGTAGAATGGGGTGCAGGATATTCCAAATGAATACCACGATGCAAAGCAAAAGTAATCGGCTATAGTGAAGTTAATGCCCTGACGCAAACTTCTGTCCAAGGGGTCACTCCCGGTGAAGGGATCTCGGCCCTTGCCTCGTCCACTGAGGAGCAGGATATTCCAAATGAATACCACGATGCAAAACAAAAGTGAACGTCCTTGCAATAACAGCTTTTTGAAAAGTGTTCCAACAACATCAGAATAGGTTTGTTTATCTTGCATTGATCCGAATCAATGCAGTCCCATCAATTGATCACACCACAAAGAACGAAAATATACTGACGTACGTATATGCCATCCGCATTCGCCACTGGATCCCGTCATCACCCGTTAGGTTAGCTAACTAACGGCAGAGCGGGGACTGGACTAGCGCGGATGAAAAACATATACAACATCTACTAATATATATACCAATATATTATATTTCGCTCAAGGCGTGAATAAAATGCAACATCACAGAAATGTACAGCATCACAGAACAATACAGATATCTGGGATCCCCGGGTTTCACAGAGCCACTACTGAAACCCGACGTTCCCCTGGTCGTGTGGATAGCCTGTGCAATGAAATCCTATACCCCCTACGAGTGCGGCGAATAGCCAGCCAATCCTGGAGTGAAGCCCCCTCCGTCCCAATGCCATGAGATGCGGGCTTGTTGCCTTCTAGAACCCGGCTATCCGTCCACCCCACCGCGGGGCAATCCTAGTACAGAAAGTAAAATATACATACAACAGGTACATCGACCGCAACCAGGTCGTGCCCCAAAAGAATAATACAAACAGGCAGTGACGGCAGTCCACATGTCGGACGCTCGCCCCGCAACAACAAATGTACATAATACAACAACACTGTACTAGCATTGCATCCAGGCTATCCCCCACGACCGATCCGCAACATCACAGCAAAAACACAGAACATCAACGTGAAAGTCACGTTCGCAAATCCGTCTAACCGGGCTATAGCAGTTAGACCGGATTTACCGATCGAGTGACATTCACGGTCGCAGATATAATGTAAATACTGTGAAAAAATGTGTTTAAAATATCCGATCGATCAAAAATTAACAAGTGGGCCCCCAAGCAATACTGTAGCACTCACAGAAATTATGGGCCCAATTTTAATATTCCAAAATCCCTATTTTTAGCCCACAAGCCCACTGCAAAAAAACGATCACATGATCAATCATTACTGCGGCGGATCCGCGGCCTAAGAAAGGTCAATGGCCGCGGATCCGCGGTCTTAATGAGGGATTGTGTTGTCGAATTTTTTCAGTGTTCTTAGAACTCCATGCACATCATTCTGAGACAACCTGAAAAATTTTTGGAGACCAAAAAATTTCAACAGAAAACTGATGTGAACAAAAATGCAAGTTTTGGAATTTTGGTCGATCGGAACTGCAAAACACATCAAACAAAGCTAGACGAAGTTAATGGCGAGGCTCTGATACCACTGTAAGTGCACGGCGGCGCCCCGGTCGTCAATCCGACGGCCAAATGCGGAAACGGTGATAAACTTTAATTTTGCGAACTTAGCAAACCGGCACCACCACGCACTAAACCCCGGATCGGGCCATTAAACTAGATCTAGCTAACTAACAAGATAGGGAAGAGATATACCGACTAATACGAGTCCTTCGGTCTCCATCTCCATGCCGATCTCCTCGCGGGATCTCCGTCCGTCTCCTCCTCGTCGGATAGGGCACCACGAAGCCGGGTACTTTTACGGGCTCCCACCTCAATACCGAGGCAACTCGGGCGCGAAGTTGGCTAGCCGACGCGCCCAAGATTAGCTGTAGAATGTAGTGTAGAGTGCATGTCTCACTTTGGGGTATTGGTTGCCTTTTGAAGATGGAGGAATGAAGGTATGAAAAATGGTGCTTTCATTTTTCCTTCTATCAAAAATGAGATGAATGAAATTTGCTACAAGCTCACAAAAACAAAACTCTCTCATTTTTCCTCTCCTAAAGAAGTGGCCGGCCCTCATCTATGGAGAATGGTGGAGGAATCAAACTTTATCAAAGAGGGAGGTGAGTGTAGTAGAAAGCAAGGGGTGACCACATCCAAAAACATCATCATAACAAATGAACATCCAAACCATACCCTTTCTAATCTCATTTAATGCAAGTGATGGAAGAAGGATATCATAATCAATACAATTGCAAGAAACCCCCTCCACAAATGTTATTTGCACAATTGCAAATAACCCCCTCCATCGGAAAAGTCCGGCCGGAAAAGAACAAACGAAAACCGGCCGGAACGGAATGCAAACTGGCAACTCCAGAAAACTGGTCCCGTAATAAATTACAGGAAAACCCCGATACTGTGCATACACACCCGCATCTGTATTCCGTCCGGATACAAATGCAAAGAGATAAAATCTACACTGTACTAAACTAGGATCCGGCTTAAACCAAAGCCGGCTAGTTCTGTTCGTCCGATCCTGATCCGTGCAATACCGCACGTATCTGATCGAACCCTGCCATATATCTATACGGCCTCTAGTACAAACCGTCCGATCCTGATCCGTGCAATACCGCACGTATCTGATCGGACCCTGCCATATCTCCATACGGCCTCTACAGCGTTTCGCCCGAAAGCTGAGTAACTGAATGTGTGGTGGACTCTAAAGACTCGTCAATACTATGGCCGTGGATTTAACCACTAGCACGTCAGAGGTATAAGCCAATACGTAACGGGCCACCAGCTATTGACTAAAAGGGACGTCGATGAGCGAACTCATCCTGACACCCTACTGAGCCTGTCAGTGACAATATCCGTACAGTCCGGTCAGTTCGTCTACGAGCATCGCATGTCGGGCCTAGGGGGTGGGTAAAAGTCAGACCCCCAAAAGCGGTACAAGTCGTGTCGGAGTGTAGCCCAGAACACCCTGAGATACTACTGGAATACCTACCAGTAAATCTCCTGCCTTGGCCAAGGACTTCGTGTAATGGCTTTCCTAGACACAGCGCGACCTCACCCCCAATACCGGGAGAGACGAACCCCTGAAGATCCGCTCACTGCCTCCATGTGGCTCGGGACTGTACCCAACTAAAACCTGTTTGCACGACTCCTTTGAGCCGTGGTAGGGTAGTAATCAAAGCACAGTGGGAACTCACACGAGACAAATGACGATCCCCAGGTCGATGAACTAACCTGTACACATGTCACCTGGGAACTGCTATCTGACGTCAGGTATAAGACCAACTAGCATGTTCCCGGCGAGTCCTGTCCGGTGTACTCATAACCCAACGAGCACCTGTATACATCTTAGATGAACCAACTGACACCAGTGGCCTGTGAGACCGGCCACCGCCCCTCGTCGGGGTCTCGACTGTATACACTAGTCTACTCTGGAGAATCGATGCCCTGTCTCGAATCTCCCACGACTAGGGACCTTTTAAGGATGTGCTTATAGACTCCAGCTCTCACTTATATGATCGCCCTCATACTGCTGGTGGTCAAGCAGGAATCCTAGGGGCTCTACCAACGTGTAATAGCGACTTGTCAGGTCACCTGAAGCAGTACACGATGATAAAGGTAAACCAGATAGCATACTATCATCTCGAGTAAGACTGTTCTACCGGGATAGGTCCTCCCTCAATCATTGCAATCACGTGCCTGTGATCCAATAATTGACTCTGAGGGCACTATCTCCAACAACTTCATCCGATGTCCCCAGAATTTTTGGTTCAGGATCTGCCCCCAGCTCTTTAGTGCAAGGAGCCTCCTCATCGTTCGTCAACGAATGGGAGATCATATGGCAGCTCACCGTATATTCCTCAGACTTATCCGACGAACTTTCTCCTTCATCTTTCTCTTGAAAGACGTGGTTGAGAAACTCTTGGAGTGTAATGGGAGTCCGAGCTTTCTGGTTATATTCCTCCAGCGCGTCAATTTGTTTTTGTAAGTCTGTGCGCTTGTCGCCAGGCTTCACAGGCTTCTTGGATTTCTTCTTCTTCTTCTTCAAAGATTTTGACGGATGGTTGTGATTGCTTGGGCCACCATCATCAGTCTTTGGAGTTGGACTCGGCTTCAACAACCCCTCAATGATCTACGGTTCCAACGGGTTCTTCCACTTGATCGCTAGGCATGCCCAAAGATCGTTCAGCATTCTCTTTGTCTTAGACGACAGCACAACCTCCCATGGGGCTTCTTCGACGAGAGAGCACGTTGCCCCCGGCATAGTCATCCTTTTAGAGGTGTGAGGTTGCGGTGGATTCACCTTCCATCTGTCGGATAACGCGAACTTGCCCCGTTGGTATTGGTCTTCAAGCTAATTTTTGAAGACATAACAATCTTCAATCGAATGACCCAGTACCCGATGATAGGGGCAGTAGTTGGGCTCATTGACATCATTTGGTTGCGACGGACGTTTTGGCTTCGGCAGATTTATGAGTCAGTTGCGCAACGCCAGCTCGAATAATCTTCTCGTTTTATCTCGGGGAAACGAGTAAGGACGTCCTAGTCTCTCCTCAAGGGGTACCTGCGGACGCATATTATTCTGACGAACAACCGGCTTCGAGTTACTCTGCTGTTGTTGAGTATTAGCGACAACGATCGCTTTTCCCTTCCCCTTTTCATTTCAGGAGTCTGGCTTTGGAAAAGGGGGTCTATGGCCCATCTGATCCATTTGCGCTAGCTTGTCAATCAAGGCCTGGAAGGTAGTCGGCTTGAAGAACATCATAAATTGCGAGATGGTTGCTTGCGGGTCAAGGGTTCCCACAAACATACCCACTGCAGGAGCTTCTTCAATGCGTTGCTCGCACTTCGACCATAAGTTCCGCCATCGTATAGCATATTGGACCCATGTCTCGCCTGGCTTCACCCTGGCGTTAATCAATGCCGTCATCGGGGTGCGTTCACTGGCGCTTGCAAAACGCTGGGTAAACAACAGCTCCATCTCCGCGAAGGTCTTGATAGAGTCGTTCGGGAGTTCAGAGTACCACTCGAACGCTGTATCTGATAAGCTGCCGACGAACTGGCGAAGCAATAGTTTGTCATCACCGCCGGTGTTGCCGCAGAGTGCCCTGAACTGGGCAATATGCTGGTGGGGATTGCCCGTCCCCTTATAGACATGGAACTTGGGAATTGTGTAGCCCGGTGGGTACTTGATCTGGCCGTACCAGCTCGGATATGGTCATCCTGTTTTTACGACCTGGCCGGCTGCTTCAGTCGCATGATGAACCCGTATTTGTTGGGTTATGTATTCATCCAAGTCAGCTTTGGAGATTGTCTCCTCCTTAGCTGTTGACAGAGCTGGCGGAGGATTCGACGTTTCTCCCCTATCGTCTTCAAGGACGATCGGGGGCTCTTCGGCCGGAGGATCTTGTTGGATCATCATCCCCACCATATCTTGGAACAGGAGGCCCATACGCTTTATGTTGGCTGCTTGTTCAGCAGCCTCTTTATCCATCTTCTCCAATATCCGACGAAGGAACTCGGCGTCAGTCTCTTGCTCCTGGCGTTCATCCGAGGACGTTTCAGGGTTTTCTTTTGGCCCAGTGAGTGCAGCCATCGCGTTCATCATCTCCTGGAGCTTTTGCTGTTGCTCTTGAGCTTTGGTCACTGACCGTGTAAGCAGTCTATGACCTGTAAATCCACGGCTATCCTCTTTACCAAACGCCATGTATACTGTATGAACTATTATGCCCCCGGACTTAGGGCGTTTAGGTTCACCACCTTTGGCATTTGCCGCGGGCGCGGGGACTTTCTCCGGCCTTCTTCTTTTGTGGGCCGTTGAAGTTGAAGGGGCTGTTGTGGTGGGCACTCTGGCGGTTGTTGTCCTTTGCTGTTTAATAGGACGGTCCTTTTCTTCTTGCACCTTCGCCTTTTTCTGTTGACGAGAATGATCTGGGTCAATTACGGAGTCTTGAACCCTTCGCCAGACCTTGTATATTTTGGAGGACAGCCGTTGAGGGGGCTGTTCCAGCTTCATTTCTGGAACCCTCTCCGCGGGTGAAGGAGATCTTTTCAGTGTAGCAGTTGGAGAGTTCTTACGTACCCTCCTCAGCGGTTCAAAGCTGTTCCCAGTTAGAACAGCAGCATCGACTTCCACCACTGGAGCAGGTGGAGTTAGCCCTGAGGGGGAGTTGCCCCCTGCCTTCCTCACTCATCGCCAATGGCGACGTCAAGCATGACGAGCCGCTGGGACTGGCTCAGCGATAGAGACAGCTTCTTTTTGCCCCCTGTCCGTATGAGGCGCTGCTGGTGTTAACCTTTTAAAGACTGAGGTTGTTCTTTGAGGAGTGATATTCAATCTGTCAAAGACAGATCCTCGAGCAGTGGCAGGAGCAGGAATAGTCAACCTTGAAAAGACTGACTCTTTGACAGGAGAAACCGCCTTGGCGACTTCGGGAGCGGCCGTCTTCTTTGGGATGGCCTTCTCAGGTATCATGGGCTTTTTGGCGAGCCCTTCGGAGTTCAGACTCAGTCTGGTGAAGACCGAGGAGTTGGACGACCCGTTGATAGGGGCCGTGGGAGTAGCAAGTCGATCAAAGACCAACTTCTTCGAAGCTTCCGGTACGGGTATTGGCAGGGTGAAGCTTGCGGGAGGGATCATGGTCCTGAAAAACTGGCCGGTGGTGGCCTGGGTCACCTGTCCTACCGGCAGGGCAAGGATGAAGGCCGCTTGAGGCCCATATGCTACACCTCCAGGTGAGGTGGAGCGTCGGTTGCATTGGCACTTCGAGCAGTTCGAGCAGTTAGAGGCCATCGGTGCTTGATTTCTGCGCCAGGCAAAAGACCAAATCTTAGTAACTTGAAACCCAAAGGCAACCATTAACAAACCGCGATTCATTCGCGAAGACGACACACGAAGTGTGGAGTGGAAAGAGGAAAAGGTCCCACCGGGTGTGCCAGAATCTGTTCCCCTCCGAAAGACGGCGCACGGGACTGCGAAGTCCTGACACTGAGATTCGGGGCAGATGCTTTTTGGTTTTATCTGTCTACCTCTCCGAAGATGCCAAGTTGATTTATGGCACCGTGTATCGGAGGTTTAGACGGATGCAGCCGATTTAGCAGACTTCGTCAGATTCCCCCTCGCCTGAGGGGTTTTTTATTGTGGGGACGCTCTTCTCTGCAGGCGCAAGCCCCTGCAGTTAATTACGCTACCGCATCGCGGTAACAACTTTCTCCTTCTCCAGAATTTCACTTCGTGTCGTGTGTGTTTGTTTAATTTGTGGTTGCCCGTGGATTGTATACGGAGACTAAGTGATGCCGTCGCCCGTAGGACGTGGATTAGTCCAAATCCGTATTTACTTAGATTTGGGTTTGGTGTTTTAGTTTAAGGATACGTTAGCTCTATTTAAGACTAAGATCAACTTAAATTTTTGTTAAGGATACATTAGCCTAATTTCCAGACTAATATCGACTTAACGGGATCGTTTGGATCCGACGAGAGAGCAATTGGCTCTATTGTTCCAGTTTAGGGACATGGTGGTCCATCGCCAGTTTAGGGACATGGTGGTCCATGTTCCAGTTTAGGGACATGGTGGTCCATCGCCAGTTTAGGGACATGGTGGTCCATGTTCCAGTTTAGGGACATCGTGGTCTATGTTCCAGTTTAGGGACATGGTGGTCCATCGCCAGTTTAGGGACATGGTGGTCCATGTTCCAGTTTAGGGACATAGGGGTCCATGGTAGTTTAAGAACATTGCGGTCCATTGCCAGTTTAGA
The DNA here is from genome assembly GCA_030015575.1 of Agapanthus africanus. NCBI lineage: Eukaryota > Viridiplantae > Streptophyta > Magnoliopsida > Asparagales > Amaryllidaceae > Agapanthus > Agapanthus africanus. Next base: position 748,928,198 of record CM057341.1, on the reverse strand, counting down.
GACATGGTGGTCCATTGTATGCATGGCCATCGGGACCCGTCACCTCTCTGACGTCGTTGAAGGATTACAACGATAGGTGTCAGAGAAATTCAGAGATGTACCCTTGAACCAAAGTTGATTGGGGGTCTTATAGTCCAATTTGGGACTAAAGTCTATTTGAATGTTTAAGGATACGTTATCCATATTTGAGGCTAAGATCAACTTAAACGGGATCGTTTAGATCCGACAAAAGTGCATTTGGGAGCTCTATTGTTCCAGTTTAGGGACGTAGTGGTCCATAGGTAGTTTAAGGACATTGCGGTCCATTGCCAGTTTAGGGACATGGTGGTCCATGTTCCAGTTTAGGGACATGGTGGTCCATGTTCCAGTTTAGGGACATGGGGGTCCATGGTAGTTTAAGGACGCATAAGTCCGTGGGTTTAAGGACCCCACAGTCTGTATTTTAGTTTAAAGACGCATAAGTCCATGAGTTTAAGGACCCCACAGTCCGTATCCTTGTTTAAGGACGTATTAGTCCACGAGTTTAAGGACCCCGCAGTCCATGTTGATGTGTGGTTGTCGGGACCCGTCACCTCTCTGACATCGTTGAAGGATTACAACGATAAGTGTCAGAGGAGTTCGGAGATGTACTCTCGAACCGGATGTAAATTGATTTAAGAGAGCAATTGTGCTCAGTCAATTTAATTTGAGGACTTACGGCCATGATTGGGCTAAGTCCAGTTGAAAAATGTTCAATGCTTTTATTTGTTTTTGGCCTATTAGGCCTGTGCTAGGGCTTGGCCCCTTTTTAATAATGCATAGCATTAATCTCGGTCTCTGTTGGACCTTTATTTGGGCTCTTCCCCTTTTAAAATAATGCATTGCATTATTTATTATTTTGTTTGGGCTCTGCCCATTTATAAATGATGCAGAGCATCAATTTTGTTTGGGCTCTGCTCTTTTTATTGCATTGCAATTTAATTTGGCCTACTAGGCCTTTCTGGTTTGGGCCTGGCCCTTTAGTAAAAGAAATGCTTTTGCATTTGTCAGGCGCTTTGCGTCAATCACTGAGCGCAAGTGCTTGTGGTGACGACACGTGTCACGCAAGTGCAGCGCGCTGCACCAGCGCGCTGCGCTTGCGCTGCTGACACGTGGCGCGCTCTGGTGAGTTGCGCCAATTTCAGAGAGCGGGGCTCTATTTCAAAAGCGCATAGCGCAAGTGGTTCAGATGCTGACACGTGACGCTCTTTGGTGGCTTGCGCCAACCCAAGAGCGCAACAGTGCAGTTTTGCAAGTGCAAGGCACTATTAACTTGAGAATGTTTTAGATTCCAGAACCAATGGTTCATAAAAAAGTGCAAAGCACTGTTTGATTTCTTGATCTAATTTAGATCAAAGAAAACAAGTTTTTCTTGTTTCAGAGAACCAGTGGTTCATAAAAAAATGCAAAGCACTGTTTATTATATGAAGATCATTGATCTTGTTCTTAAATCAATGATCTATTAGAAGAAATTCTTCTATTTTATGAAGATTTTTACCTTTTTCTTGAAATTTCTTCAGAGTTCTCTCTGTTTTGAGGTTCTCAATCTCTCACAATGTTGATCATGTTTTGAATTGGGGTCTAGGGGTCTTTATATAGTGCCCATAGGTTTGTTAAGCTTGTTAAAGAGATCATTCTCTGAGGGATTTGGGGAATTTTCCCCACCGTTGGATTTTTGATCCAAGGGCTTCTGTTTTACAGAAGGCAATCTTCTTGTTTTAACAAGAACAGAAAGATCTTATTAAAATTTTAATTCTGTTTGGCGCAGATGCACCAGCGCTTGACACGTGTCAAGCAGCGCATAGCGCAGCGCAACTGCGCTGACACGTGTCGCGCAGCGCAACTGCGCTGCCACGTGGCGCGCAGCGCAACTGCGCTGCCACGTGGCGCGCAGCGCAGAGCGCAGATTATCTGAAGCGTTGCTTCCTTTAATTTTTTTTTTAAATAGAGCTTTGCTCTGATTGGGCGCACTGCCTTGGACGCCGCGCTGACGTATCAGGTTCTGACACGTGGCGCGTTGCGTGCAGCGCAAGGGATTTGAAGCGTTGCTTCAAAATTTGAATTTTCGAAATTCAAATAGAGCTTTGCTCTGATTGGGGGAAACAGAAAGTCGCCTTCCCTTTACCCTTGTCGTTCCGTGGTTCCGGCTTCGGGGGAGACGGTCTGTGACCCATTTGATCCATCTGGGCTAGCTTATCGATCAAAGCCTGGAACGCGGTCGGTTTGAAGAACATCATGAACTGTGAAATAGTTGCATGAGGGTCTAAGGTGCCCACGAACATTTCCACCGCTGGTGCTTCTTCGATGCGCTGTTCGCACTTTGACCACAGATTTCGCCATCGGATTGCATATTGAACCCAAGTTTCACCCGGCTTCACCCTTGCATTGATCAATGCCGTTATTGGGGTGTGTTCGCTGGCGCTCGCGAATCGCTGGGTGAACAGCAACTCCATCTCTGCGAAAGTTTTGACGAAGTCGTTTGGAAGCTCGGAGTACCACTTAAACGCCGTCTCTGATAAGCTGCCGACGAATTGGCGAAGCAAGAGCTTATCATCGCCGCCGGTGTTGCCACAAAGAGCCCGGAATTGGGCGACGTGTTGATGGGGATTGCATGTCCCCTTGTAGACATGGAATTTCGGGATCGTGTAGCCCGACGGGTACTTTATCTGATCATACCAGCCTGGATACGGTCGGCCTGTTTTGACAACTTGGCCGGCTGCCTCATTTGCCTGGTGAGCTCTTATTTGCTGAGCAATATAGTCATCTAGGGCAGCTTTAGAGATTGTTTCCTCTTTGGCTGTTGACAGAGCCGGTAGAGGATTCGATGTCTCTCCTCTGTCATCTTCGAGGATAATCGGAGGGTCTTCGGCTGGAGGATCCGGCTGTATCATTATCCCGACCATGTCTTGGAAGAGAAGTGACATTTGCTTTATATTGGCCGCTTGTTCCGCAGCCTCCTTGTCCTTTTTTTTCGAGCATTCTCCGAAGGAATTCAGCATCATTCTCGTGTTCGCGACGTTGTTCCGATGACGCCTCCAGGCTTTCTTTTGGCCCGGTGAGTGCGGCCATGGCAGTCAGCATCTCCTGAAGCTTCTGTTATTGCTGGTCCTGAGATCTCGTGATGGATCGGGTGAGTGGTCGGTGGCCCGTAGAAGCGCGGCTATCTTCCTTCCCGGATGCCATTAGACGGTATGCACCACCATGCCCCCAGACTTAGAGCGTTTGGGCTCAGTGCCTTTGACATTTGTCGCAGGCACGGGGATCTTCTCCGGCCTTCTTTTCTTATGAGCGGTCGAAGTTGAAGGGGGTCGTCGCAGTGGGCACCCAGATAGCTTTCCGTGGCTTGGCAGGATGGCTTTCTTCTTGTTGAACCTTCGCCCTTTTCTGCCGGCAAGGGTAATCTTGATCAACTACTGAGTTCCGAGCCTGCCGCCAAACTTTGTAGATCTTGGAGGACAGCCGCCGAGGGGACTGTTCTGGCTTTGCTTCCGCAACATTCTCCACCGGAGGAGGAGATCTTTTCAGTACGGCGGTAGGAGAATTCCTACGCACCTTATTCAGCAGCTCAAAGCTGTTTCCAGTTGGAACAGCAACATTAATTTCCGCCGTTGGGGCTGGTGGAGTTAGCCCAGATGGGGAGTTGCCTCCGGCCTTCCTCACTCGGCGCCAGTGGCGACGTCGAGCGTGTCGTGCTGATGGAGTTGGCTCGGTGACGGGGATGGCCTTGTCTTGCCCCCTGTTCAGGTGAGGGGCTGTTGCTGGTGTCAGCCTGTTGAAGACTGATGTCCTTTGAGTAGCAGGAGCGGGAGTTAGGACAGTTAGCCTTGTAAAGACCGACCCCTTGGCAGGAGAAGCCGCCTTGACGACTTCAGGAGCAGGGTTGGTTACTCTCTTCGGAATAACCTTCTCTGGAATTGCAAGCTTCATTGCGGGCCTACAGGAATTTTGGCCCAGTCTGGCGAAGACCGAGGAGCTGGAGCTGGATGACCCGTTGAGAGGGGCCGCAGTAGGTGTTAGCCGATCGAAGACCGACTTCTTGGGAGCTTCCGGTGTCGGCACAGGCGCGGTAAAGCTCGTTGGCGGGAGCATGGTCCCGAAAAACAATCCTGTGGTGGCTTGAGTGACCTGTTCCACGGGTATCGTGAACAGGGAAGCAACTTGGAGCCCGTAGGCTATGCCCCCAGTTGAGGCAGGACGTGGGTTGCAGCTGCATGTGGAACACTTTGAACAGGTGAATGCCATTGATCCTTTGCTTTCTGCACCAAGCAAAACGCCAAATTTTAGTACCTTGAAACCCAAAGGCAACCATTAGCAAACCGCGATTGGTTCGTGAACACGACACACGAAGTGTGGAGTGGAAAGAGGAAAATGGTGTGCAGATGCTAATTGGCCCACTGGGCGTGCCAGAATCTGTTCACCGCCGGAAGCCGGGAAGACTGGCTGTCTTGCCTGAATATGGGGGCAGATGCTAATTGGTGCTATCCGTCCACTTCTCCGAAGATGCCAAGTTGATTTATGGCACCATGCATCGAAGATTTAAACGGATGCGGCCGATGTAGCAGACTTCGTCAGATTTCCCCTCGTTTGAGGGGGTTTTGATTGTGGGGACGCTCTTCCCTGCAGGCGTAAGCCCCTGCAGTTAATTACGCTACCGCATCGCGGTAACAACTTTCTCCTTCTCCAGATGGTCAATTCGTGTCGTGAGTGTTTGTTTTGTGTTTGGTTGCCCGTGGATTGTATACGAAGACTAAGTTATGTTGTCGCCCGTAGGGCGTGGACTTCCAAATCCGTATCTTTCTTAGATTTGGGTTTGGGGTTTGGTTTTAAGGATATGTTAGCCTCATTTGAGACTAAGATCAACTTAAACGTTAGTTAAGGATACATTAGTCTAATTTTAGACCAAGATCAACTTAACGGGATCGTTTAGATCCAACAAAAGAGCATTTTAGGGGGGAGGCTCTGTTGTTTAGTTTAGTGACATTGCGGTTGATAATTAGTTTAAGGACAGTGCGGTCCGTTGGTAGTTTTAAGACATCGCGGTCAAGGTTAAGGACATCATAGTCCGTGAGTTTAAGGACCCCATAGTCCGATGCTAGTTTTAAGACATCACGGTCAAGGTTAAGGACATCATAGTCCGTGAGTTTAAGGATCTCACAGTCCGACGTTAGTTTTAAGACATCCCGGTCAAGGTTAAGGATATCATAGTCCGTGGATTTAAGGACTCCACAGTTTGATGTTAGTTTTAAGACATCACGGTCAAGGTTAAGGACATCATAGTCCGTGAGTTTAAGGGCCTCACAGTCCGATGTTAGTTTTAAGACATCACGGTCGAGGTTAAAGACATCATAGTCCATGAGTTTAAGGACCCCACAGTCCATAAAATGTGTGGTCGTCGGAACCCGTCACCTCTTTGAAGACGTTGATGAATTATAACGACAAATATCAAAAGAGTGAAGAGATGTACCCTTGAACCGTGTGTAAATTGATTTGAAGAGCAGTTGTGCTCAGTTCAACTTAAATTGAGGACTTATGGCCAGAATTGGGCTAAGTCCAGTTAAAAATGTTTAACATTTTTATTTATGTTCTGCCTGTTAGGCCTTTATTTGGGCTCTACCATTTTAATAATGCCAAGCATTGGGCTCTGACATTGGGTGCAATTAAATGCATAGCATTTATCAGGAGCAAAATGGTGTTCTTACAGTGCGCCACGTGGCGCGTCAGGCGCTTTGCTCCAATAAAAGAGCGCGTTGCGCTATCGCATGCGAAGGTGACACGTGTCATGCTCAGCGCTAAGCGCCGGTTTGTTAGCACACTGTGCTTTTAATTCATGAGCGCGCTGCGCTGGTTCGTGGGTGCGCCAGTGAATGACACGTGGCGCGCTTGGCGCTGAGCGCCAACCCAAGAGTGCAGTGCTCTGTTTTCAGGAGCGCAAAGCGCAGATCATGTCTGTGGTTGACACGTGGCAGGTTTTGGCGCTGTGCGCCGGTCCAATAAGCGCAAGGGCGTAGTTCAAGAGTGCAAAGTACTTTTCAATAACGCAAAGCGCATTTTCGTCAATTTTAAGATCAAAGAACAAGTTTTTTGTTCTTCAAAGGAGGCCTTGCCTTAAGATCCAAGAACCAAAGTTCTTGTTCTTATCAAAATGCTCTGCCTTTATAGCTCAAGAGATCTGTGAATGAAATAAAGTACTTCTTTTTTTTTAAGGATTGGATCTTTTAATCCTTTATGTTTAATCAAAGATCTTGGTCTTTTTTATAAATCTAAGATCTTTTTACAGAAGAGGATTCTTCTTTTTATGAGATGTTTTCATCTCTATTGTTCAAGAATTAATCGTTTTTACCTTTAAAGATGAAGAAATGATCTTATTTCTTCAAAGGCCCGCCTTTCTTTCTTTTTTGAGTTCTTCTCAAAGTTTGCAGAGGGTTTTTTCTATATCTGAGACTTGAAGTCTTGGGGCCTTTATATAGGGCCAATTGATTTGTTAAATTAGTTGAAGAGATTTTTCTCTGATTGATTTGGGGATATTTCCCTACCGTTGGATCTTTGATCCTAGGGTTTCTGTTTTACCGAAGGCAATCTTCTTGTTTTCAACAAAATTGGAAAGATCTTTCCACAATAGAATTTTAATTCTGATTAATTAATAATTTATTATTATTATTAGATCTTTTGATCTAACGGTGGGGAATTCTTTTAATTCCAACGCTGGCGCACTTGGCACCAGCGCACCTACGTTTGATACGTAGCGCGCAGCGCAGAGCGCAGCGCAACTGCGCCAGCGCACCTGTGTTTGACACGTGGCGCTCAGCGCAGAGCGCAGCGCAACTGTGTTTGACACGTGGCGCGCAGTGCAGAGCACAGCACAACTGCGCCAGCGCACCTGTGTTTGACACGTGGCGCGTAGCGCAGAGCGCTGAATCTGAAGCGTTGCTTTAAAATTTGAATTTTGAAATAGAGCTTTTCTCTGATTGGGGTGCGCTGCCTAGGGCGCAGCGCTCCTGGCGCTGGCGTGTCTGCTTTTGACACGTGGCACGCAGCGCGCAGCGCACGGGATCTGAAGCGTTGCTTCAATTTTTGAATTTTGAAACTCAAAACAGAGCTTTGCTCTGATTGGGGGAAACAACCGTCTCCTCCGAAGCCGGAGCCGCGGAACGAAAAGGGTAAAGGGAAGGCGACCTTCGTTGCGAATACCTAACAACAGCCCAGTGCCCCAAAAATTGTAGGGTTCCTAGGCACTCTAGTGAAGTCTCACAAGTGATCAAACATGCACAAATCAAATTTTACGGGTGCCTACAAACCCGACTACGGATCGTTTACTAGATATTTAGGCGAAACAAGCAAACAAGTTAACATTTTAACTAAGGGAACGGATATACAACCTTTGTAGATCCGGTCCACCACCTCCACGGCTCCGCAATGAAGTCCCCTTGCTGTCCAAATCATGTCTTGGGCTCTAGCGTCGGCATCATCGAAGAATGGGCGGGCTTGATCGTCGGTTCGATGCCGAAGATGATCTACGTCGAGGCATCGCTAGAACAAGCTCCAACTTCACCAAGTCGGAAAAACTTGTGAAGGAAACACCCTATACTACTTGGCAATAGGTAGAGGATGAAGAAATAGGAAGTGGGTAAACTTTAGTTTTGGATTTCTCACTAGACTTCATGACTTGCCATTGAAGTAGCAAGCTATCTTCAATGTTGAAGAAGATGAAGAAGAAGAAGAAGATATGATAACTTAATTAAAAATAGAAAAGAAAATACAATACTTATCATATCTTTAACCATGGTTTAGTGTAGAGACTTAACTTAGGTTAGATGAGTGGTTAGGGTTAGGCATGAGACAAGAATGGTGACTAAGTCAATGCTTCATGAATCTTCAACTAAAAACAAAATTAGCCACCATTCATTTCTCATTTTCTTTTTCTTTTGAAATAAATAAAATAAAAAGATAAATGAATAAGATGAAACCATAATCACTAACTAACCATGGTTTAATACTTTACACAAAACCAAACAAGAATGTATCATCAAACATGATACAATCATGTGCACAAAGAAATATATCACATATACAACTTGCACAATTCAAGTGAGAAAATCCTTTTAAAGTGAACCAATACTAGTTAATGCAAAGTAATATATCAAATATATAATTATACATTAAATCATTAAATCAACACTTGATTCAATGATCCGGTCATGTTGCATATAACCGGCCAGTATCCTATGTATCGGCTTATCGAATCAATCCTTGATTCGATAACTAGGTTATATCGCATACAACCATTCGATACATTCATCGCGAGAATAGGATACGGTATCACATACTCGCATTATTCTCGGTCCCGCACATATCTCATATGCGCTCCTATTTCGTTTCGCTTGAGCCAGGAAACCTCTGTGTAGGACTCTAAAGACTCGTCAATACGCCGGCAGCAAATGATGATCATATCAAACACCCACAAGCCGCAAGCGGTCTGCCAAACGTAACGGCCACCCGGGTATTGAGCGATCAGAAGATCGACGAGCAAGCCCGCTCACACTCCTGCGAATCCGACCAGTAACACTACCGTATAGTCCGGTCTGTTCGTCTGATATGTCGCATATCTCGCCTAGGGGTGGTAAACGTCAGACCCCAATAGCTCGATAAGTCATGCCGACTTGAGGTCCATAACTTTCGTGAAACTACTGATAACTCTTACCAGTATATCACTACAGCCCTGGCCAGGGATTTCCTGTTATGGCCAGTCGAGCATAGCACAACATCAACCCCCAATACCGGGAGAGACGAATCCCCTCCTATCGCTCATTGCCTCCATGTGAATCGGGACTGTACCCAAAAACCACCTATTTGCACAACTCAGTAGAGCCGTGGTAGGGTGGAAATCAAAGCACAGTGGGAGACACACAAGACTCTATGACGATCTCGGGTCAACAGACTAAGCTGTACCAGTGTCACCAGAGAACTGCCATCTGACGTGAGGTATAATACCATCTGGGAGTTCTCGGCGATTCCGTTCAGTGTACCCAGTCTCCACTGAGCACCCGCATACCATCTTCGATGTCAAACACCAATGGATATGGGATCATCCATCGCCCATCGCATGGGTCGAGAAGATATGCGCTAGTCTACTCTGGAATATCGATGCCCCGTCTCGATATTCCCTCGACTAGGAACATTTCAAGGATGTACTCTTGGACTACCCAGGCCCCACTAGTATGATCTACATCATAGTCCTGGAAGTCGAGTACACATCCTATGGGCTTTATCAACATGTAATCAGAGAGACAGAAAGTATACATGTTAAGATAAAGTGCAACCAGATAGCGTACTATCATGTCGAGCAAGAAAGTCCTTCCTATATATGTCCCAGCATCCACTACAATATACATCCAATGTACAGTAATGGCCTCTAGGGCATACATATAACTAACAATCTCCCACTAGCACTAGGGCCATCTGTGGCAGTGGTTGCAGTATCACATACTCAACCATCCCCTAAAAGTCTCTCTTTGGGAAAAAGGCCTTCGTGAGTGGATCCGCCGTGTTGTCCTCTGAGTCTACTCTCCTAACCTCGATCAACCTGGAGATCAACTATCTCCATGATCAGGTGATGCTGCCTTAGATTATGTCTGGGTCACTGATGGGACCAGGGTTCCAGGGCCAAAGCCTCAGTTCCATTGTCACACAATGGTAGGAACCTAGTTCATCATATGAACCAATATACACCCAAACTTCCTCTTTGGTAGTATCTTCAATAGCGATGTTACCAGCCTTTATCGTCTAGTTTGCCACGGTATCTAGCTTGGAACTCTTCCAACATACCGTCCCTTTACTGAGGGTAAAGACAGTGCCTGTGACTAACATTCAGTCATCTTTATCACCCTGGAACACTTCCAGTGATTCTCCCCAGGATCGATTGATACCATCTCACTACAACTAGTGAGTATCCTAACATCCAATTAGATCTATCTCATAGATCCAAAGCTTAGGATTTAGGAGGTATCATCTTTATCCTATTTGGAGAATCCTTGTGATAATAGGAGATTGACCGATCGTAGTATAGGAAACTCTTTTCCTATCAAGAGTATGTTGTCTACGTACAATACGAAAATGACCACCTTACTCTCTACTACCCTTTTGTATATACAAGGTTCGTCTACCATTTTGATGAAGTCAAACGCTTTGACTATCATATCAAAACAGACGTTCCAACTCCGCGATGCCTGCTTCATTATGTAAAGCAACTTGCACACGTTTCCGCTGCTCCCACTAGTTACGAAGGCCTCTGGCTGTGTTCTTATAGACGTTCTCTTCTAAATCAGTATTTAGAAAAGCAGTCATGGCACCCAACCGCCAGATATCGTAGTCATGGTATGTAGCCGTGGTAAGTAGGATCTGGATAGACTTAAGCATAGCTACTGGAAAAGGGTTTCATCATTATCCACGCCTGGTCGATGACGAAAACCTTTAACAAGTCTAGCTTTGAAAGTCTCAACTTTTCCATCTACACCAAGTAATCTTCTCAAGATATACTTGCTCCTGATGGGGATTTAACCCTTCAGATATAGCAGCTAAAGTCCATACTTTGCTGGTGTACATGGATTCCATCTCAGATCGCTAAGCATCCAGCCATTCTTACAGAGTCCCTGCTCTCGATGGCCTGCTCGAAACTAGTTGGGTCATCATTTCATGATGCAATCCTTGCTCCCACTGTCATCGAGAAACCGAGGTATCTCTCAGGCGGATGAGGAACCCTACTAGATCGGCGGAGAGGTTGAGGTTCGTTGGAATCTACTGAATCCTTTGGTTCTACCAAATTATCTGCTGTAGTTTGTATAGCTGGAACCTTTCCAGTTCTACATTACAGACTTTGCCTCGAGCTTGTCCGGATTTTGCTTTTGACATAGGCCTGACAACCCCAAATCTTAACTATCTTAAGATATGGGCTCTTCCCTTTCCATAGCACATATGAAGCGGTAGGCAGCTGATTTGATTGGAACCATATTCAATAGGTATGCAACTTCATAAGTGCATAACTCCCAAAAGGAAATAGGTAACTCAGTAGTACTCATCATAGAGCACACCTTATTATATAGGGTGTGATTGCTCCGCCCCGAAATACCATCGTGCTATGGTATATACGGAGGAGTAATGCTGAGAGAGAATCTTATTCTCCTTTAGAATAGTCCAAGCATTCCATGCTCAAGTATTCTCCTCCCTGATCTCATCATAGGACATAATACTCATACCCGGTTATTGGTTCTCTACTTCTAACTTATATTCTGTGAATACCTCAAAAGGTTCGGACTTATGTTTCAACAGGAACATATGACTGAATCTTGAGAGATTATCAGAGAATATAATGAAGTAAAAAGAACCAGTCCTGGCATGTGTAGACAGGAGACCTTCCATACATCATCATGTATCAGTCCCAAGAGTTTACTAACTCTTTCTCTGCTTCCAGTAAACAGAGCTAGTGTCATTATATCTTTGTGACATGACTGGCAAGTTTCACAAGATGTAAATTCAAACTGATTTAAATATGCATCTAAAATGTAACTACAGCCAGTCGGGTCGCATTGACATGACCTAGTCTACAATGCCTCAAGAACGAATCGTTCATTTCTGAACTCTTCCTCTTGTGTGTGTTCTGCATACAAGGAACTGTAATTTGATTCAGAACGTCAATGCTTTTAGATAACGTGCCTGAACCGATCAACTTTTGATATAGGAAATGTTCAAAACATTATCCATCAATACAAAATTATATCATTTCTTTACTAATAAAGAGACTGATATGATTTTGTATATCAGGTTTGGTATCTAATAGCATTTGTTCAGAATCAATGTATTCGTAATACAGGGTGACAGTGACCAACAGACTTAGCTGCAACACTTGCCCCGATTTCTGCCTCATGAAACTTATCACCCGTTCTCAGTTTTTCTACCTTTTTGTAGCCCTATGTAACAGATTACATATCTGGGATCCTGATCCGGTATCATATACCCAAGATTCAGAGGATACTGAGAAACAGTTCTTTGTAATGAACACACCCGAAGGAGATGCATCACATGCACTTTCTTCGTTTGGGCGGCAAAGGAATTCTGGTATTCCCCTATTTCCTGCTCTGTCTTATAACAATTATAAGTTGGAGCGGGACCAACGTTCCCCAGCTCAGTATAACAAGCGGGTTCGGTCAATATTCCGTATTATTATCTTGATTAAGGCGTGATATGGTCGCTACCAGGAGAGAGAGAGAAGAAAACACTCTGCGTACGCTCTTGCAAGATTAGATTGGTTATGTATTTTATCTAATCAGGATGCTCCCACTGTTTTTATCAAATCTTCCTTCAAACCCTAAAAGGAAAGACTAGCCGGGATTAATTACACTCTACAAGTTCGTCAATCTTTCAGCCAGGCCAGTGTCGGTACTTTGAGGGAGGTTCCCCGTGCTTTCGCACGGACCTAATTACAGTAAACCTCGTTTTCCCAGAGGCGTAACCCCGTTGACACCTTTCTAGACACCTACTTGATCGGCTAATTGTAAAGTGCAAAACTCTCCCAGGAGTAACAATTACTCGCAGTGGGTATCGGGATCCAACTATCACATAGAAGGTATGCAATCTCATTGCAAATTTCAACACTTGAAACTCCCGATAAAGGTTGTTACCCCTAGCACCTATGACCTTAACTATGGTCAACAAATCATAAGTACTAGTCAAGTTCTACCCGTCATTTCGTGATTAATTAGACCCACCCACATGACCCTTAACTAAGGTCAACAAAGTCACGCGACTGTCCTAACTAATCGCATCATATGCGGTGTAGGAAGACATCACTTAGCTACCGTACACTGTGCCTTGACTATGGTTAACAAACACAGCACGAATACTAAGTACTCTACTTCCTAAAATGACGGAGGGTTGCGGCTGGTTTTTTGTGAAAACCTTTAACGCTTTGAACTTGATCTCGTTGCGGAATCAAATGGTTTTTAAATGGAATGTTTTCGAGGCTTTTCTAGTTTTTCTAAAGGGGTCACTCCCGGTGAAGGGATCGTCGGCCCTTTCCTCGTCGAATGAGGTGCGGGATATATCATATATATCACTGTGCAAAGCGGAAACTATAGAAGCGATCAAAGACAAACCGAGGGTTGTAGCATCTGCCAGTTATTGCTAAAGGAGTCACTCCCGGTGAAGGGATCTCGGTCCTTTCCTTATCGAATAAGGTGCAGGATGTTCTACAATGAACACCGCGATGCAAAGCAAGAACTGTAGCTACCTGTTTTATTTTGAAATTCGATTCCACAACATCATTTAGGTTTATTTTCTTTCATTAATCTCATTAATGAATATCCCATCATTTAAATCCACCTAAACATCACAGATATATTTAACGTACGCTTATGCCATCCGCATTCGCCTCGATGTCCCGTCTGCACCGTTAGGTTAGGTAACTAACGCCAGAGCGAGGCAGGGCTAGCGCGGGTGTAAAACATAAGCAACGTCTATATAATATATCATATATACTATAAATCTGTCACAGAGCACAGAACATCGCATGATCACAGATAAAACACAGCAGAAGAAACATATGAAATATTGGATATACTAGGACGTCCGTGTTTTCAATACGAGCCAGTATAAAACACGGATTCCACGGTCGTGATGAATAGCCAATCCCACACCCCTAGACCCCTACGAGAGCGGCAAGCAACCCTACCAATTCTAGGGTTAGGAGACCCGGACTCGACTCCTCGAGTTGGTCTCCCACTGGACCCCAGAACCCGGTTACTTGTGCTCCCCTCCTTGGGTCTATCCTAGTGCAGAAAAGTAAATAATATACAACGGGTGACGACTTCCGCAACCTGGAAGCGCCCCAATAAAAGAATATTACATACAAGTTTTTACATGAATGAAAATGAAAAACACTCATCTCACATAAAAACCCCCCGGCTATTCAAACACGACGATCCAATATAACATATCCAGCAACACATAACATCACATGTCATCAACGTAAGTAAATATGCGCATCCCAATTGTCGTTGACATATAGCAACGAAACCGGCGACATCACATATTACACTTACGGTCACAGAAAAGAAAATGTAAAACTACAACAGTTGGAATCCGCAACCACCTCAGACATCGCATGCCTGACCAAATGAATCCTTTAGACATCGCATGCCTAACATTTATAAACCCCGCATTTTAGTCTCATTATCGAAAACACTTTTCAATATCAAATCGGGCAATTCAACAAGATTCCCGAAAAACTGATCGAATGCTCGTCGCAAACTTTAGTAGGCGGCCGCACCCCTGATACCGTCGACAAAGTGCACCAAGGCGGAACACCGCTACCGCGAGCACCCGAACGGATGCTTTCGGCGATGGGGTTCTCCTACAGTCACTTGGTCGGGGCTATGGAGTGAGGCTGTCTATTAAGTTTACCCGGCGAGTATCCGCGTACGCTACGTGATTGCGACGGACTTTTGATCACATCAAAAATTCCGTGGCAACCGATCAAGTGAGACTAAACTGCTACGTTTATAATATTCATTCCGTTATCTCATAACTTCTTGTGAATTCCAATTATTGTATCACATTCCAGATAAATAGAAAATGTTAAACTTTCCGATCGAACAATCGAACACCCAAGTTTTCCCGATATAGATCAACACATGAAACAAGTCTAACAACATTCAGTTCGTGCCTCAGTACCAACGGTCCAGCCGTAGAAGGGTCAAGCCAACGCCTCACATGTGGCACGCCGTACTGCCCCAAACCCGAAGGTTCAAAGGGCAGTTCAAGACGGTTACATAATCGAGTTAAGGTTTGTTGTCTTCTAGAGGGACCATCGCGTTACTTGCACTACTTAGAACGTCGTTAAACTACAGAAATATCCAACACTTGGAAATTTCCCGACAGGGGAAAAATTGGGTATTTATATCCGGTCGAACTTTTTTAACATATTCTAAAATTTATCCGGAAAGACACATAGACAAAGTTTGACAATCCGATCGAATGTATGAACTCCCAATACAACCCAAAATACTCAACTCTTGATTTCAGATTAAAAATTCCCAGGAAAACCAGCACTGAAAAATAGGAGTTACTGTGCAAAATTCAATGGCAGATAAGACAAAGGTGCGGCGGAAGGGCCGCATTAACACGCTAATACCGCGGTTCCGCCGCACTTTAGAAAGATCATTAGGTAATTTTTGCATCGTAATTCTTAGATTTACCTGCTTGTTTTTCTGCAGATTTTTAATTTGCAAAAATCCACATTTTACAAAAATGTCCAGAGAGCATTTCAAAGTCAGGGTTTCGGGTCGATCGGACTTCTAACTCCGTCTACGCATCGCCTAAGGCTCTAGCTAGGCTCTGATACCACTGTAGGGTTCCTAGGCACTCTAGTGAAGTCTCACAAGTGATCAAACATGCACAAATCAAATTTTACGGGTGCCTACAAACCCGACTACGGATCGTTTACTAGATATTTAGGCGAAACAAGCAAACAAGTTAACATTTTAACTAAGGGAACGGATATACAACCTTTGTAGATCCGGTCCACCACCTCCACGGCTCCGTAATGAAGTCCCCTTGCTATCCAAATCATGTCTTGGGCTCTAGCGTCGGCATCATCGAAGAATGGGCGGGCTTGATCGTCGGTTCGATGCCGAAGATGATCTACGTCGAGGCATCGCTAGAACAAGCTCCAACTTCACCAAGTCGGAAAAACTTGTGAAGGAAACACCCTATACTATTTGGCAATAGGTAGAGGATGAAGAAATAGGAAGTGGGTAAACTTTAGTTTTGGATTTCTCACTAGACTTCATGACTTGCCATTGAAGTAGCAAGCTATCTTCAATGTTGAAGAAGATGAAGAAGAAGAAGAAGATATGATAACTTAATTAAAAATAGAAAAGAAAATACAATACTTATCATATCTTTAACCATGGTTTAGTGTAGAGACTTAACTTAGGTTAGATGAGTGGTTAGGGTTAGGCATGAGACAAGAATGGTGACTAAGTCAATGCTTCATGAATCTTCAACTAAAAACAAAATTAGCCACCATTCATTTCTCATTTTCTTTTTCTTTTGAAATAAATAAAATAAAAAGATAAATGAATAAGATGAAACCCTAATCACTAACTAACCATGGTTTAATACTTTACACAAAACCAAACAAGAATGTATCATCAAACATGATACAATCATGTGCACAAAGAAATATATCACATATACAACTTGCACAATTCAAGTGAGAAAATCCTTTTAAAGTGAACCAATACTAGTTAATGCAAAGTAATATATCAAATATATAATTATACATTAAATCATTAAATCAACACTTGATTCAATGATCCGGTCATGTTGCATATAACCGGCCAGTATCCTATGTATCGGCTTATCGAATCAATCCTTGATTCGATAACTAGGTTATATCGCATACAACCATTCGATACATTCATCGCGAGAATAGGATACGGTATCACATACTCGCATTATTCTCGGTCCCGCACATATCTCATATGCGCTCCTATTTCGTTTCGCTTGAGCCAGGAAACCTCTGTGTAGGACTCTAAAGACTCGTCAATACGCCGGCAGCAGATGATGATCATATCAAACACCCACAAGCCGCAAGCGGTCTGCCAAACGTAACGGCCACCCGGGTATTGAGCGATCAGAAGATCGACGAGCAAGCCCGCTCACACTCCTGCGAATCCGACCAGTAACACTACCGTATAGTCCGGTCTGTTCGTCTGATATGTCGCATATCTCGCCTAGGGGTGGTAAACGTCAGACCCCAATAGCTCGATAAGTCATGCCGACTTGAGGTCCATAACTTTCGTGAAACTACTGATAACTCTTACCAGTATATCACTGCAGCCCTGGCCAGGGATTTCCTGTTATGGCCAGTCGAGCATAGCACAACATCAACCCCCAATACCGGGAGAGACGAATCCCCTCCTATCGCTCATTGCCTCCATGTGAATCGGGACTGTACCCAAAAACCACCTGTTTGCACAACTCAGTAGAGCCGTGGTAGGGTGGAAATCAAAGCACAGTGGGAGACACACAAGACTCTATGACGATCTCGGGTCAACAGACTAAGCTGTACCAGTGTCACCAGAGAACTGCCATCTGACGTGAGGTATAATACCATCTGGGAGTTCTCGGCGATTCCGTTCAGTGTACCCAGTCTCCACTGAGCACCCGCATACCATCTTTGATGTCAAACACCAATGGATATGGGATCATCCATCGCCCATCGCATGGGTCGAGAAGATATGCGCTAGTCTACTCTGGAATATCGATGCCCCGTCTCGATATTCCCTCGACTAGGAACATTTCAAGGATGTACTCTTGGACTACCCAGGCCCCACTAGTATGATCTACATCATAGTCCTGGAAGTCGAGTACACATCCTATGGGCTTTATCAACATGTAATCAGAGAGACAGAAAGTATACATGTTAAGATAAAGTGCAACCAGATAGCGTACTATCATGTCGAGCAAGAAAGTCCTTCCTATATATGTCCCAGCATCCACTACAATATACATCCAATGTACAGTAATGGCCTCTAGGGCATACATATAACTAACAAAAATAGCGGATCAGTTGGAAGAGCGGCGGCGATACTATAATGAGAAAATGAAGCGTCCTTATTCGTTCCCTCAGGACAAAACGAAGAGACTGTTCGATCTGGTGATGCGCAACAGGCTTATCAATCTGCCGAATCCAAAGCGACCATTGCAACCCGGGGAAGCGAATAATCCCAATTATTGCCCTTACCACCAAACGGTAAGCCATCCAATCGAAAATTGCTTTGTCTTTAAGGGATGGATCGAGAATCAGTACCAACAAGGCAAGTTTGCGCTGTTTGAGAAGTGGAAAGTAAGCCTACCACAACCGCACACTCCTAAGAAGATGGACACACCGGGGGCAACGTGCTCTTTTGTCGAAGAAGCTCCATGGGAGGTGGCTCTTTCAGCCAGAACCAAAAGAATGCTGAATGATCTCCAGACATGCCTGGCGATCAGATGGAATAATCCGTTGGAACCTGAGATCATCGAAGGGATGCTGAAGCCGCGCCCAACTCCAAAAATCGGTTGTGATAGCCAAAGTGTTCATACCCAGCCGTCAAAATCTTTGAAAAAGAAGAAGAAATACAAGAAGCCCGTGAAGCCTGACAACAAGCACATGGACCTGCAAAAGCAGATTGACACACTGGAAGAGTACAACCAGAAGGCGCGAACTCCAATCACGCTTCAGGAGTTTCTCGGCCACATCCTTGAAGACGGAGATGAGGGAGAAGACTCGTCAGATGAATCTGAAAATATGTGGCAAGTTGCCATGTGATCTCTCACCCATCGATAGATAATGAAGAAGCTCCTTGCACCGAAGGACTGGGGGCGGGTCCTGAACCGGAACTTCCAGGGCCGTCAGACGAAATGATCGACGCATTTCTGAATGAAGCTCTTCTGAAAAGTAAAGCTGATCAGGAACGTGAGATGGCTATATTTGAAAAGGCCAAACGCCAGCGACTGGACGAAAGAGTCGAGACATTCCCGCCGAATCAGAGGACATCTGTCGCAGATAAAAACAAGTTTAAGATGAGGAAAAAGTTTGCGAAAGCCATATCAATGGGAATGAAGCTACCACCCTCCGAAGGAAACATTCTCGGTGAAGCAGAGATGCATCCTAATTACTGCCTATATCATCGAAAGATCGCACACCCCACCGAAGGGTCCAACACTTTTAAAAGATGGTGGCAGGGATATGTTGCTCACCGACAACATTTTAAGCGGATGAAACGCAAAAATCGTCGGGAGCAGAGAAGTACGACAGAGGAGCATAAAGGAACTACCGGTAACTGTCGTACGGTCAACGCCGGGGGATCGCAGATTCTCACCTTCGGGAGCGACTCCGATGAAGAGATGACTGTTGGCCCTCTTTTTAAAGAATCCACCTCGGGGAAAGAGGAAGAGTCGAAGACCTGTGAAAATATCCAGCTGCGCAATCGTACGCTGCCCGAAAAGAATCTCGGACCCACGAACAGAAAAGTCAAGGGAAAAGAAAAGGTCCTTTAGGATATCATCCTTGATTACCAAGTCGTCAAAGAGCTGACCGCCAAGGACCCGCCGAAGAAGAGTAAGGTGGATTACAATGTTCTGGCGCACTTGAGGAAGTTACCCTCGCAGCTCAGCATTCTCGACGACCTTTTACTATCAAAAGAAGCAAGAGATTCATAGATCAAGGCGCTACATGAGCCTGAGCAATTCCAAGCTTTCCTCACCGAAGAAAGGATGAAAGATGAGCTGGAAGAAGTACACACAGCCGATATCACTTTCGGCGATGAAGATCTCCTCCTTGGGACGTGCGAGCACAACCGTCCCCTATATGTCTCCGGATACTGTGATGATATCAAGATAGGCAAGATCCTGGTCGACAATGGGTCCTCCGTCAATCTCCTCAACGTGCGAGTGTTGAAGGAAATCTGCATGAGCGTTCAGCACCTCGCTCGTGATAAAATCACTATCTCCGATTTCAACTCCCAGTCATCACGGACTCTCGGGTCTGTGATATTGACATTACGCTTCAGGTTACTTGTCACGGATATCAAGTTCCACGTCATTGACGCCAAGACATGCTACAATGCTTTGCTCGGCCGGCCTTGGTTACACGAGTACAACATCATCCCTTCTACACAACACCAGTGTATGAAATACTTCAAAGATGGTCTCGAGTATACTGTGATAGGAGAGCTAAACCCATTCTCCATGAACGAAGTCCGGAAATACGAAGATGCAAGATACTTCTTGTTAGTGTTTATGCCCTAGAAGGCCATTACTGTATCATACTAATTTGTATATTACTTAATGGAAGCTTGGGATATTCACATGTATATAACAGTCTTGCTAAACATGGTAGTATGCTACTTGGTTTTTCTATCTTAATATGTGAGTATACGTATTGATAGAGCTCTTAGGATCTTGCTTGACTACCAGCGTTGTGATGGCAGTCACACTAGTGGGGGCTGGGTAGTCTATAAGCACATCCTTATTCAGGTCCCTGGTCGTTGGATTATCGAGACAGAGCATCGATACTCCGGAGTAGACTAGTGTGTACGCTTCTCATCCCAGTTGGGGAGATGGTCTGTCCCACAGCCGTCAGTACGTCGTACTGGAGATAGTATACAGGTGCTCGTTAGGTTACGGGTACACCGGACAGGACTCACAGGGAACTGTTGGTTGGTTTTATACCAGTCGTCGGTGAACAGTTCCCAGGTGACATGAGTACAGCATAGTCCGCAGACTTGACACTGCTACTTCGCCTCGAGTGTGTCCTACTGTTCTTAGATTGCTACCCTACCACGGCTCAAAGGAGTCGTGCAAACAGGTAGCAGTTGGGTGCAGTCCCGAGCACTTGGAGGCAGTGGCGGTTAGACAGGATTCGTCTCTCCCGGTATTGGGGGTTGATATCGCGCTGTGTCAGAGAGCCATTACGCAAAGTCCCTGGCCAGGGCAAGCGAGATTTGCTGGTAGGTTCCAGTAGTTTCTCAGGGTGTAATGGGCTTCGCTCCGACACGACTTATACCGCTATTAGGGGACTGACGTTTGCCGCCTCTAGGCCCGATATGCGATAGTCTAAGACGAACGGACCGGACTGTATGGAGATTGTCACATTAGACTCAGTAGGAGTTCGGATGGGTTTCCTCATCGGCCTTCTTATCGACATCTACCTGGGGACCGTTACGTACAGCTAGTGCCGCTTGCGGTCTGTGGTTAAACCCACTGCCAGCGTAGTAGTCGAGTCTCTAGAGTCCCACACAGAGAGTTTCCCTACTCCAGGCGAAACGATATAAAGGTCGTATGGTTTTACGACAAGGGTTCGGACGCATACGTGTGTTTACGCACGTACGACTTTCGGACAGTTTTTACCAGTCGGCTTTGGTTTAAGCCAGTTACTGGTATCCGGTTATTGGATTTATACAGTCTAAAGTTTTTCCGTATTTTTGCGGAAAGGAGGGGCGTTCTCGTAATTGCGCGAGAAGCTTCTAGAAGATGGTGACTAAGGAGGTTTAGGTGGCATATACATTGAATGAGATTAGTGAGTCATATGGATGATTCATCCATGTCATTAATGCTTCATAATTGCTTAATGACTCATGGAGATGAATCACCACAAGATATTTATCAAGCATGGTTGTAAAATGATTTCTTTTCTTTTCTTGATAAAAAGAAATGCTTGATATATATTATGATAACTCATTCTTCTCACTTGACTATTATCTTCACCTTCTCTCTCCTCAAGCTCTCCCTCTTCAAACCCTAATCCTCCCCTCTCATGTGTTGAGTACAAGGATTAGTTAGACTAATTAAACCATAACCCTTACTCTATATCACCTAGCTTCTTTGATTAGCACTTAAAGAAAGTTAGTTGCCTCAAGTTTAGAGGCTAAGCTTGGAGTAAAGCTCTCGGGTGGATCGTCTACTATTTCGAGAAGGCCGAGGAGGAGGTGGAGTTCGCAAAGACGAAGGACACGTTTCATTAGGTATAATCCCTAAACATAGTAGCATAGAAACTCTATGTTTGTAGTTAGTTATCGTTTAGCTTCGATTCAAGCGGTTAGTCGATGTTTGTTCACTAAACAAGTTCGTTTTTGAAAATTCCGCCTCCCCACAAGTACTGGGGTGTTGTACATCGACTTACAGTGGTATCAGAGCCTCGCTAAACAATAAATAACTTACTTGCAAATTTGTATGAATTTCGAACGGAAAAAACAAAACCGGAAAACCCCGAAATCACAAGTTTCTGTCGAATTTTAAATGAAGTCCTAAAATTTCTCAGGGAGGTTCAGAAAGCTTAAAAAGACAGTAGAAGAACACCCAAGAAATTTGGGCCCCTGAATCGCCTAAAGCGCCGCGGAACCGCGGCGGATCGCACCGATCCACCGCGCTTCCGCCGCCGAGTTGGCGATTCAGGAACCCAAATTTCCTGTGTTGCTTCTCTGTGATATTTGGTATTTTCTGGAATATTTTATTTTTGCTCAGGTTTCAGGTTTACAGAGAAGTATTGGATTAAAATTAAAAGTGTTTAATCGATCGAAATTATACAGTATTTGCTTGATGGATTATATCTGTGTTTGTATAATGTGTTCGTAAACCTCCCCTAACTGCTAGTATGTCGGTTGGCAGAGGGTTGCACATTTCTGTAATGGTTTTTACTGTTTGTGGATATGAACTGTGTTGGACTGTTGTGATGTTTAGCCGGGGTTATGTGATGGGTTATTATTTAAATCATTTGATGTAAATGTAATTTGTTGTAATATTATTTTGCGGGGCACATCCAGGTTGCGGTTGTAGCCACCGTTGTATTATTTCATTTTACTGTTTTTGCTCCTAGGACAGACCCAAGGTGAGGTGCACAAACTGCCGGGCGGGTAGTTTGCCGTACCCGTTGGGGTCTTGGGTGGGGTAATGGCTATTCATCACAACTGTGTAATCCGTCTTTTGTTGCAGCCTCAAAACAAACACGGATTACTTGCAAATCCAATAAAGTTCATCTGTGATCTGGAATGCCTATTATTGCGTCTGACGAATGTACAATATCTATATATGATAGCTATTTAGACGTCACTTATGTTTTACACCCGCGCTAGCCCAGCCCCCGCTCTTTCGTTAGTTAAGTAACCTAACGGGTGATGACGGGACCCCGTGGCGAATGCGGATGGCATAAGAGGACGTTGTATTTTCGTTGTTTTCTGCAATGATAGGTTAATGATGGGACGCATTATCTATAATGCAAAGAAAAACAAACCAAAGTTTAAATCGTTGGAACAATTTAAAAGAAACCACTCGGTTAATTTTAAAAACAGATATTTTTAAATGCGGAGCTTTAACCACTCCTTTTAAAAGCTATCAGGTTCCTTCGGTTATATCAAGTTCACTACGTTCACGGTTTCGCCAAAACCATTCGTAGCACTCCGTCATTTCATTTGGGTATTCAGTAGTATTCAAGCTATGCATTTTGGCCAAAGTCAAGGCATAGTATTTGGTAGCTGCTGGGTTTTCATTTGTTGCATAAGATAGATGAGTTAGTTTGGGACAGTCGTATTATCATTTGACCAAAGTCAGGGGTATATACGGATGGGTTCAAATTGACAAGATAATGACGGGTGGAACTTGACATGTGACTTATGACATTTTGACCAAAGCCAAGGTCATAAGAGCATGGGGCAAAAACATATATCGGGAATTTCTAAAGAAACTGAAATTTGCAAAGAGTTGCATACCATTTGGAGTTTGATGAATGTTGGTAGGATTCCTTCAACATTATCATACAATGATATTTGGATCCCGATCCTACTGTGAGTATATGCTACTTATCAGGAGATTCGTCACTTAACGATCAATGCTATAAACCAAGTAGGTGTCAAGAAAGGTGTCAGCGGGGTTATGCCCCCAGAGAAAAGAGGTTATTTAATTAAGGAACTTCGCGAAAGCGTTGGAAAACCTCCCTCGAAGTATCGACACTAGCCTGGCTGAACGGTTAAGCAAGTATTATACAGTGAGAATAGTCCTGGCTAATTCTTCTTTTATGGTTTGAGGAAGGATTCGAGAAACAGTGGGAGCCATCCAATTTAGATAAACTAAAAACCACTCTAAACTTGTAAGAGCATCATGCTAAAGAGTTTTCTTCTCTCTCTCCTAATTGCAGCGACCCTGAAAATGACTGGACTTAAGTTACTTTTAGAGAAAAATATACTGACAGGGCCAAACTATAAAGATTGGCTGCGGAATGTCAAAATGGCTTTGACCTATGACAAATTGGGGTACGTCCTCACCGCTACGGCACCTGCTGTCCCTGGTCCCAAATCCAGCAATGCGGATAAGGAAATCCGCAAAACCTGGGATTTAGATTGCGCGAAAGCCAAGTGCATCGTGCTTGCCTCAATGAACAATGAACATCAGAGGAGGCACGAGGATATGGGCCTTGATGGCATATTTCTCCATACAAAGGAACTTTATGGAGAGCAATCTCGTATAGCAAGATACGAGACCTCTAAGAACTTGTTTCGAGCGAGGTTGGCTGTCGGGTCATCAGTAGGAGAACATGTCCTAAAGATGATCGGCTATATTGAAGAGCTTGCAGACCTTGGGACGACTTTGGATAATGAGCTCTATACAGACCTTATTCTCCAGTCCCTTCCTCCCACCTACGCCCAGTTTATCCTGAACTTCAACCTTCAAAGAAAAGAAGTTGAACTTCCGGAACTCCTGAACATGTTAAGGAGTGCAGAGGGCACCTTGCAGAAGGCAAAGGAAACACCCGCTATGTTTGTTGGCGATGCATCTTCTTCCGGGTCCAAGGCTAGGGCCAAAGGAAGGAAGAAGAAGGCCGTCCCCAGACCTAGAGGAGGTGTTAGTAAGGCGGGAGGGAAGGGAAAGAAAAAGTTTGCGGTACCGGTAGTTGGCCAGGATGAGTGCTTCCATTGTCACAGGAAAGGGCACTAGAAGAAGGATTGCAAGGCGTGGAACGCCAAGAACCAGGAACCGAAGCAAGCTGTGGCTTCGACTTCAGGTGTGTTTGTAATTGAGAATTGTCTGTCGATTAACTCTACTTCCTGGGTATTGGATACCGGATCAGGATCTCATATTTGCAATTCATTGCAGGCACTGAGAAACCGTAGAGTGCTGAAGGAAGGTGATATGACCCTAAAGGTTGCTAACGGAGCTAGCGTGGGAGCTGCGTCCGTCGGGGATTATCACCTAGGATTGACAAGTGGACACATTTTGGTTTTACATAACTGTTATTTTGTACCAAGCTTAACGTGTAATATCATATCAGTTTCCTTGTTATCAAATAAAGGTTATGATTTCACGTTTGTAAGAGATGTTGTCAACATCCACCTTAATCATGGTTTGATTGGGTCCGGTACACTAAATAACGGTATATATGTTTTAAACCAACTCCAAATTTTCAATGTCCAGAACACACTAAAAAGAAAGTCTCCAGATTCAAATAAAGCTTTCTTATGGCATTGTAGACTGGGTCACATCAATGAGAGAAGGTTGACTAAGTTGCATAGAGAAGGATATTTGGACTCGTTCGAATATCAAACTTATGACACTTGTCAATCTTGTCTCAAAGGAAAGATGACAAAGACTCCATTTACTGGACAAGGAGTAAGAGCGAGCGAGCTCTTAGGACTCATACACAGCGATGTATGCGGTTCAATGTCTACACATGCAAGAGATGGTTTTTCCTATTTCATTACTTTCACGGATGATTACTCAAGGTACGGATTCATTTATCTGATGAAACATAAATCCGAGGCTTTTGAGAAATTCCAAGAGTATAAGAATGAAGTAGAAAACCAAACCGGCAAAAGTATCAAGACACTTAGATCTGATCGAGGTGGTGAATACTTGAGTGCCAAGTTCCTAGGTTACCTAAAAGAGAAAAGAATTCTCTCTCAGCTTACTCCTCCATACACTCCACAGCATAATGGTGTATCGGAGAGACGGAATCGAACCCTATTGGATATGGTACGATCCATGATGAGTAATGCTGAGTTACCGCGATCTTTCTGGGGTTATGCGCTAGAATCAGCGGCATATCTTTTGAACAGGGCTCCTACCAAGACTGTGCCTACCACTCCATATCAGATGTGGACTGGGAAGAAACCCCATCTTCAGCATATGAAGATTTGGGGATGTCCAGCTTTTGTTAAAAAGCAGCATGTGGACAAGCTCGAGGCACGATCAGTAAAATGTATGTTTGTGGGATATCCAAAGAACTCCAAGGGATATTATTTCTATTACGCAGAGGAACAAAAGGTTTTTGTTTCTCATAATACCCATTTTCTGGAACATCAGTTTTTAGAAAAGGAAATAAGTGGGAGCGAAATAGAACTGGAAGAAATTCCAGAACCACAAACTGCTACTGAAAGTTTGGTAGAACCGGAAGTTCAAGAAGAACAGGACATTCCCGCACCCCTCTGCAGGAGTAGTAAGCCGTCTCATCTGCCTGAGAGATACTACGGTTTTCTCATAGATGGGGATAGAGAGGATTGCATCATAGATGATGATGAACCTACTGACTTCCAGCAGGCCATCCAGAGCGGCGACTCGGTATGATGGCTAGATGCAATGCGGACCGAAATGGAGTCCATGTACACCAACAAAGTATGGACTTTGGACTTTGCTCCAGATGGGGTAAAACCCATAGGATGCAAATGGATCTTCAAGAAAAAGATTGGTGTAGATGGGCAGGTGGAAACCTATAAGGCTAGACTTGTTGCAAAGGGTTTTCGTCAAAGACCTGGTTTGGACTATGACGAAACTTTTTCTCCAGTGGCTATGCTCAAATCCATTCGGGTCCTTCTTGCTATTGCTGCCTTCCATGATTATGAAATCTGGCAGATGGACGTAAAGACGGCTTTTCTGAATGGAAATTTAGAAGAGTGCGTCTATATGGATCAGCCAGAGGGTTTCAATCAGAGTGGGAGCGGTGGGAAAGTATGCAAGCTGCTTAAGTCCATTTATGGACTAAAGCAGGCATCGCGGAGTTGGAACATCTGTTTTGATGAGACAGTCAAAGAATATGACTTTATCAAAAATCCAGATGAACCGTGCATATATAGTAAAGTTGTAGCCAGAAGTGTCGTATTCCTCGTCTTGTACGTGGATGACATTCTATTGATAGGAAATGACATTCATATGCTACAATCTGTCAAAGGATTCTTGTCACACAGGTTCTCCATGAAAGACCTGGGTGATGCCTCTTACATTCTGGGGATCCGGATCTATCGTGATAGATCCAAAAGGATGTTGGGACTTTCGCAGTCCAGGTATATCGACACTGTACTGAAAAGATTCAGTATGGAAGATTCTAAGCGCGGTAATCTACTGGCTTGTCACGGAATCACCCTCTCCAAAGAGATGTCTCCCAAGACTGATTTGGAAAGGGAACGCATGTCTATTATACCCTATGCTTCTGCGGTAGGCTCTATAATGTATGCGATGTTGTGCACCAGACCAGATGTAGCTTACGCACTGAGCGTGGTAAGCCGGTATCAGTCAGACCCAGGGGAGAAGCACTGGATAGCAGTAAAGAATATTCTCAAGTACCTAAGGAGGACTAAGGAGATGTTCTTGGTTTACGGCGGAAAAGACCTCAGGTTGGAGGCCTTTGCTGATTCTGGCTTCCAGAGTGATAAGGACGATTCCAAGTCCATGTCGGGTTATGTCTTTACCCTCAATGGAGGGGCGGTGTGCTGGAAGAGCTCCAAGCAGGACACCGTTGCTGACTCGACGATGGAAGCGGAGTATATAGCTGCTTGCGATGCCGCAAAAGAAGCAGTCTGGATGAAGAAGTTCCTAACAGAACTTCAGGTGGTTCCTACCATAGTTGATCCAATACCTCTGTATTGCGACAACAACGGAGCTATAGCTTTAGCGAAGGAACCAAGGTCCCATCAGAAGTCCAGACACATCTTGAGGCGGTATCACCTGATCAGGGAGATCATTGATCGTCAGGAGATCGAGGTTCGGAGAGTTGCTTCTGAAGAGAACATTGCTGATCCATTCACGAAGGCCCTACCTCAGATTCAGTTCGAGAGGCTACTCGAGATCATCGGTCTTCGATACGCCAGTACATGGCCCTAGTGAAAGTGGGAGATTGTTAGTGTTTATGCCCTAGAAGGCCATTACTGTATCATACTAGTTTGTATATTACTTAATGGAAGCTTGGGATATTCACATGTATATAACAGTCTTGCTAAACATGGTAGTATGCTACTTGGTTTTTCTATCTTAATATGTGAGTATACATATTGATAGAGCTCTTAGGATCTTGCTTGACTACCAGCGTTGTGATGGCAGTCACACTAGTGGGGGATGGGTAGTCTACAAGCACATCCTTATTCAGGTCCCTGGTCGTTGGATTATCGAGACAGAGCATCGATACTCCGGAGTAGACTAGTGTGTACGCTTCTCATCCCAGTTGGGGAGATGGTCTGTCCCACAGCCGTCAGTACGTCGTACTGGAGATAGTATACAGGTGCTCGTTAGGTTACGGGTATACCGGACAGGACTCACAGGGAACTGTTGGTTTGTTTTATACCAGTCGTCAGTGAACAGTTCCCAGGTGACATGAGTACAGCATAGTCCGCAGACTTGACACTGCTACTTCGCCTCGAGTGTGTCCCACTGTTCTTAGATTGCTACCCTACCATGGCTCAAAGGAGTCGTACAAACAGGTAGCAGTTGGGTGCAGTCCCGAGCACTTGGAGGCAGTGGCGGTTAGACAGGATTCGTCTCTCCCGGTATTGGGGGTTGATATCGCGCTGTGTCAGAGAGCCATTACGCAAAGTCCCTGGCCAGGGCAAGCGAGATTTGCTGGTAGGTTCCAGTAGTTTCTCAGGGTGTAATGGGCTTCGCTCCGACACGACTTATACCGCTATTAGGGGACTGACGCTTGCCGCCCCTAGGCCCGATATGCGATAGTCTAAGACGAACGGACCGGACTGTATGGAGATTGTCACATTAGACTCAGTAGGAGTTCGGATGGGTTTCCTCATCGGCCTTCTTATCGACATCTACCTGGGGACCGTTACGTACAGCTAGTGCCGCTTGCGGTCTGTGGTTAAACCCACTGCCAGCGTAGTAGTCGAGTCTCTAGAGTCCCACACAGAGAGTTTCCCTACTCCATGCGAAACGATATAGAGGTCGTATGGTTTTATAACAAGGGTTCGGACGCATACGTGTGTTTACGCACGTACGACTTTCGGACAGTTTTTACCAGTCGGCTTTGGTTTAAACCAGTTACTGGTATCCGGTTATTGGATTTATACAGTCTAAAGTTTTTCCGTATTTTTGCGCAAAGGAGGGGCGTTCTCGTAATTGCGCGAGAAGCTTCTAGAAGATGGTGACTAAGGAGGTTTAGGTGGCATATATATTGAATGAGATTAGTGAGTCATATGGATGATTCATCCATGTCATTAATGCTTCATAATTGCTTAATGACTCATGGAGATGAATCACCACAAGATATTTATCAAGCATGGTTGTAAAATGATTTCTTTTCTTTTCTTGATAAAAATAAATGCTTAATATATATTATGATAACTCATTCTTCTCACTTGACTATTATCTTCACCTTCTCTCTCCTCAAGCTCTCCCTCTTCAAACCCTAATCATCCCCTCTCATGTGTTGAGTACAAGGATTAGTTAGACTAATTAAACCATAACCCTCACTCTATATCACCTAGCTTCTTTGATTAGCACTTAAAGAAGGTTAGTTGCCTCAAGTTTAGAGGCTAAGCTTGGAGTAAAGCTCTCGGGTGGATCGTCTACTACTTCGAGAAGGCCGAGGAGGAGGTGGAGTTCGCAAAGACGAAGGACACGTTTCATTAGGTATAATCCCTAAACATAGTAGCATAGAAACTCTATGTTTGTAGTTAGTTATCGTTTAGCTTCGATTCAAGCGGTTAGTCGATGTTTGTTCACTAAACAAGTTCGTTTTTGAAAATTCCGCCTCCCCACAAGTACTGGGGTGTTGTACATCGACTTACAGTTCTTGCCAGATTTCGAGGACACGGAAAGATGTCATAAACCGAAGACCAAACTATCCCTACCATTCCGGTCTTCAGGAGTGATACCGAGGAGGAAGAAGAGATGGTTTACTTAGGTCCCCCAAGTGCAACAAACCAGGACCGTCCGCTCCTATGTTGATCTTTGGCAGCGACTCGGAAGATGAGGTCCATGCTATATTCTCTGCTTGGCCTTCAATACAAACATTCGCTGATAAAGAGAGAAGTTTGCAAGTTGCCATGGTTCCGCCCAAGCATCATAAAGGACTAGACGCGCTTGATACCTACAGTGTGGAATAGCTGCAGACATTCTATGTCCCTCCCAGACGAGAAGGTGAAAAGGCAATCCTACGATCCGGGGAAACCAAAATGGAGAAAGAAGTCTGGCACGGCGCGGATTCTACACTTGACAGGCTCCAGCCCATCCGTTTGCCCAGATATTACACGAACGGACTAAAAAGACCGTTAAGGCGCCAAGGCGTACCTTTCAAACAGACCGCTCGGAAAGCTAGGTTCTATGACAGGATCTGGAACGTCCCTGGAACTCAGCGGAAATTGCCCAACGGGAAAATGGAGAAGACCGGGCTTGGATATGTTCAATCCAAGAAACGGGAGCTACTCCGCGACTGCTACGTCGTACATGACTTTGATGAAGAAGGGGATGCTCTATGGGAAGATGCTAACCCTGAACCAGAAAGAGCTCCCGACGTGAAAATGTCCAGTCCGTCGTTCGAAGAACAAATGGACAAGCTTATAAGGGAAGCGGGTAAAAAGGTTCGAGACGACCATAATCACGAAATGGCCATTTACGAGAAAGCCAGGACGCAATGCCTTTTTCAACAGGCTGCGAAAGATTAAAATGCTCATCCCTATCAACCCGTTGTACAAAAGGCCCGACGCAGAGGCAGAAACAAACCAAAGAACGGAAAAGGCGTTCGACAGCGACAAAGCGGGTCCAAGAAGCCACGTGATCGGGAATCGAGCAACCTGGATTCGCCTCTTATAAAGAAGATGGGTCGAGCATACTCTTTTCCTCAAGACAAGACAAAGAAGATATTCAATCTTGCCATAAAACATCGAATGATTACGCTTCCGGAGTCCAAACACCCCGAGCAAGCCAACGAGATCTCTCACCCAGACTATTGCTCTTATCACCGAGCAATAGGACATCCTCTCGAAGACTGCTTCACCTTCAAGAATTGGGTCGAAGACCAATATCAGCTCGGCAAGTTCGCTCTATCCAGCAGTTGGAGGATAAATCAGCCACAGAAGCATGAACCAAAAGCCGCGCATATAGCAAGAGTAGAACCAGATCAACATAGGTCTTGGAAGCGAGCTCGTACTTGTCATATGATAACGCTATCAAAACAAGAGCCCGAGGATATGGATGACTTCCCCTGGTGCTTCGAAAACAATGATGACAAGGTTATCTCAGAGTTTCCACCGGCGCCGAAAGAGCTGGAAGATGGAATACATACTACTGCAGATGATCTCAAGAAAATTGATTTGGGGACAACGAGTGATCCGCGATCGACATTCGTCAGTGAGTTGCTGTCTGAAGAAAGGATAGCTACACTAAAAGACGTGCTTATGCAGCATAAGGATTGCTTCGCGTGGAACAATTCCGAGATGCCAGGACTAGACCCAGAGATTGCTGTCCATAAACTGGCCATATCCCCGGACGTCAAGCCAATCAAATAAGCACTGAGAAGGATGCGGCTCGAGCTCGAGATGAGCATCAACGCCGAGGTCAAGAAACTAATCGACTCTGGTTTCATCCAAGGGGTTCAGTATCCTGATTGGATCGCCAACATCGTCCCGGTGATGAAGAAAAATGGGACAGTGCGCATATGTGTGGACTTTCGGGATCTCGATAAAGCCTGTCCAAAGGACGACTTCCCAGTACCGGTCACCGAGCTGATGATAGACAATACGTCCACTCACGAAGTCTTCTCCTTTATGGATGGCTCGTCTGGATACAATCAGATAAAGATGCATCCCGAGGACCAGAAGCACACCGCTTTCCGGACCCCTTTGGGTATATTTTGCTACAAGGTGATGCTTTTCGGTCTAAAGAACGCCGGTGCCACCTATCAGAAGGCCATGACGAAAATCTTCGATGACCTCATACATGAAATCGTCGAATGCTATATCGACGACCTCGTGGTGAAAAGCAAATCATACGAGGAGCATTTAGAGCACCTGAAGATCGTGTTTCAACGCCTCCGGCAATACAACTTGAAGATGAACCCTCTCAAATGCACGTTCGGAGTTTCCTCGGGCAAGTTCCTAGGATTCATCGTCCGACACCGAGGTATCGAGATAGATCCGTCGAAGATCAAGGCGATTATGGAAATGCCTCCGCCAAGGACTCTCAAGCAACTGCGGTCTCTCCAAGGAAAGCTCGCGTATATCCGGCGATTTATAGCCAATCTCTCAGGCAAGTGCCGTCCTTACAGCTACCTTATGAAGAAGGGAACCCCTTTCGTCAGGAATCGCAAATGCCAAAGCGCGCTGGACAAGATCAAACAGTACCTGCAGAACCCCCCAGTGCTGGCTGCTCCGGTCAAAGGAAAGCCTCTCATTTTGTATACAACCGCCCTTGAAGGTTCCTTAGGCGCATTATGGGCACACGAGAACGACCAAGGGAAGGAGAGAGCGCTCTACTATTTGAGTCAAGTTCTACTGGGGGCAGAAAGCAATTATTCTCCCATCGAAAAGCACTGCTTAGTGCCGATCTTCGCAAAAACGAAGCTCAGGCACTATGCGTTGGCGTACGAAGTCCGTCTCATATCGAAGGTGGATCCTCCCAAATACTTGATGTCGAAGGCCAAATTAACAGGATGACTCACTAAGTGGGCCTTGCTCTTGATGGAGTTCTCGATAACTTATCGTCCTCCCAAGGCAGTGAAAGGCCAGGCCATCGCCGACTTCCTCGCTGAACATCCGATACCTGCCGATTCTCCTTTGAACCGCGAACTGCCTGACGAACATGCGTTCGACACGATCGACGGTAGTGATACCCGATGGGAACTTTATTTCGATGGAGCATCTTCCATGAAGAAGCGCAAACAAAGCACCCCCATAATCAAATCAGGGGTAAGCCTCATCTTCGTAACTCCACAAGGATGGATAATGCGCTTTGCCTTCTCCTTAACAGAGCCGAGGACAAACAATGAAGCCGAGTATGAAGCTTTGATAGCAGGTCTCGAGATCGCCATCGACATAGGAATTGAGAACCTCCTCATATACGAAGACTCCCAACTGGTCGTTAGTCAAGTAAACGGCGACTATCAAACGTGCAAACCAGAACTGGTGAAGTACGGCGAGAGGGTACAGCAACTGCTGACCCAAATACCTTCCTACACCTTGGAAAGCATACCGCGTGAGGAAAATAGCAAAGCGGATGCATTAGCCAAGCTTACTAAAGAATTGGCTGACGAAAACCTCGATGACGTAAGAATTGTTGTGCAGAGCCGTCGGGTTCTTGCACCGGCAGAAATATCTCCGGAGTCGTCCGAGGAAATGGGTGCGACCGAGCAAATGGCTCTACAAGTAAAAGACCAAGAAAAGTTGAAGATTGGAGAGAAGTTTTTATAGACTACTTCAAATCCCGTCGAACACCCGAAGATGCGTCCTCAAAACATCAGCTCATGAAACGAGCTCTATCTTTTGCCTTCGTCAATGATACTCTGTACAAGAGGTCATTTGATTCTCTATGGCTAAGATGCCTGGGACCTGAAGAAGCAAAAAGAGTCGTCCAAGAAACTCACGACGGACTCTGCGGTTCTCACCAAGCCGGGTCGAAGATGAAGCTGAAGATCAAACGGATGGGTTATTATTGGCCCACGATGATCCAGGACTGCCTCGAATACGTGAAGTAGTGCCACTCATGCCAGATTCACGGGGAAATTATCCATCAGCATCCAAATCCACTACATCCAACAGTGGCTAGCTGGCCGTTCAAAATGTGGAGGACTGACATAATCGGCCCCATCGAACCAGCAGCGTCCAGAGGACATCGATTTATTTTGGCAACAACTGATTACTTCTCCAAATGGGCAGAAGCAGTACCGCTGAGGGAAGTGAAGACGGAGAATATCCTCCATTTCTTCAAGACACACGTCATTTATCGGTTTGGAACTCCGCGACGGATTATCTCCGATAATGGGCCAGTCTACAATAGCCACAAGATCAGCCGCTTCGCACAACAGCACAACATAGACTGGAGATACTCCTCAGTCTATAATCCCCGAGCTAACGGTCTAGCTGAGGCTTTCAACAAGACCTTGACGAAGATCGTGAAAAAGACGGTGTCACGAAATAAGAAAGACTGGCACGAGAGACTGCATGAAGCTCTCTGGGCGTACCGGACTACGTTCAAAACGGCCATGAACACAACTCCATAAGCATTAGTATTCGGTACAGAGGCGGTACTCCCCTTCGAGATAGAGCTACCCTCTCTACGAGTGGCGGTTCATTACGAGCTAACGGACGAAGAGAATGCTCACCTTCGGCTTGAGGAGCTCGATGCCCTTGATGAAACCCGGCTCATAGCGCAACAAAATCTGGAAGCTTATAAAGCAAAGATGACGCGTTCATATGAGAGATTGACTAGGCCGAGGACATTCCGCCAAGGCGAACTCGTGCTAGTGGTCAAAAGACCTATGATCCCCAATCGTGCTAAACGAGGGAAATTCGAGCCGAATTATGAAGGCCCATATATTATAGACAAGGTCTACCAGGGTGGGGCCTATCTACTCATGGACATGCATTGTGAAAGATCTTTCAGGCCAATAAACGGTCGCTCCCTGAAGAAGTACTACGCTTGACGAGTCACGGCCTAGATCAATGATAGATGACAACGACTATGTCCGCTCGCTATCTTTCTAAGCCCAAACTCTATAAGTAGTGACCGGCTTCCTTAACGACGGACCGAAACGTCCTTAAACTAACAGCGGACCGCAACGTCCTTTAACTAACAACGGACCACTATGTCCTAAAACCAGCCGTTGACCGAGATGTCGATAAACTACGGTGGATTGCAGCATCCCAAAGCTGATACAAAAAAAGGAATAAAAAAAAGAAAAAAAAAAAGAAAACGGTATGTCCATAAGCAAAAAAGGCACGGATGAAAACCCGAAAGGGCTCCGTGAGTAAAAACAGCAGGGCTACCGGCGAGTCTTGTGAAAACCAGTAAGGGCGCAACCTCGTTAGAATTTAAAAAAAAAGAAGAAGAAAAACGGTATGTCCACAAGCAAAAAGGACACGGATGAAAACCCGAATGGGCTCCGTGAGTAAAAACAGCAGGGCTACCGGCGAGTTTTATGAAAACCCGAAAGGGCGCGATCTCGTTAAAAGACACTTGCAAGGTCCTCTCGACCCTGTAAGAAGAAAACACCTGCGTGAGATCCTTACGACTCACAAGGGAGCAACACACTTAGGGATCCCCACGATTCCTAAGGAGAAATTAAACTTGCGAGATCCCCACGACTCGTAAGGAGAACCTTCTTATGGGACCCTCACGGCTCATAAGATTTTAAAGTCTTAAGCTACAGGGATCTGAACCTGTTCTTAAGCAGTCCCCACAACCTCCAATACTGCCCTACAAGCGGCTCAGTGCTGACCCTTGTATACAATCCATGGGCACGAATAAACATTTCCCTAACGAAGTCCCATCCGTGACTAGGGATATGTCTATACGGTGAACAGCCCTTGTAAGTCCTTTCGACTTATAAGGAGAAAACACTCTTGTAAGATCCTTACGACTTATAAGAGATCATACACTTAGGAGTCCTCACGACTCCTAAGGAGAAAACGCACCTACGATATCCTCACGACTCGCAGGGAGAAATACCTTTATGAGACCCTTACGGCTCATGAAGTCAAAAACCTTAGTCGACAGAATCCTAACCCTGTCTACTAAGCCACCTTTGTTCGACATCGACTAAGGCAAATGATGATTCTCTCCTGGCAATATCCCAGTTGTAGCGGTGCTGATGCCGAAATCGGTGTCTAATCCCAAACTTTCAGCGAAAAGTCAGCAAGCCACACATGCATACGAAATAGCCGAAATGATGGGGCAACTTGTAAATAAAAAGTTAGCAAGTAAAAATGTATGCTTGCAAAATAGCCGAAATGATTGGGCAACTCGCAATAAAAAGAAGCGAGTAAAAATAAAACAAATAGCCGAAATGATTGAGCACCGCGAAAAATAGCCGAAATGATTGGGCAATCGCGACCTTCGCGATATAAAAGCTGAAATGATAGAGCATCACGGAAAGAAATAAAAAAATGAAATTTATGCCCTACAGGTGATATCACATCGATCCCTGTATACAATCCAGGGGCGCAAACAAAGAAGGAATCATGCCTTTCCTCCCCAGGTTGCATCAGAAAAAGAAGCCAAATCTCAACGGTTCACAGATGGCCTGGAGATCATTTCAACATCCGTTTCATTACGACAAACACAACATCAAGCAAAGCGGAACAGCGGCAACTCCCAGTTCCATGACTTAGCGGTGTACAGATGACCGAGAGTCAAACTCCAACTCCGTGAAATGCGGATAAAGAGCAAAATTCCTGGTCACGTGGAACGCGGCTTATATCAATCCTGACCCTGTGGGAAACGTCCAGAGCGGATCCTGGTCCTCGCAGAGCACGGCAATGACCCCGTGTGAAGCATCCAGAGCGGAGCCTGGTCCTCGCCGAACACGGCAGTGAACCCGTGGGAAGCATCCAGAGCAAAATTCCTGGCTACGTGGAACGCGGCTTATGTCAATCCTGACCCCGTGGGAAACAAGAGCGGAGCCTGGTCCTCGCAGAACACGGCAGTGAACCCGTGGGAAGCATCCAGAGCAAAATTCCTGGCTACGTGGAACGCGGCTTATGTCAATCCTGACCCCGTGGGAAACGTCCAGAGTGGATCCTGGTCCTCGCAGAGCACGGCAATGACCCCATGTGAAGCATCCAGAGCGGAGCCTGGTCCTCGCCGAACACGGCAGTGAACCCGTGGGAAGCATCCAGAGCAAAATTCCTGGTTACGTGGAACACGGCTTATGTCAATCCTGACCCCGTGGGAAACGTCCAGAGCAGATCCTGGTCCTCGCAGAGCACGGCAATGACCCCGTGTGAAGCATCCAGAGCAGAGCTTGGTCCTCGCCGAACACGGCAGTGAACCCATGGGAAGCATCCAGAGCAAAATTCCTGGCTACGTGGAACGCGGCTTATGTCAATCCTAACCCCGTGGGAAACGTCCAGAGCGGATCCTGGTCCTCGTAAAGCACGGCAATGATCCCGTATGAAGCATCCAGAGCGGAGCCTAGTCCTCGCCGAACACGGCAGTGAACCCGTGGGAAGCATCCAGAGCAAAATTCCTGGCTACGTGGAACGCGGTTTATGTCAATCCTGACCCCGTGGGAAACGTTCAGAGCGGATCCTGGTCCTCGCAGAGCATGGCAATGACCCCGTGTGAAGCATCCAGAGCGGAGCCTGGTCCTCGCCGAACACGGCAGTAAACCCGTGGGAAGTATCCAGAGCAAAATTCCTGGCTACGTGGAACGCGGATAATGTCAACCCTGACCCCGTGGGAAACGTCCAGAGTGGAGCCTGGTCCTCGCAGAACACGGCAGTGAACCCGTGGGAAGCATCCAGAGCAACTCCTGACTCCGTGAAATGCGGATAAGGACAACTTCACCCGTCACTTGCGGGTCCTCACGACTCGTAAGGGAGTAAATTCTCTTGTGAGATCCTTACGACTTTCAAGAGAAAACACACTTAGGAATCCTCACGATTCCTAAGGAGAAAATACACCTACGAGATCCTCACGATTTGTAGGGAGAAAAATCTTTATGAGACCCTCACGGCTCATAAAGTTGAAAAGTCTTAGGTGACAGATCCTAACCCTGTTTTCTAAGCCATCACCGCCTACAAAGAGCCCAAGATTGACAGCTATATACTATCTACAGACCGCACATGCTAAAATCACATGGCAACAACACAGCAAGGAGAAGAAAGCAACAGTATAACAAAAAATATGTATCTTTTATTCATGAATTCAATTGAGTACAAGGAAAATCGTATAAAAGAATAAAAAATGGATACATGTTGTTCAAAGATTACATGTGTTTAATCTATACAAAAGCAGCTATTAGGAGGGAGGCGCTTTCAATAAACCAGCTAGCTGCTCGCGCACTCTTCTCAGCTCTTCCTCACGATCAGCCACCGCGGCCAGCTCTGCTTCAACTTGGACCCGTTGCTGCAAACAGGATGAGAGTTTTTGATCAACTTCCTGCTGGGCAGCCTCCTGACTCTACACATCCTGCTCGTTAAGATCAAGCTTCTTCCTCAACACCAGCCCGTCTGAGATACATCGTTGAAGGTTTTCAAAAATGGTGTTCAGCTGGGCAGCATTAGCTGCAACCTCAGCGTGCAGTTGGGCAGATTCAGCAGTAGTCGCCTCACGTTCCTTTCGATTAAGGGTTGCCTCTCGTTCGAAATGGCGAAGGAACGGAACACTCTGCTCAACCCATGTGGCCCGCTGGGAGTTCAAAGCCCGAGTCTTAGGGGCAAGACGCATAAGCTCAAGCTCATGCAGACATGCCTCAATCTTCCTGCAGTGATTAACCCAAGACTCGACGATGCCTTCATTATGGAAATTCACAAGCGTCGCCAGCATTGGATTGACCTCGGCAGCAAAATCTGCGGCAGATGTAGGAGCCTCCGCGTCAAGCTCCTCGACGTATTCGCTCAGCATACGCAGACTGGTCACATCACCTTTTGAGGATGGACGTCTGAAAAAGGGCCCGGCCGGTATCATGATGCGAGATTCGAAAGAGGCCGGAGTCGAAGCGACCGCTGCAAAATAAATCACAATCAGATGACGATTTAAGAAGTATAAGAGGTTCATGAACAATGGGATTTACTATACCAGTTGCAGCAGGTGGCAAAGCCGGAAGGACCAATGGCGCAACTGTTCTCTCATCTCCTCCTTCAATCTGTAGTACTGCAATCAAGGCAAAGAAGGATCAGAAATGATTTCACTGTTGATAAAAGAAAGAACATTGACTGAAGGCTGTATTCACCAGCTGTAGGGTGTTTTTCGTCACCCCATTGAGATGGGAATACACGCGCGCTTGTCAGGCGTATACTACAGATTCCCCCTGCCTAGGGTAGGCCGAGGTTTATTGATTGTGGGGATTCGAATCTCCGGCAGCCGCGGACTAAGCTGCCGTTAATTACCCCTCGCCTTTGGGGCGAGGGAACCTCCGATTAGTGGGTTAAACTGGTCATGCGAACTCAATGTGCGGTGTGCGTGTGTTGTGTTTTAAAAGGGGGTTTTGGATATATTGGGAGCCACACAGAGTTTTTTTACAGCGGTCCCGCTACCCGGATAGCGGGCTGGGGGTCAAGGGGGCTAGCAGCCCCCTTGCGGGGTACGGGGCAGCGCCCCGTTAGAAATTTTTTTCTAACCGGGACAGTGTCCTGGAGCACGTGTGTGTGTGAATATGTATACATATGTATATGTATATGTATGTACATAAAAAGAGGGAGAAAAGGGCATCCAAGGGATGCGCGGGGCCAGCGCCTTGAGCGTTGTGCGCTTAGGTGTTGTACGCTCAGGCGCAAGCGGGCCACGTGTCGGCACGTGGGCGCTTTGCGCATGAGCGCAGGGTGCTCGAGCGCAAGCGCGCCACGTGTCGGCACGTGGGCGCTTTGCGCTCGGGCGCAGAGCGCTGGAGCGCATGCGCGCCACGTGTCGGCACGTGGGCGCTTTGCGCTCGGGCGCAGAGCGCTGGAGCGCATGCGCGCCACGTGTCGGCACGTGGGCGCTTTGCGCTCGGGCGCAGAGCGCCACGTGTCGGCACGTGGGCGCTTTGCGCTCGGGCGCAGTGCGCTTGAGCGCTAGCGCGCCACGTGTCGGCATGTGGGCGCTCGGCGCTTGAGCGCTTGGGCGCCGGCGAGGAAAAGGGGCTTTTAGTCCCAGAAACAGAAGCTATGCTTCAGAAAGGAAATATTTATTATGTGTATATATATGGAGTTAAACTCTTATGATGCTTTGAAGCTGATAAAGGGGGTTCTTCTTCTTCCTCCTGTTGTTTGGCCGGATCTTGAAGATCAAGAGATGTGAGATTTTAAAAATCTCTTCTTTTTGAGATCTAATGACAGATCCAAGCTCCCCTTGGTGGGTTTTGTGGTGAAAAACTATTTAGTTTTGGAAAAGGGAGAGTAAAACTCTTGATTTAATTCAAAAGAAAGAAGAAAGCTTGGAACCTTCAGAAAAGGGAAAGATGTACAAACCCTAGGTTTTTGAGAGAATGAAAAAGTTGTTTTTTTATTCATCATCATGTTGCCTTTTATAGGCTTACATATTTACATATAGCCCCTTGGGCTTCACAAAATGGCATTTTGCCTATCCCATTGCTCATGTGCCATTTTATTTTTGCACATAAGCTATGGGCTTACAAAATATTGGCTTTATGCCCATTTTGCGTGCATTCATGTATAAAAAATTACATAAAAATTATTTATTACATGATTTTGTTGTTGGCATGGGGAGGCTGGCCGTGGACTTGACTTGGGCATAGGCCCGCTTGACCTGGGCTTAGGCCCACCTAGCTTGGGGGTTGATCTTGACTTTAACTCGGTCAACCGGGGTGTAAATTTTTACCCCAACAAATTGCCCCCCATCAATGAATGCACACCGCACATGTGGGTCGTGTGCATGAAATTGATGGATCTTCTTTTGCGTGGAGGCGACTTGCTTTGGTTCCCACTTTTTGGGATGCACTGCCCTTTTTACGACGTGGACGGTCGGCGCTTAACGCGTCTCTGAGACGGAGTGTCTATGGTAGACGTTTCCCTGGCCCGGAGCGATCTGGTTCCTGCTTTGTAGGAAGCCTGCACTGCCCTTTTTGCGATATGGACGGTCGACGCTTGACGCGTCTCCGAGACAGAGTGTCCGTGGTAGACGTTTCCCTTGCCCGGAGCGATCCGGTTCCTGCTTTGCAGGAAGCCTGCACTGCCCTTTTTGCGACAGGGATGGTCGACGCTTGACGCGTCTCCGAGACAGAGTGTCCGTGGTAGACATTTTCTTTGCCCGGAGCGATCCGGTTCCTGCTTTGTAGGAAGCCTGCACTGCCCTTTTTGCGACATGGACGGTCGACGCTCTGATCCGGAGCGATTTGGTAGACGTGTCCCCGGCACGGAGTGTCGCTGGTCGATGTTTCCCCGGGGCGGAGTGTCTGCTTGACGTTTTCCCTGCACGGAGTGTCGCTGGTTGACTTTTCCCCGGCACGGAGTGTCGCTGGTTGACTTTTCCCCGGCACGGAGTGTCTGCTTGACGTTTCCCCGGCGCGGAGTGTCGCTGGTTGACTTTTCCTCAGCACGGAGTGTCGCTGATCGACTTTTCCCCGGTGCGGAGTGTCGGGTTGACTTTTCCCCGACACGGAGTGTCGCTGATCGACTTTTCCCCGGCACGGAGTGTCGCTGGTCGACTTTTCCCCGGCACGGAGTGTCGCTGGTCGACTTTTTCCCGGCACGGAGTGTCGCTGGTTGACTTTTCCCCGGTGCGGAGTGTCGGGTTGACTTTTCCCCGGCACGGAGTGTCGCTGATCGACTTTTCCCCGGCATGGAGTGTCGCTGGTTGACTTTTCCCCGGCACAGAGTGTCTGCTTGACGTTTTCCCGGTGCGGAGTGTCGCTGGTTGACTTTTCCCCGGCACGGAGTGTCGCTGATCGACTTTTCCC
Organism: Agapanthus africanus; assembly: GCA_030015575.1. Lineage (NCBI taxonomy): Eukaryota > Viridiplantae > Streptophyta > Magnoliopsida > Asparagales > Amaryllidaceae > Agapanthus > Agapanthus africanus. The sequence goes on along the minus strand of CM057341.1, from coordinate 748,886,827 downwards.
CGGTGCGGAGTGTCGGGTTGACTTTCCCCGACACGGAGTGTTGCTGATCGACTTTTCCCCGCACGGAGTGTCGCTGGTTGACTTTTCCCCGGCACGGAGTGTCGCTAATCGACTTTTCCCCTGTGCGGAGTGTCGGGTTGACTTTTCCCTGGCACGGAGTGTCGCTGATCGACTTTTCCCCGGCACGGAGTGTCGCTAATCGACTTTTCCCCGGTGCGGAGTGTCGGGTTGACTTTACCCCCGGCACGGAGTGTCGCTGATCGACTTTTCCCCGGCACGGAGTGTCGCTGGTCGACTTTTCCCCGGCACGGAGTGTCTGCTTAACGTTTCCCCCGGCGCGGAGTGTCGCTGGTCGACTTTTCCCCGGCACGGAGTGTCGCTGATCGACTTTTCCCCGGTGCGGAGTGTCGGGTTGAGTTTTCCCCGTCACGGAGTGTTGCTGATCGACTTTTCCCCGGCACGGAGTGTCGCTGGTTGACTTTTCCCCGGCACGGAGTGTCGGGTTGACTTTTCCCCGTCACGGAGTGTCGCTGATCGACTTTTTCCCGGCGCGGAGTGTCGCTGATCAACTTTTCCCTGGCACGGAGTGTCGCTGATTGACTTTTCCCCGGCACGGAGTGTCGCTGATCGACTTTTCCCCGATGCGGAGTGTCGGGTTGACTTTTCCCCAGCACGGAGTGTCGCTGATCGACTTTTCCCCGGCACGGAGTGTCGCTGGTTGACTTTTCCCCGGCACGGAGTGTCGCTGGTCGACTTTTCCACGGCACGGAGTGTCTGCTTGACGTTTCCCCCGGCGCGGAGTGTCGCTGGTTGACTTTTCCACGGCACAGAGTGTCGCTGATCGACTTTTCCCCGGTGCGGAGTGTCGGGTTGACTTTTCCCCGGCACAGAGTGTCGCTGATCGACTTTTCCCCGGCACGGAGTGTCGCTGGTTGACTTTTCCCCGGCACGGAGAGTCGCTGATCGACTTTTCCCCGGCACGGAGAGTCGCTGATCGACTTTTCCCCGGTGCGAAGTGTCGGGTTCACTTTTCCCCGTCACGGAGTGTCGCTGATCGACTTTTCCCTGGCGCGGAGTGTCGGGTTGACTTTTCCCCGGCACGGAGTGTCGCTGATCGACTTTCCCCGGCACGGAGTGACGCTGATCGACTTTTCCCCGTCACGGAGTGACGCTGGTTGACTTTTCCCCGGCACGGAGTGTCTGCTTGACGTTTCCCCGGCGCGGAGTGTCGCTGGTTGACTTTTCCCCGGCACGGAGTGTCGCTGATCTCAAAAACTATCTATTACCGCAATCAAGAACGGTGTCGCTATGCAGCTAGCCGGTGAGTACGGGTCGGTCCACAGGGATGTTGTGAATTTCCTAATCGCGCTAACGAGTTAATTCCGAACGGTGTGAATGGATTAATTAAATCTAAAAACTAAATTAATGTAGGGCAATTGAATTAAAAATCTAACTATCTAACTAAGACAAGGAATTAAATTTAATCTAGGGCAAGAATTGAAATTACCTACTTACTTTACAGATGGCTCTCTTCAAATATCAACACAAGACTTGTCAGATCTGAATTCATGAATTGAAAAGAGGCATCGATGCTCTCCAAAAGATTTCTAAGTTTTATTGATAAAAAGAGGCATAGGGAGGCATAACCTAATACAATGTTTAGAGTTCCTATTTATAGAGGATAGGAAACCCTAGGTTACAATTGATTCGCACGTCTGCATTTACAAAAATACCCCTAGGAAGACCGGTCAAAGCCGCAACACATTTTGGTAAAATTTTAAGCTCCTGATTGATTAACCCTGCCGCGGAACCGCGGCCTGAGGCCTGGTATGGCCGCGGTTCCGCGGCCAAAAAGGAGGATTGGGCCTTCTGTTTTCTGCTGCAGGCTCTGGGCTTTCTGGGCTTTCTTATTTTTCAGTACTTTTCTCAATTGGGCTTCTGATTCTCTTCCAGATTTTCCAGTGAATAATTATGGTGGACTTTAACCGTGGCTTCGCAATCTTGGACTTTGCATTGCCTTGTACTTTGTGAACTTTATCTTTTATGTAGGCTTGACTAAGATCCTTCTATTTGTTGGTCAAAAGTCCCTCTTTTGTATCGTCTTTTGTCTTTTTCACTGTTTTCGCTCCAAGAACCTGTAACCTGTATTATGTAGCAGACATGCGTCAAAAGCACCTGTTTATTTATAAAACGAATAAGAATGGGGAATATAATAATGCAATATTATGGTGTGAACAAATACCCCAAACTTATCTTTTGCTCGTCCTCGAGCAAACTTATTTTTATTCTCTATAAAAACCTAACCTCACTTTCGCAGGGAATCGCGATTGCACTGAGCTCGTGCAACAAGCCGTTAAACCTCTAGGTGTCTCTAGTAGGAGGAGTGTTGTCTCCTGAGGGTTTTCAGCGGATACTACCCACAGAATCCTATCAATTTGGCTTATCGACTTTTATTCTCCAATTATGTTTTCTAACAAGGAATTCTATTATCTTCGACCCGTAAATTATCCACCCATATTCTTCACACTTCCTCATCATTTAACTTAAGATTATATATATTCTGTAGACTTACTTAGCTTTCGGTATCTCTTAAGTTTTCCTTCTAGGGTTCCATCTCCACTTAGGAATTTTTATCAACTCTATTAAAGATACAAGTTCTATTCTTCACTCCTTTCTTTCATCTAAACTCCAATCACATACTCCTACGTGTGTGTATAAATCACCCCTACACTTGGAATTTCAAATCAAACAATCATACTCTTGTCCGTTGTCCAAAGCACTTATTAATTGGTGAATTTTTAAATGAATTTTTAAATGAATTTTGCTTACACTTCCTTCATGCGACCGTTGATACTTCTTGAGGTACCAACAACCGATTACAAGATGTGTTTGCACTTTAAGCGTAATTCCTAGTCTTGCAACACCCAAGGCTTTAGCAGTGACTCCCAAACCAGTTGGTCTAAGGCACTGGGTGATGAAGCACCCTCGCTAAATATTTTTCTATTTATGCAGCCTTAAGTAATCACAAAAACCAGTGTTCATTTTTTTCTCTTTATTCACACTTTTTTTTCCTTTTATTTTCATTGTACTAAGGACTTTAGACAAGAGCATTTCAAGGTCTCCTCTACTATTCCAAGTTTCAAGGTGCGTGTTTGTGCAAGTTGTAAGGTATACATTTTCAGAATCTAGACTTAAGCTAGGAATTATTTTTCAAACTTATACTCTAATAAAAATATCAATACTTTTCCTTTGTTTTTAGTCCAAGAAGTGAACTCAAAATTTGCCTATTTCTAAATACACTACAAACGCATATACTTTCTACCGTTAAACTTTAAGAAAGGTTATTTTTAGGGTTTTTAATTTACCAAGTCTAAGATCTAGTTGTTCCCAGCCAGTTAACCTTTTTGTCAAACTTAAGTCAAATACGGCCAAAATTGAATACATTAATTTTTATAATTTTTGAAATTTTCAATTTTTATGGGTTTTCAAATAAGTATGCAAATGCAACAATATACATATGAATGCGAAGGAAGAAAACGTACCGAGCATACCCCCAAACTTAAACTTGACAGTGTCCTCACTGTCATGCTACACCAAGAGGGTCAAAATGCCGGCACTCCCCTATTTATTTATTTATAATTTTTTTTTTAATTTTTTTTTAATATTTTATAGAAAAAGAAAACAAAAATATATATACATATATACAACAAGGTTCCCCCAAACTTAAGCTTGGCCTTACACAAGCCAAAGGTTAGCACCGGCCATTCAAAAATCTTATCGTGGTAATGGTCGAGTTGGTGAAAGAATAGGGTGGAAAGAAAAGAATTGAGAAACACACGAGACCGTATGGGAAGAAGAGTGGAATATGGTTTCGGTGGAGGAGAAGAAGGGCGGAAAAGAGAAAGAAGGGTAGCACGATCATGAGGGTGTAAATTGAGTGAATAAATTAGCACAATTTGTGATGACCGATGTGTTAAAAGCGATTGTGCTAACCTATCAACCCGTCGAGAAATGGGATCAAATCCCTCAAGATTCGCAAGAAAGCATGGGTACACCGAACTTGGTATAGGAGATGAAAATGTAACGGTCTCTTGTACGGTCGGAAGGATAGGAAGGACGAAAGGGAATGAATTACGGATAGTCTCATTCTCACCGTAGTAAACTGTCTCGAACTTGAAAGATTCCATCAATGGTTCGAAATGACTGTAAGCAACCTAGTCTGATGGTTCAACTAACTCATCTGAAAATTCAAAGGACTCAAACTCGGGCGGTGAGACATCAACATCGTCCGAAAAAGTGAAACACTCGTAGGTGTTATCGGCTGTGAGAACTGTATCAGATTCAAAGGAAAAATTATCAAGCTCACAGTCTTCAAGCGTGATATTAGGCGTGGTCGGAACGATGGAAAGGAGGGAAGGTGATTTAGTTAAAGGTTCAAGAGGATGAATTGGAAAATCCGACACCTCAAACAAAAATGGTTCAACCTCAATATTATCCTCAATACTCTCCTCAATACTATCCTCATAATTCTCCTTAATATTTAACTCATCCATGCCATTATCATCAAAATCAAGACGCATATGAAATTCGGGAGAAACATTTAATGACTCGGGATGATGAATTGGACATAAAATTTCAATCAAATCGACAGGTTCATCATCCGAAATATTCCCGGCGTCTATATCCTCAATCAAGTGAAAATCAATTTTTTCTGACACCTCATCAAAAGCATGGATATTTATTACTTCAGGTTCTAGATTGGAGGTGTAAAGATCGAAAGGATTAAGTGTGGTTTCACTCGAAAGGGGTTCTTCACAATTTGGCAAATCAAGCACTACAAAATCACACAACTCGTTTTTATTTTCAACGGGTGAAATATTTAAGGCAATCGATGGAAAACCGGTGTTGTGGGCTTCAATTGGGTATGGGTAGGTTTGATTTGGAAATCCTCTCAAATTCGCACTCTGTCCAACCGCTTCCTCATACAAAAAATTTGAAGCTAGTTGGAAGCTAGCCGCCGGTTCACTAGGTTGCATAAGGGCGGCCACGGACGCATCCACATTCCTAATCATTTTGTTTGTTGCTGCGATGTACGCCTCCAAAGACTGTTCTAGACTAGACATGGATTGTGAAGGGGTTTCAGTAAAAGATTCAAAACTGTTTGTATACGTGAAACTCCCTAATGGCTGTGTAGAATCAATGTCTAGTGAAGGTGGGAAAGTCGGGTAGGACTGGTAGGAAGTGGATGGTTGGACAGGAGTGGGGTCAACATGTGGATACAGAGGTGAATGGAATTGTTGATCCCTAGAACTAGATGTGTTGAGAGGGGTGAAAGATCGGCTACGAGATTGAGAAATATGCTCAGCAATGGACATCGGTCTAAGGGTTACAACAGGACTAGAAAAAGTGGTATCAACGTACGAAGGTGGTGAAGGTTGACATGGTGGACAAAAAGTGGGTTGTGAAGTCGAACTGTTTCTCCTAGACGCTTCTATTTGATCTTTCAAAGAAATTTTGGGCACGGAGGGATCTTCCTTAAATCGACCGAAACAATTGACGTACGAGGCAAAGTTAGATTCAGGATACCAAAGTTCGGAAAGTGATTTATGATTTGGGGTACCCATGATAGAAGAAAGGGGAAAAGAAAGAATGTAGGTGGTGCAAGGATTTCTTAGTGACAAAAATTTGCAAGTTGTTAAAAAAGATTTTTCCTTTTTCCTTTTTCTTTATTTGGAAATTGTTGCAAAAAGATTTTTGATAAAAAAATATGCAAACAGGAAAGATTACTTGCAATCAATTATTATGTTAAGCATATCACAAAGAATCTTGCATAAGAAATGTTATTTGGAAGGGAAAAGATTTTTAAGGTGCAAATAATTCTGCAGGCAGTTTTCAGAAGATATATATCGAGATTTGCAGCGAAGAGAAAAGTGAAGCTTACAGTGCAAATTCCAGAGTCTGATGTCACAAAGGCGCCGCCCTTCCGCGGCCGTAGGCAGGTTCCCACCGCGGTTCCGCGGCGGGGTAGTCGGCACAAGTCCCGAGAATTTTTTTCAGCAGACGACTCCACAGGAAGGCCGCGTTTCCGCGGTCCTAGGTAGGGTGAGGCCGCGGTTTCGCGGTAAGGTGGCGGCTACAGATCCCAAGAATTTTTCTGTCTCTCTGTTTTGAGTTTCCTCTATTTTTCAGATCTTTATCTTTCTGTTTCGTTTTCTGGATTTTTCCAGATCCGAAGTTGTATATAGATCCTGCAAAATTCAAACAACAAAATACCCTTTCCAAAAATAACAGATGATATATTTTTATATTTTTTGTGATTTTTCAGATTTTTCTGATTTTTAATTTTGATTAACCCGAAATTGCAAAAAGGAAATAACACGCCATTCCCGGCAACGACGCCATTTGATTGATCTCAAAAACTATCTATTACCGTAATCAAGAACGGCGTCGCTATGCAGCTAGCCGGTGAGTACGGGTCGGTCCATAGGGATGTTGTGAATTTCCTAATCGCGCTAACGAGTTAATTCCGAACGGTGTGAATGGATTAATTAAATCTAAAAACTAAATTAATATAGGGCAATTGAATTAAAGATCTAACTATCTAACTAAGACAAGGAATTAAATTTAATTTAGGGCAGAGAATGAAAAATTACCTGGGGCAAGAATTGAAATTACCTACTTATTTTACAGATGGCCCTCTCCAAACATCAACACAAGACTTGTCAGATCTGAATTCATGAATTGAAAAGAAGCATCGATGCTCTCCAAAAGATTTCTAAGTTTTATTGATAAAAAGAGGCATAGGGAGGCATAACCTAATACAATGTTTAGAGTTCCTATTTATAGGGGATAGGAAACCCTAGGTTACAATTGATTCGCACGTCTGCATTTACGAAAATACCCCTAGGAAGACCGGTCAAAACCGCAACACATTTTGGTAAAATTTTAAGCTCCTGATTGATTAACCCTGCCGCGGAACCGCGGCCTGACGCCTGGTTTGGCCGCGGTTCCGCGGCCAAAAAGGAGGATTGGGCCTTCTGTTTTCTGCTGCAGGCTCTAGGCTTTCTGCGCTTTCTTATTCTTCAGTACTTTTCTCAATTGGGCATCTGATTCTCTTCCAGATTTTCCAGTGAATAATTATGGTGGACTTTAACCGTGGCTTCGCGATCTTGGACTTTGCATTGCCTTGGACTTTGTGAACTTTATCTTTTATGTAGGCTTGACTAAGATCCTTCTATTTGTTGGTCAAAAGTCCCTCTTTTGTATCGTCTTTTGTCTTTTTCACTGTTTTCGCTCCAAGAACCTGTAACCTGTACTATGTAGCAGACATGCGTCAAAAGCACCTGTTTATTTATAAAACGAATAAGAATGGGGAATATAATAATGCAATATTATGGTATGAACACGAGCCACGTGTCGAACGTAGGTGCGCTAGCGTAAGGTGCGCCGGCGCTGGAATTAAAAATTCCCCACCGTTAGATCAAAAGATTTGCTAATAATAAATTATTAATTAATCAGAATTAAAATTCTGTTATGGAAAGATTTTTCAATCTTATTAAAACCAGAAAATTATCTTCTGCAAAGCAGAAGCCCTAGGATCAAAGATACAACGGTGGGAAATATTCCCAAATCAATCAGAGAAAGATCTCTTAAAATCGAATTAACAAACCAATTGGCCCTATATAAAGGCCCCTAGACTTAAAGTCTAACAAATACAAAAAAGAGAGAGAAAAACCCTCTGCAAAATTTGAGAAAAAGAAGAGCGAGCTCTTAGAAAAAAGGAGATCATTTCTTCATATTCAAGGTAAAGAACTATGTTCTTGAACAACAGAGATGAAACCATCTCGTAAAAAGAAAAACCATCTTCTAAAATGATCATAAATCTAAAAAAGACCAAGGTCTTTAATAAAAAAGAAAAATATCAAAAGATCTAATCATAAAAAAATAATAAAAGAAGTATTTTACTTCATTCATAGATCTTTGATCTATAAAGGCAGAGCCCTTTTATAAAAACAAGAACTTTTGTTCTTGGATCTTGAGGCAAGGCCTCCTTTAAGAAGAACATAAATTTGTTCTTTGATCTTGAAAGTGCCTTGCACTCATGAATTGCGCTCTTGCGCTCATTGGACCGGCGCTCAGCGCCAAAACCTGCCACGTGTCAACCAAAGATACAATCTGCACTTTACGCTTCTGAAACAGCGCACTGCGCTCATGGGCTGGCGCTCAGCGCCAAGCACGCCACGTGTCACTCAATGGCGCGTCAACAGACTAGCGCAAAGCGCTCATAAATTAAAAGCGCAATGCGCTAATGAACTAGCGCTTAGCGCTAAGCGCGACACGTGTCCTCTTCATGTGCGCTACCTGACAGAAGCGCAATGAGCTCTTTAGCTGGCGCAAAGCGCCTGGCACGCCACGTGGCGCATTGTCAGAACACAATCTTTTCTGATGAAGACAAAAGATGTCAAAATTCAATGCTTGGCATTATTAAAAGGGCCGAGCCTAAATAAAAGCTTAATAGTCAGAGCAAAAATAAAATGTTAATCATTTTTAATTGGACTTAGCCCAATTCTGGCCATAAGTCCTCAACTTATCTTGAATTGAGCATATCTACTCTTTCAACCAACTCACCTTGGTTCAAGGGTACATCTCTTCACTCCTTTGATATTTGTCGTTGTAATTCCTCAACGTCTTCAAAGAGGTGACGGGTCCCGACAACCATACATTTCACGGACTGTGGGGTCCTTAAACTCACGGACTATGATGCCCTTAACCTCGACCGTGATGTCTTAAAACTAATATTGGACTGTGGGGTCCTTAAACTCATGGACTATGATGTCTTAAAACTAACATTGGACTGTGGGGTCCTTAAACTCATGGACTATGATGTCCTTAACCTCGACCGTGATGTCTTTAAACTAACATTGGACTGTGGGGTCCTCAAACTCACGGACTATGATGTCCTTAACCTCGACCGTGATGCCTTTAAACTAACATTGGACCGAGATGTCCTTAAAACTAATGATGGACCATAATGTCCTTAAACTAATCGACCGCAATGTCACTAAACTAAACAATAGAGTCGAATTGCTCTCTTGTTGGATCTAAACGATCCCGTTAAGTTGATCTTAGTCTAAAATTAGACTAACGTATCCTTAACAACGTTTAAGTTGATCTTAGTCTCAAATGAGGCTAACGTATTCTTAAACCCAACCACCCAAACCCAAATCTAAAAAATATACGGATTTGGACTAGTCCACGCCCTAAGGGCGACAACATAAATTAGTCTCCGTATACAATCCACGGGCAACCAAACACAAAACAAACACCCACGACACGAAGTGATCATATGGAGAAAGAGAAAGTTGTTACCGCGATGCGGTAGCGTAATTAACTGCAGGGGCTTACGCCTGCAGGGAAGAGCGTCCCCACAATCAAAAACCCCTCAAGCGAGGGGGAATCTGACGAAGTCTGCTACATCGGTCGCATCCGTTTAAACCTTCAATACATGGTGCCATAAATCAACTTGGAATCTTCGGAGAGGTGGACGGATAGCACCAATTAGCATCTTCCCCGAATTTGAGGCAAGACGTTTATCATGTCTTCTCCGCGTCTTTCGGAGGGGAACAGACACGTGGCAGATGACATGTCATCCGCTAAGCATGCTAGACTCCTAGGGGCTACGGAGCCGAAACAAGTATGATGCATCGGGGACATTCTTCGGCACCTCGCCTCCGAGGTTACATCCGACCTTTCGGGGACATCTCCAGAGTACCTTTCCAATTTCGCCTAAACGACCATCCGACAGCTCTCCTCCGAGCAATCCTATAGCCGAGCTTCCTCGGCCACCGAGCTATCCACCAAGCTGAGCTTCCTCGGCTTTCCTGTTCAACCGAGAGCACGGAGCCCAAGCGCCCCCGTAACGGCTCCGTATATCTCGCCATGACGAGATCTCCACCGCTCCATGACCCGCATCTCACGCTAGCGTATATCGCCATTAATGAGTGCATCCCGCCATTAATAGGTATGTCCCGCCATCAGCGCGAACGTGATGCAGAGGCGTAACGGGCGGCGAGAATCTCACGCTGGTCCACTTCATGTGACCACTATATAAACCCCCTTCACCAGACGATCCAGGTAAGTCATATTTATTCCAATATGCCACTACTTTGCCATTATTCCCTTGTGCCTATTCGATCGTCGGAGGGTCCTACGGTGGTTCCTACTCCGGGACTTCCCTAGCAGGTAGCTCGGCTCCTACGGTATCTAACAACCCATTGAGATTCACACGTCCAATTTTCACTTTCAATCACAACTATTCAGAACCGCTTACAGGAAGATCGACGGAGGACAACATCTGATAAATTACCTGGCGGAAGTAAGAAGGCTTCGAAAAAAATTCGACGATGTACAAGTGGAGTAGATTTCCAGAAATCTGAATACCGAGGCTGATGCCCTGAGCAAACTTTCCTCCTCTTATTCGACCAGTCACAAGAGAAACATCCTCTTCGAAGTCCTACCGCGACCCAGTGTGGAAGATGGAGAGGCAATGCTCCAAATCTACACGACCCAAAAAGATGTCTTGGATTGGAAAAAGCCCATTGTAGAATTTCTGAAAGATGGGATTCTTCCGGATGACCGGGCCGAGGCGCGTCAACTTTGAGCAAAGGCTCGCCATTTCTTATGGAGCAAAGAAAACCTATACAAAAAGTCATACACTCAACTCCTACTCCGATGCGTCGACCCCCACGAAGCAAACTACATCTTACGAGAAATACACGAAGAGGTCGAAGGGGCACATCAAGGGGCCCGCTGCCTGGTCCAAATGATGCTGCTCTAGGTGTACTATTGGCCGGGAATACATCGAGATACCGAGAAAATACAGAAGATGCAAGAGCTGCCAACTCTTCGGCAGCATCCCACGTCTCCCCACCACCGAACTAATGCCACTGAGTTTCCCTTGGCCTTTCGCGCAGTGTGGGATGGATATGGTAGGCCAGCTTCTCGCCGGCACAGGTGGACACAGGTACATCCTTGTCACCGTAGACTACTTCATGAAGTGGATTGAGGCCATGCCTATCAGGAAACCAGACGCCGCCTATACGATAAAATTTCTACAGAACAACGTGATTTCCCGATTCAGGATCCCGAGGTGCATCATCACCGACCACGGAACCAACTTCGAGAACGAAAAAGTCAAGAAATTTTGCAACGACTATCACATATTGATGAAGCTCGCCACGATCGCCCCCAATGCAACGGACAAGCCGAAATAGCGAACCAAAGCGTCATTCGAGGGCTCCGAACTCGCCTAAAAGGAAGGCAAGGCGGCTGGGTTGAGGAACTATCTCGGGTACTAAAGGCACTACGGACGTCGAGAAAAATACCCACGGGGGAAACCCCGTTCAGCCTCTGCTACGGTACCTAGGCGATGGTCCTTACAGAAATTGGACCGCCCAGCTATCTGGTCGAGCACTTTGACGATGCAGCTAACACCTTGGCACTACGAAGCAACTTAGACGTCTTATTAGAAAAACGAGATCGGGCGCAAATCAAGATGGCCGCCTATCAGCAGCAAACCACTCGCTACTACAACGCCCGAGTCAGGCATCGAGCCGTCAAGACAGGAGACCTGGTCTTACGATGAAACGAGTTCGTGAACCAAGCGAAACTATATAAGTTCTCCCCAAAATGGGACAGGCCCTTCCTCGTGACAGAGACACTGCCCGGTGGAGCCTACCGTCTCCAGGACTTTAAAGGGCCCAATTTCCCTCGGCTATATAACGCCGAAAAGCTTAAGTTGTACAGATAAACGTGTTCCTCCCTTTTTCCCCTTTTTCGAATAATGTAACTTCTTTCCATATCAGCTAAATTTTCCAAACAAAGTCCTCAAGCAAATTAGACTTCGACACCGACCCGTAACCCCGCCCTTTCTTCTTTTCCTCAGGTCCGAGTTAGGGACATGGAAGGGGCACGGGTCGGCCGAAAAAAGGGGAAGAGGGATGAGGAAGAGAGAGATAATGCACGACAACCTTGACCAAAAAAAGTAATTTTATTACTCGAAGGTATTCTTGGCTCCACAGCCTTACAACCATTACAGTAAAAGAGGAAGAGAATTAAGAAAACATTGGTGATGGTACTTGGAAGAAAGCTCCTCCAGCTGAGCCCAGGCAACCTCCACCTGCTCCCTCTGGCAATGCCCGTAAACCCTAAAAGCTATGGATTCACCGAGATCCCCAAACGCCGAGCACGACGCCACAACCAACCTCTATTGAAACATTCGAAAAGAATGTCCACCGATCAATCCCTCCGGCTTTTCGAGATAAGGCTAAGCCCATGGGCCGTATGCATCTTATCAAACGCCTTATCCATTGTCACGCCCCGCTTCCCAGTATACGGGCAGAGGACGCGACGAGGCCGCTACGTATTTACTCTGAAGTAAACACTCTAAGCGTATCTAAGCAATATAAGTAAAATGCACAAGAGACAATATCAATGGATACAATTGAATAACAACTTTATTTATTAAACATTCTTTTACAAATACAACTGAAAAGTAAATATATGGAATGGAAAGCAATGCCTAAACAGTGGCATAACAAAAATAAAAATACTGAAAAGAAATGTATAAGTAATTAAAACTCCGGGTCGAAAGCTAGCTGATCCAAATTCTCGCTGATGGGCTCGATCTCCTGAAGGTCCGATCCACCTGACAACATTCCAAAGAAGAAAGAGAATGAATGTCGTCAGCGAACAATCGCTCGGTAAGTCCCGAAAATAAGGGAGAAGTAGAATAGACAGAGAGAGAATGTAGCTTTTAATGTTGTATTATATTGTTAACGCTGTTGTTTGTAGTTTGGTATAGAAGAATGCCAGTATATACGAGAGGAGTCCCACTATTCCGGAGACTAAGGTATACTGAGCACAAGGAACCGTTCAGCCACGGTACAACGGCAATTGAATTCAGGTTAGGTGTATTATGGTTACAGTCTCGTGCCACTTCTAACACCTTCCGTACCAGTCTACCCCTTATAAACCCTACGATGTCCTGATTGTACTGTTTGTATTGTTTGAACTGTATATTGTATATAGATGGATGACTTGCCGAAACCATGATATCAGTAATAGAATGGATATAATGGATAAACATGTAAACGGAGTATATCCATGTTATTTTACTGTAATATGGAAGTTGTTTTGAATTGTAATGGTAGTTTCATGTATTATGTAAATCTTTTCTTTTTGTTAAGCCTGGAATATAATATATATACACAACATTGAGCAAAGCAATTGAAAATGCTGTAATGGTTTACATGCAACGAAGGAAAGTGAAATAAGAAAAGAAAAGGAGACTTACTGGCTATTAAGAAAGAGGGATGAAGGAGAAAGCTCTCGAAACCGTCGGGACGTCATTTCTTCGCAATACACACACGTGTACAGAACAGAACCAGGCTATATAGGAACATGACCACGCAGGACGAGAACATCTGCTGGATTGCTCTGGGGTTGGCTAGAGGGTTCAGAGAAGGCAAGGGGGTGACGTCGACGATGGGCCGTCGACGGCGAGGATGCAGGCGGGGGTTTTCCGGCGAGGCGGTGGCAATCCTGTGTGCAAGTTCTTGGGCTCGGGGATTGGGTTCAGTGCAGGGTTCTTGCTCGGGATATTTGGGGAGAAGGAGAGAGAGGAGTGGAGGAGGAGGCAAGGTGATGGTGTCGGGTGTGGGTTCGAGCTTCCCGAGGAGGCGGGACGAAAACAAGAAAGGAAAAGAAGATGAGGGAGAACGAGAAGGGAGGTGAGAATAAGAGAGGGGGCGGTGACAATATGAGAGGAAAGAGGTGACGGAATCTCGTGGGGGTGGTTTAATTATATAGAGAAGAGAGAGAGACGTGAGGGAATTTGAGTGGAGAGAGAGTGTCAGTGAGAAAGGAAGAAAGAGAGAAAGAGAGAAGAGGGGTTGGTGAGCCGTTTTGAAAGAAAAGAGAGAGAGGTGTGGTGTAAAGAGAGAGAGAACGTGGAAAAAGAGAGGGAGAGAGAAAAGTATTGTTGGAAATAAGGTTTATAATAATAATTATATATATATATATATATATATATATATGTACAGAAAGAGACGGTAAGTGGGTTAAAATAATTAATATATATATGTGTGTGTGTCAAGAGGGTAAGAATAATTTATATATATATATATATATATATATATATATATATATATATATATATAAAAAGAGATACGTGTATATATTAGAATTAGATTTAGAAATATAATAATATATAAATTTGGATTTTTCGGCTAAAATAAAAGTACTCCAAAAAATACCCGGGTTGTGTCTAAAGATCTAGTTTTAAAATATGAAGAATATACGTATAAGTTAAAACCATAATGTGATGTCCGGTTAATAAAAATGCATACCCCCAAGAACGGATGCACGTAAAATGCACGTAGCAATCCAAACAAGTCCGTTTCAATAAACAGGAAGTGAACATGATGTACTGATGCAACCATAGGGTCTTGGGTATGATGCAGGCTACGTGTAGGTGTCGTTCTCAGTCCACATATTCGATTAATTTGACTTTTCGTTTTACGTGCAGTGCACGTGCAACCTTTTGGGATTCTAAAGAAATTAAAAGAAATAAAAATAAAAATGTGTAGCTGATGGGATTTGAACTCTGGTGCTATGGTTTAACAGTGCAAACCCTTACCAGTGAGCTACAAGCTGTTTCTTGCTGTTTTAAAGCAAAACAAACTTATAACTCGTGTTCAGGCTTAGTTGTGCCTTTCTGTATTTTGAAAGAAGAAAAAAAATCGTACAGAAAGTTTAGGGTTGTTACATCCATCGCCTGCGGGGACAGAACATTATAAAGGCCCGGGGATGACCTCCATATCTCATAGATCAACACTTACATGAGAGGAGATCGTCGGGGAAGAAGACCCCCGTAGTGCCCCTCCAAACGACTTATCACAGTCTCATAAGTCACCTCGGAACGGTCGAGACCATAAAAGTACACGTCGTCTCGAGACACGATCTCCCTGATGGTGTATGTGCGGCCTGTCATCTTCAAGAAACGTAGCATCTAGGAGGAATTCGACCACGCCTTCGACATTTATAGCCTCAACAAGAAATCTTCTAACGGCAGAGATCTTCTCGCGTTATAATGCAAATCACGGAATGTCGCACTTTCCCAATGAGGCACGACCACGTGGCATCCGATTGCATGTCGCACTTTGTTTAAAATACAGGTCAAAAAAGGTTGAACGACATTTCTCAGAAAAACATAGAATCTGGAAAGCCCTCGCCAAGAGGCGGCCAAGCAGTTTCCTGCTCAGCTCATCTGCTGAAGACAGCTTCCTGCCCGACCACTCCGCGGATCCAAAGCCCTCGCCAAGAGGCGGCCAAGAAGTTTCCTGCTCGGCTCATCCGCTGAAGGCAGCTTCTTGCCTGACCACTCCGCGGATCCAAATTCCTCTCCCAGAGGCGGCCAAGCAATTTCCTGTTCGGTTCATCCGCTGAAGGCAGCTTCCTGCCCGACCACTTCCCGGATCCAAAGCTCTCGCCAAGAGGCGGCCAAGCAGTTTCCTGTTCGGCCCGTCCGCTGAAGGCAGCTTCCTGCCCGGCCACTCCGCGGATCCTAAGCCCTCGTCTAGAGATGACCGAGCAGCTTCCGGTCCGGCTCTTTCAAAGTCCAATTCAGACGCGACGCACGATCGTCACTTCGACTCCGGGATGAGTGAGACGCCGACCTACCTATACTTAGCGTTCGTTCGATTTATATACGCGACGCACGATCTTCACCTCGCCTCCGGGGTGAGTGATACGCCGACCTACCTATACTTGGCGTTCATTCGACTTATATATGCGACGCGCGATCGTCACTTCGACTCCGAGGTGAGTGGGACGCTGATCTATCTATACTTGGTGTTCGTTCGATTTATATATGCAGCGCACGGTCGTCACCTCGACTCCGGGTGATGGCAGACGCCGGTCTACCTATGACTTGGCTTTCGCTAGCTCGTACGTCGTGCTCACCCAGCACTCGACGCCCAACTTTGCATGTGCTGGGCATCCGCTAGACACTGACTTATCTACTTGCGGAAATAGAAGCACTCTGAAGGCAAGATAAAAATACTTGCGAGCTAAGGTTACTTGCGAGCTAAAAATACTTGTGGATCGGTATACTTGCGAGCTAAATGTACTTTATTTATATCCAAATTTTTTATACAAGGTATTATGGGCTCCCCAGCCTTACAAAATGCCCGGAGGCTTACAAAATTTAGTGACCGAGGCGGGGTAGCTCAAACTGCCTTCTCGGCCGCCACTTCCCCTTGATCGACGCCTCCTTCCGGGGCTACGATCGCAACGTTCGGCTCGGCGCTTCCGCCCACCGCCTCGCCTCCCTCGGCTCGGCAACGCCCCCCTGCGGCGCTTCCTCGGCTAGAGGATACCTACCACGAAGCTCTTGATCTTCGAACCCAGGCATGGATTCCTTAACGGCATCGAGGGCGTTGTGCCACCCGACAGCCGCGGAGTCAGCAAGGTTGATGTAGAACTGGTCAGAAGTCTTGTACTCTTCCACGGCCCTTTCCGTTCTTCCCTCCGCGAGCTTCACCGCCTCGCAAGACGCCTGAGCATCCTGCTTGAACGAGTCCCTCTGCCTCTTCATGGTATCGAAGAGCCCGTTGACCTTCTCTATCTGGGCCTGGATAGGCCGGTTAGATTCAGTTAGGAGCCGATGGGACTCCTTCAACTTGGCGATCGTCAGGCCCTCCGCGACCAACCTCGAATCGAGGAGGGCCACCTTCTCTTCTGCCTGTTGCAGCCAGGCGGGGAGCTCTTCTTCTCGCGAAGAAGATTCGCCCGCCTTCTTCATCGCCGGGGCCACCTCCTCGGACTCCATTGCACGGGAGCAGTGTTAGGAGATGTGTGTGTGTGTGTATGTGTGTGTGTGTGTACTCGAATAAATTCTGGGAGAGTTACCGACGTGAACGGCCTCCTGAACTATCGCCGCTACCTGTGCCATCATGGTGCCTCGGGAGATCTTGGTCCCCGCTGCCTTCTCCATGTCCGCCAGTAAAATGTCGGCCAAAGAGAGCCTCGAGGGCACCTCGATGCAGAAGTCGCTCTCCTACCCCGGAATCCCGGCCTGAGGGGGCCGAGAAACCATCCTCTTCTGCCTCTTGAGTAGGGATTCCGCAGAAGACGGCGCTTCCGTCCTAGCCCGAGGGCCGGATCTCGCGTGTCCTTCTGTCCTCCCTCGCGGTGTTCCTCCAGAACGGGGGGCGCTGCGGAAGCCTTGGCTATGGGTGCTTTCCGGGGAGCCACGCCCGGAGCAGGCCGGGATGAGCTTGCTCCACTACCCTTCCTCCCCTGGGCCTTGGCGGCCATGGTAGCTATAATTTTCGAGCGATCCATCGGCTATGCAAGATACCATAAGAAAAGATCAGCAACCAAATTTAAGCAAGTCTAAATAGATCGGCACAAGCCTTAACTCACCCACGAAGTGCGCGGGACTGAGTCACGCCCAGCTCAATGTCTGCTCGGAAAGCAGGACATCGGCCCGCTGGATCGGTTCCTATTGAGACGCCATTCTTGCCTCGGGAGCATTCGACTGCCTAACTCTAGGACAGTCGGCCCTATGCCACTTGATGGGCACCGGCCAATCCTCGCCCTTCGGTGGCCCAACGAAGACAAACTCCTCCCCCCATTCATGGATGGAAGAAGGGAAGACCACTACCCCCGAACCAGCAGCCCTACCCTTATGTTTTTTGAATGAAAGATACACCCAGCTCGGTTTGTCCTTACTGGTACCAGGGTGATTTTTATAGCAAAGGAAAGAAAGGAGTATGCTCAGATCAAAGGGGATCCGATCAATTTTCAACCGGACAAGAAACCCGAGGAGGATTCTCCACAAATTCGGCGCTAGCTGGCCCGGGGCGAGACGGAAACAATGGAGCACGGCACAAACCTCAGGCGAGAAGGGCAGACGCATTCTGCCCAGAACGTTTCCAAGTACATGACAATCTCTTTCCTTGCACCTGGTCTGCCCGCTCACCCTCCCTGACCAAACGGAGTGAATAGCTAGAGGGTATATGAAAACGGACCCGGATGTCAAAAAGATCATCCAGACGGTTCAAAACCGAGGGTGCATCGCGGGTATCCCCGATGCGCGCCTTGGGGTCCGTTTCGCTCCCTGACGACGAGGGACGAGGGCGTCGTTCCTCCTGCGGGGTGAGCCCGACACAGAAGACGAAGACGGGGATGAAGAAGAAGAACTCTCTCGGCTATCGGAAGCCGAGGAGGAAGAAGACCCGCTGGGCTCGGCTCCAGAAACCGAAGCCTCATCGCCCGACTCAACCCCTACTGCGTGGAGGAAGGCGTCTAACCTGATTCAAGAAAGGTTTGGCCGAGGAAAAGTTTTGACAGCTGAAGTTCTCACCTAAGCGAATGTGCGCCGGGAAATCTTCAGACGACAAGAGATGGCTAGGGTAAAGTAATGGCCGTAGGATGAACCCCCATATTTATACACTCAGCAAGAAGGCATCCAACGGCCCGCATCCGTTCCTGCCAAAATGAAGCATTACACCAAGCGGCCACCAAGACTCCATGTGACAACCAGCCATTGGATACGTCCCCTTTCATCAGGATTCGGGTGACAGCCACCCACGTCCTACCACTCAGTAGAGGACACGTGGCGCGTAACCCAACCGGCCGAGTGAACGAAACGACGGCTCCCTTTTTAGGCGCAATCATTTCACTGATACACTGACGTCACCAAAGATACGCGCGGGAACTGAAGCGCTTCACGAGCCGCTACGTGGATCGAGGGATTCAAGGCTAGTAGCCGTCAAATGGTGCGTCTTCGTCCGACAACCCATTGCAGGGGAATCTTAAGCCAAATCGTCAAAAACCGGGCTTACCACTCTCAATCCTGACCCATAAATAGATCAAGACGAGAGTGGGGGGCTAATGATGATGCTCATAAACGAGTATTCTCCAGATCACGACACATGGAGGATGACGTGTCATCCGCTAAGCCTGCTAGACTCCTAGGGGCTACGAAGCCGGAATAAGTATGATGCATCGGGGACATTTTTCGGCACCTCGCCTCCAAGGTTACATCCGACCTTTTAGGGACATCTCCGGAGTACCTTCCCAATTTCGCCTAAACAACCATCTGACAGCTCTCCTCCGAGCAATCCTACAGCCGAGCTTTCTCGGCCACCAAGCTATCCATCGAGCTGAGCTTCCTCGGCTTTCTTGTTCAACCGAGAGTACGGAGCCCAAGCGCCCCCGTAACGGCTCCGTATATCTCGCCACGACGGGATCTTCGCCGCTCCACGACCCGCATCTCGCGCCGGCATATCTCGCCATTAATAAGCGCATCCCGCCATTAATAGGTATGTCCCGCCATCAGTACGAACGTGATGCAGAGGCATAATAGGCGGCAAGAATCTCGCGCTGGTCCACTTCATGCGACCACTATATAAACCCCCTCTACCCGACGATCCAGGTAAGTCAGATTTATTCCAATACGCCACTACTCTGCCATTATTCCTCGGTGCTTATTCGATCGTCGGAGGGTCCTACGGTGGTTCCCACCTCGGAACTTCCCTTGCAGGTAGCTCAGCTCCCATAGTATCCAACAACCCATTGAGATCCACACGTCCAATTTTCAGTCTCAATCACAACCGTTCAGAACAGCTTACAGCAAGATCGACGGAGGACAACATCTGAGAGAGATTCTGACCTCCATCACCCCTATACAAATTCTTGTTGCTCAACCAATAGGCTATAGGCCCTTACCTTACATATATTATTATATTGATAGATTGATAGATAGTTTAGAATTTATTGTTATTTGCAAAAAAACTCTCGTGAGTTTACTTCGTATAAGCTTTGTTTGGGAAGTACATTGCTATTATTAGATTCTAATCTCACATCACAGATTAAAAAACAAAACCCATGGGTTCTATGTTTACGCCCTCACTCACAGTTGGATTCAATAGTATGAGCAAAATATTAGCACTAACCCCAAATCCGTATTGATCTTATATTCCTCAAAAAACCTAATTAGCGAAAACCATCATTCAATTGTTCTCTCGGAGGGATCCATATCATTGAAATAAATAATTGCCTAATTTAACTCCATAACTTATTTGAGTTAAATTTCAACCTTTTATAAGGTTTTGGTTGATGAACAAATTAGAAGCGTTTGCCATTAATCTCTTAATTGGAGTATAGGGCTTTGAGCAAATTAACGCACCAATTTATCATTAAATTGAGTCTAATTTATTATAACAAAAGAGAAAATTAAGAAAATTGCAGGACAATAATAATCTTTGTACCCATGAGCGGTAGCTCAATCGGCATGGACACTTTTCTTTTTGAGAAGAGTGCGGTGTTCGAACCCCAAGAACCCTAAAAGTGCAAGTGGCCATAAATTAACGCTTTCAGAGCAAACTCGTGGGTCAAAGGGTGTATGGGTATGGTATGTGCTGTGTACATAGGTTCGGGCTTAGGGGCCGGTGCCAAAAGAGAAAAAAGGAAAAATTCTTTGTTGGTTGCATTGTTTTTCCATTGTGAAATTTGAAATGCATCACTGTCGAATGAGATTAAAGATTAATGTTTATGTTTGACCTTAAGAAAAAATTCCAAAAATAGGGCTTAGCTGAAATGAGAACGTGGATCACTAACAATATGCTATACAGCATGAGAGAGAGTTTAACTTCCTAGAGGATGAATTTCAAAATAAAGGCTATCTAGATTGGGGGATGATGCTATTATTTCCATGTGATTATTAGAGGTTGATCTTACATCATATATCAAAAAAAAATTTATGGGCACTCTGTTTTATCCTTTTATTTATTGTTGTATCTAATAATATGTAATATCTTGAAAGAAATAATAGCAGGGATTCCAGATCCGTTTTTAAAAAAAAAAATTATTGAGTTCTTCTTTCCCCTAAACAGAAATAAAATCCAATACCTTCCACAAATAATCAAATCAAAACCCTTCGCGACAACAAAATATCAAATGCATTAGGCGCTAAAATGAAATAAACTTCAGATATCTAATAAAGAATTAATGCATGAGATTTGATAACTCGCAAAGCATACATTCTGCTAAATTAGAGTAAACTGCCCTTAACCATATGTGTTTTTCACTAAACTACCTTAAAATTAGACTTTGCATGCTCATTAATTTTACCAAATTCTCCTAGATAGCAATTTGCCATTATAAGGCGCCTTATATCATCTATCCGTAAATTTATATTATGTGACAGTCAATAACGAATATTTTGCCGAAGCGTAAATGCATTATTAGAGTTGCCCTCGATATCCATCAGAAAACGATTGCTTCGGATAACACAGATGCTAAAAGAGCTGCAAACCCGCAAAAAGGGAATCGCCGTCTGATCATCATATTTGGAAGCCCTGAGATTGGAAGCATTTCAAATTTCTTTGAGCCTCTACAATAAATATTTTCTTTTTCATATGTCGGGGTGTTAGAAAAACAGTTGTCTTTCATTGTGTCGTGGGAAAAACATTTGTGACTCGATAATATATAGGCCTAACATTCACTATCGATCATCCTCACATAGAAATCACCATATTAATCAAATTTGGATGAATTATCGAGATTCATTGTTACGAATAGATTGCATTTGAAAGCATACAATGCGAGCAAATCATGATTCATTGATTCATGAATAAAATCTCAATACGTAAATGAAGAATGTATGTGAAACGCAAATACTAGCTATATTAAAAGTTATGAGACAATGTATGTAATCTTCATATGCATGAATCATGATGGAGTCCAAATTTAAGTTCTAGATATATAATGAATTTTTTTAATTCTATAAATAAACAAAAAAAGAAGCATACTTTTTTTTTAATGCTGCCCCCAATTTTTTTCCCTCTTTGGGGATCGAACTTGCGAGCTCTCACGTTATATAGGAAATTGATACCAACTAAGCGAAGCCCGGTTGATATACCGGCTATTTATGGATACGAAAATTAAGGAATGCTTTATGCAGAGGAGGCATTTGCAAGCACTTCGGTGTCCGCCGCTCCCCGAGCGTGGTGCCCTCCCCAACTTTGTTTTCTTTTAAATTTTTAAAATTTATGGTGGTGGCCCATCTATTTAAATTTTGGTTTTTAATGCATTTGTAATATACACACACTATTTTGCTAATTTATATTTTAAATTATGGTTGCAAAACCATGGCTCAGATTATCCAAACACTCCATGGTTTCACACCATTCCCCCGAACACATCCCCAAATATGGTTCGGTTACAAAACAATGGTTTCATACCACTCATCCGAACTAATCCTAAGTCTTTAATGTATATGCGAGTGGCATACTTGTGATTTTTTATGTTTTAATGTTAATTTTTTGGGTAAATTATCAAAAAGCCCCCTGCCTGCTTCAAACTTTTGTAAGACCCCTGGGCCTTTTGCTTTTGCTAAAAACTCCTGAGCCTAATCAAAAACCCCTGTATACCAATTGAATGTCTGTAATATCTAAGCTGGCCGACAGGCTTGTAGCAGATAAACATTTGGCTTGAGACACAGAAGTGATTAGTGGCCCTACCAGACTAGTTAGTGGCTGACTTTTGATCAATGGGCGTTTTAGTTTTAACTTATTATTATATGCTTTTTGTCATGTTTCATCAAACAAACTAACAAATAAAATAAAATAAAACCTTTTGGCATGTATCAAATCCGCCGCTTCAAATATGATAGTTGTTTGTCGCTTATACTTCTCAAACATTGGGTAGCAAATATATAAACTAGTTGCTTCATCATAACTTTTTTATTGATAAAAAGTTGCCTAAACTTTAACACTTGTTTTAAACTTAATCTTAACTTTATTTTCTTTCTTTTTTAATGGAACAACCATTTGTGTGTGTAGGGATTGACTTTTTTTTTTTGTGTTCAGCACTAAACAACTTTTTTTTAACTTAAAACATGAAGACAAATTTTATATTATAATTTATATCCTTTAGACCCATTACAGCAATATATAGCAACAATTATGATGCCTATCACATCAAAATTTTCAACTTGAATTTCGAATGCGACGATTTCTTTCAATGTAAAGTTGAGTGGTCTTTTATTATTTTTGAAAATCTATACTGAAGATTTAAATTTTGACCACCCAAATCAACACAAAATATAAAAACAGGACGTTCTTAAAAAATTATGGCAAGTCCCTTTTCTATTTATAATTTTATTAGCTAGAAATTCAACTTTAATTCAGAAATGGTAGCTATATATTAACTAACAACAAAATGTTATCAAACTTTCATCAAAGGATTATTTGATTTTGTGATAAATAAAGGATCGGTACTAGTAAATAAATAAACGATCGGTACTAGTAAATAATTTAAGTAATTCTATTCCATAAC
The DNA here is from genome assembly GCA_030015575.1 of Agapanthus africanus. Classification (NCBI taxonomy): domain Eukaryota; kingdom Viridiplantae; phylum Streptophyta; class Magnoliopsida; order Asparagales; family Amaryllidaceae; genus Agapanthus; species Agapanthus africanus. Next base: position 748,863,418 of record CM057341.1, on the reverse strand, counting down.
CGACGTACTCACAATCCTATACTCTGCACTCTCCTCCCTTTCCATCTAGCTTGCAACCTGCGCGTGCTTCATCATTTGTGCAATGGCAAAAAAAGCTAAAAACGAAAAAATAAACCCAACAAATATCTTTCTTCATTCAATTTATTTGCAATTAATAGTATCATTTACAAAAAAAATACAACCACCCTGGATAAATGAAATGAGAGTTCAATGCATGAGTGCACCTTCACAAATAATACCAGAAATAATAGAACCATAAATAGTTAAAAATGAATGGGGATTGATACAACATCATAAATTAATCAAAATAAGATAACATGAAGTAAAAGAGCATTTATAGCTCATTTTTGTTTATGAGTTAGAGCTAAGAGTTTGCTGTCATTGTACTTTGGTTAAGTCAGATGCCCGAAATCCTCTATCGAGAAGTTCTGGAATTGTGAGTTTAAGCTGATACGTCATTCTTTGGAGCACATATGATAAAGTCGTTACATCTTGCATAGCTCTGTGTGCGGGACCTACCAAAGGAATTTCGAAATATTCACGTAGCGAATTTAGAGTGTGTGATGCCAGCTTTGATCCTGAAACGCAAGATTGAGATGGAAAATCAACGATACCGACAAGGGAAAGAATAACAAGAAAGATTATCAACCAAGAAGGGTATCCACCTTATGCATATTCCCTGAAAAAGATAACTACTAAGGCCTAGTTTGGTAACAAGAGACGAAACTATGGTTTGCATGTATACTATGGTGTAATAAACATGGGGTTTCACAAAGTTTAGGGTTTGACAACAGAGTTTTCAAGCCAAGATTTTCTTTTAAAATAGGCCTTAAAAAGGAGAGCGGCTTGAAACTATGTGAAATTCTAGTCTTTTTGGCTTCAGAATAATGGGGTTTCAAGCCCTCGAAATATTTTATAATCGTTGCCAAATGGGCCTCGGTTACAATTTTTGGAGTTTATCCTCGCAACCCCATGAAATCATGGTCTCGGAAACCGTTGCCCCGTTGCTAAACAAGGCCTAAGAGGAAGGGTGACTCGCCCAAAATCAAACATACTGAGTTTCAAATTCAGCTAAGGTTATTTTTGGTAACGAATGTATTGAATTTTTCTCGCTTTAAGGGAAGATAACGCGTACATGAGACTTATAGCTCCTAAGGCAAGGAGAAAAAGAGTATCAAGTATAACTTATGTAATGACCTAACGGCGAACGACAATCCTGTTTTGGTTTTAATCCACACCAAAGTAATCAATCAACCTATCAAAAAACAAGCTTCCCTCAACTTTCTATACAGCCATAGTAATTGTGTTTTCAGTAAGTTTATAAAAGGCTAAATCACACTAACTTGCCCTTAACTTCATTTTTACTAGTTAAAAGCATTTTAATTACATTAAGTTTTCTTGAAGTGCTATATTTAAGGAAAAGAACTCTCTTAAAACTTGTACAATGGAGAATGTTGTAATTTTATTTTTTTTAAAAATCTTTAAGACAACTTAGTGAAAATCAACGATAGTCAAGGGTAGCTTAATGTAATCTAGCCTAGATAAACTTACGGAAGATAGTGGAACTGGAATGACACCTCTCTTCTTTGACAGCGTGCAAAACACTAGCAACTTCAAAAAAGTATCGTTGGAATTTGGGGAGTAAAAATTTTAGTTGATCACATTTATATTACTGATCGCAAGAAACCGATGACTTACCATCTGGATTTACCAGTTCTCGAGCAATAGGAAGTGTGTCTACAAAGAGCCAGTCCTCCGGAATCTCCATATTGCATCGATGGAACTCCGAAATAAGGAAAGGCACATCAAATCGACGCCCATTGTGAGCAACCAATACAACTTGCTTTCCATCCCTTTGTCGACTTTTTATATATTGAACCAAGATTGGGAGCAGTTCCCCAAATCTAGAAAAACATAGTAGATATTAGATTATTTTTTTCAAATTTTTTCAAGAGGTAAAGTTCATATAGCAGTCCTTTTGTATTCTAAGACAAGCACATTAGAATTTTCTTGACCATCATCACGCCCGAAACAAGTTCAAGCAACCCAAACCTTTGTATCCTTGGAAATGTACACTGCATATTAACCCTGCATAATATTGTTTAGGGTAAATTGGCAAAAAATCCCAACCACTTTTTTCCTCCGTCAAAAACCCACTGGCCTCGAAACAGTAGTCAAAACCCTGCTTACATATCACAAGGAACTAGATATAGCATGAAACTACTAGATATCACATGTAGGGTTTTTTTTTTTGACAACTAAATTTTTTTTTGAGGGGTTTTGACTACAGTTTCGAGGTCGGCGGATTTTTGACAACGGAAAAAGTGCTTGTTTTTTTTTGACAATTTACCATATTGTTTATCATATGACCTTTCAAGCTACAAATTTTGTTTTCTGACCATATCAGTTATAATTATTAATATCGACAATTTACCCTATTGTTTATCATATGACCTTTCAAGCTACAAATTTTGTTTTCTGACCATTTCAGTTATAATTATTAATATCGCCAATTTAGTTTTTTTTTTTTTTAATTTCTTTTGAATCATAGGCCGTAACTTTATACCTCTTGCTCAACTGCAAGAAGCTTTTACCACTAGGTTATAAAGGCACTTGTCAATAACAATTTATTCAGTTTAATGTTATCACCGATAACAAATGTCATGGATGGTGTTGTTGTATCGTTGAACCCTTTCTAATGATTGGCGGGGATAAATATCCCGCTAATATCTCAAACAAAGGAAAATAAAGTAATAACAACAAGAGAAGCAAGCCGACCTAAAACTTGACAGTTAAAAAGGTAGATCGAGAGATCATGGCTTTTAGACAATTTTCGATTTCCGTTTTAATTTAGTTTTAGAATTTGCCCCTTCCCTTTCTTCTCTCTTCCCTAGTTTACCTTGTGTATAGTAATGCACTCTCAAGAGACGTATAAACACAAACATCCCCTCAGATTAAAACCTTAATGTCGTTTCATTATTACTCTCAGTCTACGAGCAATCCACATTATTAATGAAGTGGTTGCCTAATTTAACTCTAAACTTGATTCCGTATCGTTTCAAGTAGAATCTGAGTGTTTTTAGGGTTGGTCGATGAGGAGAGAGGGGTGAGGGCGCTTACGAGTAAGCATTTTCAGGGGTATAAGTGCTAGTCGTGTAAAACTAGAAAGGGGTTACGTGCAATTAACCTTAGGCTGAATCTAGTAACCAGATAAATCACAATGACTCCAACTACGAAATATATGGGCGGGGGGGGGAAGAATTCGTAAAATAGTAAAATGAAAACCGCATACCTAGGGACACCCGGCCTTTTAACCATATGAGATCTGATTCCATGGATATATGCATTAGTTACATCCATTCCAGGGTTCACCAAAGTCTGAAATGTGCTATTCTTGCCGCCACAAAGATCTCGAAGAGCGATCTCAATTATTCTTTCCTTTTGCCGACCCAATCCAGTAGTTTCAATGTCAAAAACAATAATGATAGCAGGCCAGTCTGAGCCTTTCTTTTCAGAATTTTGCTTGAGATTGTAACAATGAACAGCTTTGATTTCATGAAGCTCAGGCTTGTTTACGCTTTCACCGCTACATGACTTAACTAAACCTTCATGAATATTCAAATTGATATTCTGTGGTTTCTTACTCTGAGATTTTTTATTGTTTCCTTCTGCACGTGTTTCTAAACTTCGCATGCCGTATGATTTAGCATCAAGCGCTTTGCTACGAGACAATCTGTATTGGAATCTGAGCAACTTGTAACTACAATTGCCCCCAAAACCATATCTTAAGTTAGAAAAGTTTCCGCAAATATTGGCAAAAGACATTTTGTAAGTGGTATGAGCTCGGCATCAAAATCTTAGAACATTGGAAAAATCATTCAATGTAGCCTCGTCTGCACAAAATCCACAACTTTTAATTTACGGTAACAGTATCTGAATCTGAGCTGGGCTTTGATCCTGGAAAGGCATTAAAAAAAGGGTTTGTGATATTGCAATTAACTTGAAAAATAAATCATAAACCGGAAAATCCGAAGCAAGGCTCATCCTCAACAATGACCATTTAAAAGACTGATTGCCTATTCTTTTGTGAAGGCTAGTCCAATTCTACAATGATTTGCATGTTGTAATGCAGGAATTAGGTATTCCACTATTCCCATTGAGACTAATCTCAAAGCAAAAGACAAGGACAACAAAATGATAGATCATGTCAAATTTAAGCCTAAATCAAGAAATGAATCCTAGCTAGAAACAACGTATATCAGTGATGAACATGTCCATCGGCAAAGAAGTACCTACGGGAAATCATTATGTGGATCACCTTCAAGGGGCTAAATAAAAGCATGCACATATGTCCTAAAAAGGTTTGGGAAAAAAAGAGAAAATCTTATCATTAGATCTTGACTAAATTTATCGATAATATTCATCGTTTAAATTTTCCAACAATACGGTTCATGAATACTTCAGCAAAAGTAACATCTGTCCCTACTACAGCAAAAAAAAAGTTTGCCTCAACTTGGAGAAAGTAATATTCATACAATAATCGTCAAAAGAGGTAGCTCCAGAGTCCAGATAGATAATTTCCGGTGCAGCATGCGGATATATTATAGAAAACATTTTAAGGTTTTGAATATGTCAGATTTTAACAAAAATTTTAGAAGAACCGATCACAAATCATTCAGAAATTTCATCAACATATCATGTACACCCAATTTTCTTTACAAAATCACCAATTCCCCCCTTCAAGGATCACAAGGCATTCCGGAGGCCGGAGGCTGCTGTTGCATATCCAACTTTATGCCTCATGTAATTAAAACTTGAATATTTAAATATATACTTGTTTCAATTCTACTATATTTTTTGGAACCAATGAGCCATTTTGGCAAATAAGTGAGTCTAAATTGTTGACAAGCTAAACTTTATTATTAATCTCTTCCCACTTATTCATATACAATGATATTCCAATTACTGATCAGTTTTTTTCCTCTAGAACAAACCGATGTAATTTCAGACACTAAAAGATACTTCAAACAATTGAAAGCATTACTGAACATAGTGCACTAGCCTGTACCTCTCATTTATTAATGGAATTGTGTAACAATAAATTGAGTTCCATTTTATGCTAAAACTTCCAAGCATCGAAATCCAGCATGATCAATTTGAGAACAATATCAGTCAATCAAATTATCCAACTTTTTAAGGAAATGAAAAATAAGATAAAATGTTGTATACTTGAACAGCTTGATCAATGCATGAATCAAATATTCTAATCAACAAATCAAACCCGGTAAATCTCGTCATGGAAAGTTCTTAATGCCCTAAGATCACTGTTCACTAATCAAAATCCCAACTAAGCAACAACCAATATTATGTTCACTCAATATACGTACGATTAAATCATCAATGCATGCTACATAATACACAAAACCCAACAAAGTAACAACCGAATATTATGTTCACTCAATATACGTACGATTAAATCAACAATGCATGCTGCATAGATACACAAAACCCAGAAAAAGTTCATCACCTAGAGTTTTCGCTCCTCAGAAAACAAATCAATACTACTCAATGCACACTAGCATACGCTAAAATGCCTCACTGGAACTAATCACATATAATCCAAGTATTAACAAATTGCAGTTGTACAAAACAAAATGTATCTGATAAACAATGCAGAGATGAGAGAATAGGGAATATGGTGTCTCAAGAATTTTGCCTCCTTCACAAGAAAACAAAGCTTATATATGTCAACAACTTTTTTGGGCTGTAGAAAGTTGAAGCAAAGAATCATGCAAGCTATAAATGGGTTCTTTTTTAGGGGTAAAATGGGAAAGAAGCGGAAAACGGGAAATTGAAGGGACAAGGGTTTATAACTAAATTGAAGCTCAAGAAAATCGCATGTCATAATAAGCTTTATTGCTCTGTTTTTCATTGCGAAATGCATCGCTATTGAATGAGGTTACAAATTAATGTATTCATTTTCCTTTTAAGGAAAAATCCCAATAATTGAGCTAAGCTAAATCGAGAATGTGGATGACTGACAGTACGCTTAGATATAGGATGAGAAATCAAAGTTCGTGGTGGCTCAATGGTAGTCAACCATAGAATTTTGGGCAAAAACTTTGTTGCTATTATCAAAATTTTCACTTCAATGAATCTCCAATGTGATATCACAATCGATTGATTCATTTCCCCTCTACAACAAAACAACGTAACTTTATCACACTCATTTCTCGATAAAATTGTGGGATTGTTATAATCTCCATGCATCAATTGTACCTAAATATCAAACTTTTAAACCCAACACTAATCAAAATCCCAACTTTCTTTTAGAAAAATCAATGCAAACTCAATATAATCACCGATCAAAACCCACTAAAATAAACATCAATACAAGCTTAATCAAATGAAAATCGTACCCAAACTACAAAACATCCATGCAAACTCAATACAAGCCACCAAGTGTTCGACAAAATTCCTCACCGAAAAATGAAGATCGGAAGATAGAAGGATACCTTTGCGTTAAGAAATTTGCCCAGCTTCCAATAAAACGAATCTTATTTATAGCCAAAAAAAGCTTTTTTGGGGGTTGAAGAAAGCTGAAGCAAAGAATCGTGCAAGCTATCAGTGTGAGGTTTGTTTGGTAATAGTTGAATATTTGATGGGGGGAAATGGAAGAAAAGAGGCGTAAAATTTGGGAAATTGAAGGGAGAAAACAATTTTGGCGCTTGAGAGAGGAGAGAGAGAGAGAGAGACGTGAAGGGAAGAAAGGGAAGGGTGTGGAGAAAATGGGAGCCCAAAATTTCGGATCACGCGCCTTGCGTCGTTTCTCCATTCAGTTGGTTTTTGCATTCTGGTACTAAAATATTCTGTTAATTAACTCGATGTTAAATTATTTATTGGCCCATTGACTTATGGGCCAATTGAATCTAGCATTCTAAAGCTTTTTAGTTTTAAAATCCATCAACAATGTGCACAGGATTGTATATATCATTGTGTACTTACATTATTTGCACGTGCGAAGCCAGTGAAAAAAAGATATTGTAGAGAGAGCGAGCGGGGGTGGGGATGAGTGGGGAATAGGATGCTTGGACGGTATTTGAAGACCATTTGGCCAGTTGCAAGTCAGGTCTTCAACTGTTATTTAACCCGTCTATTTTGAAAATACAAAACCGCAGGCTTTAGATCCGTCAACGACGTGTATAGGATGTATACATTGACGTGTGCTCGTTTTTTGCAAGTACGATGCACGTGAAGAAAATTGATATTTTTGTCTGTGTGGGGGAGAGTAGTGTGTGAGACAGGAGGGGCGAGTGGGAAATGGGATGGTCGAAATCAGAAGAGCCCGGGACGTGCACGGGTGGGTAAGGTTGGTAGGACTTTGAAGAGATTGGCACCCAAATGCTTTAAGGAACGGATTTTCAACTATAACTATACCCGCTCATTTTGATAGGTGTATATACTTATGCCTACAACCAGCAGGTTTGGGCAGGCGTTGGGTGTGGGCCGGATTTTTAATAAGTGGACAGATAGCAATCGTATATGATTTTGAATATAAATTTATATAATTAGTGCATATTTTGTAAAATTTTAAATATAATGCAATAGTAATATTTTAATACAATAAAAAAAATTAAAAAGTAAGCTACAATATGAAATTGAATTCAAAATGGAAAATGGACGTATTGATAGAGATAAGATATATGATAAAATATAGTTATGAAAAGAAAATTATATACAAGAAATCAAGATCAAGGCAATTACAAGACAATAACTCATTATCAAACCTGTAAAAAAAGAAGGTAATGCACTCCAATTTCGAGCAATTCGTCCGACTTCATAAGTCGTAACGTCAAAAAACTTAGTTATTCTAATGGAAGTATTAAAGATAACATCCCGAAGAAAAAACTTTTTGCACGTGCATTGATATCTAAAAATTCTATAACTCTGTTCCAAACAGGTGTTCCAAAAACATAGCAAATAATCGAATTGTTTATATCCAAATTCCTAAATTGAATAAACATGTACCATAAAATATTAACGGGTTATGGATGGACGCAAGCAAATCTAGGTTATGGACCGGAAACAATTTTAAAATTTAAAATTGTAAATAAGCCGGATAATAATGTTGAATCTTTTTTGTTTTTTTTTTGTTTTTTTGGAGGGTGTTGGGTTGGGATTTAAAATTTAAAAAAGATTAAGATAATTTATTTAAGGATTTTTATCTGGTGACTTGTCTGTAGCGGTGTAAAACGAGTCGAGTCGGGTCAGGTTTGATTCGGTCATATTAGGGTGCGATCGACCCAACGAACTTAATATTTGGATCTGTTTTTGAAGCTCCGAACCCAACCCAATTATTTCTTAGCACCCAATTAATATTCGGGTTATCCGACCCAACAGGAGTTGATCCGTTGCTGTTTTATGTTTCAAGCGCGAGTAATACAAAATAACTACTACTGCTTCGATGTCTGTTGAGAAATTTACAGGTGGTCAAAAAGAGAAACAGGGTCGTTTTAGGAATCTAGAGTCAGCTTAATATGTGAAATTTATTTTGATTTTAGAGACTTATCGTTGGGCTTGATAGTTAAATATTGCTAATAATCGGCCATGGGCTAATGAATTGGTATGGGAAATTTTTAATTTTAGTTTTGTTAGGATAATATATTTGGGTCAAACATGTCAAACCGAGTAATGACACTTGCTCAAAACTACACGCTACAAGCTAAAATAGCGGGATACCGATGAAACATAGATACCACCTATCTACTCAAACCTGATACATACCCTTGCTATGGTTTGTTAAACATAGACACATGGTACTCGTCGTAACACGTGGTTGGTGCATTAGGCTGATCTGAGACTCTACTTTTAGGATTTGGTAGCCGGGATAGCCAACCGCAACCATAAAATCCATTTATTGCTTTGTTGAATTAGCAATGGCATTGATAATGAAGTTGGGAACTGATAAGGCTCATGAACGGGAATTCCTCAGATTACGACACGTAGTAGATGACGTGTCGTCCACGTAAGCCCACTAGGCTCCTGGGGGCTGCAGAGGTAGAATCGGTGTGGCACCTCGGGGAAGTTCCTAGGGGCTTCGTCTCCGGGCTTACGCCCCCACTTCTCACCCTCGAGCCATCCAGCAGCCGAACTTACGCCCCCTTTGCTCGTCTCCGAGCTGTTGCAAGGGCTGAGCTTCCTCGGCCTCCTGGCTCGTCTCCGAGCCATCCGACAGGTTAAGCTTCCTCGGCTTCCCCGATCAACCGAGAGCGCGGAGCCCAAGCGCCCTCGCATCGACTCTATGTATCTCGCCAAAGCGAGATCTCCGCCGCCCCACGTTTCGCGTCCCACGCGGGCGCGTTCCCCCATTAATGAGTGGTTCCTGCTATTAACGCAAATATAACGAGGGGACGTAACTGACGGCGAGAATCCCGCGCCGGCTCACTCCATGCGACCACTATATAAACCCTTCTTTCAGCCGACTCAGGTAACTCGAACTCATTCTAATACGCCGCTACCCTGCTCTTATTCCACGATACTAACTTGATCGTCGGAGGGTCCTACGGTGGTTTCCCACCCCGGGACTTCCCTTGCAGGTAGGTCGGTGTTAACAACATCTAACAACCCATTGCGATCCACACATTCAATTCTCACACCCAATCTCAACCGTTAAAAACCACTCGCAGCCAGATCGACAGAGGACAACACCTGAGGGAGATTCCGACCTCCATCAGTTGGCGCCGTCTGTGGGAAACCTCTGCTAATACAAAGGACTTTTCCACCATAAAAGTTGATCCCCCGCCTTCGGTTCAATGGCGAGCGACAGATGTGACGATCCCGGCAAGAGCCGCCTTGTTCCCCATAACGGAAGCTGGAGCGATCCTACTCCCCCTCCTAATATCATCAACGCCTTATCCGCTAGGATCGGCAGGCTCACGGCGATGATGCGCTCGCCCGTGTTCAGGCGGCCGACCATCAAGCCGTAGTTCCTCTTTCCCGGGATGACGACGCATGCATACTGGCGAGAACACGCACCCAAGCCCTTGACCTCAATCGTGCTCACCCTGATATTAACGAACACCGGCGCGCTAATTCCGGTAGTTACAACCTGCATGCGGGGAATGATTCAATGACCCGATAGGCGCTGGACAGTTCAACGCCCTGATCTCAGGGGAGACTTGGCCATCGCTCCAACATCCGACGCATTCTCTCACCCCCAAGAAGGTGTCGGTCAGTTTGCCTGATTCCAGGCATGACCGACGCCCCCACTCCTGTCGGGGCCGCACAAACGGCGAACGTCGGGACTACTCGAGAAGGGCTTCACCCGAGGATTTAAGAAATGTGATAGAGCGAAACAGAAGCTGCACCGTCGCGCAAGTCCAGAGCAGAGGTAGCCGGCATTCCGAATATGGGGAATCCTCGGAATACCACCAACGAATCGAGTCCCTCGAAAAGAAAGTTGAGGACATATGACAGAACGACCGTACGGTCGGCGAAGGGGCGAAGTATTCCGCTGATTACCTCACGAGGCCCTTCACAGGGCGACTCCTCACCGAGCATGTCTCGTCCAGAAACAAGTCGCCCAAAGTCCCTCTATTTGACGGGAAGTCTAACCCGAAGGACTACTTGGACGTGTTTACCACCGCCATGAGCTTCCAAGACAACTCGGATACGGCTCAATGCAGGGCCTTCCCCACCACCCTCATCCGAGCTGGTCGGGATTGGTTCCGGAGGCTTGCGCCAAGCTTTATCTCGACGTTTGGCGAGCTGGCTACCCAATTCTTCGGTCATTTCGTCGATAACCGGCGACAAAAGAAAACGGCCGACTACCTGTTCACCGTTAAGAGCGGAGACAAGGAATCCTTCAAAAGGTATGTCACCCGCTTCTACAATGCCCTCTTGGAGGTTCCCCAGCACCGCTATGAAACGGTTATCACCGCGCTGAGGTCGGGTCTTAAGCACAAAGAGTGGCTCCGCTCTTTTGCATTGGCGCAACCTAAGACCATGGCCGAAGTAAAAGCATGGACCGAGCGTGAAATCCAACTCAAGTCAGAGGTGAACTCCAACCTGCCCAGAGGCGACCAACCAGACCGGAAGAAGAAAGATAGGGAAGAGAAAAAGAAAGTGGACCGTCCTAAACCTTATTCCCTAAGGTTCCAGGAGTACACTCCTCTGAATATTTCCCAAACCGAACTGCTAGAGGAAGCTAAGGGCGAGAGGTTCTTTAAGCTCCCGCCAGCTACCCAGAGGATGGGCAAGCATCTCTGCGGCCCGTACTGCTCCTATCACAGATCGCAGGGTCACCCTACTGAAAGTTGCAAACAGCTCCGTGACTATATCGAGGAACTGATCCGCTCCGGTCACCTAGCGAAATATTTACGGGACAAGCGAAAGGCGGAACAGGAACAAAAATATCAAACCCTTCCCGGGGAGTTAACAATTGGGCAAATCATGGTCATTTCGGCGGATCCAGCTCTGGGAAGAAGGGGGAATCACCACCTCCTACCAGTTAAGGGCATAAGCAATCCACCCCACAAGAAGTGCAGGAAGGCGACCCGATCATCTTCACCGATGAAAACTTTATTGGTATATCACTTTCTCACAATGACCCCCTCATGATAATGGCGCGAGTTCACCATTACGAGGTCCAGAGAATATTAGTCGACTCAGGAAGTTCGGCGGATATCTTGTTCTACGACTGTTTCCAGCGCATGGGGTTAGGTTCATCTGACTTTCATCCGACCTCCCACGTCCTCGGCGACATCACGCTTCTGGAGACCCGCCACCCCACGAAGGGAACGGGCCTTTTATCGTAACAGAAGCGTTGCCCGGTGGAGCCTACCGCCTTCAGGACTCCAGAGGGCGTAATTTTCTGCAGCTGTTTAACGCCGAAAAGCTTAGGTTGTATAGATGAACATGTATTCTACCTTAAAATAATGCAATTTCTCTCCGCATCTGTTAAGTTTTTCAGCCCTTTCCAAACTCTATCTTCCCCGGGACGATCGACCCTATTCCTTTTCTTTTCCCCGGCCCGAGCTTAGGGTTATAAAAAAAAAAGAAAAATGGAAAGGAAGAAAGAGACATTACTGTTTCCCCCAATCAGAGCAAAACTCTGTTTAAAATTCAAATTTTGAAATAAAGCAAATGCTTCTTAGCAGCGCCAAGTGCGCTGCGCTCTAAGCAGCGCACCACGTACAAAGTACGCGTGAGCTAGCGCTAAGTGCGCTGCGCTCTAAGCAGCGCACCACATGCAAAGCACGGGTGCGCTAGCGCTTGAACTAAAAGCTCCTCACCGTCAGATCAGAGATCCAATAAAGATGATAAATCATCAATTAATTAGAATTAAATTCAGTTAAGGAAAGATTCCTCAAAATCTTTCCAAACAACAAAATTGTGCTATGTAAATCAGAGCACCGTTGGATCAATGATCCAATGGTGATAAAAAATCACCAAAGTACAGAATAAATTCTGTATGGAAAGATTTCCCAATCTTGTTAAAAACAAGAAGATTTCCTTCTGTAAATCAGAAGCCCTTGGATCAAAGATCCAACGGTGGGGAAATCCCCAAATCAATTGGAGAAAAGATCTCCTTAACTGATTGAACAAATCAGCTTGCCCTATATAAATGCCTCAAAACTCCAAGTCTCGGAATATACAGAAAACAAATAGAGGAACCCCCTTATAAGCTTTGAGAAAATCTCAGAAAGAAGAGCCAAGCTCTCGATAGAAAAACAACTTTTCTTCAAGGTAAAAGAATAGAGAGATGAAATCATCTCATATTAAAAAGAAGAAATCACTTCTTTAAGATCATAGATCTACAAGACCAAAAGTATTTCACAAAAAGATCAAAAGATCTCATCATAAAACAAGAAGAAGAACACAATTCTTCTTACAGATCATAGATCTATAAGACTAAGGTCTTTTATACAAAGAGATCATAGTATCTCATTATAAAAAGGGGGGAGAATACTTCAATTCTCTGAAGATCACAGATCCAAAAAAGCAAAGCTTTTCACCAAAATAAGAGATTGAAACATCTCCTACAAAATAAGAACTTTGTTCTTGGAACCCTGAAACAAAATCTCTTATAAACGAGAATTTATTTCTCAGATTATAAAGTTGATCAGATAGCGCTTTGCGCTCATAAATTAGCACTCTGCGCTCTTGGACTAGCGCTTTGTGATCAGTCGAATATATTGTATATTTTAGCTGCAATTTCCTTAACATTTGCATACATTTAGAAGTGTTCGGCATTCATATTCTACATATTAGCAAATCTGTCACAAAATATGAGATTGCATGTGTTAGACTTTTAAACCGACACTTTAAAGGAAATTAACCGCATTTCATGGCATCGCATCATTTCTGTATTTGCGCAACACTTGTCTTGAGTCTGTGCAGGAAAATACGGAAGAAAAACCAAAGAGCTGATCAACATTACGCCAATTCAATCATTTCAGATCTGGTAGCAATGCAGAAGGAATTAGATAATTCTATATATCACATAAAGGCCCACAACTCAGGCCCAAGAAGCAACAGAAAGCATAAGCTCCAAAGCCCACAAGCAGCCGCTGATCCGCGGCAGGAACCTACTTGGGCCGCGGAACCGCGGCTGTTTGGCCACGTCAGCAGATGAATTTCAGTGCATAATTCCTTTCTCTGGGCCCACATTACTATCTGATATGTAAAGTTCCAGAATACCCTCGAAGCTACTACCAGATCAGCAAAGATGATTAAGGAAGACTAATCCTAATTAAGCTCCTAATTAATCCTCTTCTAGAAGCTCCTCCTAACTAATTACATCTAGAAGCTTCTCCCCTAACTAACTTTTGGAGGGAAATTTGAATTCTCTCAACAAACTTTTGGAGGGAAACTTAGAATTTGAAATCCTAGATCTAGGGTTAGTTATCTATAAATAGGAGCCTAGATCTAAGGGTTGAGGTTAATCTTCATTAGTTAAATAATCCATCTTTCATCATCTTCTTCCACAAGTCTAGTGACAAGGCTTGTGCGAAACCCTAACCCTAATTCCACTCCAAATCCAAGATCTTGAGTACCAAATCAAGCGAGAAGCCTTCAACTTTTTAGGAGCCGAGCCGATCTTCAATCGGGCAAGTGATCCAAGCCAATCCGCGATCCACGGAGACGAGCGAAGCCAAGTCGACGATCGAATTCTTCCTCTTGTAGTTCTTGAGCGAATGTAATGGAATTGTTGATATAAATAAAAGGTGAAATTCTTTAATCTTGCTTTCTTTTAATTCTTGCATCATGATTAGATCTCAATTTGTAATTGTTGTTCTTGTTGTGATGTTTGAGTAAAACTCCGCTCGTGAAGGAGTCGAGACGATTGTAGAATGATGATGTAACAAATCTTTATACGATTTTTAAGTCCTACGAGTTTTGAAAACCCTAACAAGTTCAAGAATCGATGACCTAGTTTCGTAGCGATGCTTTCTTGATTGTGATCGCTCGAAATTAGGGATCTACGATCGTTTCTTGAATTTACTAGAGGTTAGAATATGAATGATATCAATGAAAGAACAAGAGATAAGATGAAACCCTAGTTTCACAAGAAGTCTTTAATTCTCATCGATCATCATCGATCTAGTATCAATTCATCGAAGGATAAGAATACGTAATTCTAAGAGTACATCACATCTATAGATCCGATCGATTCCTACGAGCCTCATTTCGATTCTTGAGATTTGGTTTGGAAAAATCAACAAACGATCAATTCTTGATTCTATCTTTTAATGCTTTCTTAGATCTAGTATTTTCTAATTCTTGAACTTCAATTTCAAATCATGAATTGTTTTGTTTTCTTTTCATTAAAGTTTCAACTCATCTAATTCAAAAGACGAACGATTACACTTTCCCTGAGGACGATCCGCACTCACTTACAATCTACAATCCGACACCGTAGTTGATTGCGGTCAAATAATTTTTGGTTGTGATTTCTTTACCATTTTCATACTACACATCAAGAATTCTTTTCAATCAAATGGCGCCGTTGCCGGGGATAGTGCGCTAATTGTTCGTATTTTTGAAATTTGAGTTGAAAATTTTATTCCATCTAAATTTTGTGATCAAAATTCGTGCAAACACTAATACGTGTGTTGTGATTTGATTGCGAGGAAATCTGGAATTATTGGAGCTGTGAAAAAAATTTTCTGAAACATCCAGAGAGCTGTGTAGGTGAACAGGAGCTTGTGCACAAATTTCTGTGCACTGATCCCAACATACCACCGCCCTTCCGCGGCAGAAACCCCTCATCCGCGGCGGTTCCGCGCCTATGTGGACTGTTCACTGCACCAATTTTGCTCAGTAACTCCCTCACTTTCTTATCTCTTACCTAATCTTCTCCAAATAACAATTTCTTGCAGGTTTCTTTGCAAATAAATCGCAGCGCCGCAAAGCAAAATAAAATTTGTGCGTGTTTTGATTCTTTTGGTTGTTTGCATATTAATACGGAATTTAAGGGGCACAACCAAATCCAAATTAGGTGGGGATTTCATTACCCTTCCTAGGCCCCGAAAATCGCAAAACTTGCATCCTCATTTACCCTCATTAATTAAATGAAATCTAGAGATTACTCTAAGGACCGTCGCGCTCAATTAGGACAAGAGAAGGCCGTGGGTAATTCATTGCTTATCCGAGTTTTCTTGTGGTGCCTAAGGCGAGTGTGTCTAAGGCTAGTGGTTTTTAATTAGGCCCACTACTTACGTAGTGGAGTACCTTCCCACTTACCTGGCACTTATCCGGTCACAGGGAGACAAAGAGGCAGTGGAGGATTTATCCTACGACTTGTCTTTTGGCAGTTAGGAGCGGTCTAGAGTTTGACCTAGGTGACCACTAGATTCTAGGGTTTGTGTGTTGCATTTGTTTTGTTGCATCATATTTTTCAAAAATCCGTATCTTTTCAAAACAAACACCGCATATATCATTTCCTCTAATTATACCAACGCTGCCACTTGTGCTACAACCATTTAGCACAATGTTAGGCTGGACACGGGATTCCATTTCCCGTCTTGTCCGCGTTTCTTTTATCGACCCCAGAGTCGGTAATTCTTCATCTTCTCCCCCACCACCCACCACGACCGCGATGGACCCAAATCCATCAAACTTTAACACTACTCTGCCACCGTCCGCAGGTGCGCAGAATCTTCCACGCATTTCTCTCCAAGAGAGATGCTATCCTACACGTGTTACCCTTCCCACCTGTCTTTCTATACCACCTGCCATCGGGGAAAATTTTGAAATCAACCCCCAATTCATCAAACTTTTACCCAAATTTCATGGTCTTGATTCTGAAAACGCATACATGTTTATTTCCGAATTTGAAAACGTATGTGCTTTGATGGGGAATTCACAACTGTCTTTGGATGCTCTGCGTTTACGTCTTCTCCCATTTACTTTGTGCGATTTAGCCGAGAAGTGGCTTTACATCACACCCGCACATTCTATTTCAACATGGGACGAATTCGTTGCAGCATTCCTTAAGAAATTTTATCCTAATCACAAGACCGCCCGTGTTCGGAGCGAAATCTCTAAATTTACCCAACTTCCCAATGAACCATTTTGGAAATGCTTTGAACGATTCAAGGATCTTCTTATCCAATGCCCTCATCACGGAATCCCCAGATGGGATTTGTGTCGAATTATCTATGAGGGTATTGATCTCACTACTAGACAGATGCTTGAAACCATGTGTCATTGCCAATTCCTATCTAAAGATGATGGTGAAGCTTGGAAATACCTAGAATATTTAGCTCAAAACACATCACAATGGGAAAGTGTTAGACCACCACCACCACCTAGGGAAGATGTCAATCAGCTCGATG
The DNA here is from genome assembly GCA_030015575.1 of Agapanthus africanus. NCBI lineage: Eukaryota > Viridiplantae > Streptophyta > Magnoliopsida > Asparagales > Amaryllidaceae > Agapanthus > Agapanthus africanus. Next base: position 748,846,577 of record CM057341.1, on the reverse strand, counting down.
TTTCCGTCACCTTGAAAGCCGAAATGGCCGCAATACAAAGGAAACTCGACGCTATAGAAAATAAAATCTCTTCAGCCTCCCTAAACCAATCCACACTTCCCAAAACCGTATGTGGCTGCTGTTCAAACCCTTCACATTTGACGGAAGAATGTCCTTTGAATGTACCGTTTCAAGGTCACACTAATACTTCACTTCAACAAAGACCTGGAAACTATCCCTCTTCTTCCTCATATAATCAAGATTGGAGGAATCACCCGAACTTTTCTTGGAACCAATCACAATCTCAAAACACGGTTCCAATCCTAAACAATTTTCAAAGGGTCCCTCCACCACAACAGCAGCCACCACTTCAATTGAGTCAGCACCCCTTCCAATCACAAAATTTTCAAAATCCTGCCAACACTTTTGCACTACATGAAAACTCTTTGCAATTGGCCGGTAATGATAATATCTCTGCACTGGTGCAAACCTTGGTTACTTTCATGAAACAATCCACCCAAGAGTCGGCAAGTTTTCAATCTTCCATTGATAATATGATAAAGATCATTCTCACTCAAAATGAGAATATCAAATCAATGGAAGCACAAATTGAACGAATAACAGCCGAAATAAGTGCTAGAGAAGAAGGGAATCTTCCATCCCAACCCGTACCTGATCCTAGACCTTCACATTACACTAATGTGGATGCTTTTACAACGTTGAGATCTGGAAGAGTGCTAGACAATCATTTGGGTGAACAAATTGATAATGATGAATTGATCATTAACACCCCGGCTTCCACTTCCACTTCCACTCACACTTCTATTCCTTACCCTATTTCGTCTAACTTACCTTCTTCTTCCGAGCCTATTCTCCGTATTCCCAAGGGCTCGAACCCTCCACCCACCTCATCTTTTCCACCCCCACAAACTTCTCCATAAATGTTGGACCCAACACTTATTGATAGAGCTCCATTTCCAAATAGGTTGAGGCCCAAGAAACATGATGCCCAAATGGAGAAGATTGTGGACATGTTTAAGGAAGTTAACATCAACATCCCTCTCCTAGATGCTATTCAACAAGTTCCGTCCTATGCAAAAACTCTTAAGAACTTGTGCACTAGGAAGAGGAAGACTCAAGTGCCTAAAAAAATCTTCATGTCGAGTACTGTAGACACGGCTTTTCCCCAACAATTACCACGGAAACGTAAGGACCCTGGTTGTCCTACTATTTTTATTTTTATTGGGGAGAAACACATCAACCGTGCGTTACTTGACCTTGGTGCTAGTGTTAACTTACTTCCTTACTCGGTATATGAGCAACTAGGTATCGGAGTGTTAAAGCCTTCGAGCATAACTCTCCAGATGGCTGACCGATCAATCACCAAACCTAGGGGTAAACTGGAGGATGTGTTAATAAAAATCGGGGAATTTGTATTTCCTGTGGATTTTATTGTACTTGATACACAGCCTGTAGTAAACCCACGGAATCAAATTCCGGTGATTTTAGGTCGCCCCTTTTTGGCCACTTCCAACGCAATAATCAACTGTCGTAATGGTTCTATGACCTTATCTTTTGGGAATAGGTCAATAGAGCTGAACATTTACAAGTTGGGAAGTGTACCCTCCGAACCTACTGCTCAGGTCTGTTCTGTCGACTTAATGGATGTCGACAGCAGCGAATTTGATGATCCTCCTGATATCGATCTTGACTCTTTTCATACGTTATTGTTTGACCCAACTATGTATCATACACATACGGACTCTTCCACCGAGATGTCCGGGTTAACAATTAACACTGATTATGAACTGCTCTTAGAGTCTGAAGATCACCCCGCACCTTATGATGATATTATTCATCGGGGTATAGATGGAACTTTTGAGGAGATCTTCGCTGATAAACTCGCATTTTTGAATAACACGGGTGTTGAGATGAATCATCTTTCCATCACTGAAATTGAACCTCCACCCCTTCCTCTGAACTGTAAAAAGAATGCGAGTTATCCATCACATTCACTGCTTCGTCTCTCCAATACGAGACGCACACACATTCTCTTCCACCACTTAACCTTTCCCCACTTCTTCTTCCACCAACCAGAGCACTGCATTGATAAAATTTTTGAATGGTTGGTGTTGACATTCGGTCTTTGCAAAGCTTGGCATCGACCAATGATTTTTGACCCCCTCATATGATTTTCAAAAGCTTAACATTGCATAACTCAAGTTTGGGGGGGGGGTATAATCGGGCTCTTGAAAATAAAATTTTTACAAAATTTTGAGCCAAAAATAAGTTTGAGGGAGGATCTTCACTTAAATATTTTGCCCCCACTAATAAATTCCTCCCAAGCTTACAGGTTTTTTTTCGAGATTTAGCGGATGGCAACAGTGAGGACACTGTTGAAAACAAGTTTGGGGGAGGTTTGTGCTTATTTTCGCATCATTTGCATATCATTTGCATAAACACAAAACATTTTTTTTTGAAAACCTATAAAAATTTAAAAATTTTCAAAAAGATAAAAACATTTTTTGTATATAAATAAGATAATAAAAGTTTAGATAGTGAAAAATTACATTCATGAGATTAGAAAAATTTAAGAAAACTAAGAAAATTAGAAGTTTTCTTACACGAACTAGTAATAAGTAGTTATGAGCCGTTGTCCCAAGGGTTAGTAAGATGAAGGACGTCACTAATCTGAGGATAAAAATAAGTCTGAAAAATAATTTCTATTCTGGAAGCCAAATATTTTGAACGTTGCTACCCTGCTATTCGCACTTACACACGTCTTAAAGCCTGGGATAGTAGAGGATACCTTGAAATGCTCTTGTCTTAAAGCCGATGTATGAAGGAAATAAAAAAAGTGAATAAAAAAATATATAAAGTGGTGAGAAAAATGGACACTGGTTTTGTTATCACCAAGGGCAATAAAAAATATATAGCGAGGGTGCTTCTTCACCTAGTGCCCTAAGGCCAACTGGTCTGGGAGTCACTGCTATGCCTGAGGTGGTGCAAGACGAAGAAAATACACCAAGTAAGCAAGCACAGGAGTAAACGGTCGGTTAGTACCTCAAGAAGTATTAACGGTCGCATGAAAGTGTGTGAGCAATTTCATCTAAATATTCATTAATTAAAAAGTACTGAGGCTGATGGGCAAGAGTATGATAGCTTGAATTGAATTCTCCGGGTGTAGGGATGTCTTTACACACACGCAGGGTGATATGATCGATGTTTGGAAAACAGATAGGAATGAAGAATAAGACGATGTTTTATTGAGGGAGGACGTGATTTCTGACATCTTTTCATGACCATTAAGATAGGGCTCATGACAACCGAAAAGCTAGCTTAGTTGAAAATCCTAATTTTCAAGGCTTTTCTTTTACAATTCTTGTCTTTAAATGTAATATTCATGATCTTCCTTTTATTATTGGATTTTGTGGGTGCAATCCGCTGAAAACCCTCAGGAGACAACACTCCTCCTACTAGGGACACCTAGAGGTTTAAAGGCTTGTTGCACGTGCTCAGTGCAATCGTGTTGCCTACGAAAGTGTGCTAGTTAGTTTTTTCTCTTTCTTTATTTTCTCCTTCTCTTTTTAATAAAACATTCGCTCGAGACGATCGAAATTAAGTTTGGGGGTATTTGATCAGTCGAATATATTGTATATTTTAGCCGGCAATTTCCTTAACATTTGCATACATTTAGAAGTGTTCGGCATTCATATTCTACATATTAGCAAATCTGTCACAAAATATGAGATTGCATGTGTTAGAATTTTAAACCGACACTTTAAAGGAAATTAACCGCATTTCATGGCATCGCATCATTTCTGTATTTGCGCAACACTTGTCTTGAGTCTGTGCAGGAAAATACGGAAGAAAAACCAAAGAGCTGATCAACATTACGCCAATTCAATCATTTCAGATCTGGTAGCAATGCAGAAGGAATTAGATAATTCTATATATCACATAAAGGCCCACAACTCAGGCCCAAGAAGCAACAGAAAGCATAAGCTCCAAAGCCCACAAGCAGCCGCTGATCCGCGGTAGGAACCTACTTGGGCCGCGGAACCGCGGCTGTTTGGCCACGTCAGCAGATGAATTTCAGTGCATAATTCCTTTCTCTGGGCCCACATTACTATCTGATATGTAAAGTTCCAGAATACCCTCGAAGCTACTACCAGATCAGCAAAGATGATTAAGGAAGACTAATCCTAATTAAGCTCCTAATTAATCCTCTTCTAGAAGCTCCTCCTAACTAATTACATCTAGAAGCTTCTCCCCTAACTAACTTTTGGAGGGAAATTTGAATTCTCTCAACTAACTTTTGGAGGGAAATTTGAATTCTCTCAACAAACTTTTGGAGGGAAACTTAGAATTTGAAATCCTAGATCTAGGGTTAGTTATCTATAAATAGGAGCCTAGATCTAAGGGTTGAGGTTAATCTTCATTAGTTAAATAATCCCTCTTTCATCATCTTCTTCCACAAGTCTAGTGACAAGGCTTGTGCGAAACCCTAACCCTAATTCCACTCCAAATCCAAGATCTTGAGTACCAAATCAAGCGAGAAGCCTTCAACTTTTTAGGAGCCGAGCCGATCTTCAATCGGGCAAGTGATCCAAGCCGATCCGCGATCCACGGAGACGAGCGAAGCCAAGTCGACGATCGAATTCTTCCTCTTGTAGTTCTTGAGCGAATGTAATGGAATTGTTGATATAAATAAAAGGTGAAATTCTTTAATCTTACTTTCTTTTAATTCTTGCATCATGATTAGATCTCAATTTGTAATTGTTGTTCTTGTTGTGATGTTTGAGTAAAACTCCGCTCGTGAAGGAGTCGAGACGATTGTAGAATGATGATGTAACAAATCTTTATACGATTTTTAAGTCCTACGAGTTTTGAAAACCCTAGCAAGTTCAAGAATCGATGACCTAGTTTCGCAGCGATGCTTTCTTGATTGTGATCGCTCGAAATTAGGGATCTACGATCGTTTCTTGAATTTACTAGAGGCTAGAATATGAATGATATCAATGAAAGAACAAGAGATAAGATGAAACCCTAGTTTCACAAGAAGTCTCTAATTCTCATCGATCATCATCGATCTAGTATCAATTCATCGAAGGATAAGAATACGTAATTCTAAGATTACATCACATCTATAGATCCGATCGATTCCTACGAGCCTCATTTCGATTCTTGAGATTTGGTTTGGAAAAATCAACAAACGATCAATTCTTGATTCTATCTTTTAATGCTTTCTTAGATCTAGTATTTTCTAATTCTTGAACTTCAATTTCAAATCATGAATTGTTTTGTTTTCTTTTCATTAAAGTTTCAACTCATCTAATTCAAAAGACGAACGATTACACTTTCCCTGAGGACGATCCGCACTCACTTACAATCTACAATCCGACACCGTAGTTGATTGCGGTCAAATAATTTTTGGTTGTGATTTCTTTACCATTTTCATACTACACATCAAGAATTCTTTTCAATCACTTTGCGCTCATGGAATGGCGTTCAGCGCCAAGCGCACCACGTGCTCCTTACGTATGCGCCACTTAACAATTAGCGCTCTGCGCTCTTGGACTAGCGCTTTGCGCTCATGGAATGTCGCTCAGCGCCAAGCGCACCACGTGTTCCTCACGTATGCGCCACTGAACTAATAGCGTTTTGCGCTCATAAATCAGCGCAATGCGCTCATAGACTGGCGCAAAGCGCCAAGCGCACCACGTGCCCCTCACGTGTGCGCTGATAGAATATAAATTGTTTTTTAATAAGCTACAGAGCTATGATGAATGCTAAGCATTCCATAAAAGACAAAAATATTGTCAGAACTCAAATCAATGCTCAGCATTGTCAAATGTTTAACATTTTAACTGAGTGGGCCGAGCCCAAGTTGGCCATAAATCCCTCATTCAGATTAACTGAGCTCATATACTCATAAAATCTCAGATCTTAGTCCCAAATTGGACTACAGATCCCAACCAAAATTGGTTCAAGGGTACATCTCTTTACTCCTCTGATATTTGTCGTTGTAATCCTTCAACGTCTTCAGAGAGGTGACGGGTCCCGACAACCATACATTTCATAGACTATGACGTTTTTAAACTGGACTGTGGGGTCCTTAAACCTATGGACTATGATGTCCTTAACCTCGGATTGTGGGGTCCTTAAACCCATGGATTATGATGTCCTTAACCTTGGACCGTAATGTTCTTAAACTAATTATGGACCGTAATGTCCCTAAACTAAACAATAGGGCCCAAATGCTCTTTTGTTGGATCTAAATGGTCATGTCAAGTTGATCTTAGTCTAAAATTAGACTAACGTATCCTTAGAAAAACGTTTAAGTCGATCTTAGTCTCAAACGAGACTAACGTATCCTTAAACTCAACCCCAAACCCAAATCTAAGAAGATACGGATTTGGACTAATCCACGCCCTACGGGCGACAACATAAATTAGTCTCCGTATACAATCCGCGGGCAACCAAAAATAAAACAAACACCCACGACACGAAGTGACTATCTGGAGAAGAAGAAAGTTGTTACCGCGATGCGGTAGCGTAATTAATTGCAGGGGCTTGCGCCTGCAGGGAAGAGCATCCCCACAATCAAAAACCCCTCAAATGAGGGGGAATCTGACGAAGTCTGCTACATCGGCTGCATCCGTTTAAACCTTCGATATATGGTGTCACAAATCAACATGGCATCTTCGGAGAGGTGGACGGATAGCACCAATTAGCATCTGCCCTCGAAATTCAGGCAAGACGGACCTACGCGGTCTCGTCTCTGTGTTCGGCGGAGAACAGATTCTGGCACGCCCGGTGGGACCTCTTCCTCTTTCTATTCCGCAATTCGTGTGTCGTGTTCGCGAACGAATCGCGGTTTATATGGTTGCCCTTGGGTTCGAGGTACTAATATTTGGTTTTGCTCTCATGCAGAAAAAAGAACATCAATGGCCTCTAACTGCTCCAGCTGCAACTGCAACTCCCGTTCCGTCTCATTTGGAGGTGTAACCTACGGGCCCCAAGCGGCCTCCCTTTTCACAATGCCAGTGGAGCAGGTAACTCAATCTACCACTGGGGTATTCTTCGGGACCATGCTCCCACCGATGAACTTCAACGCCCCTGTACCATTGCAAGAAGCTCCGAAGAGATCGGTCTTTAATCGGCTCACAACTACTGCGGCCCCTCTCAACGGGTCGTTCAGCTCCAACGCCTCAGTCTTTGACAGACTGGGCCAAAGCTCATTTGGGCCCATGAAGAAGCCCGCGATACCAGAAAGGGTTATCCCTAAGCGGATAGCCATTCATGCTCATGAAGTCGTCAAGGCGGCTTCTCCTGCCAAAAGGTCGGTCTTCACAAGATTGACTGTTTCAGCTCCTGTTCCAGGAGAAATCATCAAGGCTACTTCTCCTGCTCGGAAGTCTACCTTCGATAGGTCGGTTATCCCCACTCAGCGGACATTAGTTTTCAGTAGGCTGACAACGACAACTTCTGACCAACACAGGGGGCATGAGGAAGTCACCCCTACAGCTGAGGTAATCCCAACGGCTCGACACGCTCGACATCGCCACTGGCACTGAGTAAGGAAGGCTGAGGGCAATCCCCTTTCGGATTGACTCCGTCGGCTCCAACGGTGGAAATCGATGCTACTGTTCCAACTGGGAACAGCTTTGAACCGCTAAGGAGGGTGCGCAAAAACTCTCCGACTGCCGTGCTGAAGAGATCTCCTCCACCTATGGAGAAAGCCCCAAATGCGAAGCTGAAGCAGCCCCCTCAGCGGCTGTCCTCTAAAATTTACAAGGTCTGGCGTCAAGTCCAAGACTCGGTAATTGATCAAGATTACTCTCGCCGACAGAAAAAGATGAAGGTTCAGCAAAAAGAGAATCGCCCTATCAAGCCACAGAAGGCGACGGTTACTTGGGTTCCCACTGCAGCGGCCCCCTCAACTTCGACCGCCCACAAGAGGAGAAGGCTGGAGAAAATCCCTGAGTCTGCGATGAATCGCAAGGCCACTGAGCCTAAACGCCCTAAGTCTGAGGACATGGTGGTGCACACCATCTATATGGCATCCGGAAAAGAGAATAGCCGTATCTCCACAGGTCATCGACCGCTTACGCGATCAGTGACTAGGGCTCAGGAGCAACAACAACAAAAGCTCTAAGAAATGCTAACGGCTATGGTCGCACTTACAGGACCGAAAGCAAGCCCGGAGACATCCTTGGAGCAATGTCATGAGTAGGAAACTGATGCTGAATTCCTTCGGAGAATGCTTGAGAAGAAGGACAAAGAGGCCGTAGAACAAGCGGCCAATATAAAACAAATGGCCCTTCTGTTCCAAGACATGGTGGGCATGATGATCCAGCCGGACCCTCCAGCCGAAGATCCTCCAATAATAATTGAAGATGATAGAGGAGAGACATCAAATCCTCTGCCGGCTCTGTCAACAGCCAAGGAGGAGACAATCTCCAAAGCTGCCCTGGATGATTACATCGCTCAGCAGATACGAGTTCACCAGGCGAATGAAGCGGCTGGGCAAATTGTTAAAACTGGACGACCCTATTCGGGTTGGTATGACCAAATAAAGTACCCGCTGGGATACACGATCCCCAAATTCTATGTATATAAGGGGACTGGAAATCCGCATCAGCATATTGCTCAATTTAGGGCTCTGTGCGGCAACACCGGAGGTGACGATAAGCAACTGCTTCGCCAATTCGTTGGCAGCTTGTCAGAGATGGAATTTGAGTGGTATTCTGAGCTCCCGAATGACTCCGTTAAGACGTTTGCAGAGATGGAGCTGCTATTCACCCAACGTTTTGCGAGCGCTAGCGAACGTACCCTAATCACAGCATTGATCAATGCTAGGGTAAAGCCAGGAGAAACATGGGTGCAGTATGCAATACGGTGGCGGAATTTGTGGTCGAAGTGCGAGCAGCGCATCGAAGAAGCGCCTGCGGTAGGCATGTTCATGGGGACCCTCGACCCTCAAGCGGCCATTTCACAATTCATGATGCTTTTCAAGCCGACCACTTTCCAGGCCTTGATTGACAAGTTGGCCCAAATGGATCAGATGGGCCACAGGCCTTCCTCTTCGAAGTCGGAGCCACGAAATGAAAAAGGGAAAGGGAAAGCGACCTTCTTCGCTAATGCTCAATAGCAGTCCAGTGGTCCAAAGTTAACTGATCGCCTGGACGAATGACGGCGATTCTATAATGAGAAAATAAAGCGCCCTTATTCGTTTCCCCGGGACAAAACGAGGAGATTGTTCGAGCTGGTAGTACGCAACCGGCTCATTAATTTGCCGAATCCAAAATGCCTATTGCAACCTAGCGAGGCTAATAATCCAAATTATTGCCCCTATCACCAAACGACAGGCCATCCAATTGAAGATTGCTTCGTTTTTAAAGGCTGGATCGAAAACCAATACCAACAGGGCAAGTTCGCACTGTCCGAGAATTGGAAAGTAAGCCCGCCGCAACCGCATGCTCTTAAAAGGGGGGACACACCGGGGGCATCGTGCTCTTTTGTAGAAGAAGCTCCATGGGAGGTTGTTCTTTCAGCCAAGACGAAAAGAATGCTGAAGGATCTCCAAACATGCCCGGCAATCAGGTGGAAAAATCCACTGGAGCCCGAGATCATCGAGGGAATGCTGAAACCGCGCCCAACTCCAAAAATTAGTGGTGATAGTCAAAGCGCTTACACCCAGCCGTCAAAGTCTTCGAAGAAGAAGAAGAAGACCAAAAAGCCCGCGAAGCTTAATGATGAGCGCACGGACCTGCAAAAACATATCGACGCGCTGGAAGAATATAACCAGAAAGCGCGAACCCCGGTCACACTCCAAGAATTTCTTAGCCACGTCCTTGAGGACGGAGATGATAATGGAGAAGACTCGTCAGATGAACCTGAGGATTATGCGGCAAGCTGCCATGTGATCTCTCACTCGTTAATAGACGGTGAAGAAGCTCCTAACGCAGAGAAACTAGGAGCAGATCCTGAGTCAAGACTTTCAGGACCATCCGACGAAATGATTGATGCATTCCTGAACGAAGCTCTTCGTAAAAGCAAACCTGATCGAGAGCGCGAGATGACCATATTTGAAAAGTCCAAACGCCGGCGACTGGATGAAAAGGTTGAAACACTCCCACCAGATCAAAGTAGATCCACCACAAATAAAAGCAGGTTCAAGACGAGGAAAAGGTTCGCCAAAGCTATATCGATGGGAATGAAGCTGCCACCCTCCGAAGGAAACACTCTTGATGAAGCAGATATACATCCTAGCTACTGCTTATATCATCGAAAGATTGCGCACCCCACCGAAGAGTGAAACGCTTTTAAAAACTGGTGGCAGGGATATGTTGCTCACCGACAACATTTCAAGCGGATGAAACGCAAAACTCGTCGGGAGCAAAGAAATACGACCGAGGAGCGCAGAAAAACTACCGGCAACTGTCACATGATCGACACTGGGGGATCGCAAGTTCTCACTTTGGGAGCGATTCTGATGAAGAAATAGCCCTTGGCCCTCTCTTCAAAGAACCCACATCTGAAACGGAAGAAATGAAGACCTGTGAGAATATTCAGCTGCGCAATCGTACGCTGCCCGAAAAGAATCTCGGGACCGCGAACAGTGGGTCGAATAGAAAAGGTAAGGGAAAAGAAAAAATCCTTGAGTACATCGCCCTAGATGATCAAGTTGTCAAAGAGCTGACAGCCAAGGACCCGCCAAAGAAAAATAAGGTGGATTACAACGTTCTGGCACATTTGAGGAAGCTACCTTCGCAGCTAAGCATTCTCGATGCCCTCTTGTTATCAAAAGAAGCAAGAGATTCTCCGATCAAGGCGTTACAAGAGCCCGAACAGTTCCAAGCTTTCCTCGCTGAAGAAAAGATGAAGGACGAGCTGGAAGAAGTACACACGGCCGATATCACTTTCAGCGATGAAGATCTCCTCCTCGGGACGTATGAGCATAACCGTCCCCTTTATGTCTCCGGATACTGTCATGATATCAAGATAGGCAAAATCCTGGTTGACAATGGGTCCTCCGTTAACCTCCTCAATATAATAGTGTTGAAGAAAATCTGCATGAGCGTTCAACACCTTGCTCGGGATAAGATCACTATCTCCGGGTTTGACTCCCAGCCATCACGGACGCTCGGGTCTGTGATACTGACGCTGCGCTTTGGGCTGCTAGTCACTGACATCAAGTTTCACGTCATTGACGCTAAGACCTGCTATAACGCTTTGCTCGGCCGGCCTTGGTTACACGAGTACAACATTATCCCTTCTACACAACATTAGTGTATGAAGTACTTCAAAGATGGTCTCGAGTACACTCTGACAGGGGATCTAAACCCATTCTCCGTGAATGAAGTCCGCAAATATGAGGATGCCAAGTACTTACTGCCAGATTTCGAAGACACAAAAAGATGTCACAAACCGGAGGACAAGAACAAAGCTATCATCACTATTCCGGTCTTTGGGAGTGATACCGAGGAGGAAGAAGAAATAGTTTATTCAAAGCCGCCCCAATACAACAAACCGGGACCGTCCACCTCTATTCTGGTCTTCGGCAGCGACTCGGAAGATGAGGTCAATGCCGTATTCTCTGCTCGGTCATCGATACAAGCCTTCGCTGATGAAAATCAAAGTTTGCAAGTTGCCATGGTTCCGCAAGAGCATTATAAAGAGCTCGATGCACTTAAAACTTATAGTGTGCAAGAACTGCAGACAATCTATGTCCCCACCAGGCGAAAAGGCGAAAAGGCGATCCTATTCTACCGATCCGGGGAAACCAAAGTGGAGAAAGAAATCTGGCATGGTGCGGATTCTACACTTGACAGGCTCCAACCCATCCGTTTGCCCAGATACTACACAGACGGATTAAAAAGACTGTTGAGGCGCCAAGGCGTACCCTTCAAACAGACTGCTCGACAAGCCCAGTTCTATAACAGGATCTGGAACGTCCCCGGAACTCAACGAAATATGCCCAACGGGAGAATGGAAACGATCGGTCTTGAATATGTTCAATCCAAGAAACGAGAGCGATTCCGCGGCTACTACGTTATACATGACTTTGATGAAGAAGGAGATACTTTGCGGGAAGATGCTAACCCTGAACCAAAACGAGCTCCCGTCGTGAAAATGCCAAGCCCGTCGTTCGAAGAACAAATGGACAAACTTATAGGGAAGCGGGTCAAAACGTTCGAGATGACCATAATCGCGAAATGTCCATCTACGAGAAAGCCAGAACGCAGCGCCCCCTTCAGCAGGCTGCAAAAAGTGACGATGCCCTTCGTCGCCAACCCGTCATACAAAAGACCCGATGTAGAGGCAGAAATAAACCCAAGAACGGAAAAAGCGTTCGACAGCGACAAAGCGGGACCAAGAAGCCACGCGATCGAGAATCGAGCAACCAGGATTCGTCTCTTATAAAGAAGATGGGTCGAGCGTATTCTTTTTCCTAAGACGAGACAAGAAAGATACTTGATCTTGTCATAAAATATCAGATGATTACCCTCCCGGAGTCCAAGCACCCCGAGTAAGTAGGCGAGGTCTTTCACCCGGATTATTGCTCCTATCACCGAGTGATAAGACATTCTCTCGAAAACTGCTTCACATTCAAAGACTGGGTAGAAGACCAGTATCAGTAAGGCAGATTCGCTCTATCCAGCAATTGGAGGGTAACCCCGCCGCAGAAGTATGAACCGAAAGCCACGAGAGTAGAGTCGGATCAACATCGGTCTTGGAAGCGATCTCGCACCTGTCATGCGATAACGATGTCAGGAGAAGGAATATGCGAAGATATGGCTGACCTCCCCTGGTGCTTCGAAAACGATGATGATGAGGTGATCTCAGAGTTTCCACCGGTGCCAAAAGAGCTGGAAGATGGGATACATACTACTGCAGACAACCTCAGAAAGATCGACTTGGGGACGGCAAACGACCCGCGGCCGACGTTCGTCAGTCAGTTGTTGTCTGAAGAAAAGGTGGATATGCTCAGAGACGTGTTCATGCAGTTTAAAGACTGCTTTGCATGGAACTACTCCGAAATGCCGGGGCTAGATCCAGAAGTAGCTGTGCACAAATTGGCGATATCTCCGGACGTCAAGCCGATCAAACAAGCACCGAGAAGAATGCGGCTCGAACTTGAGATGAGCATCAACTCCGAAGTCAAGAAGCTAATCGACTCCGTCTTCATCCAAGAGGTTCAATATCCTGACTGGATCGCCAACATCATCCCAGTGATGAAGAAAAATAGGACGGTGCGTATATGTGTGGACTTTCGGGATCTCAACAAAGCTTGCCCGAAGGATGACTTTCCAGTACCGGTCACTGAGCTGATGATAGACAACACGTCCACTCATGAAGTCTTCTCCTTCATGGACGGCTCATCAGGGTACAATCAAATAAAGATGCATCCCAAAGATCAAAAGCATACCGCTTTCCGGACCCCTTTGGGCATATTCTGCTATAAGGTGATGCCCTTTGGTCTGAAGAACGCCGGCGCCACCTATCAGAGGGCCATGACGAAGATTTTTAATGACCTCATACATGAAATCGTCGAATGCTATATCGATGATCTCGTAGTTAAAAGCAAATCATACGAGGAATATTTAGAGCATCTGAAGATCGTGTTCCAACGTCTTCAGAAATACAACTTGAAGATGAACCCTCTCAAATGTGCATTTGGAGTTTCCTCGGGCAAGTTCCTAGGATTCGTCGTCCGACACCGAGGCATCGAGATAGACCCATCGAAGATCAAAGTGATTATGGAAATGCCTCCGCCAAGGACTCTCAAGCAACTGATGTCTCTCCAAGGGAAGCTCGCGTATATCCGGCGGTTCATAGCTAACCTCTCCGGCAAATGTCGTCCCTACAGTCACTTGATGAAGAAGGGAACCCCGTTCGTTTGGGATCGCAAATGCCAAAGCGAACTGGACGAAATCAAGCAATTTCTGCAGAATCCTCCGGTGCTAACGGCTCCAGTCAAGGGAAAGACTCTCATTCTGTATACAACCGCCCTTGAGGGTTCTCTAGACACATTATGGGCACAAGAAAACGACCAAGGGAAGGAGAGAGTCCTCTACTATTTGAGTCGAGTTCTCCTGGGGGCAGAAAACAATTACTCCCCCATTGAAAAACACTGCCTGGCGTTGATCTTCGCGATAACGAATCTCAGACACTATGCGTTGGCACATGAGGTCTATCTCATATCGAAAGTGGATCCTCTCAAGTATTTGATGTCGAGAGCCATATTAACGGGACGACTCGCTAAATGGGCCCTGCTCTTGATGGAATTCTCGATAACATATCATCCTCTCAAGGCAGTAAAAGGCCAAGCCATCATCGACTTCCTCGCTGAGCATCCGATACCCGCCGATTATCCCTTGAACTGCGAATTGCCAGATAAGCACGCATTTGACACGATCGACTGGGAGAGAAGAGAGAATGATACCCGATGGGAACTCTATTTCGATGGAGCATCTTCCATGAAGAAGTGCAAACAAAGCACCCCCATAATCAAATCCGGGGTGGGCCTCATCTTCGTGACTCCACAAGGAGGGATAATGCGCTTTGCCTTCTCCTTAACAGAGCCGAGAACAAACAATGAAGCTGAATATGAAGCTTTGATAGCGGGTCTTGAGATAGCTGTCGATATGGGAATTGAAAACCTCCTAATATACGGAGATTCCCAACTGGTCGTTAGCCAAGTAAACAGCGACTATCAGACGTGCAAACCGGAGTTAGTAAAGTATGGTGAGAAAGTGCAACAACTGCTGACTCAAATCCCTTCCTACACCCTGGAAAGCATACCACGTGCGGAAAATAGCAGGGCGGATGCATTAGCCAAGCTCGCTAAAGAACTGGCCGATGAGAACCTCGATGACGTAAGGATCGTGGTGCAAAGTCGTCGGGTTCTTGCACTGGCAGAAACGTCTCCAGAGTTGTCCGAAGAAAAAGGAGCGACCGAGCAAATGACCCTATAAGTAAAAGACCAGGAGAAGGCTATGGATTGGAGAGAAGTCTTTATAGACTACTTCAAATCTCGTCGAACGCCTGAAGACGCGTCCTCAAGACATCAGCTCATGAAATGAGCTCTATCCTTGGCCTTTGTCAATGATACTCTGTATAAGAGATCGTTTGACTCCCTGTGGCTAAGATGCCTGGGACCTGAAGAGGCAAATAGAGTCGTCCAAGAAACTCACGACGGACTCTGCGGTTCTCACCAAGCTGGGCCGAAGATGAAGCTGAAGATCAAAAGGATGGGCTACTATTGGCCCACGATGATCCAAGACTGTCTCGAATACGCGAAGTAGTGCCACTCGTGCTAAATTCACGGGGATTTTATCCACCAACATCCAAATCCGCTACACCCAACGGTGGCTAGCTGGCCATTCGAAATGTGGGGAACTGACATAATCGGGCCCATTGAACCAGCATCGTCCAGAGGACATCGATTCATTTTGGCAACCATCGATTACTTCTCCAAGTGGGCAGAAGCAGTACCACTAAGAGAAGTGAAGACGGAGAATATCCTCCATTTCTTCAAGATACACGTCATTTATCGGTTCGGCACTCCGCGACGGATTATCTCCGATAACGGGCCAGCCTATAGAAGTCATAAAATTAGCCGCTTTGCACAACAGTATAGCATAGACTGGAGATACTCTTCGGTCTATAATCCCCGAGCTAACGGTCTAGCTGAGGCTTTCAACAAAACCTTGACGAAGATCATGAAAAAGACGGTGTCTCAAAATAAGAAGGACTGGCATGAGAGACTGCATGAAGCTCTCTGGGCGTATCGAACTACGTTCAAAACGGCCACAAACACAACGCCGTATGAATTGGTATTCGACACAGAAGCAGTACTCCCCCTTGAGATAGAGTTACCCTCTTTACGAGTGGCGGTTCACTACGAGCTAACAGACGAAGAAAATGATCACCTTCGGCTTGAGGAGCTCGACGCCCTTGATGAAACTCGGCTCATGGCGCAACAAAACCTGGAGGCTTATAAAGCGAAGATGACGCGCTCATACGAGAGATTGACTATACCGAGAACATTCCGTCAAGGAGAACTCGTGCTAGTGGTCAAAAGACTCATGATTCCCAATCGTGCCAAACGGGGGAAATTCGAGCCGAACTATGAAGGCCCGTACATTATAGACAAAGTTTACCAGGATGGAGCCTATCTACTCATGGACATGCATGGTGAAAGATCTTTCAGGCCAATAAACGGTCGCTTCCTGAAAAAATACTACGCCCGACGAGTCACGGCCTAGGTCAACGATAGACGACGACGCCTATGTCCGCTCGCTGTCTTCCTAAGCCCAAACTCTATAAGTAGTAGCCGGCAAACGGACCGAAATGTCCTAAAACTAACGACGGACCGAAATGTCCTAAAACTAACAACGGACCGAAACGTCCTTAAACTAACGATGGACCACTATGTCCTAAAACTGGCTATTGACCGAGACGTCTATAAACCACTACGGACCGCAGCATCCCAAGGCCGACGTGTTAAAAAAAAAGTGTACGTCCACAAGCGAAATGGGCACGGATGAAAACCCGAAAGGGCTCCGTGAGTAAAAACAGCAGGACTACCAGCGAGTTTATGAAAACCCGAAAGGGTGCAATCTCATTAAAAGGCACTTGAAAGGTCCTCTCGACCTTGTGAGGAGAAAATACCTGCGTGAGATCATTACGACCCACAAGGGAGCAACACACTTAGGGATCCCAACGATTCCTAAGGAGAAATTACACTTACGAGATCCTCACGACTCGTAAGGAGAATTCCCCATTGAGACCCTCACGGCTCACAGGGTTCAAAAGCCTTAAGCTACAGGGATCTGAACCTGTTCTTAAGCCATCACAATCTCCAATGCTGCCCTACAAGCGGTTTGATGCTGACCCTTGTATACAATCCACGGACACGAATAAACATTTCCCTAATAAAGTCCCACCCGCGATTAGGGATATGTTCACATAATGGACAGCCCTTGTAAGTCCTCTCGACTTATAAGGAGAAAATACTCTTGTAAGATCCTTACGACTTATGAGAGACCATACACTTAGGAATCCTCACGATCCCTAAGGAGAAAACGCACTTACGAGATCCTCATGACTCATAGGGAGAAATACCTTCATAAGATCCTTACGGCTCATGAAGTTAAAAGTCTTAGTCGACAGGATCCTAACCCTATTCGCTAAGCCACCTTTGTTCGACATCGACAGAGACAAATGATGATTCGCTCCTGGCAATATCCCAGTTGTAGCGATGCTGATGCCTAAATCGGTATCAAATCCCAAACTTGCGGCGAAAAGCCAGCGAGCCACAAATACATACGAAATAGCCGAAATGATGGGGCAACTTGCAACAAAATCAGCAAGTAAAAATGTATGCATACAAAATAGCCGAAATGGTTGGGCAACTCGCAATAAAAAGCAGCGAGTAAATAAAACAAATAGCCGAAATGATTGGGCACCGCGACAAATAGCCGAAATGATTGGGCATTCGTGACTTTTGCGATATAAAAGCTGAAATGGTAGAGCATCGCGGAAAGAAAAATATATTAAATGAAACTTTTTGCCCAACAGGTGAGATCACATCGATCCCTGAATACAATCCAGGGGCACAAACGAAAAGGGAACCATACCTTCCCATCAGGCTCCATCAGAAAAAGAAGCCAAATCTCGACGGTTCACAGACAGCCTGGAGATCATCTCAACATTCGTCTCATTACAACTGACGCAACATCAGCAAATTGGAATTGTGGCAATTCCCAGTTGCATGACTCGGCGGTTCACAGACAACCGAGAGTCAACCCCCGACTCCATGAAATGCGGATAAAATCAACCCCTCCAGGTCTAGTGGAACACGGCTAATGTCAATCCTGACCTCGTGGGAAGCGTCCAGAGCGGATCCTGGTCCTTGTGGAACACGGCTAATGTCAATCCTGATTCCGTGGGAAGCGTCTAGAGCGGATCCTGGTCCTTGTGGATCACGGCTAATGTCAATCCTGACCCCGTGGGAAGAGTCCAGAGCGGATCCTGGTCTTTGCGGAACATGGCTAATGTCAATCCTGACCCCGTGGGAAGCGTCCAGAGCAAATCCTGGTCTAGTGGAACACGGCTAATATCAATCCTGACCCCGTGGGAAGCGTTCAGAGCGGGTCCTGGTCCTTGTGGAACACGGCTAATGTCAATCCAGACCCCGTGGGAAGCATCCAGAGCAAATCCTGGTCTAGTGGAACACGGCTAATGTCAATCCTGACCCGTGGGAAGCGTCCAGAGTGGATCCTGGTCCTTATGGAACACGGCTAATGTCAATCCTGACCCCGTGGGAAGCATCCAGAGCAAATCCTGGTCCAGTGGAACACGGCTAATGTCAATCCTGACCCCGTGGGAAGCGTCCAGAGCGGATCTTGGTCCTGTGGAACACGGCTAATGTCAATCCTGACCCCGTGGGAAGCGTCCAGAGCAAATCCTGGTCCGGTAGAACAAGGCTAAAGTCAATCCTGACCCGAACAGCCAGAGCGAATCCTGGTTCCGTGGAACATGGCTAAAGTCAATCCTGACCCCGTGGGAAACGCCCAGAGCAACCCCTGACTCCGTGAAATGCGGATAATGTCAACCCCATCAATCACTTACGGGTCCTCACGACGCGTAAGGAAGAAAACTCTCTTGCGAGATACTTACGACTCCCAAGAGAAAACACACACTTAGGAATCCTCATGATTCCTAAGGAGAAAATACACCTACGAGATCCTTTCGACTCGTAGGGAAAAAATTCTTTATGAGACCCTCACGGCTCATAAAGTTGAAAAGTCTTAGGCAGCAGATCTGAACCTGCTTCCTAAGCCATCACCACCTCTCGAAAAGTCCAAGATGGAATGCTCTCTATCATCTACAGGGTACGCTTACTAAACTAATATGTCGGCAACAAAGAAAAGAGAAGAAAGTAAGAGATGACAAAAGATAGTACGAAAGAAATATATCTTTTATTTATAAGTTCAATTGGGTACAAGATACATCATATGAAAAAAAAATTAAAATGGATACATGTTATTCAAAAATTACAAATGTTATGTTCCCTGATAAAATATCAGGAAATACCCCAATGGGGTATCACGTGCTTACACGTGACCAAGGGTCACATGCTGACACGTGATGGTTTCCTTGGACTCTGTTATTATAGAAGTAAAATTCTAATCAAGTAAGCAATTAGGGGAGTCACGTGCCCACACGTGATGAGCCTTTAAAGAAACCACTGAAGGAATTAAAAGGCATGATAAAACGGCAAGGAAAGATCCTAATGAGGCATCATGTGTCTACACGTGACTAAGGGTCACGAGATGACACGTGATGATTCCTTAACTCTTTAAAACAGCAGAATTAAATTCTGGTTAAAATGTTAATCAAGGGGGGGTCACGTGTCAACACGTGATGGGTTCATAAGCTCTCTAATTAATAGAATTAAATTCTATTTAAATGATCAAACAGTAGGTCACGTGCTAACACGTGATAGACTCTTAAGCCTTCTGAACTAATAGAATTAAATTCTAATTAAGGGAAATAAAAAAACCTTAATATTTTCGTAGATCTTTCCAAACAGAAAGATTGTGCTCTATAAAGTGGAGCACCGTTGGATTAAAAATCCAATGGTGATTTAAAAAATACCAATTTATGGAAAGATTTTATACAAGGAAAGATTTCCCTGAAAATTCACCAAGAATAACAAACAGAATATCTTTTGGATTAAAAATCCAATGGTGAATAAAATTTGCTGAGTTATCTAAAAGATCATGTTGGTTACAGAAACAACCAAAATCTTTCAATGAAAAATTGACTAAACAAATTGATTCTTTTCTTTCTCCTATAAATAGGAGCCAAGAAGAGAAGAGGAGGAGATTTTGGATTTTTGGAGAAAAAACAACAATAGAGAGAAAAAAGAGAGGAGAATTTAATTCTCAAGAAAGGAAAGAAGTTCCTTTCAAAGAAAAGAAACTCTAGGTGAGAAAGGAGAAAGAGATCTAAGCTCCATAAAACAAAAAGAGAATTTAATTCTCAATTTAAGAGTTTAACTCTTCTGAATAAGAACTTAGTTCTTCGTTTGGTTGAAGATCTGCAGAAGCAGATATCCCTACAAGTTGAGAATTTAGTTCTCATCGGGGAGATTCTGCCATGCAGATCCAAAACTTAAAGGGAGAATTGAGTTTAAGGAATTTAATTCCCCCAAATTCATAGGAATTTAATTCCTCCAAATAAAACTAGGGTTTAACCCTATATGAGAATTTAATTCTCCCAAATTCATAGGAATTTAATTCCTCCAAATGAAATTAGGGTTTAACCCTACATAAGAATTTAATTCTTCCATATACATAGGAATTTAATTCCTATAAAACAGAATTAGGGTTTAACCCTACAGAGAATTTAATTCTTAAAACAAAGAGACTTGAAACCCTCCATGCACGTAAAGAACTTGGTCGCGTGGTAACACGTGACCCTTCTCCTCAATGAGTAAAAAAGAAAGAACAAGACTAGGTCACGTACCCCTACATGACTCCTAAAACAGATCTCTTAAAATGAGAAAGAAAAACTTGGAGGCAATGCCTCACGTGCTCCCACGTGACCCTCAAAATAAAGGGAAGAAAGCCAAAGGCAGAATAGACTTTCGGCGCCCTCACGTGTCCCCATGTGACCCCTTAATAAACACTTTAATAATCAATACATGGATACCCATCATGTGCCAACACGTGATGGCCTGAAGACTAAAAGTGTTTAACACTTATTTGAATATTCTGAGAACAAAATAAAGGAAGTTTGGCCCAATTCTCAGGCGCCTCACGGGACCCTACGTGACCACCCCACTTTTAGTGTTTAACACTATTTTGAGCATTTTGTCCCCAGTATTTAACACTGTTTTAAAGCGCATCACGTGGGAACACGTGATCGCCAAATATATGTTAGTGTTTAACACTATTCTCAAACCGGTCTTAGCCCAAAATGGCTAAGTCTTTCTGAGTCAAGACTCCCCTCTGATTAAACCCCGACTACATTCTTTCAAACTTGATCACTTCATATGATATTCAAAGAAAACTCCAGAGCCATGATGAATGGTCAATGCCCAATAAAAGACAAACTGTTGTCAGAGCCCCCAAACCCCTGTTTAGCATTGCTAAATAATGGGGGGCTGAACCCAGACAAATGTTCAATAGTCCAATAAAGGGCCAACATTTCAAACCTAACTGGACTTAGCCCAAATTGGCCATAAGTCCTCAATTCAGATTTAACTGAGCCAATGTGCTCATAATCTAATTAATTGATCTTAGTTCCAAATTAGACTCCAGATCTCCCAATCAACTTTGGTTCAAGGGTACATCTCTTCACTCCTTCGATATTTGCCGTTGTAATCCTTCAACGTCTTCAGAGAGGTGACGGGTCCCGATAACCAATCATTCCATGGACTGTGGGATCCTTAAGCGCATGGACTATGATGTCCTTAACCTCGGACTGTGGGGTTCCTTTAAATCCATGGACTATGATATCCTTAACCTTGGACCGAGATGTCCTTAAACTAACATTGGACCACCATGCCTTTAAACTGGTAATCGACCGCAGTGTCCCTAAACTAAACAATAGAGCCCAAATGCTCTTTTGTTGGGTCTAAACGATCCCGTTAAGTTGATCTTAGTCTAAAATTAGACTAATGTATCCTTAACAAACGTTTAAGTTGATCTTAGTCTCAAATGAGATTAACGTATCCTTAAACCCAACCCCAAACCCAAATCTAAGAAAATACGGATTTAGACTAATCAACGCCCTACGGGCGGCAACATAAATTAGTCTCCGTATACAATCCACGGGCAACCAAAAACAAAATAAACACCCGCGACACGAAGTGACCATCTGGAGAAGGAGAAAGTTGTTACCGCGATGCGGTAGCGTAATTAACTGCAGGGGCTTGCGCCTGCAGGGAAGAGCGTCCCCACAATCAAAACCCCCTCAAATGAGTTGGAATCTGACGAAATCTGTTACATCGGCCGCATCCGTTTAAACCTCCGATATACGGTGCCATAAATCAACTTGGCATCTTCGGAGAGGTGGACGGATAGCACCAATTAGCATTTGCTCTCGAAATTCAGGCGAGACGGACCCGCGCGGTCGCGTCTCCGCGTTTCGGCGGGGAACAGATTCTTGCATGCCCGATGGGACCTCTTCCTCTTTCCACTCCGCACTTCGTGTGTCGTGTTCGCGAACGAATCGTGGTTTGATATGGTTGCCCTTGGGATCGAGGTACTAAGATTTGGTTTTGCTCCGTGCAGAAAACAGAAGATCAATGGCTTCAACCTGCACTAACTGCAACTGCAACTCTCGTTCCGTCCCGTTCGAAGGAGTGACTTATGGGCCCCAAGCGGCCTCCTTATTCAAAATGCCAGTGGAGCAAGTAACTCAGGCCACCACTGGGTTGTTCTTTGGGACTATGATCCCACCAGTGAGCCCCATAGATGTCGGTATTTGATCGACTTACCACTGCCGCGGCCCCTCTCAACGGGTCGCCCAACTTCAATGCCTCAGTTTTCAACAGACTGGGCCAGAACGTCAACAAGCCCGTGATACCTGAAGAAGCCATCCCGAAGCGGATAGCCATCCCGACTCAAACGGACGAAATCATCAGAGAGGCTTCTCCTGCCAAGAAGTCAGTCTTCACAAGGCTGGCCATTCCTTCTCCCGCTCCGGGCGGAGTCCTTAAAGCTGCTTCCCCTGCCCAGAGGTCTGTCTTTAACAGATTGGACATTGCTTCTCAACGGACATCGGTCTTTAAGAGGCTGACGCCGGCAACAACCCTTTGCTAAAACAAGGGGCGTGATGAAATCACCCCTGCATATAAGACAATCCCATCCGCTCGACACGCTCGACGTCGCCACTGGCACCGAGTAAGGAAGGCTGGGGGCAACTCCCCTTCTGGACTGACTCCGCCAGCTCCCATGGTGGAAATCAATGCTGATGTTCCAACTGGGAACAGCTTTGAACCGGTTAGAAGGGTTTGCAAGAACTCTCCGACTGCCGTGCTGAAGAGATCTCCTCCACCTATGGAGATTACTACAGAAAAGAAGCCGGAGCAGCCCCCTTAGCGGCTGTCCTCCAAAATTTATAAAGTCTGGCGACAGGTCCAGGAATCGGTGATTAACCAGGACTACTCTCGCCGGCCAAAGAAGCTTAAAGGTCAGCAAGAAAAGAGCCATCCCGTGGTACCACAGAAGATGTCATCCGTCTGGGTGCCCGCTGTAACGGCTCCTACAACATCAACCGCTCACAAGAGAAGGAGGCCGGAGAAAGCCCTGTAGCCGCGGCAAACCGCAAAGACGCTGAGTCTAAACGCTCCAAGTCTGGGGGCATGGTAACACATACCGTTTATATGGCTTCCGGAAAAAAGGAAATCCGTGCTTCCACGGGTCATCGACCGCTTACCTAATCGATAACGAAGGCTCAGGAACAGCAGCAGCAGAAACTCCAGGAGATGCTGATTGCAATGGCCACACTCACTGGGCCAAAAGAAAATACAGAGACCTCAGAGCAGCGTCGGGAACAAGAAACTGATACTGAATTCCTCCAAAGAATGCTCGAGAGGAAAGAAAAAGAGGCCGCGGAACAGGCAGCCAACATCAAACGAATGGCTCTTTTGTTCCAAGACATGGCTGGGATGATGTTACAGCCGGAACCTCCAGCTGAAGACCCCCCGATCATCATTGAAGACGACAGAGGGGAGACATTGAACCCCCTCCGGCTCTTTCAGCAGCCAAAGAAGAGACAATCTCTAAGGCCGCCTTGGACGACTACATCGCTCAGCAAATACGAGCCCACCAGGCGAACGAAGCGGCTGGGTAGATCGTTAAGACTGGATGACCTTATCCAGGCTGGGATGACCAAATAAGGTACCCGCCGGGATATACGATCCCTAAATTTCATGTATATAAAGGGACGGGAAATCCGCATCAGCACGTCGCTCAATTCAGATCCTTATGCGGCAACACCGGAGGTGATGATAAACTTCTGCTCCGCCAGTTTGTTGGTAGCTTGTCGGAGATGGAGTTCGAGTGGTATTCGGAGCTTCCCAACGACTCCATCAAAACTTTTGCAGAAATGGAGTTGCTATTCACCCAGCGCTTCGCGAGTGCTAGTGAACGCACCCCAATAACGACATTGATCAATGCCAGGGTGAAACCGGGCGAGACATGGGTTCAATACGCAATACGATGGCGGAATTTGTGGTCAAAATGTGAGCAGCGCATCGAAGAAGTGCCAGCAGTGGGCATGTTCGTAGGCACTCTTGACCCTCAAGCGACTATTTCCCAATTTATGATGTTCTTCAAGCCGACCACGTTCCAGGCCTTAATCGACAAACTGGCCCAAATAGACCAGATGGGTCATAGACCATCCTCTTCGAAGCCCGAGCCGCGGAATGAAAAGGGTAAAGGGAAAGCGACCTTCGTCGCAAATGCTCAACAGCAGCCCAGTGGCCCAAAACTAACTGATCGCCTGGATGAGAGGCGGAGATACTATAATGAGAAAATAAAGCGCCTTTATTCGTTTCCCGGGACAAAACGAGGAGATTGTTTGAGCTAGCGGTGCGCAATAGGCTCATTAATTTGCCAAATCCAAAACGCCCATTGCAACCCGGTGGGGCTAATAATCCCAATTATTTCCCCTATCACCAAACGACATGCCATCCAATTAAAGATTGCTTCATCTTTAAAGGTTGGATCGAAGATCAATACCAACAGGGCAAGTTCGCACTGTCCGAGAATTGGAAAGTAAACCCTTCGCAGCCACACGCTCTCAAAAAGACAGACACACCGGGGGCATCATGCTCTTTTGTAGAAGAAGCTCCATGGGAGGTCGTTCTTTCAGCCAAGACTAAAAGAATGCTGAACGATCTCCAAACATGTCCGGCGATTAGGTGGAAAAATCCACCGGAACCCCAGATCATCGAGGGAATACTGAAACCGCGTCCAACTCCAAAGATTGGTGGTGATAGCCAAAGAGCTCACATCCAGCCATCAAAGTCTTCAAAGAAGAAGAAGAGAGCCAAGAAGCCCGTGAAACCTGGTGACAAGCGCACGGATTTTCAAAAATATATCGACGCGCTGGAAGAATATAATCAAAAAGCGTGGACTCCAGTCACACTCCAAGAATTTCTCAGCCACGTCCTTGAGGACGGAGACGACGACAACGGGGAAGACTCGTCAGATGAGCCTAAAGATTATGTGGCAAGCTACCATGTGATCTCCCACTCGTTAATGAACGGTGAAGAAGCTCCTTATGCAGAGAAACTAGGGGCAGATCCTGAGCTGGAACTTCTAAGGCCATCAGACGAAATGATTATTGCATTCCTGGACGAAGCTCTTCTTAAAAGCAAAGCCGCTCGAGAGCGTGAGATGGCCATATTCGAAAAAGCCAAACGCCGGCGACTGGACGAAAGGGTTGAAACACTCCCACCAGATCAAAGTACATCCGCCGCAAATAAAAGCAGGTTCAAGACGAGGAAAAGGTTCGCCAAAACCATATCGATGGGAATGAAGCTCCGAAGGAAACACTCCTGGTGAAGCGGAAATACATCCTAACTACTGCTTATATCATCGAAAGATTGCACACCCCACCAAAGAGTGCAACGCTTTTAAAAGATGGTGGTAGGGATTTGTTGCTCACCGGCAACATTTCAAGCGGATGAAACGCAAAACTTGTCGGGAGCAAAGAAATACGACCGAGGAGCGTAAAAGAACTACCGGCAACTGTCACATGGTCGACGCTGGGGGATCGCAAGTTCTCACCTTCGGGATCGACTCTGACGAAGAAATGATTCTTGGCCCTCTCTTTAAAGAATCCACCTCAGGAAAAAAGGAAGAACCGAAGAGCTGTGAGAACATTCAGCTGCGCAATCGTACGCTGCCCGAAAAGAATCTCGGGCCCGCGAACAGTGGGTCGAATAGAAAAGATAAGGGAAAAGAAAAAGTACCTGAGAATATCGACCTAGATGACCAAGTCGTTAAAGAGCTGACAGCCAAGGACCCGCCAAAAAAAAGCAAGGTGGATTACAACGTTCTGGCACACTTGAGGAAGCTACCCTCGCAGCTCAGCTTTCTCGACGCCCTTCTGCTATCCAAAGAGGCGAGAGATTCGTTAATCAAGGCGTCACAAGAGCCCAAACAGTTTCAAGCTTTCCTCGCCGAAGAAAAGATGGAGGACGAGCTGGAAGAAGTGCACACGGCTGATATCACCTTCGGTGATGAAGACCTCCTCCTCGGGACGTGTGAGCATAACAGTCCCCTTTATGTATCCGGATACTATCATGATATCAAGATAGGCAAAATCCTGGTTGACAATAGGTCCTCCGTCAATCTTCTCAACGTGAGAGTGTTGAAGGAAATCTGCATGAGCGTTCAGCGCCTCGTTCGTGATAAAATCACCATCTCCGGGTTTGACTCCCAGTCATCACGGACGCTCGGGTCTTTGATACTAACGCTGCGCTTTGGGCTGCTAGTCACTGACATCAAGTTCCACGTCATTGACGCTAAGACCTGCTATAATGCTTTGCTCGGTAGGCCTTGGCTACACGAGTACAACATTATCCCTTCTACACAACATCAGTGTATGAAGTATTTCAAAGATGGTCTCGAGTACACTGTGACGGGGGAGTTGAACCCATTCTCCGCGAATGAAGTCCGAAAGTACGAAGATGCAAAATACTTCTTACCAGATTTTGAGGATACGGAAAGATGTCACAAACCAAAGAACAAAGCTACCACCACTATTCCGGTCTTCGGGAGTGATACCGAGGAGGAGGAAGAAATAGTTTATTCAGGGCCGCCCCAATGCAAC
Organism: Agapanthus africanus; assembly: GCA_030015575.1. Taxonomy (NCBI): domain Eukaryota; kingdom Viridiplantae; phylum Streptophyta; class Magnoliopsida; order Asparagales; family Amaryllidaceae; genus Agapanthus; species Agapanthus africanus. Next base: position 748,819,721 of record CM057341.1, on the reverse strand, counting down.
AAGCCGGGACCGTCCACCCCTATTCTGGTCTTTGGCAGCGACTCGGAAGATGAGGTCAATGCAGTATTTTCTGTTCGGCCATCAATACAAGCCTTCGCTGGTAATGATCGGAGTTTGCAAATCGCTATGGTTCCACAAGAGCATTACAAAGTGCTTGACGCGCTTGATACCTATAGTGTGCAAGAACTACAGACATTCTACGTCCCTCCAGACGAAAAGATGAAAAGGCGATCCTCTTTTATCAGTCCACGGAAACCAAAGTGGAGAGAGGAATTTGGCACGGCGCCGATTCTGCGCTTGACAGGCTCCAGCCCATTCATCTGCCTATATATTACACAGAAGGCTTGAAAAGGATATTGAAGCGCAAAGGTGTACCCTTCAAGCAGACTGCTCGACAAGCTCGGTTCTACAACAGGATCTGGGACGTCCCCGGAACTCATCGAAAGTTGCCCAATGTGAGAATGGAAACGATCGGGCTTGGATATGTTCAATCCAAGAAACAGGAGCGAGTCCATGGCAGCTACGTCATACATGACTTCGATGAAGAAGGAGATGTTCTGTTAAAAGACGCTGACCCTGAACAAAAAAAGGTCCTGCCATCAAAATGCCGAGTCCGTCGTTTGAAGAACGGATGGACAAGCTAATAAGGGAAGCGAGTCAAAAGGTCCGGGATGAGCATAACCGCGAAATGGCCATTTACGAGAAAGCCAGGACGCGGCGCCTCCTTCAACAGGCCTCTGAGAATGACAATGCTTCTCGTTGCCAACCCGTCATGCAAAAGACCCGGCGCAGAGGCAAAAATAAACCAAAGAACGGAAAAAACGTTCACAGCAGCATAACAGGTCTGAGAAGCCACACAATCAAGAGTCGAGCAGCCGGGATCCGTCTCTTATAAAGAAGATGGGTCGAGAATATTCTTTTCATCAAGACAAGACAAAGAAGATATTCGATCTTGTCATGAAATATCGGATGATGACACTCCCGGAGTCCAAGCATCCCGAGCAAGCAAACGAGGTCTATCACCCAGACTATTGCTCTTATCATTAAGCAATAGGGCATCCTCTCGAAGACTGCTTCACCTTCAAGAACTAGGTTGAAGACCAATATCAACTCAACAGGTTCGCTCTATCCAACAGTTGGAGGGTAATCCCGCCGCAGAAGCATGAACCGAAAGCCCCGTATGCAGCGATAATGGAACCAGATCAATGTCGGTCTTGGAAGCGATCTCGTACCTGCCACGTGATAACGCTGTCAGAAGAAGAGCCCGAGAATGTGGATGACTTCCCCTGGTGCTTCGAAAACGACCATGGCGAGGTGATCTCAGAGTTTCCACCGGCGCCAAAAGAGCTGGAAGATGGAATACATACAACTGCAGATAACCTCAAGAAAATTGATTTAGGGACGTCAAGTGACCCGCGGCCGACATTCGTCAGTGAGCTGTTGTCTGAAGAAAGGGTGGCTACGCTAAAGAACGTGCTCATGCAGCATAAAGATTGCTTTGCATGTAACTATTCCGAGATGCCAGAACTAGATCCAGAGATTGCTGTACAAAAATTGGCAATATCCCCAGACGTCAAGCCGATCAAACAAGCACCGAGAAGAATGCGGCTCGAGCTTGAGATGAGCATCAACGCCGAGGTCAAGAAGCTAATTGACTATGGCTTCATCCAAGAGGTTCAGTACCCTGACTGGATCTCCAATATCGTCCTAGTGATGAAGAAATGGGATGGTGTGCATATGTGTGGACTTTCGGAATCTCAATAAAGCCTGCCCGAAGGACAACTTTCCAGTACCAGTCACTGAGCCGATGATAGATAATACGTCCACTCATGAAGTTTTCTCCTTCATGGATGGCTCATCAGGATACAATCAGATAAAGATGCATCCCGAAGACCAGAAGCATACCGCTTTCCGGAGCCCTTTGGGCATATTCTGTTACAAGGTGATGCCTTTCGGTCTAAAGAACGCCGGTTCCACCTATCAGAGAGCAATGACGAAGATTTTCGATGACCTCATACATGAAATTGTCTAATGCTATATCGACGACCTCGTAGTTAAAAGAAAATCATACGAGGAACATTTAGACCATCTGAGGATCGTGTTTCAGCGCCTTCGGAAATACAACTTGAAGATGAACCCTCTCAAATGCGCGTTCGGAGTTTCCTCAGGCAAATTCCTAGGATTTGCGTCTGCCACCGAGGCATCGAGATAGACCTGTCGAAGATCAAGGCGATCATGGAAATGCCACCGCCAAGAACTCTCAAGCAACTACGGTCTCTCCAAGAAAAGCTCGCGTATATCCGGCGATTCATAGCCAACCTCTCCGGCAAATGCCGTCCTTACAGTCACCTGATGAAGAAGGGAACCCCTTTCGTCTGGGATCGCAAATGCCAAAGCGCACTCGATGAAATCAAACAATACCTACAGAATCCTCCGGTGCTAACCACTCCAGTCAAGGGAAAGCCTCTTATTGTGTATACAACAGCCCTCGAAGGTTCTTTAGGCACACTGTGGGCACAAGAGAGCGGCCAAGGGAAGGAGAGAGCCCTCTACTATTTAAGTCGAGTTCTCCTGGGGGAAGAAAATAATTACTCTCCCATCGAAAAACACTGCCTGGCATTGATCTTCGCGATAACGAAGTTTAGACACTACGCATTGGCACATGAGGTCCATCTCATATCGAAGGTGGATCCTCTCAAGTATTTGATGTCGAAAGCCATATTAACAGGACGGCTCGCTAAATGGGCCCTGCTTTTGATGGAATTTTCGATAACTTATCATCCTCTCAAGACAGTGAAAGGCCAGGACATCGCCGACTTCCTCGCTGAACATCCGATACCCGTCGATTCTCCTTTGAACTGCGAATTTCCCGACGAGTACGCGTTTGACACGATCGACGGGGAGAGAAGAGAGAATGATACTCGATGGGAACTTTACTTCGACGGAACATCTTCCATGAAGAAGCGCAAACAAAGCACCCCCATAATCAAATCAGGGGTAAGCCTCATCTTCGTAACTCCACGAGGAGGGATAATGCGCTTTGCCTTCTCCTTAACAGAGCCAAGAACGAACAATGAAGCCGAATACGAAGCCTTGATAGAAGGTCTTGAGATCGCCGTCGACATGGGAATTGAGAACCTCCTCATATACGGAGACTCCCAACTGGTCGTTAGTCAAGTAAATGGAGACTATCAAACGTGCAATCCAGAGTTGGTGAAATACGGCGAGAGAGTGCAGCAATTGCTAACTCAAATCCCTGCCTATGCCCTGGAGAGCATACCGCGTGCAGAAAATAGCAAAGCGGATGCATTGTCCAAGCTCACTAAAGAACTGGCTGACGAAAACCTCGATGACGTGAGGATCGTTGTGCAAAGCCGTCGGGTTCTTGCACCGGTAGAAATATCTCCGGAGTCATCCGAAGAAAAGGGAGCGACCGAGCAAAGGGCTCTGCAAACAAAAGACTAGGAAAAGGATATGGATTGGAGGGAAGTCTTTACAGACTACTTCAAATCCCATCGAACACCTGAAGATGCATCCTCGAGACATCAGCTCATGAAACGAGCTCTTTCTTTTGCATTCGTCAATGATACTCTGTATAAGAGATCGTTTGACTCTTTATGGCTAAGATGTTTGGGACCTAAAGAGGCAAAGAGAGTCGTCCAAGAAACTCACGATGGACTCTGCGGTTCTCACCAAGCTGGCCCAAAGATGAAGCTGAAGATTAAAAGGATGGGCTACTATTGGCCCACGATGATCCAGGACTGCCTCGAATACGCGAAGCAGTGCCACTCGTGCCAAATTCACGGAGACTTTATTCACCAGTATCCAAATCCACTATATCCAACGGTGGCTAGCTGGCTGTTCGAAATGTGGGGAACCGACATAATTGGACCCATCGAACTAGCATTGTCCCGAGGACATCGATTCATTTTGGCGACAACTGATTATTTCTCCAAATGGGCAGAAGCAGTACCGCTAAGAGAAGTGAAGACGGAGAATATCCTCCATTTCTTCAAGACACACGTCATTTATCGGTTTGGTACTCCGCGACGGATTTTCTCCGATAACGGATCAGCCTATAGAAGCAACAAGATCAGCCGCTTCGTACAACAGCATAACATAGACTGAAGATATTCATCGGTCTATAATCCCCGAGCTAACGGTCTAGCTGAGGCTTTTAACAAGACCTTGACGAAGATCGTGAAAAAAACGGTGTCTCGAAATAAGAGGGACTGGCACGAGAGACTGCATGAAGTTCTTTGGGCGTATCGAACTACGTTCAAAACAGCCACAAACACAACGCTGTATACATTGGTATTCGGCACAGAAGCGGTACTCCCCCTCGAGATAGAGTTAGCCTCTCTACGAGTGGCGGTTCACTACGAGCTAACAGACGAAGAAAATGCTCACCTTTGGCTTGAGGAGCTCGATGCCCTTGATGAAACCAGGTTCATGGTGCAACAAAATCTGGAGGCTTATAAAGTAAAGATGACGCGCTCATATGAGAGATTGACTAGGCCGAGAACATTCCGCCAAGGCGAACTCGTGTTAGTGGTCAAAATGCCTATGATTCTCAATCGTGCCAAGCGGGGGAAATTCGAGGCGAACTATGAAGGCCCGTATATCATAGACAAAGTTTACCAGAGTGGAGCATATCTACTCATGGACATGCATGGTGAAAGACCTTTCAGGCCAATAAACGGTCGCTTCCTAAAGAAATACTACACCTGATGAGTCACGGCCTAGGTCAACGATAGATGACGACGCGTATGTCCGCTCGCTATCTTCCTAAGCCTAAACTCTGTAAGTAGTAGCCGGCTTCCTTTTCTCGGACCGAAATGTCCTTAAACTAACGATGGACCACTATGTCCTAAAACTGGCGTTGGACCGAAACGTCCTTAAACTAACAATGGACCACTATGTCCTAAAACTAGCTGTTGACCGAAACGTCGATAAACTACTTTGGACCGCAGCATCCCGAGGCTGACAAAAAAAAATAAAAAAGAAGAAGAAAACGGTATGTCCATAAACAAAAGGGGCACGGATGAAAACCTGAAAGGGCTCCGTGAGTAAAAACAGCAGGGCTACCGACGAGTTTTGTGAAAACCCGAAAGGGCGCAATCTCGTTAAAAGACACTTGCAAGGTCCTCTCAACCTTGTAAGGAGAAACCACCTGCGTGAGATCCTTACGACTCACAAGGGAGCAACACATTTAGGGATCCCCACGATTCCTAAAGAGAAATTACACTTACGAGATTCTCATGATTCGTAAGAAGAATTCCCCCTTTGAGACCCTCACGGCTCATAGGATTCAAAAGCCTTAAACTACAGGGATCTGAACCTGTTCTTAAGCAGCCATCACAACCTCCAATGTTGCCCTACAAGCGGTTCAGTATTGACCCTTGTATACAATCCACGGGTGCGAATAAACATTTCCCTAACAAAGTCCTATCCGGGACTAGGGATATGTCTATAAGGTGAACGACCCTTGTAAGTCCATATGGTGAACGACCCTTGTAAGTCCTCTCGACTTATAAGGAGAAAACACTCTTGTAAGATCCTTACGACTTATAAGAGAACACACACTTAGGAATCCTCACATTCCTAAGGAGAAAACGCATCTACATGATCCTTACGACTCATAGGGAGAAACACCTTTATGAGACCCTTACGGCTCGTAAAGTTAAAAGCCTTAGTCGACAGGATCCTAACCCTGTTTACTAAGTCACCTTTGTTCGACATCGACAGAGGCAAATGATGATTCGCTCCTGGCAATATCCCAGTTGTAGCGATACTGATGCCTAAATCGGTATCAAATCTCAAACTCGCAATGAAAGTCAGTGAGCCACAAATGCATATGAAATAGCCGAAATAATGGGGCAACTTGCAAATCAGCAAGTAAAAATGTATGCACGCGAAATAGCCGAAATGATTGGGCAACTCGCAATAAAAAGTAGCGAATAAATAAAACGAATAGCCGAAATGATTGGGCACCGCGAAAAAATAGCCGAAATGATTGGGCAATCGCGACTTTCGCGATATAAAAGCTGACATGATAGAGCATCGCGGAAAGAAAAATATATAAAATGAATTTTTGCCCTACAGGTGAAATCACATCGATCCCTGTATACAATCCAGGGGCACAAACAAAGAGGGAACCATACCTTCCCCCTAGGCTCCATCCGAAAAAGAGCCAAATCTCGACGGTTCACAAAGTAGCCTGGAGATCATCTCAACATTCGTCTCATTTCAATAGACACAACATCAACAAATCGGAGCTGCGGCGAAGTTCATCAACAAATCGGAGCTGCGGTGAAGTTCACAGTTCCATGACTCAACGATGCAAAGACAACCGAGAGTCAACCTCCGACTCCGTAAAATGCGGATAAAGTCAACCAATCTTGGTCATGTGGAACACGGCCTATGTCAATCCTGACCCCGTGGGCAACATCCAGAGCGGAGCCTGGTCCTCGCAGAACACGGCTATGTCAATTCTGACCCCGTGGGAAGCATCCAGAGCAAATTCCTGGTCACGTGGAACATGGTCTATGTCAATCCTGACCCCGTGGGAAACGTCCAGAGCGGATCCTGGTCCTCGCAGAACACGGCTACATCAATTCTGACCCCGTGGGAAGCATCCAGAGCAAATTCCTGGTCACGTGGAACACGGCCTATGTCAATCCTGACCCCGTGGGAAACGTCCAGAGCGGAGCCTGGTCCTTGCGGAACACGGCTATGTCAATTCTGCCCCGTGGGAAGCATCCAGAGCAAATTCCTGGTCACGTGGAACATGACCTATGTCAATCCTGACCCTGTGGGAAGCATCCAGAACAAATCCTGGTTACGCGGAACACGGCCTATGTCAATCCTGACCCCATGGGAAACGTCCAGAGCGGATCCTGGTCCCCGCAGAACACGGCTATGTCAATCCTGACCCCGTGGGAAGCATCCAGAGCAAATCCTGGTCACGTGGAACACGGCCTATGTCAATCCTGACCCCGTGGGAAACGTCCAGAGCGGATCCTGGTCCTCGCAGAACACGGCTATGTCAATTCTGACCCCGTGGGAAGCATCCAGAGCAAATCTTGGTCATGTGGAACACAGCCTATGTCAATCCTGACCCTGTAGGAAACGTCCAGAGCGGATCCTTATCCTCGCAGAACACGGCTATGTCAATTCTGACCCCGTGGGAAGCATCCAGAGCAAATCCTGGTCACGTGGAACACGGCCTATGTCAATCCTGACCCCGTGGGAAACGTCCAGAACGGATTCTGGTCCTCACAGAACACGGCTATGTCAATTCTGACCCCGTGGAAGCATCCAGAGCAAATTCCTGGTCACGTGGAACACGACCTATGTCAATCCTGACCCCGTGGGAAACGTCCAGAGCGGATCCTGGTCCTCGCAGAACACGGCCATGTCAATTCTTACCCCGTGGGAAGCATCCATAGCAGATTCCTGGTCACGTAGAACACGACCTATGTCAATCCCGACCCCTTGGAAAATGTCCAGAGCGGAGCCTGGTCCTTGCGGAATACGGCTATGTCAATCCCGACCCCGTGGGAAGCATCAAGAGCAAATCCTGGTCTCATAGAACACAGTTAAAGTCAATCTTGACCACGTGGGAAATGGCCAGAGCAACCCCTGACTCCATGAAATGCGGATAATGTCAACCTCATCACTTGCGGGTCCTCATGACTCGTAAGGGAGAAAACTCTTTTGTGAGATCCTTACGACTCTCAAGAGAAAACCCACTTAGGAATCCTCACGATTCTTAAGGAGAAATTACACCTACGGGATCCTCTCGACCTGTAGGGAGAAAACTTTATGAGACCCTCACGGCTCATAAAGTTGAAAAGTCTTAGGAGGCAGATCTTAACCCTGACTCCTAAGTCATCGCTGTCCTACAGGGAAATCAAAATAGATTATCCATAAAATGCACTTACTAAAAGGGACACACCATTATGAAGCAAAATATGTCTTTTATTTATGAATCAAAATGAATACAAAGTACAATTTATGAAAGAATAAAAAAATACTCTCATTCAGGAGTATGTACAAAAGAGGAATAAAAAAAGATATACAATTCTTCAAGCCGGCGGACGATTCAATAGGTTTGCCAGTTCATCCTTTTTCCGCTGGGCCTCGGCTTCATGATTCATTATGACGGGCCTCCGCTTGAGCCTGTTGGGCCTGGTATGAGGCAAGCCGACTTTCAAGCTATTTTTCAGTAACCTTATGGGCTTCGACCATTTCGCGAGTGAAAATGATAGCCTTATCAATGGCTACCACCTCCTTGATAGCCTCTTGAAGCCCTCGCCAAACATCATATGCCCGAGTGGTCTTTGCCATAAGATTAGCTTGAAGTTCCCTCAGCGCTTTGGAAGCCATCTCCCTCGCCGAAAACTTTCGGCTGAGCCTTTTCTCGCATGATAGCATATTCGCAGCGCACCGCTCAATCACTCCTCTTAAGCTCGCCTTTGCAGCCACAACCTCCGAAGGAAGACGTGTACACTCAAGACTATATAAACAAGCCTCCATTCGACGACAAAACTCGATTTAAAATACGCACAAATCACCTGATATAGGAGGCAACAAGGAAAGTCTCCGATGTATAGCCCATCAAGCATGCATTTGCAACTATGAATGTTTAAAAAGAAATGATACCCAAAGCATTGATGTGCATGCAACATAACGATAGTTCTCACAATTAAAGAAAAGTCCCATGGAAAAATATAAATCTCATTTACACAAGCAAGACGCACGTACGAGTATTCGACAAACGTGAAAATTCAACAGAAAGCATGCAACAGCCAATGATAAAAAGAGTACATTGATTTAAACATACTACGCTACCAGGAAAAGGTCACCAAATAAAGGATCAGTGGCATAAGGGTTAGCAAAACAAAATACAAAATTTTCTAACTCTCTCTCTGCCTTCTCCAGCACATCGAAACGACGATTTTCATGAGGAGTGGCTCCCCACCGATTAGCGCCATATCTATCCGCAAAGGCAGACATAATAGCCCACAGAGCTCTTATCTGGCCCAGCAGATAGACCGAGCAGTCTTTCAGAGCCTGAGCAATCAGGCACGCCTCATAAAAATACTCGAGCTTGTCTTCGGCCGCGTCAAGGATCGCCAGGGTCATCTCTGATGGGTGAGGAGGGATGTCAGTGAGCACGACAAGAAGAATCATCTGGAGCCAAATGGAGCCCATTGGAAGAGGGGATCCCCTACGAATCAGGAGTTCATACGTCACCGCGTCACATTCGGCATCGGTGAGAAGGGGATCCACTAATCGCGCAGCAAAGCGAGGGATCATCTCCTCAATGGGTACCTCCCATGGTTGTCGACGAGCATGGGGGCGGTTGCAAGCCATAACACTCAGTTGTTTCCTCAAGATAATCACCCTAAGTGGTAAATGGATTTCTCTACGAAGAGAGAAAGAAAACTATGGCTTCAGGTTATAAAGGGGAGCACTAAATGCTGCGCACGAAAAATATTGCATGGTGGAACTATTTCCAAAGCCCAGAAAAAGGAAGGGCATTGGAAATTAAAGAGGTGGAACTATTTCCAAGGCTCCCTCTCTGCATTCAAAGCCATACACAGAAAAGATTGCATGGGAAATTAAACAACCCCATCAATAGGGCCCCACGAGCAGAGCACATGAGCACCAATCTTGATATGCAATGAAAAGTAAAATAGTGTTGCATATGAATAACACGTGAGTGGGTACCGATACGAGATTGAAATCCCCAACAGTGCCTCACATGCCAAACATGTCAGCATGCAACAACAATATGACAAAATTTCATAAGGAAAGCATGCTAACACAAAAGGGAAAGGAAAGACTTATCATTCATACTTTAAAAAGTTCGTACAAAAATAAGAGAAGATGTTACAATGGTAAGACATCAAATCCGGGACACGGATTGAGAAATTCAAAAGTAAGGCCGTCTAAAATGTTTCTGGCCTCTCTGGCCATTCTCGTGTGCTTCTTCTCACGCTCACAAGCGGCTAGATCTCCGCTGATGGCCTCCACCCTCCGATAGGCAGAGAGTATCGCCGCCTGTTGGAAAGCTTGATGCAGGATATCAAAAAGATTGTTTCTCCTTTTGTTTGAGATTAGGCCCATCAGATACACTGAGTGTATCTTATCTTCGGCATCATCTAAAGCCTTAAGCAGCATGCCTGCATAGAATAAAGGAAGTGCTTCCCAGATCGCCCTCATAATGAGTCTCAAAAAAGGAGAGCGACGAGGGAGTAGTCGACCGTTGTACTCGTTAAAGCGGCTCATGATCTCAGCACACTGAGCGTTGGTGAACTCCTGGTTCTGGCTGCGTCCCAATGCACGAATGTCTCCGTAAGAAATGATCTCGTCAAGATCATACAAATGGGCAGCCATAGTATCTGAAATAAAGATCGGTGAGAATTTAATGGATAAACCAATCAAGAAGAATGCTTGTCTAAATGAACAGTGGATTTAAAACACATTCCCCAAGGAGAAAACCCACTGCAGAACTCCATGCAAATCATGAAGGGTCTCCCTGAAAGCATTCCTATGTGAAGAATTGAGTTCTTTAAGGGAATTAAATTCCTTTTGAACGGAGGAGTTAAACTCCTAGAATAATTTTTCAGAGCTAAAACTCTTTGGAATGGAATTAAATTTCAGAGAGAAGACAAGTATCACCATCGATCCTTGAAGATCAGAGAAGCCCTAAGAGGTTTGTTATTTAAAGATTGGACATTATTTTAACTTGGAAAGATAGGTTCTTGTTAAAGGGAAAAACCCTTGGTGTGGATTTAAAATCCAAATTCCTACAAGAAGTTCTTCAGCCGTTCAAGATCATTACCTGAAAAAGGGAATCTTTGTTAACAGAGTTAAACTCTGGAAAATTTCGAAACAGAGAACTAAGCTCTGAGAGAGAATTAAATTCTCAAGGCAAGAACAAGCAAGGAAGAAGATGGAAAGTGGAGGCGCTTCTGAAGGGACTCTTGCATTTATAGGATGTGATGGGAAACGGTTCATCTTCTCTGTTCCCTAGACAGATCCAACGGTCACAAAGGTGACATCCTTGCACTCACGTGCAAACACGTGAGAACAACGCTGTGGGGGCATTTGTTCCCTGATAAAATATCAGGAAATACCCCAATGCGGTATCACGTGCTCACACGTGACCAAGGGTCACGTGCTGACACGTGATGGTTTTCTGGGACTCTGTTATTATAGAAGTAAAATTATAATCAAGCAAGCAACTAGGGGAGTCACGTGCTCACACGTGATGAGCCTTTAAAGAAATCACTGAAGGAATTGAAAGGCATGATAAAACGGCAAGGAAAGATCCCAATGAGGCATCACGTGTCTACACGTGACCAAGGGTCACGGGATGACACATGATGATTTCTTAACTCTTTAAAACAGCAGAATTAAATTCTGGTTAAAATGTTAATCAAGGGGGGTCACGTGTCAATACGTGATGGGTTCATAAGCTATCTAATTAATAGAATTAAATTCTATTTAAATGATCAAACAGTAGGCCATGTGCTAACACGTGATAGTCTCTTAAGCCTTCTGAACTAATAGAATTAAATTCTAATTAAGAGAAATCAAAAAACCTTAATATTTTCCTAGATCTTTCCAAACAGAAAGATTATGCTCTATAAAGTGGAGCACCGTTGGATTAAAAATCCAATGGTGATTAAAAAAATTACCAATTTATGGAAAGATTTTATACAAGGAAAGATTTACCTGAAAATTCACCAAGAATAACAAACAGAATATCTTTTGGATTAAAAATCCAATGGTGAATAAAATTCACTGAGTGATCTAAAAGATCATGTTGGTTACAGAAACAACCAAAATCTTTCAATGAAAGATTGACTAAACAAATTGATTCTTTTCTTTCTCCTATAAATAGGAGCCAAGAAGAGAAGAGGAGGAGATTTTGGATTTTTGGAGAAAAACAACAACAGAGAGAAAAAAGAGAGGAGAATTTAATTCTCAAAAAAGAAAAGAAGTTCCTTTCAGAGAAAACAAAGTCTAGGTGAGAAAGGGAAAAGAGATCTAAGCTCCATAAAAAAAAGAGAATTTAATTCTCAATTTAAGAGTTTAACTCTTCTGAATAAGAACTTAGTTCTTCTTTTGGTTGAAGATCTACAGAAGCAGATCTCTCTACAAGTTGAGAATTTAATTCTCATCGGGAAGATTCTGCCATGCAGATCCAAAACTTAAAGGGAGAATTGAGTTTAAGGAATTTAATTCCCCTAAATTCGTAGGAATTTAATTCCTCCAAATAAAACTAGGGTTTAACCTTATATGAGAATTTTATTCTCCCAAATTCATAGGAATTTAATTCCTCCAAATGAAATTAGAGTTTAACCCTATATAAGAATTTAATTCTTCCACATACATAGGAATTTAATTCCTCTAAAACAGAATTAGGGTTTAACCCTACAGAGAATTTAATTCTTAAAACAAAGAGACTTGAAACCCTCAATGCACGTAAAGAACTTGGTCACGTGGTAACACATGACCCTTCTCCTCAATGAGTAAAAATAAAAAGAACAAGACTAGGTCACGTGCTCCCACGTGACCCCTAAAACAGATCCCTTAAAATGAGAAAGAAAAACTTGGAGGCAATGCCTCACGTGCTCCCACGTGACCTTCAAAATAAAGGGAACAAAGCCAAAGGCAGAATAGACTTTGGGCGCCCTCACGTGTCCCCACGTGACCCCTTAATAAACACTTTAATAATCAATACATGAATACCCATCACGTGCCAACACGTGATGGCCTGAAGACTAAAAGTTTGTAACACTTATTTGAATATTCTGAGAACAAAATAAAGGACATTTGGCCCAATCCTCAGGCGCCTTACGTGACCCCACGTGACCACCCCACTTTTAGTGTTTAACACTATTTTGAGTATTTTGTCCACAATATTTAACATTATTTTAAAGCGCATCACGTGGGAACACGTGATCGCCAAATATATGTTAGTGTTTAACACTATTCTCAAACCGGTCTTAGCCCAAAGTGGCTAAATCTTTCTGAGTCAAGACCCCCCTCTGATTAAACCCCGACTACATTCTTTCAAACTTGATCACTTCATATGACATTCAAAGAAAACTCCAGAGCCATGATGAATGGTCAATGCCCAATAAAAGACAAAATATTGTTAGAGCCCCCAAACCCCTGTTTAGCATTGCTAAATAATGGGGGGGCTGAACCCAGACAAATGTTCAATAGTCCAATAAAGGGCCAACATTTCAAACCTAACTGGACTTAGCCTAAATTGGCCATAAGTCCTCAATTCAGATTTAACCGAGCCAATGTGCTCATAATCTAATTAATTGATCTTAGTTCCAAATTGGACTCCAGATCTCCCAATCAACTTTGGTTCAAGGGTACATCTCTTCACTCCTTTGATATTTGCCGTTGTAATCCTTCAACGTCTTCAGAGAGGTGACGGGTCCCGATAACCAATCATTCCATGGACTGTGGGGTCTTTAAGCCCATGGACTATGAAGTCCTAAACCTCGGACTGTGGGGTCCCTTTAAATCCATGAACTATGATGTCCTTAACCTTGGACCGAGATGTTCTTAAACTAACATTGGACCACCATGTCCTTACACTGGTAATCGACCGCAATGTCCCTAAACTAAACAATAGAGCCCAAATGCTCTTTTGTTGGGTCTAAACGATCCCGTTAAATTGATCTTAGTCTAAAATTAGACTAACGTATCCTTAACAAACGTTTAAGTTGATCTTAGTCTCAAATGAGACTAACGTATCCTTAAACCCAACCCCAAACCCAAATCTAAGAACATACGGATTTGGACTAATCCACGCCCTACGGGCGACAACATAAATTAGTCTCCGTATACAATCCACGGGCAACCAAAAACAAAACAAACACCCACGACACGAAGTGACCATCTGGAGAAGGAGAAAGTTGTTACCGCGATGCGGTAGCGTAATTAACTGCAGGGGCTTGCGCCTGCAGAGAAGAGCGTCCCCATAATCAAAAACCCCTCAAATGAGGGGGAATCTGACGAAGTCTGCTACATCGGTCGCATCCGTTTAAACCTCCGATATACGGTGCCATAAATTAACTTGGCATTTTCGGAGAGGTGGACGGATAGCACCAATTAGTATCTGCTCTCGAAATTCAGGCGAGACGGACCCGTGCGGTCGCGTCTCCGTGTTTCGGTGGGGAACATGTTAATTGATACAAAAAACAACTATTGAGAGGGAGGCGTTTTCAATAAACCAATCAGTTGCTCGCGCACTCCCCTCAGCCCTTTTTCACGGTCAGCTGCCGCGGCCAACTCCGCTTCAACCTGAGCCCGTTGCTGCAGATAAGATGAAAGTTGCTCATCAATGACCCGCTGAGCCGCCTCATGACTTTTCGCGTCTCTCTCGATGAGGTCGAGCTTCTGCCTCAGCGTTATCCCGTCGGAAATATATCGTAGAAGGCCCTCAAAGATAGTTTTCAGCTGTACAGCATTTGCGTCAACCTGAGCGTGCAGCCGGGCAGATTCGCTTGAAGTCTCTTCGCGCTCCTTATGCTTTAAGGCCGCTTCTTGTTCAATATGGCGGAAGTAGGGAGTGCTCTGCTCGACCCACGCAGCCCGTTAAGAGTTCACAGCCAGGACTTCGGGAGCAGGACGTCCGAGCTTAAGCTCATGTAGGCAGGCCTCAATTTTCCTGCAGTGATTAACCCAAGACTTAACGGCGCCCTCACTATGGAAGTTCATGAGCGTCGCCGGCATGGGATTAACCTCGGCAGCAAAATCTATAGCGAGGGCCGGTCGCAGCGGGCCCTACTCTTCAATGGATTCACTCAACATACGAAGGCTGGTCGCAGCGCCCTTAGAAGATGGACGTCTAGAAAATGGTCCTGCTGGCATTAATATACCAGATTCAAAGGGAGCAGGGACCGGTGCGACTGCTGCGAGATGAATTACGGTTAAAAGCTAACTCGCAAAATAAATCACATGAGTGATGAAGTATACTATACCGGCTGCGGCAGGTGGCAAGGCCGGGAGTACCGGTGGCGCAACTATTCTTTCATCCCCTCCTTCAATCGATAGTGCTGCAGGCAAAATAAAGAAGAATTAGCAACGACTTGGCTGCCCATAAAAGAAAAGAGAAGATACTAGCTAGAGACTGTACTCACCAACGCCACTAGATGAAGCAATCTCCGACCGGAAGGAGAAATGTGGGTGCAGCACCTGATACAGATGATAAAAAAGGACTCCTGCAAGGGTGTAATAATGCAATGTCAGTACATAAAGTATATTGCCTACAATGAAACCGATAAGTCATAAACCCGTACCTTCCAGCATTTGGGAGGACACGAGAGAAGGCAAAGGGGCGGCCACCATCAAATCAGCAACCGGCGACGCTTCCTCGGGTGGCACAACCTCAACGCTCGCCACACCTGCATTAGAAACGAGAGAAATACTGTCAGAAGAGATTGAAAGGGATTGCAGAATGAAAAGGAAAGCAATGACTCAAAATCTACCTGGTGAGTCGTCGGTCGAAACCGCAGCAAGGGCGTCACTGGGTGCAGCGACTGCTTCACCCTCCTCCATAGGAATGGTTTCGCCGCCCGTAGCTTCATCCCCCGACTCCACGAGAGCCGTCGTGATACTTGCAGCGCCCGGCAACGGAAAGGAACCGCAAGAGGAAAGAGTGGCAATTGGGGCAGTTCTAGACTTTTGAGAAAGAGTGGCCACTTCAGGCTCAATGGTTGCCGCCGTCTCACCTACCTCTTCCTCATCAGGGCTTGGCCCTGCAGAATATAACGTGTGAGAATCTGAGGATCAAACTTTAATAAAAGACACAAAGTTACGTTACCTTGAGATGGCCTTTCAGCTGCCTCCCGAGCCACGCGTATCGTCTGTCTATGAGTGGTAGACAGGGTGCCCGGAGCACCCTCCGAAGAAGCAGGGACAGGGGAAGCAGCGCACGAGCGTGCACCCGCGGCCAAGGTGGCGTTGCGTTCTTTTGCTGCACGCCTCCTGCGCTTCCTTTCCGCCTGGGCCGTCAGAGCCAATCTTCTCAAGACCTCCGTCAAGGGGACATCATCGTCCGCGGCAGGAGTTACTTCTAGAGCCGTTATGGCGTCCGTCATCGGTTGCTTAAGTGAAGCTTCTTTCGGCAATACCGACAGAACTGGGACTTCGGTAGCCGGCCTTGGAAGCGTCTCCGCACCGCCCTGCGAAGTCGGTACCACACCTGGAATAACCTGAGTAGAGGTAGTCCCCGTAATAAAGATGAAAAGGAGGGGTCGGATTACCCATAAGAAACGGGAGTGGAGACGCAGTGAACCAAAATGTACCGATGCCTAAGGATGCTCGAAGCCTTTCCTCCTCCTCAAAAATCTTGAGGGAAGCCGCGAGAGCCTCTTCAGTGGAAATGCCTGTTGAAGGAAAAGTGTCAGTCAAAACATGATAATAAAAATGTAATGCAATGATAAAAGATACGGCTGAGGTTTACTCGACTGTGCAAGGATGACCGGTCCCGCTTTGTGGCTTGCTAATCGCTCGGAAGCTGCAATAGCAGCCTCGAGATCGGTATCATCCGGCGCCATGAATAGGCCTTCGTTAGTCCTATATTCGCTCAGGCCCTCGCTGTAAGGAGCATAAGGCTCCTGGCCGAGTACAACATCTGCAGAAAGAATCGACTTCTACTTCTTCTTCTGCGAGCGAGTACCGATCGCCGCTAGCACAAGCTTACGCTTGGTGGGCACCTTGGGATGACGAGTCCCGATATTTGAACCCACGCCAGACTTGGGAGACGCCACAGTCACCACTTCAACGGGAGCATGGGGTAGCGGTAACTCAGGTGTATCACGCGGTACCACAGCCGCAGCAGCTTCCCTCAAAGGAGGATGGACGATTGTCCGTCGCTTCAGAGGAATGTCTGGATTACCCGCCGGTGTGGTGCCTTTACGATCGAGCAATAATCGCTTCTCTTCTCTGATAACGGCGCCCATCGAATGCTGGTACCACGCCACATATACATTCAGGGCTTCCGGAACGCAACCCGGCTCACTAATAAAGAAATTGGAGCCGGTGTTCAATCGCATAAAATAGTGCATTGCGTTCTAAATACCCTCTTCAGTCGCAGGTGGTTCCGACAGGAAAGCCTCGAGCGGGATGCCTTGATTGTAGCTTAATTGCCGGGCAAAACGATGCGGGTTGTACCTCATGAACAACGTCGCATCATTTTGCCTAAACACAAGAAAGCCCGGCCTGATGGAGTATAAATGAAGAATTTCCCGAGCTTTCAAAACAGAGGCACCGTCTTTAAAAATGTCCCGCAATGGCTGCACTGTTGTTGCGGACTCTTTGCCGATAGTTAGAATCTTGTCGGTAAAGGTCATTGTTTCCTGATTTAAAATCAGGAAAGCTTCTGGGAAAAGCTTCAGAAGAGGGTCACGTGCTTACACGTGACTAGCGGTCACGTGTTGGCACGTGACACCTAAAAACATCATCAAGGCAAGTTCAGTTTCCTGACTACGTTGAAGAAAAGGGGATTCAGAAAGAGTCATGTGCTCCCACGTGACCCTGGTCACGTGGCGACACGTGACATTTAAATGCAAGAGTCAAAAGGCACACCAGTTCCCTGATCAAGTCAAGGAAAAGGCTTCAGAAGAGGTCACGTGCTTCCACGTGACCAGGGTCACGTGTTGCCACGTGACGTTCAAGACAGCAGACTCGTTCTCCAGTTGAACCAAGGAAAGAGAGAGTTCAAACAAGGGTCACGTGCTCACACGTGACCAGGGGTCACGTGGCAGCACGTGACGTTTAAGCAGCAATAAGAAGACAGAGCGCAAAAGAAAGGAAAAGGCTCATTCCAAAGGGGGTCACGTGCCCACACGTGACCATGAGTCACGTGGTCACACGTGACCGGCTTTCAAAGCCCATTTTGTCAAACAGAATTAAATTCTGAAGGAGAATCAAATCTTTCCAAAGGAAAGCGGCTATCTGGAAACGATCGAATTAAAGATTCAGAGGTGATCTATCTATGGGAAAATCTCGGGTTTGGAAAGATTTCCCCTTTAAATCTAACCAAAATAACAAAGGAGAATCTCTGGATTTAAAATCCAATGGTGAATAAAATTCACCTAATAATCCAAAGGTCCAAAATGAATGATGGATGCAAATCAAATCTTTCACGAAGATTCGTCAAAAACTGATTGATTCGGCTGCTTCTCCTATAAATAGGAGCCAAGAGACATACATACATATACATACGCAGAGAAAAAAAAAAGAGAAAAAAGAAAGAGAGCTTCGATACTTGGAGAACTTGGATCTTCTGCAAAAACCCTAGGTAAGAAAGGGAAAAGCTCCTTGAAAGAAAGAAGAGAATTTAATTCTCAACAGAGTTTAACTCTGATACATAAAAACAGAAGAATATATTTCTTCTCTCTTTGATAGAGGATCTGCAAAGTGCACATCTCCCCTTAAGGTTGAGAATTTAATTCTCAATGGGTCGAGATCCTGCCATGCAGATCCAAAACATAGAGAGGGAATGCAAGCATGAGAATTTAATTCTCACAGAACTATAGGAATTTAATTCCTTTAAAATAAAATTAGGGCTTGACCCTGTATCATGGGAATTTAATTCCTTCAGAATAAAAAGAAACAGGGTTTAACCCTAATTAAGAACTTAGTTCTGTTGAAACAACGGGAATTTAATTCCCTTAATCATCATTTAACAGGGAATGGGAATTCAATTCCTTAAAAACTTTTATTAGGGTTTAACCCTATTCAGCCCTTCACATATATGAGGAATGTAATTCCTACAGAAAATTCAGAGTTAAACTCTATTCCAGAATATAAGTCTTCGAAAGGAAGTAGGAATTTAATTCCTCTGAAATTTACAGCTCGAGGAATTTAATTCCTGAAAAAAGATTAACAAAGCCTCTAAACAAAATACATAGAGGCAGGGTCACGTGTCATCACGTGACCCCCCAAAAGATCTACAGAAAGCCCCTTTTGAGGCAGCACCCCACGTGATCCACGTGACCCTTGACAGAAGCTCTAATACATAGGCATTTGAATGCCCATCACGTGATGGCACGTGACGCTCTGAAAGACGCGATAATCTCAGCAGAATAAATGAAGGGAGGGCGCTCTCACGTGCTGCCACGTGACCCCTCTTGCCTTAGTGTTTAACACTAAATTGAAACTCTCGAACCCAGTGTTAACATACTGTTGGGCCTTAGTGTTCAACACTAATTAAAAAGCTTTATCTGCAGTGTTCAACACTGATTGCCTTAGTGTTTAACACTAATCTGAGATCTTCATTTGCAGTGTTCAACACTGATCTGTTTTAGTGTTTGACACTAATTTGAAAAGCCTTGTTGCTGGTGTTTAACACCGATTATCTCTTAGTGTTAAACACTAACTTGTCAACCTCATTCCCCGTGTTCAACACTGATTGCTCTGTAGTGTTTAACACCAGGCTTTGACCCAATTGACTAAATGGATGGAGGCAAAGCCTCTCCTGATTGGACTTAGCCCAAGATGGCCATAAGTCCTCAATTTGTGCTTAACTGGGCCAATGGACTCATAACATAATTAATCGTCTTGACCCCAAATTGGGCCAAGGACTATTTAATCCACTCCGGTTCTAGGGTACATCTCTTCACTCCTTTGATACTTGGCATTGTAATCCCTCAATGTCTTCAAAGAGGTGACGGGTCCCGACGACCACACATTGATACGGACTGCGGGGTCCTTAAACCCGTGTTTAATGCAAATTCCTGGTTACGTGGAACGCGGATAATGTCACTCTTTGACCCCGTGGAAAACGTCCAGAGCGGAGCCTGGTCCTCGCAGAACACGGCAGCGAACCCGTGTGAAGCATCCAGAGCACATAACGGACTGTGGGGTCCTTAAACCCATGGACTACGACGTCCTTAACCTTGACCGGGATGTCTTAAAACTAACAACGGACTGTGGGGTCCTTAAACCCATGGACTACGACGTCCTTAACCTTGACCGAGATGTCTTAAAACTAACAGTGGACCGCAATGTCCTTAAACTACCCATGGACCGCAATGTCCTTAAACTACCCATGGACTGCAATGTCCTTAAACTAAAACAATAGAGCCCCGCATGCTCTTTTGTCGGATCTAAACGGTCCTGTTTAAGTTGATCTTAGCCTCAAAGATGGCTAACGTATCCTTAAACCTTCAAACAGAGTGGACTATAAATCCCCCCAATTAACTCTGGCTCAAGGGTACATCTCTGAACTCCTCTGACATCCGTCGTTGTAATTCTTCAACGTCGTTAGAGAGGTGATGGGTCCTGACGGCCATACATACGTTGGACCTCTAGGTCCCTAAACTGGAACAATGGAGTTCAAACACTCCTTTATCGGATCTAAACGATCCCGTTAAGTTGATCTTAGTCACAAAGTTAGACTAATGCATCCTTAACAAACGTTTGAGTTGATCTTAGCCTCAAGTATGGCTGACGTATCCTCAAACCAAACCCCCAAACCCAAATCTAAGATAATACGGATTTGGACTAGTCCACGCCCTACGGGCGACGACATAACTCAGTCTCCGTAAACAATCCACGGGCAACAAAACACAAAACAAACACCCACGACACGAAGTGACCAGCTGGAGAAGGAGAAAGTTGTTACCGCAATGCGGTAGCGTAATTAACTGCAGGGGCTTGCGCCTGCAGGGAAGAGCGTCCCCACAATCAAAAACCCCTCAAGCAAGGGGGAATCTGACGAAGTCTGCTACATCGGACGCATCCGTTTAAACCTTCGATACATGGTGCCATAAATCAACTTGGCATCTTCGGAGAGGTGAACGGATAGCACCAATTAGCATCTGCCCCGAATCTCAGCGCCAAGACACCGCAGTCCTGCGCGCCGTCTTTCGGAGGGGAACAGATTCTGGCACGCCTGGTGGGACCTTTTCCTCTTTCCACTCCACACTTCGTGTGTCGTGACTCGCGAACCAAACGCGGTTTTCCAATGGTTGCCCTTGGGTTTCAAGATACTAAGAATTGGCGTCTTGCTTATTGCAGAAAGCAAAGGATCGATGGCTTCTACTTCCATGAAATTCTCCAACTGCTCAGGCTGCAATTGCAGCCAACGCTCTGCCTCGCCAGGAGGTATAGCCTACGGACCCCAAGCTGCTTCGCTATTCACAATGCCCGTGGAACAGGTCACTCGCGCCACCACAGGATTGTTCTTTGGGACCATGCTCCCACCTACAAACTTCACCGCTCCAGCGCTGACAACGGAAGCTCTCAAGAAGTCGGTCTTTGATCGTCTTACCCCTGCCGCGGCTCCTCTCAACGAGTCGCCCAACGTCAACGCCTCGGTCTTCTCTAAATTGGGCCAGAAATCCTGCGAACCCATCATGGGACCTACAATCTCAGAGAAGGCTGCTTCTAAGAAGGTGCCCGCTCCTGCCCCCGAAGTCGTCAAGGCAGCTTCTCCGGCCAAAAGGTCGGTCTTTACAAGATTAACGGCTTCAGCTCCCGCTCCCGCTGCCCAAAGGACATCGGTCTTTGACAGGCTAATACCAACAGCGACCCCCCACATAGACAGGGGGCAAGACGAAACCATTCTTACCGCTGACCCTACGCTGGCCGCTCCATACGCTCGACGTCGCCACTGGCGCCGAGTAAGGAAGGCTGGGGGCAACTCCCCCTCCGGGTTGACTCCATCAGCCCCGGTGGCAGAAGTTAATGCTGCTGTTCCAACTGGGAACAGCTTCGAAATGCTAAATAAGGTGCGAAGGAATTCTCCTACTGCAGTGCTGAAGAGGTCTCCTCCCCCATTAAAAAAGGTTGTGGAAATAAAACCAGAGCAGCCCCGACCTCCTCAACGGCTGTCTTCCAAAATCTATAAGGTTTGGCGGCAGGCATGGGACTCGATCATCGATCCAAACTTCTCTCGCCAACACAAGAAGCTGAAAATCCAACCGGAAGCTGGTCACCAGGTTAAACCCCAAAAGGCTGTCTGGACGCCCACCTCAACGGCCCCCTCAACCTCCATGGCTCATAAAAGGAGGAGGCCACAGAAAACCCCACAGTATGCAACGACGGCTAAAAGCACTGAGCCCAGACGCCCTAAGTCTGGGAGCATGGTGGTCCACACTGTTTACATGGCCTCTGGAAAAGAGGAAAGCCGCACGTCTACGGGCCACCGACCGCTAACCCGATCCGTGACGAAGGCTCAAGAGCAGCAACAAAAGCTTCAAGAAATGATGAATGCTATGGCCGCGCTCACCGGGCCAAAAGAAAACCCAGAAACATCCTCAGACGCACGCCGGGAGGAAGAAACCGATGCTGAATTCCTTCGCCGGACACTGGAGAAAAGGGATAAAGAGGCTGCTGAACAAGCGGCCAATATACAACGGATGGGCCTCCTCTTCCAAGATGTGATAGGAATGATGATCCAGCAGGACTTACCCGCCGAGGATCCCCCAATCGTTCTTGAAGACGACCGAGGAGAAACGTCAAATCCACCACCAGCCCTCTCAACGGCCAAGGAGGAGGCAATCTCTAAGGCTGACTTGGCTGACTACATAGCCCAGCAGATCCGGGTTCATCACGCGACTGAGGCAGCTGGTCAAGTCGTGAAAACGGGGCGGCCGTATCCGAGCTGGTACGACCAAATCAAATACCCGCAAGGCTATACGATACCAAAATTCCACGTGTATAAGGGGACCGGCAATCCCCATCAACATGTCGCCCAGTTCCGGGCCCTCTGCGGTAACACCGGCGGTGATGATAAACTGTTGCTCCGCCAGTTCGTGGGCAGCTTATCAGAAACTGCGTTCGAATGGTATTCGGAACTCCCGAACGATTCTATCAAAACGTTCGCTGAAATGGAGCTGTTGTTCACTCAGCGATTCGCAAGTGCCAGCGAACGCACTCCAATAACTGCATTGATTAACGCCAGGGTAAAACCGGGCGAAACCTGGGTCCAGTATGCCATACGCTGGCGGAACTTGTGGTCGAGATGTGAGCAACGCATTGAGGAAGCACCTGCGGTGGGCATGTTCGTGGGAACTCTAGACCCTCACGCAACTATCTCCCAGTTTATGATGTTCTTTAAGCCAACCACATTCCAGGCTTTGATCGACAAGTTGGCTCAGATGGACCAGATGGGTCATAGACCACCTGCCCCGAAGTCGGAATCTCGGAATGACAAGGGTAAAGGGAGGGCAACCTTTGTTGCGAATGCCCAGCAGCAACCTAACGCCCCGAAACCGGCAGATCAACTCGAGGAAAAGCGTCGGTATTATAATGAGAAGATGAAGCGTCCCTACTCGTTCCCACGGGACAAGACGAAACGGCTATTCGAGCTGGCAATACGCAACAGACTTATAAACCTGCCAAATCCAAGGCGACCGCCGCAACCCACCGAAGTGAATAACCCTAACTATTGCCCTTACCATCAAACGGTAGGCCATCCGATTGAAGATTGCTTCGTCTTCAAAGGATGGATTGAAGATCGGTACCTCCAGGGGAAGTTTATACTGTCCGAAAAGTGGAAGGTGAACCTACCACAGCCACATACTCCTAAGAAAGCAGATACACCGGGGGCAACCTGTTCCTTTATTGAAGAAGCTCCATGGGAGGTCGTGCTATCAACTAAAACCAGAAGAATGCTGAGAGACCTTCATGCGTGCCCTGCGATCGAATGGAAAGACCCTCTTGAACCTCAAATTATCGAAGGGATGCTAAGGCGCCGCCCGACTACAAAGACTCACGATAAGAGCCCAGATACTCACGCCCAATCGTCAAAATCTTCAAAGAAAAAGAAGAAGAAATCCAAGAAGTCCGTGAAGCCTGGAAAAGAGCACACGAACTTGCAGAAGCAAATCGACGCACTGGAAGAGTACAATCAAAAGGCGCGAACCCCTGTCACATTGCAAGAGTTCCTCAACCACATCTTTCAAGAAAAAGATGATGGAGAAAGCTCGTCGGATGAATCCGAAGGATATGTGGCGAGTTGTAACGTAATCTCCCATTCGTTTACCGATGATGGGAAAACTCCTGGCATTGAAAAGCTGGAAACAGAGCCTGTACCAGAGCGTGCAGGGCCAACAGATGAAATGATCGACGCTTTTCTAGACGAGATTCGTCTAAAATGTAAAGCGGACCAGGAGCGTGAGATGACCACGTCGGAAGGAGCAAAATGCGGGCAACTGAACGAAAGAGCTGAACTACCCCTGCCAGAGCGTAAGGCATCCGAAGTAGACAAGAAGATATTCAAGACGAGAAAAAGGTTTGCCAAAGCCATGTCAATGGGGATGAAACTACCACCCTCGGAAGGAAACGCACACGATGGGGTGGAAAGGCACCCTGACTATTGCACATATCATCGGAGAATATCACATCCCACGGAGGAGTGCGACGCCTTTAAGATATGGTGGCAAGGATATGTCGCTCGTCGGCAACATGTTAAGCGCATGAAACGCAAGAGCCGTCGGGAGCGAAGAAGTACTGTCGATGGGCACAACAGAACGACTGGCAACTGTTACATGGTTAACGCCAGGGGGTCACAAGTTCTCACCTTTGGGAGCGACTCCGACGAAGAAATAGCTCTGGGCCCTCTCTTTAAAGAATCCGTTTTGGGGAAAGAAGAAGAATCGGAGGCCTGCGAGAACATTCAGCTGCGTAATCGCACACTCCCAGAAAAGAATCTCGGGCCCGGGAATAGAAGGGATAAGGGAAAGGAAAAGGTCTCTGAAGATATCACTTTAGATGACCAAGTCATGACGGAGCTGGCTGCCAAAGACCCTCCTAGGAAGAGTAAAGTGGACTATAACATCCTCGCGCACCTAAGGAAACTGCCTTCTCAGCTTAGCATTCTCGATGCCCTCCTACTATCAAAAGAAGCGCGAGACTCACTAATTAAGGCATTACAAGAACCTGAGCAATTCCAAGCCTTCCTCGCCACTGAAAAGATGAAGGATGAACTGGAGGAAGTGCATACAGCCGACATCACTTTCGGTGATGAAGACCTCCTTCTCGGGACATGCGACCATAACCGTCCCCTATATGTCTCCGGATACTGCCATGATATCAAGATAGGCAAGATCCTGGTGGATAATGGATCCTCCGTCAACCTCCTTAATGTTCGGGTGTTGAAGGAAATCTGCATGAGCGTGCAACACCTCGCTCGTGACAAAATCACTATCTCCGGTTTCGATTCACAATCGTCACGGACTCTCGGATCTGTGATATTAACATTACGCTTTGGACTTCTCGTCACAGACATCAAATTCCATGTCATTGACGCCAAGACCTGCTACAACGCCTTGCTCGGTCGTCCTTGGCTACACGAGTACAACATCATCCCTTCTACACAACATCAGTGTATGAAGTACTTTAAGGACGGTTTCGAGTATACCGTAACAGGCGAGCTGAACCCATTTTCTGTGAACGAAGTCCGCAAATACGAAGATGCGAAATACTTTTTGCCAGATTTCGAGGATACAGAAAGGTGTCGCAATCCGGAGGACAAAGCCGCCGCCACCATCCCCGTTTTCGGAAGCGACACCGAAGAAGAGGAAGAGATAGTTTATGCAGGGCCATCTCAACGCAAAAACCTGGGGACGCCCGCCCCCATGTTAGTCTTCGGAAGTGACTCAGAAGATGAAGTGAACGCTGTGTTCTCCAATCGGCTATCAATACAAGCACCCCCTGGCGATGACCATAGTTTGCAAATCACCATGGTACCGCGAGAACACTACAAGGATCTCGACACGCTTCGGGCTCACAATGTGCAGGACCTGCAAACATTCTACGTCCCTCCCAGGCGAAAGGGTGAGAAGGTGATCCTATTCTACCGATCCTCAGAGTCGAAAATAGAGAAAGAGATCTGGCATGGCGCGGATGCTACGCTTGACAGGCTCCAACCCATCCGTCTGCCCAGATACTATACAAATGGATTAAAGAAGCTATTGAAGCGCCAAGGAGTACCCTTAGAACAGACCGTTCGGCAGGCGCGGTTCTACAACAGGATTTGGGATGTCCCCGGGACTCAACGCAAATTGCCCAACGGGAAGATGGAAACACTCGGGCTTGGATACGCAAGAGCCGGAAAACGGGAACGGGCCCACAGTAGCTACGCCGTATATACCTTTGATGAAGAGGAGGACGCCCTGTCAGGAGATGCCAACCACCCATCAAAACTAGACCCCGCAATTAAAGCGCCGAGTCCGTCGTTTGAAGAGCGAGTGGGCAAGCCTATCAGGAAAATGGGTCAGGAAGCTCGGGAAGACCACAACCGCGAAATGGCCATCTACGAGAAGGCCAGGACGCAACGTCTATCTCAACGTGCTGCAAAAGACAAAGACGCTTATCCTCGTCAATCCGTTGTACGAAAGGCCCGACGCAGAGACGGAAATAAATCAAGAAGCGGCTCGGGTTTGTCCCTCATGAAGAAGATGAGTCGAGCGTACTCCTTCCCCCGAGACAAAACGGGGAGGTTACTTAACCTCGCCATAAAACATCAAATGATCACGCTTCCAGAGTCTAGACATCCTGAGCAAGCTAGTAAGGCTTCTCATCCGAGTTATTGCTCTTATCACCGAGCCATAGGACATCCTACCGAAGAATGCTTCACCTTCAAGAACTGGGTCGAGGACCAGTACCGACGGGGCAGATTCGCTTTATCCGACGGCTGGAATGTGACGCCACCGCAAAAGCATGAGCCCAAGGCCGCAAGAGCAGAACCGGGTCCACTTCAGTCCAGGGAGCGGGTTCGCACTTGTTATACGATTACGATATTAGGAGAAGAGCCCGAGAACGTAGATGACCTTTACCGGTGCTTTGAGAACAGCGATGATGAGGTGATCTCGGAATTTCCGCCCGCTCCGAAAGAACTGGAAGATGGTATACATACTACTGCAGATAACCTCAAGAAGATTGAGTTGGGATCGGCAGACGACCCACGACCGACATTTGTTAGCGAGCTGTTATCCGAAGAGAGGGTGGCTGCGTTAAAAGACGTGCTTCTACGGCATAAAGATTGCTTCACGTGGAACTACTCCGAGATGCCAGGATTGGACCCGGAGATTGCTGTGCATAGATTAGCAATATCCCCAGATATCAAGCCAGTCAAGCAGGCGCCAAGGAGGATGCGACTCGAGCTTGAAATGAGCATCAACGCCGAAGTCAAGAAGTTGATCGATTCTGGATTTATCCAAGAAGTCCAATACCCCGACTGGATCGCCAATATCGTCCCGGTAATGAAGAAGAATGGGACGGTACGCATATGCGTGGATTTCAGGGATCTCAATAAAGCCTGTCCAAAGGACGATTTCCCGGTGCCGGTAACCGAGTTAATGATAGATAACACGTCCACTCACGAGGTTTTCTCCTTTATGGACGGTTCATCAGGATACAATCAGATAAAAATGCATCCCGAAGACCAGAAGCACACCGCTTTCCGGACCCCTTTGGGTATATTTTGCTACAGGGTTATGCCCTTTGGTCTTAAGAACGCTAGCGCTACCTATCAAAGGGCCATGACAAAGATCTTTGATGACCTCATACACGACGTCGTCGAGTGCTATATCGACGACCTCGTAGTAAAGAGCATGTCATACGAAGATCATTTAAAGCATCTGGAGACTGTATTTCGACGCCTTCGGCAATATAATTTGAAAATGAATCCCCTCAAATGCGCGTTTGGAGTCTCCTCGGGCAAATTTCTGGGATTCATCGTTCGACACCGAGGTATTGAAATAGATCCGTCAAAGATTAAGGCGATCATGGAAATGCCTCCGCCAAGAACCCTCAAGCAGTTGCGGTCTCTCCAAGGGAAGCTCGCATACATCCGGCGGTTTATCGCTAATCTTTCAGGAAAATGCCGTCCTTACAGCCACCTGATGAAAAAGGGAACTCCATTCGTTTGGAATCACAAATGTCAAGGTGCACTGGACGAGATCAAGCAGTACCTGCAGAGCCCTCCAGTGTTGGCTGCTCCAGTGAAGGGAAAGCCTCTCATTCTTTACACGGCAGCCCTCGAAGGTTCTTTGGGCGCATTATGGGCACAAGAGAACGATCAGGGGAAAGAAAGAGCACTTTACTACTTAAGTCGAGTGCTGCTGGGGGCAGAAAGCAACTATTCCCCCATTGAAAAGCACTGCCTGGAGTTGATCTTCGCAATAACAAAGCTTAGACATTACGCATTAGCACATGAAGTCCGTCTTATTTCGAAGGTGGACCCTCTCGAATATCTGATGTCGAAAGCCATATTGACGGGACGACTTGCTAAGTGGGCCCTGCTCTTGATGGAGTTCTCGATAACATATCAACCTCTCAAGGCAGTGAAAGGCCAGGCCATTGCCGACTTCCTCGCCGAGCACCCGATACCGGCCGATTCTCCTCTGAACTGTGATTTGCCGGACGAGCATGCATTTGATGCGATTAGCGGCGGAAGCGCCCGATGGGAACTCTATTTCGATGGAGCATCCTCCATAAAGAAACAGAAACAAGGTGTCCCAATGGTCAAATCAGGGATAGGCCTCATCTTTGCAACTCCACAAGGAGGGATAATGCGCTTCGCCTTCTCCTTGACAGAACCGAGGACAAACAATGAAGCCGAATACGAAGCTCTGATAGCAGGCCTCGAAATCGCCATCGACATGGGAATTGAAGACCTTCTTATATACGGGGATTCTCAACTGGTCGTTAGTCAAGTAAATGGTGACTACCAAACGTGCAAACCGGAGTTGGTGAAGTACGGCGAAAAGGTGCAACAACTATTGACCCAAATTCCCTCCTATACTTTGGAGAACATACCGCGCGCGGAAAACAGCAAAGCAGACGCGTTGGCTAAACTTGCTAAAGAACTGGCTGACGAGAACCTCGATGATGTCAGAATCGTGGTACAAAGCCGTCAAGTGCTCGCCCCAGCAGAAATATCTCTGGAATCATGCGAAGAAAAGGGAACGACTGAGCAGACGACCCTACAAATAAAAGACCATGAGAAGGCCGAAGATTGGAGGGAAGTCTTCATAGACTACTTTAAGTCCCACCGAATGCCCGAAGAAGCGTCCTCAAGACATCAGCTCATGAAACGAGCTTTATCTTTCGCTTTTGTCAACGATATTCTATACAAGAGATCGTTTGGTTCTCTATGGCTGAGATGCTTAGGACCTGACGAAGCAGAAAGAGTCATTCAGGAAGTTCATGACGGACTTTGCGGTTTTCACCAAGCAGGCCCAAAGATGAAGTTAAAAATCAAACGGATGGGTTACTATTGGCCCACGATGACCCAGGACTGCCTCGAGTATGCGAAGCAATGCCACTCATGCCAGATTCATGGAGACTTCATCCACCAACATCCGAATCCACTGCATCCAACGGTGGCTAGTTGGCCATTCGAAATGTGGGGGACTGACATAGTAGGCCCCATTGAGCCAGCATCATCCCGGGGACACCATTTTATTCTGGCAACAACTGATTACTTCTCCAAATGGGCAGAAGCAGTACCACTGAGGGAAGTAAAGACGGAGAATATCCTCCATTTCTTCAAGACGCACGTCATCTATCGGTTCGGGACTCCACGGCGGATTATCTCCGATAACGGGCCGGCCTACCGAAGCCATAAGATTAGCCGCTTCGCACAGCAGCACAATATAGACTGGAGATATTCTTCGGTTTACAATCCTCGAGCTAACAGTCTAGCCGAGGCCTTCAATAAGACCTTGACGAAGATCATAAAGAAGACCGTTTCCAGGAATAAGAGAGATTGGCACGAAAGGCTGCAAGAAGCCCTTTGGGCTTATCGAACCACATTCAAGACGGCCACGAACGCAACGCCGTACGCATTGGTATTTGGGACTGAAGCAGTGCTCCCCCTCGAGATAGAGTTACCCTCTCTACGAGTAGCAGTCCACCACGAGCTGACGAATGAAGAAAATGCTCACCTTCGTCTTGAGGAGCTTGATGCTCTCGACGAAACCCGGCTCATAGCGCAACAACATCTAGAGGCCTACAAAGCAAAGATGACGCACTCATACGAAAGATTGACCAGGCCGAGGACATTCCACCAAGGCGAACTTGTACTAGTGGTCAAAAGACCTATGATCCCCAATCGTGCCAAGCGGGGAAAATTTGAGCCAAACTATGAAGGCCCGTACATCATAGACAAGGTCTACCAGGGTGGAGCCTACCTACTCATGGACATGCACGGTGAAAGGCCTTTCAGGCCAATAAACAGCCGCTTCTTAAAGAAGTACTATGCTTAATGAGCCGCAGCCGGGGTCAATGATAGATGACGACGACTATGTCCGCTCACTATCTTCCTAGGCTCAGACTTTACAAGCAGCAGCCGGCCTTCCCATAACGACGGACTGAAACGTTCTTAAACTAACGACGGACCGAAACGTCCTTAAACTAACGGTGGACCGAAACGTCCTTAAACTATCGACGGACCGAAACGTCCTTAAACTAACGACGGACCGAAACGTCCCTAAAACTACTACCGCAGCATCTTTAGGCTGACGAGATAAAAAAAAAAATAAAAAAAATAAAAATATATGAAAAAGAATATAAAAAAAAACAAAAAACGGTACGTCCGTAAGCAAAATGGGCACGGATGAAAACCCGAAAGGGCTCCGTGAGTAAAAACAGCAGGGCTGCCGGCAAGCGTTCGTGAAAACCCGAAAGGGCGCGACCTTGTAAAAAAAAAGGTGAAAAAGTAAAAAAAAAGGGGGGGTATGTCCGTAAGCAAAATGGGCACGAATGAAAACCCGAAAGGGCTCCGTGAGTAAAAACAGCAGGACTACCGGCGAGTGTTTGTGAAAACCCGAAAGGGCGCAACCTCGTTAAAAGACACTTGTAGGGTCCTCTCGACCTTGTAAGGAGAAACCACCTGCGTGAGATCCTTACGACTCACAAAGGAGCAACACACTTAGGGATCCTCACGATTCCTAAGGAGAAAATACACTTACGAGATCCTCACGACTCGTAAGGAGAATTCTCTTATGGGACCCTTACGGCTCATGAGATTTGAAAGTCTTAAGATACAGAAACCTGAACCTGTTCTTAAGCAAATCCTCCACAACCTTCGATATTGCCCTACAAGAGGCTCAATACTGACCCTTGTATACAATCCACGGGCGTGAATAAACATTTCCCCAGCAAAGTCCAACCCTTGTAGGTCCTCTCGACCCATAAGGTGAAAACCCTCTTGTAGGATCCTTACGACTTACAGAGGAACATACACTCAGGAATCCTCACGATCCCTAAGGAGAAAATACACCTGCAAGATCCTCACGACTTGTAGGGAGAAATACCTTTGTGAGACCCTTACGGCTCATGAAGTCAAAAGCCTTAGTCGACAGGACCTTAACCCTGTTTGCTAAGCCACCTTTGTTCAACATCGACAGAGGCAAATGATGATTCGCTCCTGGCAATATTCCAGTTGCAGCGATGCTGATGCCTAAACCGGTATCAAATCCCAAGTTCTTTCATGGCAAATGATGATTCGCTCCTGGCAACATCCCAGTTGCAGCGATGCTGATGCCGAAATCGGTGTCCAAAATCCGAGCTTGCGGCGAAAAAGCTAGCAAGCCACACATGCCTACAAAATAGCCGAAATGATGGGGCAACTTGCAATAAAAAGCAGCAAGTGAGAATGAAGGCATAAAAAACAGCCGAAATGATTGGGCAGCTCGCAATAAAAAGCAGCGAGTAAAAAAAAAAACAGCCGAAATGATTGGGCATCGCGAAAAATAGCCGAAATGATTGGGCAATCGCGATTTTCGCGATATAAAAAGCTGAAATGATAGAGCATCGCGGAGAGAATAAAAAAAAATGACGAAAGAATGAAATCTTTGACCTACAGGTAATGTTACATCTATCCCTGTATACAATCCAGGGGTGCAAACAAAGAAGGAGTCGTACTCCTCCCCCAGGTTTCATCATGAGAGGAAGCCCAATCTCGACGGTTCACAAATAACCTGGAGATCATCTCGACGCAGCAGACACAACTTCAAGCTAAGCGGAACAGCGGCAACTCCCAGTTCCATGGCTCGGTGGTACACATATCGCCAACAGTCAAACCTCCATTCCGTGAAATGCGGATACAATCGATAAAATTCCTGGTTACGTGGAACGCGGATAATGTCACTCTTTGACCCCGTGGAAAACGTCCAGAGCGGATCCTGGTCCTCGCAGAGCATGGCAGTGAACCCGTGCGAAGCATCCAGAGCAGAGCCTAGTCCTCGCCTAACGCGGCAGTGAACCCGTGTGAAGCATCTAGTGCAAAATTCCTGGTTACGTGGAACGCGGATAATGTCACTCTTTGACCCCGTGGAAAACGTCCAGAGCGGATCCTGGTCCTCGCAGAGCATGGCAGTGAACCCGTGCAAAGCATCCAGAGCGGAGCCTAGTCCTCGCCTAACGCGGCAGTGAACCCGTGTGAAGCATCTAGTGCAAAATTCCTGGTTACGTGGAACGCGGATAATGTCACTCTTTGACCCCGTGGAAACCGTCCAGAGCGGATCCTGGTCCTCGCAGAGCATGGCAGTGAACCCGTGCAAAGCATCCAGAGCGGAGCCTAGTCCTCGCCTAACGCGGCAGTGAACCCGTGTGAAGCATCTAGTGCAAAATTCCTGGTTACGTGGAACACGGATAATGTCACTCTTTGACCCCGTGGAAAACGTCCAGAGCGGATCCTGGTCCTCGCAGAGCATGGCAGTGAACCCGTGCGAAGCATCCAGAGCGGAGCCTAGTCCTCGCCTAACGCGGCAGTCAACCCGTGTGAAGCATCTAGTGCAAAAAATTCCTGGTTACGTGGAACGCGGATAATGTCACTCTTTGACCCCGTGGAAAACGTCCAGAGCGGATCCTGGTCCTCGCAAAGCATGGCAGTGAACCCGTGCAAAGCATCCAGAGCGGAGCCTAGTCCTCGCCTAACGCGGCAGTGAACCCGTGTGAAGCATCTAGTGCAAAATTCCTGGTCACGTGGAACGCGGATAATGTCACTCTTTGACCCCGTGGAAAACGTCCAGAGCGGATCCTGGTCCTCGCAGAGCATGGCAGTGAACCCGTGCGAAGCATCCAGAGCGGAGCCTAGTCCTCGCCTAACGCGGCAGTGAACCCATGTGAAGCATCTAGTGCAAAATTCCTGGTCACGTGGAACGCGGATAATGTTACTCTTTGACCCCATGGAAAACGTCCAGAGCGGAGCCTGGTCCTCGCCAAGCGCGGCAGTGAACCCGTGTGAAGCATCCAGAGCAAATACCGGACTGTGGAGTCCTTAAAATCCACGGACTATGACGTCCTTAACCTTGACCGTGATGTCTTAAAACTAACGATCAACCACCCCGATTCCCTACAGACTTTGCCTTGGTTTAAGGGTACATCTCTTCGCTCCTTTGATGCCCGGCGTTGTAATTCCTCAACGTCTTCAAAGAGGTGACGGGTCCCTGCAACCAAACACCGGACTGTGGAGTCCCTAAATCCACGGACTATGAGGTCCTTAACCTTGACCGTGATGTCTTAAAACTAACATCGGACTGTGGAGTCCCTAAATCCACGGACTATGAGGTCCTTAACCTTGACCGTGACGTCTTTAAACTACGATACCTTGAGAAACTCCCGACTCCGTAAAACACGGACAAGGATGACCGCATCCAACACTTGCAGGCCCTCACGACCTGTAAGGAAGAAAAAAAAACTCTCTGGCGAGATCTTTACGACTCTCAAGGGAAGACCCGCTTAAGGATCCTCACGATCTTTAAGAAGAACTTACACCTATGGGATCCTCTCGACCTGTAGGGAGAAAAACTCTTTATAAGACCCTCGTGGCTCGTGAAATGCAAAAGTCTTAGGAAGCAGATCTTAACCCTGAGTCCTGAGCCATTGCTATCCTGCAAGGAAATCAAGATAGAATATCCGCAGAACACATTCGATGAAAAGGAGACACACCATTGAGAAGAAAAATGTATTTTTTATTCATAAACCAAAATGGGTGCAAAGTACAATTCATGAAAGAAACAAAAAGAAAATACTCTCATCCATGAGTATGTACAAAAGGGAAGAAAAAGATACAAATGTTTCAGGCCGGCGGGCGATTCAGCAGCTTGGTCAGCTCATCCTGCTTTTGCTGAGTCACGGCTTCATGACGCAAGATCTCCAGAAGACGAGCCTCCGCTTGAGCTTGCTGAGCCTGATACGAAGCGAGCCGAGCTTCGAGTTCTTTCTCGGTGGCTTTATGAGCCTCGACCCTCTCACGAGTGAACGTGGCAGCTTTGTCGAGAGCCACCACCTCTTTGATGGACTCCTGAAGCACTCGCCAGAGTTCATACGCTTTGTTGGCCCTGGCTGTGAGATTGGCTTGAAGCTCGCACAGCGCCTTGGAGGCTAACTCCCTTTCCGAGAACTTGCGACCGAGCCTCTTCTCACATGACGTCATGTTGGCCGCGCACCGTGCTATCAGCCCTCGTAACTCCGCCTTTGCAGCCACGGCCTCCGAGGAAAGGCGAGAACACTCGAGAGTGTGCAGGCAAGCCTCCACTCGCCGGCAGAACTCCACCCAGACTCGCACCACCTCTTCGCTGTGGTAGGTGGCAAGAAAAGGAAGAGAACCGTTAGCCTCGGCAGCGAATGCTTCAGCCGTGGTCGTGCTGCCAGCACGAAGCTCCTCGATCAGAGACGATAAGGAGACGAGGCTTAATTGGGCCAAGCGTTCTGAAGCCCGCAAGGCATAAGGGCCGGGTGGCATCACGATGCGCGACTCCAACGCCGTAGAGATTGGCAGAGCTGTTCAAATTTAGAAGACGTCAACAAAATTCTTAAGCAAAGAACGAGTGAGAGTGCAATGAAATGTCACTCACCGACAGTCGTGCAAGTAGGAGCTGAAGGCTCCCCTGGCCCTTCGAGAATCTCGACCTCGTCATCGGCTTCCAGAACTGCAGAAAACGTCAATGTCAGTACGCAAAAATAACGACGATGCTATGAGAAGGAATAGACGACACCAACCTTGCCCAGACGAAAGGATAATGCGCTGAGGGGAAATCGCCTGCGGAGCTGCCATCTCCAATAAACGCTGAAATGACTGTCGAGGTGACAGATCCGCGATCGTGGCCGCCAAACCGCGCAATTCTGAGAAAGATAAAAGAGTTCAGACTATGAAGGGGTTGCTAAATTAAAACGCAGAGGGATACCTTCAACACTCCTCCCATTCTGAGCCGGGGGGATAGCAGCTTCAGCGGTTTCTGCCGTGACCTCAGGCTCCAACAAAGGGAGAGTAGTCCCGACTACCTCGCTCCCAGCCTTTGGGTTGCCCTCGGTAAGAGTCATTGGGGCGGCGGCTTCCAAAGGAGCCTCCCCCAGAGGGGCAGGCATTCCCTGGTCAAGAACCGCCGCTGGAAGTTCCACCGTGAGAGGAGCAACCTCGTCAGCCCCCTCCACATCCAGCAAGGCTTCATTGAGAATTTCGGCGGGCTTTAGCTTTAATAGGCCCGTAGGGAGCTCCCCCAGCGTCGAAGATTCTGCACGATTCAAATAAGAATAATGATACAGATGCACAGGCATAAATAATCGGAAAGACTACAAAGGAAGCACAACATACCTATACGCAAAGAAGCCCTCAATATGGCTTCTTCAAGCCGCTGCTCCTTCTCAAGGAGGTAGGCTCGCCGAGGTTCGAGGGTGGACTCATGGCCGCCGGTCCACAAAGAAAGTGCGTCAGCTGCATCCTCTGAAGCGGCCTGCTTCAAAGCCCTTTCTCCCCATTCCTCCAGAGGACCGATAAATCGTCGCCGAATCCACGAAGGGTCTTCGTAAAAAATTACAGCAGGATAAGACTTCTTCGGAACCTTGGCGTTATGAGACGCGTCTTTTGAACGCCGTATGGCCTTAGCCAACTGTGCGGCCTCCTCATCCACTGAACTCGGGAAGAGAAGTCCAGCGTATGACCCCGGCACGGCCAATGGTTCGTCTTCAAGGATAGGCTCAGACTCCACCACAGAATCAAGCGGGGCAGTAGCCGCTTTCTTCCGCCGTTTAGACCCAGAGCTGGTCGCTAAGGATGACCGCTTCCTCCCTCGCGAAGCCTTATGGCGGCGCTGGCCCACATCGCCCTCAGCGCCCTCATCCCTGTTACTCTCGCTCGGTGCCACAACCGAGGACGACATCGCCATTGTCGACACCACGGGGGGCGGTGCCGCCACCAGCAAGGGTGCTACCACCGGAGCCCGTTTACCCCGTGATCGAGAACCCAAAGGCATACCAGCTATCGGAGTAAGGTCTACCCCGGATTCCCCCGGAATGAGCGCGGTGCCAATCTCCCTCAAAGGAAAGCGGACCGGAACCCTCGGTCGTAGCTTAGCCCCAGGAACCAGAGGAGGGGCATCGTGGCCGAGAAGCACCCTCCTTTCCTCGAGAATGATTGGGCTGACCCGATGAAGGTACCAACCCGTAAACGCGCCCACGCATCGGGGCATGTACTCGGCTTCAGGGACCATGAAATAAGAGCCGGTATTCAGCCTCATGAAATGATGAGCGGCATCGCGAACAGCATCGAGCGAAGGGACCGGGGCAACTATAAAAGCCCCGAAAGGAACGCCCTGGTCGTATCCGAGTTGTCGAGCAAATCGATGCGGATTGTACCGCATGAAAAGAGCCGCACTGTCCTGGCGAAACACCAAGTAACCCGGTCTAATTGCATACAAATGCGTGGCCTCCCGGGGCTTCAGAGAAGGCGCGTTGTCTTTCGACTGGTCCCAGAGTTGTTGGACGGGACCCGAAGGAGTAGACAAGACCCGATCAGTAAAAACCAACCCGCCAGCGGTGGCATGAGGAGAAATTAGCACCCGAATAGCCCCGAATTGAGTCGGGTCGGCGGCAGAAGCATCCACTAGCCGCATAAGTCGTGGAAAGGGGTAGGCATCGTAAAATGAGGGCCTCTGATGCATGGCGAAGGCCCCTAATACGTGCATTTCGATCCAGGACGTGAAATAATGAAGCGAAAAGTTTACCACATCCACGCCAGGCGTAGAGGTATTAGCTGCGGTGCCCAATCCATTATAGAGGTGCGCCAAGGCCGGGATGCCGATGGCCAACCGCGTCCCCTCAGCAATACGATGAGCCGGGTAGATGACCGAGGCTCTCATGAAGCGGCGATGCATGGGGATAACGAACCAGCTAAGCCAAACGCTGACAAACCCCACAAAGAATGTTTCCTCATCCATACCGGGTGCCGCAACGGACTCAAAAGACATCGGCGACACGATGGGAATATAATATTGTGGCAGGTCCGATTCGGCAGTCGGTAGCTTCTTCGGGCCAAACCCAAAGGGGTCTCTGATGTTAGCAAACTTTGGAGCAGTCTTCGATATGATATCCTCACGAAGGAAGCAAGAAATGAAGCTTTTAAAAGTGACACCCTGTTCCTCGGACTCGGTGAATAATCGGTCGAAGATGCCTAGGGCCTTAATTAAACTAGGGCGCTTATGGCGAACAGCATCCTCAGCGGACAGGCCGTCAACCGGTGCAGACTCGGGCTCGAAGACATACTCGTCAGGAGGCAATAACTCCTCATACAGTGCGCCCCTGATTGGCAATCCCGAGATTTCATAAAATTCTGGAAGAGAGATCGAGACCTCACGATCTCCTAGAATGAAAGTGTTGGTGGGAAGATTCCATTGGTTCAAAAACGCCTTAACCCACCAGGCATGCGGGGACTTATAATGGAATAGTGACACGTATATGGCCTGATAAAGCCCGACTTTCTGCAACCGCGCACGATGGGCAGAAAGGATGTAGCGAGCCCAGAGAAGATAGCCCGTAGGATGCCGGGGAGTGAGCCCTATCTTATAAATTTGCCCCCACGGGTGGGCCTCACCCTGGCAGATACGCCGCCCCAAGATGTCTATGGCCGGAATCGGATGGTTCGGAATACCGATCGTCGAAGGCTCAAGCCTCCCCGTTGGAGTCCAGTTGGGCATTTCCACAGCAAAAGCTGTCCTTGGAGGATCCATCGGTAAAAAGGGGAAAGTGGGCTCCGTTGGCACCGCGCAGAGAAAACTCCGACGACCCTGAATAATCTGACTATACCAAGACCCCCACTGAAGAAGGTTGGTGCAGTTCGGGTCATGGGCCCGAATCATCTCCATCGCTTCCTCATCAGACGGTGACTGAGGAAAAGCCGCCTCCGAGCGAGAAAAGGGAAAGCGTGGAGCAGAAGCCATCGTACCTGAAATCCAATAAAAGAAAACCGTTAAAAGAAAAGTCAGCGATATATATATTCATGCATGAACATGAAGACTAGTGGGAGAAAGCAACAGCAAAGTTTCCTGGGACCATTGGCTACAAAACACATGGGCCCCACAGAATCCGGATGACGGCTCATTAATAATGAGACCAAACAGTTACAATAAAACAAAAGGGAATATCCTCATTTAATAAAAAATGATGGCCATGCACATTCCCCCAACAGGATCTGTCTCGGGCTCTACAGTGGATCCAATAAAATCAAAGGAATTAAATTCACACAAAAAGACATCATTACAAAGCCCCCATTGCATTAATTGCAGAAGAACAACCTCGGGCCAAGAGACCCCAGGAAGCCTCTGTGTGAAGAAATCGAGTTCTTCGTTGGAATTAAATTCCTTATTGAGAAAAGGGAATTAAATTCCCAGAAGCATTTTGGATGGAATTAAATTCCATGGATTTGAACCGTCATCATCATCTCCCCAAAGATCATCTAAACCCTAAGAGATCTACAGTTGAAAGATTAAACAGTTTCATGTTCTTATGGAAAATATGAAGAAAAAAGGGTAAAAACCCTTGTTTTGGATTTAAAATCCAGAGAAATGTGAAGGTCCATCATTGTCCAAGAACATTACCTGAGGAAAAAGGATTCCTTTCGAACAGAGTTAAACTCTGAAGATTGTTTCAAGACAGAGAACTAAGCTCTGAAAGCGAGAATTAAATTCTCAAAGAAGAAGTTCTCAGAAGAAGAAGATGAACAAAGTGAAGGCTCCTATGAAGAGACAGAGGTATTTATAGAAGACGATGAAAACGTTTCGTCTCCCCAGATCCCTAGAAGAATCCAACGGTCGCAAGAGGTGACAGCGTTGCACTCACGTGCAGACACGTGAGAACAACGCTGTGGGGGCATTTATTTCCTGATTTAAAATCAGGAAAGCTTCTGGGAAAAGCTTCAGAAGAGGGTCACGTGCTTACACGTGACTAGCGGTCACGTGTTGGCACGTGACACCTAAAAACATCATCAAGGCAAGTTCAGTTTCCTGACTACGTTGAAGAAAAGGGGCTTCAGAAAGAGTCACGTGCTCCCACGTGACCCTGGTCACGTGGCGACACGTGACATTTAAATGCAAGAGTCAAAAGGCACACCAGTTCCCTGATCAAGTCAAGGAAAAGGCTTCAGAAGAGGTCACGTGCTTCCACGTGACCAGGATCACGTGTTGCCACGTGACGTTCAAGACAGCAGACTCGTTCTCCAGTTGAACCAAGGAAAGAGAGAGTTCAAACAAGGGTCATGTGCTCACACGTGACCAGGGGTCACGTGGCAGCACGTGACGTTTAAGCAGCAATAAGAAGACAGAGCGCAAAAGAAAGGAAAAGGCTCATTCCAAAGGGGGTCACGTGCCCACACGTGACCATGAGTCACGTGGTCACACGTGACCGGCTTTCAAAGCCCATTTTGTCAAACAGAATTAAATTCTGAAGGAGAATCAAATCTTTCCAAAGGAAAGCGGCTATCTGGAAACGATCGAATTAAAGATTCAGAGGTGATCTATCTATGGGAAAATCTCGGGTTTGGAAAGATTTCCCCTTTAAATCTAACCAAAATAACAAAGGAGAATCTCTGGATTTAAAATCCAATGGTGAATAAAATTCACCTAATAATCCAAAGGTCCAAAATGAATGATGGATGCAAATCAAATCTTTCACGAAGATTCGTCAAAAACTGATTGATTCGGCTGCTTCTCCTATAAATAGGAGCCAAGAGACATACATACATATACATACGCAGAGAAAAAAAAAAGAGAAAAAAGAAAGAGAGCTTCGATACTTGGAGAACTTGGATCTTCTGCAAAAACCCTAGGTAAGAAAGGGAAAAGCTCCTTGAAAGAAAGAAGAGAATTTAATTCTCAACAGAGTTTAACTCTGATACATAAAAACAGAAGAATATATTTCTTCTCTCTTTGATAGAGGATCTGCAAAGTGCACATCTCCCCTTAAGGTTGAGAATTTAATTCTCAATGGGTCGAGATCCTGCCATGCAGATCCAAAACATAGAGAGGGAATGCAAGTATGAGAATTTAATTCTCACAGAACTATAGGAATTTAATTCCTTTAAAATAAAATTAGGGCTTGACCCTGTATCATGGGAATTTAATTCCTTCAGAATAAAAAGAAACAGGGTTTAACCCTAATTAAGAACTCAGTTCTGTTGAAACAACGGGAATTTAATTCCCTTAATCATCATTTAATAGGGAATGGGAATTCAATTCCTTAAAAACTTTTATTAGGGTTTAACCCTATTCAGCCCTTCACATATATGAGGAATGTAATTCCTACAGAAAATTCAGAGTTAAACTCTATTCCAGAATATAAGTCTTCGAAAGGAAGTAGGAATTTAATTCCTCTGAAATTTACAGCTCGAGGAATTTAATTCCTGAAAAAAGATTAACAAAGCCTCTAAACAAAATACATAGAGGCAGGGTCACGTGTCATCACGTGACCCCCCAAAAGATCTACAGAAAGCCCCTTTTGAGGCAGCACCCCACGTGATCCACGTGACCCTTGACAGAAGCTCTAATACATAGGCATTTGAATGCCCATCACGTGATGGCACGTGACGCTCTGAAAGACGCGATAATCTCAGCAGAATAAATGAAGGGAGGGCGCTCTCACGTGCTGCCACGTGACCCCTCTTGCCTTAGTGTTTAACACTAAATTGAAACTCTCGAACCCAGTGTTAACATACTGTTGGGCCTTAGTGTTCAACACTAATTAAAAAGCTTTATCTGCAGTGTTCAACACTGATTGCCTTAGTGTTTAACACTAATCTGAGATCTTCATTTGCAGTGTTCAACACTGATCTGTTTTAGTGTTTGACACTAATTTGAAAAGCCTTGTTGCTGGTGTTTAACACCGATTATCTCTTAGTGTTAAACACTAACTTGTCAACCTCATTCCTCGTGTTCAACACTGATTGCTCTGTAGTGTTTAACACCAGGCTTTGACCCAATTGACTAAATGGATGGAGGCAAAGCCTCTCCTGATTGGACTTAGCCCAAGATGGCCATAAGTCCTTAATTTGTGCTTAACTGGGCCAATGGACTCATAACATAATTAATCGTCTTGACCCCAAATTGGGCCAAGGACTATTTAATCCACTCCGGTTCTAGGGTACATCTCTTCACTCCTTTGATACTTGGCATTGTAATCCCTCAATGTCTTCAAAGAGGTGACGGGTCCCGACGACCACACATTGATACGGACTGCGGGGTCCTTAAACCCGTGTTTAATGCAAATTCCTGGTTACGTGGAACGCGGATAATGTCACTCTTTGACCCCATGGAAAACGTCCAGAGCGGAGCCTGGTCCTCGCAGAACACGGCAGCGAACCCGTGTGAAGCATCCAGAGCACATAACGGACTGTGGGGTCCTTAAACCCATGGACTACGACGTCCTTAACCTTGACCGGGATGTCTTAAAACTAACAACGGACTGTGGGGTCCTTAAACCCATGGACTACGACGTCCTTAACCTTGACCGAGATGTCTTAAAACTAACAGTGGACCGCAATGTCCTTAAACTACCCATGGACCGCAATGTCCTTAAACTACCCATGGACCGCAATGTCCTTAAACTACCCATGGACTGCAATGTCCTTAAACTAAAACAATAGAGCCCCGCATGCTCTTTTGTCGGATCTAAACGGTCCCGTTTAAGTTGATCTTAGCCTCAAAGATGGCTAACGTATCCTTAAACCTTCAAACAGAGTGGACTATAAATCCCCCCAATTAACTCTGGCTCAAGGGTACATCTCTGAACTCCTCTGACATCCGTCGTTGTAATTCTTCAACGTCGTCAGAGAGGTGACGGGTCCTGACGGCCATACATACGTTGGACCTCTAGGTCCCTAAACTGGAACAATGGAGTTCAAACACTCCTTTATCGGATCTAAACGATCCCGTTAAGTTGATCTTAGTCACAAAGTTAGACTAACGCATCCTTAACAAACGTTTGAGTTGATCTTAGCCTCAAGTATGGCTGACGTATCCTCAAACCAAACCCCCAAACCCAAATCTAAGATAATACGGATTTGGACTAGTCCACGCCCTACGGGCGACGACATAACTCAGTCTCCGTAAACAATCCACGGGCAGCAAAACACAAAACAAACACCCACGACACGAAGTGACCAGCTGGAGAAGGAGAAAGTTGTTACCGCAATGCGGTAGCGTAATTAACTGCAGGGGCTTGCGCCTGCAGGGAAGAGCGTCCCCACAATCAAAAACCTCTCAAGCGAGGGGGAATCTGACGAAGTCTGCTACATCGGACGCATCCGTTTAAACCTTCGATACATGGTGCCATAAATCAACTTGGCATCTTCGGAGAGGTGAACGGATAGCACCAATTAGCATCTGCCCCGAATCTCAGCGCCAAGACACCGCAGTCCTGCGCGCCGTCTTTCGGAGGGGAACAATCATTCCATCTCTAACCGTGCGAGGACGAAGGAGCAAACCCCTACCTTTCCGCGGTGTCGAATTTACAATGTATGCGTCAACTAGACGCATGAACTGGGGGAAGTCACACCTGTCGTAGAAGGAAGGCCTTTTATGGATACCGAAAACACCAAGTACATGTAGCTCGAGCCATGGCATAAAGTAATGCATCGAGAAGTTCACATGCTGCACTCCTGGTTCAGTAGTATCCGCCGCTTAGCTGAGGCCGTAATACAAATGAGCTAACCCAGCGACCCCGACAGCCACTTTCACCCTAACAACCATTCGGTGAGCTGGGTAGAAGACAGACGGCCTCATACGGTGAGGGCGCATCGGAAGCGCAAACCAGCTCAGCCATAACCCGAGAAACCCCAAAAGAATGTTTCCTTGTCAATCACAGGAGCTGCAAGCTCTGCAAAAGAGATGACCGGGGTGTTGGGGAGGAAGAAACTCTTCTGATCTGCCTCCACCGTTGGCAGGTTGCCCAAACCTAAGCCGAAAGGATCGTCAAGTTTAGCGAATTTAGCGCCCTCCTTCGAAAGGACTTCCAGGTGGAGAAAACGAGCGATGAAATCTGTGAAATTAACCCCATGGCTCCCAGATTCGAGGAAAAGGCCCTCATAAATATTCAGCACTTTAATCAAACTGGGAAATTGGTGTTGAATGGCGTTCTTTGGGGTAAGGCCTGTCATCACTGATTTGGTACTAAAAACGTATTCATCCGTAGGAAGCAGTTCCTCATAATGCTCCCCTATAACCGGTAGACCAGAAACTTCTGTAAACTCCTCTAAAGAGATTGATACTTCTCAATCCAGCAGAAGGAAGGTGTGAGTCGGAATATTCCACTGCTCCAGAAAGGCCTTAACCCACCAGGCAGGAGGAGTAGAATACTGAAAATGAGAAGCATAAATTGCGGGATACAATCCAAGCCTCAGCAGATGCGACTTCTTCGCTGACAAAATATAGCGGGCCCATTGCAGATACCCAGCTAGATGATGAGGAGTTAGGCCAATCATGTATGGTTGTCCCCACG
Source organism: Agapanthus africanus (assembly GCA_030015575.1). Taxonomy (NCBI): domain Eukaryota; kingdom Viridiplantae; phylum Streptophyta; class Magnoliopsida; order Asparagales; family Amaryllidaceae; genus Agapanthus; species Agapanthus africanus. Next base: position 748,775,948 of record CM057341.1, on the reverse strand, counting down.
GGCGTGACACGCCTTGACAGATACGTCGCCCCAGGGTATCCAAAGCCATTGGAGGCTGAATGGGTATCGAAGCCATAGCAGGCTGAAGAAGACCTCCCGAAGTCCAGTTGACTTCTTCCACGGTATAGTTCACCGGGGGTGAGTCGGCGTAGTGGATCGTCATGATGGGCTCTGAGGGTACCGCGCACGAAAAGCTCTGCTGACCCCTAATGATTTGATTGTACCATGTTCCCCATAGATGAAGATTCTTATGTTCCGGGTCATGATCTTTGATCAATACTAAGACTTCCCTGTCCACAGACGCTCCAGGGAATCCTCCCTCTAAACGAACAAATGGGAAAGAACTATAGAAAGACATATCACCTGCGCGAAAAGGAACAAAAGTCAACAGTCCGTGCTATAATTTAAATTCTGACACTTGGTACTTTAAAATTCGTACCGCACTGCAATGCAATAGAAAGGGACCAAAGGGGACCCACATAATCTAGATGACAGTTAATCATTAATAAAAAACAGCTTCATCATTTGATGAGACTGTCATTAAACGAGGAAATCCTCAATTGATTCTCATTCAATGAGAATTCCTCGGGCCAGGGAGTAAATCTCCCCTTGAGCGCAGTGCTCTATGACAGAGTGACATCTGTCAGCTCTGGGAATAGGAAAATTCCTCAATGGAAATTCTGAAGAGCCTTACTCTGTAAAAATGATAGAATAACCATCAGAAAAACTTAAAATAAATTTTTTAATGAATTAAAATTCTAAGATCTTCAAGATCTATGAACAAACTCTAAGATTTCTTTATGAGCAAAGCTCTGTTAATGGGTTAAGAAACCCTAAGAAAGATCTCTTTAGATCTATAGGTTCAATAGAGCAAAACTCTGTCAGCAAAACCCTAAAAGAGGTTTTCTTTAGATCGAAGATCTATGAAGAGCAAAGCTCTATTAATGGGTGAAACCCTAAATTATTAAATGATCTACTCAAAAATTTAATCTTTACCTAAGATTTTGACAGGTTTCTGTCCTTAAGAAAGTTCTTAAGCCAAAGAGCTGTGCTCTACAAGAGAATAATAATTCTCAGAAGGAAGAAGATGAACAGAAGTCATCTCAAGGGCCAAGGGTCCTATTTATAGGCACTAAGATGCCGTTTCAATTTTTGAGTTGATCTAAGGGCGGAGTTGTTGCCACCGCTGCACTCACATGTGGACCACGTGAGCGCAATGGTGGGGGGCATTTGTTTCCCCCAATCAGAGCAAAGCTCTGTTAAAAATTCAAATTTTGAAATAAAGAAAATGCTTCTTAGTAGCGCCAAGTGCGCTGCGTCCTAAGCAGCGCACCACGTGCAAAGTACGGGTGCGCTAGCGCTAAGTGCGCAGCGCTCTAAGCAGCGCACCACGTGCAAAGCACGGGTGCGCTAGTGCTGGAACTAAAACCTCCTCACCGTCAGATCAGAGATCCAATAAAGATGATAAATCATCAATTAATTAGAATTAAATTCTGTTAAGGAAAAATTCCTCAAAATCTTTCCAAACAACAAGATTGTGCTATATAAATCAGAGCACCGTTGGATCAATGATCCAACGGTGATTAAAAATCACCAAAGTACAGAATAAATTCTGTATGGAAAGATTTCCCAATCTTGTTAAAAACAAAAAGATTGCCTTCTGTAAATCAGAAGCCCATGAATCAAAGATCCAACGGTGGGGAAATCCCCAAATCAATTGGAGAAAAGATCTCCTTAACTGATTGAACAAATCAGCTTGCCCTATATAAAGGCCCCAAGACTCCAAGTCTCGGAATATACAGAAAACAAATAGAGGAACCCCCTCATAAGCTTTGAGAAAATCACAGAAAGAAAAGCCAAGCTCTCTATAGAAGAACAACTTTTCTTCAAGTTAAAAGAACAGATAGATGAAATCATCTCATATTAAAAAGAAGAATTCACTTCTTTAAGATCATAGATCTACAAGACCAAAAGTCTTTCACAATAAGATCAAAAGATCTCATCTTAAAACAAGAAGAAGAACACAATTCTTCTCACAGATCATAAATCTATAAGACTAAGGTCTTTTATATAAAGAGATCATAGTATCTCATTGTAAAAGGGGGGAGAATACTTCAATTCTCTGAAGATCACAGATCCATAAAAGCAAAGTCTCACCAAAATAAGAGATTGAAACATCTCCTACAAAATAAGAACTTTGTTCTTGGAACCTTGAGACAAAGTCTCTTATAAACGAGAATTTATTTCTCAGATCATAAAGTTGATCAGATAGCGCTTTGCTCTCATAAATTAGCGCTTTGCGCTCTTGGACTAGCGCTTTGCACTCATGGAATGGCGCTCAGCGCCAAGCACACTACGTGCTCCACACGTGTGCGCCACTTAACAGTTAGCGTTCTGTGCTCTTGGATTAGCGCTTTGCGCTCATGGAATGGCGCTCAGCGCCAAGCGCACCACGTGCTCCTCACATGTGCGCCACTAAACTAATAGCGCTTTGCACTCATAAATCAGCGCAATGCGCTCATAGACTGGCGCAAAGCGCCAAGCGCACCACGTGCCTCTCACGTGTGCGCTGATAGAACATAAATTGTTCTTTAATAAGCCACAGAGCTATGATGAATGCTAAGCACTCCATAAAAGACAAAAATATTATCAGAACTCAAATCAGTGCTCAGCATTGTCAAATGTTTAACATTTTAACTGAATGAGCCAAGCCCAAGTTGGCCATAAATCCCTCATTCAGATTAACTGAGCCCATATGCTCATAAAATCTCAGATCTCTAACCCAATTGGACAATAGATCCCAACCAAAATTGGTTCAAGGATACATCTCTTTACTCCTCTGATATTTGTCGTTGTAGTCCTTCAACGTCTTCAGAGAGGTGACGGGTCCCGACAACCATACATTTCATAGACTATGACGTCTTTAAACTGGATTGTGGGGTCCTTAAACCCATGGACTATGATGTCCTTAATCTCGGACTGTGGGGTCCTTAAACCCATGGACTATGATATCCTTAACCTTGGACCGTAATGTCCTTAAACTAATTATGGACCGTAATGTCCCTAAACTAAACAATAGGACCCAAATGCTCTTTTGTTGGATCTAAATGGTCCTGTTAAGTTGATCTTAGTCTAAAATTAGACTAACGTATCCTTAGCAAAACGTTTAAGTCGATCTTAGTCTCAAACGAGACTAACGTATCCTTAAACCCAACCCCAAACCCAAATTTAAGAAGATACGGATTTGGACTAATCCACGCCCTACGGGCGACAACATAAATTAGTCTCCGTATACAATCCACGGGCAACCAAAAACAAAACAAACACCCACGACACGAAGTGACCATCTGTAGAAGGAGAAAGTTGTTACCGCGATGCGGTAGCGTAATTAACTGCAGGGGCTTGCGCTTGCAGGGAAGAGTGTCCCCACAATCAAAAACCCCTCAAATGAGGGGGAATCTGACGAAGTCTGCTACATCGGCCGCGTCCGTTTAAACCTTCGATACATGGTGTCATAAATCAACCTGGAATATTCGGAGAGGTGGACGGATAGCATAAATTAGCATCTGCCCTCGAAATTCAGGCAAGACGGACCTACGCGGTCTCGTCTCTGTGTTCGGCGAAGAACAATTACACCATAACCTCAACCAAAGAAAAATTTATTTATTCCAAGATATTATGAGCTTTCCAGCCTTCCAAGAATTACAACAAAGGAGAAAGTGGATTGAGGAAACATTGCCGGTGATATTCAGAAGAGAGCTCCTCCAGCCGGGCCCAGGCCGTTTCCGCCCGCTTCCTTTGTTGATACCCATGGACCCTCGAAACTACAGATTCGTCGGCGCCCTCTGCCGCTGAGCACGACGCTGCGACCAAGCTAACTAAAAACATTTGAGAAAAATGTCCACCGAGCGATCCCGCCTACTCTTCGAGATCAGCCCAAGCTCGAAGACCGTGTGCATCTTATCAAACGCCTCGTCCATCGACTGCGGGGAAAGGACGTTGTAAAGACCGAGGGAAATCCTCTCTATTGCATAGATGAGCACCTAGAGAAGAGAAGATCGACGGGGAAGTAGGGTCCGCAGTGGCCCTCCAAGCGGCCAATCATGGCCTTATACGTCTCTTCAGAATGATCAAGATTGTAAAAATACACGCCGTATCAGGAAACGGTCTCCCTGATAGCATATACGCGGCCCGTCATCTGGAAAAAACGAGACGGCTGAGGAAAATTCGGAGTAGGCTAACGAATGGTAAGACCATGCCTTCTGGTATTTATAGCCTCGACAAAAATCTTCCAACGGCCGAGATCTTCTCGAGCAACAACGCAAATCACAGAATATCGCACTTTCCCGATAACGCACGACCATGTATCATCCATGAAGATCACTATTCCCCCGCCTTTACGGGTTACAGAAGGTTGAACGACGTCCTAAGGAGAAACTATAGAATTCAGAAAGCCCTCGTCCAGAGGCAATCGAGTAGCTTCCTGCTCGGCTCATCCGCGAAGGCAGTTTCCTGCCCGGCCAATCCGCGGACCGAAAGCCCTCGACCCAAGGCAACAGAGTAGCTTCCTGCTTGGCTCATCCGCAGAGGGCGGCTTCCTACCCGGCCAATCCGCGGATCAAAAGCCTTTATCCAGAGGCAATCGAGTAGCTTCCTGCTCGGCTTATCCGCAGAAGGCAGCTTCCTGCCTGGCCAATTTGAGGATCGAAAGCCCTTGTCCAGAGGCAACCGAGTAGGTTCCTGCTCAGCTCATCCGCCGAGGGCAGCTTCCTACCCGGCCAATGCAGGATACCGGATTCGGCAACTTAACAATTTTGGATATTCCGGGCAAAAGGGTAGACATTGGTCTTCCTAAACTTGGTTATCACTCGATGCACGATCGCCACCTCGACTCCGGACAAAAAGGTGGACACCGGTCTTCTTGAACTTGGTTATCGCTCGATTCATATTCGATGCACGATCTTCACCTCGACTCCGGGCAAGAGGTGGACATCAGACTACTTGTGCCTAGCCCTTTTCCTAAACTCTTACATCGCGCCCAAAAATACTTGCGAGATAAATAGGCTTGCAAAGCCAAAAATACTTGCGGGATAAAAACACTGAAGCCAAAAAATATATGTACTTTATTAACGTTCAAAATTATATACAAGGTATTGTGGGCTCCTCATCCTTGCAAAGACGCCCGGAGGCTTACAAGATTCTAAACACAAAAAAAGAGAAGGGGGATAGCTCAGACTGCCTACTCGGCTGCCACCTCTCCTTACTCTGCGCCTCCATCAGGGACCACAACAGCGACTTCAAGCTTAATGATCTTGCCAGCCGCTTCGCCTTCCCCGACTGGCTCGGCACTCTCCATCTGTGGCCCTTCCTCGGCGAGGGGATACCTTGCGTGGAGCTGGCGGTCGTTGAACTCGGGCATGGTCTCCTTGACAGCGTCAAGGGCGTTGTGCCACCCAACGGCCGCGGAGTGAGCAAGGTCGACATAAAACTGATCGGACGCCTTGTATGCCTCCACGGCCCCCTCCGCCCCACTCTTCGTGAGCTTCTCCGCCTCGCAAGACGCCCGAACGTCTTTTTTAAGGCGTCCCTCGACCTTTTAATGGCATTAAAAAGCCCGTTCGCCTCCTCCATCTAGGTCTGGATAGCTCGGTTGGATTCAGTTTGGAGCCGATGAGACTCCTTCAACTTGGAAACCGTCAGGCCCTCGGCGACCAATTGTGAGTCAAGGAGGGCTGCCTTTTCTTCCACCTTCTGCAGCTAAAGGAGAAGCACTTCTTCTCACGAGGAAGATTCGCCCGCTTTCTTCATCGCCAGGGCAACCTTATCGGACTCCATCGCGGCAAAAAGAGTGCGGTGCTGGAGAATCTGAGGAAAATAGGAACCATGTTAAGAAGTTGAAACGGAGAAAATAACTCTTAAAATTTTTTTTTGGAAAGGGCTACCAACCTGAACCGCCTCCTGAGCTATAGCGGCCACCTGGGCCTTCATGGTGCCCCGAAGAATCTTGGCCCCAGCCGTCTTCTCCATGTCCTCCAGCAAGCTGTAGGGCACAGAGATCCCCGAGGGCACCTCGATGCAGAAGTCACCCTCTTGCACTTGAATCCCAGCTGGGGGTGGCCGAGAAACCACCCGCTTCTGTCTCCTGAGAGGGGATTCGGCGGGGGACGGCGCCTCCGTCCTAGCCCGAGGCGTCGGATCCCGAGTATGCTTCTGCCCTCTCCCACAGCGTTCTCCGGGATGGGGGTGTTGTGGATGTTTTGGCCGGTGGAGTTTGCCAAGGAGCTATGCTCGGACCTGGCCGGAACGAGCTTGCACCACCGGTCTTCCTTCCCTGGGCCTTGGCAGCCATAGCGGCCATGATTTTTGATCAATCCATGGGCTCTGCAAAGGAAAAAGAAAAAAAGAAGGGTCGGCATCACAAGAACGACAATAAAATTTTGGCGAAGTCTAAACAGACCGGCAGAAGCCCTAACTTACCCAAAAAACGTGCGGGGCTGAGCCCGTACAACTCAGTACCTTCTCGAAGAGCAGGACATCAGCTCGATGGATTGGTTCCCACTGGGACACCACCCCCGCCTCCGAGGCATTCGACTACCTCACCCTCGGGCAATCGGCCATGTGCCACTGGATGGGCACAGGCCAATCCCCGTCCTTCGGTAGCCCGACGAAGATAAAGTTCTCCTTCCATTCATGGATGGAAGAAGTGACGACCATTACCCCCGACCCAGCAGTCTTACCCTTACGTTTTTTAAACGAAAGATACACCCAGCTCGGCTCTTCCTTACTGGTACCGGGGTGATTTTTATAGCAAAGAAAAGACAGGATGAGGCTCAAATCGAAGGGGATCCGTTCAATTTTTAACCAGACCAGAAACCCGAGGAGGATCCTCCACGAGTTCGGCACTAGCTGGCCCGAAGCAAGACGAAAACAATGGAGCACAGCACAAACCTTGGGCAAGAAGGGCAGACGCATCTCTGCCCGAAATTCTTCTAGATACAGAGCAATCTCCTTGCCCTGCACCTGGTCTGTCCGCTCACCCTCTCTGGCCAGACGGAGTGAATATCCAAAAAGGACATGGAATCGAGCCCGAATATCGGAAAGCTCATCCAGACGATTCAAGACTGAGGGCGCATCACGGGTATTCCCGATACGCACCTTGGGAGCCCTTGTCGCTGCCCGACAGCGAGAGATGCAGGGGACTCTAGCCCTGGTGGGCGAGTCCGACACAGAAGACTTAGATGATGCGTACCCCTACTACATCCACAGAAACCTCAGAAGAAGACATCTAACCTAATTCAAGAAAAAGGTTTTGCCGAGAAAGTTCAGCGGAAGATCCGAACTAAGCGGGAGAGCGCCGGGCAATCTTCAAATGAGCGAGATTCGGTGACAACCCAGGCCTAAGACAAAGTGTTGGCCCTGGGTATAGGGTTCCTATGAACAACAACAAGGTTTCGGGAGGTATCGTCCATGCTATTTTCAAATTTTTGCCGTTTTAAAGAACACTAAACTAGGATGTTTAACTAGAGAATCATACGAAACATATTGTAAACTACTTTACAACTAAGTGAACTAGGAATACAACTTTTGTAGACCGGTCCTTCACTTCAATAGCTCCATGTAGTAGTCCCTTCGCTCCAAGTAGTGATCTTCTGGACTCTAGCATGGCTTCACAAGAAAAAGGAACGAACTTGCTTGAAGTCTTCGAGGCCGAAGAAGATCTACGTCGAGAAGACACTAACCCAAGCTACTACTTCACTAATGAGGGATTAGTGAAGCTAACACCATATACTAAAGTGCTAATCTAGTAGAGGATGATGAAGTAGGATTTTTGCTCACTTTAGAATTGATTTTTTCACTAATATTTCTCACTTGCTCAAAAGCAAGAGAGCTTTTGAGCTTAAAGAAGAAGATGAAGAGAGATAATGTTGTGAGAGTGAATGGCAACCATGGGTGAGAACATATCTAATATTACTCATGTAGAGACTTAACCATGAGTTTAGATAATGGTTGGGTTAACAAATATCTAGTGTAAGACAAAACTAGTGGACTAAGTCAATGGACCTCAAAGCTTCATGAAGCTTCATGCCATGTGACAAATTTCCAACTAATAATTGAATTACAATAAATAAATAAATCCTACATTATCTTTATCATGGTGTAAGTCTCATACACCCATGTTGCATGTATCATCAACTATGACACATATTAAAACACAATTAATATATATCACATATATATTAAGTGTGCACATGTGAGAAAAATAAATGCTTAAGTGAGCTAATATTATTTAATGTAAACTAGTATATCACATATACAATTATACACTAAATTATCAAATCAACCATTGATTTAATAATCCAGCTATATCTCATATAACCGACTAATATTGTATGTATCAACTTATCGAATCAACACTTGATTCGATAACTCGGCTATATCACATATAACCGATCGATACAAATATCGCGAGAATAGAATACGGTATCTCATACTCGTATTAATCTCGGTCCCGCACATATCACATATGTGCCCTACTTCGTTTTGCCTGAGCCAGTAAAACCTATGTGTAGGACTCTAAAGACTCGTCAATACGCCGGCAGTAGGTGATGATCATATCAAGCACCCATAAGCCGTCAGCGGTACTAGCTGGACGTAACGGCTACCCAGGTATTGAGCGATCAGAAGATCAACAAGCAAGCCCGCTCTAGCTCCTGTAAAGCCTGTCAGTAACACTACCGTACAGTCCGGTCTCATCGTCTGAGATGTTGCATATCAAGTCTAGGGGTGGTAAACGTCAGACCCCAATAACTTGATAAGTCATGCCGATACGAGGCTCATAACGGGTCGAGAAACTACTGATAACACTTATCAGTAAATCTCTAAATCATCCCTGGATAGAGATTTCCAGTTATAGCCAATCGAGCACAGCACGACATCTACCCCCAATACCGGGAGAGACGAAATCCTCTCCTATCGCTCATTGCCTCCATGTGACTCGGAACTGTACCCAAAAACCACCATTTTGCACGTCCTCTTGAACGTGGTAAGGTGGAAATCAAAGCACAGTGGGAATCACACATGACTCTATGACGATCTCGGGAATACATGTAGGGTTGCTAGGCAAGCGCATAAGGGTCTACGAGGCATCAACCATGCCCGATTAAAAAATTAGCCGTGCCGAACAAGCCGAAGCCGGATCTTTAAACTAGGGTTTAGGCGAAAACGAGCATGCTAAACCCTTTAACACTAAGTGAGAGGGATTACAACCTTTGTAGATCCGGTCCTTCACTTCTAAAGCTCCGTGTTGAAGTCCCTTTCGCTGTGATCATCGTGTTCCGGACTCTCGAGAGGTTCCATGAAGAGAAAGATGCAGTCTTGCTTCCGATCTTCGATACAAAGATGATCTACCTTGAAGTTTCGATAACACAAGCTAACACTCATAATATGAAGTGAACACCCTCATCTAAATGGCAAGGATAGATGAGGATGATGAAGTAGGATTTTTGCTCTCTTTTATAATCATTTTCTCACTCACTTTCATCACAAAACTAAAACTTAACCTTCTAGAAACTTCTAGAAATGCTTAACCCTAATCAAACCCTAACCATGTTTAATCTCCACTAAACATGTTGCATTAATAACCATATCATGTTACAATATTATATATCATATATATAATATTTATTGTAATAAAATAAAATAATACAATTAACATATATCGCATATATATCAATGTATTACCCGAGTGAGAAAAAGAATCTTTTAGTGAGCTAATATTAGTTAATGTAATTTAATATATCATATATATTATTATACATTAAATTATCGAATCAACACTTGATCCGACAATCCGGCTATATCGCATATAACCGACTAATATTTATCCGTACCGATTCATCAAATCAACACTTGATCCGATGACCCGGCTGATATCAAAAATCGCGAGAATATAATACGGTATCTCATATCGCATTATCCTCGGTCCCGTACATATCATATATGTGCTCTTACTCCGTTTTTCCTGAGTCAAGAAACCTCTGTGTAGGACTCTAAAGAATCGTCAATACGCCGGCAGTAGGTGATGATCATATCAAACACCCACAAGCTGCAAGCGGTCAGCTAAACGTAACAGCTACCCAGGTATTGAGCGCTCAGAAGATCTACAAGCAAGTCTGTACATTCTCCTGTGAATCCAATCAGTAACACTCCCGTACAGTCCGGTCTCGTCGTCTGATATGTCGCATATCTCGCCTAGGGGTGGTAAACGTCAGACCCCAGTAGCTTGATAAGTCGTGTCGATATGAAGTCTATAACAGTTTGAGAAACTACTGATAACACTTACCAGTAAATCTCAGCAACCCTGGCCAGGGATTTCCGGTTATAGCCAATCGAACACAGCGCAACATCAACTCCCTATACCGGGAGAGATGAAGCCCCTCCTATCGCTCATTGCCTCCATGTGAATCAGGACTGTACCCAAAAGCCACCTTTTTGCACGCCCTCTTGGACGTGGTATGATGGAAATCAAAGCACAGTGGGAATCACACAAGGCTCTATGACGATCTCGGGTCAACAGACTACTCTGTACCAGTGTCACCGGAGAACTGCCATCTGACGTGAGGTATAATACCATCTGGGAGTTCTCGGCGAGTCCGTCCAGTGTACCCAGTCTCCACTGAGCACCCGTACACCATCCTTGATGTCAAACACCGATGGATATGGGATCATCCATCGCCCATCATATGGGTCAAGATGCGTATACGCTAGTCTACTCTGGTGTATCGATGCCCTGTCTCGATACACCCTCGACTAGGAACAGTTATAGGATGTACTCGTCAACTACCGTGGCCCCACTAGTATGATCTCATCATAGTCCCAGTAGTCGACTGCATATCCTAAGTGCTTTATCAACATGTAACATAGAGACAATCAGAGTACATGTTAAGATAAAGTACAACCAGATAGCGTACTATCATGTCGAGCAAGAAAGTCCTCCCTATATATGTTCTAGCATCCACTACAATATACATCGTATGTACTGTAATGGCCTCTAGGGCATACATATAACTAACAATCTCCCACTTGCACTAGGGCCATCTGTTGTGGTATCACATACCCAACAATTAGCTGCGGTTGAAGTATCTCATACTCAACCATCCCATAAAAGTCTCTACTGGGAAAAAGGCCTTTGTGAGTGGATCCGCGCTGTTGTCCTCTGTGTCTACTCTCCTTAACCTCGATCTCCCTGGAGATCAACCATCTCCATGATCAGGTGATACTGCCTAAGAATTATATCTGGATTTCTGATGGGACGGTAGTTCTTTGGCCAAAGCCACAACTCCATTGTCACACAATGGTAGGAACGAAGTTCATCTCATGAACTTATATATCCAGACTGCCTCTTTGGTAGTATCTTTGGTAACGATGTATCTTGCCTTTAATTGTCCAGTAAGTCACAGTATCTAGCTTGGAACTCTTCCAATATACCGTCCCTCCACTGAGGGTAAAGACAATGCCTGCGACTGACATTCAGTCGTCTTTATCACCCTGGAACCTTTCCAGTGATTCTCCCCAGGATCGATTGATACCATCTCACTACAACTAGTGAGAATCCTAACATCCAAATAGATCTATCTCATAGATCTATAACCCAGGATTTAGGAGGTATCACCTTGATCCTATATGGAGAATCAGTGTGAAACTCCTTCCCTATCAAGAATATGTCATCCACGTACTCTACGAGGATCACCACCATACTCTCTACTACCTTTTTGTATATACAAGGTTCATTTACCATTTTGATGAAGTCAAACTCTTTGACTACCACATCAAAACAGACGTTCCAACTCCGCGATGCCTGCTTTATCCTATAAAGTATCTTGCACACGTTTCCGCTGCTCCCACTATCTACGAAGCCTCTGGCTGTGTACTTATAGATGCTCTCTTCCAAATTAACATTTAGAAAAGCAGTCATGACACCCAACCGCCAGATATCGTAGTCATGGTATGTAGCCGTGGCAAGTAGGATCTGGATAGACTTAAGCATACCTTTGAAAGTCTCAACTTTTCCATGTACACCAAGTAATCTTCTCAAGATATACTTGCTCCTGATGGGGATTTAACCCTTCAGATAAAGCAACCAAAGTCCATACTTTGTTGGTGTATAAGGATTCCATATCAGATCACTAAGCATCCAGCCATTCTTACAGAGTCTCACTCCTGATGGCCTGCTCGAAACTAGTTGGGTCATCATCTCATGATGCAATCCTCGCTCCCACTGTCATAGAGAAACCGAAGTATCTCTCAGGTGGGTGAGGAATCCTACTAGATCGGCGGAGAGGCTGAGGTTCGTTGGAAACTATTAAATCCACATTCAATAGGTATGCAGCTTCTCAAGTGCACAACTCCCAAAAGGAAATAGGAAACTAAGTAGTACTCATCATAGAACACACCATATCACATAGGGTGCTATTGCTCCGTCCCGATACACCGAGGTGCTGTGGTGTATTCGGAGGAGTAATGCTGAGTGAGAACTTCATTCTCTTTTAGAATAGTCCAGGAATTCCGTGCTCAAGTATTCTCCTCCTTGATCTTATCAAAGGACATAATACTTATACCCGTTTTTGGTTCTCTACTTCTAACTTATATTCTGTGAATATCTCAAAAGGTTCGGACTTGTGTTTCAACAGGAACATATGTCTGAATCTTGAGAGATCATCAGAGAATGTAATGAAGTACAAAGAACCGGTCATGGCATGTGTAGACAGGGGACCTTCATACATCAGCATGTATCAATCCCAAGAGTTCACTAACTCTTTCTCTGTTTCCAATAAACAGAGCTGTGGTCATCTTATCTTTGTGACATGACTGACAAGTTTCACAAGATGTAAATTTAAACTAATTTAAATATGCATCTATGTGTAACTTCAGCTAGTCGGGTCGTATTGATATGACCTAGTCTACAATGCCTCAAGAAGGATTCGTTCATTTCTGAATTCTTCCTCTTGTGTGTGTTCTGTATACTAAGAACTGTAGTTTGATTTAGAACGTCAATGCTTTTAGATAACGTGCCTGAACCGATCAACTCTTGATATAGGAAATGTTCAAAACATTATCCAACAATACAAAATTATATCCTTTCTTTACTAATAAAGAGACTGATATGATGTTGTATATCAGGTTCGGTATCTAATAACATTCGTTTAGAATCAATGTATTCTGGTAATACAGGGTGATAGTGACCAACAGACTTGGCTGCAACACTTGCACCGTTTCTATCTCATGAAACTTATCACCCGTTCTCAGTTCTCTACCTTTCTGTAGCTCATGTAACAAATTACATATGTGGGATCCTGATCCGGTATCAAATACCCAGGACGTAAAGGACATTGAGAAACAGTTCTGTATAATAAACACACCCGAAGAAGATGCATCAGCATGCACTTTCTTCGTTTGGTTGGCACGGGAATTCTGGTAATCCCCTATTTTCTACTCTGTCTTATAACAATTATAAGTTGGAGCGGGACCAACGTTCCCCAGCTCAGTATAACAAGCGGGTTCGGTCAATATATCCATTTTATCATCTTGATTAAGGCGTGATATGGTCGCTACCTGGAGAGAGAGAGAGAAGAAAACACTCAGCGTATGCTCTTGCAAGATTAGATTGGTTATCTAATATATCTAATCAGGATGTCTCCCACTATTTTTATCAAATCTTCCTTCAAACCCTAAAAGGAAAGACTAGCCGGGATTAATTACACGCTACAAGTTCGCCAATCTTTCAGCCAGGCTAGTGTCTGTACTTTGAGGGAGGTCCCCCGTGCTTTTGCACGAATCTAATTAAAGTAAACCTTGTTTTCTCAGGGGCGTAACCCCGTTGACACCTTTCTAGACACCTACTTGATCGGCTAATTATAATGTGTAAAGCTCTCCCAGGAGTAACTCTTACTCGCAGCGGGTATCGGGATCCAACTATCTCATAGAAAGTATGCAATCTTATTGCAAATTTCAACACTGGAAATTCTCAATAATATTTTACCCCTAGCACTTATGACCTTAACTAAGGTCAACATATCATAATTACTAGTCAAGTTCTACCCATCATTTCATGATTAATCAGACCCACCCTACATGACCCTCAACTATGGTTGACATAATCACATGAATGTCCTAACTAATCGCATCATATGCTTTATAGGAAGACATCACTTAGCTACCGTACACTACGCCTCAACTAAAGTCGACATACGCAGCACGAATACTAAGTACTCTACTTCCTAAAATGACTGAGGGCTACGACAGGTTTTTAAGAAAACCCTTTGCGTAATGAACTTGATATCGTTGTAGAATCGAGTGATTTTAAATGGAGTGTTTTTTAGGCTTTTCTAGTTTTGCTAAAGGGGTCACTCCCGGTGAAGGGATCGTCGGCCCTTTCCTCATCGAATAAGGTGCAGGATATTTCACAAATATCGCTGTGCAAAGCAAGAACTATAGAAGCAATCAAAAGACAAACCGAGTTTGTAGCATCTGCTAGTTTCACTAAAGAGGTCACTCCCGGTGAAGGGATCTCGGCTCTTTCCTTATCGAATAAGGTGCAGAATGTTCTACAAGGAACACCGCTATGCAAAGCAAGAACTAGAGCTACCAGTTTTTAAACAAGTTTCTACAATATCTTTAGGTTTCTTTTAGTTTCATTAATCTCATTAATGAAGTCCTATTTTATTATGCTTCACAAGCATCACATTTGAAACGAAATCTGCAATATAATATATATCTCATATATATAATATAAACATTCGTCTCAGGCAGTAATATGATCTCATCACAGAACATTGCAGCAGAAGAACATATATGAAATATTGGATATACTAGGACATCCGTGTTTTTAATACGAGCCTGTATAAAACACGGATTCCACGGTCGTGATGAATAGCCAAACCCACATCCCTAGACCCCTACGAGAGCGGCAAGTAACATTGCCAATTCTAGGGTTAGGAGACCCGGTCTCGACTCCTCGAGATGGTCTCCCACTGGACCTCAGAACCCGGCTACTTGTGCTCCCCGCCTTGGGTCTACCTAATGCGGAAAAGAAAATAATATACAACGGTGACATCATCCTCAGCCCGGAAGTGCCCCAATAAAGGAATATTATATACAAATGAATTTTACATGAATGAAAAAGAAAAAACTCTCATCTCACATAAAACCCCCGGCTATTCAAAACGCGACGATCCAATATAACATATCACAGCAACACATAATATCTCATATCATCAACGTAAGAAAGTATGCGTATCTCGATTGTCATTGATGTATAGCAACGAAGCCGGCGATACACCACATACTACGCTTACGGTCACAGAAAAGAAAGTGTAAAACTACAACAGTTGGAAACCGCAACCTCTTTAGATATCGCATGCCTAACCAGATGAATTCCTTAGACACCACATGCCAAACAATTATAAACCCCGCATTTTAGTCTCATTATCGAAAACTCTTTTCAATATCAAGTCGGGCAATTCAACAAGATTCCCGACATCCTGATCGAATGCTCGTCGCAAACTTTAGTAAACGGCCGCACCCCCGATACCGTCGACGAAGTGCACTAAGGCGGAACACCGCTGCTGCGAGCACCCGAACGGATGCTTTTGGCGACGGGGTTCTCCTACAGTCACTTGGTCGGGGCTATGGGGCATGGCTGTCTATTAAGTTTACCCGGCGAGTATCCGCGTACGCTACGTGATTGCGACGGATTTTTGATCGCATCAAAATTCCGTGGCAACCGATCATCTGAGACTGAACTGCTAGATTTATAACATTCAAATTAGTTATGTCATAACTACCTGTGGATTCCAAATATTGTATCACATTCCAGATAAATAGACAATGTTAAACTTTCCGATCGAATAATTAAACACCCAAGATTTCCCCAATATATCTCAACACTTGAAATCAGTTTAAAAATATCCATCACATGCCACAGTACCAATGGTCCAGCCGTAGAAGGACCAAGCCAACGCCTCACATGTGGCACGCCGTACTGCCACAAACCCTAAGGTTCAGAGGCAGTTCAAAATGGTCACATAATCGAGTTAAGGTTTGTTATCTTCTAGAGGGTCCACCGCGTTACTTGCACAACTTAGAACGTTCTTAAACTCGAGGAAAAATCCAACTTTTGAAAAAATTTCCGACAGGGGAAAAAGTGAGTTATTGATATCCGTTCGAACTTTTTAACAGTTTCTAAAAATTATCCGGACAAAACTAAACAAAGTTAAATTATCTGATCGAATCAACGATTCCCCAATACAACCCTAGAAAACTCAACACTTGAGTGGAATTAAAAAATTCCCATAAAAAAATAACAATAAAGGACCTAAGAATAATTACATGAAATTCCAGGGACTAAATCACAATTTTGGCCGCGGAACCGCCGCCAAACCCTTGGTTTGGCAGAGGTTCCGCGGTCAAATAATTGACTTAGTTGACCGTACTTCACACTAATTCTTAGTTTTTCCTGCTTGTTTTTCTGAGAATTTTTAATTCATAAAAAATCACAGTTTTGAAAAATGTACAGAGAAGGGTAAACATCGGGGTTTCCGGGTTCGATCGGACTTTAAACTTCGTCTAGACTTCGCCTAAAGCTCTAGCTTTGCTCTGATACCACTGTAGGGTTGCTAGGCACGCGCACAAGGGTCTACGAGGCATCAACCATGCCCGATTAAAAAATTAGCCGTGCCAAACAAGCCGAAGCCGGATCTTTAAACTAGGGTTTAGACGAAAACGAGCATGCTGAACACTTCAACACTAAGTGAGAGGGATTACAACCTTTGTAGATCCGGTCCTTCACTTCTAAAGCTCCGTGTTGAAGTCCCTTCGCTGCGATCATCGTGTTCCGGACTCTCGAGATGTTCCATGAAGAGAAAGATGCAGTCTTGCTTCCGATCTTCAATACAAAGATGATCTACCTTGAAGTTTCGATAACACAAGCTAACACTCATAATATGAAGTGAACACCCTCATCTAAATGACAAGAATAGATGAGGATGATGAAGTAGAATTTTTGCTCTCTTTTATAATCATTTTCTCACTCACTTTCATCACAAAACTAAAACTTAACCTTCTAGAAACTTCTAGAAATGCTTAACCCTAATCAAACCCTAACCATGTTTAATCTCCAATAAACATGTTGCATTAATAATCATATCATGTTACAATATTATATATCACATATATAATATTTATTGTAACAAAATAAAATAATACAATTAACATATATCGCATATATATCAATGTATTACCCGAGTGAGAAAAAGAATCTTTTAGTGAGCTAATATTAGTTAATGTAATTTAATATATCATATATATTATTATACATTAAATTATCGAATCAACACTTGATCCGACAATCCGGCTATATCGCATATAACCGACTAATATTTATCCGTACCGATTCATCAAATCAATACTTGATACGATGACCCGGCTGATATCAAATATCGCGAGAATATAATACGGTATCTCATATCGCATTATCCTCGGTCCCGCACATATCACATATGTGCTCCTACTCCGTTTTGCCTGAGTCAAGAAACCTCTGTGTAGGACTCTAAAGAATCGTCAATACGCCGGCAGTAGGTGATGATCATATCAAACACCCACAAGCTGCAAGCGGTCAGCTAAACGTAACAGCTACCCAGGTATTGAGCGCTCAGAAGATCTACAAGCAATTCTGTACATTCTCCTGTGAATCCAATCAGTAACACTCCCGTACAGTCCGGTCTCGTCGTCTGATATGTCGCATATCTCGCCTAGGGGTGGTAAACGTCAGACCCCAGTAGCTTGATAAGTCGTGTCGATATGAAGTCTATAACAGTTCGAGAAACTACTGATAACACTTACCAGTAAATCTCAGCAACCCTGGCCAGGGATTTCCGGTTATAGCCAATCGAACACAGCGCAACATCAACTCCCTATACCGGGAGAGACGAAGCCCCTCCTATCGCTCATTGCCTCCATGTGATTCGGGACTGTACCCAAAAGCCACCTTTTTGCACGCCCTCTTGGACGTGGTATGATGGAAATCAAAGCACAGTGGGAATCACACAAGGCTCTATGACGATCTCGGGTCAACAGACTACTCTGTACCAGTGTCACCGGAGAACTGCCATCTGACGTGAGGTATAATACCATCTGGGAGTTCTCGGCGAGTCCGTCCAGTGTACCCAGTCTCCACTGAGCACCCGTACACCATCCTTGATGTCAAACACCGATGGATATGGGATCATCCATCGCCCATCATATGGGTCAAGATGCGTATACGCTAGTCTACTCTGGTGTATCGATGCCCTGTCTCGATACACCCTCGACTAGGAACAGTTATAGGATGTACGCATCGACTACCGTGGCCCCACTAGTATGATCTCATCATAGTCCCAGTAGTCGACTGCATATCCTAAGGGCTTTATCAACATGTAACATAGAGACAATCAGAGTACATGTTAAGATAAAGTACAACCAGATAGCGTACTATCATGTCGAGCAAGAAAGTCCTCCCTATATATGTCCTAGCATCCACTACAATATACATCGTATGTACAGTAATGGCCTCTAGGGCATACATATAACTAACACTACAGACTAACCTGTACCAGTGTCACCAGAGAACTGCTATCTGACGTCAGCATAATACCATCTAGAAGTTCTCAGCGAGTCCGTCCAGTGTACCCAGTCTCCACTGAGCACCCGTATACCATCTCTGATGTCAAACACCAATGGATATGGGATCATCCATCGCCCATCTCATGGGTCGAGAAGCGTATACCTAGTCTACTCTGGTATATCGATGCCCTGTCTCGATACACCCACGACTAGGAATATTAAAGGATGAACTTATGGACTACCATGGCCCCACTAGTATGATCTGCATCATAATCCTGAAAGTCAAGTACACATCCTAAGGGCTTTACCAACATGTAACCATGAGACAGTATCAAGAGATAAGTATACATGTTAAGATAAAGAGCAACCAGATAGCATACTATCATGTCGAGCAAGAAAGTCCTCTTTATATATGTCCAAGCATCCACTATAATATACATCATATGTATAATAATGGCCTCTCGGGTATACATACAACTAACACTGGGATGCCCCCTTCTACTTATACACTCTCAAGGGGACATCCTACGGCCCAAATCGATTCCTGCTAAAACGAAGCGTCGTATTTATCAGCCGTCGAGGCTCCACATGGAAATTGGCCATTGGAAGCATCCCCTCACAGTAGGATTCGGTGACAGCCCCTCGCGCTCCACCAACCAATATCGGGCACGTGGCACGCTGCCCAACCGATGATCGAGCGAAATGGCGCCCCTCTTTAAAAGCGTGATCATTTCACCGATCCGCTGATGTCACTAAAGATATGCATAGGAACCGAGGCGTCTTGCAAGCCACCACATGGACCCGGTGATCCGAGAGGAGTAGCCACAAAATATCCCACCATCATCAGACGGCCCGGGAATCCCAGGCTGAACCGTTAAAGACCTGGCTTACCACTCTCGATCCGGACCACAAATTGGTCAGGACGAGAATAGGGGGCCAGTAATAAGGCTCATGAACAGGAATTCCCAAGATTATGATACGTTGCAGATGACATGTCGTCCATGTAAGCCCACTAGGATCCTGGGGGCTGTGGAGGTAGAATCAGTGTGGCGCCTCGGGGAAGTTCCTCGGGCCTTATCTCCGGGCCTACACCCTCTTTGCTCGTCTCCGAGCTGTTGCAAGGGCTGAGCTTTCTCGACCTCCCGGCTCGTCTCCGAACCATTCGACAAGCTGAGCTTCCTCGGCTTCCCCGATCAACCGAGAGCGCGGATCCCAAGAGCCCCCGCATCGGCTTCGTGTATCTTGCCAAAGTGAGATCTTTGCCGCCCCACGTTCCATGTCCCACACGGGCACGTTCTCGCATTAATGAGCGGATCCCGCCATTAACATGGACGTAACTGATAGCGAGGATCTCACGCCGGCTCGCTCCATGTGACCACTATATAAACCTATCTTTCAGACGACTCAGGTAACTCGAACTCATTCTAATACGCCGCTACCCTGCTCTTATTCTACGGTACTAACTTGATCGTCGGAGGGTCCTACGGTGGTTTTCCACCCCGGGACTTCCCTTGCAGGTAGTTCGGCGTCAACAATATCCAATAACCCATTGAGATCCACACATTCAACCCTCACATCTAATTTCAACCGTTCAAAACCACTCGCAGCCAGATTGACTGAGGACAACATCTGAGGGAGATTCCGAGCTCCAGCAGGAACTTATTTTTTTCAACTGCTTTCCATTTCATAATGTTTATTATAATTGCATTATTTTTCTTACCATGGAAGTTTGCAAGATGTCACCTTTCAATGCAATTCATCTATTGAAATCTTATTATATTACCCGTGTTTATCACTTTATTATAATGCAAATTCCAAATATATAGCTAAGTCATCTATCGATGGAGAAAATTTACAATATGACGGTCGTACATGCACAAGCATGAAAGAGGGGAAAAAAGGATTATGGACCCTGCCTAGTTATCCGAAGGTGCCCGAAATTTTCCATCACTTTCTCAATCATGTCCAGATGCATTACACCTGGCACACCAAATAATTTCTGTAAAGCCTATACTTTTAGTTTTAAAAAATTCAAAAGATAAAAAAATTATCAATTTATTCTCTTAATTAAGATATTGAGATAATCCTTAAAATTTAATTTTTTTAAATTCAAAATTCAAAACCTCCCTCTCTCCCTCTCTTCACACACAAACCCTTTAATCCAAGTCCTCTCATCACCACTATCCAAGCCATCAATCTAATAATAATAATAATAATAATAATAATATTTATAAAAGCTATATCAAAACAAATTCCAGAAAATATTCCCATTTTTATTTTGTTTATTTGTGCAAAAAAATAGTTTAAACCCCTAACATCTTATAAAATATCAACTAATCCCATTTTAAGCTCATATCTATGTGCAAAGAATAGTTTACGTCCCTAACAAAATTAATTTAGATCCAAACTTCCATCAAATGTAAAATTGTAAGCTAATCCTATTCTAAGCTCATTTGTATTTGCAAAAATTAATTTAGGTCCCTATCTTTTTATAAAATGTAAACCAATCATATTCTAAGCTTGTTTGTATTGTAAAAATTAGTTTAGGTCCTTAAGTTTTTATAAAATGTAAGTTAATCTTATTCTAAGCTCTAGCATAAAAACGATATTCACCAAAATTAGTCCAGGTTTAGATCCTTAATTTTGTATAAAATGTAAGCTAATTCGATTCTAAGCTCATTTGTATGTGCAAAAATTAATTTAGATCCCTTTCTATAAAATGTACACTAATCTCATTCTAAACTCTAGCATAGAAATAATTTTCCTTTAAATTTAGATTGACCCTATTCTAGGCCTATTGCGGTATATAAATATTGTATGTAGATGACGGCGATGATTGTGCTCAATAAAAAAAAAATTCGAAAAAAAATTATCGCGCAGATAATCGCAAATTCATTGCGAACAGACAAAATTAAATTTGAAATGCAAAAAAAAATTCAACTATATATGTCTCCCACAAAATATGTCCAATAAGAAAAGAAATGTCACAACTTCGAATTTATATATTTCAATCAACACGAATAATAATTATAAAGTTAAAATAATGGAAAAAATAAAGGAAACATTTTTGTTAGAATATTGAAAATTTTATGATTTTCATGGACTCTATCATACAAAATATTAAGAAAGTGAAGAAACATAACTTTTTTGAGAATTTTATAAATTTTGCAATTTTTATTTGTTATAGCAAACAAAATATTGGAAAAACTAAAAAAATAAAAACTTTAGCAATTTTCATACTCTATATACCAAGCAAAAGAATGTGTGAGCAAATCCATCTAAAAACATTCACCGACTAAAAAGTACTAAGAAAGATAGACAAAGGTATGATAGGTTGAATTGAATTCTCTAGGTGCAGGGATGTCTTTTGCACACACGTAGGGGTATATGATCGATATTTGGAAGAGAGATAGGGAGGAAAACTAAAGACGATATTTTATTTAGGGATGATATGATTTCTGACATTTTTTCAAGACCATTAAGATCGAGCTCATAGCAACTAAAAAGCTAGTATAGTTTGAATTTCTTCTTTTCAAGTTTTTCTTTTATATGTTTTTTATCTTTACAGGTAATTTTCATCTTCTTTCTTTTATTATGGATTTTGTGGGTGTAATCCGTTGAAAACCCTCAGGAGACAACACTCCTACTAGGGTCATCTAGAGGTTTAAAAACTTGTTGCATGTGCTAAGTGCAATCGTGTTGCTTACGAAAGTGTGTTAGGTTTTTTCTTTTTCTTTTTAATAAATAATTTGCTCGGGACGATCAAAAATAAGTTTGGGGGTATTTGATTAGTCAAATATATTGCATATTTGTATGAACATTTTTCCTACTATTATTAACTGCTAAAAGGTGTTAATTATAAATAAAGAACATATATAGGTTTATTTGTAAAAAGAGTATTATCATATGTTTCTTCATTTATAATTAATATAATTAGGGAAAACATATGCATATAATATTTAAATGAAATATTAGTAATTAAAATATGTATATCATATCAAATATTTCTAATCAATATTCTTAAGATAAGATATCATATAAATGGTTGGAATAATATCTCAAAAATACCAAATGCTGCTAACAATTTGATTTGAGATATTGTGTAGGTATTAGCTCAGGTCTAAAATCCAAGTAAGAGATCTAAGTCAAATCGGGATATCGAAACCGAATTTGTCAAATTTTAGAAGCAAATCGAGGAATGTAGTAACGGCTGAGACTAATGGCAATATACTCAGAATCTATATATTAAGAGGATCTTCAAATATTAAGAAGAAAACTCAGAAAAAATCTCGAATCACCATTCCACCATAAGGCGGCGGAACCGCGGTCAACAAGGGATATGGACGGCGGTTCCGCGGTCCTTCAGTGGCCGTTGAATTTGAGATTTTGGAGGCATGATCGTAATATCACCTACTCCCATATGACATCTAGGGTTTATGGTTTCAGAGACTATATAAATGACCGAGAGCCGTGCATTCAAGGAGGATCTCGGAATTCAACATTTAATCATCTACTTCTATAAAAAGAGAAATCAAGAGCAAAACTAGGGTTCTTGTAATCTACTTTCTAAGGAGAAAAGTTGTAATGCAATAGTTGATTAATAAATGTAGTTTTTGTTGTATTTACTTTTCCGCATTTACTTTACACATTCCTTTTCCGCATTAATTTTATGCATTACTTTTCTACACCTTTAATTATGGTTTCATTCATTTTCAACATTTTTTTCTAAATTGCTACTAACCATGAGCGAGTAACCTCTTGCCTGCTAAAGTTTGCAGGATAGGCTAGAATAATGGATGAAACGTCTTTTTACTTTTTTTGATATTTTAATGTTTATATTTTTTAGCAAAATAAATATTAACTTTCTTATCGGGCGTGCTATCAATTAATGATAGTCACGATCACGATTTGTGATTGGTTAATAATTGTTTTGTTAAGGGTTTGAGATGAATAGAGATCAATGGAAGGACAAGGGTCGGTAGTGGGAAACCCTAATCCCTCCAAGAACCATAATCCATATTCATCGCCATCTCTCTAGTTTTAAACTATTAAAAAATAAAAAGAGTTATTTCTAAACATTCATCCATTAACTACTAAGTCTTATAAACCCTACAAACCTTTCTATTATAAATTTTATATCCATCTTAAAATAAAACGACAACAATCTCTCATCTCTTTTATCAACTCGTCTAAAGCAGGAAAAAGAAGTTTACGTTTCCCTGCAGACGATCTGTACTCATCGCGGCTAGCTATTTGCGACACCGTTTTGATTGCGGTTATTTACAGCACACATACACACCTTCACACGAAGAATCAGGCGTTTCTTAATAAATGCTAAGCACTTTAGTCATTTTGACTGAATATGAAGTGCTAAGTGTTCCCTCATATAATACCAAAAAAAAGTAGGGCATCACGTGCCCACACGCGATCGGGGGTCACGTGCCGACACTTGATAGTTTTCTGAGGACTCTGAAATAATAAGAATTAAATTCTGATCAAAAGGGGTCACGTGCCCACCCGTGATGGACCTTTAAACCTACTGAAAGGAATTAAAAGGTATAATAAAACAGCAAGAAAAAACCCCAATGGGGCATCACGTGCCTACACGTGACCAGGGGTCACGTGCCGAACGTGATGAGTTCCCGAGTTCTTTAAAATAATAGAATTAAATTCTGGTTAAATGCTTAATCTATGGGTCACGTGCCACCACGTGATAGGGTCTTAAAACTCTCTGAGTTAATGGAAAGAAAACCCTAAATGGGGCATCACGTGTCCACACGTGACAGGGGGTCACGTGCCACCACGTGATGGGTTCCTAAGATCTCTGAACTAATAGAATTAAATTCTAATTAAATGGTCAATCAATGGGGTCACGTGCCAACACGTGATAGGCTCTTAAACCTTCTGAACTAATAGAATTAAATTCTAATTAAGGGAAATAAAAAACCCTAATATTTCCCTAGATTTTTCCAAACAAAAGATTGCACTCTGTAAAGGAAACACCGTTAGATTAAAAATCTAATGGTGATTAAAAATTCATCAATTTATAGAAAGATTCTATACAAGAAAATATTTTCCTAAAATTTGCCAGGAACAACAAACAAAATATTTTTTAGGGATTAAAAAAATCCAATGGTGAATAAAATTCACCGAGTGATCTAAAAGATCATGTTGCTTATAAAATCAATCAAAAATTTTCAATGAAAGATTGACTAAACAAACTAATTCTTTTCTTTCTCCTATAAATAGGAGCCAAGAAAAGAAGAAGAAAAAAAAGAGGAGAGACAACAACAGAGAGAGAATACGAAAAAAAGAAAAGAGAATTCAATTCTCCAGAGAGAAAGAAGATCTCATCAGAAAAAAAAAGAAACCCTAGGTAAGAGAAGAGAAGAAATCATTCTATAAGCTCCCATAAAAACAAAAGGAGAATTTAATTCTCAAACTAAGAGTTTAACTCTTCTGAATAAGAACTTAGTTCTTCCTTTGGTTGAAGATCTGCAGAAGCAGATCTCCCCATAAGTTGAGAATTTAATTCTCATCGGGGGGATTTTGCCATGCAGATCTAAAGTCTAAAGGAGGACCTAAGTTCAGAGAATTTTATTCTCCACAAAGCACATAGGAATTTAATTCCTCTAACAAAGATAAGGTTTAGCCCTTAATATAAGAACTTAGTTCTTCTTCATGGTAATAGATCTGCAGAAGCAGATCTTCCCATAAGTTGAGAATTTAGTTCTCATCGGGAAGATTCTGCCATGCAGATCCAAAACTTAGAAAGAGAATTGAGTTTGAAGAATTTAATTCTTTCGAACATATGGGAATTTAATTCCTCTGAACAAAATTAGGGTTTAACCCTATAAGAAGAATTTAATTCTTAAATAAGAAATTTATCTCTCCATGCACGTAAAAAGATCAAGTGCACAACATGATCACGTGACAACACGTGACCCTCCCCTCCAATGACCAAAAAAGAATAAATAAGATTAGGTCACGTGCTCCCACGTGACCCTTGAATAGACTTCTCAAAGTAAAAAGGACAGAATCAATTTTGGGTGACTCACGTGTCCCCACGTGACCCCTGACAAACACCTCTTTAAAAAAGAGAAGATGGAAAGAGCTGGAGGATTAATATCCAACGCATGGGCGCCCTCATGTGTCCCCACGTGACCCCTAGCAAATCCTTTTAATATCCAGTGCATGGATACCCATCACGTGCTCACACGTGATAGCCATAAAGATTAAGTGTTTAACACTCATTTGAATATTCTGAGAATAAAATAAGGGAAGTCTGGCCCAATACTCAAGCGCCTCACGTGACCCCACGTGAGCGCTTCTTTTTTTAGTGTTTAACACTATTTTGTATGCTTCATCCCTAGTGTTTAACACTATTCTAAGCGCATCACGTGGGAGCACGTGATAGCCGAGTGTACTCTAGTGTTTAACACTATATTCGAGCCAATCTTAGCCCAAATTAGCTAAGTCTTCCAGAGACAGGACCCTCCCTTTTGACTGAACCTCAAATACACTTTTTTCCAAAATTGGTCATCTCATATGACATTCAAAACAAAACCCAGAGCCTTTCAATCAACTTTGGTTCAAGAGTACATCTCTTCACACCTCTGATACATGTCGTTATAATTCTTCAACGTCTTCAGAGAGGTGGTGGGTCCCAATGACCAATAATTATCTGGTGCATTTCCAAACCTATATTTGCATCTACTGGACCGCAAAGTCCCTAAACTAAAACAATAGAGCTCAAATGCTCTTTTGTTGGATCTAAACGATCCTGTTAAGTAGATCTTAGTCTAAAAATTAGACTAACGTATCCTTAACAAACATTTAAGTTGATCTTGATCTCGAAATGAGATTAACGATTCTTAAATCAATCCAACTACAGATCTCCCAACCAATATCGGTTCAAGGGTACATCTCTTCATTCCTCTTATATTTGTCGTTGTAATCCTTCAACGTCTTCAGAAAGGTGACGGGGCCCGACAACCAGACAAACCATGGACTGTGGGGTCCTTAAACTCATGGACTATGATGTCCTTAAACTTTACAGACTATGATGTCTCTAAACTACTACGGACTGTGGGGTCCTTAAACTCATGGACTATGATGTCCTTAAACTGTACAGACTATGATGTCTCTAAACTGGACCGAGATGTCCTTAAACTAACATTGGACCGTAATGTTCTTAAACTAACTATGGACCGTAATGTCTCTAAACTAAAGAATAGAGCCCAAATTCTTTTTTGTTGGATATAAATGATCCCGTTAAGTAGATCTTAGTCTAAAATTAGACTAACGTATTCTTAACAAACGTTTAAGTTGATTTTAGTCTCAAATGAGACTAACGCATCCTTAAACCCAACCCTAAACCCAAATCTAAGAAAATACGGATTTGGACTAATCCACACCCTACGGGCGACATCATAAATTAGTCTCCGTATATAATCCATGGGCAACCAAAATCAAAACAAACACACACGACACGAAGTGACCATCTGGAGAAAGAGAAAATGGTTACCGTGATGCGGTAGCGTAATTAACTGCAGGGGCTTGCGTCTGCAGGGAAGAGCGTCCCCACAATCAAAAACCCCTCAAATGAGGGGGAATCTGACGAAGTCTGCTACATCCGCATCCGTTTAAACCTTCGATATATGGTGCCATAAATCAACTTGGTATCTTCGGAGAGGTGGACGGATAAAACCAAATAGCATCTGCCCTTGAAATTCAGGCCGGACGTCCCAACGTCCCGATTGCGTCTTTTCGGCGGAGAACACTAAGCACTTTTGTATGGTGTCCACGTGAGGAACACATGAAACGCTAGGCGCTGCCCAATCAGTGCTAAGCACTCAGTCGTTTTGGCTGTATATGAAGTGCTAAGCATTTTTACCCAACGCTCATGTGTATTTCACGTGAGGCGTTGGCCTTCTATTTTCGGCGCTCATATGTTTTTCATGTGAGGCACTGAGTCCTTTGTTGGGGGCGCCCATGTGGGAAGCACGCAAGGCGCTAATTTCTTTTCTTTTTCAGTGGTTGAATCTCTGTTATTGGTATTTTGGCCATTAATGATCACCAAGATTTTTGTTTTGAAGATCCAAAATGAAGGAGTAAGTTCTTATATTTTTTTTCTTTTTCTTTTTCTTTTATAAGCACTAACTTTAATTTTTAGGTTTAAACCCTGTTTTGAGAGGAATTAAATTTTCAGAACTTAGGTTCTTCTTCTTTCTCTTTCTTTTTAACCTAATTCTTTTCCTCTAAGTTTTGAGTCTGATGAACAGAATCTTCCCGATGAGAATTAAATTCTCAAGTTGTGGGGAGATTTGCTTTGCAAATCTCAAATTAAAGGAAGAACTAAGTTCTTGTATAAAGGGTTAAACCCTTGTTTCCATTTATACTAGGTAAAGGAGATTGTTTTGGTTTCTTCTTTTTCTTTACCTAGAATTTGAAAGGAGGGAAATCTTCTTCTTCTTTTGAGAATTAAATTCTCTGATTTTTTTCTTTTTGTGGAGAAAGTTATAGGGGTCAATCCTCTATATGAGACTTGAAGTCTCGGATCCTTTATATGAGAGAGCTAAGTTTGTTAATTAGTTTGAGAAAATCTCTTTTTAAGAGATTCCAATTGATTTTATTGATTTTACATAATATGTTTTCTTGTTTTAAACAAGATTGGGGAAATATTTTCCCATATATAAATTTTTTTCTATTAAACGGTGATTTTTAATTATCATTGGATTTTTTTTATCCAAGTGCTCTTTGTTTTACAGAGAACAATTTTTCTTTGTTTGTAAAGATTGGGTAAATATATTCCCATAATAGAATTTAATTCTATCATTATATTTTTTATCCAACCGAGAATATCTTTCTCACTTGGAAAGATTAGGGAGATATTTTCTCCTAGTAGAATTTAATTCTATTATTTGATAATTTATCATCACCGTTGGATTTTTGATCCAATGGCTCTGTTTAACAGAGAACATCCCAGATTTTAGGGAAATATGCTCATGTAGAATTTAATTATGCTTGCTTTTAATTTGGACGTCGGCATTCACGTGTTGTGCACGTAGGCGCCACTTAAAAATTTAATTCTTATATATGATAGGTGCTCCTGTGCTTTGCACATTGGCGCCCATATGAACTTTACGTACGACGCCACCATATGATTTAATCTATAAGAGGTTGCCGCTGGCGCTCTTGTGGGGAGCACGTAAGGTGCTGCCTCATTAGAATTTAATAGAGCTTGGCTCTTTTTATTATGTTTAATTATTAGGGGAACACTACCTAGCTGATCAAACAAGTCGTCGATGCGGGGAATGGGATACTTGATCTTCACGGTCACCCGGTTCAATTCACGGTAGTCGATGCACATGCGCAAGGAACCATCCTTTTTAACCAGTAACACAGGAGTACCCCATGAGGAAGCACTTGGACAGATAAATCCCTTGTCCAAAAGATTTTCTATCTGCTTCTTTAATTCTGCTAACTCAACTGGCGCCATCCTGTAGAGAGCCTTGGAAACTGGTGCCGTCCCTGCAATCAGGTCGATTAAGAAGCCCAATACGCGAGGCGGGGTTAAACCAGGTAGATCTTCGGGGAACGCATCAAGAAACTCTCAAACTACCTACGGTGCTGGCTTCTCGTCTATATTCATAGCGATCAAGGTCTTCGGCTTCGTTCGGAACTTAGCTGGTTCCAAAGACTCGCTACCGCCGACGAACACGAACTACGGATGATTAGGAATGCGAAATGTCATACTCCAAGCTTGGCAATTGATAACAGTATGGAACGTGCTCAATAAATCCATCCCAGAACGTGCTCAATAAAAAAGAAGCATGCATAAAACTCTCTTCCACAAACCACCACAGAGCATAACCAACACTCTTTGCTGGACACAATAATTCCGTTACCCGTATGTATCTCCCAAACCTTGGTCAACGGCTTGTGGGGTATAGAGTGTGTGTCAACAAACCGTGTAGAAATAAAACAATGCATAGCACCCGAATAAAAAAGAACTCTAGCTGGTACAGAATAAATAAGGAGGGTACCTGTAACAACTTCTCCAGAAGCCTTTGCCTGCTCGGCAGTCAGGGTGAAAGCCTGCCCCTGATTCCGACTCGTACCAGTTTGCTTCTGATCGAATAATCGCCACTGGGATACCAAAGGGGGACCCCTCTGAGCTGAAGTGCTGAAGGACGGCTGTTGTTGCTCGGACCCTCCCTCAGATCTCTGGGGACACCCGCTGACCTTGTGCTCGCTGGACCCGCAAATCATGCACTACCCCTTTGATCTGCAACAATCTTTCTGCATGTGTCCTTGCCTCTGACAATAGTCATAAACTAAGGCCCTCCGCTACGGCTGCTGAGGTGAGAAAGTATGCTTCATCTGCATAACACCCCGCCTGTGAACTGAGATCGCTCCACGAGGGGAAATGGTAGCTCGTGATGGAACTATATGGGGTCTCATATCCACCAATCGCTGGCCCTTGGCCTTCTTCGCCAACCTTTCTTGTACTCGAGCAGCGTTCAACACCTGTACGAAGGTCTGTAGGTCGAGGGACGCGATAAGCTGCTGCAGCTCGATATTGAGCCCCTGCTGAAACCGTCTGGCCCTAGCAGCTTCGATTGCTACCATGTACGATGCGAAACGACTCAGCCGGTTAAACTCTGCAGCGTAGACATCCACCGAGCATCCATTTTGCTTCAACATGATGAATTTCTCCTCCTTCTCGGCCTTGGCAGTAGCCAGGAAATAGTGATCTAGAAAGTACGCGGAGAATGTATCCCATCCGATAGGTTTCTCTAGCTGGCTTTCCTCTACGGACTACCACGTGCGAGCATCGTCCTCTAGCTGGATCTTCACCACGCTCACTTTATCATCGTCAGGGACTCGAGCGGCCGTCAAAATATTTTCCACATTGATTGGCCATTACTCGGCCTCAAGTGAATCTGCTAATCCTGTGAATACGCTGGATGAAGTCTCCTGAAATCAGAAACGATACCAGCACTAGCCTGTGTAGTCAGTTCGAGGGCGCCCTCGGGAGGGAGGGGGCGAAGGATAGCTGTAGATCTCTCTAGAGCGGTAATTGTGGTCTCTTTCACCACCTTCAATCCCTCAGCTAAGAGATCGAT
Source organism: Agapanthus africanus (assembly GCA_030015575.1). NCBI lineage: Eukaryota > Viridiplantae > Streptophyta > Magnoliopsida > Asparagales > Amaryllidaceae > Agapanthus > Agapanthus africanus. The sequence goes on along the minus strand of CM057341.1, from coordinate 748,745,160 downwards.
CTTCTTTTCCTGAGCCTGTGCTAGAGTTGTCAGTGTGTTGAGGATCTTCTTTGTACGATCGTGGGAACCGGTACCTGAGGAGTTGCCTGAGGAGTCTATATCTCTGAAAGATGATTAAGGAAAGGAATCAGATTAAAGCAAGAGTTATAGGATGATTCAATGAGGATTAGAAAAAGTGAAAGTGAAACGTAATAAAATATAAACTAAGAGTGTAACTCAATTTAGGGATCCCTCGACGAAACTGTAATTTCATCCTAACCTGGTGCTCTGATACCAACAGAACCATGTCATGCTCCGTTTCCTAAAATACGGAATGCGAGGGGTGATTAGGCCAGCCATACTCCTACGGTCAAGGAATAATCTCGTTGTAGTCGCACTTCTGTTTCTAGCATTACATGGTAATCAGTAAACACAGCACTAGAGTAATAGAAATCACAGATCACAACTTTATTACATTAGAATAGCAGTGTTCAGGATACATTTATTCGCATGAAGGAAATACCTAACCAAAGAAATAACAATGTTCTTACAGCACGCAGAAGGCGATAGCGCTGATGTCGCGGTCTAAACCTCTGCGATCTCGAATGGTAGGTCCTGCTCCTGAGCTGGGTCCACTCCGTCCTCTGAGCAGGCATATTCAGGTCATCAGGATGACACATATAGTAATAAATATATGGTGTGTGTACTATATTATTAAACATGAAATGTGCGGCAAAATACATAAACACGAGAATAATGAATAGCAACTGAAAATGAACAGTACGGTATATATATCATGTTAGCAATCCACGCAATATGTATGTCATTACCTGTCAGTCACTAAGTCAATTGAAATCAATCGGTGGAAAGTATGCTCGTGTTTAACAAGAGTCTCATGCATGCCCGAGACTACGGTGCACTGTTGTCCGGAACATAACCCTGCAGCCGTGCCGCTAGGCCCACGACCTAATGTGTGCGTGTATCGCTAATATTGAATGATCATCCTCTAAGTCACTGTATCTCGCTAAATATGAGTTCGATTCCACCTTGATTTCCCTTTTTCCCCAGGTCACAATAACTATACGTATAGGACTATTTGTGTACAAGCCCGCGCCAAATCACGGTCTTATTCACTTTCATTACACTGTTCACTTTTACGAATCAATCACTTATTACTGGCGTACTTGACACAACTAATCCAATACCACTCACGTTCGACAATGCAAAGTTCGTTATAAATCACTATGAACGTTCACTATCCTTAAAGGTATCACGGTCGGGTAAATTACGGGAATGATGCAATATAGCAAGTCATGTATGATGCGAAACACAATGTGCATTACGAGTTCAGAAAAAATATTAATTCGTACGATCGTAATTATACAAAATGCAACAAAAGAGGCAGTAAGTAAATTCAAATAGCGATCCAGCAAAATTGGTTCCAGATCAATCGGGTTTCAGGTTTGCAAGATGCGGTCATTTCATTTTATGTTTACATCGCTGGAAATTCAGTTCATGAACTGAAAGTCTAATTCGTAAAAATTTTTTCACCCTGTTGGAATCATAATTAGACAACACTACAGTTGAGTGAAATTTATATCTTTTAATTAGATTTTCAACGCACTAGACGGATCGACAATATAGACTATGTGCTGGGAGATACGTTCTGTTCAAGGTCAGGGCATACGTTCTGTTCCTGCTTGGGACTGCAGTACACTTCGACAGTTTAAATTGCAATTAAAATATCAAACTGTAAAAATAATAAAAATAAACCAAAACCTATAGTTAGCTAACAAGATTATCCTTACAACGGTATAGGGTTACGCATAATTCCATGTTCACACAGTGGTACAAATTTACTTAAGGTCAGGTGTCAAAATGGAATGCTGCTCTGGACTGCAGTCTAGAGCCGCATTCCATGTCAATTTTCGTTACTTTGATATATCAGTATAGAAGGATAAACTATAGAGGGTTCTATCTTATCAAGTCGGTTTCGATATGAATGATAGAACATTACGTTCTGATATGTATTGTTCCCCGCCGAAAACACGAAGACGCGACCGCGCGGGTCCGTCTCGCCTGAATTTCGGGGCAGATGCTAATTGGTACTATCCGTCCACCTCTCCGAAGATTCCAAGTTGATTTATGACACCGTATATCGAAGGTTTAAACGGATGCGGCCGATGTATCAGACTTTGTCAGATTCCCCCTCATTTGAGGGGTTTTTTTATTGTGGGGACGCTCTTCCCTGCAGGCGTAAGCCCCTGCAGTTAATCACGCTATCGCATCACGGTAACCACTTTCTCCTTCTCCAGATGGTCACTTCGTGTCGTGGGTGTTTGTTTTGTTTTTGGTTGCCCGTGGATTGTATACGGAGACTAATTTATGTTGTCGCCCGTAGGGCGTATATTAGTCTAAATCCGTATTTTCTTAAATTTGGGTTTGGAGGTTGGGTTTAAGGATACGTTAGCCTCACTTGAGACTAAGATCAACTTAAACGTTTGTTAAGGATACGTTAGTCTAATTTTTAGACTAAGATCAACTTAACAGGATCGTTTAGATCCGACAAGAGAGCAATTGGGCTCTATTGTTTAGTTTAGGGACATTGCGGAAGATTAGTTTAAGGACATCACGGTCCAGCGTTAGTTCAAGGACATCTCGGTCCAAGGTTAAGGACATCATAGTCCGTGAGTTTAAAGACCTCACAGTCAAGGTTAAGGACATCATAGTCCGTGAGTTTAAAGACCTCACAGTCAAGGTTAAGGACATCATAATCCGTGAGTTTTAAAGGACCCCACAGTCCATAGAATGTTTGGTTGTCGGGACCCGTCACCTCTCTGAAGACGTTGAAGGATTACAATGACAAATATCAGAGGAGTAAAGAGATGTACCCTCGAACCGATGTGAGTTGGTTGAAAGATCTGTAGTCCAATTTGGGGCTAAGATCTGTTAACATATTTATGAGCAGATGAGCTCAATTAATATGAGTTGAGGACTTATAGCCAATCTTGGGCTAAGTCCAATCAAGTTAAAATGTTTAACATTTTATTTTGGGATGTTAAGCATTTGTTTGAGCTCGGCCCTTTTAACAATGTTGAGCATTGATTTAGCTTCTGACAATGTTTGTCTTTTACAGAATGCTGAGCATTCATCATAGCTCTGGGGCTTATTCAAAGAACAATTTAAGTTCTACCCAAGCGCGCATAAAAGCATGTAGTGTGCTTGGCACTAGCGCCAGTCAATGAGCGCAGGGCGCTATGGTTAAAGCGCTAGTGCGCTTGGCGCTTTGCGCCAGATGTGAAGCGCTAATGCGCTTAGCGCTTTGCGCTAAATGAAGAGCGTAGATGCGCTATAGTTGAAGCCTTGAGGCGTTTGGCGCTGGTGCCATATAATTAACTGCAGAGCGCTTTTAATAATGCAGCGCACACATGAAGAGCACGTGGCGCGCTTAGCGCTGAGCGCTAGATGAAGAGCACTAAGGAACTTTTGAATTAGGAGCGCTAAGGCTCTTATTAGATTAGGAGTGCTAAGGCTCTTCTTAGGTTAACTTCGCGCTCTGCAAATTATCTGTTCTTTGATAGGAGGCTTTGTCTCAAAATTCTAAGAACAAAGTTCTTAGTTCATAGAAGATGTTTCAATCTCTTTTTGATGAAAGGTTTTGCCTTTATGGATCTGTGATCCTGAGAGAATTGAATAATTCTCGCCCTTTAATAATGAGATGTTCATAATCTCTTTTGTGAAAGACAACTTTGTCTTATAGATCTATGATCTGTGAAAGAAATAAGTACTTCTGTTTATATTGAGACGATTTTGTCTATATATTCTTTTTACCTTGAAAAAGAATTGTCTTCTTTTTGCCGAGAGCTTCTTCTTCTTCTTAAGATTTTCTTAAAGTTTATGGGGGGGTTCCTCTCTACAAGACTTGAAGTCTCGGGCCCTTTATATAGGGCAGGCTGATTTGTTGAATCAGCTAAAGAGATTTATTCTCTAATTGATTTGGGAATTTCCCCACCGCCGGATCTTTGATCCAAGAGCTTCTGATTTACAGAAGGCAATCTTCTTGTTTTTAACAAGATTTGGAAATCTTTCCATGCAGAATTTATTCTGTCTTTGGTAATTTTTATTTACCATTGGATCATTAATCCAACGGTGCTCTGATTTACAGAGCACAATTTTGTTGTTTGGAAAGATTTTGAGAAATCTTTCCTTAACCGAATTTAATTTTGGTTAATTAATGATTTATCATTATTATTAGATCTTTGATCTAAAGGTGGGGAGCTTTTAGTTCCAGCGCTAGCGCTTATGCGCTCTGCCCATGGTGCGCTAATTGTAGCGCAGCGCTCTTAGCGCTAGCACACATGTGCTTTGCACGTGGTGCGCTATTTGGAGGGCAGCGCGCTTGGCGCTGTATCTAAAGCACTGCTTTATTGGAGGTGTCCTTTCACCCTCCTTTTAAGTCAAACTTATATTCCCTAGAACTTTCATCTCCCAGGTCTTGGAAATAGATCCACTATGCACAAAATTTTCTGTGCCTAGTCTTCATAATCTGAAGCAAAGCTTCTTTCTTTTCTCGTCTCCAAAAGAACCCTCTCAACTATGGCTTGTAACCGCCCACATGCTCATCGACAACTATGGAAAGTGCCCATCCAGGACATTGTTCCTCGCTTTGCTGCGCGCTTGGTGGATCCTGCTCTTACGGATGACCAATGCGACGCAGCGCTGTACGAGCTCTTGACTCATATACGGTCTCCTCTCCCCCCACACTCTATTTGGCTTCGGATGATCCTTACGTCCGTTCTCGCTGATATCCCCCCTCCTCCAGCAGAGATGATTTCGGCAATGCTCGATGCTGCTGAAGACAAGATCGAGTGCTTCTTCGAGGCGCATTTGATCATTAAAGCCCTGAGGGATTGCTCTGTCCATTTGCTGAGCCAGATACGGGCTCGTCGAGTCGTTATCTCCACTTTCCCTAGTGAGTGCGGCTCTGATCGATGGGTGGCTACTCCCCGAGAAGATCGCCGTTTTGATATGGTGGAGAAGACAGAGAGGGAGCTAGATAATCTCATTCTTAGCTTTGCAAACCCCTGTCCTTTTGATCCCATGTTTGGCGATCTGTTTATATTGTAAAAAAAATGTCTAATTAAGTATTTTATTATCTGCCAAGTGCTTCTCTTATTTTTAATTCTTTGTTATTCCTTTGTCAGGCGCTTATGCACTGCATAACCTAACTTGTTATAACCAGGTGCAAGTAATGAAGCGCTCTTAGCGCTTAGCGCTCTCGTGCTTTGCACGTGAGCGCCGTTTCAGAGTCTTTGACTCTTAGTGCTGACGCGTTCACTGCTAGCGCTCTTCACGAAGCGTCGCTTCATTTCAAACCTTGGAATTTGAACAGAGTTTTGCTCTGATTGGGGAAACAAATGCCCCCCCACCGTTGCACTTACATGGCCCACACGTGAATGCAGCGGTGGTAGTATCTCAGTCGTTGGATCAACTTTTAGAAGTTGAAACGGCTCTCAATGCCTATAAATAGGGCCTTTAGCCCTCGGAGATGACCATTGTTCATCTTCTTTCTGAGAATTATTTCTCCTTCAGAGCATTGCTCTCTTTTTTAAGAAGTCTCTTAAAAACTCTGTCAGATATTTTCTCTTTTTTTTGGTAAGATTTGAACTTGTTATCAGAGCTTTGCTCTATTTGGATCATGGATCTCAAAAAGAAAACCTTTTTAGGGTTTCTTTCGACCCTTTGATGAAGAATTCTTGGAATTCACTTTATAGCTCTTAAAGCTCTCGGATTTTTTACTTCTGCAGAAAGCTTTGCTTTCAGGGTTTCTTGAAGGATCATTTCATCTTCTCTGCAGAGCATTGCTTTTTAGCATCTTTGGGGAATTTTATTCCCCTATTAATTATGGCAGTTGTCATTTCTGCTAGAGAGCATTGCTCTCAAGGGAGATTTACTCCTTGGTTTGAGGAACTTAAATGGGAGCCTTTTGAGGGTTTTCCTCCTTAATCGCCCAAATTTGGATTTGTTTGTCACTTGAAAGATCTTATCTTCCCGAGAACTTGTCTAAATCCCAATGTCTGATTTTCCTCATTACCAATCTTTTAATGATGTTTCATTTCAGGCACTATGGATGTTCATTTATATAGTCTGAACGAGTTTATCTCTTATGTGGATATTCGCGTACAGGGCCGTTGCCAGAACCAAGAGTTTACAGATGCCCAATGTACGGAGATTATGGCTCGTCTGTATGCACACAACGGTCGACTGCTTCCTCATCGCTCCGCTCTCTTGAAAATCGTAGTGGGAGCAATTTGGGGAGCACTTCCTGGGTTTTACGAAGCCATGCCGCTGGATGCGCTGGATGATGCTGAATACAAGGTGCACTCGGTGTACCTGTCTGGCCTGATCTCAAAGAAGTGTCGAGATAATCTCATTAATATTCTGCATCAAACTTTCCAACAGACGACGATAATCGCTTCTTATCAAAGGGAGGAGGGCATTGGCGAGGATCTCGACACCCGTGGTCGCGAGAGGATGCACACGAGAATGGTCAGAAAGGCCAGAAAGATTCTAGACGGTCTTACTTTCGAATTCCTCAATCCATGTCCTGGATCTGAGGGTTTACCATTGTAATCATTTTGATGATGTCTTCGCTTACTACTTTCATTATTGTAAGAACTTTTCGAAGTATGAATAGCAAATTCCTCGTTTCCATGTGTCTACCTTACGCACTAACTCTTTTGCACATGCATGAATGGGTATGCTTTAAACGTTTAACCGAATGCAAATCAACTGTTCTCCTTGTCGCTTTCTTCTCTTTTCTCTGTTGCCGGCGCGTTACCTTAGTAAGCGTAGCCTGTAGAGTACTCCGTTGATAGTTTATTTAAATCTCTTTGCAAGACTGTGCCCTTCTTATTCAAGTTAAGATATTTGTGATTTGATTTATCCCCGAAACGGAGCATTGCTCTATAATGGAGAAGTTATGAATTAATGTATATATTTATTTATTTATTTATTTTAGACGGAGCATTGCTCTGGTTGAGAAGGTTATAAGTTGATATTTTTCCATGTCGGAGCTTTGCTTGACAACAAGGAAACGTCGGAGCATTGCTCGATGACAGGGGGTGATATGTGTCTAAGTCGAAGCTTTGCTTAACGACGAGGAGGTGTCGGAGAATTGCTCGACGACAAGGGTTAATATAAGGTCCAAGTCGAAGCTTTGCTTAACGACGAAGAAGTGTCGGAGCATTGCTCTACGACAAAGGTTGACATAAGCCATACGGGGTCAAGATTGACATTGGCCATATGGTGTCAGGGGTTGACTTTATCCACATTTCACGGAGTCAAGGGTTGCTCTGGATGCTTCCCACGGGGTCGATTTGACATAGCCGTGTTCTGCGAGGACCAGGCTCCGCTCTGGACGTTTCCCACGGGGTCAGGATTGACATAAGCCGCGTTCCACGTGACCAGGAATTTGCTCTAGATGCTTCCCACAGGGTCATAGCCGTGTTCTGCGAGGACCAGGCTTCGCTCTGGACGTTTCCCACGGGGTCAGGATTGACATAAGCCGTGTTCTACGTGACCAGGAATTCACTCTGGATGCTTCCCACGGGGTCATAGCCGTGTTCTGCGAAGACCAGGATCCGCTCTGGACGTTTCCCACGGGGTCAGGATTGACATAAGCCGCGTTCCACGTGACCAGGAATTTGCTCTGGATGCTTCCCACGGGGTCATAGCCGTGTTTTGCGAGGACCAGGATCCACTCTGGACGTTTCCTACGGGGTCAGGATTGACATAAGCCGCGTTCCACGTGACCAGGAATTTGCTCTGGATGCTTCCCACGAGGTCATAGCCGTGTTCTGGGAGGACCAGGATCCGCTTTGGACGTTTCCCACGGGGTCAGGATTGACATAAACCGCATTCCACATGACCAGGAATTTGCTCTGGATGCTTCCCACGGGGTCATAGCCGTGTTCTGCAAGGACCAGGCTCCGCTCTGAACGTTTCCCACGGGGTCAGGATTGACATAAGCCGGGTTCCACATGACCAGGAATTTGCTCTGGATGCTTCCCACGGGGTCATAGCCATGTTCTGCGAGGACCTGGCTCTGCTCTGGACGTTTCCCACGGGGTCAGAATTGACAGAAGCCGCGTTCCACGTGACCAGGAATTTGCTCTGGATGCTTCCCACGGGGTCATAGCCGTGTTCTGCGAGGACCAGGATCCGCTCTGGACGTTTCCTACGGGGTCAGGATTGACATAAGCCGCGTTCCACGTGACCAGGAATTTGCTCTAGATGCTTCCCACGGGGTCATAACCGTGTTCTGCGAGGACCAGGCTCCGCTCTGGACGTTTCCCACGGGGTCAGGATTGACATAAGCCGCGTTCCACGTGACCAGGAATTTGCTCTGGATGCTTCCCACGGGGTCAAAGCCGTGTTCTGAGAGGACCAGGATCCGCTCTGGACGTTTCCTACGGGGTCAGGATTGACATAAGCCGCGTTCCACTTAACCAGGAATTTGCTCTGGATGCTTCCCACGGGGTCATAGCCGTGTTCTGCGAGGACCAGGCTCCGCTCTGGACGTTTCCCACGGGGTCAGTATTGACATAAGCCGCGTTCCACGTGACCAGGAATTCGCTCTGGATGCTTCCCACGGGGTCATAGCCGTGTTCTGCGAGGACTAGGCTCCGCTCTGGACGTTTCTCACGGGGTCAGGATTGACATAAGCCGCGTTCCACGTGACCAGGAATTTGCTCTGGATGCTTCCCACGGGGTCATAGCCGTGTTCTGCGAGGACCAGGATCCGCTCTGGACGTTTCCCACGGGGTCAGGATTGACATAAGCCGCGTTCCACATGACCAGGAATTTGCTCTGGATGCTTCCCACGGGGTCATAGCCGTGTTCTGCGAGGACCAGGATCCGCTCTGGACGTTTCCCACGGGGTCAGGATTGACATAAGCCGCATTCCACGTGACCAGGAATTCGCTCTGGATGCTTCCCACGGGGTCATAGCCGTGTTCTACGAGGACCAGGCTCTGCTCTGGACGTTTCCCACGGGGTCAGGATTGACATAAGCCGCGTTCCACGTGACCAGGAAAGGTTGACTCTTGGTTGTTTGTGCATCGTTGAGTCATGGAACTGGGAATTTTGCCGCAGCTCCGATTTGTTGATGTCGTGTCTGTTGAGATGATCTCCAGGCTGCCTGTGAACCATTGAGATTTGGCTTCTTCTTCTGATGAAGTCTGGGGAAGGAAGGTGTGATTCCTTCTTTGTTCACTCCCCTGGATTGTATACAGGGATTGATGTGATATCACCTGTAGGGCAAAAATTTCATTTTTTTCCACGATGCTCTATCATTTCAGCTTTTCTATCGCGAAGGTCGCGATTGCCCAATCATTTCGGCTATTTTTCGCGGAGCCCAATCATTTTGGCTATTTGTTTTATTTTTACTCGCGGCTTTTTATTGTGAGTTGCCCAATCATTTCGGCTATTGTTGTATGCATACATTTTTACTTGCTGATTTTGTTGCAAGTTGCCCCATCATTTCGGCTATTTCGTATGCATGTGTGGCTCGTTGGCTTTTCGCTGCAAGCTTAGAATTAGACACCGATTTCAGCATCAGCGCCGCTACAACTGGGATATTGCCAGGAGCGAATCATCATTTGCCTCTGTCGATATCGAACAAAAGTGGCTTAGTAAACAGGGTTAGGATCCTGTCAACAAAGGCTTTTGACTTCATGAGCCGTAAGGGTCTTATAATGGTATTTCTCCCTGCGAGTCGTGAGGATCTCGTAGGTGCGTTTTCTCCTTAGGAATCGTGAGAATTCCTAAGTATGTGGTCTCTTATAAGTCATAAGGATCTTACAAGAGTGTTTTCTCCTTATAAGTCGAGAGGACTTACAAGGGCTGTTCACTGTGCAAACATATCGCTAGTCATGGATGGTACCTTGTTAGGGAAACGTTTATTCGCGCCTGTGGATTGTATACAAGGGTCAGCATTGAGCCGCTTGTAGGGCAGCATTGGAGGTTGTGGTGGCCGCTTAAGAACAGGTTCAGATCCCTGTAGCTTAAGACATTTGAATCTCATGAGCCATGAGGGTCTCATAAGAGGGTTCTCCTTACGAGTCGTGAGGATCTCGTAAGTGTAATTTCTCCTTAGGAATCGTGGGGATCCCTAAGTGTGTTGCTCCGTTGTGAGTCGTAAGGATCTCACGCAGGTGGTTTCTCCTCACAAGGTCGAGAGGACCTTGCAAGTGTCTTTTAACGAGGTTGCGCCCTTTCGGGTTTTCACAAAAACTCGCCGGTAACCCTGCTGTTTTTACTCACGGAGCCCTTCCGGGTTTTCATCCGTGCCCATTTTGCTTATGGACATACCGTTATTTTTTGTCAGCCTTGAAATGCTGTAGTCTACAGTAGTTTATCGACGTCTCGGTCAACAGCTATTTTTAGGACATAGTAGAACATCGTTAGTTTAAGGACGTTTCGGTCTGACGCCAGTTTTAGGACATAGTGGTCCATTGTTAGTTTAAGGACGTTTCGGTCCATTGCTAGTTTTAAGACATTTCTGTCCATTGTTAGTTTTAGGACATTTCGATCCGTTGTTAGTTTTAGGATATTTCGGTCCGTTGCTAGTTTTAGGACATTTCAGTCCGTTGTTAGTTTTAGGAAATTTCGGTCCGTTGTTAGTTTTAGGACATTTCGGTCCGAAAGCTGGCTACTACTTATAGAGTTTAGGCTTAGGAAGATTGCGAGCGGATATAGATGTCGTCATCTATCATTGACCTAGGCCATGACTCGTCAGGGATAGTATTTCTTAAGGAAGCGACCGTTTATTGGCCTGAAAGGTCTTTCACCATGCATGTCCATGAGTAGGTAAGCTCCACCCTGGTAGACTTTGTCTATGATATACGGGCCTTCATGTTTCGGCTCGAACTTCCCTCGCTTGGCCCGATTAGGGATCATGGGTCTCTTGACCACTAGCACGAGTTCGCCTTGGCGGAATGTTCTCGGCCTAGTCAATCTTTCATATGAGCGCGTCATTTTTGCTTTATAAGCCTCCAGATTTTATTGCGCCATAAGCCGGATTTCATCAAGGGCGTCGAGCTCCTCAAACTGAAGGTGAGCATTTTCTTCGTCTGTTAGCTCGTAGTGAACTGCCACTTGTAGAGAGGGTAACTCTATCTCGAGAGGGAGTACCGCTTCTGCGCCAAATACCAACGCGTACAGCGTTGTGTTCGTGGCTGTTTTGAACGTAGTTCGATACGCCCAGAGAGCTTCATGCAGTCTCTCGTGCCAGTCCTTCTTATTTCGAGACACCGTCTTTTTCACGATTTTCGTCAAGGTCTTGTTGAAAGCCTCGGTTAGACCGTTAGCTCGGGGATTATAGACCGAAGAGTATCTCCAGTCTATGTTATGCTGTTGTACGAAGCGGCTGATCTTGTGGCTTCTGTAGGCTGGCCCATTATCGGAGATGATCCGTCGTGAAGTTCCAACCCGATAAATGACGTGCGTTTTGAAGAAATGGAGAATATTCTCCGTCTTCACTTCTCTCAGCGGTACTGCTTCTGCCCATTTGGAGAAGTAATCAGTTGTCTCCAAAATGAAACGATGTCCTTTGGACGATGCCGGTTCGATGGGGCCGATTATGTCAGTTCCCCACATTTCAAACGGCCAGCTAGCCACTGTTGGATGCAGTGGATTTGGATGCTGATGGATAAAGTCTCCGTGAATCTGGCACGAGTGGTATTGCTTCGCGTATTCGAGGCAGTCCTGTATCATTGTGGGCCAATAATAACCCATCCGTTTGATCTTCAGCTTCAGCTTCGGCCTGGCTTGGTGAGAACCGCAGAGTCCGTCGTGAGTTTCTTGGACAACTCTCTTTACCTCTTCAGGTCCCAAGCATCTTAGCCATAAAGAGTCAAATGATCTCTTATACAGGGTATCATTGACGAAAGCAAAAGACAGAGCTCGTTTCATAAGCTGATGTCTTGAGAACGCATCTTTAGGTGTTCGACGGGATTTGAAGTAATCTATAAAGACTTCTCTCCAATTCTCAGCCTTTTCCTGGTCTTTTATTTGCAGAGCCATTTGCTCGGTCGCTCCCTTTTCTTCGGACGGCTCTGAAGATATTTCTGCCAGTGCAAGAACCCGACGGCTCTGCACAATGATCCTCATGTCATCAAGGTTTTCGTCAGCCAGTTCTTTAGTGAGTTTGGCTAACGCATCCGCTTTGCTATTTTCCGCACGCGGTATGCTTTCTAGAATGTAGGAAGGAATTTGAGTCAACAGTTGCTGCACTCTCTCGCCGTACTTTACCAACTCAGGCTTGCACGTTTGATAGTCGTCGTTTACTTGACTAAGGACTAGTTGGGAGTCTTCGTATATGAGGAGGTTCTCAATTCCCATGTCGATAGCGATCTCGAGGCCTGCTATCAAAGCTTCATATTCGGCTTCATTGTTCGTCCTCGGCTCTGTTAAAGAGAAGGCAAAGTGCATTATCCCTCCTTGTGGAGTCATGAAGATGAGGCCTACCCCTGATTTGATTATGGGCGTGCTTTGTTTGCGCTTCTTCATGGAAGACGCTCCATCGAAGTAGAGTTCCCATTGGGTATCATTCTCTCTTCTCCCCTCACCAATCATGTCAAACGCGTGTTCGTCCGGCAATTCGCAGTTCAAGGGAGAGTCGGCAGGTATCGGATGCTCAGCGAGGAAGTCGGCGATGGCCTGGACTTTCACTGCCTTAAGAGGACGATAAGTTATCGAGATCTCCATCAAGAGCAGGGCCCATTTAGCGAGCCGCCCCGTTAATATGGCCTTTGACATCAAATACTTGAGAGGATCTACCTTTGATACGAGATGGACCTCATGTGCCAATGCATAGTGTCTGAGCTTCGTTATCGCGAAGATCAATGCCAGGCAGTGTTTTTCAATGGGAGAGTAATTGCTTTCTGCCCCCAGGAGAACTCGACTCAGATAATAAAGGGCTCTATCTTTCCCTTTGTCGTTCTCTTGTGCCCATAATGCGCCTAGAAAACCTTCGAGGGCTGTCGTATACAGGACGAGAGATTTTCCTTTAACGGGAGCGGCCAACACTGGCGGATTCTGCAGGTATTTCTTGATTTCGTCCAGTGCGCTTTGGAATTTATGATCCCAGACGAACGGGGTTCCCTTTTTCATCAAGTGACTGTAAAGGCGGCACTTGGCTGAGAGATTGGCTATGAATCGCCGGATATACGCGAGCTTTCCTTGGAGAGACCGCAATTGCTTGAGAGTTCCTAGTGGGGGTATTTCCATGATCACCTTGATCTTCGACGGGTCTATCTCGATGCCTCGATGTCGTACGATGAATCCTAGGAATTTGCCCGAGGAAACTCCGAACGCGCATTTGAGAGGGTTCATCTTCAGGTTGTATTTCCGAAGGCGTTGAAACACAATCTTCAGATGCTCTAAATGTTTCTCGTATGATTTGCTTTTTACTACGAGGGCGTCGATATAGCATTCGACAATTTCATGTATGGGGTCATCAAAAATTTTCGTCATGGTCCTCTGATAGGTGGCACCAGCGTTCTCTAAACCGAAAAGCATCACCCTGTAGCAGAATATACCCAGAGGGGTCCGGAAAGCGATATGCTTCTGGTCCTCGGGATGCATCTTTATCTGATTGTACCCTGATGATCCATCCATGAAGGAGAAAACTTCGTGAGTGGACGTATTATCTATCATCAACTCCGTGACCGGTACTGGAAAGTCCCTTCGGGTAACCTTTGTTGAGATCCCGAAAATCTACGCATATGCGCACCGTCCCATTTTTCTTCATTACTGGGACGATGTTGGCAATCCAGTCAGGATATTGAAGCTCTTGGATGAAGCCGGAGTCGATTAGCTTCTTGACCTCGGCGTTGATGCTCATCTCAAGCTCGAGCCGCATTCTTCTCGGTGCTTGTTTGATCGGCTTGACGTCCGGGGATATTGCCAATTTGTGTACAGCAATCTCTGGATCTAGTCTTGGCATCTCGGAATAGTTCCATGCGAAGCAATGTTTATGCTGCATGAGCACGTCCTTAAGCGTAGCCACCCTTTCTTCAGACAACAGCTCACTGACGAATGTCGGGCGCGGGTCACTTGTCGTCCCCAAATCAATCTTTCTGAGGCTGTCTGCAGTAGTATGTATCCCATCTTCCAGCTCTTTTGGCGCCGGTGGAAACTCTGAGATCACCTCGCCATCATCGTTTTTGAAGCACCAAGGGAGGTCATCCGTATTCTTGGGTTCTTCTTCTAACAACATTATCATATGACAGGTACGAGATCACTTCCAAGACCGATGTTGATCTGGTTCTACTCTCGCTGCAGGCGCGGATTTTGGTTCATGCTTTTGTGTCGGAGTTACCCTCCAGCTGCTGGATAGAGCGAACTTGCCTTGCTGATACTGGTCTTCTACCCAGTCTTTGAATGTGAAGCAGTCTTCAAGAGGATGTCCTATTGCTCGGTGATAGGAGCAATAATTTGGGTGATTAACTTCACCTGCTTACTCGGGGTGCTTAGACTCCGGAAGAGTAATCATCTGATGCTTTATGACAAGATCAAGTATCTTTCTTGTCTTGTCTTGGGAAAAGAGTATGCTTGACCCATCTTCCTTATAAGAGACGAATCCAGATTGCCCGATTCCTGATCGCGTGGCTTCTTGGACCCGCTTTGTCGCTGTCAAATGCTTTTCCCATTCTTTGGTTTATTTTTGCCTCTGCGCCGGGTCTTCTTTGTGATGGGTTGGCAACAAAGGGCCTCGTCATTCTCCGCGGCCTCCTGGAGGAGGCGCTGCGTTCTAGCTTTCTCGTAGATGGCCATTTCGCGGTTATGGTCATCGCAGACTTTTTGACCCGCTTCCCTTATAAGCTTGTCCATCTGTTCTTCGAACGACGGACTCGGCATTTTCACGGCGGGAGCTCGTTCTAGTTCAGGGTTAGTATCTTCCCACAGAGCATCTCCTTCTTCATCAAAATCATGTATGACGTAGCAGTCGCGGAATAGCTCCCGTTTCTTGGATCGAACATATCCAAGTCTGATCGTTTCCATTCTCCCATTGGGCAACTTTCGTTGAGTTCCGGGAATGTTCCAGATCCTGTTATAGAATCGTGCTTGTCGAGCAGTTTGCTTAAGGGGTACACCTTGGCATCTCAAGAGTTCTTTAATCCGTCTGGGTAATATTTGGGCAAACGGATGGGCTGAAGCCTGTCAAGTGTAGAATCGGCGCCCTGCCAGATTTCTTTCTCCACTTTGGTTTTCCCAGATCGGTAGAATAGGATCGCCTTTTCACCCTTTCGTCTGGGGGGATATAGAATGTCTGCAGTTCTTGCACACTATAACTTTCAAGTGCATCGAGCTCTTTGTAATACTCTTGTGGAACCATGGCAACTTGCAAACTTTGATCTTCATCGGCAAAGGTTTGTGTCGATGGCCGAGCGGAGAATACAATATTGACCTCATCTTCCGAGTCACTGCCGAAGACCAACATAGGGGTGGACGGTCCCGGCTTGTTGCATTGGGGCAGCCCTGAATAAACTATTTCTTCTTCGTCCTCGGTGTCACTCCCGAAGACCGGAATAGTGGTGATAGCTTTGTTCTTGTCCTCCGGTTTGCGACATCTTTCTGTGTCTTCGAAATCAGGCAGGAAGTACTTGGCATCCTCATATTTGCGGACTTCGTTCATGGAGAATGGGTTTAGTTCTCCTGTCACGGTGTACTCGAGACCATCCTTGAAATACTTCATACACTGATGTTGTGTAGAAGGGATGATGTTGTACTCGTGTAACCAAGGCCGGCCGAGCAAAGCGTTATAGCAGGTCTTAGCGTCAATGATGTGGAATTTAATGTCAGTGACTAGCAGCCCAAAGCGCAGCATCAGTATCACAGACCCGAGCGTCCGTGACGACTGGGAGTCAAAACCGGAGATGGTGATTTTATCACGAGCGAGGTGCTGAACGCTCATGCAGATTTCCTTCAACACTCTTACGTTGAGGAGATTGACGGAAGACCCATTGTCAACCAGGATTTTGCCTATCTTGATATCATGACAGTATCCGGAGACATAAAGGGGACGGTTATGCTTGCATGTCCCAAGGAGGAGATCTTCATCGCCGAAGGTGATATCGGCTGTGTGCACTTCTTCCAGCTCGTCCTTCATTTTTTCTTCGGCAAGAAAAGCTTGGAATTGCTCGGGCTCTTGTAATGCCCTGATTAGAGAATCTCTCGCCTCCTTAGATAGCAGAAAGACGTCAAGAATGCTTAGTTGTGAGGGGATCTTCCTCAGGTGTGTCAGAACGTTGTAATCTACCTTATTTTTCTTGGGCGGGTCCTTGGCTGTCAGCTCTTCGACGACTCGATCATCGAGGGCGATTTCCTCAGGGATCTTTTCTTTCCCTTTATCCTTTTTGTTCGAGCCCTTATTTGCAGATCCGAGATTCTTTTCAGGCAATATGCGATTGCGCAGCTGAATGTTCTCACGGTTCTTCGGTTCTTCCTTTTTCCCGAGGTGGATTCTTTAAAGAGAGGGCCAAGAGTCATTTCTTCGTCAGAGTCGCCCCCGAAAATGAGGACCTGCGATCCCTCATAGTCAACCATATGGCAGTTGCCGGCGGTTTTTTTGCGCTCCTCGGTTGTATTTCTTTGCTCCCGACGAGCTTTGCGCTTCATCCGCTTGAAATGTTGCCGGTGAGCAACATATCCCTGCCACCAGTTTTTAAAGGCTATGCACTCTTCAGTAGGGTGCGCAATTCTTCGATGATATAGACAGTAGTTAGGGTGTATATCCGCTTCATCAGGAGTGTCTCCTTCGGAGGGTGGCAACTTCATCCCCATCGATATGGCTTTGGCGAACCTTTTCCTCGTTTTGAACCTGCATTTATTTGCGGCGGGTGTATTTTGATCTGGTGGGAGTGTTTCAACCTTTTCGTACAGTCGCCGGCGTTTGGCCTTTTCAAATATGGTCATCTCACGCCCTCGATCAGCTTTGCTTTTAAGAAGAGCTTCGTCCAGGAATGCATCAATCATTTCGTCTGATGGTCCTAGAAGTCCTAGCTCAGGATCTTCCCCCAGTTTCTCTGCGCAAGGAGCTTCTTCATCATTTATCGACGAGTAAAAGATCAAATGGCAACTTGCCACATAATCTTCAGGCTCATCCGACGAGTCCTCTCCATTGTCATCATCTTCGTCCTCAAGGACGTGGATGAGAAATTCTTGGAGTGTGATTGGAGTCCGCGCTTTTTGATTATATTCTTCCAGCGCGTCAATCTGCTTCTGCAGGTCCGTGCGTTTGTCACCAGGCTTCACGGGCTTTTTGGTCTTCTTCTTCTTCAAAGACTTTGACGGCTGGGTATGAGCGCTTTGGCTATCACCACCAATCTTTGGAGTTGGGCGCGGTTTCAGCATTCCCTCGATGATCTCGGGTTCCAGTGGATTTTTCCACCTGATCGCTGGGCATATTTGGAGATCCTTCAGCATTCTTTTCGTCTTAGCCGAAAGAGCGACCTCCCATGGAGCTTCTTCTATGAAGGAGCATGATGCCCCCGGTGTATCCGTCTTCTTAGGAGCGTGTGGCTGTGGTGGGTTCACCTTCCAATTCTCGGACAGGGCAAATTTGCCCTGTTGGTTTTGATTTTCAATCCAGCCTTTAAAGACGAAGCAATCATCAATTGGATGGCTTACCGTTTGATGGTAGGGGCAATAATTGGGACTATTAGCCTCGCCGGGTTGCAACGGTCGTTTTGGATTCGGCAGATTGGTGAGCCTGTTGCGCACCGCTAGTTCGAACAATCTCTTCGTTTTGTCCCGGGGGAACGAATAAGGGCGCTTCATCTTCTCATTATAGAATTGATGTCTCTCGTTTAGGCGATCAGTTAGTTTTGGACCACTGGGCTGCTGTTGAGTATTAGCAACGAATGTCGCCTTCCCTTTGCCCTTTTCATTCCGTGGCTCGGTTTTGAAGAAGACGGTCTATGACCCATCTGGTCCATTTGGGCCAGATTGTCAATCAAGGCCTGGAACGTGGTCGGCTTGAAAAACATCATGAATTGGGAAATAGTTGCCTGAGGATCCAGAGTGCCCACGAACATGCCCACTGCCGACGCTTCCTCGATGCGCTGCTCACATTTTGACCATAAATTTCGCCACCGTATTGCGTATTGTACCCAGGTTTCTCCTGGCTTCATCCTGGCGTTAATTAATGCGGTAATCGGGGTACGCTCGCTAGCGCTCGTGAATCTATGCGTAAACAGAAGTTCCATCTCCACAAATGTCTTGACAGAGTCGTTTGGAAGTTCAGAATACCACTCGAATACCATCTCCGACAGGCTACCAACAAACTGGCGGAGTAGAAGTTTATCATCACCCCCGGTGTTGCCGCACAAGGCTCTGAATTGAGCGACGTGTTGATGCGGATTTCCCGTCCCTTTATATACATGGAATTTAGGGATCGTATATCCCGGAGGGTACCTTATTTGGTCATACCAGCCTGGATAGGGTCGCCCAGTCTTAACGACCTGTCCAGCCGCTTCGTTCGCCTGGTGAGCTTGTATTTGCTGAGCGATGTGGTCGTCCAAGGCGGCCTTAGAGATTGTCTCTTCTTTGGCTGCTGAAAGAGCCGGAGGGGGGTTCGATGTCTCCACTCTGTCATCTTCAATGATGATCGGGGGGTCTTCAGCTGGAGGTTCCGGCTGTAACATCATCCCAGCCATGTCTTGGAACAAAATAGCCATTTGTTTTATATTGGCTGCCTGCTCCGCAGTCTCTTTCTCTTTCCTCTCGAGCATTCTTCGGAGGAACTCGGTATCAGTCTCTTATTCCCGACGCTGCTCTGAGGTTTCTGGATTTTCTTTTGGCACAGTGAGTGCGGCCATTGCAGTCAGCATCTCCTGAAGTTTCTGCTGCTGTTGTTCCTGAGCCTTCATTATCGATCGGGTAAGCAGTCGATGATCCGTAGAAGCACGTCTTTCCTCTTTTCCGGAATCCATATAAACGGTATGAACTACCATGCCCCCAGACTTAGGGCGTTTAGGCTCGGTGTCTCTGCGGTTCGTCACGGACACAGGGGCTTTCTCTGGCCTCCTTCTTTTTTGAGCGGTTGACATTGAGGGAGCCGTTGCGGCGGGCACCCAGACGGATGATGTCTTTTGTGGTACTACGAGACGGCTCTTTTCTTGCTGAGCTTTAAGCTTCTTTGGTCGGCGAGAGTAGTCCTGGTCAATCACCGATTCCTGGACCTATCGCCAGATTTTGTAAATTTTGGAAGAAAGCCGCTGAGGGGGCTGCTCCGGCTTCGCCTTCGGTGCATTCTCTATGGGTGGAGGAGATCTCTTCAGCACTGCAGTAGGAGAGTTCCTGCGCACCTTGTTAAGCAGTTCAAAGCTGTTCCTGGTCGGAACAGCAGCATCGATCTCCACCGTTAGAGCTGGTGGAGTAAATCCAGACGGAGAGCTGCCCCCAGCCTTCCTTATTCGGCGCCAGTGACGACGGCGAGCATGTCGCGCAGATGGTGTTGGTTCAGCTATGGGGATGGCTTTGTCATGCCCCATGTTCTGGTCAGGCGCTGCTGGTACCAGCCTCTTAAAGACCGACGTCCGTTGAGTAGCAGTATCCAATCTGTCAAAGACAGACTTTTGAGCAGGAATGGGAGCCGGAGTGGCCAGCCTTGTAAAGACTGATCCTTTGACGGGAGAAGTTTCTTTAGTGACCTTGAGAGCAGGAATGGCTATCCATTTTGGGATGGCTGCTTCAGGTATTGTGGGCTTCTTGACGGGCCCATTGGAGTTCAGGCTCGGCCTATCGAAGACTGATGCTGTCAGCTTGGCATTGGATGACCCGTTGAGATGGGTCGTGGTGGTAGTAAGCCGATCAAAGACCGACTTCTTCTGCGCTTCTTGCGGCAGCGGGATGTTAACGTTCACTGGTGGGAGCATGGTCCCGAAGAACAACCCGGTGGTAGCCTGCGTTACCTGCTCTACCGTCATCGTGAAAAGGGAGGCCGCCTGGGGCCTGTAAGTTACACCCCCAGATGGGGCGAAACGGGAGTTGCAGTTGTAGCAGAAACATTTTGTGCAGGTAGACGCCATTGATCTTTCGTTTTCTGCACCGAGCAAGACACCAAATCTTAGTACCTCGAACCCAAGGGCAACCATAGCAAACCGCGATTCGTTCGCGAACACGACACACGAAGTGTGGAGTGGAAAGAGGAAAAGGTCCCACCGGGCGTGCCAGAATCTGTTCCCCGCCGAAAATACGGAGACGCGACCGCGCGGGTCCGTCTCGCCTGAATTTCGGGGCAGATGCTAATTGGTGCTATTCGTCCACCTCTCCGAAGATGCCAAGTTGATTTATGACACCGTATTCGAAGGTTTAAACGGATGCGGCCGATGTAGCAGACTTCGTCAGATTCCCCCTCATTTGAGAGGTTTTTTTATTGTGGAGACGCTCTTACCTGCAGGCGCAAGCCGCTGTAGTTAGTTACGCTACTGGATCGCGTTAACCACTTTCTCCTTCTCCAGATAGGCACTTCGTGTCGTGGGTGTTTGTTTTGTTTTTGGTTGCCCGTGGATTGTATACGGAGACTAATTTATGTTGTCGCCCGTAGGACGTGAATTAGTCCAAATCCGTATCTTCTTAGATTTGGGTTTGGGGTTGGGTTTAAGGATACGTTAGTCTCACTTGAGACTAAGATCAACTTAAACGTTTGTTAAGGATACGTTAGTCCAAATTTTAGACTAAGACCAACTTAACAGGATCGTTTAGATCCGACAAGAGAGCAATTGGGCTCTATTGTTTAGTTTAGGGACATTGCGGTCGATTAGTTTAAGGACATCACGGTCCAGCGTTAGTTTAAGGACATCTCGGTCCAAGGTTAAGGACATCATAGTCCGTGAGTTTAAAGACCTCACAGTCAAGGTTAAGGACATCATAGTCCGTGAGTTTAAAGAACTCACAGTCAAGATTAAGGACATCATAGTCCGTGAGTTTAAAGACCTCACAGTCAAGCTTAAGGACATCATAGTCCGTGAGTTTAAAGACCTCACAGTCAAGGTTAAGGACATCTTAGTCCGTGAGTTTTAAAGGACCCCACAGTCCATAGAATGTTTGGTTGTCGGGACCCGTCACCTCTCTGAAGACGTTGAAGGATTACAACGACAAATATCAGAGGAGTAAAGAGATGTACCCTCGAACCAACGTGAGTTGGTTGAAAGATCTGTAGTCCAATTTGGGGCTAAGATCTGTTAACATATTTATGAGCAGATGAGCTCAATTAATATGAGTTGAAGACTTATGGCCAATCTTGGGCTAAGTCCAATCAAGTTAAAATGTTTAACATTTTATTTTGGGATGTTAAGCATTTGTTTGAGCTCGGCCCTTTTAACAATGTTGAGCATTGATTTAACTTCTGACAATGTTTGTCTTTTACTGAATGCTAAGCATTCATCATAGCTCTGGGGATTATTCAAAGAACAATTTAAGTTCTACCTAAGCGCACATAAAAGCATGTAGTGTGCTTGGCACTAGCGCCAGTCAATGAGCGCAGGGCGCTATGGTTAAAGCGCTAGTGCGCTTGGCGCTTTGCGCCAGATGTGAAGCGCTAATGCGCTTAGCGCTTTGCGCTAAATGAAGAGCGAAGATGCGCTATAGTTGAAGCCTTGAGGCGTTTGGCGCTGGTGCCATATAGTTAACTGCAGAGCGCTTTTAATAATGCAGCGCACACGTGAGGAGCACGTGGCGCGTTTAGCGCTGAGCGCTAGATGAAGAGCACTAAGGCACTTTTGAATTAGGAGCGCTAAGGTTCTTATTAGATTAAGAGCGCTAAGGCTCTTCTTAGGTTAACTTCGCGCTCTGCAAATTATCTGTTCTTTGATAGGAGGCTTTGTCTCGAAATTCTAAGAACAAAGTTCTTAGTTCATAGGAGATGTTTCAATCTCTTTTTAATGAAAGGCTTTGTCTTTATGAATCTGTGATCCTAAGAGAATTGAATAATTCTCCCCCCTTTATAATGAGATGTTCATAATCTCTTTTGTGAAAGACAACTTTGTCTTATAGATCTATGATCTGTGAAAGAAGTAAGTACTTCTGTTTATATTGAGACGATTTCGTCTATATATTCTTTTTACCTTGAAAAAGAATTATCTTCTTTTTGCCGAGAGCTTCTTCTTCTTCTCGAGATTTTCTCAAAGTTTATGGGGGGTTCCTTTCTATAAGACTTAAAGTCTCGGGTCCTTTATATAGGGCAGGCTGATTTGTTGAATCAGTTAAAGAGATTTATTCTCTAATTGATTTGGGGAATTTCCCCACCGTCGGATCTTTGATCCAAGAGCTTCTAATTTACAGAAGGCAATCTTCTTATTTTTAACAAGATTGGGAAATCTTTCCATGCAGAATTTATTATGTCTTTGGTAATTTTTATTTACCATTGGATCATTGATCCAACGGTGCTCTGATTTACAGAGCACAATTTTGTTGTTTGGAAAGATTTTGAGAAATCTTTCCTTAACCAAATTTAATTTTGGTTAATTAATGATTTATCATTATTATTAGATCTTTGATCTAATGGTGGGGATCTTTTAGTTCCGGCGCTAGCACTATGCGCTTTGCCCATGGTGCGCTAGTTGTAGCGCAGCGCTCTTAGCGCTAGCGCACATATGCTTTGCACGTGGTGCGCTATTTGGAGCGCAGCGCGCTTGGCGTTGCATCTAAAGCACTGCTTTATTGGAGGTGTCCTTTTACCCTCCTTTTAAATCAAACTTATATTCCCCAGAACTTTCATCTCCCAGATCTTGGAAAGAGCTCCACTATGCACAAAATTTTCTGTGCCTAGTCTTCATAATCTGAAGCAAAGCTTCTTTCTTTTCTCATCTCCAAAAGAACCCTCTCAACTATGTCTTGTAACCGCCCACATGCTCGTCGACAACCATGGGAAGTACCCATCCAGGATATTGTTCCTCGCTTTGCTGCATGCTTGGTGGATCCTGCTCTTACGGATGACCAATGCGACGCAGCGCTGTACGAGCTCTTGACTCGTGTAGGGTCTCCTCTCCCCCAATACTCTATTTGGCTTTGGATGATCCTTACGTCCATGCTCGCTGATATCCTCCCTCCTCCAGCAGAGATGACTTCGGCAATGCTTGATACTGCTGAAGACAAGATCGAGTGCTTGTTCGAGGCGCATTTGATCACTAAAGCCCTGAGGGATTGCTCTGTTCATTTGCTGAGCCAGAAACGGGCTCGTCGGGTCGTTATCTCCACTTTCTCTGGTGAGTGCGGCGCTGATTGATGGGTGGCTACTCCCCGAGAAGATCGCCTTTTTGACATGGTGGAGAAGACAGAGAGGGAGCTAGATAATCTCATTCTTAGCTTTGCAAACCCCTGTCTTTTTGATCCCATGTTTGGCGATCTGTTTATATTGTAAAAAAATGTCTAATTAAGTATTTTATTATCTGCCAAGTGCTCCTTTTATTTTTAATTCTTTGTTATTCCTTTGTCAGGCGCTTATGCTCTGCATAACTTAACTTGTTATAACCAGGTGCAAGTAATGAAGCGCTCTTGGCGCTTAGCGCTCTCGTGCTTTGCACGTGAGCGCCGTTTCAGAGTCTTTGACTCTTAGTGCTGGTGCGTTCACTACTAGCGCTCTTCATGAAGCGTCGCTTCATTTCAAACCTTGGAATTTGAACAAAGCTTTGCTCTGATCGGGGAAACATGTATCTAATTTTATATTAATTTAACACTACCACATGCACGGTAAAACCCAGATTTGGCGTCGCCTCTTTGAAACATCGTTTCACGTGTGGTACTTCGTTATTTTGAGTTCAATTTTCTACACGATATTTGTAAATAATAAGAGGAGATATGGGTAAAAGGTTGAGCATGATCGACGGGGTTTAAGTTCTGTTCTCTACATCGAACTAACGATACACAATATCTAGAATTATCGAATTAAAATTGGTTTTGTCTAACACGTGGAAATAGTGTCAAATGCTTACAATTCTGATGTTAACGTGAGGTTCGAATTCTACTACCCTCAAAATGGTTATCCTAGATTATTATGGCTTTTCATATACGGTAATAGCTAATCATTACGGACTAATAATAATCAATCTAGTATACGATTAACACGAGTCTACAATTATAAGTATGTAGCATGTAGAAGCATGTGAAATTTCATTTGCCTTCGATCGTTGATATAGCAACGACACAACGTACAGGTTTCGTCTCGACACATGAGACGGTGCGATACTGGACACGGTGCATGGCGCATGCATGATGCGAGGTGGCCCGGTATTGGACGCGATGGTGACGCGGGCGTGACATGGTAGTAGGCATGGTGATGACGCGGGCATGACACTGTACTGGGCACGGTCTTGGCTCGGTGAGGGTGTGGCACAGCGCGACACGGTACCGGACGCGATGCTAGACACTACTGGGCACGTGCTGGTGTGGGAGTGGGCATGGTCGTTGTGCATATATGGGCATAGTGATGACACGCAGTGGGCACGATGGTGGTGCAGCACACGGCACGGGCATCACCAGGCTCGACTTCGAAGATGGCGTAGACAGTGATGGGCGGCAGCTCGGCTCGGGTGGTTGCTAGAGAGAGGGGGTGGTGCAGTGCGGTGGTGGTGATGAGAGGCGGTAGCAGTGATCTGTGAGGTGGTCTTTGGAGGCGGTAGCAGCGGCGGTGAGATCGGTCGGTGTTGGTGAGGTGGTGATTTCGAGGGGTAAGCTCGGTTGTAGTAAGAGGGAGGTGGAGGCAGTGGTGTTGGTAGCAGGGTGGACAAGGAGGAGCAGGAGGTGTTTGGTCTCGGCGAGAGGTCGCCGGCGGTGGCAGTGGTGAGTTACAGAGGAGCTCGGGTAGTTTCTGGGAGAGTGAGAGATTAAGAGACAGCGAGAGAGAGATTAAGAGAGGGTGAGAGAGAGAGACGTTGAGGGAAGAAAGGAGGTTGGAACTGAGATCTCAGGGTCAGCTGGGGTGTGGTTTCGTCATGGCTGGAACGAGTCTCGCGAGTGCCCGTTACGAGGAAGAGGAGGTGTTCGTTGGTCGAGAGAGGTGAGGATTTGGAATGAGGAATCTCGGGCGAACGTTGAGGCAAAGGTGAGGTAGGAGAGGCGAGCGGTTCACGAGGGTGAACGGGTTTCGTGGTGAAGAACAAGGACGTGGGATTCTCGAGTGGGAGGGAAAGAGAAGAGGAAGAAAGAAAGAGAGAAGCGGGTCGGGTTCGTGTGTTTGGGCCAGGCTGGGGAAGGGTTTGGGTTTGGTTAGTGTTTAGGGTTAAAAATTTATATAAAGAAAAGATTAAGGTTTAAAGGAAAAGAATTAGAAAAATATTTAGGAATTTAAATTGGGAAATAAATGGAAAAAATTTAATCGGACCAAAATTTAAATACAAGATGTACCATGAAACTGGGGATTTGAAAGTCGACCCTAGCGCCACCATGAGGTTTTAGTGGCATCAAGCATGCCCAATTTTAATTTTTAGTAGTGCTGAGCTAGACTAAATAAGATCTTTGCTAGAATATTAGGGCTAGAGAGAAGTGAAGATGGTTATACCAACATAGATCGAGTCCATCACTTCACATGCTCCGTGTAATAGTCCTACGGCTCCACTAGACTCCACTTGAGGCTTTGGACGAGCTTCCTCCGATGAATTTTGTGCCGAAGATGATCCACGCGAAGTCCCTCCACCTCAAGCTATCTCTACACTAAACTCTTTAGCGTAGTAAACACGCTACACTCGATCGCAAATCAAGTGTACTATGGTGAAGTAGAGCATGTTAAAAGCTCATAAGTTTGTGTTCAAGCTTCATGTTTCACATCACATGTGAGGGTTGAAGCTTGAACTATAACAATTGAGGAAGAAGAAGAAGCTAGAGAGCAACCATGAGAGCAACTTAAGAAAATGGCTAAGTGTTGAGAATGAGCTTAGAATGAATGGCAACTCTTGACCCCCACTCATTCAAGTATGGAATTTTGCAATATAAAATTGCAACCATGCTTGAATAGTGAGTCAAGATGAATAAACAAATATAACTCCCATACTTGCAACCATGCTCTCAATTTACACCTCATTTCTATTTTTCTCAAAAATAGAAAATCAAGCCATGCTTCATTATTATTATTATATATATATCATATATATTAATATATATATATATATATAATGAAGAATAATTAGTGAGCTAATAATATTTGTTAAGATATAATTATATCACATATAATATATATCACATTATTAAATCAACACTTGATTTAATAATTCGGTTATATCGCATATGACCGACTAATATCATTTATCTGTATATCACATTATCAAATCAACACTTGATTCGACAATCTGGTTATATCACATATAACCGAACCGACAACAGATAACTGCCAGATTACAATACGGTATCACATACACGTATTTAATCAGGCCCACACACATATCACATATGTGTCCTACTTCGTTTCGCTTAAACTAGGGTACTTCTGTGTGGGACTCTAAAGACCCGTCAATACGCCAGCAGTAGGTGATGATCACATCAGTCATCTATAAGCCGTCAGCGGTACTGGCTGGACGTAACGGCTACCCGGGTATTGAGCGATATGAAGATCAACAAGCAAAATTGTCCATAGTCTCCATGAAGCCTATCAGTAACACTACCGTACAGTCCGGTCTTTTCGTCTGATATGTCGCATATTATGTCAAAGGGTGGTAAACGTCAGTCCCCAGTAACGTGATAAGTCATGCCGATGTCTGGCGTATAACAGTTCAAGAAACTACTGATAACACTTATCAGTAAATCTCGGCAGCAGCCCTTGCCAGGGACTTCCAGTTATAACCAATCGATCATAGCGCAACATCAACCCCCAATATCGGGAGAGACGAAACCCCTCCTATCGCTCATTACCTCCATGCGACTGGGGAATGTACCCAAAGTCCACCTGTTTGCACGTCTCCTTTGAGCGTGGTAGGGAGGAAATCAAAGCACAGTAGAAGCCGCACAAGACTCTATGACAATCTCGGGTCTACAGACTAATCTGTACCAGTGTCACCAGAAGACTGCTATCTGACGATAGGTATACTACCACATAAGAGTTCTCGGTGAGTACGTTCGGTGTACCCATTCTCCAATGAGCACATGTGTATAATCTTTGATTTCACACACCAATGGTTGTGGGATCAACCATCGCCCTTGTTGGGGTCAAAATTTGCACCCCAGTTGACCGGGTCAAAGTCAAGGTCAACCCCAAGTAAGCGGGCCCAAGTAAGTGGGTCCATGCCCAAGTAAGTGGAAATAAAAAATCATATAATAAATAATTTTGATGTAATTTTTTATGCATGAATGGGCATAAAGAAATTTTTTTGTAAAGCTCATGGTTTATTTGCAAAAAAAAATAACACATGAGATATGAGATGGGCAAAATGCCATTTTGTAAAGCCCAAGGGGCTATATGTGAAGTTTGTAGCCTATAAAGGCAAACATGATGAAAATATCTATGACAACTTTCTCATTCTCTCCAAGAACTAGGGCTTGTGCCTCCATCCTCTCTCTTCCAAGTTCTTTCTCTTCCTTTTCATTTTCCAATTAAATCAAGAGCTTAGCTCTTCTTTTTTTAAAAACTAAATAAAGTTTTACCATAAACCCACCTCCCAAGACTCCATCAAGAGAAGAAAAATGGTCTCTTTTTTTATCATCCAAGACCCAGATCTTGGAGTTTCAAGAGAACCCATTTTGGGTTTCTTCTCAGAAGAGAAAGGAGAAAACCTTTTGGTGTTTAACTCCACAAATAAAATTATTTTGGAGTTTAACTCCACTACAAAAATTCTTTTAGAGTTTAACTCCACAGTAAAAATCCTTTTTTGGGGAGTTTAACTCCACATTAAATCTTTTTAGGAGTTTAACTCCATATAAAATTCTTTCGGAGTTTAACTCCACATTTAAAATTCTTTCGGAGTTCAACTTCACAATAAAAAAAAATTTGGAGTTAAAACTCCATTTAAAAATGTTTTTGGAGTTGAACTCCATTTAAAATTCTTTTGGAGTTTAATTCCGTAATAAAAATCTTTTTCGGAGTTAAACTCCATTTAAAGTTGTTTAGGAGCTTTACTCCATTTAAATTCTTCCGGAGTTTAACTCCACAAATAAAATTCTTTTCGAGTTTAACTCCGTAATAAAAATATTTTCGGAGTTAAACTCCATTTAAAATCTTTTGGAGTTGAACTCCATGTAAAAAACAATCTGGAGCCCTTTGCCCCCCTCAAGTGCTAGCACGTGAGGGGGAAGGCTCCCATTAAGTCCTTTTGCCCCCAGCATGTGACTCCCCTTCACATGCAAGCATGCTCCCTTCACATGCTAGCAAGTGAGGAGTCACATGCAAGCATATGACCCTCTCCCCATGCTAGGGGGCACATGCTAGGGGGCACATGCTAGCATGTGACCCTCCATGTCACATGCTAGCCCCCCACACATGGGTCACATGCATGTGACCCCCCCTCACATGCTAGCATGTGAAGGGAGGCTCCCATTAAATGGGAGCTCAGGTTTCCCCTCTTTTATTTTTTTTATTTTAATTTTTCTTTTCTTTCCTTTTCTTCTTTCTTTATTTTAATCTTTTTTTATTATCAAAAATAATAAATAAATATTAAATAAATAAAAAATTATAAATAATATTTTTTTAAAATTAAATTAAAATAAAAAAAAGTTTTTTTCTAAATATTTATTTACTTATTTATTTTTGTTTTTATATATAGAATATATATATATATATATATCTTTTTTTTAACAAATGGAATAAAACAGAAAAAAAAAAACACACCAACGCATCGCATTGAGTTCGCATGACCAGTTTAACCCGTCAATCGGAGGTTCCTTCGCTCCAAAGGCGATGGATAATTAATGGCAGCTTAGTCCGCAGCTGCCGGAGATTCGGATCCCCACAATTAATAAACCCCCGCTTACCCTTGGCAAGGAGAATCTGTAGTATGCCTGACAAGCGCGCGCGTATTCCCATCTCAATGCGGTGACGAAAAACACCCTACAGCCCTCTAAGGGACAAGAAACGTATATACTAGTCTACTCTGGAATATCGATACTCTAGTCTCGATATTCTCATGACTAGAAACTTATTAAAAGATATACTTTTGGACCATCCTGGCCCCACTAGTATGATCTCATCATAATCCTGGTAGTCAAGTATATATCCTAAGAGCTTTATCAACATATAAGAGACATACATTATAAATATCAGTCTGCATGTTAAGATAAAGATAACCTGATAGCATACTATCATATTAAGTAAGAAAGTCCTCTATATATATGTCCAAACAGCCACTATATCATCAATAATGACCTTTAGAACATATATATTACTAACAGGATTTACACCCTTTAATCCAAGTTATCCCATCACCACAATCCAAGCCATCAATCTAATAATAATAATATTTATAAAAGCTATATCAAAGCATATTCATGAAAACATTCCCATTTTTATTTTGTTTATTTGTGCAAAAATTAGTTTAAACCCCTAACTTCCTATAAAATATCAACTAATCCCATTTTAAGCTCATATCTATGTGCAAAAATAGTTTAGATCCCTAACAAAATTAATTTAGATCCCAACATCCATCAAAAGTAAAATTGTAAACTAATCCTATTCTAATCTCATTTGTATTTGCAAAAATTAATTTAGGTCCCTAATTTTCTATAAAATGAAAACTAATCCTATTCTAAGCTCATTTGTATCGTAAAAATTAGTTTAGGTCCCTAAGTTTCTATAAAATGTAAGTTAATCTCATTCTAAGCTCTAGCATAAAAACGATATTCACCAAAATTAGGCCAGGTTTAGGTCCTTAACTTTCTATATAATGTAAGCTAATCCGATTCTAAGCTCATTTGTACGTGCGAACATTAGTTTAGATCCCTTTCTATAAAATATACACTAATCTCATTCATTCTACACTTCAGCATAGAAATAATTTTCTTCAAAATTTAGATTGACCATATTCTAGGCCTATTGCGGTATATAAATATTGTATGTAGATGACGAGCACGATTGTGCTCAATAAAAAAATTATTTCGAAAAAAATTATCGCACAGATAATCGTAAATTCATTACGAACAGAAAAAATTAAATTTGAAATGCAAAAAAAAAAGTCAACTATATATGTCACCCAAAAAACATGTCCAATAAGAAAATAAATATCACAACTTCAAATTTATGTATTTCAATCAACACGAATAATAATTATAAAGGTAAAATAATGGAAAAAAAATAAAGGAAACATTTTTGTTAGAATTTTGAAAGTTTTATGATTTTCATGTGCTCTATCATGCAGAATGTTAAAAAAGTGAATAAACATATTTTTTCTGAGAATTTTATAAATTTTGCAATTTTTATTTGTTATAGCAAATAAAATATTGAAAAAACTAAAAATATAAAAACTTTAGCAATTTTCATGCTCTATATACCAAGAAAAATAGTTTAAAAAATCGAAGAAAAAGTAAAATTTTGATATTTTGAAATTTTCATGATTTAAAATTGTAAAACTGAAGGAAATAAAAAGAAATTTAAGACCTCTTAAGATTTGCACTTTCCGTATGCTATAAAAAGCAAAATATCGAGAAACGGCAAAAAATCATATGTTTGAAAAATTCATGATCTTTAAGTTCTATATCAAGAAAATGTAAAAAACCCGGATAAAACAAAAAATGTTAAGATTTTTGAAATATTTGTAATTTCCTTGCAGCAAAATATTGGAAATTTGAAGAAAATTTTTGAATTTTAAAAATTCACTGTTTTCCTATGCTATGACATGAAAAACATTAATAATATGAAGTAAGCAGAAAATTTTGATATTCTTGAAAAATTTACTATTTATGTATGCTATAAATAGCATTCAAAATATTGAAAAACCGAATAAAATAAATTTTAAAATTTTTAAAAATTACACGATTTTAGGTGCAAAATTATGGTAAATTTGAAGAAAATAAATAATATTCGGATTTTTGTAAATATCGCGGTTATCATATGCTATATAATGCAAAATATTTAAAACTTGAACATGACAGAAGAATTTTAGATTTTGAAGAAATTAATATAACGTGTATAATACTGAAAAAAAGAAAGAAAATATAAATTTTTGAAATTTTTATGTGTTATATCATAAAAGATATTGAATAACCAATAATAAAATTATTCTTGGATATGTCATGATTTTATTCTATTATACCAAATAAAATTGTAATTTTGAGATTATTAAATTTCACCATATTCGTGTATTAAAACAGCATGCAAAATATTGAAAATCTGAAGAAAACAAAAAAATTGGGATTTTTGGACATTACATGATTTTCATGTGTTATAACAATCAAATTATTGAAAAACCTGAAATGTCTTTAAGATTTTAACAAATTTCATTGTTTTTGTATGTTGTATAAAGAAAAGCATTGAAAATCCGAAGAAAATACCAAGTATTTGAAAGTTAATCTTTCATATATTTTTTGTATGAAGTGCATAAATATAAGATATTATAGCTTACAAATGATATAACAACAAAGTTTGTAATCAATATGTGATGATGCTCAATATTGGCGATCTCCAAGATCAGGACACGTGGCAGATGACGTGTCCTAGAACTCAGAAGGAAGGGCCCACAGGGGCTGGCCAGGCCAAACCTGTACCCGACCTGCAAGCACAAGCTGGCCCACCTCAGGGCCCCCCGCAAATCGGCCTCCTCGGCCCCATACCTCGCCTCGAGCTGCCACAAGACCGGGACTCCTCGGCCTCCTCGCTCGTCCCGACCTCCCGGCCGAGGCCGTCTTCCTCAGTCCTCCGACCAACTCCACCGCTCACAGACGTAACCGCCGCTCCGCGAATCTCGCCATGCGCGGATTCTCCACCAGCAACATCCCACGTTCCACGCCACCACGATCCCCATTAATAGGCGATCCGCTCCTTACGCGGGCGTGACGTCGGGAGCGTAACTATCGGCGAGATTCTCGCGCCTGCTGCTGCATGCCGCCGCCACTATATAAACCCCCATCACAGAGGGGTCAAGTAAGCCATTCTGATTCCACTTAGCCGTTACTCTGCTCGGATCTAGCACTAACTTGATCGTCGGAGGGTCCTCGGTGGTACCAAACCACCCCTGGACTTCTTTGCAGGTACTCGGCGCTAAACTCCTCAAATCACCAATCTCCTCAAACCCATTGAGACCCACACGCAACAGGAGATCATCTCCAAAATACACCGAGAGATCGACGGAAGACAACATTTGAAGGAGGCCTGAAAAGGACCTCCATCAGTTGGCGCCGTCTGTGGGAAATGCAAACTCCATAAAAACAAAGTTGGTCTTCCGATCTCCGTCCGTATGGCCAGCAACCATCCTGAAAACCCGGGTACTAGCCACCACCTTCCCCTCAGCGGAGGCGCGGGCGGACCTCAACCGAATGTCTTGGCCCCTCCTCCGGCCACCGCAACGCGGGCCCCACCGAAGGAAACCAAGACCCATTAAGAGCTATGGTCCTGACGACAGGGGACCAGTCTGGCTTCTGCGAGGCCCGGCACCCCACGTCGGCAACAGGCGCCAGCGGCCGCCCGAGCGAAAAGGCCAGAGGCCACTAGCCTATCACCTTTGGCGACGGGGACCTCCACGGCATATCCGTGCCCCCACAATGACCCACTGGTGATCACGGCCCGAATCCAACGGTACGAGGTCCACCGGATACTCGTCGACTCAGGCAGCTCGGCGGACATCCTCTTCCACGACTGCTTTCTACGCATGGGACTCACCTCAGCAGACTTGAAACCGACCTCTCA
Organism: Agapanthus africanus; assembly: GCA_030015575.1. Classification (NCBI taxonomy): domain Eukaryota; kingdom Viridiplantae; phylum Streptophyta; class Magnoliopsida; order Asparagales; family Amaryllidaceae; genus Agapanthus; species Agapanthus africanus. Next base: position 748,712,357 of record CM057341.1, on the reverse strand, counting down.
CATCCTTTCCGGGTTCACCAACCACTCCATCCCGGCACAAGGGGTGGTCACCCTGCGGTTCACAATCGGGAAGCCCGGCCGCACGCGTACGTTGCCTGTGGACTTCATCATAGCAAAAGTCCCATCGGCTTACAACATCCTCCTCGGCCGTCCGACGCTGAACTCCCTCCAGGCCCAGATATCGAACAACCACCTGGCGATAAAGTTCCCTCTCGACCAGGGAGGGATAGGTCAGGTCTACGGGAACCAGCGGGTCGCGAAGATATGCATTACCGAGAGGTCTCCGCCCGAGCGGCCGGCCGACGACGCCGAGGTAAGTGACGACATCAAGGGTTACCTGGACACCCGAGACGAGCGGAAGGAGGTCCGGGGGCGCCAGTCGAACCCCTGACCGAGGTACCACTAACAGAGAGGGACCCGGGAAAAACCGTCCAGGTCGGATCACTCCTGACGGAGACTCAGCGAGATGACCTGGTCAGATTCCTCAGAGATAACTCCGACGTCTTCGCCTGGGCTCCTTCTGACATGCCTGGGATTGACCCCAAAATCATCTCCCACAAGCTCGGGGTTGATCATGCGGCCCGACCCATCAGACAGAAGAAGAGGAGCTTCGCCCCGGTCAAACAGAAGGCCATCGAAGAGGAGGTTGATCGGCTTCTCGCCGCCAACTTCATCAGAAATGTACCCTACTCGGAGTGGCTGGCGAACGAGTTCTGGTCAAGAAGTCGAGCGGGAAGTGGCGCATGTGCGTCGACTTCACCGACCTCAATAAGGCCTGCCCTAAGGACAACTATCCACTCCCCCGGATAGACCAGCTCGTCGACAGCTCAGCCGGCCACGAGCTGTTGAGCTTCATGGATGCTTTCTCCGGCTACAACCAAATCCGTATGTGTCCTGAAGATGAAGATCCCACCGCGTTCATAATGGACCGGGGGGTATATTGCTATAAGGTGATGCCCTTCGGCCTCAAGAACGCTGGGGCCACGTACCAAAGGTTGGTCAACAGCATGTTCAAGCCGCAGATCGGCAGGAATATGGAAGTCTACGTCGACGACATGCTCGTCAAATCCGTCTCGTCGGCCGACCACGCCAAGGATCTAGGCGAGGCCTTCAAAGTGCTCCGCAAGTTCAAGATGAAGCTAAACCCCGCCAAGTGCGCATTCGGAGTCACCGGGGAAAAGTTCCTCGGGTTCATAGTCACTCACCGCGGAAGCGAAGCTAACCCAGAGAAAATCGATGATATCCTCAACATGGTCGCGTCCAAGACCAACGTCGAGATCATGCGGCTGACGGGACGAGTCGCCGCTCTGAGCCATTTCATGTCCAGGTCAGGGGAGAAATGCCTTCCGTTCTTCAAGGCTCTGAGGAAAATCCCGAGGTTCGAGTGGTCGGAGGAGTGCTAAGCCGCCTTCGACCAATTGAAGAAGCACCTCGCAACGCCACCACTGCTCACCCGACAACTTGAAGGAGACGAGTTGTCGCTGTACCTGGCGATATCCGACCAAGCAGCAGGCTCGGTGCTCGTCCGGGAGGCCGATGGAGCGCAGAAGCTAGTGTACTATGTGAGCCACGTATTAAAGGACGCAGAAATGAGGTACCCTGCCACAGAGAAGATTGTCTTAGCCCTCATGGTAGCCTCAAGGAAGCTGCGGCACTACTTCCAAGCATACACCATAATTGTCCTCACCGAGCGCCCGTTGGGGGCTATCCTAGCGTCACCAGAATCATCGGGCCGCTTAGAAAAGTGGAGGTGAGAGCTATCTCAGTTTGATATAAAATATTGCCCGAGGCAGGCCATCAAAGCGCAGGCCCTGGCCGATTTCATCGTTGAATGCACCATCCCTAGCAAGAAGCCGGAGTCAACGCCGCCCCTCGCAACTTAGTATCCCATCGCGGAAAGGCCTAGCTCGGTTCCTGAGTGGGTCATCTACGTCGACGGATTTTCAACCGAGGAAGGCTGCGGTGCCAGCCTTATTATCCGGGGCCCGAACAAAGCAGAGATAGAGTACTCCCTAAAGCTTGGTTTCAAGGCCTCGAACAATGCGGCAGAGTATGAGGCCCTCCTGGCCGGACTGCGCATGGCCGCCGGGCTGGGACTGAAGGTAATTCGAATCCGCAGCGACTCGGCTCTTGTTGTCGGTCAAGTGACCGGCCGCTTTGAAGCTCGAGAGCCTCTGATGATGAAGTACCTGGACGAGGTGAGGAAACTCCGGAGGAACTTTGATGAAGTCCAGGTAGAACAAATACCCAGGCAGATGAATGCCCAAGCCGACGCCCTGAGCAGGCTCGCTTCGTCATACTCGGCCAACAATAAGCAGTCCATCCTCTTTGAAATCTTGCCTCGACCCAGCATGGAAGATGGGGCGACGACACTCCACGTGTATGAGGCGCGGGAGGGTGACCAAGATTGAAGGAAGCCCCTCATGGAATTCCTAAAGGACGGCACTGTTCCCCTCCGAAACGCGGAGGCGCGACCGCGCGGGTCCGTCTTTCCTGAATTTCGGGGCAGATGCTAATTGGTGCTATCCGTCCACCTCTCCGAAGATGCCAAGTTGATTTATGGCACCGCGTATCGAAGGTTTAGACGGATGCGGCCGATGTAGCAGACTTCGTCGGATTCCCCCTCGTTTGAGGGGTTTTTGATTGTGGGGACGCTCTTCCCTGCAGGCGTAAGCCCCTGCAGTTAATTACGCTACCGCATCGCGGTAACCACTTTCTTCTTAGATTTGGGTTTGGGGGGTTGGGTTTAAGGATACGTTAGCCTCATTTGAGACTAAGATCAACTTAAACGTTTGTTAAGGATACGTTAGTCTCATTTTAGACTAAGATCAATTTAACGGGATCGTTTAGATCCAACAAAAGAGCATTTGAGCTCTATTGTTTAGTTTAGGGACATTGCGGTCGATTAGTTTAAGGACATTACGGTCCATTGTTAGTTTAGGGACATCTCGGTCCAATGTTAGTTTAAAGACATCACGGTCGAGGTTAAGGACATCATAGTCCGTGAGTTTAAAGCCCTCACAGTCAAGGTTAAGGACGTCATAGTCCGTGAGTTTAAAGCCCTCACAGTCAAGGTTAAGGACATCATAGTCCGTGAGTTTAAAGACCTCACAGTCAAGGATAAGGACATCATAGTCCGTGAAATGTGTGGTTGTCGGGACCCGTCACCTCTCTGAAGACGTTGAAGGATTACAACGACAAATATCAAAGGAGTGAAGAGATGTACCCTTGAACCAAAGTTGATTTGGGGATCTGTAGTCCAATTTGGAACTAAGATCAATTAATTAGATTATGAGCACATTGGCTAAGTTAAATCTGAATTGAGGACTTATGGCCAACTTGGGCTAAGTCCAATTAGATTAGAAATGTTGGCCCTTTATTGGACCATTAGACATTTGTCTGGGTTCAGCCCCTCATCACTTAGCAATGCTAAACAAGAGTTTGAGGGCTCTGATAAAATTTTTTGTCTTTGACTGAGTGTTAAACATTATAGCTCTGAATTTTACTTTGTGTGTCATATGAAATGATCAATTTTGAGATTCAGTTGAAGGGGAGGCTTGTCTCTAGAAAACTTACCCAATTTGGCTAAGATTGGCTTTAAAATAGTGTTAAACACTAGAAAATATCCGGTGGTCACGTGTCCTCACGTGATGTATTTAAAACAGTGTTAAACACTGGAAATGAAATACTTAAAATAGTGTTAAACACTAGAAAGAAAGGGGTCACGTGGGGACACGTGAGGGGACCTAGAGGTGGGGCCAGACCTCCTTTATTTTGTTCTCAGAACTGCAAATAAGTGTTAAACACTTTTTAATCTTCTAGCCATCACATGTTGACACGTGATGGGTATTCATGTATTGATTATTAAAGTGTTTATTAGGGGTCACGTGAAGACACGTGAGAGCGCCCAAAGCCAGTACTACCTTTGCTTTTGTTCTCTTTGTTTTGGAAGTCACGTGGGAGCACGTGAGGCATTGCTTCCAATCTTTTCCTTTCTCATTTTGGGAGATTTGTTTAGGGGTCACGTGGGGGCACGTGACTTAGTTTTATTCTTTCTTTTCCGATCACTGCGGATTGGGATCACATGTCATCGCGTGACCAAGTCCTTACGTGCATGGAGATCTTTCAAGTCTCTTTATTTTAAGAATTAAATTCTCTGTAGGGTTAAACTGTAATTATGTTTTTTAGGGGAATTAAATTCCTATGAATGTGGAAGAATTAAATTCTCATATAGGGTTAAACTCTAGTTCTGTCTTGGAGGAATTAAATTCCTATGAATTTAGGAGAATTGAATTCTCATGCAGGGTTGAACCCTAATTTTATCTTGGAGGAATTAAATTCCTGTAAAATTGGGAGAATTAAATTCTCATATAGGGTTAAACCCTATTTTTATCTTAGAGGAATTAAATTCCTGTGAATTTACGAGAATTAAATTCTCATATAGGGTTAAACCCTAGTTTTATTTTGGGGAGAATTAAATTCTCTAAACTCAATTCTCCCTTTAAGTTTTGGATCTGCATGGCAGAATCTCCCCGATGAGAATTAAATTCTCAACTTGTGGGGAGATTTGCTTCTGCAGATCTTCAACCAGAGAAAGAACTAAGTTCTTTTGCTGAAGAGTTAAATTCTTAGATTGAGAATTAAATTCTCTTTTTTGTTTTATGGAGCTTTGATCCCTTTCCCTTTTCTCACCTAGGGTTTCTTTTCTTGAGAATTGAATTCTCCTTTTTTTCTCTCTGCTATTTTCCTTCAGAAAATTTCAAGATCTCCCAAAATTCTCTCTTTTTTTCTCTTCTCTTCTTGGCTCCTATTTATAGGAGAAGGAAAAGAATCAATTTGTTTAGTCAATCTTTCATTGAAAGATTTTGTTTGTTTTTCATAACTAATATGATCTTTTAAACCACTCAGTGAATTTTATTCACCATTGGATTTTTAATCCAAAAGATATTCTGTTTGTTATTTTTGGTGAAACTTAGGAAAATCTTTCCTTGTATAAAATCTTTCCATAAATTGGTGATTTTTAATCACCATTGGATTTTTAATCCAATGGTGCTCCACTTTACAGAGCATAGTCCTCTTTTGTTTGGAAAAATTTAAAGAAATACTTTCCCAGTTAGGGTCTTTGATTTCTCTTAATTAGAATTTAATTCTATTAACTCATTAAGGCTTTTAAAGCCCGTCACGTGTCGGCACGTGATCCCAATGTTTGACCATTCAAATAGAATTCAATTCTATCAATTAAAGAGCTTATGAACCCATCACGTGTTGACGCGTGACTCCCCAATTAAGCATTTAATTCTGTTGTTTTTTTAAAGAACTAAGGAATCATCACGTGTAAGCGTGTGAGCATGTGATGCCCCATTCGGATTTTTCCTTGTTATTTTATTATCCTTTATTAATCCCTTTCAGTGGGTTTAAAGGTCCATCACGTATGGGCACGTGACTCCATTAATTGATTGTTTGATTAGAATTTGATTCTATTAAAACAGAATCCCAGGAAACCATCACGTGTCAACACGTGACCTTTGGTCACGTGTGAGCACGTGATACCCCATTGGGGTATTTCCTGATATTCTATCAGGGAACAAATGCCACCACAGCGTTGTTCTCACGTGTTTGCACGTGAGTGCAACGCTGTCACCTTTGTGACCGTTGGATCTGTCTAGGGAATAAGGGAGATGAAACGTTTCCCATCACATCCTATAAATGCAGGGGTCTCTTCAGAAGCGCCTCCACTCTTTCATCTTCTTCCTTGTTCATTTTCTTTTGAGAATTTAATTCTCTTTCTCAGAGCTCAGTTCTCTGTTCCAAAATTTTCAGAGTTTAACTCTGTCCAAGAAAGAATCCTTTATTCAGGTAATGGTTTTGAACGACCGAAAAACTTTCATATGTATAAAGAACTCTTTGGATTTTAAATCCACACCAAGGGTTTTCTCCTTCAAAGAACCCATCTTTCTAAGTTCTTCAAAGATGTCCAATTTTAAATAATAAACCCCTTTTGATGAAACTTGTCCTCTCTCTGGAATTTAATTCCACCTCCAAGAGCTTAGCTCTGCCAATTTTCCGGGAATTTAATTCCTCTGCTCAAAAGGAATTTAATTCCTCTAAAGAACTCTGTTCTTCACAAGGAACTTCTTGGGGTTTTCTTGCCCTGAGTTGTTTCTTTGCAACCAAAAAGAGAGGATTTGCAGTAGGGTTTTCTGGGAATTTAATTCCTTTGCTCTGCTTGATTTTTTGCAGAGTCCAAGATAGATTTCTTTTTTGGGGAATGTGTAGGGTCATTTGAAATCCACTGGTCATTTATTGAGAATCTCCTTTTTGTCTCATAGTAATTGCTTTGCCTCATCATTAGTAAGCCGTCATCTTGATTTTGTGGGACCCATCTGTTTTGTAACCAATAGTCCCATAAAATGAGTCCCCTGTTGCTTTCTTCCACTGTCTTTTCATATATGCCTTTATAAACATGTGTTAGCTTTGCTTAACAGTTTCCCCTTCTTTTATTTCAGGCACAATGACTTCTGTTCCATACTTCCCGTTCACTCGCTCGGAGGTTGCTTTTCCTCAGTCACCATCTGACGAGGAAGTGATGGTGATGATCAGGGCTCATGACCCGAGTCGCACCAACTTGCTGTTATGGGGGACCTGGTACGGTCACATCATTCGCGGTCGCCGCAGTTTTCTTTGCGAGATACCGACGGAGCCTACCCGTCCGTTTCTACCAATGGACCCTCCACGGACTGCCTTTGCTGTGGAGATGCCGAATTGGACCCCTATGGGACGGCTTGAGCCTTCAACAACTGGTATTCCGAACCATCCGGTGCCGGTTATAGATATTTTAGGGCGCCGCATTCGCCAGGGCGAAGCCCAGCCATGGGGACAGATTTACAAGATAGGGCTTACCCCTCGACACCCCATGGGCTACCTTCTCTGGGCTCATTACATCCTGTCCGTCCATCGCGCTCAACTGCAGAGGGTTGAACTTTATCAGGCGATATATGCATCCCTTTTCCACTACCAATCTCCCCATGTCTGGTGGGTTACGGCCTTCTTGAACCAATGGAATCTTCCCACCAACACTTTCCTTCTAGGGGACCGCGAAGTTTCAATTTCTTTGGAAGAATTTCGTGAGATCTCAGGGCTGCCGGTCAGGGGGACACTTTATGAAGAATTACTGCCTCCGGATGAGTATGTCTTCGAGACCGAGCCTGCTATGCTTGACGGCCTGTCGACCGAGAACGTCGTCTGCCACAAGCGCCCGAGTTTGATCAAGACCCTGAGTATTTTTGACAAACTGTTCACAGAGTCAGATGAGCAGGGCGTCACTTTTAAAAGTTTTATCGCTTGTTTCCTTCGCGAGGATGTCCTATCAAAGACGGCTCCGAAGTTCGCGAGCATTAACGACCCCTTTGGGTTTGGTTTAAACAGGCGGCCGACTAATGAAGAGGACTTCCCGCAGTATTACATTCCCATCATGTCGGCGGTATCTTTCGAGTCGATCGCAGCTCCTGGTATGGATGAGGAGACTTTCTTTGTAGTCTTCATCAGCGTTTGGCTTAGCTGGTTCGTCATTCCCATGCATCGCCATTTCATGAGAGCCTCGGTTATTTACCCTGCTCATCGCATTGCTGAGGGAACGCGACTGGCTATGGGCATTCCAGGGCTAGCGCATCTATATCATGGGTTAGGCGCCGCGGCTAATACCTCAACTCCAGGTGTAGATGTGGTAAATTTCTCTCTTCATTACTTCACGTCCTGGATTGAGGTATCTCCAGTCTATGTTGTGCTGCTGTGCGAAGCGGCTGATCTTCTGGCTTCTGTATGCTGGCCCGTTATCGGAGATGATCCGTCTCGGAGTTCCAAACCGATAAATGACGTGTGTCTTGAAGAAATGGAGGATATTCTCCGTCTTCACTTCCCTTAGTGGTACTGCTTCTGCCCATTTGGAGAAGTAATCAGTTGTCGCCAAAATGAATCGATGTCCTTTGGACGATGCTGGCTCAACGGGGCCGATTATGTCAGTCCCCCACACTTCGAATGGCCAGCTAGCCACCGTTGGATGTAGTGGATTTGGATGCTGATGGACAAAGTCTCCGTGAATCTGGCACGAGTGGCATTGCTTCGCGTATTCGAGTCAGTCCTGGATTATCGTGGGCCAATTGTAGCCCATCCTTTTGATTTTCAACTTCATCTTCGGGCCGGCTTGGTGAGAACCACAGAGTCCGTCGTGAGTTTCTTGGACGACTCTTTTTGCTTCTTCAGGTCCTAGGCATCTTAACCACAGAAAATCAAATGACCTCTTATACAGAGTATCATTGACGAAGGCGAAAGATAGGGCTCGCTTCATGAGCTGATGTTTTGAGGACGCATCTTCGGGTGTTCGACGGGATTTAAAGTAGTCTATAAAGACTTCTCTCCAATCCTCAACCTTTTCCTGGTCTTTTACTTGCAGAGCCACTTGCTCGGTCGCTCCCTTTTCTTCGGACGACTCCGGAGATATTTCTGCTGGTGCAAGAATCCGACAGCTTTGCACAACGATCCTTACGTCATCGAGGTTTTCGTCGGCTGGTTCCTTAGCGAGCTTGGCTAATGCATCCGCTTTTCTATTTTCCGCACGCGGTATACTTTCCAAGGCGTAGGAAGGAATTTGAATCAGCAGTCGTTGTACTTTCTCACCGTATTTCACCAACTCAGGCTTGCATGTCTGATAGTCGTCATTTACTTGACTAACGACCAGTTGGGAGTCTCCGTATACGAGGAGGTTTTCAATTCCCATATCGATGGCAATCTCGAGACCTGCTATCAAAGCCTTGTATTCGGCTTCGTTGTTCGTCCTCGGCTCTGTCAAGGAGAAGGCGTAGCGCATTATCCCTCCTTATGGAGTTACGAAGATGAGGCCTACCCCCGATTTGATTATAGGGGTGCTTTGTTTGCGCTTCTTCATGGAAGATGCTCCATCGAAGTAGAGTTCCCATTGGGTATCATTCTTTCTTCTCTCCCCGTCGATCGTGTCAAACATATGTTCGTCTGGCAATTCGCAGTTCAAAGGAGAATCGGCAGGTATCGGATGCTCAGGGAGTCGGCGATGGCTTGGCCTTTCACTGCCTTAAGAGGCCGATAAGTTATCGAGAACTCCATCAAGAGCAAGACCCATTTAGCAAGCCGCCCCGTCAATATGGCCTTTGACATCAAATACTTGAGAGGATCCACCTTCGATATGAGACGGACTTCATGCGCCAACGCATAGTGCCTGAGCTTTGTTATCGCAAAGATTAATGCCAGGCAGTGTTTTTCGATGGGAGAATAATTGCTTTCTGCCCCTAGTAGAACTCGACTCAAACAGTAGAGGGCTCTCTCCTTCCCTTGGTCGTTCTCTTGTGCCCATAATGCGCCTAAGGAACCTTCAAGGGCGGTTGTATACAGAATGAGAGGTTTTCCTTTAACGGGAGCGGCCAGTACTGGCGGATTCTGCAGGTATTGCTTGATTTCGTCCAGTGCATTCTGGCATTTGCGATCCCAGACAAAAGGGGTTCCCTTCTTCATCAGGTGACTGTAGGGACGACACTTTCCTGAGAGATTGGCTATAAATCGCCGGATATACGCGAGCTTCCCTTGGAGAGATCACAATTGCTTGAGAGTCCTTGGCGGGGGCATTTCCATAATCGCCTTGATCTTTGATGGATCTATCTCGATGCCTCGGTGTCGGACAATGAATCCTAGGAATTTGCCCGAGGAAACTCCGAACGCGCATTTGAGAGGGTTCATCTTCAAGTTGTATTGTCGAAGGCGTTGAAATATGATCTTCAGATGCTCTAAATGTTCCTCGTATGATTTGTTTTTCACCACGAGATCGCCGATATAGCATTCGATGATTTCATGTATGAGGTCGTCGAAGATCTTCGTCATGGCCCTCTGATAGGTGGCACCGGCGTTCTTTAGACTGAAAGGCATCACCTTGTAGCAGAATATGCCTAAAGGGGTCCGGAAAGCGGTGTGCTTCTGGTCTTCGGGATGCATCTTTATCTGATTGTATCCTGACGATCCGTCTATGAAGGAGAAGACTTCGTGAGTAGACGTGTTATCTATCATCAGCTCGGTGACCGGTACTGGAAAGTCGTCCTTTGGGCAGGCTTTATTGAGATCCCGAAAGTCCACACATATGCGCACCGTCCCATTTTTCTTCATCGCTGGGATGATGTTGGCGATCCAATCAGGATATTGAACCTCTTGGATAAAACCGGAGTCGATTAGTTTCTTGACCTCGGCATTGACGCTCATTTCAAGCTCGAGCCGCATTCTCCTTGGTGCTTGTTTGATTGGCTTGGCGTCTGGGGATATTGCTAATTTGTGAACAGCAATTTCTGGATCTAGTCCTGGCATCTCGAAATAGTTCCATGCGAAGCAATCTTTATGCTGCATAAGCACGTCCTTTAGTGTAGCCACCCTTTCTTCAGACAGCAGCTCACTGACGAATGTCGGTCGCGGGTCACTTGCCGTCCCCAAATCAATTTTCTTGAAGTTATCTGCAGTAGTATGTATTCCATCTTCCAGCTCTTTCGGCGCCGGTGGAAACTCTGAGATCACCTCGTCATCATTGTTTTCCACCAGGGGAGGTCATCCATATTCTCGGGCTCTTCTTCTGACAGCATTATCATATGACAAGTACGAGATCGCTTCCAAAACCGATGTTGATATGGTTTTGCTCTCGTGGTCTTCGATTCATGCTTCTGCGGCGGGGTTATTTTCCAACTGCTGGATAGAGCGAACCTGCCCTGTTGATATTGGTCTTCGACCCAGTTCTTGAAGGTGAAGCAGTCTTCGAGAGGATGTCCTATTGCTCGGTGATAAGAGCAATAGTCTGGGTGAGAAACCTCGTTGGCTTGCGCGGGGTGTTTGGACTCCGGAAGTGTAATCATTTAATGTTTTATAGCAAGATCAAGTATCTTCCGTGTTTTGTCCTGGGGAAAAGAGTATGCTCGACCCATCTTCTTTATAAGAGACGAATCCAGATTGCTCGATTCCCGATCGCGTGGCTTCTTGGTCCCACTTTGTCGCTGTCGAACGCCTTTCCCGCTCTTTGATTTATTTTTGCCTTTGCGTCGGGCCTTTTGTATGATGGGTTGATAAGGAAGAGTATTGTCATTCTCCGCGGCCTGTTGAAGGAGGCGCTGCGTCTTGCCTTTTTCGTAAATGGCCATCTCACGGTTATGGTCATCTCGGACCTTTCGACCCGCTTCCCTTATGAGCTTGTCCATTCGTTCTTCAAACGACGGACTCGGCATTTTGATGGTAGGATCTCGTTTTGGTTCAGGGTCAGTGTTTTCTAACAGAATTTCTCCTTCTTCATCGAAGTCATGTATGACGTAGCTGCTATGGACTCATTCTCGTTTTTTGGATTGAACATATCCAAGCCTGACCGTTTCCATTCTCCTGTTTGGCAACTTTCGCTGAGTTCCGGGGACGTCCCAAATCCTATTGTAGAATCGAGCTTGTCGAGTAGTCTGTCTGAGGGGTACCCCTTAGCGCTTCAATAGCCTTTTCAAGCCTTCCGTGTAGTATCTAGGCAGACGGATGGGCTGGAGCCTGTCGAGCGTAGAATCGGCGCCGTGCCAGATTTCCTTCTCCACTTTGGTTTTCCCAGATCGGTATAATAGGATCGCCTCTTCACCTTTTCGTCTGGGAGGGACGTAAAATGTCTGCAGTTCTTGCACGCTATAAGCTTCAAGTGCATCGAGATCTTTGTAATGTTCTTGTGGAACCATGGTAATTTGCAAACTCTGATCTTTGTCGGCGGAGATTTGTATCGACGGCCGAGTAGAGAATACAGCATTGAGCTCATCTTTCGAGTTGCTGCCGAAGATCAACATAGGGATGGACGGTCCCGGCTTGTTGTATTGGGGAGGCCCTGAATAAACTATCTCTTCTTCCTCCTCGGTATCACTCCCGAAGACCGGAATAGTAGCGATGTCTTTGTTCTTCGGTTTGTGACATCTTTCCGTGTCCTCAAAGTCCGGTAAGAAGTATTTTGCATCTTCGTACTTTCGGACTTCATTCACGGAGAATGGGTTCAACTCCCCCGTCACAGTGTACTCGAGACCATCCTTGAAATACTTCATACACTGATGTTGTGTACAAGGGATAATGTTGTACTCGTGTAACCAGGGCCTGCCGAGCAAAGCATTGTAGCATGTCTTGGCGTCAATGACGTGAAATTTAATATCCATGGCAAGTAGCCCGAAGCGCAGCGTCAGTATCACAGACCCGAGAGTCCGTGATGACTGGGAGTCGAAACCGAAGATGGTGATTTTATCATGAGCGAGGTGCTGAACGCTCATGCAGATTTCCTTCAACACTCGCACGTTGAGAAGATTGACGGAAGACCCATTGTCGACCAGGATTTTGCCTATCTTGATATCATGACAGTATCCGGAGACATAAAGGGGGCGGTTATGCTTGCACGTCCCAAGGGGGAGATCTTCATCGCCGAAGGTGATATCGGCCGTGTGTACTTCTTCCAACACGTCTTTCATCCTTTCTTCAGCGAGGAAAGCTTGGAATTGCCCTGGGTCTTGTAGCACCTTGATCAATGAATCTCTCGCCTCTTTGGATAGCATAAGGGCGTCGAGAATGCTGAGCTGCGAAAGTAGCTTCCTCAAGTGTGCCAGAACGTTGTAGTCCACCTTGCTCTTCTTCGGCGGGTCCTTGGCTGTCAGCTCTTCGACGGCTTGGTCATCTAAGGCGATATTCTCAAGGACTTTTTCTTTTCCCTTTTCTTTTCTATTCATAGGTCTGAGATTCTTTTCGGCAGCGTACGATTGCGCAGCTGAATATTTTCACAGGTCTTCAGTTCTTCCTCTTTTCCCGAGGTGGATTCTGTGAAGAGAGGGCCAACAGTCATTTCTTCGTCAGAGTCGCTCCCGAAGGTGAGAACTTGCGATCCTCCGACGTTAACCATGTGACAATTGCCGGTAGTTCTTCTAAGCCCTTCGGTCGTACTTCTTCGCTCCCGACGAGTTTTGCGTTTCATCCGCTTAAAATGTTGCCGGTGAGCAACGTATCCCTGCCACCATCTTTTAAAAGCGTTGCACTCTTCGATGGGGTGCGCAATCTTTCGATGATATAAGCAGTAGCTAGGATACATTTCTGCTTCACCAAGAATGTTTCCTTCGGAGGGTTGTAGTTTCATTCCCATTGATATATCTTTGGCGAACCTCTTTCTCGTCTTGAACCTGCTTTTATTCGCGGCGGATGTACTTTGATTTGGCGGGAGCGTCTCAACCCTTTCGTCCAGTCGTCGGCGCTTGGCTTTTGCAAATATGGCCATTTCACTTTCTCGAGCAGCTTTGCTTTTAAGAAGCGCTTCATTTAGGAACGCATCAATCATTTCGTCTGATGTCCCTAGAAGTTCCGGCTCAGGACCTGCCCCCAGTTTCTCCGTGTAAGGAACTTCTCCATCGTTTATCGATGAGTGAGTGATCATATGGCAACTTGCTATGTAATCTTCAGATTCATCCGACAAGTCTTCTCCATCATCTCCGTCTTCAAGGACGTGACTGAGAAATTCTTGGAGTGTGATTGGAGTCCGCGCCTTCTGGTTATACTCTTCCAGCGCGTCAATCTGCTTTTGCAGGTCCGTGCGCTTGTCACCAGGCTTCACGGGCTTTTTGGTCTTCGTTTTCTTCTTCGAGGACTTTGACAGCTGGGTGTGAGTGTTTTGAATATCACCACCAATTTTTGGAGTTGGGCGCGGTTTCAGCATTCCCTTGATAATCTCAGGTTCCAGCGGATTCTTCCACCTGATCGCCGTACATGTCTGGAGATCGTTCAACATTCTTTTAGTTTTGGCTGAAAGAGCGACCTCCCATAGAGCATCTTCAACAATAGAGCACGATGCCCCCGGCGTGTCTGTCTTCTTAGGAGTGTGTGGTTGTGGTGGGCTTACTTTCTACTTCTCAAACAGTTCAAACTTGCCTTGTTGGTATTGGTCCTCGATCCATCCATTAAAGACGAAGCAATCTTCGATTGGATGGCTTACCGTTTGGTGGTAAGGGCAATAATTAGGACCATTAGTCTCGCCGGGTTGTAGTGGTCGCTTAGGATTTGGCAGATTGATGAGCCTGTTGCGCACCGCCAGTTCGAACAGTCTCTTCGTTTTGTCCCGGGGGAACGAATAAGGACTCTTCATTTTCTCATTATAGTAGCGCCATCTCTCTTCCAGTTGATCCGTTAGTTTTGGGGCACTGGGTTGCTGTTTAGTATTCGCGACGAATGTCGCCTTTCCTTTACCCTTTTCGCTCCGCGGCTCCGGCTTCGGAGGAGACGGTCTATGACCCATTTGGTCCATCTAGGCCAGCTTTTCGATCAAGGCTTGGAATGTGTTCGGCTTAAAGAACATCATGAATTGGGAAATGGTTGCATGAGGGTCCAGAGTGCCCACGAACATGCCCACCGCCGGCGCTTCTTCGATGCGCTGTTCGCATTTCTACCACAGATTCCGCCAACGTATTGCATATTGAACCCACGTCTCGCCTGGCTTTACCCTGGCGTCAATCAATGCTGTGATTGGGGTGCACTCGCTAGCGCTTGCAAATCTTTGCGTGAATAATAACTCCATTTCTGCGAAAGTCTTGACGGAGTCATTTGGAAGTTCAGAGTACCATTCAAATGCTGTTTCCGACAAGCTGCCAACAAACTGACGGAGCAAAAGTTTATCATCACCCCCGGTGTTGCCGCAAAGAGCCATGAACTGAGCGACATGTTGGTGGGGATTGCCTGTCCCCATGTACACATGGAATCTGGGGATCGTGTATCCCGGTGTGTACTTTATTTGGTCATACCAGCCTGGATACGGTCGCCCAGTTTTAACAACTTGGCCGGCCGCTTCATTCGCCTGGTGAGCTCGTATTTGCTGAGCAATATGGTCATCCAGAGCAGCCTTGGAGATGGTTTCCTCTTTGGCTACTGAGAGAGCCGAAGGAGGATTCGATGTCTCCCCTCTGTCGTCTTCAATGATGATAGGAGGGTCTTCAGCTGGAGGTTCTGGTTGTAACAGCATCCCGACCATGTTTTGGAAGAGAAGCGCCATTCATTTTATATTAGCCGCTTGTTCTGCTGCTTCTCTGTCCTTCTTTTCGAGGACTCTGCGAAGGAAGTCAGCATCGGTTTCTTGTTCATGACGCTGCTCTGATGACGCGTCCGGGCTTTCTTTTGGCCCGGTAAGTGTGGCCATTTGCGTTAGCATTTCCTGAAGCTTCTGTTGCTGCTCCTGGGCTTTTGTCACGGATCGGGTGAGCGGTCGGTGACCCGTAGAAGTGCGGCTTTCCTCCTTTCCGGAAGCCATATAAACAGTATGCACCATTATGCCCCCAGACCTGGGGCGTTTGGGCTCAGCGTCTTTGTGGTCTGCCATAGTCACAAGGGCTTTCTCTGGCCTCCTTCTCTTTTGAGCAGTTTAAGTTGAGGGGGCCGTTGCAGCGGGCACCCAAGTAGTTGCCGTCCTTTGTGGCTTGACAGGACAGTTCTCTTCCTGTTGAACCTTCAGCTTTTTCTGTCGGCAAGGATAGTCGTGATCAATCACCGACTCCTGGAATCGTCGCCAGACTTTGTAAACTTTGGAGGACAACCACTGAGGGGGTTGCTCCGGCTTTGTTTCTGTAACATTCTCCACGGGTGGAGAAGATCTTTTCAGTACGGCGGTAGGAGAGTTCCTGCGCACCTTGTTCAACAATTCAAAACTGTTCCCGGTTGGAACAGCAGCATTGACTTCCACCGTTGGGGCTCGTGGAGTTAGCCCAGAGGGGGAGTTGCCCCCAGCTTTCCTTACTCGGTGCCAGTGGCGACGTCGAACGTGTCGAGCCGCTGGGATTGATTCAGCGATGGGGATGGCTTCGTCGTGCCCCCTGTTTTGGAGAAGGGCTGTTGCCCGCGTCAGCCTCTTGAAGACTGATGTCCGTTGAGTAGCAGTATCTAATCTGTCAAAGACAGACTTTGGAGCAGGGACAGGAGCCGAAGTAGGAGCCGGAATAGTCAGTCTTGTAAAGACCGACCCTTTAGTAGGAGAAGCCGCATTGACGACTTCGGGAGCAGGGATGGATATCCTCTTCGGAGTAACCTTTTCTGGAATTGCAGGCTTCATCATAGGCCCACATGAACTTTGGCCTAATCTGGCGAAGACTGAGGCGCCGGAGCTGGATGACCCATTGAAAGGGGTCGCAGTAGTGGTAAGTCGGTCAAAGACCGACTTCTTTAGGGCCTTTTGCGGCAACATCGGGGTATTGAAGCTCATGGGTGGGATCAAAGTCCCAAAGAACAGCCCAGTGGTGGCCTGAGTTACTTAGTCCACCAGCATCGTGAACAAGAAGGCCGCTTAAGGCCCGTAAGCTATGCCTCCGGATGAGGCGGAACGTGAGTTGCAGTTGCAGCTGGAACACTTCGTGCAAGTGGACGCCATTGATCCTTCGCTTTCTGCACCAAGCAAGACGCCAAATCTTAGTACCTCGAAGCCAAGGGTAACCATTAGCAAACTGCGATTCTTTCGCGAACACGACACACGAAGTGTGGAGTGGAAAGAGGAAAATGTCCCAACGGGCGTGCCAGAATCTGTTCCCCTCCAAAATACGGAGACGCGACCGCGCGGGTCCGTCTATCCAGAATTTCGGGGCAGATGCTAATTGGTGCTATCCGTCCACCTCTCCGAAGATGCCAAGTTGATTTATGGCACCACGTATCGAAGGTTTAGACGGATGCGGCCGTTATAGCAGCCTTCGTCAGATTCCCCCTCGTTTGAGGGGTTTTTGATTGTGGAGACGCTCTTCCCTGCAGGCGCAAGCCCCTACAGTTAATTACGCTACCGCATCGCGGAAACCACTTTCTCTTTCTCCAGATAGTCACTTCATGTCGTGAGTGTTTGTTTTGTTTTTGGTTGCCCGTGGATTGTATATAGAGACTAATTTATGTTGTCGCCCGTAGGATGTGGACTAGTCCAAATCCGTATCTTCTTAGATTTGGGTTTGGGGGGTTGGGTTTAAGGATACGTTAGCCTCATTTGAGACTAAGATCAACTTAAACGTTTGTTAAGGATACGTTGGTCTCATTTTAGACTAAGATCAACTTAACGGGATCATTTAGATCCAACAAAAGAGCATTCGGGCTCTATTGTTTAGTTTAGGGACATTGCGGTCGATTAGTTTAAGGACATTACGGTCCATTGTTAGTTTAGGGACATCTCGGTCCAATGTTAGTTTAAAGACATCACGGTCGAGATTAAGGACATCATAGTCCGTGAGTTTAAAGACCTCACAGTCGAGATTAAGGACGTCATAGTCCGTGAGTTTAAAGACCTCACAGTCAAGGTTAAGGACATCATAGTCCATGAGTTAAAAGACCTCACAGTCAAGGTTAAGGACATCATAGTCCGTGAGTTTAAAGACCTCACAGTCAAGGATAAGGACATCATAGTCCGTGAAATGTGTGGTTGTCGGGACCCGTCACCTCTCTGAAGACGTTGAAGGATTACAACGACAAATATCAAAGGAGTGAAGAGATGTACCCTTGAACCAAAGTTGATTTGGGGATCTGTAGTCCAATTTGGAACTAAGATCAATTAATTAGATTATGAGCACATTGGCTCGGTTAAATTTGAATTGAGGACTTATGGCCAACTTGGGCTAAGTCCAATTAGATTAGAAATGTTGGCCCTTTATTGGACCATTAAACATTTGTCTGGGTTCAGCCCCTCATCACTTAGCAATGCTAAACAAGAGTTTGAGGGCTCTGATAACATTTTTTGTCTTTGACTGAGTGTTAAACATTATAGCTCTGAGTTTTACTTTGTGTGTCATATGAAATGATCAATTTTGAGATTCATTTGAAGGGGAGGCTTGTCTCTGGAAAACTTAGCCAATTTGGCTAAGATTGGCTTTAAAATAGTGTTAAACACTAGAAAATATCCGGTGGTCACGTGTCCTCAAGTGATTTATTTAAAACAGTGTTAAACACTGGAAATTAAATACTTAAAATAGTGTTAAACACTAGAAAGGAAGGGGTCACGTGGAGGCACTTGAGGGCACCCAGAGGTGGGGCCAGACCTTCTTTATTTTGTTCTCAGAACTGCAAATAAGTGTTAAACACTTTTTAATCTTCTGGCCATCACGTGTTGACACGTGATGGGTATTCATGCATTGATTATTAAAGTGTTTATTAGGGGTCACGTGACGACACGTGAGAGCGCCCAAAGCCAGTACTGCCTTTGCTTTTGTTCTCTTTGTTTTGGAAGTCACGTGGGAGCACGTGAGGCATTGCCTCCAATCTTTTCCCTTCTCATTTTGGGAGATTTGTTTAGGGGTCATGTAACACTCGAGCCCAATGCTACTATTTTCAGTTACTGTTTGAGCATAATGTGGTACTCATTTCATTTAACTTGCTTATTTGTTGCTTACTGTAAAATTTACCCGGCAAAGTCATTTCTACATATAACAAATTTTGGCATCTAAAATAAAATTGAAAATATTCATCTTGGCCTACTTGACACCCCTAGCCTCATGGTAGCGTCCGTGCATTGTGTTCTCGTCCCGTTCCGTGAAATGGACGAGTTTGGACGGCTACGTGCACGTACGTGTGTCCGTTTTTGGGGTATGTTTTTTTATCATAAAACACTTAATTTTAAAATTTGGATCCCGCTTAAAATCCTATTATTTCAATTTCAAATTTTTGGACCCGACCCGGGCGCGATTTGGAAATGTTTTATTTGGCGCCAAAATCCCAAATTTTAATATTATTAAAACCATCGCATATATTTTTCTAACTAACCTGATATCTTACTGTTCATTACCTATCTTTTAAATCTTTAAATTAACCTATATATATATATATATATATATATATCCTACTGTTTCTTAAAATGTTTTGAATCTTTAATTAATATTTATCCCTAACTAACGATTCCCCTTTAGCCAATCGCGTTCCTTTTAATTCCGTGGGCCCCCACCTGCAGCACTCTCTCTCTCTCCACTTTTTCTCTCTCTCTCTCATATATTCTCTTTATCATTCTTTCTCTTCTTGCTTCATGTCTCGTTTCTCATTTTTTTAACTGTTCTTTTGTTGCCGGAATTCCGTCGTGCCGGTGACGCTTCTCGACGTTCCAGCGAGGTACCCCGACCCGTGTGGTTCCTTTGTTCGTCGTTTGGGTTCATTCCGTGAACCGTGCGCCCGTCGCGAGTTTTCCCCGCTGACGGTTAACGTTCCGTTTTCCCGATTCGCGACCCATCGAGGCAAGTTAATCTTGCTACATGCTATATAATTCATTTTATACCTATTTAAGTAAATACCATACCTATATTTTAAATCTAGTGCCCCATGTTTAATTTTATAACGTTTCGATGTTCCGTTTGCATCCGTTTATATCATATTAAATCTAGATCATGAAAACTTATCTTGTGACATACTAGATTACATTATACTGCAACCATATCATTTAAAATATATATCGTCGTAATATTTATTATTATTATCTTTAATTAGTTTATAATCTTCATTTTATAATGTTATACATTTGAAAATCTTATAGTTTACATATGAAACGTCGTTGAAAAATCGGATATGACAAATCTGAAATTTACTGTACACCTTATCTTATAAAATTCATTATAAATCATAGAAAAATCATTAGTATACGTTCTTTAGTTTGTTACGAAGCTAACTCATAATACTATAACTCGATGAAATATTTACTAGCAAAATAAATTGTTTAAATAACGTAAAATGCAAATGAAAATGCCTCCAAACTGCTGTCCAGGGAAATTCCAGCAGCAAACTTTCAATTTCGAATGTTTATAACTTTTTGTAGGGACAACCTGAGATGCTTATACTTATAAAATTGAAAACCTTATTGAATTATCTTTATTTTGGTATAAGACACGTCCCTTTTGGAGAACGTTTGTTATTTTTAAGCTACTTTACAAATTAGGGTGACGCTGAATTTCTGAACGGAACTTTCTTGTGCATGGTTAATCAATACCACTTTTATAGTTATTAATCGCTTTGAATATGCTATCCATATTAATATTATTATATCAATATTTATATCGCATATTGCTTAGTTGTACATCCCACATTACCATTTTATAGTTTTATAACTTTTCGGATACCCGTTTGCATCCATCGCATTTAAGATACATATAATTGCATCCATAGATCACATTACTAGATAATAGTGTGATATTAACACTCCATGTTTAATAAATTGCATCCTAATTAATATTGGAACTATAAATGTAACCCTAATCGATAACTGTGCATCCATATCCTTGAAATTATATCTATTTGCATATCATATTACATGTTCTAGTTTATTGTTCTGATAGTACTCGTGCTTGTTTATTTATACACATGCTTATGTTAGTTGATTATGAGCACCCACATGATATCTTGTGCTTCCTAACATGACCTGTTACACTTCCTACTTGACATGACATGGTACCGTACACTCTTGACATGACATGACACCTTTATACATTACCTGGCTTGACCTGATGTACCATGGCTTTACCTGTTACCTAATCTTGTGTCTAATGCCAACAAACATAACATGTAGTCCTCATGGACCATTCCTGTTGTCTATCCAAACAAACCTGTTTACCTGATCCTGTGTTGGCATTAGTTTCTTGATTACTGGATACCTTACTTGACATACACATATAACTTGGGGGTATGGGGAAATCAAAAGTGAAATCTGACTTGTAACTCGACAGTTCACTACCTGTATTGAGTGTACACATTCCTGTTTTGTGCCTAGCGGCATGTCTCGGTTTCAACCGAGAATATTATGGCCGTGGTCTCGGGTATGTACGGGATACTATCGAGTGTACACATTCCTGTTTTGTGCCTAGCGGCATGTCTCGGCTGCAGCCGAGAATATTGTGGCCGTGGTCCCGGGTATGTACGGGATACTATTGAGTTACATTGATGATTCATCAATTGATTTCAAAGACTTTAGAATAGAAAACCTGATAGAACAGTTTAGTTTACCCACTGCACGCTACCCTGTACTGGTATGATTCATATTATTGTTATTCTTGTTGTATTCATGTTTATATTGCATTGCCTGCTACACTGTTCATATTATATTACTTGATGACATGACGCGCTGACGTCTGGGTTTTGCATGGCCCAGATTCCGTACCGCTGTTGCAGTCCGAGCAGGAGTACTTCAGCCAGCAGGCTGAGCTGTGAGTTCAGTAGTAGTTAGTTTTATTTCCTGCATTTATTTCCTGATGTGAGCCCGCATTATGGGACACACTTTTCAGTTATTTGTATTGGATCATTTGCTTCCGCATTTATTTATTATTGACTCCTGTTATTCTGGATTATGGACATGTTTTAGATAGTTTTATCTTGTTCTTGATATCTCTATAGCCGTAATGTGACTGTGGATGGATACTTCCTACCCACAGGTAGCATGGTTGGCTATGTCACGTATCCAATCTAGCGTACTCTGGGAAGCGGGGCGTGACATGGTTCTTTTGGTATCAGAGCCATAGGATAGTCGGGTTGATTCTTTTGTCGTTGGGTATTGTACCCAATACACGAATCAGAATACCCGTGTTTAGGAAACTTGTCCTGCCACCTTGACCGTTTTACCATTCTTGAATCACATTCTTCCTGATTATATCTTTTACGATGTGCAAACTTTCTTTGCATATCGATTCGAAAACCTGATTCCTTGTTATCTCTAGGACTTAGGCGACTTGGATGGAGTTATGTAATTGTGGCTATGATACCGCGGCATAGTTACAATGCGGTACTCTATTTAAGTATCTTGGAGTTCTAGCCTTGATCTATATTCAAAATCTATCATCATGCTAATGTTGGGTATTTTGAGTTTAGGAATATGGCCGGTAAGAAATTGAAGACATACCAGAGGCGTGTGGACGAAGCCGCCATGCTTGGAGTGATAAGAGGAATGCTGGAGAATCAAAGAAATAGATCGAGCTAATCCAGCAGCAAGCGGACTCGTTTCGGGAAGGTTTGCAGATCGTTCAGCAGTCTGTGAACAATGTTGGAGCTAGACCAGTTGACCGAGTAGGGACCGTAGCAGATTTCAGGCGGTTGGGTCCGTCTACATTTACTGGTTTAAAGGAGCCGTTGCCAGTGGAGCAGTGGCTAGTTGACACAGAGAACTTGCTTTTTGCGGCACAGATTCCAGATGACAAAAAAGTTGTTGTGGTACGCTTTCAGCTAGTGGATTACGCCCGAGAATGGTGGCTTGTAGAAGAGAACCGTTTGTCCAAGCCGATCAAGTGGGCGGATTTTTCGAAGAGTTTCCTGGAGAAGTTCTTCCCGCGGACTGCACGGGAGGAAATGGAAGAGAATTTCATCGGACTAAAGCAGAAGGGAGCACCCGTAGATGTGCATGTAGCAGAATGGACGAGACTCAGTAGTTTCGCTGGACCTTTAGTTGCCAACGATGCAGACAGGGCACAGGGGTTCATACGCAGACTGTACGTGGACATCCAGAGGCAGATTGTCTCCCTAGGTTTGACCACTTTCTCACAAATACTTGCAGCAGCCAAGAGCAGCAGAGTTTATCTGGGATGAAAGGGAGTTTGCAGCAGACAGTAGTTGCGTTAAGGAAGCAGTTCTGTCGGGCCAGTCGAGTTTAGGGCTAGGCCGACAAATAATATTCTTGCATCAATGGAAGTAATGAAAGTGAAGAGCCGGCTGTTGTTCGTGATTTTATGGACGTGTTTGAAGATATATCGGGTTTACCGCCAAAGCGAGACGTGGAGTTCGCAATTGATCTTATTCCTGGTGCAGCGCCAGTATCTAAAGCGTATTATCCAATGGCGCCAGTAGAGTTGGAAGAAGTAAAGAAACAGGTTGCTGAATTGCTTGAAAATGGTTGGATTCGAAGCAGTAACTCGCCTTGGGGAGCTCCAGTTCTTCTAGTAAAGAAGAAGGATGGCACAAGAAGGATGTGCATCGACTATCGAGAATTAAACCGGGTGGCTATCAAGAACAAGTACCCGATCCCTCGCATTGGAGAACTTTTTGAGCAGCTTAGTGGCGCGAGGGTATTCTCGAAGTTGGATTTACGATCCGGATATCATCAGGTCCGAGTGAAACAGAAGATATTTGCAAGACGGCGTTCCGAACTCGGTATGGACATTACGAGTACTTAGTGATGCCCTTCGGAGTAACGAATGCGCCGACAGTATTCATGGAGTTGATGAACCGAATCTTTTCACCGTTCTTGGATCAGTTCATTGTGGTATTCATTGACGATATTCTGGTTTACTCGAGGAGTTTTGAAGAGCATGCTGAGCATTTGAAGATCGCACTGCAGTCGTTGAGACAGGAGAAATTGTATGCGAAGATGAGTAAGTGCGAGTTTTGGCTGGAGGAAGTAAGGTTTTTGGGGCATGTTGTGTCTGGCGATGGCATTGCCGTCGATCCAGAAAAGATTGCAGCAGTTCGAGATTGGCCTATTCCAAAGAATGTTGCTGAGATAAGAAGTTTCCTTGGATTAGCCGGATATTACAGGAGATTTGTGGAGAACTTTGCTCGTCTGGCAGAGCCGTTGACCAAGCTTACGCGCAAGGAGGTACCTTTTGTATGGGCGGATAAGTGTGCGTTAGCTTTCGAGACGTTGAAGCAGAAGTTGATAACCGCCCCTATTCTGACCGTGCCAGACAATTCCAAAGGATTGGTGATTCACAGCGACGCGTCTGGGAAAGGATTGGGATGTGTTTTGATGCAGCATGGGAAGGTTGTAGCATACGCATCGAGACAGTTGAAGGCCCATGAGAAGAATTATCCAACTCATGACTTGGAGCTTGCGGCTGTGATTTTCGCTTTGAAGATTTGGAGACACTACCTTTTGGGCGAAAGAGTCAAAGTTTTTACAGATCATAAGAGCTTGAAGTATGTGTTCACACAGAAGGAGCTTAACATGAGGCAGCGTAGATGGTTGGAGCTGATGGCTGACTACGATCTTGATCTTAAGTACCATCCGGGGAGGGTTAATGTTGTGCCGGATGCGCTTAGTCGGTTACCAGTAATTCAGGTGTTAACTACGCAGAAGGAGATCGTCGTAGATTTTCGAAGATTTGACTTGGAGGTTGTGCTACCGCGTTCTACGGGACAGTTGTTGCAGCTGCAAGTACATTCGTCTTTGATCGAGAATATTAAAGCAGTTCAATCGCAGGATCCTAGACTGCAAAAGTTTCGAGAGCAGGTTGAAGCCGGGCTACGAACAGATTTATTGATCCACAAAGATGGTTCGTTGAGGTATGGTAGCCGTTTGTGTGTGCCAAAGGGTGATGTTCGTGAAGAGCTTATGAAGGAGGCACACAGCTTAGCTTATTCTGTACATCCAGGAGGCACAAAGATGTACCGAGATATTCGACAGCATTTCTGGTGGGAGGGCATGAAGCGGGAGATTGCTCACTTTGTGGCAAAGTGCTTGGTGTGTCAGCAAGTTAAGGCTGAACATCAAAGGGTTGCTGGTTTATTGCAACCACTTCAGATTCCTCAGTGGAAGTGGGAACATATAACCATGGATTTCGTGACGCCTTAACCGCGGAGTCCAAAAGGCAACAATGTAGTATGGGTAATTGTTGACCGACTGACCAAGGCAGCTCACTTTATTCCTTTTCGGGTTGGTCAATCAACAGAGACTTTGGCAGAGCGGTACATGCAGGAGATTGTAAGATTACATGGAGTACCGGTGAGCATCGTGTCCGATCGGGACACTCGGTTCTTATCACACTTCTGGAGGAGTTTACAGGAAAGTTTGGGGAATCGATTGAAGTTTAGCACAGCTTATCATCCTCAAACCGATGGTCAGTCGGAGAGAACGATCCAAACTCTTGAGGATATGTTGAGAGCATGCATGTTGGACTTCAAGGGGTCTTGGGAGGATCATCTACTTTTGGTGGAGTTGTCTTACAACAACAGTTTTCAGGCAACTAATCAGATGGCTCCATTTGAAGCTTTGTATGGTCGTAAATGCCGTTCACCTGTTTGTTAGGACGATATCGGTGAACGAAGATTATTGGGACCAGATTTGGTTGTGCAGACAGTTGAGAAGGTTAACCCTATCAGAAATCATATGAAGGCAGCACAGGACCGACAGAAGAGTTGGCCAGATACGTCAAGAAGACCTCTAGAGTTCACCGTGGGTGATTTGGTATTCTTGAAGATATCACCGACTAGAGGGGTGATTCGTTTTGGAAGTCGAGGAAAGCTTAGTCCTCGATTCGTTGGACCCTTGAGATCGTGGAGCGTGTTGGTGAGGTAGCGTATCGTTTGGCGTTACCGCAGTCCTTGGCAAATGTGTACGATGTGTTTCACGTATCTCAACTCCGTAAGTATGTTCGAGATGAAACACACGTTTTGGATCATTCGGAGCTAACAGTACGAGAAGACTTGACTTTTGAGGAGCGACCGATTGAAATCGTGGATCGAAGGGAAAAGGTTCTTAAGAACAAGGTTATCCCCCTTGTGCTTGTTTCTTGGGGTAATCGCTCGCATGGAGAGTCCACTTTGGAACGAGAAGATGAAATCCGGCAGAAGTTTCCTCACCTTTTCTTATAGTTATCTATCTTTGTATTCTTGGAATTTCGAGGACGAAATTCTTTTTGTAGTTGGGTATAATGTAACACTCGAGCCCAATGCTACTATTTTCAGTTACTGTTTGAGCATAATGTGGTACTCATTTCATTTAACTTGCTTATTTGTTGCTTACTGTAAAATTTACCCGGCAAAGTCATTTCTACATATAACAAATTTTGGCATCTAAAATAAAATTGAAAATATTCATCTTGGCCTACTTGACACCCCTAGCCTCGTGGTAGCGTCCGTGCATTGTGTTCTCGTCCCGTTCCGTGAAATGGACGAGTTTGGACGGCTACGTGCACGTACGTGTGTCCGTTTTTGGGGTATGCTTTTTTATCATAAAACACTTAATTTTAAAATTTGGATCCCGCTTAAAATCCTATTATTTCAATTTCAAATTTTTGGACCCGACCCGGGCGCGATTTGGAAATGTTTTATTTGGCGCCAAAATCCCAAATTTTAATATTATTAAAACCATCGCATATATTTTTCTAACTAACCTGATATCTTACTGTTCATTACCAATCTTTTAAATCTTTAAATTAACCTATATATATATATATCCTACTGTTTCTTAAAATGTTTTGAATCTTTAATTAATATTTATCCCTAACTAACGATTCCCCTTTAGCCAATCGCGTTCCTTTTAATTCCGTGGGCCCCCACCTGGTGGGCCCCCACCTGCAGCGCTCTCTCTCTCTCTCTCCACTTTTTCTCTCTCTCTCTCTCATATATTCTCTCGTACTTCTCTTTATCATTCTTTCTCTTCTTGCTTCATGTCTCGTTTCTCATTTTTTTAACTGTTCTTTTGTTGCCGGAATTCCGTCGTGCCGGTGACGCTTCTCGACGTTCCAGCGAGGTACCCCGACCCGTGTGGTTCCTTTATTCGTCGTTTGGGTTCATTCCGTGAACAGTGCGCCCGTCGCGAGTTTTCCCCGCTGACGGTTAACGTTCCGTTTTCCCGATTCGCGACCCATCGAGGCAAGTTAATCTTGCTACATGCTATATAATTCATTTTATACCTATTTAAGTAAATACCATACCTATATTTTAAATCTAGTGCCCCATGTTTAATTTTATAACGTTTCGATGTTCCGTTTGCATCCGTTTATATCATATTAAATCTAGATCATGAAAACTTATCTTGTGACATACTAGATTACATTATACTGCAACCATATCATTTAAAATATATATCGTCGTAATATTTATTATTATTATCTTTAATTAGTTTATAATCTTCATTTTATAATGTTATACATTTGAAAATCTTATAGTTTACACATGAAACGTCGTTGAAAAATCGGATATGACAAATCTGAAATTTACTGTACACCTTATCTTATAAAATTCATTATAAATCATAGAAAAATCATTAGTATACGTTCTTTAGTTTGTTACGAAGATAACTCAGAATACTATAACTCTATGAAATATTTACTTGCAAAATAAATTATTTAAATAACGTAAAATGCAAATGAAAATGTCTCCAAACTGCTGTCCAGGGAAATTCCAGCAGCAAACTTTCAATTTCGAATGTTTATAACTTTTTGTAGGGACAACTTGAGATGCTTATACTTATAAAATTGAAAACCTTATTGAATTATCTTTATTTTGGTATAAGACACATCCCTTTTGGAGAACGTTTGTTATTTTTAAGCTATTTTACAAATTAGGGTGACGCTGAATTTCTGAACGGAACTTTCTTATGCATGGTTAATCAATACCACTTTTATAGTTATTAATCGCTTTGAATATGCTATCCATATTAATATTATTATATCAATATTTATATCGCATATTGCTTAGTTGTACATCCCACATTACCATTTTATAGTTTTATAACTTTTCGGATACCCGTTTGCATCCATCGCATTTAAGATACATATAATTGCATCCATAGATCACATTACTAGATAATAGTGTGATATTAACACTCCATGTTTAATAAATTGCATCCTAATTAATATTGGAACTATAAATGTAACCCTAATCGATAACTGTGCATCCATATCCTTGAAATTATATCTATTTGCATATCATATTACATGTTCTAGTTTATTGTTCTGATAGTACTCGTGCTTGTTTATTTATACACATGCTTATGTTAGTTGATTATGAGCACCCACATGACATCTTGTGCTTCCTGACATGACCTGTTACACTTCCTACTTGACATGACATGGTACCGTACACTCTTGACATGACATGACACCTTTATACATTACCTGGCTTGACCTGATGTACCATGGCTTTACCTGTTACCCGATCTTGTGTCTAATGCCAACAAACATAACATGTAGTCCTCATGGACCGTTCCTGTTGTCTATCCAGACAAACATGTTTACCTGATCCTGTGTTGGCATTAGTTTCTTGATTACTGGATACCTTACTTGACATACACATATAACTTGGGGGTATGGGGAAATCAAAAGTGAAATCTGACTTGTAACTCGACAGTTCACTACCTGTATTGAGTGTACATATTCCTGTTTTGTGCCTAGCGGCATGTCTCGGTTTCAACCGAGAATATTGTGGCCGTGGTCCCGGGTATGTACGGGATACTATCGAGTGTACACATTCCTGTTTTGTGCCTAGCGGCATATCTCGGCTGCAGCCGAGAATATTGTGGCCGTGGTCCCGGGTATGTACGGGATACTATTGAGTTACATCGATGATTCATCAATTGATTTCAAAGACTTTAGAATAGAAAACCTGATAGAACAGTTTAGTTTACCCACTGCACCCTACCCTGTACTGGTATGATTCATATTATTGTTATTCTTGTTGTATTCATGTTTATATTACATTGCCTGCTACACTGTTCATATTATATTACTTGATGACATGACGCGCTGACGTCTGGGTTTTGCATGGCCTAGATTCCGTACCGCTGTTGCAGTCCGAGCAGGAGTACTTCAGCCAGCAGGCTGAGCTGTGAGTTCAGTAGTAGTTAGTTTTATTTCCTGCATTTATTTCCTGATGTGAGCCCGCATTATGGGACACACTTTTCAGTTATTTGTATTGGATCATTTGCTTCCGCATTTATTTATTATTGACTCCTGTTATTCTGGATTATGGACATGTTTTAGATAGTTTTATCTTGTTCTTGATATCTCTATAGCCGTAATGTTACTGTGGATGGATACTTCCTACCCACAGGTAGCATGGTTGGCTATGTCACGTATCCAATCTAGCGTACTCTGGGAAGCGGGGCGTGACAAGTCACGTGGGGGCACGTGACTTAGTTTTATTCTTTTTTTTCTGATCACTGCGGATTGGGATCACATGTCATCACGTGACCAAGTTCTTTACGTGCATGGAGATCTTTCAAGTCTCTTTATTTTAAGAATTAAATTCTCTGTAGGGTTAAACCGTAATTATGTTTTTTAGGGGAATTAAATTCCTATGATTGTGGAAGAATTAAATTCTCATATAGGGTTAAACCCTAGTTCTGTCTTGGAGGAATTAAATTCCTATGAATTTGGGAGAATTGAATTCTCATGCATGGTTGAACCCTAATTTTATCTTGGAGGAATTAAATTCCTGTGAAATTGGGAGAATTAAATTCTCATATAGGGTTAAACCCTAGTTTTATCTTGGAGGAATTATATTCCTGTGAATTTGGGAGAATTAAATTCTCATATAGGGTTAAACCCTAGTTTTATTTTGGGGAGAATTAAATTCTCTAAACTCAATTTTCCCTTTAAGTTTTGGATCTGCATTGCAGAATCTCCCCGATGAGAATTAAATTCTCAACTTGTGGGGAGATTTGCTTCTGCGGAGAAAGAACTAAGTTCTTTTGTAGAAGAGTTAAACTCTTAGACTGAGAATTAAATTCTCTTTTTTGTTTTATAGAACTTTGATCCCTATCCCTTTTCTCACCTAGGGTTTCTTTTCTTGAGAATTGAATTCTCCTTTCTTTTCTCTCTGGTATTTTCCTTCAGAAAATTTCAAGATCTCCCAAAATTCTCTTTTTTTTCCCTCTTCTCTTCTTAGTTCCTATTTATAGGAGAAGAAAAAGAATCGATTTGTTTAGTCAATCTTTCATTGAAGGATTTTGTTTGTTTTTTCATAACTAATATAATCTTTTAAATCACTCAGTGAATTTTATTCACCATTAGATTTTTAATCCAAAAGATATTCTGTTTGTTATTTTTGGTGAAAGTTAGAGAAATCTTTCCTTGTATAAAATCTTTCCATAAATTGGTGATTTTTAATCACCATTGGATTTTTAATCCAATGGTGCTCCACTTTACAGAGCATAGTCCTCTTTTGTTTGGAAAAATTTAAAGAAATACTTTCCCAGTTAGGGTCTTTGATTTCCCTTAATTAGAATTTAATTCTATTAACTCATTAAGGCTTTTTAAGCCCGTCACGTGTTGGCACGTGATCCTAACGTTTGACCATTCAAATAGAATTCAATTCTATCAATTAAAGAGCTTATGAACCCATCACGTGTTGACACGTGACTCCCCAATTAAGCATTTAATTCTGTTGTTTTTTTAAAGAACTAAGGAATCATCAAGTGTAAGCACATGATCCTTGGTCATGTGTGAGCACGTGATGCCCCATTGGGATTTTTCCTTGTTATTTTTTCATCCTTTATTAATCCCTTTCAGTGGGTTTAAAGGTCCATTACGTGTGGGCACGTGACTCCATTAATTGATTGTTTGATTAGAATTTGATTCTATTAAAACAGAATCCCAGGAAACCATCACGTGTCAACACGTGACCCTTGGTCACGTGTGAGCACGTGATACCCCATTGGAGTATTTCCTGATATTCTATCAGGGAACAGGCACGCTCCCAGAAGACCGGGAAGCTGATTGAATGATTTTTTATGCGTGCGCTTTTAAAAGATGAATCAAAATTTTTTACCGCAATCAAGAACGGCGTCGCTTGGTATCTAGCCGGTGAGTACGGGTCGATCCACAGGGATTTTGTATATTTTTTATTTGTTCCAACGAGTTAATTCCAATTGGGGTTGGATTGATTATCACTAAAAACTAAGGTTGATTTAGATTAGGATTAAAACCTTGCTAGGGTTAGGTTTAAGTTAAGTTTGGAAATTTAATATTTCTCCCCGCTTTCAATGCCCTAATTAAGATCTATCTAGGTGTTATGGTAATAATTAATAAAGGGTATTAGCACGATCGAGAAGAAACTATGTTTCTTCCTCTAGGTCCTTGTCCGTCCTTTCTTAATTCTTATCCTAACCTCCATGGAAAATATACACAACCGGTCTTTTAAACTACGGTATCACCGCGAGCTCGTGGGATAGGGTGCCGGAGTGAGCGGTATGTGTATGTATGCATGGAGTCCTATAAAAAATATGCGATGGGCAAGAAAGGGGTGAGAGATTTTCATCTCTCAAACATTTCATATTCCTAACCCTAACAAGTGAGGAACTACTCACTCATTAGGGGATTGATAAAAGATTTCATTTTTTTTATGATTGTTTTTAAAAGACTAATTATCTAAACTACGGCAGATAAATAAAATCTAAAATAGGGCAGATAAATAAGTTTCTAAACTACGGCAGAAAAGAAATTAACTAGGGGCAAGGTAAAGAAAAACTACTTACTTTTATTTGATGCACTCTTCAAAACATTACAGCGAATTGAAATTCTGAATTTGATAAATTAAAAGAGGCATGCTCCAAAAAGAGCATTAGGGTTTCTATTTATAGATTATAGAAACCCTAGGGTTACATCTGATCCCTATCTGCATTTACAAAATTACCCTAAGAAGCCTAGTCAACGCACCGCCGCCGTCGTTGAATTTTGCATCGACACGGGCTTAGCACAGCCGCGGATCCGCGGCCATCTAGTGGGGTCTTCGGCTCTGTTCTTCTGGGGTTCTTTCTGTTGCTTTTTACTTGGCTTTTCTTCACCTGGTTCTTCAGAATGTCTTCTTGTCTCTTCCAGATTTCCACAGTGCATAATGTCGTGGAATTTTATCGTTTGCTTCGTGTCGAAGTCTTGAACCTTGCGCTGCCTTTGTACTTTGTGAACTTGTTCATTGATCTTCATTTGTCCCTCAAACTGTAGGCATGATCAAGATTCTTCCATTTGTTGGTCGTAGTCTCACTTTTGTATCGTCTTTTCATCATTTTCACTGTTTTGTTCCGAGAACCTGTAATCTGCAACTATGTAGCAGACATGGATCAAAAGCGCATGTTTATTTGTAAAATGAATAAGAATGGGGAATATAATAATGCAAAATTATGATATGAACAAATACCCCCAAACTTATCTTTTGCTCGTCCTCGAGCAAAACTAGTTTATTCTCGAAAAAGACCTAACCTCACTTTCGCAGGGAAACGCGATTGCACTGAGCTCGTGCAACAAGCCGTTAAACCTCTAGGTGTCCCTAGTAGGAGGAGTGTTGTCTCCTGAGGGTTTTCAGCGGATACTATCCACAAAATCCTATCAATTCGGCCTATTGATTTTTATTCTCCAATTCGGTTTTCTAGCAAGAAATTCTATTATTTTCAAGTCAGAAATTATCAACCCGTATTTTTCACGCTTCCTTATCTTTTAACTTAAGATTGTATATGTTCTGTAGATTTATTTAGTTTTTAGCATCTTTTGAGTTTTCCATCTAAGGTTCCATCTCAACTTAGGAATTTTTATCATCTCTACTAAAGATACAAGTCCTATTTTTCATTCCTATCTCTCATCCAAACCCCAATCATATATCCCTACGTGTGTGTATGTATCACCCCTACACTTGGAAATTCAATTCAAGCTATCATACTCTTGTCCATCGTCCAAAGTATTTTTAGTTGATGAATTTTTAGAAGAAATTGCTCACACATTTTTCATGCAACCGTTAATACTTCTTGAGATACCAACGACCGATTACAAAACGTGTTTGCATATTAAGGCGTAATTCATAGTCTTATAATACCTAAGGCTTTTAGCAGTGACTCCAAACCAGTTGGTCTAAGGCACTAGGTGATAAAGCACCCTTGCTAAATATTTTTTTCTATTTATGCAGCCTTAAGTAATTACAAAAACCAGTGTTCATTTTTTATCTCTTTATTCACACTTGTATTTTTATTTTATTTTCCTTCATACTAAGGACTTTAGACAAGAGTATTTCAAGGTCTCTTCTACTATTCCAAGTTTCAAGGTTCGTGTTTGTGCAAGTTGTAGGGTATATATTTTCAGAATTTAGACTTAAGCTTAGGGATTATTTTTCAGACTTATACTTTAATAAAAATATCAATACTTTTCTTTTATTTTGACTTAGCCCAAAAAGTGAACTCAAAATTTACCTATTTCTAAGTAAACTACAAAGACACATATTTTCCTACCGTTAAATTTTTAAGAAAGGTTATTTTTAGGGTTTTTAATTTACTGAGTCTAGGATCTAGTTTTTTCTAGCTAGTTAACCGTCTTGTCAAACTCAAGTCAATTATGGCCAAACTTGAATTTTTAAAAATTTTAAAATTTTTCAGTTTTTATTTGATTTTTATATTTTTATATTTTTTTTATTTTCATTTTTTAAATTTTTATGAATTTTTTATAAAGATGCAATGCAGAATTTAAACATGCAAAAGAGAAAGAAAAATATATACAAAAATTTATTAAAAAAATATGCAATGCAAAAGATAACTATTTACAACCACCAACTCCCCCAAACTTACCAACAGCAGTGCCCTCACTGCTCGGCCCCACGCCGCGCCCTCGAGCGTGAATGGGAACGCTCCTCCCTACCTAGCAGGGTTCGGATCCCCTGCTCTATTTCAGTCAATCGCCGATCATGTTCCCTAGCTATCCCCCTCAACCCGTCAATGCCCCTAACAGCTCTTCGTATCAAATTTGCATGTTCTAAAGGGGCAAGTTCCTTCACTCGCAGTTGAGCTGGAGCTAGGTGTGCGGGCGGGCACGTGCTCCGCCGGTTCAGTTCTTGACCAATCATCCGGCAATCGTGTATAGGACGTAGAAACGCCCTCAATGAGAGGCCTGACAGGTATGCCTCAAAGCATGTAAAATTCGAACTCCTCCACGGGGAGGAAATATCGACACAGTTATGTCACAAGTATGGGACAAGGGAAGTTTGCGGCTCTTTTGCCCACACCAATTGAGTTTAGCAACACCGTGCACATATCGAATCGAGGGTTGCTAGTCATGAGTGTGTGCACGATATGCAGTGAGGGTGTAAAAAATGTGGTGTTGTGGGAACTACCAAAAATATTGTTTTGTGCCCAACGGTACACAGTTAAGACATTGGCGAAAAGGGTTCTCGCTTGGATCCCTTTCTGCGGTTCCCTTGAGCAATCATTGCCCATTAAGAACATGTAATCCACAAACTGTAATGGTTGATCGTGAGCTGGTATCCTAGGGATTAATGTGACTTCATGTATGAAGTCTCTATCGATGATAATCTCCCTATCACCCCACTGCAATTTTATAAAGCCAAATTGGGTGAGACACACATCTTCCATGCACTCGTAAAAATGAGTGACTAATTCCGGAAGGGCGTAGGCGTTTGGGTGATTATATATCAAAAAGTTCCAGCCCCTGCATGCTATCTCATTTGCAAAATAACTTCCATACACCTCATGTGAAAAAATTTGTGAAAAGTCTCGCTCTAGTTGCATATTAGGTGCCATCAGATAGCTACAGATCTACAGAAAATAAAAACAGAGATGGGTACAAAGATCGTACCTCCCCTGAAAAAATCAGGGGGTGAAGACAGCAAGGCGCGGCAGAAGCGCGGTCGTGAGCGGCTCTGGGCGGCGGTTCCGCGGTGGTCTGGAGAGATTGCTCTGCAAAAACGAGGCGGCGGCGGCTAGGGTTTGAGGAGAACAGAAAATTTTTTAGGGTTTAGAACAGAGGGGGTCGGGTTTTTTATATAGGGGGAGGGTGATGGATATTTGCAAATAAACCCCTCTAAAAAGAGGAAATTATTTGCAAATAAAAATTTTATTTTATTTATTTAATCTGTAAATTTACAAAAATACCCAAAAAAAAATTTATTTTAAAATTTTTATTTTTTATGTTATTTTGTATTTATATATTTACAAATGATACATACCCCCAAACTTGTTTGAAACAAAGTTTTGGCTAGATGATCGAAAATATGGGGGTAAATGGAGGAAGATCAGTCAGTATAAATCGGCTCCTGCAAAAACAGGAGCTCCTCCGACGGGTCCGCAGTGAGGAACGGTTTGAGTCGATGTCCGTTTACTTTAAACATTGTACCATCCTTCGGGTTTTCTAGGTCTACCGCACCGTGCGGATATACGGTGCGTACCAAAAACGGCCCTTTCTATCTAGATTTGAGCTTGCCGGGGTGGAAATGTAACCGAGTGTCATAAAGCAAAACCTGTTAGCCAGGTTTGAAAGATTTGCGCATAAGGTGTTTGTCATGGAACACCTTCGTTCGGTTTTTAACAATTACCGCATTTTCGTAGGCCTCATCCCGCAGCTCATCCAATTCATTCAATTACAGCTTTCTATTGCTGCCCGCATCTCCCATGGATAAATTCAACTCCTTAATCGCCCAAAATGCCTTGTGCTCAATTTCAACAGGAAGGTGGCAAGCCTTCCCATAAACAAGCCGATATGGAGACATCCCAAGATCGGTCTTGTAGGCAGTACGGAATGCCCATAGTGCATCAATCAGTTTTTGTGACCGATTTTTACGGTTTTTGAAAACCGTTTTCTCTAAAATTTGTTTAATCTGCCGATTCGAAAGCTCGTCTTGCCCACAAGTTTGGTGGTGATATGGTGTTAACAATTTGTGAGTAATGGAGTATTTACGCATTAAGGACTCAAAAGTCCTATTACAGAAGTGAGATCCATTATCACTTATAATTGCTCGAGGATGCCCAAACTGAGAAAAGATATTTTCTTTAAGAAATCTAACAACAATCTTATTGTCATTTGTTCGGCTGGGCACAACCTCGACCCATTTTGACACATAGTCAACAGCCAATAGAATATACATATTCCCAAAGGAATTTAGAAATAGTCCCATGAAGTCTATTCCCCAAACATCAAAAATTTCCACAACCAAAATTGGTTGGAGCTGCATTTCATTTCTCCGCGATATCTGGCCCAAATGTTGGCACCGGGAGCATGTCTTGCAGTATTCGTATGTACCTTTAAAGAGTCGTGGCCAGTAGAAACCATACTGCAAGATTTTTTCTGCTGTCTTCTTGGGGCCAAAGTGCCCTCCACACGCTTGATCGTGGCAAAAAGACAGCACACTCTTAAACTCGTTTTCGGGGACACACCGACGAATGATTTGGTCGGAACAGTATTTAAAGAGATACGGTTCATCCCAGTAAAAATGTTTTACTTGGGACAGAAATCGGAGTTTGTCCTGTTTCGACCAACCTTTAGGTATCAGTCCGGTGGCCAAATAGCTATATCAGCAAACCAAGGTTCGCATGACACGATTAAGAGCTGCTCATCGGGAAAAACATCTTTAATAGAAATTTCGAGTGTAGGCGAAGAAGGAAATCGTGAAAGGTGGTCGGCAACTATATTTTCACATCCTCTTTTATCCCTTATGACAAGGTCAAACTCTTGTAGTAAGAGGATCCAACGTATTAGCCGGTATTTAGTATCCTTCTTCGTGAAAAGATGGCGAAGAGCTGAATGGTCCGTGTAAACAATCACTGGAGAGCCGATTAAATAGGGCCGGAATTTTTCAAGTGCAAACACAACGGCTAAAAATTATTTTTCTGTTGTTGTGTAATTCAATTGGGCCTCATTTAATGTTCGGGTAGCGTAATAAATTACGTGCGGCATTTTATTAATGTGCTGTCCAAGGACAGCACCAATGGCGAAATCAGATGCATCGCACATAATTTCAAATGGATGCGTCCAGTCAGGAGATGAAAGAATGGGCGCAGAAATAAGTAAGTGTTTCAATGACTCGAACGCTTCCATGCAGGTTGAGTCGAAACAATGGTTCGTCCTCGAACCACATACCTACTATTGAGGGACCAGCTCTGATACCATTCTGTCACGCCCCACCTCCAATACAGAGAGTATTGTCCGCTCTGGCCGAAGCCGCACGGTTTTGTCCTTCGGAGTGAACCGGACCCGACCAGGTGCCACATCCCAGGAGGTCACCCATCCCAGGACTTCCCTGGCCCGAGCACGCTTAACTACGGAGTTCTAAAACTCCTGTAGTACCGTTTCACTTAAAAGGCGCCTATGTATTGAAGAGTGGTATCATTCCATTTATAGTACTGATCTGCCCTCTTTCGGAATGTATTCCGAAGAGTCCCCATTGTTCTACAGTGGGTCCCACGGACTCAAGAGGTGGCCCCCAAGGATTCAAGAGGTGGCCCCCGCCCACTTAACACGACACTTGGCGTGGCACTTTTTTCCTTGTGGCACTTTGCTCCATGAGCAAGAACCGGGTCCCGACATTCTGTCTAGAAGATATCAAGTGCAAGTTACTTCATATCTAGTGCATACAAATTTATCTTGATACATGCTAGACTACAATATGCTGTACCCAATTGAATATTTACATTTCATATTATTTAGTTGTACATCCCGCATTTACCAGTTTATCATTTTACTGTTATATGACGTCCGTGTGCATCCGTATCATTATTTACATGTCTAGTCGCATGCTAAATCATCTTGCTACAAGTTAGGTATAGTATTTTGCATCCATATTAAAGTTTTACCGTTTTCGGATACCCGTTTGCATCCATATCATTTAAAATATATATCGTCGTAATATTTCTTATTATTATCTTTAATTAGTTTATAATCTGCATTTTATAATGTTATACAAAATATAGTTTGAAAATATTATAGTTTACACATGAAACGTCGTTGCAAAGCGGAATCGACAAATTTGAAATTTACTGTACACCTTACCTTATAAAATTCATTATAAATCATAGAAAAATCATTAGTATACGTTCTTTAGTTCGTTACGAAGCTAACTCAGAATACTATAACTCTATGAAATATTTACTTGCAAAATAAATTGTTTAAATAACTTAAGATGAAAATGAAAATATCTCTAAACTGCTGTCTAAGGAAATTCCAGCAGCAAATTTTCAATTTCGAATGTTCATAGTTTTTTGTAAGAACAACCTGAGATACTTCAACTTATAAAAATGAAAACCTTATTGAATTATCTTTGTTTAGGTATAAGACACGTCCTTTTTAGAGAAAGTTTGTTATTTTTAAGCTATTTTACAAATCAGGGTGACGTTGAATTTCTGAACGGAACTTTCTTGTGCATTGTTAATCAATACCACTTTTATAGTTATTAATCGGTTTGATTATGTTATCCATGTTAATATTATTATATCAATATCTAATTAATAAATAATAGTGCTTGTGTTTTAATATTCAGCAAATTTTACCGATTTACAGTTTTATAGTATCCGTCTGTATCCGTACGGTTTATTACATATCTAGTTGCACACCGAGACCATATTATTTCATGTTACTGTTGTATTAGTATACCATGCTTTATAATTGTGCATCCTACATAGTCATGATGTAACCCCTGACAAAATATTTGTGCATCCATACTTTACCGTGCATCCGTACTTGCTACAGTTTTAGTATGAGCATCCGCTTAACACATGTGCACTACCTGTCATGACCTGATATACCACTGCTTGACTTGATACCTGATACACCACTACTTGACATGACTTGATATATGTACACTACCTGACATGACCTGATATATCACTACTTGACATGTTACCTGGTCCTGTTTCTAATGCCGACAATCCTGACATGTTGTCCCGATGGACATATCCTGTTGTCTGTACAGACAAACCTGTACCTGCTTGATCCCGTGTTGGCATTAGCTCCAGATTTATCAATACCTGACTTACACACATAACCTTGGGGGTATGGGGAAATCAAGAATGTATCCGAACGTAACTCAAAGGGCTATTACATCTTGTTACCGTGGTCCCGTGGGGTTGAACGGGACATAGACTCACAGTCTATTATATCGTGTTACCGTGGTCCCGTGGGGTTGAACGGGGCATAGACCGATGGATTACGATGAGGATTACATTTATTGATTTCGAATAATTTTAGAGTAGATCACCCTATAGCACAGTTTAGACTACTCACTGCACTTCACCTGTTTATATCATGTTCGCTGATTTATATTCATGTTACTGTTACTTATTATTGATGACTTGTTACTGTTCATACTCGTGCATGCATGTCTTGCTACCCCCTGATTATATTATTGTTGATATTATGACGCACTGACGTCTGGGTTTTGCATGGCTCAGATCCTCTACCTTTGTCGCAGGCTGATCAAGAGTATTTCTGCCGTCAGGCCGAGCAGTGAGGATCCTGTTAGTATCCAGTTAGTTATTTCCTTACTTTCCAGATGTTATTGTTACTTGGATTTATTGCTTCCGCATATTATTTCTTGACTCGTTTATTCTGGCTCATGGACATGTACTAGATAGTTTATTTACTTTCCTGTTCTTGATATCTCTACAGCCGTAATGTGACTGTGGAGGGATTTTTCCTATCCACAGGTAGCATGGTTGGCTCTGTCACGTGCCTATCTTAGCGCACTCTGGGAAGCGGGGCATGACAGGGTTTGTTACCTGATCCTGTTTCTAATGCCGACAATCCTGACATGTTGTCCCGATGGACATATCCTGTTGCCTGTACAGACAAATATGTACCTGCTTGATCCTGTGTTGGTATTAGCTCCAGATTTATCAATACCTGACTTACACACATAACCTTGAGGGTATGGGGAAATCAAGAATGTATCCGAACGTAACTCAAAGGGCTATTACATCTTGTTACCGTGGTCCCGTGGGGTTGAACGGGACATAGACTCACAGTCTATTCTAAAGTTATTCAAAATCAATGAATGTAATTCTCATCGTAACCCATCGGTCTTTAACTATGGTATCACCGCTAGCTCGTGGGATAGGACGCCGTAGTGAGCGGTGTGTGTATGTATGCACAGAGTCCTACTTTAAAATATTGAACGGGCAAGAAAGGGGTGAGAGATTTTCATCTCTCAAACCTTCCCCAAACCTAACCCTAACAAGTGAGGAACTACTCACTCATTAGGGAATTGATAAACGAGTTCATTTTTTATGGTTTTAATTTAATAACTATGGCAGATAAAAAAAATCTATAACTACGGCAGATAAAAAATTTATAACTACGGCAGATAAACAATTTATAACTACGGCAGAAAAGAAATTCAAGATAGAAAAAACTTACTTCTTTATTGATGCACTCCTTGATAGATTACATGGAATTGAAAATCTAAGATCTAGAAATTAAAAGAGGCACCCAAAAAGAAGCCCGCTCCAAAAAGAGCTATAGGGTTCCTATTTATAGATAATAGAAACCTTAGGGTTTACATCTAATCTATATCTAGAATTAAAAAAATAACCCCAAAGACCGAGTCAAAGCACCGACACCCACCGACACACGTGCACTGCATGTGCACTATATGACCGCGGAACCGCGGCAAGAAGGCATGTTTGGCCGCGGTTCCGCGGCCATCTTGTGGGCTCTCTTGCTAGATTCTTCAGGGTTGCTTCATGTTGCCTTTTTCTTCTGTCTTCTTCACTTGGTTTCTCAGAATGTCTTCTAGTTTCTTCCAGATTTCCACAGTGCAGAAATGTTGTGGACTTTTACCGTTTGCTTCGTGTTGAAGTCTTGAATCATGTGCTGCTTTCGTGCTTTGTGAAATCGAACTGTTTGCTGATCTTCGTTTGTTGCTCAAACTGTAGGCGGCATGATAAAGATTCTTCTATTGTTGGTCGTAATCTCACTTTTGTAGCGTCTTTTTATCATTTTCACTGTATTGTTCCGAGAACCTGTAACCTGCAACTATTCAACAGACATGGATCAAAAAGCACCTATTTATTTGTAAAATGATTAAGAATGGGGAATATAATAATGCAAAATTATGAGATGAACAAATACCCCCAAACTTATCTTTTGCTCGTCCCGAGCAAAACTAGTTTATTCTTGAAAAAGCCTAACCTCACTTTCGCATGGAAACGCGATTGCACTGAGCTCGTGCAACAAGCCGTTAAACCTCTAGGTGTCCCTAGTAGGAGGAGTGTTGTCTCCTGAGGGTTTTCAGCGGATACTACCCACAAAATCCTATCAATTTGGCCTATTGACTTTTATTCTTCAATTCGGTGTTCTAAGAAGAAATTCTATTATCTTCAACTCAGAAATTATCAAACCATATTTTTCACGCTTTCTTATCATTTAACTTAAGATTGTATATGTTCTGTAGATTTACTTAGCTTTTAGCATCTTTTGAATTTTCCTTCTAAGGTTCCATCTCAATTTAGGAATTTTTATCATATCTACTAAAGATATAAGTCCTATTTTTCATTCCTATCTCTCATCCAAACCCCAATCATATACCCCTACGTGTGTGTGTATCACCCCTACAATTGGAAATTCAATTCAAGCTATCATACTCTTGTCTATTGTCCAAAGTACTTTTAGTTGGTGAATTTAGATGAAATTGCTCACACATCCTTCATGCGACCGTTAATATTTCTTGAGATACTAACGACCGATTACAAAATGTGTTTGCGCATTAAGGCGTAATTCCTCGTCTTGTAATACCTAAGGCTTTAGCAGTGACTCCCAAACCAGTTGGTCTAAGGCACTAGGTGATAAAGCATCCTCGCTATATATTTTTTTATTTCAACGCAGCCTTAAGTAATTACAAAACCAGTGTTCATTTTTTTTATCTCTTTATTCACACTTATAATTTTATTTTCCTTCATACTAAGGATTTTAGACAAGAGCATTTCAAGATATCCTCTACTATTCCAAGTTTCAAGGTTCGTGTTTGTGCAAGTTGTAGGGTATATATTTTCAGAATTTAGATTTAAGCTTAGAATTATTTTTCAGACTTACATTTCAAATAAAAATTCAATACTCTTCCCTTATTTTGACTTAGCCCAAGAACTGAACTCAAAATTTGCCTATTTCTAAATAAACTACAAGGACATGTATTTTCTACAGTTAAATTTTAAGAAAGGTTATTTTTAGGGTTTTTAATTTACTAAGTTTAGGGTCTAGTTTTTCCCTGCTATTCAACCTCATGTTGAACTTAAGTCAAATATGGCCAAAATTGAACTTTTCAATTTTTATAATTTTTTAAAATTTTTTAATTTTTATGGGTTTTTAAATAAGTATGCAAATGCAAAAATATACATATGAATGCAAAGGAAGAAAGCTTACCGAGCATACCCCCAAACTTAAACTTGACAGTGTCCTCACTGTCAGGCTACACCAAGAGGGTCAAAATTGTCGGTACTCCCCTATTTATTTTGTTTTTTATATTTTTTTTAATTATTAACAGAAAAAAAACACAAAATATATATACACAAAAAGGTTCCCCTCAAACTTAAGTGAAACAATGTTTCCACTGTTTAAGCGTTAAAGTTCGGAGTTAGGGGGGAGAAAAAACACAGTATCAAGCTATACATGGCCTTACACAGGCCAAAGGTTAACACCAACCATTCAAAAAATTTATCGTTATAATGGTGTGGTTGGTGAAAGAATGGAGTGTAGAAAAAAGAAATGAGAAACACACAAGACCATGTGGAGATAGAAGCAATATACGGTCTCGGTGGAGGAGGAGAATGGCGGAAGGGAAAAAGAAATGGTGGTGGTTCGACTTCTTCAGGGGTAGGTTGATTAATCACAAAATCCGTGTCGTTTAAGAATGCGAGTTTGTCAGCGAAAATATTTTTGAAACTTTCATCGAAGGTTCGATTGAACGTTTCAATGTTAATAAGTGTCACACCAGAATTCAACACACTTGATTTTTCAAAATTTATGAAGGTAGGATAGTCGTAAGGCTCATTTACCTTATTTTCAAAAGAGTCTAAATCAAGTTGTTTTCCTAGAATTATCGAACTCAAAATATCGGATTGTGATTCATTAACACTCGGTATCATTAAAAGAAGATTAGAAGAAGAACCAGAGAAAGTGGGAGAAAGAAGTTGAATACGAACTTGAGGGTGGAGATGGAGTGTATAAATTAGCACATTTTGTAATGACCGATGTGTAAAGAGCGAATGTGCTAATCTATCAACCCACTGAGAAATGAGGTCAAATCCCTCATGGTTCGTGAGAAAACATGGGTATATCGAACTTGGTAAACCAGACATTGAAAATGAAAGGGATACGGTCTTGTGCGTGGTCGGAACGATGGAAAGGACGAAGGGGAGTGATTTAGGAAGGGTCACAGTTAAAGGTTCAGGAGGGTGTACACAGTCAGTGGAAAGAACAGGATGAATTGGAAAATCCAACTCATCAAACAAAACTGGTGTATCCTCAATATTCTCCTCAAAATTTAGCTTATCCATGCCATTCTCATCAAAATCAAGACGCATATGAAGTTCGGGAAAAACATTTAATGATTCGGGATGATGAATTAGAGAGAAAAACTCAGCCAAATCTGCAAGTTCATCATCCAAATTATTCCCTGCATCAATATCCTCAATCAAGTGAAAATCAATTTTTTCGGACACCTCATCAAAAGCATGGATATTTATCAATTCAGGTTCTAGATTGGAGGTGTAGAGGTCAAAAGGATTGGTGATGGTTTCACTCGAAAGGGACCCTTCACAATCTGGCAAATCAAGCACTACAAAGTCGCACAACTCATTAAATGTTTTATTTTCAACTGGTGAATCACTTGGGACACTTGATAGACATTCAAAACAGGAGTTGTGGGATTCAATTGGGGATAGATAGGTTTGATTTGGAAGGGTGCACAGCTCACTCTCTTCACTCAAATTCTCAATCTGTCCAACCGCCTCATCATACATTGGAAAATTTGGAGCTAGTTGGAAACTAGTTACCGGTTCACTAGGTTGTCTTGATGAATTAAGGGTGGCAATGGACGCATCCAGATTCCTCATCTGTTGGTTTGTCGCTACAATATAAGCTTCCAACGACTGTTCCAGACTAGACATGGGTTGTGAAAGGGTTTCAGTAAAAAAT
The DNA here is from genome assembly GCA_030015575.1 of Agapanthus africanus. Taxonomy (NCBI): domain Eukaryota; kingdom Viridiplantae; phylum Streptophyta; class Magnoliopsida; order Asparagales; family Amaryllidaceae; genus Agapanthus; species Agapanthus africanus. The sequence continues at coordinate 748,668,744 of CM057341.1, read as the reverse complement.
TCAAAGTTGTTTGGATACTGGAACTCCTAAATGGCTGTGTAGAAGCAACGTCTAGGGAAGGTGCGAAAGTCGGGTAGGACTGGTAGGAATTGAATGGTTGGACAGGAGTAGAATCAACATTTGCATAAAAAAGTGAATGGGCTTGTTGATCCCAAGAACTAGAAGTGTTGAAAGGAGTGAAAGATTGGTTACGAGCTTGTTCAATATGTTCAGCAATAGATATGGGTTTCGGAGTTACAACAGGACTCGAAAAATGGGGTATTAACGTAAGAAGGTGGTGAAGGTTGAAACGGTTGATATAAAGTGGATTGCGGAGTCCAACTATTTCTCCTACACGCTTATATTCGATCTTTCAAAGAAATTTTGGGCATAGAGGGGTCGTCCGTAATTCGACCAAAACAATGCGTGTAGCAAGCAATGTTTGGATGAGGGTACCAAAGTTCAGCAAGAGTTTTGCGAGGTAGGGTACCCATGATGTAAGAAAGAAGAAGAAAAAGAATGTGATGATTTTTATTTTTTTTATTTTTATTTTTATTTTTAAAAAAATTTAATTTTTTTTTTAGAAATTGTTTGATTTTGGGTTTTTGAAATTTTTGAAAGTGTTTTTTTTAGAAAGAGTTTTTGCAAAATTTGTACGGACTACTACACACTTTCAAACAGTCACAATATAAGCATGCACAATCAAGCCTAGTGCTAGGGTCTCCTAAGTCAACTAGACTACTCCTAACTGTTCCAAAGGGTAAGTTGTGAGATTCTCAAATCACCTCTTCACCGCCAATTGTGGCCAGTAAAGCACAAGTAAAGAAAGGAGGGATCCGCTCACGAATCACCATGAGACGGGCCTTTTAAAATTATCTTTCCTACTTATCTAGCCTAGACACCACAAAGTCTGGTTTAGATAAACGACCGATGCCTACAACTTTTTCTTTGTCCTGTTGAGCGCGACAGTCCTTATTGGCTGAGTCTATATTTTTTTTTAACTCGAAAGTTGATGCAAATGCTTTTTGTGATTTTTAGGGTCCTAGGAAGGATAATGAAATTCCCACTCAATCTTGATTGGTGTTATAGCCCCTTAAGAGTCCGTTTTAAATATGCAAAACAATTAACACACTAAAAATCTAAAACACTTTAAAAAAATTTATTTTGCAGCGCAAAGAATCCTACACAAAAACAATGTATTGGAGAGGGAGAAAGATTTTGCGCAAAGAACCCTGCACAAAAACAATTTATTGGAGATGGAGAAAGATTTTGCGCAAAGAACCCTGCAGGAAAAATTTTCAGTGGAGCTCGGGATAGTAGAGAAGAAGAAAAGAGATACTTACATAAATGGCGCCGTTCAAAACACTTTCAAAATTGTCCTTGGCCAACAAAAGAGTCAAGGGTCCAGCAATCTTGCTAAAATCCTTGATGAACCGTCTATAAAAACCGGCATGGCCAAGAAAGGCTCGGATATCTTTGACGCATTTGGGAGGAGGAAGATTGGAAATGACTTCAATCTTGGCTTTATCAACCTCTATGCCATTTTGCGAGATGACATGTCCTAAGACAATACCCTCTCGTACCATAAAGTGGCACTTCTCCCAATTTAAAGTGAGGTTTTTATCCCTACAGCGGGTAAGAACTGCGTCTAAGTGTAGCAAACACTCATCGAAGGAGTCACCGAAAATGGAGAAATCATCCATAAAAATTTCCAAGAATTTCTCCACCATGTCTGAAAAGATCCCCATCATACACCACTGGAATGTAGCGGGTGTATTGCATAACCCGAAGGGCATGCGACGATAAGTGAATGTACCGAAAGAACAAGTAAATGTGTTCTTGTCTTGATCCTTTTCGACGATGGAAACTTGATTATAGCCAGAATAGCCATCCAAAAAGCAGTAAAATTCGTGCCCAGCCAATCGTTCTAGCATTTGGTCAATAAAAGGTAACGGAAAATGGACTTTCCTTGTTGCGGCGTTGAGTTTTCTATAGTCGATGCAAACTCGCCACCCAGTTTGGGTGCGAGTAGGTATTAACTCATTCGCCTCATTGGTTATGACCGTTATGCCCGATTTCTTTGGGACAACATGAATGGGGCTAACCCACTGGCTATCCGAGATAGGGTAAATGATACCACTATCAAGACATTTGACAATCTCCTTCTTGACAGCCTCCTTCATTATGGGGTTGAGGCGTCTTTGTGGATCCCTTACTGGCTTGGCATCATCCATCATATGTATATGATGTTCAACTATGAGGGGACTAATCCCCTTGATGTCTGCCATAGACCAGCCAAAAGCTTGCCGGTTATTTTGTAAGACCATTAAAAGGGCTTTCTCTTGCTCAAGGGCTAGAGATGCCGATATGATAATGGGAAGGGTCTCATTCTCACCTAGGTAAGCGTATTTAAGGTGAGATGGCAAAAGCTTGAGTTCGAGTTTCGGAGGTGAAACAATTGAAGGTAACATTGGTGAAACTGTCTCGAACTCGAAGGATTCCATCATTGGTTCAAAGCGAGTATAAACAACCGAGTCGGATGGTTCAACTAACTCATCCGGAAAATCAAAGGACTCAAACTCGGGTGGTGAGTCTTCAAAATCGTCCAAAAAAATGAAACACTCATAATCATTTTCCGGTGTGAAAGCTGTGTCAGATTCTTGGAGGAACGCATTAGAGGCGTCAAAATTGCTGTGATCGAACAGAAATTTTTCGAGCTCACAGTCATTCTGCGTGATCTCGTGGATCGAGCAAACATCAAGTATATTAGCATTAGGCTCGGAGGGCTGATTCCCCAACTTAAAAATATTAAGTTCAATTGTCATATTTCCAAAAGATAGGTTCATCGAACCATTTCGACAATTGATCACCGCATTAGAAGTCGCAAGGAATGGTCGACCGAGTATCATCGGAATTTGACTCCGGGGGTTAGCTACAGGCTGTGTGTCCATAACAATGAAATCAACCGGAAAAATGAAGTCCCCTACTTTGATCAACACATCCTCTAACTCACCCCTAGGATGGGTGATGGATCGGTCGGCCATTTGGAGAGTACAATGAGTGGGTTTAAGCTCTCCAACGCCTGATTGTTCATATAGTAAATAGGGTAGCAAATTGACACTAGCACCAAGATCTAAAAGTGCTCTATTGATGTTCTTATCCCCAATTGTTATCGAAATTGTAGGACAGCCAGGGTCCTTATATTTTTGGGGTAAAGATTGGACAAGAGCATCACTTACAACACTAGCCACGAAAACTTTCTTTGGTACTTATGACTTCCTCTTCTTGGTGCATAAGTCCTTTAAGATTTTAGCGTAAGAAGGGACTTGTTGGATTGCATCCAAGAGAGGTATGTTTATGCTAACCTGTTTGAATAACTCCACAATCTTCTCCATTTGGGGAGTTGGTTTATTGGATCTCAACCTGTTTGGAAATGGAACATTTTGAAAATTTGTTGAGTCTAATGTTTGTGGAGTAGATTGCGGAGTTGGAACGGATCCCAGTGTTGGTGTGTTCGTGAAGTGAGGTGTGGGTCCGTTAGAAGTAGAAGAAGTAGAGCCTTGTGAAGAATGAAGAATAGGCTCTGAAGAAGATGAAGATGAAGAAGAAGAAGGACAAGATGAAGATGAAGAAGATGAAGGAGAAGATGAAGAAGAAGTACCGGCAGGGGTGTCATCACTATTACCCACATTATTGTGCAACACTTTTCCAGATCTCAACGTGGTCACAGCATTTACATTATGATTTTGTTGTTCATAAGCAACATGTGCGTTATGTACGTGACCGGGATTTGGCAATGGTTGAGATGGAAGCTTTTCTTTTTCTCGCTCGCTCAACGCAGCATTTAGTTGTGCGATTTGGGCCTCAATTGATTTGATGCTTTGATCATGTGAAGCACTGTTTTGCACCAAAGACTGAATGGAAGTTTCCAACCTTGCTGCGGATTGTGTAGATTGTTTTAAAAACGCATCTAGATTTCGTTCTAGCGAGGAAACCTTATCGTTATTTTGTTGAACAAAATTGTTTTGAGGATAAGAATTGTTAGGTACAAAATTGTTCATTTGGTTTGGGTAAGGTTGGGGTTGGAAAGGTTGCTGGTATTGAGTTTGTTGAGGTGCTTGTTGTTGTGGAGGAGGAGGCTTTTAAAAGTTGCTATTGCCTTGAAATTGTTGATTTTGATTTCAAGCAAAATTTGGGTGGCTCCTTCAACCAGGATTATAAGTCGAAGAGTATGGATCATTTATTTGTCTTTGCTGAAAAGCAGTATTGACTTGATCTTGTCCTTGAACAGGTGGATTGTAAGGACACTCTTCAGTAAGATGGGATGGATCCGAACAACAAGCGCAAACAGTGCATGGGGGTAAAGCAGGGGCAGGAGAAGGCGATGGGAATTTGCTCTCAATTGCTTCTAGTTTTTTCGTAAGTGCGGCCATTTCGGCCTTCATTGCAATCGACATATCTAGTTGATGTATGCCTGCCCTAGACTGACCTAATGAAGTAGATGAGGTGGTCTTAGTGCTTTCCCACTGAAGTGTTTGTTCAGCAAGATCGTCGAGAAACTGCCAAGCTTCCTCACTTGATTTTGTTAGAAAGTGACCTTGACAAATGGTTTCCAACAACTGCTTAGTTGCTGGGTTCAATCCTTCGTATAAAGTTTGGCAAAGTTGCCAATTCTCGATACCGTGGTGAGGGCATTGAACAAGTAGGTCTTTAAATCTTTCAAAACACTTCCAAAAAGGTTCGGAAGGAAGCTGGGAAAATTGAATAATCTCATTGCGAATTCTCGCGGTTTTGTGATGTGGGTAAAACTTTTTAAGAAAATGCTTAACAAACTCTTCCCAATTTTTAATCGAGTGTGATACTGTGCTATAAAACCATTTCTCGGCTAGGTCACATAAGGTGAATGGAATGACACGTAGTCTTATAGTATCATCAGAAAGTTGTGTTGTCTTCATCATTGTGCAAACATTCTGGAATTTGTTTATGAAGATGTAGGCATTTTCAGATTCCAGCCCATGAAATTTGGGCAACATGTTGATGAAGTGGGGTTTAATCTCAAAGTTATCCCCATCAGCCGGTGGAAGTGAAAGGCAAGTTGGTAAAGCAGTGCGGATAGGGTAGAAAAAATCCTGGAGCGTGATTCGTTGGGGCGCTTCAACAGGTGGGTGTTGTGGGTTATTCGCACCTAGTGGAGGTGGAATCAGTCCCGCGGGTAAGGGGTTGTTAGGATTGAATCCCGACATCTCCTTAGAAGATGAAGAATATGAAGGTGAAGGTAAAAAAGTGGAAGGAATTTCGACTTCGGAGTCGAAAGCGTCGTCAGTCGGCAGTAATGAGACACGGACTAAACGGGCACTAGTGTCCCTAGTCCAACCGGACATACACTAAGGAGGTGTAGTGTAGTCAAAAACGTGAAAACAGAAAGTGGAGGTAAGAAAACGTCAATGGAAGGAAGCGGGTGTAAGTGGGGTGCAATGGATTTCTTAGCGACAAGTGCAAGTTTTTATAAAAAAAATTCCGTTTTGTGTTTTTTTTTTATAAGGAGCTTTTTTCTTTGCAAAAAGATTTTCAATAAAAGGCTTAGACACACGTTCAATCAATCACAAAATGCACAATCAAGCCTAGATCTAGGGTCACCTAGGTCAACTAGACTTGCTCCTAACTGTTCCAAAGGGCAAGTTGTGAGGACCTCAAATCGCCTCTTCACCGCAAATTGTGGCCAGGTAAGCACAAGTAGAGAAAGGAGGGACCCGCTCACGAATCACCGTGAGACGGGCTTTTTAAAATCACCTTTCCCTACTTGTCTAGCTTAGGCACCACAAAGTCTGGTTTAGATAAACGATCGATGCCTACAACTATTCCTTTGTCCTATTGAGCGCGACGGTCCTTATAGGCCGAGTCTAATCTTTTTTAATTAACTCGATGGTTTATGTAATATGCTTTTTGTGATTTTTGGGGTCCTAGGAAGGGTAATGAAATCCCCACCCAATCTGGATTGGTGTTCAATCCCCTTAAAGTCAATTTTAAAGATGCAAAGCAGAAAAACACACAAAACACTTGCAAACAAATTTTTTTTATTGCGGCGCAAAGAATCCTGCACAAGATCAAGTTATTGGAGAAGGGAGAGAAGTTTTTGCGCAAAGAACCCTGCAGGAAAATTTTTCAGAGGAGATAAGGGGGTTACAGAGAAGAAAAGAAAGTTTACATAGGGGTTTTGGATTGCTGACGTCAGCAACCCGCAGCGAATCCGCGGTCAGAGTGGGCTTTTCGCGGCGGAAACGCGGTTCTTTAATCGGTTCAGTTCCCAAAAATTCTTCTGTTTCTCTGTTCTGATTATCCCCTGCTTGTTCAGATCTGCTATTTTCTGTTTTGCTCTCTGGATTTTTTCAGATCTGAATTCGTTCGTCGATCCTGCACAATTCAAACGAAACACCCTTCAAAAAATAACAAGATGATAAATTTTTATATTTTTATATTTTTTCAATTTTTATGAATTTCTTAGTTTTATATTAACCCGAAATTGCAAAAAGAAAATAACTACGCCATCCCCGGCAACGGCACCATTTGATTGAATGATTTTTTATCCGTGCGCTTTTAAAAGATGAATCAAAGAATTTTACCGCAATCAAGAATGGCGTCGCTTGGTAGCTAGCCGGTGTGTACGGGTCGGTCCACAGGGATTTTGTGTATTTTCTATTTGTTCTAACGAGTTAATTCCAATTGGGGTTGGATTGATTATCACTAAAAACTAAGGTTGATTTAGATTAGGATTAAAACCTTGCTAGGGTTAGATTTAGGTTAAGTTTGGAAATTTAATATTTCTCACCGTTTTCAATGCCCTAATTAAGATCTATTTAAGTGTTATGGTAATAATTAATAAAGGGAATTAGCACGATCGGGAAGAAACTATGTTTCTTCCTCTAGGTCATTGTCCGTCCTTTCTTAATTCTTACCCTAACCTCCATAGAAAACATACACAACCGGTCTTTTAAACTACGGTATCACCGCTACCTTATGGGATAGGGTGCCGTAGTCAGCGGTGTGTGTATGTATGCATAGAGTCCTATAAAAAATATGCGATGGGCAAGAAAGGGGTGAGAGATTTTCATCTCTCAAACCTTTCCTATTCCTAACCCTAACAAGTGAGGAACTACTCACTCATTAGAGGATTAATAAAAGATTTCATTTTTTTTATGATTGTTTTTAAAAGACTAATTATCTAAACTACGGCAGATAAATAAATTCTAAACTAGGGCAGATAAATAAATTTCTAAACTACGGCAGAAAAGAAATTAACTAGGGCAAGGTAAAGAAAAACTACTTACTTTTATTTGATGCACTCTTCAAAACATTACAGCGAATTGAAATTCTGAATTTGATAAATTAAAAGAGGCATGCTCCAAAAAGAGCATTAGGGTTTCTATTTATAGATTATAAAAACCCTAGGGTTACATCTGATCCCTATCTGCATTTACAAAATTATCCTAAGAAGCCTAGTCAACGCGCCGCCGCCGCCGTTGAATTTTGCACCGACACGTGCTTAGCACGGCCGCGGATCCGCGGCCATCTAGTGGGGTCTTTGGCTCTGTTCTTCTGGGGTTCTTTCTGTTGCTTTTAACTTGGCTTTTCTTCACTTGGTTTTTCAGAATGTCTTCTAGTCTCTTTCAGATTTCCACAGTGCACATTGTCGTGGACTTTTACCCTTTGCTTCGTGTCGAAGTCTTGAACCTTGCGCTGCCTTTGTACTTTGTGAACTTGTTCATTGATCTTCATTTGTCCCTCAAACTGTAGGCATGATCAAGATTCTTCCATTTGTTGGTCGTAGTCTCACTTTTGTATCGTCTTTTCATCATTTTCACTGTTTTGTTCCGAGAACCTGTAAGCTGCAACTATGTAGCAAACATGGATCAAAGGCACCTGTTTATTTGTAAAATGAATAAGAATGGGGAATATAATAATGCAAAATTATGATATGAACAGAAGCCACCCGCCGTCTCCGGGCCAAAGCCCGCAACTTCGTCTGGAGCAATGGGAACCTCTACAAGAAGGCCTTCACTCAGCCCCTACTCCGGTGCGTTGACCCCCACGAAGCCGACTATGTCCTTCGGGAAATCCATGAGGGGGTTGGCGGTGCACACCAAGGGGCCCGGACCTTGATCCAAAAGGCGTTGCTCCAGGGGTACTACTGGCCCACCATTCATGAGGACGCTCAGAAGCTAGTCAGGAGATGCAAGAGCTGCCAGCTCCACGGCAGCATTCCCCGCCTCCCGGCTACCGAACTGATTGCCCTGTCATCCCCATGGCCGTTCGCCCAGTGGGGATTGGATATGATCGGCCAGGTCCCTACCGGTACGGGCGGACACAAATACATCCTCGTCGCGGTAGACTACTTCACCAAGTGGATCGAGGCCGTCCCCATCAGGAAACCGGACACCGCCACAACCATCAAGTTCATGCAAAACAACCTGATACTCCGGTTCGGCATCCCAAGGTGTATCGTCACTGACCACGGGATGAACTTTGAGAACGAGAAAGTGAAGGAATTCTGCAAGGAATACCACATCCTCATGAAGTTCGCCGCGGTTGCACATCCTCAATGCAATGGACAGGCCGAAGTCGCTAACCGAGACGTCCTCCGAGGCCTCCAGACCCGTCTAGAAGGGCAACAAGGCAGTTGGGTCGAAGAACTACCGTGTGTCTTATGGGCCCTGTGCACGTCGAAGAAGACTCCCACCGGGGAGACCCCCTTCAGCCTCTGCTACGGGACCGAAGCGATGGTCCCAGCGGAGATCGGGCTGCCCAGTCACCGGGTCAAGCACTTCGATGATGACGCAAACACCTTGGCACTACGTACCAACCTGGACATCTTGTTGGAGAAAAGAGACCGGGCTCAGATCAGAGCAGCCGATTATCAACAACAAACGGCCCGATACTACAACGCTCGGGTCAAGCACCGCTCCTTCAAGACCGGGGATCTGGTCCTGCTGCAAAACGAGTTCATCGACCAAGGCAGGCTTCACAAGTTCTCCCCGAAGTGGGATGTTCCCTTCCTCATCTCTGAAGCGCTCCCCGTCGGAGCCTACCGCCTACAAGACGCAGACGGACGAAAGCTCCCGTGGCCTTACAACGCCGAGAAGCTCAAGCTATACCAATGAGGTTAAAGCCAGCAAATGTGTACCTCCCCTTTCTTTTTCTACGCAAAGACGATGTAAAATGTTCTCTAAAAATCCTATCCCTTCGAATAAAGAAACGTCGGAACATCTCGAATAGAGTTCCGTCTTTACAACCCAAAGCCCTCGCCAAGAGGCGGTGTAACGACCCTAAAATTCTTATACTCTCTTATTACCTTTCTTTAATAAAATGCTGTATTTATTTTGTTTCATTTTTTCCGTATATTTTTTTTTCTTATTAAATATATTTTATTTATCTTTAGGCCCAATAACTCAAATTCCATTTTTCCCGTTTTCTTTTCCCAAATGCCCAAACCAATTAACCCATTTTTTATTCGAATAATACCTAAACACATACCCAAATGCCAAGCCCAAACTAAAGCCTACATCTTCAAACTATAGAACCAACCCATCCAATTTAAACAAAACCTTTTCCCCTCCCCATGATTTTCTACACTCATTCCACTGCTCACTCTTCCTCTTCCCCATGATCAACCTCTCCTCTCCCCACACTCTCTCCATTAACTCTCCCTCTCACTCTTTCTCATTAAATTTAATCTCATTAATTTCTCTATTCCACTCTCCCCACTCCCTACTGCAAACTCTTCCTCTCTCTTTCTTCCCTCATATATATATATATCACTCTCTTTATATATATATTCATATATGTATACTCATGAATCATCCCCTTTCCATTTCACTGCAGTGGCCGACCACCACCTCCTTTGGCCGAGCACCCTTTTCCCTCCATCATCATCACCACCGACCCGTCCCCGTCATCACCAGCAGCAACTACAGCAGCCGCAGCAACTGCGAGCAACACACCATCGATTTTCAATCTCTTTCTCGGCGCGTTCCAGACCATTAACCGAGGCTCCAAGGCGAATCCCAAGTCCGTGTGAGTGCTAGGATCCTTTCCATACCTCCGGTTCTTCGTTCCGACGACGTTTGAAATTGAGCTCAGGGTGTTCGATGAAATGGCTTAATAAAAACTCCCGTCGTTTCCTTGCGTTCTAACCACCTGTAAGTTCCATCTCTTTCATCTATCATTGTGTCTACTCCTTGAATTCGATGTACTCGTCACGCCGTGGTTCCTAACTGAGCACATTGAAACTTAGATTAAAACGTAATGTGAACGTGATGGAATTAAGCTAATGATCACTGCATACCAATGCATGAACATATACTTGCACAATACCATGTGTAATCAAGAAATTTATTATATAGAACAAATAATATTATCAGGATCATGCTCACAATAATTTTATTATCATAACAAAACTATACTGTACACATCATTATAAATCATAGATAATACAAATATAAGTTTGAGTTTGAAACTATAATAATATATATCAAGTTGTTGATGCATATCTCATTTCAATTCATTGTTAATACACTTTCTTTCCATCTCCTGATGTCACTGTTTATTGCATGGAATAAAATGACTACCTAGCAACTAGAACCTATAAATTGTTTAACAGTGAGCAATGAAGCTATAAACATCTAAATTCATTTATTGCTATTATAAACTACCTTTTCTGTACAGACCAAGATCAGATGAACTGGGTTTGACCTAAATTGGCCCAACCAGTATATGTAGTAGCTGATGGTATTTGCTAATAATATTATAAGTGTTTTAACAATAGTATACGTAGAGCACGATAGAACGACCTACCTCCACACACACGCAAATACAACCCTAAAACGATATCATCAAAACTTAGAATACGATAAAATGAAACTTTCATTAAAATACCATAACCTTTATAACCTTTAGTTAAATCTTTAAATTGTAAACTTTTCTAAATAAAATCTTATATAAAATGAAAGCACGATTGGTCATGGACATCGATCGTTTATCTAAACTGTCTTGTGGGTCTAGGCAAGTGTGTCTAAGGCTAGTGGTTTTTAATTAGGCCCACGACTGTGGTTCCTTCCCACTTACCTGGCACTTATCTGGCCGCAATTGACGGTGAAGAGGCGATTTGAGGCTTCTAATGACTCATCGTTTAGACCCTAGAAATAGGCTAGTTGGCTTAGGAAACCCTAATAACTAAAATACGGAAACTATACTCTTTTGCAAATAAACACCCTATATTTATAAAACCGTTTTCCTAAATGAAAAGTATTTATAAAACCTAAGCAAAGTGCCGCTACAACCCATCTTTGGGGAACCTGTTAGGGATAGTACGGTTCATCGTGCACCCGCAGGCAAGTAGTGCGAGATTCAGACCTCCGCAAGGAGCATTCGGTCTCGAAAGGTTTAAAATACGACATTTACGGAAAATGAGATTTTGGAAAATAAAATATTTATTTAAAATTATTCTTGTATTAAAATATATTTAATTATAATTTAGACACCTATTTTATTATAATATAAAGTTTCCATTTTTTCTAAAATTACAAGTTTAAAAGTTACATTAAAATACCCTGAAATTCAAATAAATCCATTAATACTTTTATTAGGATATATTCACTAGAATAAAATAAATAAAATTCACACTTATTATAACTATAAAGACGAATAATAAATATTTGAGTTGTATTTTGAAAACTATACAAAAGTACTTTTTACATGAAACCCCCTCAAGTTTTATAAATTACAATAAGGACCCTAACAATTATAGAACTTCAAATTACCTTTCTTTTAGTCTGACTTGGGTTAGAGTCTGATTAATTCTGACTTGAATATGATTCAAGTCAATCCATATTCTTTAATATTTCAACTCAAGATGGATACATGAATCCCAGAATCCAGTTAACAATCTACTTGACTGAACCGAACCATGGATATTCCTTTTACATGTTTCCCAGTATTCCATTTACATGACACTACGGTTATAACCGTTTCCTGATATCATGGTTTCGGTCAGTCAATCAAGTCAATCATGCAATCATTACAAGTTTTACAAGATAACAATACAAACAAGACATCGCGGGGTTTAAGGGGTAGATTGGTACGGAAGGTGTTAAAGGTGGCACGAGATGGTAAGATTAAGACACCTAACCTGAATCCAATTGCCGTTGTTCCGGGTTGTATAACGGAGCCTTGTACTTCCATTTGCCCTGATCTCTAGCATATAGAGATCCCTCTCGTATACACTGGCATCCTTCTGTACCAAGCTACAACAACAGCGTTAGCACCATACTACTATAATATGACAATACAATACAACATTAAAAGCTACTCTCTCTCTCTCTCTCTTTTACTCTCTGTCTATTTCTCCATTATCTTTGGGACTTACCGAGCGACCTGTTCGCTGACGACATTCTATTTCCTTCTTCTTTGAATGTCGTCAGGTGCGTCGGACCAAGCTGAGATCGAGCCCACCAGTGAAGACTTGTAGCGGTTCCACGAAGACCTCGAGCTCTAGATATTGTATCTTGTTCTTTCCAGTATTTTTCATTTTCATGTTATGCCACTGTTTAGGCATCGCTTTTCATTTCAGTTGTATTTTCCTTTTCATGCATTGTACAAAGAATGTTATTAATAAAAGTTGCTGTTCTTTTATACTCTTGTCTCTTGTGTATTTATATTGCTTAGTTACGCTTAGCGTATGTACTTCTGAGTATATACGTAGCGGGCATCGTCGCGTCTCCTTCGCCGTATACTGGGAAGCGGGGCGCAACCAGTATATGTAGTAGCTGATGGTATTTGCTAATAATATTATAAATGTTTTAACAATAGTATACGAAGAGCACGATGGAACGACCTACCTCCACACACACGCAAATACAACCCTAAAACGATATCATCAAAACTTAGAATACGATAAAATGAAACTTTCATTAAAATACCATAACCTTTATAACCTTTAGTTAAATCTTTAAATTGTAAACTTTTCTAAATAAAATCTTATATAAAATGAAAGCACGATTGGTCATGGACATCGATCGTTTATCTAAACTGTCTTGTGGGTCTAGGCAAGTGTATCTAAGGCTAGTGGTTTTTAATTAGGCCCACGACTGTGGTTCCTTCCCACTTACCTGGCACTTATCTGGCCGCAATTGACGGTGAAGAGGCGATTTGAGGCTTCTAATGACTCATCGTTTAGACCCTAGAAATAGGCTAGTTGGCTTAGGAAACCCTAATAACTAAAATACGGAAACTATACTCTTTTGCAAATAAACACCCTATATTTATAAAACCGTTTTCCTAAATGAAAAGTATTTATAAAACCTAAGCAAAGTGCCGCTACAACCCATCTTTGGGGAACCTGTTAGGGATAGTACGGTTCATCGTGCACCCGCAGGCTAGTAGTGCGAGATTCAGACCTCCGCAAGGAGCATTCGGTCTCGAAAGGTTTAAAATACGACATTTAAGGAAAATGAGATTTTGGAAAATAAAATATTTATTTAAAATTATTCTTGTATTAAAATATATTTAATTATAATTTAGACACCTATTTTATTATAATATAAAGTTTCCATTTTTTCTAAAATTACAAGTTTAAAAGTTACATTAAAATACCCTGAAATTCAAATAAATCTATTAATACTTTTATTAGGATATATTCACTAGAATAAAATAAATAAAATTCACACTTATTATAACTATAAAGACGAATAATAAATATTTGAGTTGTATTTTGAAAACTAAACAAAAGTACTTTTTATATGAAACCCCTTCAAGTTTTATAAATTACAATAAGGACCCTAACAATTAAAGAACTTCAAATTACCTTTCTTTTAGTCTGACTTGGGTTAGAGTCTGATTAATTCTGACTTGAATATGATTCAAGTCAATCCATATTCTTTAATATTTCAACTCAAGATGGATACATGAATCCCAGAATCCAGTTAACAATCTACTTGACTGAACCGAACCATGGATATTCCTTTTACATGTTTCCCAGTATTCCATTTACATGACACTACGGTTATAACCGTTTCCTGATATCATGGTTTCGGTCAGTCAATCAAGTCAATCATGCAATCATTACAAGTTTTACAAGATAACAATACAAACAAGACATCGCGGGGTTTAAGGGGTAGATTGGTACGGAAGGTGTTAAAGGTGGCACGAGATGGTAAGATTAAGACACCTAACCTGAATCCAATTGCCGTTGTTCCGGGTTGTATAACGGAGCCTTGTACTTCCATTTGCCCTGATCTCTAGCATATAGAGATCCCTCTCGTATACACTGGCATCCTTCTGTCCCAAGCTACAACAACAGCGTTAGCACCATACTACTATAATATGACAATACAATACAACATTAAAAGCTACTCTCTCTCTCTCTCTTTTACTCTCTGTCTATTTCTCCATTATCTTTGGGACTTACCGAGCGACCTGTTCGCTGACGACATTCTATTTCCTTCTTCTTTGAATGTCGTCAGGTGCGTCGGACCAAGCTGAGATCGAGCCCACCAGTGAAGACTTGTAGCGGTTCCACGAAGACCTCGAGCTCTAGATATTGTATCTTGTTCTTTCCAGTATTTTTCATTTTCATGTTATGCCACTGTTTAGGCATCGCTTTTCATTTCAGTTGTATTTTCCTTTTCATGCATTGTACAAAGAATGTTATTAATAAAAGTTGCTGTTCTTTTATACTCTTGTCTCTTGTGTATTTATATTGCTTAGTTACGCTTAGCGTATGTACTTCTGAGTATATACGTAGCGGGCCTCGTCGCGTCTCCTTCGCCGTATACTGGGAAGCGGGGCGTGACAGGCGACCGCGCAGCTTCACTGCCCGGTTATCTTTAGTGGCTTCCTACAGCCCCTCCAACACTAAAGACCAAAAGTCCTCCTTAGAGGCAACCTAGCAGCTGCCCTACTCGGTTATCCCTGGCGGGTAGTGTTCACACCATAATATTGCGTTATTATATTCCCCATTCTTATTCTTTTTATAAATAAACAGGTGCTTTTGACGCATGTTTGCTACATGTTACAGGTTACAGGTTCTTCGACAGGAAACAGTGAAAACGATGAAAAGACGACGTAAAAGTGAGACTTTGACCGACAAACAGAGAATCTTGATCAAGCCTACATAAGGAACAATTCACAAAGCAAGATTCAAGACATCGACTCAAAGCGAACAGGTAGAAGTCCACTACAATATTCACTTGAAATCTGGAAGAGAACCAGAAGCCTATTTAAGAAAAGTACTAAAGAAATAAGAAGAAAAGAACGACCAGAGCCAGCCCACAAAAGTGCAAAGCCCAACTCTCTCATTTGGCCGCGGAACCGCGGCCAAACCCTGGCTGCGGCCGCGGTTCCGCGGCAGTGTTGCTGAATTAGGAGTTGAAAATTTTACCAATTTGTGAGAAGGCGCTGACTAGTCAACCTAGGGCTATTTTTGTAATTGTAGACATGCGGATCAAAATGTAACCTAGGGTTTCTATTTCCTATAAATAGAACTCTAAAGATTGTAATTTCTTATGCCTCCTTTTAATAAAAATTCAGAAATCCTTTTTGGAGAGCATCGGTGTTTCCTTTCCATTCAGAAATTCAGATCTGACAACCCTGCATGGATGATTGGAGGGATGCATCTGTAAGTAGATTTAATTTCTCCCCCTAGTTTAGATTTCAATTCTTTGCCCTAGGTAGATTTAATTTCATGCCCTAGGAACTTATTTAGGGTTTAGCTTTGGGGAAGGCTTTTGAGAGATGAGATCTCTCATCCCTTTCTTACCCACCAAATATTTACAATAGGACTCCATGCATACACGCACACACCGCGCCCTACGGTATCCTACCCCTCGAGGTAACGATGATACCGTAGTGTAAAAGCCCGGTTGCGCGCGTTTTCCATGGAGGTTAGGGTAAGGATCTCTAAAGAAAGGACAAGAACCTAGAGGAAGGAACACCTTTCCGAATGGATCTAATCCCCTTTATTGATAATTACTATAACTCCTCACAGATCTTTATTCGGGTATAGAAAGCGTTGAGATTTAATTGCATTTCCAAACCATCCCTAAACCTAACCCTAGCAAGAATAGATCTAGATAATTGCCCTAGGTTAATTAGGTTTTTAGATTTAATAACAACTCCGAACACCCTTCGGAAATAACTCGTAAGAACGAATCGGAGATTCACAACATCTCTATGGACCGACCCGTACTCACCGGCTAGCTTCAAGCGACGCCGTTCTTGATTGCGGTTACAAATATTTTTGATCTATCTTTTAGAAAGCGCAAGCACGCTAAATTAATCCAATCAAATGGCGCCGTTGCCAGGGATGGCGTGTTATTTCCTTTTTGCAATTTCGGGTTAATCATAAAATTTAAAAAATCTGAAAAATCTGAAAAATCGAAAAATATAAAAATATATATTTTTTTATTATTTTTGGAAGGGATACTTTGTGGTTGAATTTTTGCAGGATATACAGAATCGGATCTGGAAAATTCCAGAAAGCGAAACAGAAAAAGGGGTATCGGAACAGAAGGGATTTTATAAACAGAAGAGCACAAAAATTTTGGAGTCTTGAACCGCCCATACGACCGTGTTTCCACGGCCAAAACCCACCTTAGGCCG
The DNA here is from genome assembly GCA_030015575.1 of Agapanthus africanus. NCBI lineage: Eukaryota > Viridiplantae > Streptophyta > Magnoliopsida > Asparagales > Amaryllidaceae > Agapanthus > Agapanthus africanus. Next base: position 748,652,115 of record CM057341.1, on the reverse strand, counting down.
CGGAACCGCGGCCATCTTGTCGATTCATCGCACCAAAAAATTTCTGGGGCACTGTGCAGTTAATGTGACCGCAAAATCGCGGTGGGAGCCACGTTTTGCCGCGGAAGGGCGGTGGAATAGTGACATCATCAGACCAACTTTGCTCTGTAAGATCTTCTGTTCATCCTCTGTAATTTTTGAAATATATTTTCTGAAAAATGCCTGCAGGATTTTGTGCACATTAAAAATATATTCCCTTCCAAATAACGATCTTGTGCAGGATTTTTGGGCCCCGCTTGAAATGAAATTAGATTGCAAGTAATATTTTGCTGTTGCATATCTTTTCTATAAAATATTTTGCTGTTGCATATCTTTTCTCTAAAATCTTTTTGCAACAAAATTTTTCCAAATAAAGAGAAAGAAAAAAATCAATGAAAAATGAAAATAAAAAGGACAAATATTTTATAGAACTTGCAAAATTTTTTAGCCCCAAATAAATCCTTGCACCACCCAACCTTCCTTCTTGTCACCTTTCTTCTTCTAACATGGGTACCCCACACAATAAATCATTAGCCGAACTTTGGTATCCCGAACCTAATTTTGCATCGTACGTTAATTTGTTCGGTCAATTTAAAAACGATCCTTCCTTGCCAAAAATATCTTTGAAAGATCAAATAGAGGCGTCTAGGAGAAACAGTTTGACTTTTCAACCCACTTTGTGCCAACCAAGTCAATCTTTACCACTTCCATATGTTGATACCACTTTTTCAAGTCCTTCTGTCACTCCTAAGCCGATGTCCATTGCTGAGCATATTGCTCAATCTCGCAGTCGATCTTTCACCCCTCTCCACTCATCTAGTTTTAGGGATCCGCACGACTATTCACCTTTTTATCCACATGTTGACCCTACCCCTGCCCAACCACCCGCTTCCTACCAGTCCTACCCGACCTTCCCACCTTCACTAGACACCGTTTCTACTCAATCTGTTGGGAGTTTTGCATATCCACACCATTTTGAATCTTTCACCGAAACCCCCTCACCACCTAAGTCTAGTTTGGAAGAGTCGTTGGAGGCTTATATTGCAGCAACAAATAAAATGACTAGGAATGTGGAAGCGTCCTTGGCCGCCCTTATGCAACCTACTAAACTGGTAGCTAGTTTTCCGCTAGCTCAAAATTTTTCAATGTATAAGGAGGCGGTTGGACAGAGTGAGAATGAGAGAGGATTTCCATATCAAACCTACCCATACCCAATTGAAGCCCACAACTCCAGTTTTCCATCAATTGTCCCAAATGATTCATCAGTTAAGGATAAAAATGAGTTGTGTGATTTTGTAGTGTTTGATTTGCCAAATTGTGAGGAACCCCTTTCGAGTGAAACCGCACCTAATCCTTTCGATCTTTACACCTTCCATCTAGAACCTAAATCGATACATATCCATGCTTTTGATGAGGTGTCTAAAGAAATTGATTTTCACTTGATTGAGGATATAGACGCCGGGAATATTTCGGATGATGAACCTGTCGATTTAATTGAAATTTTATGTTCAAATCATCATCCTGAGTTATTAAATGTTTCTCCCGAATCTCATATGCGTCTTGATTTTGATGATAATGGCATGGATGAGTTAAATATTGAGGATAGTATTGAGGAGAGTCTTGAGGATAATATTGAGGTTGAATCATTTTTGTTTGATGTGTCTGATTTTCCAATTCATCCTCCTGAACCTTTGACTGCTATATCACCCTCCCTTCTTCCCATCGTTCCGACCCCGCTTGAAGACTGTGAGCTTGAAACTTTTTCCTTTGAATCTGACACAATTCTCACTGACGATAACACCTACGAGTGTTTCACTTTTTCGGACGATGTTGATGACTCACCGCCCGAGTTTGAGTCCTTTACATTTTCAGATGAGCCATCAGACTCGGTTGATTATAGTAGTTTCGAACCATTAATGGAATCTTTCAAGTTCGAGACAGTGTATTACGGTGAGAATGAGACTATCCTTAATTCACTCCCTTTCGTCTTTCCCATTGTTCCGACCGAACAAGAGACCGTTACGCTTTCATCTCCGATACGAAGTTCGGCGTACCCATGTTTTCTTGCGAATCTTGAGGGATTTGATCCCATTTCACGACAGGTTGATAGGTTAGCGCAATCGCTTATAACATATTGGTCATCACATATTGCGCTAATCTATTCACTCGATTTACACCCTCGAGATCGCGCGACCCTTCTTTCTTCTTTCCGCTATTCTTCTCCCACACCGAGACCCTATTCTACCACCCTTCTTCTCATTCGGTCTCGTGTGTTTCTCATTTCTTTCATCCACACCCCATTCTTGCACCAACTATACCACTACCACGATAAGATCTTTGAATGATTGGTGCTAACCTTTGGCTTGTGTAAGGCCAAGCTTAAGTTTGGGGGGAACCTTTGTATCTATGTATATATCTTTTTGTTTTCTTTTTCTATAAAAAAAAAAAAAAATTCAAAACATTAAAAATATAAAAAAATTGTAAATAAATAAACAGGGGAGTATCGGTATTTTAACCCTCTTGGTTTAGCATGACAGTGAGGACACTGTCAAGTTCAAGTTTGGGGGTATGCTTGGTAAGTCTTCTTCCTTCGCATTCATTTGTACATATTTTTGCATTTGCATACTTATTTGAAAAACCCATAAAAATTGAAAATTTTTGAAAAATTATAAAAATTATTGTATTCAATTTTGGCTAATTGACTTGAGTTTGATAAATAGGTTAACTGGCTAGGAACAACTAGATCTTAGACTTAGTGAATTAAAAACCCTAAAAATAACATTCCTTAAAGTTTAACGGTAGAAAGTATATGCCTTGTAGTTTATTTAGAAATAGGCAAAATTTTGGGTTCACTTCTTAGGCTAAGTCGAAATGAGGGAAGAGTATTGATATTCTTATTAGAGTATAAGTTTGAAAAATAGTTCCTAGCTTAAGTCTAGATTCTGAAAATGTATACCCTACAATTTGCACTATCACGCACCTTGAAACTTGGAATAGTAGAAGAGACCTTGAAATGCTCTTGTCTAAAGTCCTTGGTACGAAGAAAATAAAAGAAAAAGTGTGAATAAAGAAAAAAAATGGACACTGGTTTTTGTGATTACTTAAGGCTGCATTAATAGAAAAATATTTAGCGAGGGTGCTTCATCACCTAGTGCCTTAGACCAACTGGTTTGGGAGTCACTGCTAAAAGCCTTGGGTGTTGCAAGACTAGGAAGTACGCTTTAAAGTGCTAACACATCTTGTAATCAGTTGTTGGTACCTCAAGAAGTATTAACGATCGCATGAAGGATGTGTAAGCAAAAATTCAATTAAAAAATCACCAATTAAGAAGTGTTTTGGACAACGGATAAGGGTATGATTGCTTGATTTGAATTTCCAAGTGTAAGGGTGATCTATACACACAAGTAGGGGTATGTGATTGGAATTTAGATAAGAGAAAAGAATGAAGAATAAAACTTGTATCTTTAGTAGGGTTGATAGAAATTCCTGAGTGGAGATATAACCCTAGAAGGAAGACCTAAGAGATGCCGAAAGCTAAGTAGGTCTACATAACATATATAATCTTAAGTTAGATGATGAGGAAGTGTGAAGAATATGGGTGGATAATTTGCGGGTCGACGATAATAGAATTCCTTGTTAGAAAACCTAATTGGAGAAACAAAAGTTAATGGGCCGAATTGATAGGATTTTGTGGGTAGTATCCGCTGAAAACCCTCAGGAGACAACACTCCTCCTACTAGGGACACCTAGAGGTTTAACGGCTTGTTGCACGTGCTCAGTGCAATCGTGTTTCCCTGCGAAAGTGTGGTTAGGATTTTAGTGAATAAAAATAAGTTTGCTCGAGGACGAGCAAAAGATAAGTTTGGGGTATTTGTTCACACCATAATATTGCGTTATTATATTCCCCATTCTTATTCTTTTTATAAATAAACAGGTGCTTTTGACGCATGTCTGCTACATGTTACAGGTTACAGGTTCTTCGACAGGAAACAGTGAAAACGATGAAAAGACGGCGAAAAAGTGAGACTTTGACCGACAAACAGAGAATCTTGATCAAGCCTACATAAGGAACAATTCACAAAGCAAGATTCAAGACATCGATTCAAAGCGAATGGGTAGAAGTCCACTACAATGTTCACTGGAAATCTGGAAGAGAACCAGAAGCCCATTTAAGAAAAGTACTAAAGAAATAAGAAGAAAAGAACGACCAGAGCCAGCCCACAAAAGTGCAAAGCCCAACTCTCTCATTTGGCCGCGGAACCGCGGCCAAACCCTGGCTGCGGCCGCGGTTCCGCGGCAGTGTTGCTGAATTAGGAGTTGAAAATTTTACCAATTTGTGAGAAGGCGCTGACTAGTCAACCTAGGGCTATTTTTGTAATTGTAGACATGCAGATCAAAATGTAACCAAGGGTTTCTATTTCCTATAAATAGAACTCTAAAGATTGTAATTTCTTATGCCTCCTTTTAATAAAAATTCAGAAATCCTTTTTGGAGAGCATCGATGTTTCCTTTCCATTCAGAAATTCAGATCTGACAACCCTGCATGGATGATTGGAGGGATGCATCTGTAAGTAGATTTAATTTCTCTCCCTAGTTTAGATTTCAATTCTTTGCCCTAGGTAGATTTAATTTCATGCCCTAGGAACTTATTTAGGGTTTAGCTTTGGGGAAGGCTTTTGAGAGATGAGATCTCTCATCCCTTTCTTACCCACCAAATATTTACAATAGGACTCCATGCATACACGCACACACCGCGCCCTACGGCATCCTACCCCTCGAGGTAACGATGATACCGTAGTGTAAAAGCCCGGTTGCACGCGTTTTCCATGGAGGTTAGGGTAAGGATCTCTAAAGGAAGGACAAGAACCTAGAGGAAGGAATACCTTCCCGAATGGATCTAATCCCCTTTATTGATAATTACTATAACTCCTCACAGATCTTCATTCGGGTATAGAAAGCGTTGAGATTTAATTGCATTTCCAAACCATCCCTAAACCTAACCCTAGCAAGAATAGATCTAGATAATTGCCCTAGGTTAATTAGGTTTTTAGATTTAATAACAACTCCGAACACCCTTCGGAAATAACTCGTAAGAACGAATCGGAGATTCACAACATCCCTGTGGACCGACCCGTACTCACCGGCTAGCTTCAAGCGATGCCGTTCTTGATTGCGGTTACAAATATTTTTGATCTATCTTTTAGAAAACGCAAGCACGCTAAATCAATCCAATCAGGTAGCTTCCCTACCGCAACGCCAGGGATCAGAAAGTCCTCCCAGAGGCAGTCGAGCCAAACCATCACTCGGCTATCACTGGCGGGTAGCTTCCCTACCACAACGCCAAGGATCAGAAAGCCCTTCCAGAGGCAGTCAAGCCCGAGGATCCCTCGCTTGGCTATCCTTCAGGACAAAAGCCCTCGCCAAGAGACACCGGGCAGTAACCCTGCTCGGCCAAGGGTCCTTGGTAGGCTTCTACAGCCCCTCCCGCGCCTAGGACCAAAGTCCTTCCAGAGGCAGTCGAGTCCTTACTCGGCTATCCCCGGCTGGTAGCATCCTACCACAACCGACAGGGATCAAAGTCCTCGCCAAGAGGCACTGGGCAGTAACCCTGCTCGGTCCTCGTCCTGAAGGATCAAAGCCCTCGCAAGAGGCAACCGGACAGCTACCTTGCTCGGTCATCTGCGACTGGTGGCTCCCTACCCGTGACGCCAGGGATCGAAGCCCTTGCAAGAGGCATCCGAGCGGCTACCCCGCTCGGTCATCCCAGGCTGGTAGTTGCCTACCCACGATGCCAAAGATCAAAGCCCTCGCCAAGAGGCAACCGCGCAGCCCCGTTGCCCGGTCACCCCTGCCCAGTTATCCTCGGTGGGTAGCTTCCCTACCGCAACGCCTGGGATCGAAGTCCTCTCCAAGAGGCACTGGGCAGTGGCCCTACTCGGTTCCCGTCTTGGGGAATCAAAGCCCTAGCAAGAGGAAACCGGGCAGCTATCCTGCTCGGTCATCTTCGGCCGGTAGCTCCCTGCACATGACACCAGGAATCAGAAGCCCTCGCCAGAGGGAAACAGAGCGGCCTCTATCCATCCTCGGCACAAATAAGGCGAACAGCCATTTGCCCATCACATGCAGAGGATCCGAGCCACCAACAAGAGGCATAAGGTCTATCCAAGTCTCGAGCAATCCCCCTTCAACTTCGGGGCCATGGAAACGCCTCCTTCTCGGCGGTGCTTGACACGCTCGGCAAGTGATCGAAATCAACTCGACGAACAATCGCTGGACAGATGGTCGACCTGGCATGAAAGCCCAACAGCGCAAGCAGAGATATTTTACAAGCATTCTTCACAAACGGAAGATAAAGTGCAGACCCATGAAAACAAAAAAAAGCTCTATTATCAAGCGCGCAGTCTTTACAAAGGGTACTTTGGGCTCCCCAGCCTTACAAACTGCCCGGAGACTTACAAAAGAGGGACGAGGAAATATCAAAGAGGCCCAAGTCGCAAACCCCCTCCCTCATCACTGGGGGCTTCACCACCGGAGGTTTTGCCACCACGGGCGCGCCTCACTTCCCCCATCGTTGTCAGCCGAAGGCCTTGCCACTGGGAGCGGGACCCGAGCATGGAGCTCGCCATCGGCGAACTCAGGAAGCTGCTCCTTCACGGCATCCAGAGCCTTATTCCACGCAACAGCGGAATAATCACCAAGCTCGGCGTAAAACTGCTCTGACACCTTGTAATTAGCCACGGCTTTCCTGGCCCGGACCTCGGCAGCCTGAGCCGCCAGGAGCGCCGCCTCGGCATCCCTCCTGCTGGCATCTCTCTCCTTCTCCATGGCCGCGAAGCGATCGGCCAGGTCCGCTAGCTTCCTCTCGGCGACCCGGTGAGATGCACTCAGGCAACGGCGGACGCCCTGATTCGCTGAATTGGCGAGCTCCGCAGCCTCCGCATGGGCTGCCAGGACATCGGCCCTAGCCCTCTCCAGACGCAGGTCACGCAGCAGGACCTCGACCTCCGAAGGAAATGCTTCTACCGGCCTCGGTGCGTGGAACGCCCCCTCGGCCTCCATACGAGTGGCGATGGCGCAGTGTTGAAGGACCTGACGGGAAGCGGATGAGAAACCGGGAATCGCTTGGGCCAAAGAAAGGAAGGCCAAAACAATGCGTGAAGGGGTTCGTACCTGGACCGCCCCTGGGCTACGGCCTCCATTTGGGCCCTCAGGATGCTGCACGGAAGTCTTCCTCCTGCCGACTCTTCCATCTCGGCGAGCAAGCCAGCAGCAACGGAAAGCCCAGACGGAACCATGAGGACGGCATCGCCCTCCTGCACGGGGATCCCTTCAGGGACCATTGACGACGGCCCATAAGAAATTGTCCTTTTCCTTTTGAGGGGGACCCCGTCCTCGCCATCCCCTTCGTCTCCTGTTTGGGGCTCGGACGACCGCGGGCGCCTCTGACCGCCGCCGAAAAAATCCCCAGGAGCCGCCAACGAGGCGGACGACCCTGTCGCCGGCAGAACGTTCGACACAGCACCTAGGCCAACCAGGGGCACGGCCGCGTTGCGGGCCTCCCTCTGAAGCGAGCGACCCAAAGAGTGGGAACGAACCATGTGTGTAGGGTTCCTAGGCACCCCCAAGAGGTCTCACAAGGCATCGATCATGCCAAATTAAAATTTTAACGGTGCCGAGAAACCCGACTACGGATCGTTTGCTAGATGTCTAGGCGAAAAGTAAGCTAGTTTACAACTAAACTATAAGATACGGAAATACAACCTTTGTAGATCCGGTCCTCCACCTCCACGGCTCCGAGATGAGGTCCTCTCCGCTGTCCAAATCAAATCCGGGCTCTAGCGTCGGCTTCATCGGAGAATGGACGGGCTAGGTCGTCGACGACGTGCCGAAGATGATCTACGTCGAAGCATCGCAAGATCAAGCTCTCACTTCACCAAGTCATGAAACTTGTGAAGAAAACACACTCTACTACTTGGCAAGAGGTAGAGGATGAAGAAATAGGAGTTGGGTTCACTTTAGATTTGGATTTCTCACACTTTTTCAACACTTGCCATTGAAGTAGCAAGCTTTTCCATGGAAGATGAAGATGATGAAGAAGAAAGATATGATAAGTATATTTTAAAAATAGAAATATAAAATGATACTTATCATAATCAAAACCCTAGTTAAGTGTAGAGAAGAGACCATGGTTAATGGGATGGTTAGGGTTAAGCAAAAGAACATAAAGGGAGACTAAGTCAAAACTTTCAAGAAGCTTCAAGCTAGAAAACAAAACATGCCACCATTTATCTTTTACTTTATCATTTCCTTTTTCCAAAATGAAAATAATAAATAAAAAGATAAATGAATGAGAAAGCAAAACCCTAATCATGAGTTTAACCATGGTTTAATTCTTTACACTTAACCAAGCAAGCATGTATCATCAAACATGATACAATCATGTGCACATAACTATATCGCATATACAATGTGCACAATTCGAGTGAGAAAATCCTTTTAAAGTGAACCAATACTAGTTAACGCAAAGCAATATATCAAATATATAAATATGCACTAAATCATTAAATCAACACTTGATTTAACGATCCGGTCATATCGGATATAACCGACTAGTATCATATGTATCGGCTTATCGAATCAATCCTTGATTCGATGACTAGGTTATATCGCATATAACCAATCGATACATTCGTCGCGAGAATGAATACGGTATCACATACACGCATTATTCTCGGTCCCGCACATATCTCATATGCGCTCCTATTTCGTTTCGCTTGAGCCAGGAAACCTCTGTGTAGGACTCTAAAGACTCGTCAATACGCCGGCAGCAGATGATGATCATATCAAGCATCCACAAGCCGCAAGCGGTCTGCTAAACGTAACGGCCACCCGGGTATTGAGCGATCAGAAGATCGACGAGCAAGCCCGCTCACACTCCTGTGAATCCAACCAGTAACACTTACCGTACAGTCTGGTCTGTTCGTCTGATATGTCGCATATCTCGCCTAGGGGTGGTAAACGTCAGACCCCAATAGCTCGATAAGTCATGCCGACTTGAGGTCCATAACATTCGTGAAACTACTGATAACTCTTACCAGTATATCACAGCAACCCTGGCCAGGGATTTCCTGTTATGGCCAGTCGAGCATAGCACAACATCAACCCCCAATACCGGGAGAGACGAATCCTCTCCTATCGCTCATTGCCTCCATGTGAATCGGGACTGTACCCAAAAACCACCTGTTTGCACGACTCAGTAGAGCCGTGGTAGGGTGGAAATCAAAGCACAGTGGGAGACACACAAGACTCTATGACGATCTCGGGTCAACAGACTAAGCTGTACCAGTGTCACCAGAGAACTGCCATCTGACGTGAGGTATAATACCATCTGGGAGTTCTCGGCGAGTCCGTTCAGTGTACCCAGTCTCCACTGAGCACCCGCATACCATCTTCGATGTCAAACACCAATGGATATGGGATCATCCATCGCCCATCGCATGGGTCGAGAAGATATGCGCTAGTCTACTCTGGAATATCGATGCCCCGTCTCGATATTCCCTCGACTAAGAACAATGAAGGATGTACTCATTGACTACCCAGGCCCTACTAGTATGATCTGCATCATAGTCCTGGAATTCGAGTACACATCCTAAGGGCTTTATCAACATGTAATCAGAGAGACAGAAAGTATACATGTTAAAATAAAGAGCAACCAGATAGCGTACTATCATGTCGAGCAAGAAAGTCCTTCCTATATATGTCCCAGCATCCACTACAATATACATCCAATGTACAGTAATGGCCTCTAGGGCATACATATAACTAACAATGTGTCCCAAGGAAGAAAAGCGCCGAGCATCCAAAACTTAGAAGAAAGGTAATACGAAGGAGTAGGGGCCCTGGAACGGGCCCCGCCCCTATTTTATCACCACGAGCAACCTCATCCAACGGCGCCCTTCGTCTCCCGCCAAAACGCCTCCTCGCGTCCGACGGCTCCGATTACTCCACTTGTCGTTCCCACACTGGACCGCACCCTTTCAGACATCGCGAGTCTGCACACGTCCCGTCAGCCAACCGACGTGTGACACGTGGACCGTCGCTTTAATGGCCGATGCACGAACCGGCGCACCTTCCTCAAATGCAGGGATCTCACCCTAATTCGCTAGCAGAAAAGACAGCTCACGGCACGGGGACGCGTCCCGACGGAACCTTAGTGTAACACCCGAGCCCAATAGTACTATTTCTATTACTAGTTGAGTGTTATACATTGCTCATTTCAATTATCCTGATTGTTTGGTGTTTATTGCTAAATTTTAACCGGTTAAGTCATTTTGGCACATAACAAATTTTAACACCTAAAATGAAATTAAAAATATCCATGTTGGCCTACTCGTCGCCACTAGTCGCGTGGTAGCGTCCGCGTGTCGAGATTCCGTCCCGTTCGGTGAAACGGGCAAGTTTGGACGACTACGCGCGCGTGCAAGTGTCCGACTTGGGGGCATGCATTTTAATCATTAAACATCTCTTTTCAAAATTTGGGACCCGCTTAAAATCCTATAATTTGAATTTGAAACGTTTGGGCGCAACCCGGGCGCGATTTGGAAATATTTCATTTAGCGCCGAAATACCCATTTTAATTTAATAATATAAAACCATAATATATATATTTTTCTGTTTCTTTTTAACGATTCAAATCTCTAAATCCTTATTTAATTTCCTTTTCACATCACCCCGGCCAATCACGAGGCGCTATTCCTCGTGGGCCCCTCCGTCCTTTCTCCCTATCTCTCTCTCTCTCATCCTACAATCTCTCTCTCTCTCTAGCTAATATATATAAGCCACTGTTCCTCTTCTCGCTCACACGAGAAATATCGCGAACACCCGAACCCTAACCCTAGCCTCGTCGTGACCTCGCCGTCGACCTCCCCGCGACCTCGCCGTCGCCGTCCTCGCCTCCACAGCCTTACCGCACCCCCTACCTCCTTCCTCCCTCCTTCCCGAGCCTGAAACCCAACCCCGACGCCACCACCAGCACCCAGTGCCCGCCGTCGCCGCCGCCTCCCATCGCCGACGACGCCAAGGCCTTCCTCCCTTCATCCTCGTCCCGACCTCGTCGTCTTATTCCTCCTCCCCTCGCCGGACCACCACAGAACCCGAGCCCAACCCTAATACCAACCCCGGGTCGCCGGGAAACTTGCCGTCGATCCTCGCCGTCATTGCCAGAGCCACCTCCGACCACCTCCGTCTCCCCTTGATCACCAGAGCAGGCCAGCATCCCTCTACTCACCGCACCACCCTTTCCAACGAACCCAGAAACTTCCAGCCGTCGCTGCTCGCCGGCGCCCCATCGTCGTCGAACTCGTCGTGGTTGCCCCCTGGTTCTTCCCTGTAAGCATCCCTTATCTTTCCATTTGTGCTAAATCCCCCCCGCTGATCTTTAGTATACGTATATCGTGTTTTGCTAACTTCGTCGCCTTTTGACTTTCGCTGGATTCCGGCCGTGCCGTCGTTTGGACCCGACGCTCCAGCGAAGTACTCTGGTCCGTATGGTCCCGCTGTTCGCTGTTAGGACTCGATCCGTGGTCCGTGCATCCGTCTCGTGTTTTCCGCCGACATTGCATCCGTGTTTTCCGGTTTGCGAAACCGTCGAGGCAAGTATCCGAATACTTGCTTTAACATGCTAGTACACAAGATCAAGTCTTGCTATACACTTAATTATCATATTATTTTATAACTTAGAATTGACGGTTACAATTATTCTTAACATTGAATCGGTATAGTAGTTTCTTGTAATTAATCGGTCTGCTATCAATCCACACTTTAACTAACTAAACCAAGTAGATCGTCCTTGCTTCATTTGTTAAATCACCCATGAGACAATTATTATGCTTTAGTTTAAATTCATGTAGCTTCATTACTTTATGTTGCTGATATTGCTTCACCTTGTGACTATTGCACCCCAAGGGTGCTTGAACCTGTTAATAAGAGAATACAAAGCACCACTGTGTTTACATGGAATAATATTGTTATTTACTGTTTCCTGCTGTTGTTCCTTATTCGTTTCTATACCTGTTATGAGCATACATTCGATTGCATTACATGTTGACCCGATCTTGATACACCTGACACATGTACTGATACACCGGACATGACACCCCATACATACTGATTCAACCTTTTGTACTACGACCTGACTTATTACATGATCTCATGCCTAATGCCGACAAACCTGACTTGGGGTCCTCATGGACCATTCCTGCTGTCTATCCAGACAGACCTGCTTTTACCTGATTCTGTGTTGGCATTAGTCCTTGACTACTGAATACCTGACCTGACATACATAACTTGGGGGTATGGGGAAATCAAAGATGAACCTGACTTGTAACTCGACAGTTCACTACCTGTTCGAGTGTACACATTCCTGTTTTGTGCCTAGCGGCATGTCTCGGCTTCGGCCGAGAATATTGTGGCCGTGATCCCGGGTATGTACGGGGTACTACCGAGTGTACACTTTCCTGTTTGTGCCTAGCGGCATGTCTCGGCTGCAGCCGAGAATATTGTGGCCGTGATCCCGGGTATGTACGGGATACTATTGAGTTACATTGACGATTCATCAATTGATTTCAAAGACTATAGAGTAGAAACCTGATAGGACAGTTTAGTTACCACTGCACATTACCCTGCACTGTTATTTCTTAGTACTGCTTTATTCATGTTCATACCTGCATTGCTTATTACCATGTTTATATTATATTATTTGGTTGACATGACGCGCTGACGTCTGGGTTTTGCATGGCCCAGATTCCTTACCACTGTCGACGACCGAGCAGGAGTACTTCAGCCAGCAGGCTGAACTGTGAGTCCTTAGTGATTAGTTTATTTATTTCATTTCATTTCCAGATGTGAGCCCGCATTATGGGACATACCGTTTATTTATTGTATTGGATCATTTGCTTCCGCACTTATTGTTTACTGATTCTTGTTATTATGGATTTGAACATGTGTTAGATTAGTTTATTTATATTGTTCTTGATATCTCTACAACCGTAATGTGACTGTGGATGGATACTTCCTACCCACAGGTAGCATGGTTGGCTATGTTACGTGCCCAATCTTGCGTACTCTGGGAAGCGGGGCGTGACATGGTTCTTTTGGTATCAGAGCCATAGGTTAGTTGGGTTGATTCTTTTGTAGTTGGGTATTGTACCCGATACACGAATCGGAATACCCGTGTTTAGGAAACATGTCCTGCCACCTTGACCGTTTTACCATTCTTGAATCACATTCTTCCGGATTATATCTTTTACGACGTGCAAACTTACTTTGCATGTCGACTCGAAACCTGATTTCTTGTTATCCCTAGGACTTGGGCGACTTGGGTGGAGTTAAGTAATTGCGGCTATGATACCGCGGCATAGCTACAATGCGGTACTCTATTTAAGTATCTTGGAGTTCTAGCCTTAATCCACATTCAGAATCTATCATCATGCTAATGTTGGGTGTTTTGAGTTCAGGATTATGACAGGTAAGAAGTTGAAGACGTACCAGAGGCGTGTGAACGAAGCCGCCATGCTTGGAGTGATAAGAGAAATGCTGGAAATCATAGAGACAGACTGAGCTGATCCAGCAATAGCAGATTCGTTTCAGGAAGGTTTGCAGATCGTTCAGCAGTCTGTAAACAACGATGGAACTAGACCAGTCGAACGAGTAGGGACTGTAGCAGATTTCAGACTTTTGGGTCCGTCTACTTTCACTGGTCTGGAGGAGCCGTTGCCAGCCGAGCAGTGGCTAGTGACACGGAGAATTTGCTGATTGCGACACAGATTCCAGAGGACAAAGGAGTTGATGTGGTGCGCATTCAGCTAGTGGTTTACGCCCGAGAGTGATGGCTTGTGGAGGGGACCCGCTTGCCCAAGCCGATCAGTTGGGCGGATCTCTCTAAAAGTTTCCTGGAGAAATTTTTCCCGCGGACTGCACGAGAGGAAATGGAAGAGAAGTCCATCGGACTAAGGCAGAATGGAGCAACCGTGGACGTGCATGCAGCAGAATGGACGAGACTCAGAAGTTTCGCTGGACCTTTCGCAGCCAACGATGCGGACAGCAGTTGCGGTAAGGAAGCAGTTCTGTCGGGCCAGTCGAGTTTAGGGCTAGGCCGACAAACAGTGTTCTTGCAGCTATAGAAGTTGATAGTAAAGAAGAGCCGGCAGTTGTTCGCGACTTTATGGATGTGTTTGAAGATATATCAGGCTTACCGCCGAAGCGAGATGTGGAGTTTACGATTGACCTTATTCCTGGTGCAGCGCCAGTATCAAAACCTTATTATCCGATGGCACCGGTGGAATTGGAAGAAGTTAAGAAACAAGTTGGTGAATTACTCGAGAAGGGATGGATTCGAAGCAGCAACTCACCTTGGGGAGCTCCAGTTCTTCTAGTAAAGAAGAAGGATGGCACGAGAAGGATGTGCATTGATTATCGAGAATTGAACCGGGTGACTATTAAGAATAAGTACCCGATCCCTCGCATTGGAGAACTTTTTGAGCAGCTTAGTGGCGCGAGGGTATTCTCGAAACTGGATTTGCGATCAGGATATCATCAGGTCCGAGTGAAAGCAGAAGACATTTGCAAGACGGCGTTTCGAACTCGATATGGACATTTCGAGTATCTAGTAATGCCCTTCGGAGTAACGAATGCGCCGGCAATATTCATGGATTTAATGAACAGGGTCTTTTCACCATTCTTAGACCAGTTTATTGTGGTATTTATTGACGATATTCTGGTATACTCGAAGAGTCCGGAGGAGCACGCTGAGCATTTAAGGATCGCACTGCAGACGCTGAGACAAGAGAAATTGTTTGCGAAGATGAGTAAGTGCGAATTCTGGCTGGAAGAGGTGAAGTTTCTGGGGCATGTTGTGTCGGGCGATGGAATCGCCGTTGATCCCGAGAAGATTACAGCAGATCGAGATTGGCCAACTCCAAAGAATGTTGCGGAGATAAGAAGTTTTCTTGGACTCGCCGGATACTACAGGAGATTTGTGGAGAACTTCGCTCGTTTGGCAGAGCCGTTAACCAAGCTTACGCGTAAGGAGGTACCGTTTGTTTGGACGGATGGATGTGCATTGGCCTTCGAGACGTTGAAGCAAAAGTTGATAACCGTCCCGATCCTGACCGTACCAGATAATTCAGGAGGACTGGTGATTCACAGCGACGCATCCGGAAAAGGATTGGGATGTGTTTTGATGCAGAATGGGAAAGTCGTCGCTTACGCATCGAGACAACTGAAGACTAATGAGAAGAATTATCCGACTCATGACTTGGAGCTTGCAGCCGTGATCTTCGCCTTGAAAATTTGGAGACACTACCTTTTGGGCGAGAGAGTCGAAGTCTTTACAGATCACAAGAGTTTGAAGTATGTGTTCACTCAGAAGGAGTTAAACATGCGGCAACGCAGATGGTTGGAGCTGATGGCCGACTACGACCTTGATCTTGAGTACCATTTGTAAGTCCATATTGCGACCCCCGGTTCTCATGGGGAGGCGGAAACGGTATAAAAAACAAATTTTTATCGCAAGAGGC
Source organism: Agapanthus africanus (assembly GCA_030015575.1). Lineage (NCBI taxonomy): Eukaryota > Viridiplantae > Streptophyta > Magnoliopsida > Asparagales > Amaryllidaceae > Agapanthus > Agapanthus africanus. The sequence goes on along the minus strand of CM057341.1, from coordinate 748,636,522 downwards.
AACATGGACTAAACAAGGTCGGGATCGTGTCTAAACTAAACTAGCAAATACGCTAAAGGGAGTTAGCTACTATGGAAAATGGTTATACCTAAACTTGAACTCCTTCTTCTTTAAACCTTGTAGAGGTTGATGGTTCTCTTCTTGTCGCCTTCTTCCGTCGAAGATGGATCCACCTCGAAGGTTCGACCTTTGGGCTCTTCCTCGATCTTTGAGTGAACTAGGGTTTCCGGCTTGCTAAACCTTGAATCTAGAATGAGTAGAGAGTGACTAGGGGTTGCTTTTCTTTTTAAAGAGAAGGATTCTCAACACATGAGAAGTGTTATCTTTTGCTAGAGGAAGAAGAAGATGAAGTGAGGAGAGAGAAGCTAAATGAGATAATGAGCAATCTATTTCTTTCTTGCAACCATAATGCCAAAAGAAAAGAATTATCTAAATAATAATAATTCAAAATAAGAATAGTTGATGGTAATTTGGAATGACCACTCTCATGCTTCTTTAAATGAAATGTAAGCAAGAATCAAGGAGGATCTTTCAAAGCATGATGGTGGTCAACATTCAACCATGGTCAACAAGTCATCAAAATCAACCATAACAAAATTCTCATTTAATTACTATTATTAATAGATAATCCATAAATCCATTAGGGTTTGGAAAATGATGACTGTCAACTGTGCATACGCACCCGTTCCGAAACCCTAATGAAATACCTCATCCTCCGCCTCAAGCAACTGTGCATACACACCTGCATTCTCGTTCCGAGGAACAAGAATACCAAGATATAAAAGCAACCCCAAAACATATACCAGTATCTGGCTCAAACCAGAGCCTGCCAGTATAATCCGTCCGGACTCCAAACGTGCACAAGTGCGCGGATGAGAACGAACCCTGTCGCAAAACCATGCGACCTCTACTCTGTTTTGCCCAGAGGCGAATACCCTCTGTGTGGGACTCTAAAGACTCGACACTACGCTGGCAGTGGGTTTAACCACAGACCGCAAGCGGCACTAGCTGTGCGTAACGGTCCCCAGGTAGATGTCGACAAGAAGGCTGACGAGGTGAAACCCCATCTGAACTCCTACTGAGTCTGAATGTGACAGTCTCCGTACAGTCCGGTCTGTTCGTCTAATACATCGCATGTCGGGCCTAGGGGGCGGTAAAACGGCAGTCCCCTAAAAGCGGTACAAGTCGTGTCGGAGTGAAGCCCAGAACACCCTGAGATAACACTGGAACCTACCAGTATATCTCGCTTGCCCTGGCCAGGGACTACTCGTGTAATGGCTCTCCTAGACACAGCGCGATGTCAACCCCCAATACCGAGAGAGACGAATCCTGTCTAACCGTCACTGCCTCCAAGTGCTTCGGGACTGCACCCAACCACCACCTGTTTGCACGACTCCTTTGAGCCGTGATAGGGTAGTGATCAAAGTGCAGTGGGAATACACTCGAGGCGAAGTGGCAGTGTCAAGTCAGCGGACTAAGCTGTACTCATGTCACCTGGGAACTGATAACTGACGATAGGTATAATACCAACCTGTCAGTTCCCGACGAGTCCTGTCCAGTGTACTCGTAACCCAACGAGCACCCGTATACTATCTCCAGTACGACGTACTGATGGCTGTGGGACAGACCATCTCCCACACTGGGATGAGAAGCGCATACGCTAGTCTACTCCGGAGTATCGATGCCCTGTCTCGATAGTCCTACGACTAGGGACATGTATAAGGATGTGCTTATAGATTACCCCGCCCCCACTAGTGTGACTGCCATCACAACGCTGGTAATCAAGCAAAGATCCTAAGGGCTCCACTAATGCGTATAAGTGATATACTGAAATAAACACAAGTACACATTGAAGTAGAAACAAACCAAGTAGCATACTACTATATTGAGCAAGATTGTTTATACAAGGTGAATATCCCAAGCTTCCATCAAGTAATATACAAACTAGTATGATACAGTAATGGCCTCTAGGGAATATACACTAACAATCTCCCACTTGCACTAAGGCCATGAACTGGCGTATCGAAGACCTATCATCTCGATCAGCCGCTCGAACTGAGTCTGGGGTAGGGCCTTGGTGAATGGATCTGCAGTGTTTTCTTCTGAAGCAACCCTCCGAACCTCGATCTCCTTGCGATCCACGATCTCCCTGATCAGGTGATACCGCCTCAAGATGTGCCTGGATCTCTGATGGGACCTGGGTTCCTTCGCTAAAGCTATAGCCCCGTTGTTGTCGCAATACAGAGGTATTGGGTCAACAATGGATGGAACCACCTGAAGTTCTTTCAAGAACTTCCTCATCCAGACAGCTTCTTTTGCGGCATCAGATGCAGCGATGTATTCCGCTTCCATAGTCGAGTCTGCAACGGTTTCCTGTTTGGAACTCTTCCAACACACCGCCCCTCCATTGAGGGTGAAGACAAAACCCGACATGGACTTGGAATCATCCTTGTCACTCTGGAAGCTGGAGTCAGCAAAGGCCTCGATCTGGAGGTCTTTTCCGCCATACACCAAGAACATCTCCTTAGTCCTCCTCAGGTACTTGAGAATGTTCTTTACTGCTATCCAGTGTTTCTCCCCAGGGTTTGACTGATACCGGCTTACTACACTCAGTGCATAAGCTACATCCGGTCTGGTACACAACATCGCATACATTATAGAGCCTACCGCAGAAGCGTAGGGTATAATAGACATGCGATCCCTCTCCAAATCAGTCTTGGGAGACATCTCTTTAGAGAGGGTGATCCCATGACAAGCCGGTAGGTTACCGCGCTTGGAATCTTCCATACTGAATCTTTTCAGTACGGTGTCGATGTACCTGGACTGTGAAAGTCCTAATATCCTCTTGGATCTATCACGATGGATCCGGATCCCCAGGATGTAAGAGGCATCACCCAGGTCTTTCATGGAGAACCTGTGTGACAAGAAACCCTTGACAGATTGTAGCATAGGAATGTCATTTCCTATTAAGAGAATGTCATCCACGTATAAAACAAGGAATACTACAGTTCTCGCTACAAATCTACTATAGATGCATGGTTCATCTAGATTTTTGATAAAGTCAAATTCCTTGACCGTTTCATCAAAACAGATGTTCCAACTCCGCGATGCCTGCTTTAGTCCATAGATGGACTTAAGCAACTTGCACACCTTTCCGCTGCTCCCACTCTGAATGAAACCCTCTGGCTGATCCATATAGACACACTCCTCTAAATTTCCATTTAGAAAAGCGGTTTTTACGTCCATCTGCCAAATCTCATAATCGTGGAAGGCAGCAATGGCAAGAAGGATCCGAATGGATTTCAGCATAGCCACTGGAGAAAAGGTTTCGTCATAGTCCAAGCCAGGTTTTTGACGGAAACCCTTTGCTACAAGTCTAGCTTTATAGGTCTCAACCTGTCCATCTACACCAATCTTCCTTTTGAAGATCCACTTGCATCCTATGGGTTTTACCCCGTCTGGAGTAATGTCCAACGTCCATACTTTGTTGGTGTACATGGACTCCATTTCGGTCCGCATTGCATCCAGCCATTTTACCGAGTCAACGCTCTGAACGGCCTGTTGGAAGCTAGTAGGCTCATCATAGTCTATGATGCAATCCTCTCTATCCCCGTCTATGAGAAAACCGTAGTATCTCTCGGGCGGATGAGACTGCCTACTACTTCTGCGGAGCGGCATAGGAATGTCCTGTTCTTTTGAACCCTCTGGTTCCACTAAGCTTTCAGTAATAGTCTGAGGTTCTGGAATTTCATCCAGTTCTACTGCGCTCCCACTTATCTGATTTTCTAAAAACTCAGTTTCCAAGAAGTGGGCATGACGAGAAACAAGGACTTTTTGCTCCTCTGCGTAATAGAATAGATACCCCTTGGAGTTCTTTGGGTATCCCACAAACTTGCACTGTACTGAGCGTGCCTCGAGCTTGTCCGCATGCTGCTTTTTTACAAAAGCTGGACATCCCCATGTCTTAAAGGATTTAAGACAGGGTTTCTTCCCACTCCACATCTGATATGGTGTGGTAGGCACTGTCTTAGTAGGAACTTGGTTCAAGAGATGTGCAGCTGTTTCTAGTGCATATCCCCAGAAAGATCGCGGTAACTCAGCCTTACTCATCATGGAACGAACCATATCCAATAGGGTTCGATTCCTCCTTTCTGATACACCGTTATGTTGCGGAGTGTATGGAGGAGTACGCTGAGAGAGAATACCATTCTCTTTTAAATAGTCCAGGAACTCGGCACTCAAGTATTCACCACCTCGATCCGATCTTAGGATCTTGATACTTTTGCCTGTTTGTTTTTCAACTTCATTCTTGTAATCCCGAAATTTCTCAAAGGCCTCGGATTTGTGCTTCATTAAGAAGACATGTCCATACCTAGAGAAATCGTCTGTGAAAGTAATGAAGTATGAATAACCGCTTCGCGCATGTGTAGACATTGGACCACACACGTCACTGTGTATGAGTCCCAAGAGCTCGCTCGCTCTTTCTCCGTGTCCAGTGAACGGAGTCTTTGTCATCTTTCCCATGAGACAAGATTCACAAGTGGCATAAGACTGATACTCGAACGGATCCAAGTATCCTTCTTTATGTAACTTAGTCAACCGTGTCTCATTGATGTGACCCAGTCTACAATGCCATAAGAAAGCCTGATTGATATCTGGAGACTTTCTTTTGTGTGTATTCTGGACATTAAAAATCTGTGGTTGGTTTAATACGTATATACCATTGCTCAGTGTACCTGATCCAATCAGAACTTGATTAAGGTGAATGTTTACAACATTACTTACAAACGCAAATTCATAACCTTCTTTAGATACCAAAGATACAGAAATGATATTACAAGTTGCGTTGGGTACAAAAAAGCAATTACGCAAAACCAAAACATGCCCATCTGACATTCCCAGGTGATAGTCCCCCACGGCTTTAGCATCCATGCTAGCTCCGTTCGCAACTCTGAGGGTCATGTCACCTGCCTTCAAAAACCTACGGTTTCTCAACGCCTGCAAAGAATTACAGATATGAGATCCTGATCCGGTATCCAATACCCAGGAAGTAGAGTTTATAGAAAGACAGTTTTCAATAACATACACACCTGAAGCTGAAGCCGCAACCTGCTTCAGTTCCTGTGTCCTGGCCTTCCAAGCCCTGCAATCTTTCTTCCAGTGTCCACTCTTATGACAATAGAAGCACTCTTCCTTTCCAACAAGCTTCCCCGCAATCTTTGTTGCCTTTTCCTTTCCCTTCGCACCCACTTTACTAACACCGCCTCTTGGTTTGGCGGGGGCTTTCTTCCTCTTTCCCTTGGCTTTCGCCTTGGACCTAGAGGAAGAAGATCCTCCTACAAACAAAGCGGGTGTTTCCCTACCCTTCTGTAGGGTGCCCTCTGCGCTCCTCAGCAGGTTGAGGAGTTCTGAAAGTTCAACTTCCTTTTCTTGCAAGTTGAAATTCAGTATGAACTGGGCGTAAGTGGATGGAAGGGACTGGAGAATTAAATCTGTATAGAGTTCACTGTCCAACGTGGTCCCAAGTTCCGCGAGCTCCTCAGTGTAGCCAATCATCTTAAGCACGTGGTCCGCTACCGATGATCCGACGGCCAACTTTGTCGAAAATAACTTCTTCGACACTTCGTATCTTGCGATACGAGACTGCTCTCCATACAGTTCTTTTGTATGGAGAAATATGGACTCGAGGTCCATATTCTCATACCTCCTCTGATGTTCGTTGTCCATAGAGGCAAGCACGAGGCACCTGGCCTTCGCGCAATCAATCTCCCAAGTCTTACGGATTTCCTTATCCGCGACGCTGGAGGTGGGACCTGGGACGGGGGGAGCTTTGGTGGTAAGAAGATACCCCAGCTTGTCGTAAGCGATTGCCAATTTGACATTCCTGAGCCAATCTTTGTAGTTTGGCCCTGTCAGTATGTTTTTATCTAGAAGTAACTTAAGTCCAGTCATTTCGATTTGGTCGCTGCAGGGGGAGAGAAGAAACACTTAGCACGATGCTCTTGCAAGTTTAGAATGGTTTTTAATTTGTCTAAACAGGATGGCTCCCACTGTCTCTCGAATCCCTCCTCAAACCACAAAGGAAGAATTAGCCGGGATCAATCCCACCGTACAATACTTGCTTAACCGTTCAGCCAGGCCAGTGTCGGTACTTCGAGGGAGGTTTTCCAACGCTTTCGCGAAGTTCCTTAATTTAAGAACCTCTTTTCCCTGGGGGCGTAGCCCCGCTAACACCTTTCTAGGCACCTATAGGTTTATAGCATTGATCGTTTAGTGAGAAATTTCCCGAGGAGTAGCATATACTCACAGTAGGATCGGGATCCAAATATCATCGCGTGACGAAAATGAAGGAATCCTACCATAATCATCACACTCCAAATGGTATGCAAATCTAGCAAGTTTCAGTACTTATGAAACTCCCGATGTGGATTTTTTTTTGCCCCATGCTCTTATGACCTTGACTAAGGCCAACAAATCATAAGTCACATGTCAAGTTCTTCCCGTCGTTATCCAGGTTAATTTGAACCCACCCGTATATACCCTTGACTATGGCCAACAAGGCAATACGACTGTCCCAAACCAACGCATTCTATCTATGCAACATATGAATACCCACCAGCTACCAAACACTGTGTCTTGACTAAGGCCAACAAACACAGCTTGAATACTGTTGAATATTCATATGAAACGACGGAGGGCTACGGATGGTTTTGGTAAAACCGTGAACGTAGTGAACTTGATATAATCGATTGGAACGAGATAGCTTTTAGAAGGAGTGGCTCAAGCTCCGCATTTAAAAGTTAGTTTTGAAAAGAACCGAGTGGTTTTTCGAAAGTGTTCCAACGACTTTAGCTTGGTTTATTATCTTGCATTAGTTCTTTTAATGCGTGATATTCTTGCATTAGTTCTTTTAATGCGTCCCATCATTTAATCCTACCATTGCAGAAAACAACCAAAATATGACGTACGCTTATGCCATTCGCATTCGCCACGGGGTCCCGTCATCACTCGTTAGGTTACTTAACTAACGACAGAGCGGGGGCTGGGCTAGCGCGGCTGTAAAACATAAGCAACGCCTAAATAGAAAGCAATGATAGACATTACAGATCACAGATGAATACATTGGATATACTAGCAATCCGCAATCCTTTCGAGCCTGCAACGAAAAGCGGATTACACGGTCGCGGTGAATAGCAAATACCCCACCCAAGACCCCTACGGGTGCAGCAAACTACCCGCCAAGTACTCGGCAGTTTGTGCACCCTTCCATGGGTCTATCCTAGGAGCAAAAACAGTAAAAAGAATTATACAATGACGGCTACAACCCCGACCCGGTTGTGCGACCAAACAAATAATATTATTACATCAATTTACATTTACAATGAATGAAAGAAAAACAAAAGCTCATCTCACATCCACCCCGGCTATTCACCCGCGACAGTCCAACACATTCATATACACAATCCAATATCAAACACAGATCATGTATAACCCCGACTAATCGACTTATAGCGATTAGCCAACGTTCAATACATGCAAGCAACACAGATATAACCAACATAGCCAAAGTGTAGCGAAGTTCGAAAAAAAAATACGGAATTATAGGACACCAAAAGTGAATTTCAGTTCTGGAAAATCTGGGCACATATAATACATCTGAAAAATCCCAAAATCCCACCAGAAGAACACTGCACGAAAAACGATGCAGAGAGGAAAACAAACGGCGGCGGTTCCGCGGCACATGCCTACCTCGTGCCGCGGAACCGCGGCGGTTTAAATGAATTAGGGCATCGTATTTCTTGGGTGTTCAAACAAAACCCTGAGCCGAATTTACAAGTATAAAGTTTTTCATTTAGAGCAGAAAAAAAAACAACAGAAACTTAGGGTTTTGGTTTTTCCGGTTTTGCGATTTTTCGGTTTCGAACTTCCATACACTTCGCTACCAAGCTAGTTTAAGTTTAGTTAGGCTCTGATACCACTGTAAGTCCATATTGCGACCCCCGGTTCTCACGGGGAGGCGGAAACGGTATAAAAAACAAATTTTTATCGCAAGAGGCAACATGGACTAAACAAGGTCGGGATCGTGTCTAAACTAAACTAGCAAATACGCTAAAGGGAGTTAGCTACTATGGAAAATGGTTATACCTAAACTTGAACTCCTTCTTCTTTAAACCTTGTAGAGGTTGATGGTTCTCTTCTTGTCGCCTTCTTCCGTCGAAGATGGATCCACCTCGAAGGTTCGACCTTTGGGCTCTTCCTCGATCTTTGAGTGAACTAGGGTTTCCGGCTTGCTAAACCTTGAACCTAGAATGAGTAGAGAGTGACTAGGGGTTGCTTTTCTTTTTAAAGAGAAGGATTCTCAACACATGAGAAGGGTTCTCTTTTGCTAGAGGAAGAAGAAGATGAAGTGAGGAGAGAGAAGCTAAATGAGATAATGAGCAATCTATTTCTTTCTTGCAACCATAATGCCAAAAGAAAAGAATTATCTAAATAATAATAATTCAAAATAAGAATAGTTGATGGTAATTTGGAATGACCACTATCATGCTTCTTTAAATGAAATGTAAGCATGAATCAAGGAGGATCTTTCAAAGCATGATGGTGGTCAACATTCAACCATGGTCAACAAGTCAACCATGGTCAACAAGTCAACAAAATCAACCATAACAAAATTCTCATTTAATTACTATTATTAATAGATAATCCATAAATCCATTAGGGTTTGGAAAATGATGACTGTCAACTGTGCATACGCACCCGTTCCGAAACCCTAATGAAATACCTCATCCTCCGCCTCAAGCAACTGTGCATACACACCTGCATTCTCGTTCCGAGGAACAAGAATACCAAGATATAAAAGCAACCCCAAAACATATACCAGTATCTGGCTCAAACCAGAGCCTGCCAGTATAATCCGTCCGGACTCCAAACGTGCACAAGTGCGCGGATGAGAACGAACCCTGTCGCAAAACCATGCGACCTCTACTCTGTTTTGCCCAGAGGCGAATACCCTCTGTGTGGGACTCTAAAGACTCGACACTACGCTGGCAGTGGGTTTAACCACAGACCGCAAGCGGCACTAGCTGTGCGTAACGGTCCCCAGGTAGATGTCGACAAGAAGGCTGACGAGGTGAAACCCCATCTGAACTCCTACTGAGTCTGAATGTGACAGTCTCCGTACAGTCCGGTCTGTTCGTCTAATACATCGCATGTCGGGCCTAGGGGGCGGTAAAACGTCAGTCCCCTAAAAGCGGTACAAGTCGTGTCGGAGTGAAGCCCAGAACACCCTGAGATAACACTGGAACCTACCAGTATATCTCGCTTGCCCTGGCCAGGGACTACTCGTGTAATGGCTCTTCTAGACACAGCGCGATGTCAACCCCCAATACCGGGAGAGACGAATCCTGTCTAACCGTCACTGCCTCCAAGTGCTTCGGGACTGCACCCAACCACCACCTGTTTGCACGACTCCTTTGAGCCGTGGTAGGGTAGTGATCAAAGTGCAGTGGGAACACACTCGAGGCGAAGTGGCAGTGTCAAGTCAGCGGACTAAGCTGTACTCATGTCACCTGGGAACTGATAACTGACGATAGGTATAATACCAACCTGTCAGTTCCCGACGAGTCCTGTCCAGTATACTCGTAACCCAACGAGCACCCGTATACTATCTCCAGTACGATGTACTGATGGCTGTGGGACAGACCATCTCCCACACTGGGATGAGAAGCGCATACGCTAGTCTACTCCGGAGTATCGATGCCCTGTCTCGATAGTCCTACGACTAGGGACCTGTATAAGGATGTGCTTATAGATTACCCCGCCCCCACTAGTGTGACTGCCATCACAACGCTGGTAATCAAGCAAAGATCCTAAGGGCTCCACTAATGCGTATAAGTGATATACTGAAATAAACACAAGTACACATTGAAGTAGAAACAAACCAAGTAGCATACTACTATATTGAGCAAGATTGTTTATACAAGGTGAATATCCCAAGCTTCCATCAAGTAATATACAAACTAGTATGATACAGTAATGGCCTCTAGGGCATATACACTAACAATCCGGGAAAAGTTAACGTCGTGCCGGATGCGCTAAGTCGGTTACCAGCGATTCAGGTGTTGACCGCATAGAGGGAGATCATTGCGGATTTTCGGAGATTTGACTTGGAGGTTGTGCTACCACATGCTATGGGACAGTTGATGCAGTTGCAAGTACAGTCGTCCTTAGTTGAGAAGATTAAAACAGCACTTCTGGTGGGAAGGTATGAAACTGGAGATTGCTCGCTTCGTGGCTAAGTGCTTGGTGTGTCAGCAAGTTAAGGCTGAACACCAAAGGGTTACTGGTTTGTTGCAACCACTTCCGATTCCTCAGTGGAAGTGGGAACATATAACCATGGATTTCGTGACGGCTTTACCGCGGAGTCCAAAAGGCAACAATGCCGTATGGGTGATTGTCGATCGGTTGACTAAGGCAGCTCACTTTATTCCTTTTCGGGTTGGTCAATCGACGGAGACTTTGGCAAAGCGATACATGCAGGAGATTGTCAGATTGCATGGAGTGCCGGTAAGCATCGTATCCGATCGGGACACTCGGTTCTTGTCGCACTTCTGGAGGAGTTTACAAGAAAGTTTGGGGACTCGATTGAAGTTTAGCACAGCTTATCATCCTCAGACTGATGGGCAATCGGAGAGAACGATCCAGACCCTTGAAGATATGTTGAGGGCTTGCATGTTGGACTTCAAAGGTTCTTGGGAGGATCATCTACACCTGGTGGAGTTTTCGTACAACAATAGCTTCCAAGCGACTATTCAGATGGCTCCGTTTGAAGCGTTGTATGGTCGTAAGTGCCGTTCACCGGTTTGTTAGGATGATGTTGGTGAACGAAGGTTACTGGGACCAGATTTGGTAGTTCAGACAGTCGAGAAGGTGAATACAATCAGGAAGCATATGAAGGCAGCTCAAGACAGACAGAAAGGTTGGGCTGACACGTCAAGAAGACCCCTAGAGTTCGCCGTGGGCGATTTGGTATTCCTGAAGATATCACTGACTAGAGGGGTGATTCGCTTTGGGAGTCGGGGAAAGCTTAGTCCTCGATTCGTTGGACCCTTCGAGATATTGGAGTGTGTTGGAGAGTTAGCGTACCGTTTGGCGTTACCACAGTCATTGGCAGGAGTGCACTATGTGTTTCATGTGTCTCAACTACGGAGGTATGTTCGCGATGAAACTCACGTCTTGGATCATTCGGAGTTGACTTTACGGGAGGACCTAACTTTTGAGGAGCGACCAGTTGAAATCAAGGATCGAAGGGAAAAGGTTCTAAAGAACAAGGTTATTCCTCTTGTGCTAGTTTCTTGGGGTAATCGATTGCATGGAGAATCCACTTGGGAGCGAGAAGACGAGATCCGACAGAAATTTCCTCACCTTTTCCTGTAGTTAGCTATCTTGTATTCTTGGAATTTCGAGGACGAAATTCTTTTGTAGTTGGGTATGATGTAACACCCGAGCCCAATAGTACTATTTCTATTACTAGTTGAGTGTTATACATTGCTCATTTCAATTATCCTGATTGTTTGGTGTTTATTGCTAAATTTTAACCGGTTAAGTCATTTTGGCACATAACAAATTTTAACACCTAAAATGAAATTAAAAATATCCATGTTGGCCTACTCGTCGCCACTAGTCGCGTGGTAGCGTCCGCGTGTCGAGATTCCGTCCCGTTCGGTGAAACGGGCAAGTTTGGACGACTACGCGCGCGTGCAAGTGTCCGACTTGGGGGCATGCATTTTAATCATTAAACATCTCTTTTCAAAATTTGGGACCCGCTTAAAATCCTATAAATTGAATTTGAAACGTTTGGGCGCAACCCGGGCGCGATTTGGAAATATTTCATTTAGCGCCGAAATACCCATTTTAATTTAATAATATAAAACTATAATATATATATTTTTTTGTTTCTTTTTAACGATTCAAATCTCTAAATCCTTATTTAATTTCCTTTTCACATCACCCCGGCCAATCACGAGGCGCTATTCCTCGTGGGCCCCTCCGTCCTTTCTCCCTATCTCTCTCTCTCTCTCTCATCCTACAATCTCTCTCTCTCTCTCTAGCTAATATATATAAGCCACTGTTCCTCTTCTCGCTCACACGAGAAATATCGCGAACACCCGAACCCTAACCCTAGCCTCGTCGTGACCTCGCCGTCGACCTCCCCGCGACCTCGCCGTCGCCGTCCTCGCATCCACAGCCTTACCGCACCCCCTACCTCCTTCCTCCCTCCTTTCCGAGTCTGAAACCCAACCCCGACGCCACCACCAGCACCCAGTGCCCGCCGTCGCCGCCGCCTCCCATCGCCGACGACGCCAAGGCCTTCCGCCCTTCATCCTCGTCCCGACCTCGTCGTCTTATTCCTCCTCCCCTCGCCGGACCACCACAGAACCCGAGCCCAACCCTAATACCAACCCCGGGTCGCCGGGAAACTTGCCGTCGATCCTCGCCGTCGTTGCCAGAGCCACCTCCGACCACCTCCGTCTCCCCTTGATCACCAGAGCAGGCCAGCATCCCTCTACTCACCGCACCACCCTTTCCAACGAACCCAGAAACTTCCAGCCGTCGCTGCTCATCGTCGTCGCCTCGCCGGCGCCCCATCGTCGTCGAACTCGTCGTGGTTGCCCCCTGGTTCTTCCCTGTAAGCATCCCTTATCTTTCCATTTGTGCTAAATCCCCCCCGCTGATCTTTAGTATACGTATATCGTGTTTTGCTAACTTCGTCGCCTTTTGACTTTCGCCTGATTCCGGCCGTGCCGTCGTTTGGACCCGACGCTCCAGCGAAGTACTCTGGTCCGTGTGGTCCCGCTGTTCGCTGTTAGGACTCGATCCGTGGTCCGTGCATCCGTCTCGTGTTTTCCGCCGACATTGCATCCGTGTTTTCCGGTTTGCGAAACCGTCGAGGCAAGTATCCGAATACTTGCTTTAACATGCTAGTACACAAGATCAAGTCTTGCTATACACTTAATTATCATATTATTTTATAACTTAGAATTGACGGTTACAATTATTCTTAACATTGAATCGGTATAGTAGTTTCTTGTAATTAATCGGTCTGCTATCAATCCACACTTTAACTAACTAAACCAAGTAGATCGTCCTTGCTTCATTTGTTAAATCACCCATGAGACAATTATTATGCTTTAGTTTAAATTCATGTAGCTTCATTACTTTATGTTGCTGATATTGCTTCACCTTGTGACTATTGCACCCCAAGGGTGCTTGAACCTGTTAATAAGAGAATACAGAGCACCACTGTGTTTACATGGAATAATATTGTTATTTACTGTTTCCTGCTGTTGTTCCTTATTCGTTTCTATACCTGTTATGAGCATACATTCGATTGCATTACATGTTGACCCGATCTTGATACACCTAACACATGTACTGATACACCGGACATGACACCCCATACATACTGATTCAACCTTTTGTACTACGACCTGACTTATTACATGATCTCATGCCTAATGCCGACAAACCTGACTTGGGGTCCTCATGGACCATTCCTGCTGTCTATCCAGACAGACCTGCTTTTACCTGATTCTGTGTTGGCATTAGTCCTTGACTACTGAATACCTGACCTGACATACATAACTTGGGGGTATGGGGAAATCAAAGATGAACCTGACTTGTAACTCGACAGTTCACTACCTGTTCGAGTGTACACATTCCTGTTTTGTGCCTAGCGGCATGTCTCGGCTTCGGCCGAGAATATTGTGGCCGTGATCCCGGGTATGTACGGGGTACTACCGAGTGTACACTTTCCTGTTTGTGCCTAGCGGCATGTCTCGGCTGCAGCCGAGAATATTGTGGCCGTGATCCCGGGTATGTACGGGATACTATTGAGTTACATCGACGATTCATCAATTGATTTCAAAGACTATAGAGTAGAAACCTGATAGGACAGTTTAGTTACCACTGCACATTACCCTGCACTGTTATTTCTTAGTACTGCTTTATTCATGTTCATACCTGCATTGCTTATTACCATGTTTATATTATATTATTTGGTTGACATGACGCGCTGACGTCTGGGTTTTGCATGGCCCAGATTCCTTACCACTGTCGACGACCGAGCAGGAGTACTTCAGCCAGCAGGCTGAACTGTGAGTCCTTAGTGATTAGTTTATTTATTTCATTTCATTTCCAGATGTGAGCCCGCATTATGGTACATACCGTTTATTTATTGTATTGGATCATTTGCTTCCGCACTTATTGTTTATTGATTCTTGTTATTATGGATTTGGACATGTGTTAGATTAGTTTATTTATATTGTTCTTGATATCTCTACAACCGTAATGTGACTGTGGATGGATACTTCCTACCCACAGGTAGCATGGTTGGCTATGTTACGTGCCCAATCTTGCATACTCTGGGAAGCGGGGCGTGACACTTAGGAAGGAGTTCGCCCAGGCGGCCCGGCAGTCCACTCCTGACCCGACCCGCTAGCTGATCGGGACAAGAGTGGCGGGCTAATGATGATGCTCAATATTGGCGATCTCCAAGATCAGGACACGTGGCAGATGACGTGTCCCAGAACTCAGAAGGAAGGGCCCACAGGTGCCGGTCAGGCCAAACCTGTATCCGACCGCAAGCACAAGTTAGCCCTCCTCAGGGCCCCCTGCAAATCGGCCTCCTCGGCCCCATAGCTCGCCCCGAGCTGCCACAAGACCAGGACTCCTCGGCCTCCTCGCTCGTCCCGACCTCCCGGCCGAGGCCGTCTTCCTCGGTCCTCCGACCAATTCCACCGCTCACAGACGTAACCGTCGCTCCGCGAATCTCGCCATGCGCGGATTCTCCGCCAGCAACATCCCATGTTCCACGCCACCACGATCCCCATTAATGGGCGATCCGCTCCTTACGCGGGCGTGATGTCGGAAGCGTAACTGCCGGCGATATTCTCGCGCCTGCTGCTGCGTGCTGCCGCCACTATATAAACCCCCATCACAGATGGGTCAATTAAGCCATTCTGATTCCACTTAGCCGTTACTCTTCTCGGATCTAGCACTAACTTGATCGTCGGAGGGTTCTCGGTGGTACCAAACCATCCCGGGACTTCTTTGCAGGTACTCGAAGCTAAACTCCTCAAATCACCAATCTCCTCAGACCCATTGAGACCCACAAGTAACAGGAGATCATCTCCAAAATCCACCGGAAGATCGACGGAAGACAACATTTGAAGGAGGCTTGAAAAGGACCTCCATCAATATGATTGTTTTTTAGCTTGGATTTCATGTCTGTGCATTGCACTGGGCCATTGCTATTACATTTTAATGTATGGAAGTATCTATATGCTTTAGAGAAAAAGGAGGTTGTGCAATAAAAGGTTACATGGAACCAAACGTGACAAAGTGAACAAGAGAGGTTGAGGAGTATGGTAGGGCCCACTACCCCACTCTCCTATTTGCACTACTACACAAATCGCTGTTCTAAAACCTAAATACGAATTGTGTAAATGGATCGGATCTATAGCTTTGGATCTGGATTCACTCTGCAAAGATAAATTCTATTATCTTTACTGATAGTCTTTAAGAATCTTTTCAACTGTTTATAATACTAACACGTGCATCGCAGGTGCCAAAAAATAGATAAGATAGATAGATCTTTTTCGGTTTATGAATTTTTCTCATTTTAAAAAATATTGCATATTAATAATTTATTGTGAGAGTGTCACATGCCTCCTTTTCTTGAGTATATTAGTGATAAATAAAATCTCACAGTTCTTTCACAATTTCAACCTATCTGTCAAAGTTGTTCTAGATTTTATCGCATCCATATAAAATAGTAGATGTGTATGAAATTTAGTTTAAAAGAAGAGTACAATTTATGATATAAACAAATTGGCAACAAATTTTGCAGGCTTGTTTAAAAAGAGATCTAGAGATAAGATACACTAAACTTAATTTGTTTGGATAATTTGGAATAGTTACAAAAAATTATTTTATATGACTTTAAATTTTTATAATCATTATCTCATTAGAGAACATTATAACATTATTCAATTGAACACCTTGACTGAAAGCAAAAGCTGAAAGTACCAACATATCCGTACGGAAACAGTGAGCTATTCTCGGGAAACAATTTACAGATTACACCCTGGATAAATCCTGGTTTGCATATGTCAGAGCTTTATGATTTGCATAGGAGCATAAACAAAAGAATTTATGGTGTTTTTGTGAAGAGTTTGCACTTTGTAAGATTCTTTTTTTTTAAGATTAATCTTTTTAAGAGTCAACAACTCGATCGAGCTAACTTGATTACCTATCGGTCTTTTTAGATGACATCTAACCCGATCAATTTTTGAGCCAACAATGCAATACTTGATACGACTGATTATTTGTTAATTGCCTTGTTTTATTCGGTAAGATTTGTATTACTAACTTTCTCTAATTCATTACGAATGGTATCTATAATTGCCTGTCTTCTATAATATTTTAAAATGCAGAACGTTGAGAGATCATTATGTAATATATACTCGTAGGAACAAGTTTTTCCAAGTGGTGTAAAATGAATATATCTAAGGGTTTAAATGCGAAAAGTACAAAACAAGACTTAAGTGGCTAACTACGCTGCGTGATTTGAGATTATGAGTTGGTCTCTTTTCTTTATCTCAACTGTGGAGTGCGAGAAAATTCATAAATTTGAGATTATGAGTTGGTCTCTTCTCTTTATCTATACTGATCGACGACAATCCAAATAGTCTCCAATTCATCGATCAGCATCTCAAGCAATACGATTACAATGGTACTTTCATGAAATTATCAAGCTAGAGATGGATCTCCCGGTTGTCAGTAAATACTAAATTAACATGCACGGCTTTTATTTTAAAAAATACCAAAAAAGTTTCAATAAATTGTTATTATCAGGTGATTTTTACCTGGTTTTAGTAAATTCTATTTTTACTAATTAATATAAAAGTTTATTTCTTTGCAATTTTTTTATTTGAAATTAATATTGTTTTTTTCAGTGATTTTAAGGTTTTATTTCAGTGAAATTTCCCTTTCGCAAAGTTTTGATGCATATTTCCAGTTATTTCATAAAATTTTATTTTTACTTCCCTTCTGTTTGAAGGATATTATTATTGGTTTCGGTAAAATTTTATATTTTTTTAATAAATTGTTTTTCCTTATGTTCGGTGGATGTTATCAGCGATTATGTTAAAAATTTTGAAATTTTATTTTTACTAATGATTTGTTTTCTCCTTATTCTTTTTGGTTTCAATAAATTAATTTTATATTCACTGTTAAAATGCTTTTTTTATTTTATTTTTTTGTCAGTGGTTTCCATTAAATTTTATTTTACTAATAAATTGTATTTTCCGTATATTTTGTGATTTTTACAGTGATTTCCATTGATAATGGAAACGGTGCGGATATGAAAAGAGTTGCTCATGGCGCTTGCGCTTACCTTGTAAATCCGGTGAAAATAGAGACGTTAAAATACACATGTCAAGATCTTGAAACGAAAAAGAATAATGAGACCAAGGATTCGCAGAACATGGAGATGATGGAGTATAACAACACGGAGAAGTACGATAACGATGCAGCAAAGGGAGAAGATAATAATAAGAGGAAAATTGAGCGTGAGGAGGCAATAGAGTTTGGAGAGACTCCTGCACCTAAAAAAACAACAGAGTAGTTTGGACTCAGGAGCTTCATGACCTATTTATCGAAGTCGTTAAAAAGTCGGGAATCAATGGTAAATAATTTTTCTTTTCCTATTTCACGGGTTAGGATCCTCTCTTATTTTTCTCTGAAGAGAACCTTGATCTGTCACCCGTTAAAACGTTGGATCATCTTCCTGACCCCGCCAAATCCTGAACCCCGTGTTTTACACTAATCTCGACTGTCGAAATTTCATTGGAGGGAAAAGCAATAGCAGAGGATCCGGATCCCTATTTCACTCTATATTATTTTGTACAAATTTAAATAGTTTCCAAACGAGAAAACAAATTTAAATATTTTTGGCGAACTTCTGTTATATTTTATTTTTGAAGTATATTCATATGTTTTAATTCAAAGTTTGTAACTATATTTATTTTATTTTTTTGATGATATGCAGATGCTGTTCCTAAGAAAATTCTTGAGTTGATGAATCACCCAACTCTCACTAGAGAGAATGTTGCTAGCCACTTCCAGGTATTCAAACATTTTTAATTTTTTTATATATATTTTTCATGCAATCATTCTTATTTTCCCGATTTTTTTGATAATTTAGATGATTATAAATTGCATATTTTAAGGGGATAACTAAATCATAATTAATTTCAAACTTCAATCCAAACAATTTGTTTATATTAATTTCAAACTTCAATCTTAATCACAACATTTGTTGGATAGCAATAAGCTGGCTTGTACAAATATTAAAATTACATCTTATAATGAGTGCTACAAAAAATTAATTAACTTTTGTTTATGTTAATTTTGTAAGCGTATTATTTATTTTCTTTAATAAGCAGAACTGATTAAATGTGATACTCACCCTACCTCATTTTAAAAGTAAATTCATTATATACTTTCCCCCCTGGTTTTTTGAAAATTTTGCAGCTCTATCTTTAATTTAAGATTAATCATTATGGATTTATAAATCATGTTTGTCACGATAAAAAATGGATCCCTATCATAGTAATCTTTACAATTATTTCTATCTATAAAAAGATTTCAATAAAAGTAAAACTAACCACTATGTAACAAGTAAAAAATTCCGATCTTCTTGCATCTTGTCTTGTTAATTAGCTGCAATCGAGCAATAAATATTAAACAACCAAAAAATCCTTACTATGAAAAAAATATAATTTATAATTGGTATTCTTTTTCCTTGATAAATTTTCCGTGCATATAATTTTTAATTGGTATTCTTTTTCCTTGAAAAATATCATTAGACACTTTATTTCCTCGAAATGGTTGGAAATTTCACAATATTAGATTACTCTTATGCTTTATTCTTCTTATGTTTTCGCTTCGATTATTTTAAGCACTGGAATGTTAGTTTCTCATGAAGTTTTGCAACGAAATAATGCAGAAGTACCGTCTGATTCTGAATCAGCAGAAAAAGATTGATCAAATACCCAAAATTGCACAGTATCCAAATGTCGTTGCGCTATTGGATGGCCAAGCACCCGCTCTTGCTGCTCAGCTGTCACGTCAGCCCCAGAACATGTGGGCCCTGGACCCAAATCAAACGATCCAAAATCATTTGAGCACGAACCCCACAATGATGCATCAAGTTCAAAACAACCAGTTGCATCGTTGGCATCAACCACGTGCCCAGCACATGCTATCACCACAGGCACAGGGTTTCCAATTTAATGGCCAAATGAATCGACAAGTCCAACAATCTCATTTAGGGCCACAACAAGGTTAGAGTGCACGCTGAGTATTTCTTTTCTCTCTCCCTCTCTCTTTGGTAGCGACCATGGCCCGACTCTAAACTAAAACTCATGAACCAAGTTAACCGAACCTTCTTAAATCACATTGGCTTTTGGATTGTCAAAGTTGCATATATCATTGACACTCCTACTCTTCCCCTTTGCATTTCTCCGGAAATTCCGTATCACTACGAAAATCCACATTTATTGGATATGACCATCGTATAATTACATACGAATTCGAAAAAACTTGTTTCAGATTCGAGGATGGTTGTCGGTTCTGGAGAAATTGAATAGGACTATTCAGTTATCTTTTCCCTTTACCTTCTCTCAGGTTGCGAGGGCTCCTGATATTTATGAGAGTACACCTATTACGTTTATTGGATAGTCTTCTTCCAAATCATAGGCTGGTGCCGAAAGGTAGGAAATGAAGAAAACCAATTAGCCTAAGTGTGATGTACAAAAACTAATAAGTAAAGACAAATAAAGGGATTAGAAAGAGGGCAAAGTAAATTGCGACTTCTATCATTCACAATGAAGCCGCGCATATCATCGCCACTTCTACTTCACCTTTGTATTTCTCCGGAACATTCCGTATCACTACGAAAATCCACATTTATTGAACATGTCATCGTATAATTACATACGAACTTGAAGGGATTTGTTTCAGTTCGAGAATGGATTCTGGTTCTGGAGAAATAGAATAAGATTTATTCAGTTGTCTTTTATCTTTACCTTCTCTCAGGTTGCGAGGGCTCCTAGGATTATGAGGGTACACCTATTACGCTTATTGGATAGTCTTCTTCCAAACTATAGGCTGGTGCCGAAAGGTAGAGAAGGAAGAAAATCAATTAGCCTAAGTCCGGTGTACAGAAGGTAATAAGTAAAGACAAATAAAGGGATTTGATAGATGGTAAGGAAATATACGGTTATAGTCATGAATCTGGATAGTGGAAGAGGCATTACTAGGAATACCCGGATACCCCTTCGAAACATTTTCATGTTTCAGTTTCACTGTGCGTTGTTAATTGAAAACTGATTTCCTAATTAGATTCTTACTACAGGGTATGTATTTACCGGATGATTCTCATATCTGTATGGTATTACAGATGATGAGCGGGAGTAAGATATTAGGAATTAGGTGATTATATTCTCATTATATCGGAATTCGTTGTAATTGGTGATATTTGAGGAAATCACCTGGGTTTTTGCCTGATGGCAAATATTTGGTTTTGAATATCCGTTGTTATGCACCAATTTCAAACTGATATATCTGTACGTTTATTTTATAAAGTGAGATATAACCTTTTGAAATTATGTCTATGACAGTTACCTGTATCAGTTGATGATTGGGTAAGGAGTATTCAACAGCGGTATAATTCTTCTTAACCATAGTACAGTTTTTAACCTACGACGCACATGGTATGGGTTATTAAACTCAGGGGACTTATACAAAATATTGTATGTTGTCCAGTGTCCATTAGGACAAAGGGGTTGGTGCTCGTAGTGTATTCTCTTTACTTGTGACTTCTCTAGTTTTTAGACAAGTATTTCGTTGAAATACAAGGTCCAAATTTTGAGAAGTTATAGGTATATAAATAAAGTAGAGAACCATATATCGGGATTCTTCAAGGCGATCGAAAATGCAGATACTTATGTTTGGTATTCCGTTGATAGTAATGGGTTTGAGAACTTGCTTCTCTTTCAGATTACTCATATGTGGATGCACTCCTAGTTGAGTAATGCTGATTGACCTCCTTCTATTTCGTTGACATGCACTGGAGACAGCTGCACGATTTTGAATCTGGTTCCAATTAAATCAGTGCCTATGTTTCTATAATGGATATAGAATGGATCGTATCTTGACAATATTGAGGTATATGGAGTTGTTCGGCTTATACTTAAAACCAGAATCCGGATAAACTCAAGGCACGTTTCAGTAATGGCAGTTTGTGGGTTATCCCGGGCTATGAAGAGGGTTAACTTTCTACCATTTGGAAGATCAATAGTTATATTATTCTTGACTCGCCACCGGTTTTAGTAAAATGGATTCTTTTCAGAAAACATTAGTGGGAGTATGGTAGAACTGGAAAAGATTCTAGAACCACGGACGATTACTGAAAAATTTAATAGAACCTAAAAATTCAATTGGATTCGACATTCTATTAGCCACTCCGCAGATATGGTATGTAACCTCAGGCACCCGAGCTGTACTTCGATATTCTCAAAAACGACGACAGGGAGGTTTTTATTTACCCAGACTTATCATTACTGTTGTTCTAGACTATAAGACCCAGTAGGAGGATGAGTATAGCGTCGTTCTAAACTAGTTTAGAAGTGCACGTGTATATGACTCTGCCAGAGGGTTGTTGTAGTCAGTGGGAGCAGCGAAAGTATAGTGGACAAGTAGCTTGCGTCTATTTATAGACTAAAGCAGGTATAACAAAGATAAATCATCTATTTTTGATGTGACAGTCATAGGCTTTGACTTCATCAGAATAGGAGATGGATCCGATAAGAAGGTAGTAGGGTGTGATGTCCTGGTATTTGGATGACATGCACTTTATAGGAAATGAAATTCCTATACTACGATCGGTTATACTGTGGTTGTCACACGGTTGTTTCTCCATATAGGATATGGATAGAATATCAGGCATTCTGGTTACTAGATCTATGATTTTAGATCTATATTTGGGAAGTTTACCAATTTGGGTACTTTGACACTATTCTAAAGGTGTTTTAGAATGGACGACTCCTGGCATGGCGGTGTACTTGCAGGTGATGGAGTCACCCTCTCTAAAGGATGTCTTACAGACTAAAGGGGAGATGGATTTGCATGATTGGTATATCACTTGCTTAAACAATTGAGTCAATCATGAGATGTCAAGTACCACACCAGATATTATTTTTGCACTAGCTGCAATAAGTTTATATATTGATCCAATCCTGGAGAAACGTTGGGAAGCAGTTTATGAATATAAGTTGTTGTTCTAGGAATATGATAACGGCAGCCTCCTTCAGGAGACGGTTATCATTCCAGGCTTCCAAGGTGACCTGAATGATAGAGTGACTGTCAGAGTTATAGTTTTCCCTCTTTTGAGGGGCGGTATGTTGGACAGGTGGTCCAAGTGGATACTAAGGAAGGCATGGATATAGGATACTGATTAAATTCAGTGGACGATACAGTATAAGAAGTTTGCTGGATTTGGAGTTTATTTGTGAACTGGGTCCCATCAAATATCTAGACATATTCTAAGACAGGTATTGCTTATTTTAGGAGATAGCTTTCTCCGTGAAGTTGAGATATAGAGAGATACAGAAAGAAACATTGGAGCGGATCCACTCACTGAGGCTATCTTTCAAACGCAATAGTTTCACAAACGAGCTTTGCGAAACTAATTAGTAGAGAAGTTGGGTATTCGGTATCACACGGGCTGTGAGTATGCGACACTGCAATAATTAGCGTTAAGTGCAAGTGAGAGATTGTTGGTTATGGTGCCCTCAAGTCAATTATTGGATCGCAGGCACGCGATTGCGATGATTGAGGGAGGACCTATACTGATAGAACAGTCTTACTAGAGATGACAGTATACTATCTGGTTTGTCTTTATCATCATATACATGCTTTAGGTGGTATTACATATCATTATTACATGTTGATAGAGCCCATATGATTTTTGCTTGACTACCAGTATTATGATGACGGTCATATACGTGAGAGCCGGGTGGTCTATAAGCACATCCTTAAATGTCCCTAGTCGTGGGAGTTTCGAGACTGAGCATCGATACTCCAGAGTAGACTAGTATATACCGATCGAGACCCCGACGAAGGGTGGTGGCCGGTCTCACAAGCCATTGGTGTCAGTTTGTTCACCGAAGATAGTATACATGTGCTCATTAGGTTATGAGTACACAGGACGGACTCGCCGGGAATATGCTAGTTGGTATTATACCTATTGTCAGATAGCAGTTCCCAGGTGACATATGTACAGCTTAGTTTGTCGATCTGAGATCGTCATTTGTCTCATGTAGGTTCCCACTATGTTTTGATTACTACCCTACCATGGCTCAAAAGAGTCGTGCAAACAGGTTTTAGTTGGGTACAGTCCCGAACCATATGGAGGCAGTGAGCGGATCGTCGGGGATTCGTCTCTCCCGGTATTGGGGATTGATGTCGCGTTGTGCACGGGTGGCCATCACCAGAAATCCTTGGCCAAGGTAGTCGAGAATTACTGATCTTGGATCGGTAGTTTCTCAGGTGGTGATGGGCTTCATACCGATACTAAATGTCGCGTTATTAGGGGGTTTGGCTTTATCCACCTCCTAGACTCAATATAAGATACTCATAGACGAACGGACCGGACTGTACGAATATTGTCACTGTCAAGTTCAGTAAGGGTTTCAGGATGAGTTTGCTCGTCGGCCTCCCTTTCGCTCAATACCTGGGTAGTCGTTACGTACAGCTAGTGCCGCTGACGTGGTTGTGGTTAAACCCACTGCCAGCGTATTGACGAGTCTTTAGAGTCCCACACAGAGGGTTTTTCTGCTCCGGGCGAAACGATGTAGAGGTCGTATGGTTTTACGGCAGGGTTCGATCATATACGTGCACTTGTGCACGTATCATGATTCAGATGGATAACACTAGTGGATTTTGGTTTAAGCCGTATCCTAGTATTATATTGTTGGATTATTTTTGTCTCATTGTATTCGTATTCTGTCGGAATATGGATGCGGGTGTGTATATACGGATGAGGGGTATTCTTGTAATTTATTACAAGTTACTTCTAGAAGAGCCACCTCATTATGTTTAATAACCATTTGCTTAATTGGTTATTTGAGGTGGAGGATGAGATCTTTTTGGCTTTAATTGATGGGATGCTTTATGGTGACTCATGATATGACTCACATAGTGACTCATGGTACACTATTCTTGGATGCTTGATATTTGTTATGGTGTTGTGAGATATTTATGGACTCTTGGATATTTTTTCTTGAGTTGCTAGCATGCATTATATCTCATAACACTTAGCCATTTTTTTCTCACTTGAGATTTTGCTTCACACTCTCATCCCCATGCATCTTCTTCTACTTCCATCCTAAATGTCTCATGTGTTGAGAAACCTAGGGTGTCTTGAGACAAACTAATCCTTCATCACTCTCTACTTCCTCTAGGCTATCTAGTGTAGCGAACTAGGTACCTTAGTTACCTCGGCTATGAGGTTGGAACTCGATTCATAGACTCTCAGATGGATCATCTTCGATGGAGGAAGACCGGAGATCAAACTTGATCAAAGAGGCCTCTGGGAGCTTGGGATAAAGGTTAAAGACCGAAGGACACGGATCATTCGATATAACTTTCTAAACTCTTATATAGTTTGCTAGTGTAAGGTTAATGGTCGATCCGTAGGATAGGGTTGTGTTAGCGCCAGTTTATAAAATTTTTGTTCCGCAATCGGCCACGGTTTGATGGCCAGGACACTGCCATAACCCAACACTCGGATCTTTCCTCATCGAATGTGGTGCTGGATATTTATCACGGAATACCACTATACAAAGCAAAAACTAAAGCTAACTTTTTGAAAATTTTGAGTCTACAACATTTTTAGGTTTCTTTTCTTTTCATTAATCTCAGTAATGAAGTCCCATCATTTAATGTTTCCCTAAATATCACAGAAAAAGAAACGAAAATAGAACGTACGTTTATACCATCCGCATTCGCCACGGGGTCCCGGCATGCACCGTTAGGTTACTTAACTAACGGCAGAGGGGGGCTGGACTAACGCGGGTTACATGAGTAACGTTTATTATATATCATATATATAATATAATATTCGTCTCACGCAGTTATATGCTCAACATCATAGAACATAACAGCAGAAGTCAACATATGAAATATTGGATATATTAGGAGGTCCGTGTTTTAAATTCAGCCAGTAATGAAAAACACGGATTCTACAGTCGTGATGAATAGCCAATCCCACATTCTTAGACCCCTACGAGAGCGGCAAGCAACCATGTCAATTCTAGAGTTAGGAGACCCGGTCTTGACTCCTCGAGATGGCCTCCCACTGGACTCTAGAACCCGGTCACTTGTGCTACTCGTCTTGGGTCTATCCTAATGCGGAAAAGTAAATAATATATATCAGTGGTGACATCATCCTCAACCCGGAAGTGTTCCAATAAAAGAATATTATATACAATTTTTACATGAATGAAAATTGAAAAAACTCCCATCTCACATAAACCCCCCCGGCTATTCAATCACGACAATCCAATAAAACATATCACAGCAACACATAACATCACATGTCATCAATATAAGTAAATACGCGTATTCCGAATCCCGTTGACATATAACAATGAGATTTGGGATACCCCACATATTACACTTACGGTCGTAGAAAAGAAATGAAAAACTATAATAATTAGAATCCGCATTACCTTAGACATCATAAACCCGGAATATCTCATATGCCGAATTTCATGCCTAATCTATAAACCTTGCATTTTAGTCTCAAATTGAAAATATTTCTCAATAAGGAGTCGGATAATTCAACAATATTCCCGACTTGGTGATCGCGTACATTACGCAATTGTGACGAGGTTTCGATCCGAATCGAAACTTCGTGGTAATCGATCAATAGAGATTAACATGCTAGATTTATAAACAAACCAGTTTTCACAAAACTAATTTAATTTGGATTCTAACTACTGCATCATATATCAAACTTAAACCCGAAACGATATAAAAATTACGATTACGAAACACTCCGTATTAGCCCCTTAACAAAATTAACATCACATGCAATTTTGGGCTAATCAAACATAACCTGAAACCCCAAAACCAAGCCAATAGAACACCAAACAAACACGAAACCAAATGGAGCAAGGGGGGCCGGCGACGCCGGTAGAAAGCCCGATCTCGCCGGGTGAACAGTGGAATTTTGATCTCGTTTTTCTTCAGTGTTCTAATTATATCATATATAACATTTTGCAGCTATTTAAAAAAAATCAGAGAACATTTTTAAATCAACAAAAACTTGGTTTTTCGGGTTTCAGTTTCGGAGTTTTTTTGTTTTCATAATTCTATTAATATCGTCTAATCTTCTAGTTTTGGCTCTGATACCATGAAAGTATTTGTTAGCACCATCGCTGGGTTTTACTAGTATCAAACATGTCATTTTAAAAAAATTTGGGATGCTAATTAACACTAACCAAGATCTTTAACTAGATGATTAAGGTTTAAGTTAGATATCATAAAAACCATACTAAGAGATGGATGGCTACAACCTTTGTAGACCATGTCCTTCTCTTCTAAAACTCCGGGTTGTAGTCCACGCGACTCTACTAGGCTCCTCTTGAAGTTGGAACGAGACTCCTCCGTGATCTTCGCGCCGAAGATGATCCACCCGAAGTCCACTAGTCCAAGCTATCTCTTCACTAAACTCTTTAGTGAAGAAAACACACTAGTTTAAATTGCTAATTCAAACTAGGATGGTGAAGTAGGGGTGTTGTTTTCTCACCAGGGTTCTCACAAGCTCAAGGGTTCATAACTCTTGTGAGGGATTAAGCTTGGAGGTGAGGCGAGGTGAGGAAAAATGGAGAGAGCTAGAGAACAAGAGCTCAAGAAAAATGGCTAAGGCATCAAAACTTACCAAGTGAGTGAAGAATGGCAACCCCAAGTTCACACATTATTGAAGCATGGAATAAAATGCAATACAAATAATGCACCATGTTTCAATAATGCAAACAAATGAGTAAACAAATATAAAAACCCATGCCTTGAACCATACCACAAATATCTCCCATTTTCCACCCGTTTTTCTATTTTCTAAAAATAGAAAAACCATGCCATGCTTCATATTATATACATATATATATATTATGAAGAATAATAATTAGTGAACTAATAATATTAGTTAACATATAATTATATCAAATATAAATATATATAAAATTATTAAATCAACACTTGATTTAATAATCCGGTTATATCACATATAACCGACTAATATCATTTATTTGTATATCACATTATCAAATCAACACTTGATTCGATAATCCGGTTATATCACATATAACCTAACCGATAACAAATAGCTGCAAGATTAGAATACGGTATCACATACTCGTATTTAATCTGGCTCCCCGCACATATCAGCATATGTGCCCTATTTCGTTTTGCTTGAACCAGGAAACTTCTGTATGGGATTCTAAAGACTCGTCGATACGCCAGCAGTAGCTGATGATCACATCAATCACCCACAAGCCTCAGCGGTACTAGCTGGACATAACGACTGCCCAGGTACTGAGCGATTAGAAGATCAACAAGCAAGTTTGTCCAAAATCTCATGAAGCTTATAAGTAACACTTACCGTACAATCCGGTCTCTTCGTCTGATATGTCGTATATCGAGTCTAGGGGTGGTAACGTCAGACCCCAGTAACTTGATAAGTCATGCCGATGTATGGCTTATAACGGTCCGAGAAACTACGGGTAACTCTTACCAGTAAATCTCATCAGCAGACCTTGCTAGGGACTTCCAGTTATAGCCAATCGAGATAGCGAAATATCAACTCCTAATACCGGGAGAGACGAAACCCCTCCTATCGCTCATTGCCTCCATATGACTCGGGACTGTACCCAAAATCCACATGTTTGCATGACTCCTTTGAGCCATGGTAGAGAGGAAATCAAAGCACAGTGGGAACCGCACAAGACTCTATGACGATCTCAGGTCTACAGACTAATCTGTACCAGTGTCATCAGAGAACTGCTATCTGACGATGGGTATAATACCAATTAGGAGTTCTCGGCGAGTCCTGTTTGGTGTACCCATTCTCTAATGAGCACCTGTGTACAATTTTTGATGTCACACGCCAATGGTTGTGAGATCAACCATCGCCTCATACAGGGTCAAGAAACGTACACACTAGTCTACTCTAGAATATCGATGCCCTGTCTCGATATCCCCTTGTTAGTGTATATGCCCTAGGGGCTATTATTGTATCATACTTGCATGTATATTACTTAATGGAAACTTGGGATATTCACAGTTGTATATACAGTCTTGCTAAAAATAGTAGTATGCTACTTGGTTTGTGTCTACTTTAATATGTGCATATGTTTCTTGTAACGTATCACTTATACATATTAGTAGAGCCCATAGGATCTTTGCTTGATTACCAGCGTTGTGATGGCAGTCATACTAGTGGGGGCTGGGTAGTCTATAAGCAACATCCTATACTTGTCCCTAGTCGTAGGATTATCGAGACAGGGCATCGATACTCCGGAGTAGACTAGTGTGTACGTTTCTCATCCCAGTTAGGGAGATGGTCTGTCCCACAGCCATCAGTACATCGTACTGGAGATAGTATACATGTGCTCGTTAGGTTACGGGTACACCGGACAGAACTCGCAAGAGAACTGACTGGATGGTATTATACCTAACGTCAGATAGCAGTTCTCAGGTGACATGTGTGCAGGTAGTCTGTTGACTTAAGGTCGTCATTTGTCTCGAGTGAGTTCCCACTGTGCTTTGATTACTACCCTACCACGGCTTAAAGGAGTCGTGCAAACAGGTTTTAGTTGGGTACAGTCCCGAGCCACATGGAGGCAGTGAGCGACTGTTAGGGATTCGTCTCTCCCGGTATAGGGAGTTGATATCGCACCGTGATCAGTTGGTCATTACCATAAGTCCCTGGCCAGGGCTGATGGAGAATTACTGGTGGACCGATCAGTAGATTCTCGAATGGTCATGAGCAATACTGGCACGACTTGTACAGTTATTAGGAGTCTGACGTTCTCCACCTCTCTAGACCATACATGCGAGACTCTTAGACGAACAGACCGGACTGCGCGGATATTGTCATGGACAGGCTCAGTAGGAGTTCGGATGGGTTATCTCATCGGCCTTCTTATCGACATCTACCTGGGGACCGTTACGTACAGCTAGTGCCGCTTGCGGTCTGTGGTTAAACCCACTGCCAGCGTAGTGTCGAGTCTTTAGAGTCCCACACAAAGAGTTTCCCTGCTCCAGGCGAAACGATATAGAGGTCGTATAGTTTTACGACAAGGGTTCGGACGCATACGTGTTTAAACGCACGTACGACGTTCGGACAGATATGAGACACGAGAAGATGGTGTATACCAGAAGCAACACGAGAAGATGGACTCAGTTTCTATCTTTCTCCATAACAAAGATTTATATGGAGGGCAATCTCATATCGCAAGATATGAGATCTCGAACGAATTAACTCAAGCGAGGTTGGCTTACGGGTCATCTGTAGGGGGACAACGTCCTTACAATGACTAGCTATATTGATGAGCTCAAGGACCTGAAGACCACGTTGGATAACGGGTCAGATACTGACTTAATTCTACAGTCTCTGCCTTCTACCCTGAAGGAAACCAGGGAAGTAGAAGGAAAGGGAATGGCAAAAGTTTTGGGACTGGATGTAATAAAAGAGGGACGTTCCTATTGTTAGGGGAATGAACATTGGCAGAAGGATTGCAGGGCTAGCAAAGTCAGTAGCCAGGATTCGAAGCATGTTGTGGCTTCGGCTTCGGGTGTATTTGTAATAGAGAACTGTTTGTCAGTTAACCCTACTTCCTGGGTATTGGATACCGGATCAGGATCTCACATCTGTAATTCGTTACAGACTCTGAGAAACCGTAGGGTTATCAGGATAGGTGATATGACCCTCAGGATTGCTAACGGAATGAGCATGAACGCTGAATCCGTAGGGGAATATCATATTGGACTGACAACTGGGCAGATATTGATTCTGCATGACTGTTTTTATGTACCAGGTACAACTTGTAATATCATATCTGTATCCTTACTTTCTAAAGAAGGATATGATTTTACTTTTATAAGCGATGTGGTTCACATCCACCTAAATCAAGTAATGATTGGGTCAGGTACATTAAAAAACGGGATATACGTATTGAATCAAGCTCAGATTTTCAGTGTCCAGAACACACTTAAAAGAAAGTCTCCGGAATTAAATCAGACTTTCTTATGGTATTGTAGACCGGGTCACATAAATGAGAGAAGGTTAAATAAGTTACATAGAGAAGGATATTTGAATCCATTCGAATATCAATCTTATGCTACTTGTGAATCTTGTCTCATAGGAAAGATGACAAAAACTCCGTTTACTGGACACGGAGTAAGAGCAAGCGAGCTCTTGGGGCTCGTACACAGTGATGTGTGCGGTCCAATGTCTACACATGCGCGAAGCGGTTATTCTTACTTCATTACTTTTATGGATGACTTTTCGAGGTACGGATATGTCTTCTTAATGAAACATAAATCTGAAGCCTTTGAAAAATTCCAGGAATACAAGAATGAAATGGAAAACCAAACAGGCAAAAGTATAAAGACACTGAGATCTGATCGAGGTGGTGAATACTTAAGTGCCGAGTTCCTAGGTTACTTAAAAGAGAATGGAATTCTCTCTCAGCTTACTCCTCCATACACACCACAGCATAATGGTGTATCGGAGAGACGGAACCGAACCCTATTAGATATGGTTCGTTCCATGATGAGTAACGCTGAGTTGCCGCAATCATTCTGGGGATATGCACTAGAATCAGCTGCATACCTTTTGAACCGAGTTCCAACCAAGACTGTACCTACCACACCATAAGATGTGGAGTGGGAAGAAACCCTGTCTTAAGTATCTTAAGACATGGGGATGTCCAGCTTTTGTAAAGAAGCAGCATGCGGACAAGCTCGAGGCACGCTCAGTAAAATGCAAATTTATGGGATATCCAAAAAACTCCAAGGGATATTATTTCTATTACGCAGAGGAACAAAAGGTCTTTGTTTCTCATCATGCCTGCTTCTTGGAAACTGAGTTTTTAGAAAATCAGAAGAGTGGGAGCGCAATAGAACTGGAAGAAATTCTAGAACCACAAGCTATTACTGAAACCTTGGTAGAACAAGAAGGTTCAGGAAAACCGGACATCCCAGCGCCTATCCGCAGGAGTAGTAGGCTGTCTCATCCGCCTGAGAGATACTACGGTTTTCTCATAGACGGGGATCGAGAAGATTGCGTTATTGATAATGATGACCCTACTAGCTTCCAACAAGCCATTAAGAGCAGCGACTCGGTAAAATGGCTGGATGCAATGCGGACCGAAATGGAGTCCATGTACACTAACAAATTATGGACTTTGGACATTGCTCCAGATGGGGTAAAACCCGTAGGATGCAAATGGATCTTCAGAAAGAAGATTGGTGTAGATGGACATGTTGAAACCTATAGAGCTAGACTTGTTGCAAAGGGTTTTCGTTAAAGACCTGGTTTGGACTATGATGAAATTTTTTCTCCAGTGGCTATACTCAAATCCATTCGGGTCCTTCTTGCTATTGCTGCCTTCCACGATTATGAGATCTGGCAGATGGACGTAAAGACGGCCTTCTAAATGGAAATTTAGAAGAGAGCGTCTATATGGATCAGCCAGAGGGATTCAATCAGAGTGGAAGCAGCGGTAAAATATGCAAGTTGCTTAAGTCCATTTATAGACTAAAGCAAGCATCTCGGAGTTGGAACATCTGTTTTGATGATGCTGTCAAAGAATTTGACTTTATCAAAAATCCAGATGAACCATGCATATACAGAAAGATTGTAGGGAGAGCTGTAGTATTTCTCGTCTTGTACGTGGATGGCATTCTCCTAATAGGAAATGATATTCCTATGTTACAGTCAGTCAAAAGACTCTTGTCACAGAAATTCTCCATGAAAGACCTGGGTGATGCCACCTACATTCCGGGGATCCAGATCTATCGTGATAGATCAAAGAGGATGTTGGGACTTTCACAGTTCAGGTACATAGACACCATATTGAAAAGATTCAGTATGGAAGATTCTAAGCACGGTAACCTACCGGCTTGTCACGGAATCACCCTCTCCAAAGAGATGTCTCCCAAGACTGATTTGGAAAGGGATCGCATGTCGATTATACCCTACGCTTCAGCGGTAGGCTCTATAATGTATGCGATGTTATGTACCAGACCAGATGTAGCATACGCATTGAGCGTTGTAAGCCGGTATCAGGCAAACCCAGGGGAGAATCACTGGATAGCAGTAAAGAACATTCTCAAGTACCTGGGAGGACTAAGGAGATGTTCTTAGTATATAGCGGAAAAGACCTCCAGATGGAGGCCTTTGCCGACTCCGGCTTCCAGAGTGACAAAGATGACTCCAAGTCCATGTCGGGTTATGTCTTTACCCTCAATGGAGGGGCGGTCTGTTGGAAGAGTTCCAAGCAGGAGACCGTTGCTGACTCAATAATGGAAACGGAGTACATAGCTGCTTGCGATGCCGTAAAAGAAGCTGTCTAGATGAAGAAGTTCCTCACAGAACTTCAGGTGGTTCCTACCAGTGTTGATCCAATACCTCTGTATTGTGACAACAACGGCGCTATAGCTTTAGCGAAGGAACCCAGGTCCCATCAGAAGTCCAGACACATCTTAAGGCGGTATCACCTGATCAGGGAGATCGTCGATCGCCGGGAGATCGAGATGAAAAGAGTAGAGACGGAGAATAACATTGCTGATCTATTCACAAAGGCCATTCCTCAGACGCAGTTCGAGAGGCTATTCGAGGTGATAGGTCTACGATATGCCAGCTCATGGCCCTAGTGCAAGTGGGAGATTGTTAGTGTATATGCCCTAGGGGCCATTATTGTATCATACTTGCATGTATATTACTTAATGGAAGCTTGGGATATTCACAGTTGTATATACAGTCTTGCTAAAAATAGTAGTATGCTACTTGGTTTGTGTCTACTTTAATATGTGCATATGTTTCTTATAACGTATCACTTATACATATTAGTAGAGCCCATAGGATCTTTGCTTGATTACCAGCGTTGTGATGGCAGTCACACTAGTGGGGGCTGGGTAGTCTATAAGCAACATCCTATACTTGTCCCTAGTCGTAGGATTATCGAGACAGGGCATCGATACTCCGGAGTAGACTAGTGTGTACGCTTCTCATCCCAGTTAGGGAGATGGTCTGTCCCACAGCCATCAGTACGTCGTACTGGAGATAGTATACAGGTGCTCGTTAGGTTACGGGTACACCGGACAGGACTCGCAAGAGAACTGACTGGATGGTATTATACCAAACGTCAGATAGCAGTTCTCAGGTGACATGTGTGCAGGTAGTCTGTTGACTTAAGGTCTTCATTTGTCTCGTGTGAGTTCCCACTGTGCTTTGATTACTACCCTACCACGGCTCAAAGGAGTCGTGCAAACAGGTTTTAGTTGGGTACAGTCCCGAGCCACATGGAGGCAGTGAGCGACTGTTAAGGATTCGTCTCTCCCGGTATAAGGAGTTGATATCGCATTGTGATCGGTTGGTCATTACCATAAGTCCCTGGCCAGGGCTGATGGAGAATTACTGGTGGACCGATCAGTAGATTCTCGAATGGTCATGAGCAATACCGGCACGACTTATACGGTTATTAGGGGTCTGACGTTCTTCACCTCTCTAGACCATACATGCGAGACTCTTAGACGAACAGACCGGACTGTGCGGATATTGTCATAGACAGGCTCAGTAGGAGTTCGGATGGGTTATCTCATCGGCCTTCTTATCGACATCTACTTGGGGACCGTTACGTACAGCTAGTGCCGCTTGCGGTCTGTGGTTAAACCCACTGCCAGCGTAGTGTCGAGTCTTTAGAGTCCCACACAGAGAGTTTCCCTGCTCCAGGCGAAACGATATAGAGGTCGTATAGTTTTACGACAAGGGTTCGGACGCATACGTGTTTAAACGCACGTACGACGTTCGGACAGTTTTTTACTAGCTGGCTTTGGTTTAAGCCAGATTCTAGTATCAGGTTATTGGATTTATACAGTCTAAAGTTTTTCCGTGTTTTCACGGATTGGAGGGGCGTTCTCGTAATTTTCCGGGAAGCTTCTAGAAGCATGGTGAGTTGGAGGCTAAGGTGGCATTTGCATTAATTGGATTAATGAGTTATGTAGTGATTCATACATTGAGTTAATGATTCATTTAATGTTTTATATGACTCATGTGATGAATCACTTAGTGTATTAATGAAACATGGTGATAATTCATTATTTGTTATTTACTTAATATTATTATATGTTTCATATATACACAAATGATTTCATTCATCCAAAATGATTCACTTTCTCACCTTCTCTCTCCTCAAGCTCTCTCTCTTAAAACCCTAACCCTAACCTCTCATGTGTTGAGATCAAGGGTTAGCTAGACTAATACATCCATAAGCTCACTCTATATCCCCTAGGTAGCTTTGATTAGCACTTTGAACAACCTAGTTATCTCAAGTTAGAGATCAAGCTTGGAGAAGGAGCTTTCGGGTGGATCGTTTTTGACTCGAGGAGGCCGTTGAGGTGCCGATGTTCCAAGGAGCCTACGAGGAGTGGAGGACAGCGATGAAGACCCGAAGGACATGTAACGTGAGGTATAACTTCGAATCCGAGTAGTTAAACCTCTCGTAGTTTGTTAGTAACGGTTTAGATACGATTCATGCGCTCAAGTCCGTGTTACGAAGCTTTGATAATCGTTTTTCATATATTCCGCCTCCCCGCAAGTTCGTGGGGTGCGTGACATGGACTTACACCCCTCAACTAAGAACTGTTAAAAGATGTACTTGTGAACCACCCTGGCCCCACTGTTATGATCTGCATCATAGTCCTGGTAGTCAAGTATATATTCTAAGGGCTTTATCAACATGTAAGAGATAGACAGTATAATAATACCAGTCTACATGTTAAGATAAAGGCAACCAAATAGCATACTATCATGTCGAGTAAGAAAGTCCTCTATATATATATCCAAGTATCCACTATATCATACAATAATGGCCTCTAGGGCATACATATTCCTAACATGAACATATAATCAAAGAATACAGTCAATAATGACTTTATAAGGATTTTTGGATACTAGGTGTTACAACACCGAACCGCGGGCCTCGCCGGTCGTCGCTCATCGAGTTGAGCGCCTTGGCATTGCTGCTGCACGTATTCTTCTTGGCATCCTTGTTCGTCAAGGCTTAAACCAAAAGACCCAGAACTTGGATATATATAATCAAGGTTTGGCTCATATACAAGGCCAAAACCTAATGAAACATCTAACAAGGGTCGTTGGGGTTTCTTAAAAATGGTTTTACTCCGTTACGCTATATATATATACTCATATATACACAACTAAAGTCGAAAGTTGAACAAATAAAGACCATTGGCTCAACACTATTTGGATTTTGGATCTGACTTGTGATAAATCAAGCATGCTCTAATAAGACGGCTCATTATGGTTTATCACTAGTCGTCGTGGATATACTTACTGAGTAAGCAAGACCTAAAAATAAGACTGAGATTGATCCCAAAAGGAAACTCGTAACAAAGTCCTATCCAAACAGCTCCCACTGTAATATATTCACATTGTGTAAACACGGAGATAAGGCTGAGATTGATCTTAAAAGGAAACTCGCCTAAAGTCTTACCTCATTGGTCGCAATGCTATCCACACTACGGATATATCCTAAACTGCAATGCTTGAAAATGTCTGAGATCTATCTTTAGGACACTCATCAAAAGAGTATCTTACAGGCTCGTAGCAATATAAAATATATCATGAATAAGCCGCAAAATGCGGTATCGAGGATGACCCCAAGTATATCATAAAAATGGTTGTTTGGGGTTGTCCTACAGGTCCTACCACAACATACGAAATCTGAAGAGCCCAATCTCACTTGGTATCTGCAAAATACGGATACTAAATGCACTCGGCCCCGTATCCCAAATGACTTGAACCAACGCAAGTTTAATGATAAATGGGATAATTTCATAGGAACACCTGGTAAATATTTATCTTTAAATACTCTTGTCTGAGATAACTTTAAACTAATATTTATGTCTACCTGACTATAAACTAATACTTATGCTCGAAATAACATTAAACTAATATTAATGTCCGAAATGACGTTAAACTAATATTCGTGTCCGAAAGTACTCTAAACTAATGTTTACGTCCGAAATGACTCTCGACCAATATCTTCAGCCTAAACGACCACAAATTAAAGCTTAACTAATATCCATGTCTGAAATGACTATAAACTAATATTTGATCAGGGTAAGCACATTTATGGTAAATCATGAGTATGGACATAGCGGAACATATTAAAATTTACAAAATTAACCGGAGAAATAAACAAAAAAATTATTTCTTTTGTCTAACAAAACTAATAACTAAAAGTTATTACAGAATAAATTCAAAAGAAAAACAGAACACGTGATACATCTGACTGCCCTAAAACGATACTTGGCTAGATCCTGGAAGGTCTGCATGCGTTCTCTTCGCTGGCTGTGACTAATGCAGTGAGTGCCTTCTTGCTTGAGGAGAGTCGTTAGGCAAGGTGGCTATGCTCCACATCCACCGTGGTCTCTTGTTGGAGCTTGGCTCCCTCCTCTTTAAGACCCAGCTGCGTATTTACGAAGTCATCTACGCGCTCTTGGGCCTCAGAAAGTTTTGCCTCCATTTCGGCAAGTTGAGCCCTACGTTCATCAACGAGTGCCGACCTTTGTTGAACAATATGCTGTGTGAGTACCTGACACTCAGTAAGCTTCACCATCTTGGAAACTATCTTTTCTTTAGAAGCGTGGACGGTCTTTCTTTTAATATCCAAGATAGTGAAAGCAGTCTCCTCAACTGCAAAGCCATCGGGTTGGCACAATGATGCGGTCTTACACAGCCAGCAGAGTCCTCGAGGGTCGCTTTTATTTGCTCCAAGAACTGAGCCGTATCAATCCCGACTTGAGCAAAAGTTGCAATGATGGGATTAATTTGTTCTATAAGAGCCTCAGGGGTTGGCGGGTCAGCTCGATGCCTCTATGTAGGAAAGCATTCACGTCCGCATAGACACAGCTAATCATCCCCAGCCGACTCTCCTTCGGAATGAACCGGGCATACGGAGGAATCTCTGGCCTGTTCAGAAGCGTCATCAATTGTTTTACTTCAGCTTCTAGCCCTTCATTGGCCTCGCTTGTCAGGTCCATCAGGGGAATAGCTGAAACAGCAAACAAGAACCAAGTTCAGCGGAAATATTTGTTGTAAGTTATTGATTGCCTGCCACAAATTCCAGAGATGATTGCGCTTAGCCCAGGAGTCTTAAACACCTTAATCAATCCCATCTACAGATCTTGGATGAAGATTGATAATGCTCAATATTGGCGATACGAGATCAGGACACGTGGCTGATGACGTGTCCCAAGACCCGGAAGGAAGGGCCCACAGAGACCGACCAGGCCACCCTTGTACCCAACCTGCAAGCACAAGCTGGCCCTCCACGGGCCTCTCTGCAAATTTGCCTCCTCGGTCCCTCAGCTCGCCCCGGGCTGCCACAGGACCAAGATTCCTCAACCCTCTTGCTCGGTTCCGAGCTCCCCAGCCGAGGCCGTCTTCCTCGGCCCCTCCGACCAGCTCCACCGCTCACAGGCGTAACCGCCGCCCCGCGAATCTCGCCATGCGCGGATTCTCCACCAGCAACATCTTACGTTCCATGCCTCCGCGATCCCCATTAATGGGCGATCCTCTCTCTACGCGAGTGGGACATCGGGAGCGTAACTGCTGGCGAGATTCTCGCGCCTGCTGCTGCGTGCCATCACCGCTATATAAACC
This sequence comes from Agapanthus africanus, assembly GCA_030015575.1. NCBI lineage: Eukaryota > Viridiplantae > Streptophyta > Magnoliopsida > Asparagales > Amaryllidaceae > Agapanthus > Agapanthus africanus. The sequence continues at coordinate 748,598,418 of CM057341.1, read as the reverse complement.
CCCATCATAGAGGGGTCAAGTAAGCCATTTTTACTCCACTTAGCCGTTACTCTGCTCGGATCTAGTACTAACTTGATCGTTGGAGGGTCCTCGGTGGTACCAAACCACCCCGGGACTTCTTTGCAGGTACTCGGCGCTAAACTCCTTAAATCACCAATAGCACCAAAACCCATTGAGATTCACACGCAACAGAAGATCACCATCAAAATCCACCGGAAGATTAACGGAAGACAACATCTGACGGAGACCCGAAAATGACCTCCATCAGTTAGCGCCGACTGTGGGATCGAAACTCCACAAAAACAAAGTTGGCCTTCCGATCTCCGTCCGCATGGCGAGCAACCATCCTGAAGATCCCGGTACCAGCCGCCGCGTTCCACTCACCGAAGGTGTGGATGAGCCTCCTCCAGCGACCATCATCAACGCCCTCGCCAACCGGATAGATCTGCTACAGTCCCCCGTGGAGGCGCTCGTCTGCGTCCAAGCTACCGGGCCTGGGACCCAGATCGCTGCTCCACCGCCTCCAGAAGGCTCTGCTCCCGTCGGGACGGTTGACCACCAGCAGGCTACGATTCCTGGCCACAGATCACTCGCGCCAGTACTCCCTGAAGCCCGCTGGGCACCCCACGGCTCCACACCAAGGTCCGCCGCCAGAACGCCTCGCCTCGAGCCTCCTCACGACCCTTATCCCCTTGAGGAGATGTCAGTCACCTCACCTGTCCACAGGCATGGTCGACACCATCCCCCTCGACGGGGCTGCACAGAAGGGGTTCACATCGGCGGCTCGAGAGCCACCTCGCCCAGGGATATGGGGTGCCTCATCGAGAGGAACCGGAGCCGCTCCCAGACGCAGGACACCCGCAGCAGAGGCCAGGGATCCTAAGGCACCGATTCCTCGGGATACCACGGTCGACTCGACACCCTCGAGAAGAAGATCGAGGGCATGCGCCGGGAGGCTCACCTCTCGAGCGACGGGGCTAAGTACGTCTCCGATTCACTCACAAAGCCGTTCACCGAGGGATTGCTCGCCGTCCACGTCTCCTCGCGCAACAAGCCCACAAAGGTCTTTCTGTTCGACGGGAAAACCGACCCGAAGGACCATTTGGATGCTTTCACCGCGGGGATGAGCTTCCAGGACCACTCCGCCGCCGCCCAGTGCAGGGCCTTCCCGGCCACCCTCATCCGCGCAGGTCGGGACTGGTTCCGGGGGCTCGAGCTCCGCTCGATCTCGACCTTCGACGAGCTGGCTACTCAGTTCCTCGGCCACTTCATTGGGAACCGTAGGCAGAAGCGCACGGTCGACTACCTCTTCACAGTTAAGAGTGGGGACAAGGAAACGTTCAAGGCCTACATCACCCGCTTCTACAACGCCCTTCTCAAGGTCCCCGAGCACCGGGACGAGACCGTCATCACGACGCTCAGATCTGGTCTGAGGCACAAGGAGTGGTCACGTCCTTCGCGTTGGCACAACCCAAGACCATGGCCAAGGTAAAGCGTGGACCGAGCGCGAGGTTCAGCTGGAATCCGAGGTGAACGCAAACCTCCCCCGAGCAGAACGATCCGACTAGAAGAAGAGGGCTCGGGAGCAGAGGCCGGAGCGTCAGCAGCCCTATCACCCGAAGTTCCAGGAGTATACCCCCCTCAGCATCTCTCTCGCGGTATTGCTAGAGGAGGCCCAGAACGAGGGGTTCTTCAAGTTCCCTCTGATCCCGAGTCAGGCCGCGAAGCGAACCCGGGGCCCTTACTGCGCTTTCCACCGGACGCTGGGCCACGCCACGGAGGATTGCAAGCAACTCAGGGACTACATGGAAGAGCTCATCCGATCGGGACACCTTGCCGCATACTTGAGGGACGAACGGCAGGCCGACCGCGAGCAGGAGCAGCATCGCCCTCCCGCTGACCTGACCATCGGTCAGATCATGCTCGTTTCGGCAGATGGCCAGCACGGAACTCAGGGAGCCCCGTATCCTGTGCTAAGAACGGGGGCCAACAGTCCTCCAGGGAGCTCGGGCCGAGCCAATAAAATCATCTACTAGCCTGTACTTTTCTTTTAGGGCAATGTAAACTCTTCCTAGGGTCTGTTGTTAATTTAATAAAGATCAATGGAACATTGCGAAAAAGAAGGAAAAACCTTGTTTATTCAAAAGGTATTATGGGCTATTCAACCATACATACAAAAAGAAAAAGAAAATTACAACAGCGGGGGAAGGGGGTGCAGAGAGCACTGCTCATGATACTCGGCAAAGATCTCCACCAGCCGAGGTCTCGCGAGATCCAACCTCTCCCCTCAGTTCCCCCCGCGCGCGTTGACCCCGGGCCTCAACTCGTAGCACTCGTGGACAAGCGCCTCCGAGCGAGCCAGCCGATTCGCGGAGATCAGACCAAAGTGCCTCAGGGACCGCAGGTTGCCCACGGCCTCGTCATAGAGCTGCTCGGACAGGGGGTTGTAAAGCCCCGGCGATGCCCTCCAGATGGAGTACATCAGCAACTGCAGCAGGGAGGAACGTCGGGGGAGCAGCCGGCCGAAATGGTCCTCGATGGTCCCATAGACCAACTGCACCGTGTCCTCGGTGCAGTTCTGGTCGTAAATGTACACGTCTTCGAAGTGGATGATGTCGGGGATGGTAAACGGGAAGTCTTGCATTTTCGACTACCTGTTTATGAAGGATGGAAGGACCAGTACTCCTTCAGCCTTATATAGCCCACTGCGCCCCAACGGAGCTCAACAGTCGCCCGCTTTCACCCAAAAAGTCGCTGCCATGCGGTGGTCACCAAGCCTTCTCTGGTGGAATCGAAACGACGTGCCCCTAGCGCTTCGCCTCCCCCCACGTTCAATGCACATGCTACGCGCACGGTCACCGCGACCGTTCCTGTTCCCCATGCCTACAGATGGATGGTCGGGCTACACCTCGCGAAGAATTAGCCAAAGCAGCTACCCTGCTCGGCTATACCTGGCCGGTAGCTTCCCTACTCGCAACGCCAGGATTCAAATCCCTCACCAAGAAGCAACCCAGCAGCTACCCTGCTCGGTCATCCCTGGCGGATAGCTTCCCTACCGCAACGCCAGGGATCAGAAGCAGTCAAGCCCAACCGTCGCTCGGCTACCCTGACGGGTAGCTTCCGTACCGCAACGCCGGGGATCAGAAAGTCCTCCCAGAGTCCGTCGAGCTCAACCGTCGCTCGGCTATCCTTGGCGGGTAGCTTCCCTACCGCAACGCCAGGGATCAGAAAGCCCTCCCAGAAGCAGTCGAGCCCGAGGATCCCTCGCTCGGCTATCCTTCAGGACAAAAGCCCTCGCCAAGAGGCACCGGGCAGTAACCCTGCCCGGCCAAGGGTCCTTGGTAGGCTTCTACAGCCCCTCCCGCGCCAAGGACCGAAGTCCTCCCAGAGGCAGTCGAGTCCTTGCTCGACTATCCCCGGCTGGTAGCTTCCTACCATAACCGACAGGGATCAAAGTCCTCGCCAAGAGGCACTGGGCAGTAACCCTGCTTGGTCCCCGTCCTGAAGGATCAAAGCCCTCGCAAGAGGCAACCGAGCAGCTGCCCTGCTCGGTCAACTCCGGCTGGTAGCTCCCTACCCACGACGCCAGGGATCGAATCCCTCACAAGAGGCACCCGAGCGGCTTCCCCGCTCGCTCATCCCAGGCTGGTAGTTGCCTACCCACGACGCCAGAGGTCAAAGCCCTTGCCAAGAGGCAACCGCGCAGCTTCACTGCTCGGCCATCCTTAGTGGGCTTCTTACAGCCCCTCCAACGCTAAGGATCAAAGCCCTCGCAAGAGGCAACCGAGCAGCTACCCTGCTCGGTCGTCCCTGGCGGGTAGCTTCCCTACTGCAACGCCAGGGATCAGAAAGCCCTTCCAGAGGCAGTCGAGCTTGAGGATCCCTCGCTCGGCTATCCGTCAGGACCAAATCCCTCGCCAAGAGGCACCGGGCAGAAAACCTGCCCGGCCAAGGGTTCTTGGCAGGCTTCCTACAGCCCCTCCTGCGCTAAGGACTGAAGTCCTCGCTAAGAGGCGCCGGGCGGTAACCCCGCTCGATCCCCGTCCTGAAGAATCAAAGCCCTCGCAAGAGGCAACCGAGCAGCTACTCTGCTCGGTCATCCCCAGCTGGTGGTCGATGCTCGCGTTTCCAGAAGTCAAAATATGGCACCCCCATGGGGCCACCGGGCAGCCTCCCACTCACTCTCGGCACAAATATGGCGAACAGCGCTCTGCCCGTCACCCGCAGAGGATCCGAGACCTCAGTGAGGGGAATCAAGTCTATCCAAGTCTAAACGATCTCCCCTCGACTTCGGGGCCCATGGGGATACCTCCTCGACAGCGCTTGGCATGCTCGTCGGCAAGTGATCGAAATCAACTCGATGGACGATCGCTAGACAGATGGCCAACCTGACATGAAAACACAACGGTGCAAGCAGAGATATCTTACGAGCATTCTTCATAAACAGATGGTAGAGCGCGATTCGATGAAACCAAAGAAAAATTTTATTACTACCAAAGACAAAGACTTTACAAAGGGTATTTTTTGGGGCTCCCCAGCCTTGCAAAATTCCAAAAACAAAGAAATAAAAGGAGGAAGACGGGGGCTCTAGACCTCGGGGCCAGGTGCGACCTCGAGGTCCTCGACATCCACCACATGACGCGCGGGGTCCTCGGCGGTTTCCTCGCCAGGAACCTCTTCCCCCTACTCATCGGCGTCCGCGAGGGGGAACTCGGCCCGGAGATCTCCGTCGGCAAACTCCGGCATCCGGGCCTTAACGGCATCGAGGGCGTCGTGCCAGATGCGGGTCGTAGATGTAAGTCGATGTACAACACCCCAAGACTTGCGGGGAGGCGGAAATATGAAAAACGATCTTGTTCTTTGCTTAAACATCGACTAACCGCATGAATCAAAGCTAAACGATAACTAACATCAAACATAGAAGTTAACAACTACTATGTAAAGGGATTATACCTAAAGAACCGTGTCCTTCGTCTTTACGAACTCCACCTCCTCCTCGGCCTTCTCGAAGTAGTAGACGATCCACCCGAGAGCTTTACTCCAAGCTTAGCCTCTAAACTTGAGGCAACTAACCTTCTTTAAGTGCTAATCAAAGAAGCTAGGTGATATAGAGTGAGGGTTATGGTTTAATTAGTCTAACTAATCCTTGTACTCAACACATGAGAGGGGAGGATTAGGGTTTGAAGAGGGAGAGCTTGAGGAGAGAGAAGGTGAAGATAATAATGAAGTGAGAATAATGAGTTATGATAATATATATCAAGCATTTCTTTTTATCAAGAAAAGAAAAGAAATGAATTTAACAACCATGCTTGATAATATCTAGTGATGATTCACATCTATGAGTCATTAAGTATTTATGATGCATTAATGACATGGATGAATCATCCATATGACTCACTAATCACATTCATTGTATATGCCACCTAAACCTCCTTAGTCACCATCTTCTAGAAGCTTCTCGCGCAATTACGAGAACGCCCCTCCTTTCCGCAAAAATACGGAAGAACTTTAGACTGTATAAATCCAATAACCGGATACCAGTAACGGGCTTAAACCAAAGCCGACTGATAAAAACTGTCCGAAAGTCGTACGTTTGTAAACACACGTATGCGTCCGAACCCTTGTCGTAAAACCATACGACCTCTATATCGTTTCGCCTGGAGTAGGGAAACTCTCTGTGTGGGACTCTAGAGACTCGACTACTACGCTGGCAGTGGGTTTAACCACAGACCGCAAGCGGCACTAGCTGTACGTAACGGTCCCCAGGTAGATGTCGATAAGAAGGCCGATGAGGAAACCCATCCGAACTCCTACTGAGTCTGATGTGACAATCTCCGTATAGTCCGGTCCGTTCGTCTAAGACTATCGCATATCGGGCCTAGGGGGCGGCAAGCGTCAGTCCCCTAATAGCGGTATAAGTCGTGTCGGAGCGAAGCCCATTACACCCTGAGAAACTACTGGAACCTACCAGCAAATCTCGCTTGCCCTGGCCAGGGACTTTGCGTAATGGCTCTCTGACACAGCGCGATATCAACCCCCAATACCGGGAGAGACGAGTCCTGTCTAACCGCCGCTGCCTCCAAGTGCTCGGGACTGCACCCAACTGCTACCTGTTTGCACGACTCCTTTGAGCCGTGGTAGGGTAGTAATCTAAGAACAGTGGGACACACTCGAGGCGAAGTAGCAGTGTCAAGTCTGCGGACTATGCTGTACTCATGTCACCTGGAAACTGTTCACTGACGACTGGTATAAAACCAACCAACAGTTCCCTGTGAGTCCTGTCCGGTGTACCCGTAACCCAACGAGCACCTGCATACTATCTCCAGTACGACGTACTGACGGCTGTGGGACATACCATCTCCCCAACTGGGATGAGAAGCGTACACACTAGTCTACTCCGGAGTATCGATACCCTGTCTCGATAATCCTGCGACTAAGGACCTGAATAAGGATGTGCTTGTAGACTACCCAGCCCCCACTAGTGTGACTGCCATCACAACGCTGGTAGTCAAGCAAGATCCTAAGAGCTTTATCAATACGTATACTCACATATTAAGATAGAAAAAACCAAGTAGCATACTACCATGTTTAGCAAGACTGTTATATACATGTGAATATTCCAAGCTTCCATTAAGTAATATACAAACTAGTGTGATACAATAATGGCCCCTAGGGCATATACACTAACAATCTCCCACTTGCACTAGGGCCATGTACTGGCATATCGAAGACCGATGATCTCGAGTAGCCTCTCGAACTGAATCTGAGGTAGGGCCTTTGTGAATGGATCAGCAATGTTCTCTTCAGAAGCAACTCTCCGAACCTCGATCTCCTGACGATCAATGATCTCCCTGATCAGGTGATACCGCCTTAAGATGTGTCTGGACTTCTGATGGGACCTTGGTTCCTTTGCTAAAGCTATAGATCCGTTGTTGTCGCAATACAGAGGTATTGGATCAACTATGGTAGGAACCACCTGAAGTTCTGTTAAGAACTTCTTCATCCAGACTGCTTCTTTTGCGGCATCGCAAGCAGCTATATACTCCGCTTGCATCGTCGAGTCAGCAACGATGTCCTGCTTGGAGCTCTTCCAGCACACCGCCGCTCCATTGAGGGTAAAGACATAACCCGACATGAACTTGGAATCGTCCTTATCACTCTGGAAGCCGGAATCAGCAAAGGCCTCCAACCTGAGATCTTTTCCGCCGTAAACCAAGAACATCTCCTTAGTCCTTCTTAGGTACTTGAGAATGTTCTTTACTGCTATCCAGTGCTTCTCCCCTGGGTCTGACTGATACCGGCTTACCACGCTCAGTGCGTAAGCTACATCTGGTCTGGTACACAACATCGCATACATTATAGAGCCTACCGCAGAAGCGTAGGGTATAATAGAAATGCGTTCCCTTTCCAAATCAGTCTTGGGAGACATCTCTTTGGAGAGGGTGATTCCGTGACAAGCCGGTAGATTACCGCGCTTAGAATCTTCCATACTGAATCTTTTCAGTACAGTGTCGATATACCTGGACTGCGAAAGTCCCAACATCCTCTTGGATCTATCACGATAGATCCGGATCCCCAGAATGTAAGAGGCATCACCCAGGTCTTTCATGGAGAACTTGTGTGACAAGAATCCTTTGACAGATTGTAGCACAGGAATGTCATTTCCTATTAATAGAATGTCATACACGTACAAGACGAGAAATACGACACTTCTGGCTACAACTTTACTATATATGCACGGTTCATCTGGATTTTTGATAAAGTCATATTTTTTGACTGTCTCATCAAAACAGATGTTCCAACTCCGCGATGCCTGCTTTAGTCCATAAATGGACTTAAGCAGCTTGCATACTTTCTCGCTGCTCCCACTCTGATTGAAACCCTCTGGCTGATCCATATAGACGCACTCTTCTAAATTTCCATTCAGAAAAGCCGTCTTTATGTCCATCTGCCAGATTTCATAATCATGGAAGGCAGCAATAGCAAGAAGGACCCGAATGGATTTGAGCATAGCCACTGGAGAAAAAGTTTCGTCATAGTCCAAACCAGGTAGCGGATGTTGTCACCTTTTGTATATTATTTACTTTTCCGCATTAGGATAGACCCAAGGAGGGGAGCACAAGTAACCGGGTTCTGGGGTCCAGTGGGAGACCACCTCGAGGAGTCGAGTCCGGGTCTCCTAACCCTGGAATTGGTAAGGTTGCTTGCCGCTCTCGTAGGGGTCTAAGGGTGTGGGATTGGCTATTCATCACGACCGTGGAATCCGTGTTTTATACTGGCTCGTATTGAAAACACGGACGTCCTAGTATATCCAATATTTCATATGTTTCTTCTGCTGCGATATCTGTGATGTGATCATGTGATGTTCTTTGATGGATACAGTATATAGTATATATGATATATTATATAGACGTTACTTATGTTTTACACCCGCGCTAGCCCTGCCCCGCTCTGCCGTTAGTTACCTAACCTAACGGTGCACGAGGGGACATCCAGGCGAATGCGGATGGCATAAGTGTACGTCGTATTTATCTGTGATGTTTAGGTACTTAAATGATGGGACTTCATTAATGTGATTAATGAAAGAAAAGAAACCTAAGATGTTGTAGAATCAAATTTTAAAATAAAACAGGTAGCTACAGTTCTTGCTTTGCATAGCGGTATATATGATGTACCCTGCACCTTATTCGATGAGGAAAGGACCGAGATCCCTTCACCGGGAGTGACTCCTTTAGCAATAACTGGCAGATGCTACATACTCGGTCTGCTTTTGATTGCTTCTATAGTTTCTGTTTTGCACAGTGATATATATGATATATCCCGCACCTCATTCGACGAGGAAAGGGCCGACGATCCCTTCACCGGGAGTGACCCCTTTAGCAAAACTAGAAAAGCCTCAAAATCACTCCATTTCAAAACTTCATTTGATTCTACAACGATATCAAGTTCATTACGCTCATGGTTTTCTGAAAACCTGCGTAGCCCTCCGTCATTTCAGATAAGTACTACTTAGTATTCGTGCTACGGTAGTTTGGCATTCGTCAAGGCGTAGTGTACGATAGCTAACTAGTATTTATCTGCTTATGCATATGATGCAGATTGGATTAGGGTATTCGTACGGCGTTGTTTGGCATTCGTCAAGGGTCGTGCGGGTGGGTTTAATTCAATCAAGAAATGTACGGGTTGAACTTGACTAGTGGACTATGGGTTGTTTGGCATTCGTCAAGGTCATAGAACACTAGGGGTAAATTATTATTGGGAATTTCAAGTGTTGAAATTTGCAATGAGATTGCATACCTTCTATGAGATAGTTGGATCCCGATACCCACTGCGAGTAAGAGTTACTCCTGGGAGAGTTTTACACATTGCAATTAGCTGATCAAGTAGGTGTCTAGAAAGGTGTTAACGAGGTTACGCCTCTGGGAAAACGAAGTTTACATTAATTAGGTTCGTGCGAAAGCACGGGGGACCTCCCTCAAAGTACCGACACTAGCCTGGCTGAAAGATTGGCGAACTTGTAGTGTGTAATTAATCCCGGCTAATCTTTCCTTTTAGGGTTTGAAGGAAGATTTGATAAAAAGCAGTGGGAGCCATCCTGATTAGATAAGATAATAACCAATCTGATCTTGCACGAGCATACGCTAAAGTGTTTTCTTCTCTCTCTCTCCAGGTAGCGACCATTTCATGCCCTAATGAAGATAATAATATGGATGTATTGACCGAACCCGCATGTTATACTGTGCAGGGGAACGTTGAACCCGTTCTATCTTATAAGTGTTATAAGAATGAACAGGAAACAGGAGAATATCTGGATTCTCAAGCCGCCCAAAAGAACATGCATGTTGATGCATCTTCTACAGGTGTGTTAGTTATTGAGAACTGTTTCTCAGTTCACCCTACGTCCTGGGTATTAGATACCGGATCAGGATCCCACATATGTAAACAGTTACATGGGCTACGAAAAGGTAGAGAACTGGGAAAAGGTGATCATTCCGTTCAAGTTGGGAACGGTGCAAATGTTGCAGCCAAAGCAGTTGGCGAATATCACCTAGTATTACCAAGTGGTGATACAATGATTCTGAATGAGTGCTATTATATACCGAACATGATGTGCAATATTATATCAGTTTCTTTATTGAGTGAAGAAGGATATAATTTTGTAGTAAAGGATAATGTTATGAATATATTCCTAGATCAAAAGTTGATTGCATCAGGCTTGCTACATAATGGCATATTCATTCTAAATCAAAATACAGTCCTCAATATACAAAACACACACAAGAGGAAAAGTTCAGAAATGAACGAATCCTACTTGTGGCATTGTAGACTTGGTCATATCAATGCGACACGACTGGCTAAGTTACATAAGGATGGTTATTTGAATCCGTTCGAATTATCATCTTATGATACTTGCCATTCATGTCTCAAAGGAAAAATGACCAAATCTCCGTTTAGTGGACACGGAGAAAGAGTTGTTGAACTCTTAGGACTGGTACATAGTGATGTATGCGGTCCCATGTCTACCCTTGCCAGGAACGGTTCTTCCTACTTCATTACATTCACTGACGATCTCTTTAGATACGGGCATGTGTTCCTATTGAAACACAAGTCTGAAGCTTTTGAGAAATTCAGAGAATATAATCACGAAGTAGAGAACCAAACGGGCAAAAGTATTAAGATCCTTCGATCTGATCGAGAAGGAGAATACTTGAGCAATGAGTTCCAAGATTATCTAAAAGAGAATGGGATTCTCTCTCAGCTTACTCCACCTTATACACCACAGCACAACGGTGTATCGGAATGAAGGAATCGCACCCTATTAGATATGGTGCGTTCAATGATGAGTACAGCTGAGTTACCTATTTCCTTCTGGGGGTATGCGCTTGAGACAGCCATACACCTATTGAATATGGTTCCTACCAAATCAGTGCCTACCACTCCATATGAGATATGGAAAGGGAAGAGACCATCTCTTAAGTATGTTAAGATATGGGGTTGTCCAGCCTATGTCAAAAGACAAAATCCGGACAAACTCGAGGCAAGATCAGTCTTATGTAAGTTTGTAGGATATCCCAAAAATTCACAAGGGTATATCTTCTACCACCCCGAGGAACAAAAGGTGTTTGTTTCTCGACATGCCACTTTCTTAGAAAAAGGTTTTCTTATGAAACAGATTAGTGGCATTGAGGTAGAACTGGAAGAGATTCCAGCAACACAAACTATAACAGAAGACTTAGTGGAACCAGAGGATTCAGTAGTACCCGACGAACCCCAGCCTCTCCGCCGATCTAGTAGGGTTTCTCGTCCACCTGAGAGATACTACGGTTTTCTCATTGACGGTGGAAGCGAGGATTGCATCATGGAGGATGATGACCCAACTAGCTTCGAGCAGGCCATCACGAGTAGGGACTCAGTGAAATGGCTGGATGCTATGCGGTCCGAGATGGAATCCATGTACACCAACAAAGTATGGACTTTGGACGTTGCTCCTGAAGGGGTAAAACCCATTGGGAGCAAGTGGATCTTCAAGAAGAAACTTGGTGTAGATGGGAAAGTGGAGACTTTCAAAGCTAGACTTGTTGCAAAAGATTTTCGTCAAAGACCAAGTGTGGACTATGACGAAACCTTTTCTCCAGTGGCTATGCTTAAATCCATCCGGATCATGCTTGTCATCGCTGCATATCATGATTACGAAATCTGGCAAATGGATGTTAAGACCGCCTTTCTAAATGGTGATTTAGAAGAGTGCGTGTACATGACTCAGCCAGAGGGCTTCGTAGATAGTGGGAGCAGCGGGAAGGTGTGCAAGCTGTTTAAATCCATTTATGGATTAAAGCAAGCGTCGCGGAGTTGGAACATCTGCTTTGACGTCGTTATCAAAGAGTTTGATTTCGTCAAAAACCCAGATGAACCTTGTATCTACAAGAAGGTGGCAGAGAGTAAGGTTGTCTTCCTCGTATTGTACGTAGACGACATACTCTTGATAGGAAATGATATTCCTATGCTGCAATCGGTCAAGCTCTTCTTATCACAAAGATTCTCAATGAAAGATCTTGGTGATGCCTCCTGCATATTGGGGATCAGGATCTATAGAGATAGATCCAAACGGATATTGGGATTGTCCCAATCCAGGTACATTGACACCATACTAAAGAGGTTTAGTATGGAAGAATCCAAGCGCGGGAACTTGCCCACGATCTCTGGAGTCACTCTCTCCAAAGAGATGTCTCCCAAGACTGATTTGGAGAGAGCTCGCATGCAAGGGATACCCTATGCTTCGGCTGTAGGATCTATCATGTATGCGATGCTATGTACCAGACCCGATGTAGCATACTCACTAAGTGTAGTGAGCAGGTATCAAGCTGATCCTGGAGAGAGTCACTGGACAGCAGTGAAGAACATTCTCAAGTACTTACGAAGGACTAAAGAGATGCTCTTGGTGTATGGTAACGGAGAACTCCAAGTGGAGTCCTTTACCGATTCGAGCTTCCAGAGTGATAAGGACGACTCTAAGTCGCAGTCGGGATTTGTCTTTACCCTTTACGGAGGGGCGGTTAGCTGGAAGAGTTCCAAGCAGGAAACCGTGGCAGACTCGACGATAGAGGCTGAATACATCGCTGCCAACGATGCTGCCAAAGAGGCTGTCTGGATCAAGAAGTTCATTACTGAACTTGGAGTAGTTCCATCCATTGAGCATCCAATACCTTTGTATTGCGATAACAATGGAGCGGTGGCTTTGGCCAAGGAACCCAGGTCCCATCAGCGATCCAGGCATATTCTGAGGCGGTATCACCTGATCCGGGAGATAGTTGATCGCCGGGAGATCGAGGTCAGGAGGGTTGACATGAAGAACAACACGGCGGATCCACTCACGAAGGCCATTCCCCAGATACAGTTTGAAAGACTTTTCGGGATGCTCGGTATGCGATACTACAGCAGCTGGCCCTAGTGCAAGTGGGAGATTGTTAGTTGTATGTATGCCCTAGAGGCCAGTATTGTACAGATGATGTATATTATATTGGATGCTTGGACATATATAGAGATGACTTTCTTGCTCGATATGATAGTATGCTATCTGGTTGCTCTTTATCTTAACATGTATACTAGTCTCTTTATACTGTCTTATAGTTACATGTTGGTAAAGCCCTTAGGATGTGTACTTGACTGCCTGGACTATGATGTAGATCATACTAGTGGGGACATGGTAGTCCATAAGTACATCCTTCAAGGTCCCTAGTCGTAGGTGTATCGAGACGGGGCATCGATATGCCAGTGTAGACTAGCGTATACGCTTCTCGACCCATGAGATGGGCGATGGATGATTCCATATACATTGGTGTTTGACATCAGAGATGGTATACGGGTGCTCAGTGGAGACTGGGTACACTGGACGGACTCGCCGAGAACTCCCAGATGGTATTATACCTCACGTCAGATGGCAGTTCTCAGGTGACACTTGTGCAGGTTAGTCTGTAGACCCGAGATCGTCATAGAGTCTTGTGTGATTCCCACTGTGTTTTGATCTCCACCTTACCACGTCCATGAGGGCGTGCAAAACGGTGGTCTTTGGGTACAGTCCCGAGTCACATGGAGGCAATGAGCGATAGGAGGGGTTTCGTCTCTCCCGGTATTGGGGGTTGATGTTGCGCTGTGCTCAATTGGCCGTAACAGGGAAGTCCCTGGCCAGGGCTGATCAGAGATTTGCTGGTAAGTGTTACCAGTAGTTTCTCGACCCGTTATGAGCCTCACATCGGCACGACTTATCGGTTATTGGGGTCTGACGTTTACCACCCCTAGACTTGATATGCGACGTATCAGACGAACAGACCGGACTGTACGGTAAGTGTTACTGGTTGGATTCACAGGAGTGTGAGCGGGCTAGCTCGTCGATCTTCTGATCGCTTAATACCCGGGTGGCCGTTACGTTTAGCAGACCGCTTGCGGCTTGTGGGTGCTTGATATGATCATCATCTGCTGCCGGCGTATTGACGAGTCTTTAGAGTCCTACACAGAGGTTTCCTGGCTCAAGCGAAACGAAATAGGAGCGCATATGAGATATGTGCAGGACCGAGAATAATGCGTATATGTGATACCGTATTTCATTCTCGCGATGAATGTATCGATTGGTTATATTCGATATAACCTAAATATCGAATCAAGGATTGATTCGATGAGCCGATACATAGGATACTAGTCGGTTATATGCGATATGACCGGATCGTTAAATCAAATGTTGATTTAATGATTTAATGTATAATTATATATTTGATATATTATTTTGCATTAAATAGTATTGGTTCACTTTAAATGGATTTTCTCACTTGATGTACATGTTGTATATGTGATATACTTTTGTGCACATATTTGTATCATGTTTGATGATACTAGATCATGTGGTTAAGTGTAAAGGATTAAACCATGGTTAAGAGATGATTAGGGTTTTGCTTTTTCATTTATTTATTTGTTTATTTATTTGGAAATGATTTAGATAAGAATGGTGGCTTCTTTTGTTTCTAGTTGAAGCTTCATGAAGCTTTGACTTATGCAACCATTCTTGTCTTCATGCTTAACCCTAACTCATCCAAGTAACCATGGTATATTCTCTACACTTAACCTTAGTTAGGATATGATAAGTATTGTTTTCTTTTTCATTTTAAAATAACTTATCATATTTTTTCTTCTTCTTGATCATCTTCTTCTTCAAGAAAAGCTTGATGCCATTAATGGCAACTTGAGCAAAAGTGAGTGAAATCCAATTCTAAAGTGAACCCACCTCCTATTTCTTCACCCTCTACCTCTTGCCAAGTTGTTTTGGGTGTTTTCTTCACAAGTTTCACAACTTGGTGAAGTTGGAGCTTGAACTTGTGATGTCTCGACGTAGATCATCTTCGGCACGAAGCCGACGACCTAGTCCGCCCATTTTCCCGATGAAGCCGACGATTGAGTTCGGGATTCAAGATGGACAGCGAGAGGACGCCTACGTGGAGCTAAGGAAGTGGAGAAACGGATCTACAAAGGTTGTAGCCTCTCTTCTTTAGTTAAGATGTTAACTAGTTTAATGTTTCGCCTAGAAATCTAGCCGACGATCCGTATTAGGGTTTCTCGGTACTCATAAAATTTTAAATTGGCATGATCGATGCCTTGTGAGACCTCTATAGTGTGCCTAGGAACCTTTCAATTAATGGGCGATCCGCTCTCTACGCGAGCGGGACGTCGGGAGCGTAACTGCTGGCGAGATTCTCGCGTCTGCTGCTGCGTGCCATCACCGCTATATGAACCCCCATCATAGAGGGGTCAAGTAAGCCATTTTTACTCCACTTAGCCGTTACTATGCTCGGATCTAGTACTAACTTGATCGTCGGAGGGTCCTCGGTGGTACCAAACCATCCAGGGACTTCTTTGCAGGTACTCGGCGCTAAACTCCTCAAATCACCAATTGCACCAAAACCCATTAAGATCCACACGCAACAGAAGATCGCCACCAAAATCCATCGGGAGATCAACGGAAGACAACATCTGAGGGAGACCCGAAAAGGATCACCATCAAAGATGAATCTTGATAGATGTGAACTTTGTCTCTACGATGATATTTAGGTGACCTATCGCTGACTATGTGGCACTTACTTGAGGATAGTAAGAAGGCTATGAGTTACAAAAACAAATTTATCATGTACTACAAAATGGATGCGCGCAGTGGAGCCCTTAAAAAAATTGAGCCTGAAAGTTAGCCAACTGCCTAGCCCTCCAGTTCCCTTCTTACATTATCTTAACTTCTCATAACTACATTGGTTCATAAAATTTGTCCATTAACGAAGAACACTAATTAATATTGAGAGAATCATTATGATGTCTAAACTAAAATCACTTTGCGAACCCTTACCCCACTTTGATGTCGAAACTAAAATCGCTTTGATGATTATGATCACTTGATTTTAGAGCGAGACTAGCAAAATTTCTGTTTGGCCTCACTAAATCTAGAACCTCTATCTTATCCTCCTTCGAGGCCTAACCTCCTTCATGAGGGCTTCAAGTCGCCTTCTTCAACCTCGAAAAACCTAGCTCAAAACGCCCTGTCTGCAAGGATATGTAGGTGTGGGCCCCACCTTTTCCACTCCTGCCAACCTTTTTTCGGCCAAATAAATAAATGACATTTCTATCCCTTATCTTCAACCAGCAAAATTGGGATATTCACCAAAGAACACAATATAACCCCGCATTGTTATTTTGCAAGCAATTTCTTGTATTATTGTCTGCTAACAGATTCAACAATGGATATATGGATAAGACAAGGGACCATAAGAACGGTATGATATGATATGAGGTTTGCGGAATAGAAGGGAATAATAACAAAGCTCCCAAATCCAGTCAGTTTTCAGCCACCAGATGCATGCTTCGAGATGGACCTATTCTAACAGGAAAAGGACAAGATAATTTCTCGTTAAATAAATAAACCACGTGAAGTTTGTTTTTGGTAAATACCCATTAAGTAAACACATTTAACACTTTTCAAATAAGATGCCACCATCTTATCATTTCAAATAAAAACAGCATTGAACCTCATCAATAGCATATAAAATCATATATAATATCACAACCTTTAGTTTTTTCTTATTTTAAAATACCATTTGCTCAAAATTTTCTTATATTAATACCATAGGAGACCATGGTACTTGAAATAACATCAAATGTTGCGGCATTGCCCGAAACTTATAACACATAGTATTTATATTCTACGATATCTATCTGTATTTTTTGCCGGTGAAAGAACAGGTCTAAAAACGGGTCTCATGAATCTATCTCCAATAGTATTGTATATTTATTTGAAATATACCTAGGAATGTCAAAAAAAGTCATGTAGGCACTAAAACAAAAATAGCAAGCTCACGGGGGAGAAATTTGCAACCTTTAATGGGAGTTTTTAGCAAAATCCTCGTCGATGCTTCGTCGGCGCCTCCTCTTGTTCCTCGTAAGCAAACCCTAGCCCTAGCTTGCTCTCTATCAGTTTCAAACTTTTGAGTTTTATATTTGTGTTTAGGGTATTTTACTTGCTATTTTGGTTCCATTGAGTTCGATTTTCAGCAAATGCAGAAACGTAGGGTTTTGGTTTATTCGTGCGATGATCGTTTTACCGTAAAATCGTGACAACTACGAAATACTGCTGAAGAAATTTTATATTTTATTAGAGGTTATATATATATGCTTGATTGGAAATTTGTTAGATATTTTAGCTGTGCTGTTATTGTTAATTTGATTCTGAAGCAAGTACAAATAAGTAGTGCGCATGAACCTATAGGAATTTGCTTTCAATTTCAGGTATTATTCATGGCTTAAATAAATTTTTATATTATGCACTTGGAATTTTCAATGCAATCTTGCTGCATGTGGTGCCCCCTCTGACCTAGATTCTTGGGTCCGCCAAGTAGGCATTGAATGTAGAATCGTGAAAAGCGAAGATGCTTCTAGACGAAGAGCTGAGGGGATAACAGCCATCTGGGTTGGAAAGTTTGAAGGGAGCGGGCAAGCGAGTAAAGAAGGCTGGGTGTCCATTTGTGTTGCACAAAATGCCCATCATTGAAGAGCTTGGTGGTAGCCGTAGCCCCTACAAATTTTGGCATCCATCAATGATGAATGAAGGAAAAAAAGCCACAACAGGTTTCTTTCTTCTTGATTGCACGCAAATGGAAGAGAGAGGGCCCTTCTCTATGATCATCTGTCTTTATTTTTGATGTGAAGACTATTGAGCTGTTTAAAAGTAGGATGACTACCATGGTTAGATACTTAGATTCTTGATTTAGTTTGATTTCTTTAGTGTGGAATGATGTTAAGTGAGTCTGGATGGTAGGTTTGGCTGGTTTGGTTTCAGTCAGTCGGAACTATTGTCAATTGTCATGCTTCGACAATTTGAAGCTTATGCGCTTCACTAATATACATGGGTCACTATATATATTCATAGAAATATGCTTTCATGATATAAAATAAACCTGATAAGTTTGAGAGTCCCGAGAAGCGCGGAAAGTTACAAGTAGTGGATTTTGCTCTTGAGATAGATCTATTCTGTTTGCTTCGTGAGGCTTCTCTCACCCTCATCCTTCCATCTCCTAAACCACCCAAACCCTCTCTCTTGATCGCTCAATGTTTTTGATCTAAGATTTGCTTTGTCTTTTAGTTATGCAATGTGCTTTTTTGCCTCCAGATTTTTGCGTCTTGTGAGCTCTTATTTTAGCAGGAAAAAACCAGAGTTTGTTCTTGGCTCATGAATTAATGTATATAACTTAGAAATTATATATGAGGTTAATGGAGGAAAGGTGCCATAAGAGGGAATTTTCTCCTACGGCGTCGGAAAAATGCACCCTCCATGATTTTTTTCGACGATCGGTATACATCACCTCCATCTTAATCATCTAAGATGTGGATACACCAAATTTCATGTGATTATACCATTTTTTCACTGTTGATTTAGTTGGTGCAAAATTGATGGTTTACCGACAATAGAACTTTTTATATTGCTAATTCAACGGTGAAAAAGTGGTGGAATCACATGAAATTTGGTGTATGCACATCTTAGATGATAACGATGATGATGATGATGATGGATACCGATCGTCGGAAAAAATAATGGAGGTTGTATTTTTTCGACGCCATAGGAGGAAATTCCCTCCTATTACCTCTTTCCTCCATTATTCTCATTATATATATAATTTTTTTATTATAACGAAATCATCATTATTAACCTTCATATTTTTTTTTAATTCGAGGCATTTCCCCTCTGGAAAATCAAGCAACTGATCGGTTGTTTGCCTTAGATTCTTTGCAACTCAATTAGAACCATAGCTATTGTTCGGGAGTTTGATTCTCTCATAGGATTTATGCCCACTTTGTCAGAGTTTCTTAAACCTGGCTGACTTTATTTAGTACAACTTTACTTCACAATGTTCACGGGAGAGCATTTTTTCGTAATTTTAAAATCTAAAGGATCGGTTGCTCTTTCTCAATCCCAAGGAGATACCCTGCTGCTGCTGGCAAAATGAAAAGTGAAACTATAGTAGCGCCACTGAAGTTGTGGTCTTCATCACAATACTCCAACCTCCGATTTTGACTTTGTTTTCATCCATCCCAAAAGATGGAGAATGCTAGCCAAAATAGACAAGTAAGAAGTTTATTATTCCCCACTACTTCTAAATCATGTTTTACTTTATTTTTTGGATTCAGCCCCTTCAGGTATTGATCCAACGGCATCTCACTTTGGAGAGGGAAATTATTCAAACCGAGCTAGGCGCAATTGGTAAACATGTTTTACTTTGCCGTCACTTTCTCTGTATGGGCTTTTATACCAGATTTTGTAGTAAAACCAGAAAGTAAACAGAAGTGTGCAGGAAACTTATCAAGCAAGTGTTTATTATAAAGTATGAACTGCTGTATGTGGTTCATACGACCGACATGCTGGCATTGTTGCAAGCGAACTTTTTGCTTGCTCTTAAGGACCATCGATGGGTGTGAACTGACAGAGCTTTAAAGTCTTTTTAGTATAATGAAAATGAAGATGCAACCAATTTACATTTATACTTTACTATTTATGCATAGATTAACTTTTACCATACTGTATAATGGAAGATGTTACTAATTAGCACTGCGTACTTATCAGAGTAAGAGAAGATTGGTATTATTTTGTTGCTAATTAGCCAAATTAACAACTTGCGCAGGAGCCTGATTGAAATTCAAGTGTCGACATGTGTAACTCTTTCTATATACCTGGATTGAATTCATATGATGATATTGGTGGCATACTGGTATATATAATTCATGGGGAGGAATGCCCTAGTTTGCCGAGTGATTAAAGAAAAGCTGCCAGTTGTGATCCTTGATAAAATCCAAACTTTAAAATTTTTAAAATTCAGACCCAGAATTTGGATAGGGCACTCTTAAAGAAGGTCATCATGCATCATCAAAGCCATTTTGGCTTTCCCATCACTCGTGGTTGACTAAGGAGGACAAAATTGATAAAGAATTGGCCAAATCCTCTTTAACCGCTATCCTGGCATCAACCATTTCTGCTGCATTTAGACCTCTTTAATTTCTCACAAATAATCTAGCCTGAATGTGAGATACCAATAAATGTAGTGTACTCAATACAAGAATAGCAAACTATAAACAAATGTTATTAGTGTTCTTCTTTCAAAGTCAGATCAAAATTGGTGGACAAAAGTAGTTATAAACAGTTAAGATTGTACGAAGAAAATAGGGTAGGCTTTTTTCAAGTTCTCTTACCTGTGAAATTTGCTTCATGTATAAAGAAGTATTTTGCTTAGGTTTTATTGAGCTAAATTCAGTTCTTTATAGGCTTTGAGGTTACGTTGTAGTCTCCTTCAATTTTTTAAAAATTGGACAGTAGACAAACTACCGTGATATGTACCTTCCTATGATGCCCCTCCCACATTCTATGTACTGGTCAATTTTAGAATTCTACTCACCACTCTTACAAAGAACATAAATTCAATCAATCCTTTTATATTTATGGTATCAAATTCTTCAGGAAAAGTTTACCATTCTGAACCCCCCCCCCCCCCAAAAAAATGTCATTACTTATGCAAATTTCAAGAAAATGTATAATATCAAGATTTATCATCATCATCCAAGATACCAGAAAGGAAATTGATCAAAACCTTCTGAAGACCTAGCTACTTACAAGTTAACGTCTTCATTATTTAACTGGGCAGGCACTATAGAAGGAATTGGTGAAGAACTAGCAATAGATTCGATTATCTTCATCTAGATCACTGTCATAAGGAAACAGGCAGCAGAGATCTGGTAGTAATGATGAGCCAACGTAGGCAAAGCCTGTAGTAACATCTTCCGTTACATTTTCAGGCGGTAGTAGCACCACACACATCTTTCGAGGATCAACGTTACTACTTTCCCACAGTATCACTCGCCCATCCACCCAAAGAAACACTTCCTTTTTATGACTCTGGAACCTTATCGGCCTCGGCATTGTCCTGCAGATAAGAAACCCATCTTGAATCAAAGAAACATTGTTCCAGTCCGCATCTTCACTTATTGAAAGCTTCAATCTTGCAAGCATATGAAACTTGTCTCCCGTCAAAAGGTGAAGAATCACCATTGGATCATTAACAGAAGCATCAATAACAACAAGGCCTAATTTTTTTCCAACTCTTCCAAGCTGCAGTCTGGTCTCAGGCAGATAAAGATCCGCAAACCCTGACCCCAGATGTGTAGGATCCTTACGCGGAGTCATTATCCAGAATGTCTTGGGTTTGGAGATGACACATCTGGCTTCGAACCCTACCACCATACGCGGTCTCCCCGTCAGCCAATACACAAACCCACCGCAAGAAACACCCGTATTTGGAACAATGTCGTTCCCTGGAACGTTAACCCCATTATAAGACGCCCAAGCATCCTGTACAGACCAATAGATATCAAAGGTAAATGTGGTTTTGGTCTCCTCATGGGTGGCGCAGATGAGGTAAAATTGGGGGGATTTCGACTTTGACAAGTCCGTGGCGAGGACTACATGGGTGCTGTTCTGATGAGCGTGGTGTTGTCTTGGGGTTGTGGGAAGTCGGATGTAGGAATGATAGTTAGGGATTAATGGGTTTCCAATGTAGTAGCTATTGGTCGAAGAACTGTACAAAGCGATGAGGCCGTCAGAGGAAGAGCATATTGTCATGTTGCAAGCGTCATGTTGATTTGGTGGGTGGAAGGAAGTTTGTACTAAACGAAGAATTAAGCGTGGGATGCATTGATCTTCGTAATAGATAATGCCAAACATGGAAGATCCTGCTAAACGATCGTTGAATTGAGACTCACCATCATCATTATCTTGAATCAGTAAGCTGAAGTTCTCAGGAAGTAGTGATGTGGTGTCGTAGATGAAGCCATCGGCAACCTGGATACCTTCATTAATAGGCAATAGAAATGCATGCGTCCTTTGAGGATCAATGGTATTAAGCTCCCACACAACCACTCCCCCATCAACCCAAAGGTATGCCTTCTTTTCTAGACTCTCGAACTTTACTGGTCTCGGTATTTCCTTGCAGACGAAAAATTCATCTTGAATCTCTAGTGTCTTGAGATTGCTCCAATTCTCCTCTTCACATATTGACAGTTTCAATCTTGCAAATAAACCAAACATGTTATTGCCCTCCTCCTGCAGAAGGTACAGATTAATGGCAGAAGCATCAACAAGAACAAGGCCTAATTGGTTCTTAACTATTCCAAGCCGCATCCTATCCACTGGCAGATCAAGAACCGGCAACGGATAGAATTCCTCGCTGCAGATCCCTAAGGGGTCGAATCTTAACACTGAGCGTGGTGTCTCCGTCAGCCAAAATGCGAATCCTCTGCAAGAAATTCCTGAATTTGGTATGATATCACGCCCCTTTAGGTCGACCTCCATACGGATGATCCAGCAGTCAATTTCGGAGGTGTATGTATCGAAGGAATAAGTGTTTTTGTCGGGGAAGGCGCAGATGAGGTGGTATGCAGCGGGATCTCCAAGACTTGAGAATTCAGTGGCAAGGACAACATGGGTATTAGGAGGATGTTTGTATCGGCTCTTGGGTAGGGGAACACATGAATTGGGATTTTGCACGAATGGGTTGCCGATGTAATAGGTATTGGTTGAATCACACCAAGCCATGAGGCCGTTGGAGGAAGAAAAGATGGTGATGGGGCGGCTGCCTAGAAAGCTTGACTCACAAGTCTCATGATTCAAGAAGTATGGGGCACTGTCACAAATAATGCTGGTTCTTGAGGATCGAAGACAGAAGCCGTAGCTGCTGCTATTGTCGTCAGCCATGAATGGTGGTGTGGACGAAGAACGGAGTTCTTGGACAGGAAAACTAATGCAAGCCAAGTTCTTTCTTCTTTCTTTGCGGTTGCATGCAAATGCAAGAGAGAAGCCTCTTTCTTCTCTTTATATGTGTCTTAATTTTCCAGTTTCGAAGGGAAGTTGAAATGAGGATTATGAAACAGTTTGTGGATTTTATAGGAGGGAATCCACCATCGCTAAGTTCTTGATTCGGTTTGACCTGTTTCTGTTAGTTAAAGGTGTGTTGCAAGACTTTATGGCCTCAGATAGAGTACTTTAACATGCATGGTTTTCATATGTAGATATGCTTTCAGCATAAAAGTTAAGCAACGGTTTACACATTTCTCAAGGGGCCTCTTGAATATCAAAAGAAGATGCAAAAGTAGACGATCCGAGCACACCATCATTGTACACACACAGAGAAAAGTGTCAGGGAGTTGGCTGTCTACTAGCATAACCAGTCCGAAGCTTGAGCAAGGACAACTCCCAAGAAGGAAACAACTAAAATTAGTTGTTTGAGTGGTACTCAGTGTGTTTTATAGTTCATCTTCATATTTTCCAAATCATTGTTTTCCCCCCACTGGAAGAAAGCAGGCAATTGGAAACTTAAGGGGTGAAATACCAAATGAAAATTGATGTTTTCCTAGTCAATTTGAATTTTACTGTAGGTTTTCTTACCCAATTGAAATCTATCCCCTGATTTGGAGGTTAACATCTAAAAGTGAGCTAAGTTTATCCATTTATCCTGATTGCAGGATGTTCAAGGGAGAGAATAGCTTCAATTAAAATGACAGCCTGTAGTTATCCATCCAGGAGAGAGTCTGCAAATTTGGATGCAATTTTAATTTAAGGTTTCTCACAGGTATTACAAGCATTAACACTGCCACTTCAGTTTAAACATTACTAAATTGATGTTCGCATAGCAAACTCAGACCGAACAATGACCATGACTATGATCGTTTTACCATAAAATTGTTGACAACTACGAAATTACTGCTGAAGAAATTTAGATTTTATTAGTGGTTTCCCCTATTCGATTGAGATTTATATAATTAGCTAAAGAAAGATACCTATATATATTTTTTTCAAAAAAAAGCTATGCTTAAATGGAAATTTGTTAGATATTTTAGCTGTGCTGTTATTGTTAATTTGATTCTGATGCAAGTACAAATAAATAGTGCACATGAATCTATAGGAATCTGCTTTCCTTTCACGTATTATTCATGGCTTAAATAGATTCTACACTAGTTCGATTGAAGGCAGCCATACCATGAAACCAAGCTAAAGAAAGTGCGGGGGTGGGGGTGGCACGGGGTTGGATATGGGATGCAAAAGTGGTTCAGTCACGAAATTCGAGCTGGTAAAACAAAATATTTTAAAAAGATATCCAGAAGCTTGGCAACATTGTCGTGATAATTATTACTTATTTGATTTCTATAGCATGTAACAAATTGCAATGTTGCTACATAGCAAAAATAGTGTGCTGCGTAGTATAGTGTGACCATTTTGCTACGTAGCATGCCAACATAGCACATTTACAAAATTGTATACGATACATAGCATGCTATGTAGCTTAAGCTATTTAAGCTATATTGCAAAAGGGTTTTAATGGGCAGATTACCAATAAAAACCAACCCGGATCCAAAAAGCCAATAATAAAACCCTAGTTTCCAAAACCTAGGGCTAACAACGCCTCTTTCTCTCCTCAGCGTCTCTTTTTTCCTCCGGCGATGATGATCAACTTCTAGTGTTTTTTGGATATTTTATCAAGTATTTTGTATGATCTTTAAGTTTGTAGGATTGGACTTATGGTGTTTGAGTAGCTATTCGCTTGTGTTATTTTGTCTCCTAAGTACTTTAGTTGGTTTGAGTATATATTTACATTCTATATATTTAGAACGTGTATATAATTTTCTTGCGAACTATTGATGATGGATGAGAATTGTGAATTCATGGATTAAACTTTAAGAATATTATTGGTATGCTAGTAATTTTTTTAGATTTTTAAAAAAATATTTTATACTATTTTCTATATTTAGTATAACTAAATTTATATTTTTAAATTAAAATATTAATAAATATACGCTACGCTATTTGCTATGCGGAGATGGAGCGCTGCGCTGTATGCTATCGCTATTTTCAACATTGACAAATTGTTATCTTCTATTCGATTATATTTAGTACTTCGATTCTATATAGCATAGCGCAACGCTTATAGAACTTAAACGCAACTTTTACAGAACTCTTATATTTAACTATGAAGAACCGCAAAAAACATTTAGCATATAGACCATCTTCAAGCGTATACAACACTTGCATTGATTGTCATCCTGTAGACAGTTTTAAGAAGAGCAGATAGATGGCATCAAGGTTCATCTTTATTCCTAACTATCGCGAATGAAGATGATCGAGAGATTTTGAACGGTAGGCCCTTCCCAACAATTTCAAAATTTACAGGGGTTTTTAGACCACTCCCGAGTGGGCCAGGGAATTTTAACAATTTACCCATATTTTAAAGTGGAGTTTGAGGCTTGCAAATTTTTTAAGTGGAACTTGGCGCTTGCAAAAGGCATGTTTGGATATGTTCTATTAGATTTATTAAATTTAATTATACACGATTGAGAGGACTATTATATATTTTATTTAGGAGTGTACACGGACTTTTGATATAAGTGAGTTCCAATAATAAGGCTCAAGGCTTGTTGACCTTTGTCTCATCTTAATATCTTATATCCATGCACTTCTCATAATTTTTTCAGTCTGAGACTATTTTAATCCAGACATCTCAACACTTCTCTCACGTGCAACGTGGTTGTCACGTGAATTGTACATAGCATGAAGGCTCAAAGTCCAGTACGAAGGCTCGGACCACATGCAAGAGAGCACGAAAGCTTAAGAGATCCATAAGGCTAAGAGAGCACAAAGGCTCAAAGAGGTGTGTTAAAATACGAATCCACGAATGTTATCAACCTAGTTTTGATACCATATTAAATTTAATTATACACGAATGAGAGGATGATTATATATTTTATTTATGAGTGTACACGGTCTTTTGATATAAGTGGGTTTTAATAATAAGGCTCAAGCCTTGTTGAGATTTGTCTCATCTTATATCTTATACACATTCACTTCTCATATTTTTTTTCAATATGAGACTGTTTTAATTCACACATCTCACAAGATTAAAAGCCCAGATTTCATATTTACTTTGGATTCAGCTAGTCCAGCGGAATTGTTTATTTGGATGGGGTTTTTCTAAGAGTAAACCCACATAGAAAAAAGCCTTTAAATGGTCTATTCCTCTGAACTTGAAAAATTGGCCCAAAACTAATTTTTCTAATAATCCTAAGCTTGAACGCCTGCTTTTTTTTGGAACTTGAACCCGTCATTACTTCTTTCGTTTATTTTTCTCTGTTTTTACTATTATAACTAGAAGTCGTTAGTTGACATCATTAATCAGCAACATGGAAAATAGAAAAAATGATAAAATTCTAATAACCAAAGTTGAGAATTAGAAATATCCATCTCATCACCACAAAAGATAAAAATAAGAAAATGAAAAGTCAACAATAACCTCTTTCTCATTCATCACACATTCTCTCTCATACTAAAAAGCCAAAAAAAGATGTCTTAAAAATTTATACATAAGCCCTTATATCTTTGTTATTTATATTACTCATAAATTTCTCAATTCCAATATTATCACTAATCACATTCATTTAATTTAAATTTAGAAAATCTATACACATTCTTTATCATGCCCAAAAGCCCAAAAAAGACATGTGCCTTAAAAATCTATACATAAGTCTTTATATCTTTGTTGTTTTGTACAACTCATAAACTTCTCAATTCTAATATTACCGCCAACTACGTTCATTTAATTTAAATTTAGAAAAAACTATATATCAGTAGAAGTTTTCATGTAATGTCCAGCATAAGAAAATTTACACAAACCTTTAATATATTTGTTGTTCAAAATATGCACACATGCATCACACGTGCAAACATACCAGTCTTCTTTAATTATAACAAAACAATCTATTTTTTAATTATCAATTCCAAATATTTTTAATATAGTTATAAAATGGAAATCCTTATCCTAAGTTAACCAAACATCCATTTGACATGAAAATTCTATAGCATTTTCTGCTTGAAGGAATATAAGTTCGGGACATTGATATCCAAAACTTAATCCTTCGGATTTAAATACGGAACATCCAAGCATGCCCTAGAAAATAATCCACAATTATCCTAAATGTGTTCTTAAATGTTTACATAAAAAAATTCGTGCTTTGACCATTTTACAAGTAATCACCCTGTGTTTTCTAGCCAAAAAAAAAATCCCAATAAGTATACAAGTAAATAACATTTTTATTCCTTATTTTCTACTAGCAAAATTGGGATATTTGCAAAAGAACATGATATAATTAGTTTTAACCAAAAATTATGTTGAAGTATGCATTGCTATTTTTGTAGCAAAAAAACAATCCTGCATGACTATCGTAAGGGATACATGGTCCAAGCTATTATTTCCCATATGCCTTCAATCAGATTCGACACTGGATGTGTGGGTAAGACAAAGGGCCATAAGATTGGTAAGATTTGATATGAGATTTGCGGTTAGGCTGTGATTATAGCATTGAAATAGAAGAGAATAATAACAAAGTCCCCAAATCCAGTTTTCAGCCATGAGTGCATGCTTTAAGATGATTATTCACTAACAGAAAAAACACAGGACAATTTGTCGTAAAATAAATAAACCGCGTGAAGTTTTTGGTAAATACCCATTAAGTAAACCTACCACATTTAACACTTTTCAAATAAAATGCCACAATCTTAACATTTCAAATAAAAACAACAATGAACTTCATCGATAGCACATAATACCACAACCTTTAAGTTTTTTCTCAGTTTAAAATACTATTTGCTCAAATTTTCTTATATTTAATACCATACGAGACAATGCTACCTGAAAAAACATCAAATGTTGCTACATTGCCAAAACTCATAACACATAATATTTATATTCTACATATTTGCACTTTTTTCGAAGAAAGAACATGGCTAAAAGCCGGTCTCATAAATCTATCTGCATGTTATAGAATGTATTGTATATTTATTTGAAATATAAATATGAATGTGAAAAAAAGTCATGTAGGTAATAAAAACGAATGTAGCAAGCTTATGGGGGAGAAATTTGCAACCTCCAATGGGAGTTTTTAGCAAACTCCTCTTCGATGCTTTGTCGGCGCCTCCTGTTCTCCCTCGTAAGCAAACCCTAGCCCTAGCTCGCTCCCTATCAGTTTAAATCTTTTGAGTTTTATATTTGCGTTTAGGGTATTTTACTTGCTATTTTGGTACCATTGAGTTCGATTTTCAGCGAATGAAGAAACCTAGAGTTTGGGTTTATTCGTGCGATGATTGTTTTACCGTAAAATTGTTGACAATTACGAAATTATTGCTGAAGAAATTTTAGATTTTATTAGAGGTTTCCCCCATTCGATTGAGATTTATATAATTAGCTAAAAAAATAATGCTTAGATGGAAATTTGTTAAATATTTTAGCTCTGCTGTTATTGTTAATTTGATTCTGATGCAAGTACAAATAAGTAGTGCACATGAATCAATAGGAATTTGCTTTCCTTTCAGGTATTATTCATGGCTTAAATAGATTCTCCACTAGTTCGATTTGAAGGTAGTCTTGCCATGAAACCAAGCTAAAGAAGGGGCGGGGTTGGGGGTTGGGGGGGGGGTTGGATATGGGATGCAAAAGTTGTTCTGTCATGAGACCTAGAGTCTGGGTCGTCGAGTTTTTTCTATCAAGCAAATTGTTGATTTTTGCCTTAGATTCTTTGCAACCCAAATAAAACCCTAGCTATTGTTCAACATTTTGATTCTCTCATAGGATTTATGCCCACTTTGTCAATTTCTTAAATCTAACTGACTTTACCTAGTACAAGCTTTACTTTCTCAATCCCAAGGAAATACTCTGCTGCTGCTGGCAACATGAAAAGTGAAATTACATTAGCGCCAATGAAGTTGTGGTCTTCATCACAATACTCCAACTTCCAATTTTGACTTTGTTTTCATTCCGAAAGATGGAGAATGCTAGGCGAATATGGAGAAGTAAGAAAGTTTATTATTTCCCCTCATTTCCAAAAACATGTTTTACTTTTCTTTTTTGGATGCAGCCCCTTTGGGAATCGATCCAATGATATCTCACTTTGGAGAGGAAAATTATAGAAACCGAGCTATGCCCAGATGGTAATCATGTTTTACTTTGCTGTCACTTTCTCTCTATGGGCTTTTAAAACAGATTCTGTAGTAAAACCAGAAGGGAAAAAGAAGTGCGCAGGAAACTTATCAAACTAGCTTTCTATATTCGTGGTATACTGGTTTATAATATAATTCATGGCGAGGAATGCCTTGATTTACCAAGTGATTGCAGAAAAACTGCCTATCCTGATCCTTGATAGATTCTACATTTCAATTTTTAAAGTTAAAACGCAAAATTCGGATGGACTCTTAAAGCAGGCAATCATAAAATCATCAAAGCCTTTCCAGCTTTCCCATCAAATTTTGGTTGACCATGGACGACAAAATCAATAAAGAATTGGCCAAATCCTCTTTAACCCCTATCCTGACATCAAACATTTCTGCTGCATTTAGACGTCATTAATTTCTCACAAATAATCTATCCTGACAGTGAGACACCTATTAAGGTGATGTACTGTACACTTCTAGAATAGAAACTATAAACAAATGTTTTCACTTATCGGCATCCTTTCAAAGTCAAATCAAAATTCGTAGACCAACTTAGTTATAAAGAGTTATGATTGTAAGAAGAAACCAGGGTCAAGTTCTCATATCTGTGAAAGTTGTACACTCCTTCAAACATTCTAAATTGGACAGTCGACAAATTACCGTTATATGTACCATCCTATGCCCATTCCACATTCAGAGTGGTGGCCAATTTTAGAATTCTACTCACTACTCTTACAAAGAACATAAAATCCAGAATGTCTTGGGTTTGGAGACAACACATCTGGCTTCAAACCCTACCACCATATGCGGTCTCCCCGTCATCCAATACACAAACTCACTGCAAGAAACACCCGTATTTGGAACAATGTCGTTCCCTGGAACGTTAACCCCATTATAAGACGCCCAGGCATCCTGTACAGACCAATAGGTATCAAAGGTGAATGTGGTTTTGGTCTCCTCCTGGGTGGCGCAGATGAGGTAAAATTGGGGTGGGGGGGGGGGGGGATTTTGACTTTGACAAGTCAGTGGCGAGGACTACATGAGTGGTGCTCTGATGAGGATGGTGTTGTCTTGGGGTTTTGGGAATTCGGATGTAGGAATGACGGTTAGGGATTAACGGGTTTCCAATGTAGTACCTATTGGTCGAAGAACTGTACGAAGAGACAAGGCCATCGGAGGAAGAGCATATTTTCATGTGGCGCTCGTCACCTTGATTTGGACCGTGGGGGGAAGTGCGGACCGAACGAGGAATTAAGCGTGGGATGCATCAATCTTCATTATAGATAATGCCAAACATGGAAGATCCTGCTAAACGATCGTTGAGTTGAGCCTCACCATCATCATTATCTTGAATCAGTAAGCTGAAGTTCTCAAGAAGTAGTGATCCGGTGACGTAGATGAAGCCGTCGGTAACCTGGATACCTTCATCAATAGGCAATAGAAATGCATCCGTCCTTTGAGGATCAATGGTATTTGGCTCCCACACAACCACTCCCCCATCAACCCAAAGGTACACCTTCTGTTCGAAACTCTCGAACTTTACTGGTCTCGGCATTTCCTTGCAGACCAAAATTTCATCTTGAATCTTGAGATTGCTCCAATTCAGCCCTATCAATCTTGCAAATAAACCAAACATGTAAATGTTATTGCCCTCCTCCTGCAGAAGGTACCGAGTATTGGCAGAAGCAGTAACAAGAACAAGGCCTAATTGGTTCTTAACTCTTCCAAGCTGCATCCTAGCCACTGGCAGATCAAGAACCGGCAACGGATAGAATTCCTTGTTCCAGATCCGTAAAGGGTCGAATCTTAACATTGAGCGTGGCGTCTCCGTCAGCCAAAATGTGAATCTGCTGCAAGAAATTCCTGAGTTTGGTATGATAGAGGTCGACCTTCATACGGATGACCCAGCAGTCAATTTCGGAGGTATACGTATCGAAGAAACAAGTGTTTTTGTCGGGGAAGGCACACATGAGGTGTTATGTGAGGGGACTCCACGATTTGAGAAGTCAGTGGCAAGGACGACATGGGTATTATGAGGATGTTTGTATCGGCTCTTGGGTAGGGGAACACAGGAATTGGGATTCTGCATGAATGGGTTACCGATATAATAGTTATTGGTTGAATTGCACCGAGCCATGAGGCTGTTGGAGGAAGAAAAGATGGTGATAGGGCGGCTGCCTAGAAAGCTTGACTCGGATGTCTCTTGATTCCAGAAGTATGGGGCGCTGTCGCGAATAATTCTGGTTCTTGATGATCCAAGACGGAAGCCATAGCCGCTGCTATGGTCGACAGCCATGAATGGTGGAGTAGATGAAGAAATGAGTTCTTGAACAGGAAAACTTAGCCAAGCCAAGTTTCTTTCTTCTTTCTTTGTGGTTCCATGCAAATGCAAGAGAGACGGTTCTTTCTTCTCTATATATCTGTTTTAATTTTCCAATTTTGAATTAAAGTTGAAATGAAGATTATGAAACAGTTTGTGGATAATTTTATAGGAGGGAATCCACCATTACTAAGTTCTTGATTCGGTTTGACTTGTTTCTGTTAGTTAAAGGTGTTTTGCAAGACTTTATGGCCACAGATAGAGTACTATAACATGCGTTGCTTTTATATTTTTTCATATGTAGATATGCTTTTCAGCATATAAGTTGAGCAACAAGTCTACACATTTCATATGTCTTAGAATATGTAAGTTATTAGGGGTCTGATTTTATCCATCCCTAGACTCGATATGCGATACTCATAGGCGAACGGACCGGACTGTACGGATATTGTCACTGTCAGGCTCGGTAAGGGTTTCAGGATGAGTTTGCTCGTCGGCCTCCCTTTCGCTCAATACCTGGATAGCCGTTACGTACAGCTAGTGTCGCTGACATGCTTGTGGTTAAACCCACTGCCAGCGTATTGACGAGTTTTTAAAGTCCCATACAGAGGGTTTCACTGCTTCGAGCGAAACGTTGTAGAGGCCGTATGGTTTTATGGCAGGGTTCGATCATATACGTGCACTTGTGCACGGATCATGATTCAGACGGATAATACTAGTGGGTTTTGGTTTAAGCCGGATCCTAGTATTATATTGTTGGATTATTTTCGTCTCGTTGTATTCGTATTCTTTCGGAATACGGATGCGGGTATATATATACGGATGATAGGTATTCTTATAATTTATTACAAGATTACTTTAGAAGTTGCCATTTCTTTTTGCTATTAAACATTTAGGTTAAATGTTTAATATGAGTGGAGATTGTGAGTCATGGTTTTTGCATTGATTCATGCATGTGCACTTGGTGACTTATGGTGATGAGTCATGTGGTTATTCATGGTGACATGCATGGGTTTTGTTTTGTGTGAGATATTTTGTGTGAGCAAGAGCAGATCATTTTTCTTGTGAGGGTTTTCTTAAGTTGCTAATTGCTCACAACAAAAATAACTCACACAAAAACAACATAAGAAAAAAGGCAGCAGCCAATTTTCTTGACTTGCTAAAAACTTAGCCTCACACTCTCCTCTCTTGGCATCTTCTTCTACCTCCATCCTACATGTCTCATGTGTTGAGAAACTTAGGGTGTATTTAGACAAAATAATCCTACACACTCTTTACTTCATCTTGGCTATTTAGGGTAGCAAACTAGGTACTCGAGTTGCCTCGGATTTGAGGTCGGGCTCATATTACATACTCTCAAGATGGATCGTCTTTGATGGGGGGAGACCGGAGATCAAACTTGATCAAGGAAGCCACGAGGAGCTTGGGATGAAGGTTGAAGACCGAAGGACACAGATCATTCGGTATAACCTTTCTAAACTCCTTTATAGATAACTAGTGTAGGGTTAATGGTCTATCCGAGAGATTAGGGTTCCGTTAGCGCCAGTTTATTAAATTTTTGTTCCGCATTTAGCCACGGATTGATAGCCGGGACGCTGGCGTAACCCAACAATATCGACCTCAATTCGTCCGTGTCCTAATAAAAGAATATACAAACAGGAAGAAACGGCTGTCCTCTTATCAGACACTCGCCCCGCAATAATGAATATACAAATGAATTCAAAACTTTACAACAAATATTGCACAAAAGTCTATCCATTACGGCAATCCGTCGAAACCATCACAAAGATATCACAAGCAATATCACAGATGAACAAGATGCGTGTAGCCCCTTTTAATCGACGTATAACAATTAGAAGATGTTAAACAACACATATACGCATCACAGAAGAAAACAACGAAACTACGACAATAGAATTCCGCGTACAAATAGCAAATACATGTTTTTCTAATGCCGAAAAATACAGTTTACTAAACCTTAAAATTCCATCGTTTTAAACCAATCCGGGAGTTGAAACGAACTCGAAACTCATTCGAACCTTCGCGGTGTCGAAGTACCCAAAATTAACTGTCTCTTGGGGGGCTAAAGAGGGTACCACCCCCCGAGGCCACCACGAGGTGGCCCCAAAGTGGTGGTAGACCCGAGCCTACCCCTAAGGCCACCTCATGGTGATCTCGGGGGGTGGGCCCGACCTTTCGTTCTTCTGGGACGATCCCCGGGGTACCCACGTAACACCCCACGACTTCTCGGTCCACACCGTAAGCCTGCGAGGAGTGCAAACATGCTAAAACATGGATTTTCGGGACTGTTTTTGTCGGCTGTTTTTGCGCGACAAAAACGACGGAATTCAAACATCGTATGTAACTAGACAATAACCGCCATAACCATGGCCTATGCGAAACGAAAAGCAAAAATTTAGAGGCGTTAGAAACTACAAACTCTAGAATTTAAACCAAACACATGAACTAGACAATAATATAAAGGTTTTAGCTACTATGTTAAAGAAGGTTATACCGAGAGATCAAGTCCTTCGGTCTTCACCTCCTCTTCTTTAGCTCCTTGGGGTCTCTGTGATCGAGCTTGACCGCTGGTCTTCCTCCGTCGAAGATAATCCAACCGAGAGATATGGTTCATGGCTCTAACTCCACACTAAAAATCAAGTGGAGCAACTAAAGGTCCTAGCTTGCTACATTGGGATGTTTAGAGATGTAGTGAGTTGTTCTAGTATTTTTCTAGCTCATTTCCACCCATAATTCTTAACACATGAGAGTGTAGAAAGGAAGGAGGAGGAGCTCAAGAAAGGGAAAGAGAAAGAGAACGGTGGAATGAAAAAATCTTGCAAAATAATAATTCAAGCATAGTTTTGATAAATGGATTTTTGCAATATAAAAACCCAACCATACTTGAATAGTATAAAAAATAAATTAACAATTCATTTGCTATGCCTCCATCATTCTCAAGCTATCTCATCCCTCCACCTCATTTCTAATTTCCATAAATGGAAATACAAAAGAAATGATGTGTCTTCCTTCTAAAATGCCATTCCGTATAAATACGGAGTACACTCTGCCGTATATACATACCCGTATTCATATCAAAATACGAATACTCAAAGCGATAGAATAATACAATAAACATAATACTAGAATATACATATCGAAATATATATATGTAAATTATTAAATCAATACTTGATTTAATAATCCAGCGTAATTATAAGCCGGCTAGTATTATCAACCGTCCGATCAAAATTCCAGGTAGCTAGTACACTCATTTGATCGGAACCTTGCACGTATCAAAATACGGCCATTACATCATTTCGCCTGAACCAGCGAAACTCTCTGTGTGGGACTCTAAAGATTTGACAGTACACTGGTAGTGGGTTTAACCACAAGCACATTAGCGGCACTAGCTGTACGTAACGGCTGCCTAGGTACTTGTCAAAAAGGAAGGCCGACGAGCAAGCTCATCCGAATCCCTACTGAGCCTATCTCCGTACAATCCGGTCTTTTCGTCTAAGAGCATCGCATACCGGGTCTAGGAGTGGTAAATGTCAGATCCTAATAACTCGATAATTCATGCTGATGTGGCTTAAGACCAATCCGAGAAAACTACTGATCTAACTATCAGTAAATCCCAACTGTCTTGGCCAAGATCTTATGGTGCTGGCCAACCAAACACAGTGCGATATCGACTCCCTATACCGGGAGAGAAGAATCCCCAACAATCGTTCACTGCCTCCATGTGGCTCGGGACTGTACCCAATTAAATACTGTTTGCACGACTCAGTAAAGCTATGGTAGGGTAGTAATCTAACTACAGTAGGAACTCACACGAGACAAATGACGACCGCATGTCTAAAAAATAATTTGTACTCATGTCACCCGAGAACTGCTATCTGACAATAAGTATAGTACCATCTAAAAGTTCTCAACGAGTGCGTCCAGTGCACTCACCCCAGTGAGCACCTGTATACGATCTTAGGTGCCAAAGACCAATGGCTGTGGGAGAAACCATCGCCCCTCGTCAGGGTCTAGAAACGTATACACCGGTCTACTCCGGAATATTGATACCTAGTCTCGATACTCCCACGACCAGGGACATTTAAGGATGTGTTTATAGACTATCCAGCCCCCACATGTATGATCGCCATCATAACGCTGGTAGTCAAGCAATAATCCTACGGGTTTTATCAACATCTATTAACGATACGTAATAACAAGTAAAATATATACACATATTAAGATAAAGACAAACCAAATAGCATACTATCATATCGAGTAAGATTGTCCTGTACATACATATGTCCAAGCATCCACTACATATACACATATACAATAATAGCCTCCAGGATACACATATCCAATAGGAACAATTGAAAGGTAAGTTCAAGACCAAGGATTTGGAAGCGACCAAAAAAATACTTAGTATGAGATCAGGCGCGATTGCAAGGGAGGAAAATTGTACTTGTCTTAACAGCGATACGTTGAGAAAGTCTTGGAGCGTTTTGATATGCCAGCCGCTAAATCGGTAAGTACTCTATTGGCAGCTCATTTCAAACTTTCAGCTCGTTCATCACCGCAAATAGAGGATGATATTAAGTATATGTCGAATGTTCCATATTCGAATGCGGTGGGTAGCATTATGTTTGTCATGGATTGTACCCAACCCGACATTTCACATGCAGTTAGTGTAGTTGGTCGCTATATAAAATCTCCTGGTAAAGGCCGTTGGTAAGTAGTGAAGTGGATTTTACGATATCTGCAAGGTACGTCTGATGTGGGGTTGGTATTTGGAAAGAACGACAGTTTGGTTGGTTTCAGAGATTCCGATTAAGCAGGTGATCTCGACAGGCGAAAATCGATTATGTATTCTCTTTGGAAGGATGTGCCATCAGTTGGCGTGCTTCGTTACAACCTATAGTAACATTGTCTACGACGGAGGCGGAGTATATAACCGTTGTTGGGACCGTTAAGGAAGCGATCTGGTTGAAACGAGTATTTTCGGAACCTCGTATTCAAAAGGATACCATAATACTCAACTGTGATAGCCAAAACACGATTCATTTGATAAAAATATCAGATGTATCACGATAGGACGAGCACATTGATGTACGGTACTGGTTTGTTCAGAAATTCGTTGAAAAAGAAGAGATTATTGTGAAGAAAGTTGGCACAACGGATAATCCGGCCGACATATTGATGAAGTCTCTTTCTGTTAAGTTTGAGCATTGCATGCACTTAATTGGAGTGCAGTGCACTCATTGAACCTTTTAGGGGTTTTATGATAAAGGTGGAGTCACTATTAATTTTTGTGGAGGAGTTTTGTATGGGAATGCGAGATAAGGTGGAGATTTGTTGTATATATCTCCCATTCTGATCCTTATTGATTTCCCATTGATTCGCCGTTATCATGAAGTCATAACAGATTCAGATTTATCTGCAAGGCAAGAAATAACATATTCAGACTTATCTGGAAGCAAGGGATAATTGTTATCATAGATTTGTTAAGATTCGAGTTTATCTACAAGCAAGTTGGATATTTGTTAATTGGGAAATTAGTTATTTGGATCGATCTCTTCAATACTATATATAATGTAGTATTTTGTAACCCTAAATCCAAGATAGCTTTTATGATAATTTTGAGAGAACCCTTTGTATTTAGAAAGCTAGGGTTTGAGAGGGATTTGTAAGACTCATCCACCATTTGTACCCCTCCGTATTTGGTTATTAATAAAGCTTCTATTTCGTCTATTTAATTTTGTGGTTATTACTCTTATTTCTTATGTACTTGTGATTTGTTTGGTTTGTACTTTCTCTTTATCTTCTGTTCTACTTTGTGATCGCATTTGCCTCTAGCAGCGGGACGGCGAGCGGTGGGGACCCGAACAAGGTGCCGATAATTATTAATTTTTTATAATTCCAAATGCACGAGGTTTGAAATGGTAAAATGTAAACAAGGTAGCCATCAAGTGAGATGTGAACAAAGGAGGTCCAATCATATGTAGGTTATCTTAAAGGCATCTTATATACAGGTTCAATTATATCTTGGCATCAAATGAGTGTGCTCATAAACAGCAATTACATGTAAATTGTAATCGAAACATCTACAGACAAATTCAGTGTTTGAAGAACAACAATTCTAAAACAAATTGGTGAACAAACAAAAATAGAAGAGTATAACAAGATTTAAGTTTTTAGCTAAAAACAGATCTTATCAAGAGAGAACATGCTTTCATATTCTTAGAAACAAAATCCCGAAGCATGATAAGCTCTAACAGAAAAATCGACGTTCCCTTTCCAGAAAACCCTTGACCTGATCATATCAATTTTCTATGGCACCTAAGCTGGTATTCTTTTTTATCAATATATATATATATATATATATATATATATATATATAGGGCTTAAGGGTCCTGAGTTCGAACTCAGGACCCTCTCCTGAGCCCATATCCCAAATATATAAACAGAGGCAAACTAATTCCTCTCTCCTTACCAAAAACCCCTCTCTCCCTCGCGACCCTCCCTCGCGACCCCTTCCTCTCCCTCGCGACCCTCCGCCGCCGCCGCTCCCTCGCCGCCGATCCTCCGCCGCCACCCCTCCCTCGCCGCCGATCGTCCATCCAGACCCCTCCCTCGCCGCCGATCCTCTCACCAACAGAGGAACGCGACCCCTGCCTCTCGCCGCCGATCCTCCCTCGCGACCCCTCCCTCGCCGCCGATCCTCCGCCGCCACCCCTCCCTCGCCGCCGATCCTCCGCCGCGACCCCTCCCTCGCCGCCGATCCTCCATCCATACCCCTCCCTCGCTGCCACCCCTCTCGCCGCCGATCCTCCATCGCGACCCTCCCTCGCCGCCACCCCTCTCGCCGCCGATCCTCCATCGCGCTGGTATAGCAACCGAATACCTTCTATTTGGCTTGCTGACATTCACAAGGTAAAAAATCTTTAAAACCCTTCAAAATTAACAGAATGTATATCATGGCATTATTTAGGTATCATTAATCTTGCATATCCAAATTCTGTTTGATTCGAGATGGGGAAAGTTGATAGTTGCTTTATTTGCCACAGAAGCATGTAAACGGATTTTATTTTTGAATGGTAATGGAAGCTTGCTTGTGATGTTTATATGGTAGGAGATGATATGGAATTTGAGGCAGCAGTTGAGGTTTTGAATGTAATTGTTGACTGACTGGGTATTTGAAAAGGTCAGGGTTGGATTAGTTTGATTGGGTAAATGCTTTGGATCAAACTCTATGACCATCTCAAATTTTTTGGTACATGAGGTTATGGTAACATGAATTTGGCTTCAAAATTACTCATTGGCGGGAACGATTTTAGCCCTTGTAGCATTATTTGAGCTTTCTGTTCCATGTAAGATTAATTAATCGATGGCGATGATGATTTGCCAGGAAGCTCAAATTTATTGATATGGCGAGGCAAGATTGGGTTGCATGTAAGTATTGCATCAACCATTTTGCAGCCATCGTATAGTGCCCCCTTTTTTGTAACGAGATTTCGAGAAGCAATGTATCATTTCTCGGCATTTCCTCACTTTTTAGGTGCCTTTGGTCTTTAAGATGATAAGGTATTTTTGTTTTGTTTGGATTGCATTCAAAACTTTGTTTTTCTTGATCTCAGTTTGTGATTTTGATGATTTGCTGTTGATGTAGGTGAATCTGGCCTGAGCTATTGATATGGCGAGGCAAGATTGGGTTGCATGCAAGTATTGCATCAACCATTTTGCAGCCATCTTGTTATATGTTATCCTTACATCTGATACCACTTCTGATGCTTCCCTTACATCTGATAGCTGCTGCCAACAAATAAAAATTACGCCCGTTTCAGAAGTTTTTGATGCAAAACCCAAAATTTCAATCCCAGCCCAAGTTTCGCTTCCACCTTGAAAAATCCGTCTCCCTTTGATATATCGGGTGTTGGACCAAAACAGTTCTCAATTATATGATGTTGAATTGGATGTGCAATCAAACTGCAAGGGTCAACGTGTTCCTCTAGTCTCTCTTATGAGCAAGTTTAATGGTAAACCCATTGTGGGCCATCCCATCCCAGTTGAGATTTTGGGAAGCGGAGCTTCAGTGAGTAGGTCGAATAAGAAATCTAGTAACGGGAAAAGATCAAGTTTCTCCCCTAGAAAGATTCGCAGGCTTTCGTCTTTTGCTGTTGAGCACAAAAAGAAAGAAGCTTTGAGGAAATTGGTGGTGGATAAAATAGTGTGTTCAGCTCCGGCTGTTTCGTGTATTCCACTTAGACTTGTTTTCAGTAGGTTAAAAGAAGCAGTGAGCAATTCCGCACGCC
Organism: Agapanthus africanus; assembly: GCA_030015575.1. Classification (NCBI taxonomy): domain Eukaryota; kingdom Viridiplantae; phylum Streptophyta; class Magnoliopsida; order Asparagales; family Amaryllidaceae; genus Agapanthus; species Agapanthus africanus. The sequence goes on along the minus strand of CM057341.1, from coordinate 748,558,688 downwards.
CAGCAAACTAGTTAGTATGAATTTTTCTCGCTGCATTACTTTTGTAAATTCATTTCGGTAATCCTTTTACAATTTGCAGTTTGCCTGTAGTTGTTGTAACCGGGTTTGTGTCCTTGTTAAGGTTGGCTGAAGAATTTCATTGAGAACATTGAGCATTCAGATGTTTGCCATTGCTGTATATGATGTACAATTGCTACATTTTTTCTTTGTTGCTAATTTGGATTCATGAAATCATTTTCGATGGTTAATACCTTTGCCATTGCTGTATATGATGTACAATTGCTATATTCTGTGTTCAGTATTGTTCCTTTGTGTTTCTTAAGGAATGTTATGTACTTCTCTGTTTGTCTTGTCATAATAATGTATGTATGAATGTATGCAGTGTATTCATAACAATTAAGGTTGGTATATTTTGAAATAGCAAGGAGTCAATTACAAGTAATTTTGTACAAGTAGCTGTTTGCAATTTATGAACACTCGCAGCCCAACCAATGTGCAAAACCTTTTCTTCTTATTCCTGCAAGTACTTGGCTCTTCTACAAGCACTGTATAACATGAAGCAAAATTCTTAGCACTTCAATGGTTGATGTTGCAAAATAAAATAACATGAACATCTAGAATCAGAGAAGTCATAATCATCAACCAGAAGCATATAAGTTATGACCATTAGCTATGGATTAGTCTGGTTCAAGTCAGCATCCAACTCTTATATTATCGATATATAAGGGGAAATTCAATGCAACAAAAGAACAAGTTATATCATTTTCATTGCTGTTTAAATGCTCTAAAATGTTATACAAAATTGCCAAAAGTAGATACATAATGCCCATTCTTTCAAAATAATTCTGGGCTACTGAGAGAGGGCTCTACACACATTCTTTTCTAACATCTGATACACTATTCTCAGCCAAAACTTCAGGAAGCCAAAATGCAAGAACAAAAATTTCGCCCATAAGCCATATTCCACTCGAAATTTCGCCCATCATTTATAAAAAGATATCTTCACTCCTTTCGGTTAGAAGCATCCGGTGCCTAAAAACAACTCATATTAGATATCGACCATCATTGATAAAAAATTAATGACAACAAATAAGAACAAACAAGAATAGAATACTGATACCTTTAAAAGCTGACAAGTTCTTATATCATGACCCTTTTCGTGACAATTACTACAAGTGCGCGACCTATTTTGAGCTTTTGATTGCGATACTTCTATTCCAGATGGAATTCGAGATGCAATAGCAGGACGACCCTTATGGGTATTTTTCGTAGGATCTGTGATCGTTATATGATCTAGGTAAGAAGGTGTCGGAGTATAACTAACTTGAGTGCTCGTCTCTTCTTCATGATTTAAATTGCATTGTTGCAACATACTATTAATAAAATCTTCCGTTTCTTCGTAAAGATCTCGATTCTCCGCCAACAAGTCTACAACTTTATTCATTTTTGCACGAAGTCTCCATGAATCAAGAGGTGTAACTGCTCTATTTTCTGCATTTGTTGATAGTCCCAGATCAACACTTGCATGTGCTCCACGACCCTTAGTAGTGCTGTGCCTAACTCCAAGAGTCCACCTCGATAGAATATATTGTTTTGGAATGGTTTGCATAAACAGTATCTGCTTCATTACATATAATATATGTCTGCATAGTACACCGTCGGTCTCGAACATAGCGCACGAACATTTAAAGAATTCTTCCATTGGGTTGCACTTCACATTGTGAGTATTAATTTTTCCATCTATCTTGCAAACCACATTATAAGTGGTAAAGTTCTCTTCTATACCACCTATATTATGCCAACAATGAAACACATTTCGAAACTCATTTTGGAATATCTCAAAAATATTAGCAGTATATACCTTTGCTACACAAGCCTCCATGTCATGCATGCCTTGAAAATCCGGTTTTGTCGTTAAGCAACGTGTGTCTTCTCTTTCCTCCTTTTTTCGTCGAGCGACTAGAGCTTTGTCATATCGTTCAACAAATTGAAACAATGGCGTCATAGAATTAATGAATCCATCAAAGAACGAGTTCATACTCTCACTTCTCTGACTTGATCTCATGCCAGCAAAAAACATATCCTTCAAATAGGCTTCAACCCAATGATGTCTTTGGTCATACATGTTTTGCAACCATCTCCAAGATTTCATTTCATTTATTGCTTTTTCAGACAACGATTCTTCAAAAGTTCTTCTATACTTTTCATTCAAAGTGACCCAACACTTTTCACTTTCTTCAATTGTCTTACTATATCTACTCCACTTCTTATAATCATCGTCGAAGGTTTCAAAAGAGCGACGTAAAGATCGGAGATGCTCATCTTCATGCAAAGTTATATGCCATATACAATATCTATGTAAGGTTTTTGGAAATACCCTCTTAATAGCATTACAAATTGCAGGATCCTGATCTGTGATGATTGCGGCTGGCGCTTTACCCCACATACATTTTAACCATTGCTGAAATAACCAAACAAAAGTCTCCTCTTTCTCATCCGCCAAAAGAGCGCATCCAAACAATGAAGATTGTCGATGGTGATTAACTCCCGTGAAAGGTGCAAATGGCATTAGAAAACTGTTGGTCTTATATGTAACATCAAAAACCATAACATCAGTAAATTGCATATAACTAGCCCTAGCTCTTCCATCAGCCCAAAAAATACTTCTACAGGTTCCCCCAGCATCAAGCTCAAGTGCATAGTAAAATTGAATATCTGCAGCTTGCCTCTCAATAAATTGTTGTATTACAGATACACATTGACGACCCATATTATTTCTTCTTTTCGATTTGAAATAGTCAATAATTTGTTGTGGAGTGACATCTACCAAATTATCCCCACCTGTAGTATTTATCAAATCAGCAATCTGTGATGGTCCCGCACCACAATCATGAAATTGATCCATCAACGATTTGCAAGAAGGCTTTAGATGATCTACACAATGAGAACGTAAAGTAGAAATTTTTGATGGCGTCGACAACAAAGGATGGCTGTGTTGATCATCTATAAGTGTTACCCTCCAAACATCATCTCTGATTCTATGTATGATAATTCTTGCAGGACAACCTTCTCTCATGTGTTGTTTTCTTCTTTTAACTTCTCTTCCTTGCTCTCTTTTGTCTTTCAAACTTTTGTGCCCTTCTTTACTGCATACAAATTTCTTTCGATTTATTACACCATCCTTATTTCTTGCACTCGTCGACTTGCGAACAGAGAAGCCTCTAAGTTTTGCAAACGAGTTGTAAGTATTGTATGCTTCCTCAACGGTAGGAAATTCCATACCAACATGAATAACAATATTACTATTCCTGAGATCACCGGCATCATCATTAGCATTCTCAGTTTCTCCATCCTCATCTTCCTCATCCTCGCTATCATCATCCTCGTTTTCACCATTCCCATTACATCCGATAAGATCATTAGCATCGACATGATTGATTAACCGACTAAAATTTTGGGATTGCTCATCGATTGCATGGTATTGAGTGTTATCCATTCCTACTAAAAAAAAATTTATGTTATATTTACGTAATCATAACCTTAAATATGTGAAAATCACACTGAAAAATTGAACATCAATTAATCTTAATATGAACGTTTATTGGCATAACTGGAATAATCATAACCTCCATTTCAGCATTGGAACCAAATTCATGTTACCATACCAAATTGATAAATTTCTTGAATTGAAGCAAATAGATAATTTTCTTCAATTGAAGCAAATAAATTTTACCTGCGAGGCAAGATCACGGGATCACGGGATCGGCGTCGAGGGAGGGGCAGGCGAGGCAAGATCGGCGTCGCGAGGCAGGATCACGGGATCGAGGATCGGAGGCGTGAGGAAGGAGGGAGCGCAGCGCGATGGATCGGCGGCGAGAGGGATCGGCGGCGAGGGAGGGGTCGCGATTGACGATCGGCGGCGAGAGGGGTGGCGGCGATGGAGGGAACGCGATGGAGGATCGGCGGCGAGGGAGGGGCGGCGGCGGAGGATCGGCGGCGAGGGAGGGGCGGCGGCGGAGGGTCGCGAGGGAGAGGAAAGGGTCGCGAGGGAGGGTTGCGAGGCCGCGAGGGAGAGGAAGGGGTCGCGAGGGAGGGTCGCGAGGAAGAGGAAGGGGTCGCGAGGGAGAGAGGGATTAATTTGCCTCTGTTTATATATTTGGGATATGGGCTCAGGAGAGGGTCCTGAGTTCGAACTCAGGACCCTTAAGCCCATATATATATATATATATATATATATATATATAGAATAATGGAGGAAAGAGGTCATACGGGGGATTTCTTCCTATGACATCGGAAAAATACAACCTCCACCATTTTTTCTAACAATCGGCATCCATCATCTTCATCGTTATCATCTAAGATGTGCATACACCAAATTTCATGTGATTCCACCACCTTTTCACCGTTGAATTAGCAATGTAAAAAGTTCTATTTTCGGTAAAACATTAATTTTGCACCAACTAAATCAACGGTGAAAAATGGTATAATCACATGAAATTTGGTGTATTCACATCTTAGATGATAAAAATGGAGGTGATATATGCCAATCGTCGAAAAAAATTATGGAGGGTGAATTTTTCCGACGTCATAGGAGGAAATTCCCTCCTATGGCACTGTTCCTCCGATTATCGGCATCCATCATCTTGATCGTTATCATCTAAGATGTAGGTACAATAAATTTCATGTGATTCTACAACTTTTGCACCGTTGAATTAGTGGCCCAAAATTAACGATTTACCGAAAATAGAACTTTTTACATTGCTAAATCAACGGTGAAAAAGTTGTAGAATCACATAAAATTTGGCGTACCCACATCTAAGATGATAACGATAAAGATGATGGATTCCGATCATCGGAAAATATGACGGAGGGTGTACTTTTTCACCGTTATATATAGAGAGAGAATAATAGAGGAAAGATGCCATACGAGGGAATTTTCTCCTATGGCGTCAAAAAAACACATCCTCCGTCGTGTTTTCCGACGATCGGAATGCATCATCTTCATTGTTATCATCTAAGATATGTGTACACCAAATTTCATGTGATTCTATAACTTTTCACCGCTGAATTAGTGTACCCACATCTTAGATGATAACGATGAAATTTTGAACCCACTAATTCAACGGTGAAAAGTTGTAGAATCATATGAAATTTGGTGTACCCACATCTTAGATGATAACGATGAAAAGAGTATACCTCTTCTTCCACAAAATTCCCAAACAAAAAGCTTGGCGAAAGAACATCGATTCAGATAATCAAAAAATCGTCACCAACAATCATGAAACATCTATGGCTCCAACATCACTAGAGCCGAAACAAGAGAAGTCGATTAAAGAAAATTAATGAAAAGTACCAGGATCAAGACCGTTACAAGACCATAACTCAAGACCGAAATTTTAGACAGGAAGGTAAAGCATTCCGATTGGTCGCAATTGGTCTGCTACCAAGATCCATAGCACCAAAGAATTTGGTCGTCCTAATTGAAGTATCGAAGAACAATCTCTTTACACTGCAACGGGCTTATAATTTTTGTACCTTCCAATTCCAAACATGTCAAACAATATTTACAGACACTATTGAATTCTTACTTGATATCCTCAATTTGATGGAATTTATAATGTCATGCAGATAAAAGGGAGGATTGTGAAACTCACAACGTGCTAATGATTCTCAAACCCTCCAATTGGCGAAATGACGCTTAAAAAGGGCATGTTTATGCTCTCAGGTTGAGCACACAAAGAAGATGATCAGTTAAGTAAACTAAACTTCATGAAGGTACATCAAAATTTTACGTACAATCTCTCTTTTATGATAGTCAACTTCTATTAAGAAATAAATAATTAAAGAAACAAGAAACGGAGAAAATGTGCTTAACAAGTCTAAAATGTTTGTTAATATACAACCAAAGCAATAGACCCCGTATTCATCGATTATTTATAAATGTCACAATCTAAACAATTATAGTAATATTGATAAATTCAACCAAGTTTATATGTAATCTTGCTTGCTTAAACTTCTTCTACATGCATAAGACGCTCACGTCATAACAAATACAGCAAAGAAAGAACAATGCACCATGTATAATATATAAAATAATATCTTCACCTAAAAACAAGTAGAATTTAGTGGGTTACCCACACCTAGAAACATATAGTTGAAATAATCATAATCATAATAATAATAATAGTATGGTTTTTTTAATAATTCCAAGTGCACAAGTTTAGAACTGGTAAAATGCAAACAAGGTAGCCATCAAATGATATGTGAACAAAAGAAGGTCTAATTGTATGTAGGTTATCTTATGGGTATCCTATGTTTAAATTCAATCATATCTAGGAATGAAATGAATGTGCTCTAGCAAGCTCTAAAAGCATCCTGAAGACAAATAGGCGAGTAAATCTTTCATTTCCAAATGGCAATTACATGCAAGATCATAATCCAAATTGAAATTTAAACATCTAAAGACAAATCTAGTGCAGGCATAGTGGTAAACAAACATAAGTAAAAGAGTATAAGAACATATCAAATTAAGAGACAACATACTTTCTCTCAGTATAAGAAAACAACATCATCAGAAGAGTATATCATACATTACAGAATTCATACAAGCAGCCCCTCTTCTTCACAAAATTCCCAAACAAAGAGTTTGGCGCATGCGCTATCGATTCGAACCGTAGAAAGAATCAAAGAATCGTCGCCAGCAAGCACCAATCTATAGCTCCAACATCACAAGAGCGGAAACAAGCAAAACCAAAATCAATCCCAAACTACCAACACTTGCACTGCTCATCCCTCGGCTCGTAAGAATAATATCGGGCAAAGAGCATTCCTCCCCATTGAATATCACCTTTTTAGGAAATCCATCACCTGCGACAACATCAATCCCCGGTATATTTTTCTTAGTAAACGAGATCACAGATTGCTGCTTCCCCGGGACTCTTGGATCGGTTAACGGGTTAGCTCCATCGACTTCCCCAACCAAATAATTAAAATCCGGCAATCCTTGCAAAAATATAGTGTTGTTCCCCATTGCCGTCCCATTAAAAGAATACGTATCTTCGTATCCATCATAAGCCTTACCCATATCAACTGCAACGAACCAATCCGCAAAATTTACTTCTTCCCAATTGAACAAAGTGATCCTCGCACTCCACCCCGTTCTATAATCCGAATTTATATGCCAATTGATGCTAACGCCGCAAAAGTCGCCACACGGCATTGGATTTGGCACATTGTAATGCTTCATCGAAGCGAAGTATTTCGTCATCGCGGTACGATTCTCGAACGGAACAAGAAGCGCTTGTGGAGGTTGCAAAATCGCCGGAGCGCTTGCGTTGCAAGTTTTCCGTAAATTATTCGCCGGGCAACCGCAAGCACAGGTTTTGCAAGGAACGACCGAGTCGTTGTAAAACGCGGAGAAGGAAACGCAGCATTTCGGGCTAGACCCTTTTGGTCTCGTAATGTTGCAAGCTACTTGCCATGTAGCGATAGCCGAGACGCTCGACGACAAACCGCTCGGATCGGGGAACAGAGTCGGACTCACCCGGATCGGTTGCCCACATTGATAATTCGGGTTCAAAGCCCCACCAACAATCTTCCAGTTCTGCGGAGGAAGCACCTTAGTCCTATTAAGATCGGGGGGCATCTTGAAAACCTGCATCTGAAAGGCCGATTTCGTCTGAGACGGATCCATCTCCGCCGGCAGGATCGTCCCGTTCCGGCAACAAAACGGGATCCTGCCTACATCCGTATCATTAAACCTCGACAAAGGAAGATCCAAAATCTCCGGCTTCTTAACACAAGTCACCGCCTTGCTGAAATCAAAATCCTTGTAGTACTGCCCTTGCGCTCCCATGATACAAGAGGACGGATCGACCAAGCTCGAATAGGCCCCCTTGATCGAATAAATGAACTCCCCTCGCATCCACTCCCACGACAACCTCCAGTTATCGAGCCGGCCCAAAGGGCTCCCATTGCTAATCGTCACCTGCGCGAGGTAGCTCGATCCGTAAACCTGAACCACGTCGTAAAAGATGCTAAGATCCCCGTCCCGCCTGGCCAAGAACTCGGTAGAGTTATCGGCGGCGGTGTCGTTGACCTTCAGGTTGGGGTTCAGGGTGCAGCAGGTCGTCATGGAGGACGCCGAGGAGTTGACCCTCGCGGGCGGGCAGAGGTAGAGAGGGTCGTCTAGCGAGATCGATCTGGGCAGCGGGACGGCGGGCGGCGGGGAGCCGAACAAGGTGCCGATAAAATCGATCTGGGCCTGGATTTGGGTGGGGTCGTTGGCGGTCTCGATGGGGGTCTTGAGGTCGGGGTTGGGGAAGCCGGAGAAGGAGGCGGGGGATGTTGGATCCGAGGAGGTGTTGAAGGGGAAAGGGGAGTTGTTGTTGAGGACCGAGTTGGAGGCCGAGACGATGAGCTCCTGGTGCTGGAACTCGATGAGGAGGGACCAGGAATCGACGTCCCTGACGCCGGAGTTGAGGATGGTGGCGGTGGACTTGAAGGAGAAGGGCTGGGATCTGGGGTCCGAGAGGAAAGGGCGGATCTTTTGGCGGGAGGTGAGGGTGTAGCTGAGCTCGACGCCATTGCAGCCCAGAGATGGAGCTTGAGGCTGAGCTTGGGATTGAGATGGAGAGAAGAAGAGGAGAAACAAAGCGAAGCCCAGGTCTAAAAACATCATCTTTAGAAGGAAATTGATGGGATTGGGATCGATTTGGGGATTGAGGATTGAGCTTTGAAGAAGAAGAAGAAGAAGGGGAAAGCGCGTTTGGGGACAGCTGGGGTTTTTGAAATCGTGTAGAGATTTTTTCTTCTTCTTCTTGGTTGAATTTTACAAATTTTTTTACTAGAAAATATTGAATTGGGAGCCGGCAGCGTGAGGGATTGGTAATTCGTCTGTGATTTTTAATTTTTAATTTTTTGGATTTTTTTAGGGTTTTGGTGTGTGGTTTTTGGTCGGATTTTATGAAGTAGAAGATGAATTATTTGTATATACCCTCTAGAATCTTAAATATGTATATGTAGCCCTTTAACTTTTGTATTTGTGCATACCCCTTGAACACATTTCATCAATTTTTTCTCAAAACTTCATCCTGTGGGGTATGATGACTAGCCTTACTAAGTTTGTTCGGTACAAATATGGAAAATAAATATCGTTCTTATTATTTTTTTGGTTTTTTAATCAAATTTTAGTAATTATGTATGAGAAATATATTTTAATCATACTTCATCAAGTTGTCTAATCGTTTACAAATTTATTATTTATATAATTGAGTTTATACTATATTATATGCTTAAATAATTTCATAATCATGACCGGATGAGAGGTAAATGTAAAGACCTAGTTTAGTTAAAAAAAAGTGATGGTGATTACCGGTACAATAAAAGGTTGAGATAAAATTATTGGATAAATATGACAAGCTTTACAGTAACTATGTCCATTTTGTGAACATACATTATGATGGATCTCTGGATCTCCTTCAGATGTTACCTTCTGTTGATCTGCCGCGAGCGCTGATAGACGGTTGAGATTGGATTTGGAGGATTGCTTCCTGGAGCGTGTGGATCTCAGTGGGTTTTAGGTGGTTGAGGCCCAGTTACCTGCAAGGAAGTCCCGGGATGGTTGTGCCACCGAGGACCCTCCGACGATCAAGTTAGACGGGGTATTTTGGCAGAGTAGCAGATTATTGGAGAAAAATTGGCTTACCTGAGTCGTCTGAGAGAGAGATTTATACAGTGGCAGCCATGGGCAGACGGACGCGAGATTCACGCCGGCCGTTACGCCCCTGGCGTCACATCCATGTGACAGGCAGGATTCCCCATTAATGACGAGACATGCTCGTTAATGAGGGATCGTGATGGCGTGGAACGCGGGATCATGGGCGGCGGATATCTCGGGCATGACGAGATTCGCGGAGCCGTGGCGGAGCCGCCTGTGATCGGTGTTGCGGGTCGGTCGGTGAGACCGAGGAAGATAAGCTCGGCGGGTGGCTCGGGAACGAGTGGGAGGTCGATGCATCTTGGTTCTGTGATAGCTCGGAGGTGAGCTGGGGGTAGTCTGGGAGGCCACCAAAGGTCGGTAACATTCTCGGGTTGTAGGCCCGGGATGTGCTTCCAACGTACCGTTCCTGTTCCTTTCTGGAAAGTTCTGGGACACGTCATCTGCCACGTGTCGTTATCTTGGGAGTCACCGATATCGAGCATCATCATTATCCCCCCACTCTCATTCCGACCTATTTATGGGTCGGGTCGAGAGTGGACTATACGGAGAATCTTCTGCTTGGTCTGGCACCGAGAATCGTGATGTCGATTGCCCAGGAACGAATGGAGGCGTCGTTTCGTTTGTTAGGGCTGGCTATCGACCGAACTCGAGCTCTCCTATTTTTTGCTTACTTGAGCCATATTGGGAGCTTGCCTTCTTCGGGTGCATGCGTCGGGCAGAGGCTTGCTAGCTGGTTCAATGTAAGGCTCAGGGATCCACCATTGAGACCGAGCATGAAGATGTTTGGCGGCTTCATGACGAGGGCCTTGATCCATCTCTTTGTAGGGCAGGAAGAGTGGACGGACCGAGTAGGAGAATGCCCGGTCGCCTCTTAAGGAGGGCTTTCGATCCTTGGCGTCAAGGAGCAGGTAGCTGCCCGTCAGGATGAACCGAGCATGAGGATGTCTGGTCGCCTCGTGATGAGGGCTTCGATCCTCAGCGTCGTGGGGCAGGAAGCTGCCCGCTAGGATGAACCGATCAGGGTAGCTGATCGATTGCCTCTTTGTGAGGGCTTTGATCCTTGGCGTCGTTGGGTAAGAGATTACCAGCCAAGGATGGACCGAGCAGGGAAGCTGCTAGGTGGCCTCTTGATGAGGGCTTTGATCCTCGGCGTCGTTGGGTAAGAGATCACCAGCCAAGGATGGACTGAATAGGGAAGCTGCCCGGTTGCCTCTTGGTGAGAGCTTTGATCCTTGGCGTCGGTAGGTAGTGAACTACCAATCATGGATGGACCGAGCAGGGAAGCTGCCCGGTTGCCTCTTGGTGAGGGCTTTGATCCTTGGCGTCGTGGGGTAAGAGATTACCAGCCAAGGATGGACCGAGCAGGTTAGCTGCTTGGTGGCCTCTAGATGACGGCTTTGATCCTTAGCGTCGTGGGGGTAAGAAATTACCAGCCAAGAATGGACTAAGCAGGGTAGCTGCTCGGTGGCCTCTTGATGAGGGCTTTGATCCTTAGCGCGGGAGGGCATAGAGAGGCCTGCTAAGGATGGACCGAGCAGGGTTGCTGCCCGGTTGCCTCTTGGTGAGAGCTTTGATCCTTGGCGTCGGTGGATAAGAAATTATCAGCCAAGGATGGACCGAGCAGGGTTGCTGCCCGGTTGCCTCTTGATGAGGCCTTTGATCCTTAGCGCGGGAGGGCATGGATAGGCCTGCTAAGAATGGACCGAGCAGGGTTGTTGTCCGATTGCCTCTTGGTGAGGGCTTTGATCCTTGGCGTCGGTGGGTAAGAAATTACCAGCCAAGGATGGACAGAGCAGGGTTGCTGCCCGGTTGCCTCTTGGTAAGGTCTTTGATCCTTAGTGCGGGAGGGCATGGAAAGGCCTGCTAAGGATGGACCGAGCAGGGTTGCTGCCCGGTTGTCTCTTGGTGAGGGCTTTGATCCTTACCGTGGGAGGGCATGGAGAGGCTTTCTAAAGATAGACCGAGCAGGGTTGCTACCCGGTTGCCTCTTCATGAGGGATTTGATCCTTGGCGTCGTGAGGTAAGATATTACGAGCCAATAATGGACCGAGCAGGGTAGCTGCTCGGTTGTCTCTTGGTGAGGGCTTTGATCCTTGGCGTCGTGGGGTAAGAGATTACCAGCCAAGGATGGACCGAGCAGGGTATCTGCTCGGTGGCTTCTTGATGAGGCCTTTGATCCTTAGCGCGGGAGGGCATAGAGGCCTGCTAAGGATGGACCAAGCAGGATTGCTGCCCGATTGCCTCTTGGTGATGACTTTGATCCTTGGCGTCGGTGGGTAAGAAATTACCAGCCAAGGATAGACCGAGCAGAGTTGCTGCCCGGTTGTCTCTTGGTGAGGGCTTTGATCCTTAGCGCGGGAGGGCATGGAGAGGCCTGCTAAGGATGGACCGAGCAGGGTTGCTTCCCGGTTGCCTCTTGGTGAGGGCTTTGATCCTTGGTGTTGGTGGGTAAGAAATTACCAGCCAAGGATGGACCGAGCAGGGTTGCTTCCGGTTGCCTCTTGGTGAGGGCTTTGATCCTTAGCACTGGGGGGCATGGAGAGGCCTGCTAAGGATGGACCGAGCAAGGTTGCTGCCCGGTTGTCTCTTGGTGAGGGCTTTGATCCTTAGCGCGGGAGGGCATGGAGAGGCCTGCCAAGGATGGACCGAGCAGGATTGCTGCCCGGTTGCCTCTTGGTAAGAGCTTTGATCCTTGGCGTCGTGGGGTAAGAGATTACCAGCCAAGGATGGAACGAGCAGGGTAGCTGCTCGGTTGCTTCTTGGTGAGGGCTTTGATCCTTGGCGTCGGTGGGTAGTGAACTACCATCCATGGATGGACCGAGCAAGGTAGCTGCTCGGTAGCCTCTTGATGAGGGCTTTGACTTTGGCGTCGTGGGGTAAAAGATTACCAGCCAAGGATAGACCGAGCAGGGTAGCTGCTCGGTGGCCTCTTGATGAGGGCTTTGATCCTTCGCGCGGGAGGGCATGGAGAGGCCTGCTAAGGATGGACCGAGCAGGGTTTCTACCCGGTTGCCTCTTGGTGAGGGCTTTGATTCTTGGCGTCGGTGGGTAAGAAATTACCAGCCAAGGATGGACCGAGCAGGGTTGCTACCCGGTTGCCTCTTGGTGAGGGCTTTGATCCTTAGCGCGGGAAGGCATGGAGAGGCCTGCTATGGATGGACCGAGCAGGGTTGCTGCCCGGTTGCCTCTTCTTCTCTTACATGTCCCTTTTCTTCTGATCGGCTTGCTCTGTCAGGGGCAAGTTGGCGTTCACCTCGGACTCAAGATGGATCTCATGTTTGGTCCAGGACTTTACCTTGGCCATGGTCTTAGGTCGCGCTAATGCAAAGGAGCGTAGCCACTCCTTGTGCCTAAGACCTGATCTAAGGGCTGTAATGACCATCTCGTCCCGGTGTTCTGGGACCTCAAGAAGGGCGTTGTAGAAGCGGGTGACGTACCCTTTGAAGGACTTTTTGTCCCCGCTCTTTATGGTGAAGAGATGGTCGACGGTCCGCTTCTGCCGTCTGTTCCCGACGAAGTGGACGAGAAATTGGGTGGCCAGCTCATCGAAGGTGGAGAACGAGCGCGGTGCGAGTCCTCAAAACCAGTCTCGTCCGGAACGGAAGAGAGTGGCGGGGAAAGCGCGGCATTGTGCGGCATCGGTACAGTCCTGGAAACTCATCCCGACTGTGAACGCGTCCAATTAGTCTTTCGGGTCGGACTTTCCGTCGAAAAGTGAGACTTTCGGGGGCTTGTTCCAGGAGGAGACGCGGACGGCGAGTAGCTCTTTGGTGTAGGGCTTCGTGAGTGAGTCGGCGGCATATTTAGTCCCGTCGCCCGAAGGGCGATTCTCCCGATGTATTCCTTCGATCTTCTTTTCGAGGACGTCGAGTCGGCCGTGGTATCCTAATGATTCGGCACATTCTGATCTTTAGCCTCTACTGCCGGAGACCTGCGCCTGGCCACGGCCTCAGTTTCGTTCGATGAGGTTCCTTAGGTCCCCTGGTGAGGTCATCTTTGAGCTGCCATGGCAAGTCCCGTCCGCGCGACCCCGTCGAGAGAGGGGGTGCCGGTCATGCCTGGGTGCAAGCGAGCCGACCGACACCTCCTCGGGAGGGACAGGGGTGCGATGGGGCTCGGGGCGAGGCGCTCTGGCGAAAGATCTCAGTGTTGAGCTGTGCGGCGCCCATCGGGTCATTGAATATGTCTGTCCGGGGGACCTGCGGCTGCCGGAGACAGCGAAGCGGTGGTCGGTAGTGCTGACGCGGGCAGAGTCTTCTCTACCTCTGTAGGGGTCCCGGTCCCGAGGTGGGGGAGCGGCGACCCGGGGAGCTTTCCCTTCCGTTTGGACACGAATGAGTGCATCCACGACGGATGCAAGCCGATCTATCCGAGCGGATCGGGCGTTAATGGCGTTCGGGAGAGGAGATTCTTCTGCGCCTCCATTGTGGGGGAAGCAGCGGCTAGCGCTTGGATTGTCGCGGTGATCGCTCGCCATGAAGTTGAAATTGGAAGGTGAACTTTAGTTGAGTGGAACTAACGTTTCCACAGACGGCGCCAACTGATGGATCTCTGGATCTCCTTCAGATGTTACCTTTCGTCGATCTGCTGCGAGCACTGATGGACGGCTGAGATTGGATTTGGAGGGTTGTCTCCTGGAGCATGTGGATCTCAGTGGGTTTTAGGTGGTTGAGGCCGAGCTACCTGCAAGGAAGTCCCGGGATGGTTGTGCCACTGAGGACCCTCCGACGATCAAGTTAGACGGCGTATTTTGGCAGAGTAACGGCCTATTGGAGAAAAAATGGCTTACCTGAGTCATTTGAGAGAGGGGTTTATATAATGGTAGTCAAAGGCAGGCGGGCGCGAGATTCATGCCGGCCGTTACGCCCCTGGCGTCACGCCGGCGTGATAGGCGAGATTCCCCATTAATGACGAGACATGCTCGTTAATGAGGGATCGTGATGGTGTGGAATGCGGGATCATGGGCGGCGGATATCTCGGGCCTGGCGAGATTTGCGGAGCCGTGGCGGAGGCGCCTGCGATCGGTGCTGTGGGTCGGTCGGTGAGACCGAGGAAGATAAGCTCGGCGGGTGGCTCGGGAACGAGCGGAAGGGCGAGCCATCTTGGTTCTGTGATAGCTCGGAGGCGAACTGGGGGTAGTCTAGGAGGCCACCAAAGGTCGGTAACATCCTCGGGTTGTAGGCCCGGGGTGTGCTTCGAACGTACCGTCCCTGATCCTTTCTGGAAAGCTATGGGACACGTCATCTGCCATGTGTCGTTATCTTGGGAGTTACCGATATCGAACATCATCACATTCTGATGACAAAGTGTTTTTTTGAACTACATATGCAATTTGAGTAGGTACATACAAATGCAAAGATTAGAGAGGGTACTTATCAATATGTAAAGTTGTAGGGGGTAAAATATAAAGGCCTCTCTTTTATGGTTTGTTATTTATACCCTTTGATATTTGTGCACGTTCTTGTAGAAAAGTTACGGATATATTTAAAATTAGATATTTTAATTTCAAATTTTTCTTAAACTCGTCTATTTTTGTGATATAATTAGCAAAAAATGGAATTATCCAACTAATTTGGAAATAGATTTTGATTCGATCCTTTCTTCTTCTATGTGGTCAATCCAAACACTTAACCATCTAGTTTGAATAGATTATCTATGATTATTATTAGAAAAATTTACAGATTTTAAGCATGTAAAGAGAAATATAAAACACGCAAAGAATTGTATAAAACATAATAGAATTTGCCAAAATCAAATCTAATGTCTATGTGGGAAAAATCTGAAAGGATTTAAACAGGTTGTTTAAAATTAAAAATTTAGCACCTACTTCGACTTCGAAGTCAACAGTAAAAATTATCATGTCATTTGAAAATATACATTGTATCTGTAAACTCGTAAAGAAGAAGGCTGGCTCTTTTATATCAAAATTACTCAATGAATCAACTTATGCAAGGCTTGCAGGAAAAAAGATATGTGCCTTACGCAAATAGTCACAGATCTCCTACCATTAGTATAAAGATGGGTTGCCCTACGGATGGGAAAATCCGTAGGGACAATTTTTGTTTTCCCCAACGGTTCAAGCCGTAGAGCCAAACAGTATCTCTACGGTTCACACCGTAAGGGAATATATAAATTAAAAATTACAAAAAAAATTCAGTATGTGCCCCTACGATGCCGCAAAAGAAACCCCTACGGTATGCACCGTAGAGACAATGTATAGTGTTTTTAAAAACAAGAAAACAGAAAATAAAACCTTACCATCCCAAAAAAATTCCCATGCACACGTAGCCCTAATTTCTTCCCGTCCCCTCCCAAAAAAATTTCCCCCTTCCTCTTCTTTTTCCTCCTTCATCGCCGCCATAGAATCGTTCCTCAAGCTCCCTCGCCGCCGAAATCGACCCCCTCCTCGTCGATCCTCAATCTCGTCGGCCTTCTCCTTCTCGTCGCCGCCTTCGAGCTCCTCGTCGGCCTCATCCTCCTTCTTCTCGGCCTCCTCTTCGTCACCACCCTCCTCGTCACCTCGTCAAGCCTTAGCCTCCTTCTCCTTCTCGGCCTCCTCCTCATCGAGCCTAAGCTCCTCCTCACCGCCTGCATCCTCCACCGCTTCGTCGCCAGCATCCATTTACCGCCGCTCGAGTTTAGTTCCTTCAATTTTAATTTTAATTTTTCTAAATGTTTGTTTTTGATTTTTTTAATTTTAGGAATTTAATTTATAATTTTGGTGGTGGTGTTGTTGTTTAGGGTTAGGGATTGGGGTTAGGACCTTGTTAGGGTTACGGTTAGGGGTTAATTAGGGTTAGGGTTATGATTGGGTTTAGGGGTTAGATCTTAGTTAGGGTTAGGGTTAATTAGGGGAGGGTTATTTAGGGTTATGGTATGATTAGGATTAGTGTTAGGTTTAGGGTTATGCCTATGGATAGGGTTAATTAGGTTATGGTTTGGGTTAAAGGTTATGGTTAGGGTTTGGACGTTTTAGTGAAAAAGGTACAATAGTTAAGGGTATTTTAGTGTAAAAATATAAAATTGAGCAAGGCGTTTTTTAGTTAAAATTTTTAATGATAGTTTAGTGAAAAACAACGATAGTTTAGGGTATTTTAGTGAAATTTATAGTAATTTAGTTAATTTAAGAAGATGTATCGTTTAGTTAAATATGTTAAGGTGTGTGTAAGTGTGTTAAGGTCATGGTATTCTTGTGTGTGTGTGTGTGTGTGATAATGATGATGATCTCACAGATCGAACACGGCTAACCTTAATTCATCATCATTCTCCTCTACAATGAACTTTTGTCAAATCCCATCTCGATAAATAAACTTAACACATGTAATGGTTTCCATCGTGACATAAAAATACGTGATAAGTATTGTAATTTGTTGTTGGTGGTGGTGGAGAGGTGAAGATCTGATGTGGGAGCCGAGGGAGTAGCACGTGCTGATGAGATTACTGGAAGCTGAGCTCCCAATATTCTTATCTGCACCTGCTACCCCCTCGGGACCCAGAATGTAGTGGTTAAAACTCTCCCGAAAATCAGAGACAACGTCAAGGATGTGATGTTCTACTGTTGATTGCATGGGTATGTTATCAATATATTAATGTTCCCCTCCGAATCACGGAGATGCGATAAATTCGGGGCAGATGCTAATTGGTGCTATCCGTCCACCTCTCTAAAGATACCAAGTTGATTTATGACACCATGTATCGAAGGTTTAAACGGATGCGGCCGATGTAGCAGACTTCGTCAGATTCCTCCTCATTTAAGGGGTTTTTGATTGTGAGGACGCTTTTCCCTACAGGCGCAAGCCCCTGCAGTTAATTACGCTACCGCATCGTGCTAACAACTTTCTTCTTCTCCAGATGGTCACTTCGTGTCGTGGGTGTTTGTTTTTGTTTTTGGTTGCCCGCGGATTGTATACGGAGACTAATTTATGTTGTCGCCCGTAGGGCGTGGATTAGTCCAAATCCGTATCTTCTTAGATTTGAGTTTGGGGGTTGGGTTTAAGTATACGTTAGCCTCATTTGAGACTAAGATCAACTTAAACATTTGTTAAGGATACGTTAGTCTAATTTCTAAACTAAGATCAACTTAACAGGATCGTGTAGATCCAACAAAAGAGCATTTGGGCTCTATTGTTCTAGTTTAGGGACATTGCGGTCGATTGCCAGTTTAGAGACATGGTGGTCCAGTGTTAGCTTAAAGACATCCCGGTCAAGCTTAAGGACATCGTAGTCCGTGGAATGTATGGCTGTCGGGACTCATTACCTCTCTGAAGACGTTGAAGGATTACAACGACAAATATCAGAGGAGTTCAGAGATGTACTCTTGAACCAATGTTGGTTGGGAGATCTATAGTCCAATTTGGGACTAAAGTCTGTTTGAAGATTTATGAGCATATGGGCTCAATTGATATGAGTTGAACATTTTATTGTTCTGGCTATTGAGCCTTTATTTGGGCTCGGCCCTTTTAATAATGCACAGCATTTATCAGAACGAAGTATGTTCTGACAGTGCGCCACGTGGCGCGTCAGGCGCTTTGCGCCAAGGAAAGAGCGCATTGCGCTTCTGTTGGAAAGCGCACACGAGGAGGACACGTGTCGCGCTTAGAGCTAAGCGCTAAATTGTTAGCGCATTGCGCTTTTAATTTATGAGCGCGCTGCGCTAGTTTGTGGTTGCGCCAGTGAGTGACACGTGGCGCGCTTGGCGTTGAGCGCCAGCCCATGAGTGCAATGCACTGTTTTAGGAGCGCACAACGCAAATTGTGTCTATGGTTGACACGTGGCATTTTTTGGTGCTGAGCGCCGGTCCAAGAAGCGCAAGAGCGCAATTCATGAGTGCAGCGCAATTTTCAATAGCGCAAAACGCATCTGACCAATTTTAAGATCAAAGAACAAATTTTATGTTCTTCTTAAAGGAGGATTTGCCTCAAGATCCAAGAACAAGAGTTCTTGTTTTCATAAAAGGCTCTGCCTTTATAGATCAAAAGATCTGTGAATGAAATAAAATACTTCTTTTTATATTTTTATGATTAGATATTTTATTCCTTTCTGTTTAATCAAAGACCTTGGTCTTTTTTATAGATCTAAGATCTTTTTAGAAAATATTTCTTTTTTTTACGAGATGATTTCATCTCTGTTGTTCAAGAATTAATTTTTTCCTTTAAAGATGAAGAAAATGATCTTCTTTCTTCAAAGGCTTGCCTTTCTTTCTCTTTGAGTTTTTCTCAAAGTTTGCAGAGGGTTTTTTCTTTCTCTTTCTGTATATCCCAGACTTGAAGTCTAGGGTCCTTTATATAGGGGAAGCTGATTTGTTGAATCAGTTAAAGAGATTTATTCTCCAATTGATTTGGGAATTTCCCCACCGTTGGATCCTTGATCCAAGGGCTTCTGATTTACAGAAGATAATCTTCTTGTTTTAACAAGATTGAGAAATCTTTCCTTCTTTATAGAATTTGTTCTGTATTTTAGTGATTTTTAATCACCATTGGATCATTGATCCAACGGTGTTCCAAATTCAAGGCGCAATCTTTTTCTGTTTGGAAAGATTCAACAGAATTTTATTCTTGTTAACCAATGATTTAATCATATCCGTTGGATATTTGATCCAACGGTGATGAACATTTAGTTCCAGCGCTAGCGCTTATGCGCTCTGCCCATGGTGCGCTTTGCCCATGGTGCGCTAATTGGAGCGCAGCGCTCTTAGCGCTAGCGCACACGTGCTTTACACGTGGTGCGCTACTTAGAGCGCAGCGCATCTAGAGCTAGCGCCTATGTGCTTTGCACGGAGTGCGCTAGTTGCAGCGAAGCGCTTTTATAAAAGCGCAGCTGTGATTCAAATTCTGAATTCTGAACAGAGCTTTGCTCTAATTGGGGAAACAAATGTCCCCCCACCGTTGCGCTCACGGGGTCCACACGTGGGTGCAGCGGTGGCAACATCTCGACTCTTGGATCACCCAAGGAATGAAACGGCGCTTAGTGCCGATAAATAGGACCCTTGGTGTAACACCTTAGGATATGTTTAGTGGCTAATTATATTTTAATATATTTAATAAAAAGTTTACCAAATTGATTTTCAAATATTTTATCCTATTTAATGAATATTTTATTAGATTTTTCCTAGGCTTGCACACACTTGTGCATGTTAACTAGGGTTGTAAATTGGGGTTTAACCATGATTGGCAAACATGGTGAGCTAACCATTTTCCTAATCTAGTTTAATAATTGTATTAGGTGCTTTTGGGTTTTAATTGTGTATGCTTGTTTTTAAAATAAAATGAAAAAGGGTTTGAAAAATGATTTTCTTTTGTTGACCAAATAGAGAGAAGAGCATGGTGCTACATGGTGTGAGCCATGCCTCATTTAATGAGGGAAGAGAAAGAGAAGGGAGGGATTTTGCCTTTTGCTCTCATTCTCTCACACTCACACACTCACACCAGCAGCTCAGCAGCAGCAGCAGAGGCTCAAGCAGCAGCACCAATAGTAGCACCATCAGCAGCAAGCAGCATCAGCATCAGCACAGGCAACATCAGCAGCAGCTTCATTGCAGCAGCAGCAACATGCAGCCCCTGCATCACCAGCAGCTGTAGCAACTCAGTTCTTCTCCTTCACCTACTTCCTAGGGTCTATTAGGGTATAATTTCTGAACTCAATCCCCTAGTTGCTAAGCTTGTGTGTTGTTTAGCTTCGGTTTGCGATAAAAGTTAACTTTTGTGCTAATTATGGTGATTTGTGTAGGGTTTTGGTTAAGTGATGATTGTGTTGGCTAACCCTGCCTATTTAAGTGTTATTAGGGTCACCTTAACTGAGATTAACCCCAGATTTCACTAAAATACCATAGGGTTACTATTTTGTGCAAAATTCGTGTTTTTAAGGGATATTGTAGCTTTCTGTGATCTGCTTTTGATTCGGATCCTTCAGGGAAAAATTGAGGAAACTGGAGCATGCTTACTAGGTATAGACCACACTATCAGAACATGAGCCCCTCATTCCCAACCCAGGCCGCAAATTTAAGCATTCTGGCCGCAAATTGCGGCCAGAAAGGGGAGATGGGTGTTGGGGTTTTGGCTAGGGTAGTCTGCTATGTTTTATAGTGTTTTGGCATGTGCAATTTTGTGAGATTTTACCTGTAGCAAAATCTGGGATCAAATATCGATTTGCTTTTTCGTTTAGTTGCGCGATACGCGGGATACGTGAGTGGGTTCTGTGATCCAGCGTGTCGCGGCGTATCGGATAGTTTTAGACGCGTATATACACGTTTCAGCGTACCGTGCACACGCGCGTTTAGTTCGCGACGCGAGTTTCTCGTTTGGTTTCGATATCGCGTTTTGCAAGATATTTTGCTTATATATGGATTTCTTGTATAATTTCCAGGTTCGCAGGCGGGTACGTCGGACGCAGCAACGAAAGGGAAGTAGGTGGTCGGCTACGTGTAGCACGCGACCAGGTGAGTAGATTTAACATCTACAGGGGAATCGCCCGCATGGCGTTATGCGTCTGGGCTAGGAATGTCAATACCTGTCGCATATTCTAGGTTATATTTAGAATTGTGCATTCACCCTATTACTTAGATGTTGTGGTATTGTGATTAGTAGCCGTAGGACACTGCACATATTATTGACGGTTCATGTTGCACGAGCACGGATTGTATGCTACACACACCGTCAATAATTGCCATGTTACACACAAACCACTTATAGATATTATATTGCTTGGTTAGGGACTTTGCGACATCGATTCACATTACTCATCACATATGACATTTAGCTACAGGTATACCTTGCTCACATATTCTACTCATATCCAGGGGTTATACTACATCAGTTCTTATAGGTAGATACCTATACCTTGTTACACCTGTATGTTACACATATATCAGTTACAGTTACGTACTTACCTTTACTGATGTTACTTAGCGGTTTCTTCCTTTTATATGCTTACATTTCAGTTATGTCGCACATATTGTATTCATGGATTTGCGCATTCTTATATGGATTTTTTCATGATGTTTTCTGGATTTGGGAACTGCGGGAGTTCATGAAATTATGCATTAATTGAAAATCCCGGTTTCCTTGATATGATATTGCGCATCCACCATGAGTTTTATCGGTTCTGATTTATATATACCCCTACGAGGAGGCGTCGAGGCCGTAGAGGGTACATGGTGGGGCCCGGAGGTACCTCGGGCAAGAAAGGGATGTCGATGTACCACGCCGATGAGCCCGGCAGGGGAACCATACCATCCGGTGACAGTACCAATGACTCGGCGGTGATCAGGGGGATACCGTTGGGAGTCATGTACGTATCGATACGTGAAAAGACGAGGGTCAGAGCTAGGCACTCGTGCTTTTCGGGATAGCGTATGATACGTACCTATCAGGATGCTAGTCTTGGTGACGGCATCTGATAGATCAGTATTTCTGTGTCGATACTTGGCATATTGGTTTCATGATATTTCTATTTACTCTTTGTATATATAACAGGAGATTCAGCCGTTGTTATATATACCCTTATACCAATATTTGTGGAGTGTGACGCTAATATATGTGTATTGACCCCATCATATTTATTTGTGCAAATATATATTTAGGATGTTAGAATTTTACTTGAGATTTGATTTGGGATATAGGTGATTCATTGAGATTGGATACTGGATATATATATGAGATTGCTGATTTGTACATTCGGGATATAGGAGATTTATTCGATATTGTACATTGAGGAGATATGAGACTTATATGATATGAAAGCCGATTGGGGGCTGATTTTAGGAATTGGGATTTTGAGTGTCTTGATGGATTGTGATCCTACCACGATGTCAGGATTCCGTGGAAATGACATATTTCTCTCCATACCTCACACCTATTTGTTTATGCACTGTTTCATGTATTAGTAGTACCTGTTAGTGTACCTTCATGATTGTTGCATATTTACATTCTCATATCCTTATTGCATGATTATTGTATACTGATTGTCATATCATTATTGCTCCATATATTTTTTGTACCTGCTAGTGTACTTTCCACTATTCTGCATTCATATGACCTGTTATTACTGTTAATTGCATATCTTAGATTCATGCTGTACGTACATACCTGCGATTATCTGCATATGTTATCTACTATTCACGAGTTGGCAACTCACCCCCGTTGTGCCACAGTTGTTTTGCAGGGTGTTTCCTCAGAGTAGTCGAGGTAGGCTATCCATCTATCATCTTTTGCTACAAATACCGCATCGGCTCACAGTGTGCTATTTTGCTTATGTGGGTTTTGGTGGTTATCTGTATTTTGTATTGTATATTGAGGTATCCTTGTACTCTCCATCTACTGTTATTTTGTTGACTTAGAGACTTGGTGAGGACGATATTGTATATTATTTATGGATTTGTTATCTTTTATACAGTTTCCTTTCTATTGTCTTTTATTTCTTCGCTACGGCGTCGTATATTTGTGATGGTGATTATTTTCCGTCTTTGGGCGTCTATTTGCTCCCGTTTGGGGATGCTTTATTATATTTCTGTTGTACCCATCTTTGGGCTAGTTTTTACAAAGGGGGTGTTGCCAAAAATTTAAAAAAGAAAAGTTGGACTTTTAAAGAATTTGGGTTGTGATTTCAAATGTTTCAAAACCGCTATTATCTTTTCTTGTCTTTTTTAATGGTTTAGATTTCTGGGTTTTGGCTTTCTTTTACTGCGTTTCATCTTTAGGCGTTGCGTAGTATTAGGGCCGTCACGTGCCAATTTCGGGTCGTGACAAAGTTGGTATCAGAGCGCTAGGTTTTACCTTTCGGAGTATAGGATGACCTTAGTATGATGGAGTAGGTAGTTTAAGCAGAGTAACGTAATGTGTGTATGTCTGCAGCATACTCACGATGCAGTACTTCGCCTAAAGTGACCTAAGTACAAATTGCTTGAAATTCCTTCCTTGATGATTCATATCCTTGTGATTCGATTTCCGTGTTCTTATCAAATCTTATCTCTATTTATAGCCTTGCGCCGATGACTATGGGGACTCAGAGTGATGCAGCGAGGGCCGAGGTCAGAGTTGGTTCGGGTGAGACGAGCACTGACCAGGATGGTACTCTTGTTGCACAGGTGCAGACGGATCAGCATTCGACAGATCAACTCGCTAGGCTTGTGGTCGAGATGCAGGACTTGCGCCAGACGATGAGTTCATTTGTTGAGACCGTACGAGCGCTACGACAGGAGGTTGTCACCCCTGTTACTCAGTTGTTCCTTGGGATCAGCATGCAGCAGTAAGTCATCTACATAGCACCAGTGGATGCAGCTCCAGTTGACGAGGCACATATTCCAGAGACTCGGAGGGTTTCAGGACAGAGGAGGACTCGTACCAATGTACCGGCCCAGAGACAGAGGTTTAGTCATCGAGACAGATTTCGTGGCCGTCGTGGGAGTAGCAGAGGCTTAGGACGAGGGCAGTCGTTCAGCTCTCATCCCCAGGAGGGTCAGCAGCCACCACTTGGATGTTTTCGATACGGAAGCCTTCAGCACTTCGTCAGACATTGTTCCTTAGCACCTCGTCAGGGACATATTCAGAGAGGTCATGGACGTGGAAGGTTCGCTCAGAGGGGTCAGTCTAGTAGAGGAGGAGTTCAGTCAGTTGCGGGTAGGGGGCAGACACAGGAGTTTGCTTCTACTCATCGGGACGCGCGGGCGTCCAATGCAGAGTTTTCAGGTATCCTTAATTCATATGTTCTTTTGATGTATCTGTTTGTTTTCCACACTTGTACCGTGGTTGGGACGAAAGTCGTGTTGGGTAGATTAGCCGTTTGTTTGAGTTAACTTCTGTCAGCGATTCTTTTGTTGCGCGACACGTATTTCAGTTGTGTGCCAATCGGATAGGAGATAGAGATTCATCCATCGTTTTGGTCCTTCTAGAGATGTTGGATTTGACGCTCTCCTGGGCACGGACTGGCTAATTACGTGCTAGGCGTCTGTGGACTACCGTGAGGAAACAGTCAGGTTTTGTTTCCCCGGCAAGTCAGTTCTTGTTGTGCAGGTGGACAGTGGTGCCGCCTCTCACAGCTTGAATTCAGCATGTTTCGCTAGTCGTCTTTTAAGGAGATGTCGTGGATTCTTGACGTTCATTCGTGATGCCATAGCCACAGTTGGTTTGTTGGACCGGTTTTCTTTCGTACGAGGGTTTCCGACGTTGTTCCAGATGAGCCGGCAAAGCATAGGGAGCTAAAGGATCAGCTGCAGAGTTTTTTGTTGGGAAGTTTCGTGCGTCTGAGTGTTTCACATTAGGGAGCTCTTATTTCTGTTTGTAAAGGAGAAAGACGACAGATTGCGGTTTTGGGTTGATGGATCGTCAATTGAACCGGCTTACGGTGCGGTTAGGTATCCTTTACCTTGCATTGACGATTTCTTCGATCAGCTCCAGAGTGTGAAACATTTTCTAAGTTTGTTCGGGATCAGGTCATCATTGTTGCGGGATCGGAGTGATGACATTCCGAAGACTGACTTGTGCGTGCTATGGGCTTTGTGTGTCTTGGTGTGTCATTGGACTCACCAATGCCTTAGCCGCATTCGTAGATGTGATGAACCGGATTTCTTCAGGCCGTTCCTCGACAAGTTATTGTTGTGTTATTTACGACATTCTGGTCTATTTAATGTGTCTTGAGGAACAGGAGTAGCACTTGAGAATTTGTTTTGCAGGCGTTGGGAGAGCCCCAGCGGTTTGTTAGATTCTCGGAGTGTTTCTTCAGGCTTGGTTGTGTTGACTCCTACGTCTTGTAGTTACAGGAGACGGTTTTGTATGGTTCCGAGGGAGACCGTGGCCGTACAGCTTAGGCCCAGACTTGTGTGCAGGGCAGAGGTCCGCAGATTTTGGGCTTAGCAGGTTTTTACCACCGTTTCGTGCAGGATTGCTAGTGTAGTGTTGCACCGTTGACTGGATTGACCGGGAAGGAGGTTTCTTTTCTTTGAACTGAGGCATGTGTGCGGAGTTTTCGGCGGTTGAAGATTCGGTTAACAACTGCATCAGTTCTTTCCTTGCTTTTGGTTCGGGCGACCTTGTGGTTTAACTGTGATGTTTCTTGAGTGGGCTCGATTGTGTGCTGATGTAGCACTATGGAGTTATCGCTTTTGCATCCCTACATTTAGAAGATGCACGAGAAGGATATCCCACTCATGATCTGGAGATGTCCGCGGTGGTTTTGCGTTGGAGATTTGGAGACACTATTTGTTCAAAACTTGTGTCAGATTTTCACGGACCACCGGAGCTAATGTACATCTTCCTACAACGGATTTTGATTGTTGTGATAGTATTCTGCAGATTTTCAGTTCTTGTGTGATCGTTGAGTACAGCTTAAGTTCGTCTCTACGGAGGGGACAGCTTGCTCATGTCCGCGCCCGACCATTTGTCCTTAATCGCTTTCGCGAGACACTGCCCGTCGATGCTCGTTCGTCAGTGATACTTGAGCATACTCGGCTGGGTAATGATTCGGAGTCCTTGATTTGTGACACGGGTGTGCTAAGTTAGGGACGCGTTTGTGTACCTGATATTATCGGGTAAAGACGCGAAATCCTAGAGTAAGCACATCAGTCAACTCTCTGTATCCATTCAAGTTCCACCAACATTGACCTGACTTGTGGGATAGTTACGGGTGGGCATGGATGTAAAGAGGAGTTTCAGGGTTCGTTTCAAGGTGTCTGTCTTGTTGTGTGTTTGGGTTGAGCATCTGAGACCGGCTGGAGAGTTGCAACTTTAACCGTTCCGAAGTGGGAGTGGGAGCAGATCTCTATGAATTTCGTTATGGTGTCTACCCAGGTTTAGTCAGGGTGTGACTCCATTTGGATGCTTGTCGTCCGGTTATACTCAGTTTGCTCAGTTGTTCTTTGTTAAGTTTGTGCGTATGTATTAATTGTTGACGGCAGTTGGGGATCGTCACTCGCCATTGTTAGGATTCTTCTTCGATAGCTGTTATGAGGAGACACTCCAATTGGCAACCTTTAGGTTTAGGGGTTAGATCGTGTCGATCACCAGTCTGTTGTTTTTCTGACTCTGCGTATGTAGGATTTTTGGATCCCAGCTAGTCTAGAGACTTCGGAGATGATCCGGTTGTTTCAGGTCAAGATGAGAGTAGCCCTGTGCAAACAGAGGTCTTATGCCGACTGTGTTGTTCGTAGACTCGAGTTCGCAGGGACAGATCATGTATTCCTACGGATTTTTCCGATGAATGACGTGTTGGATTTTGGGAAGCTTGTCCCAGGATTTTTAGGTCCTTTTGAGATCCTATAAGCGGGTTAGTTTCGTTGCCTTTAATTTGGCACTTCCGTCCAGATTATTGAGTATTCATCCCGTATTCCTTATGTCGATACTTTGGAATTACCTTCATGACCTTTCCCACATGATTCAGCACCAGACCATTTAGCTTGGACGCGATCTTTCGTTCACCAGCAGCCAATTGTATTAATGGCTCGGCAGGTGGAGAAACGTCGGTCAAGGGTCTTGCCATCTGTGAAGGGTTTTTCTTGGACGTAGCCGTATAGTGAGGTAATCACTTGGGAGTCTGCGAGCGAGATTGAGAGTTTGTAATCTTCTCCTTGAAGGTACGCTTTAGTAAGAATTTTAAATTCGGGGACGAATTTCTTTAAGGGGGAAGATTGTAACACCTTAGGATGTGTTTGGTGGCTAATTAAATTTTAATATATGCTTTTTAATAAAAAGTTTACCAAATTGATTTTCAAATATTTTATCCTATTTAATGAATATTTTATTAGATTTTTCCTAGGCTTGCACACACTTGTGCATGTTAACTAGGGTTGTAAATTGGGGTTTAACCATGATTAGCAAACATGGTGAGCTAACCATTTTCCTAATCTAGTTTAATAATTGTATTAGGTGCTTTTGGGTTTTAATTGTGTATGCTTGTTTTTAAAATAAAATGAAAAAGGGTTTGAAAAATGATTTTCTTTTGTTGACCAAAGAGAGAGAAGAGCATGGTGCTACATGGTGTGAGCCATGCCTCATTTAATGAGGGAAGAGAAAGAGAAGGGAGGGGTTTTGCCTTTTGCTCTCATTTCTCCCTCTCATTTTCTTTTCTCTCATTCTCTCACACTCACACACTCACACCAGCAGCTCAGCAGCAGCAGCAGAGGCTCCAGCAGCAGCACCAACAGCAGCACCATCAACAACAAGCAGCATCAGCATCAGCACAGGCAGCAACAGTAGCAGCTTCATTGCAGCAGCAGCAACATGCAGCCCTTGCATCACCAGCAGCTGTAGCAACTCAGTTCTTCTCCTTCACCTGCTTCCTAAGGTCTATTAGGGTATAATTTCTGAACTCAATCCCCTAGTTGCTAAGCTTGTGTGCTGTTTAGCTTCGGTTTGCGATAAAAGTTAACTTTTGTGCTAATTCTGGTGATTTGTGTAGGGTTTTGGTTAAGTGATGATTGTGTTGGTTAACCCTGCCTATTTAAGTGTTATTAGGGTCACCTTAACTGAGATTAACCCCATATTTCACTAAAATACCATAGGGTTACCATTTTGTGCAAAATTCGTGTTTTTAAGGGATATTGTAGCTTTCTGTGATCTGCTTTTGATCCGGATCCTTCAGGGAAAAATTGAGGAAACTGGAGCATGCTTACTAGGTATAGACCACACTACCAGAACATGAGCCCCACATTCCCAACCGAGGCCGCAAATTTAAGCATTCTGGCCGCAAATTGCGGCCAGGAAGGGGAGATGGGTGTTGGGGTTTTGGCTAGGGTAGTCTGCTATGTTTTACAGTGTTTTGGCATGTACAATTTTGTGAGATTTTACCTGTAGCAAAATCTGGGATCAAATATCGATTTGCTAGTTCGTTTTAGTTGCGCGATACGTGAGTGGGTTCTGTGATCCAGCGTGTCGCGGCGTATCGGATAGTTTTAGACGCGTATATACACGTTTCAGCATACCGTGCACACGCGCGTTTAGTTCGCGACGCGAGTTTCTCGTTTGGTTTCGATATCGCGTTTTGCGAGATATTTTGCTTATATATGGATTTCTTGTATAATTTCCAGGTTCGCAGGCGGGTACGTCGGACGCAGCAACGAAAGGGAAGTAGGTAGTCGGCTACGTGTAGCACGCGACCAGGTGAGTAGATTTAACATCTACAGGGGAATCGCCCGCATGGCGTTATGCGTCTAGGCTAGGAATGTCAATACCCGTCGCATATTCTAGGTTATATTTAGAATTGTGCATTCACCCTATTACTTAGATGTTGTGGTATTGTGACTAGTAGCCGTGGGACACTGCACATATTATTGACGGTTCATGTTGCACGAGCACGGATTGTATGCTACACACACCGTCAATAATTGCCATGTCACACACAAACCACTTATAGATATTATATTGCTTGGTTAGGGACTTTGCGACATCGATTCACATTACTCATCACATATGACATTTAGCTACAGGTATACCTTGCTCACATATTTTACTCATATCCAGGGGTTATACTACATCAGTTCTTATAGGTAGATACCTATACCTTGTTACACCTGTATGTTACACATATATCAGTTACAGTTACATACTTACCTTTACTGATGTTACTTAGCGGTTTCTTCCTTTTATATGCTTACATTTCAGTTATGTCGCACATATTGTATTCATGGATTTGCCCATTCTTATATGGATTTTTTCATGATGTTTTCTGGATTTGGGAACCGCGGGAGTTCATGAAATTATGCATTAATTGAAAAACCCGGTTTTCTTGATATGATATTTGCGCATCAACCATGAGTTTTATCGGTTCTGATTTATATATACCCCTACGAGGAGGCGTCGAGGCCGTAGAGGGTACATGGTGGGGCCCGGAGGTACCCCGGGGTAAGAAAGGGATGTCGATGTACCACGCCGATGAGCCCGGCAGGGGAACCATACCATCCGGTGACAGTACCAATGACTCGGCGGTGATCAGGGGGATACCGTTGGGAGTCATGTACGTATTGATACGTGAAAAGACGAGGGTCAGAGCTAGACACTCGTGCTTTTCGGGATAGCGTATGATACGTACCTATCAGGATGCTAGTCTTGGTGACGGCATCTGATAGATCAGTATTCTGTGTCGATACTTGGCACATTGGTTTCATGATATTTCTATTTACTCTTTGTATATATAACAGGGGATTCAGCCGTTGTTATATATACCCTTACACCAATATTAGTGGAGTGGGACGCTAATATATGTTTATTGACCTCATCATATTTATTTCTGCAAATATATATTTAGGATGTTAGAATTTTACTTGAGATTTGATTTGGGATATAGGTGATTCATTGAGATTGTATACTGGATATATATATGAGATTGCTGATTTGTACATTCGGGATATAGGAGATTTATTTGATATTGTACATTGAGGAGATATGAGACTTATATGATATGAAAGCCGATTGGGGGCTGATTTGAGGAATTGGGATTTTGAGTGTCTTGATGGATTGTGATCCTACCACGATATCAGGATTCCGTGGAAATGACATATTTCTCTCCATACCTCACACCTATTTGTTTATACACTGTTTCATGTATTAGTAGTACATGTTAGTGTACCTTCATGATTGTTGCATATTTACATTCTCATATCCTTATTGCATGATTATTGTATACTGATTGTCATATCATTATTGCTCCATATATTTTTTGTACCTGCTAGTGTACTTTCCATTATTCTGCATTCATATGACCTGTTATTGCTGTTAATTGCATATTTTACATTCATGCTGTACGTACATACCTGCGATTACCTGCATATGTTATCTACCATTCACGAGTTGGCAACTCACCCCCGTTGTGCCACAGTTGTTTTGCAAGGTGTTTCCCCAGAGTAGTCGAGGCAGGCTATCCATCTATCATCTTTTGCTACAGATACCGCATCGGCTCACAGTGTGCTATTTTGCTTATGTGGGTTTTGGTGGTTATCTGTATTTTGTATTGTATATTGAGGTATCCTTGTACTCTCCATCTTCTGTTATTTTATTGACTTAGAGACTTGGTGAGGACGATATTGTATATTATTTGTGGATTTATTGTCTTTTATACAGTTTCCTTTCTATTGTCTTTTATTTCTTCGCTACGGCGTCGTATATTTGTGATGGTGATTGTTTTCCGCCTTTGGGCGTGTATTTGCTCCCGTTTGGGGATGCTTTATTATATTTCTGTTGTACCCATCTTTGGGCTAGTTTTTACAAAGGGGGTGTTGCCAAAATTTTAAAGAAGGAAAGTTGGACTTTTAAAGAATTTGGGTTGTGATTTCTAATGTTTCAAAACTGCTATTATCTTTTTTTGTCTTTTTTAATGGTTTAGATTTCTGGGTTTTGGTTTTCTTTTACTGCGTTTCGTCTTTAGGCGTTGCGTAGTATTAGGGCCGTCACGTGCCAATTTCGGGTCGTGACACTTGGCACTTGAAATGACTTCTGTTCATCTTCAATCCTTCTTGAAAATTTATTTTCTTCTTTAGAGCGCAGCTCTTCTTCTTAAGAATTTTTAAGGACAGAACTTTGTCGAATTAGGTAAAAGATTAAATCTTTTTGAGACATACTTTAGGGTTTCACCCATTAACCG
This sequence comes from Agapanthus africanus, assembly GCA_030015575.1. Lineage (NCBI taxonomy): Eukaryota > Viridiplantae > Streptophyta > Magnoliopsida > Asparagales > Amaryllidaceae > Agapanthus > Agapanthus africanus. Next base: position 748,527,406 of record CM057341.1, on the reverse strand, counting down.
AGCTTTGCTCTTCATAGATTTTTGATCTAAAGAAAATCCTTTTGAGGGTTTTATTAATAGAGCTTTGCTCTCTTGGAATCATAGATCTAAAGGGATCTTGCTTATGATTTCTTAATCCATTAATGGAGCTTTGCTCTTTTCAGATCAAACAGAAGAACTCTTAAGAGTTTGTTCATGGATCTTGAAGATCTAATTGAAATTTTATTTTTGATAGATCATTCCATCATCTTTTCAGAGCAAGGCTCTTCATGAGGAATTTTATTCCTTCATCATTAGACTTTGACAGATGTCTTTCTAGTGAAGAGCGCTGCTCTCAATGGGAGTTTTACTCCTTTGCCCGAGGGATTTCTCATTTAATGAGAATCTCTTGAGGATTTCCTCATTTAATGTCAGCCTCATCCAATGATGAGGCTGTTTTATTAATGATGAACTGTCATCTAGATTTTGTGGGTCCCCTTTGGTCCCCTTTAACTGTTTTGCAGTGCGGTACGGATTTATAGTACCTTGTAACGGAATTTAATTTATAGCATTGGTGGCTGAAAAATTCGTTCTTTTCTGCGCAGGTATTATATCTTCCGACACCTCCTTCCCATTCATTCATTCAGAAGGCGGATTTCCTGAAGCGCCCGTTGATCGAGAGGTTTTCGCGTAGATAAAAGACCATGACCCGGAGCATAAGAGTCTTCATCTATGGGGTAAATGGTATGATCAAATTATCATGGGCCGACGGAGTTTTTCCTGTGCGACACCCTCGGAGCCTATTTCAACGATTGCTTATGCAAATACGCCTCCGATGAATTACACTTTGGAGGAGGTGTGTTCCCCTCCAAACGGCGGCCGAGACATGGACGTCTTGCCTGAGATTCGGGGCAGATGCTATATGGTTTTATCCGTCTATCTCTCCGAAGATGCCAAGTTGATTTATGGCACCGTGTATCGGAGGTTTAGACGGATGCGGCCGATGTAGCAGACTTCGTCAGATTCCCCCTCGCTAGAGGGTTTTTTGATTGTGAGGACGCTCTTCCCTGCAGGCGCAAGCCCCTGCAGTTAATTACACCAGCGCATCGCGGTAGCCACTTTCTCCTTCTCCAGAATTTCACTTCGTGTCGTGTGTGTTTGTTTTGTTTGTGGTTGCTCGTGAATTGTATACGGAGACTAAGTGATGCTGTCGCCCATAGGACGTGGATTAGTCCAAATCCGTATTTACTTAGATTTGGATTTGGTGTTTTAGTTTAAGGATACGTTAGCCGTGTTGAGGCTAAGATCAACTTAAACGTTCATTAAGGATACGTTAGTCCTGTTTGAGACTAAGATCAACTTAACGTGGTGATCCATTTAATATATGGCCGTCGGGACTCATCATCTCTCTGACGTCGTTGAAGGATTACAACGATAGATGTCAGAGGAGTTCAGAGATGTACCCTTGAACCAAAGTTGATTTGGAGTTTTATAGTCTATTTGAATGTTTAAGGATACGTTAGCCGTGTTTGGGGCTAAGATCAACTTAAACGGGATCGTTTAGATCCGGCAAAAGAGCATTTGGAGGCTCTATTGTTCCAGTTTAGGGACGCGGTGGTCCATGTTCCAGTTTAGGGACGTGGTGGTCCATCGCCAGTTTAAGGACGTGGTGGTCTATATTCCAGTTTAGGGACGTGGTGGTCCATCGCCAGTTTAAGGACGTGGTGGTCCATCATTAGTTTAAGGACGTTTCGGTCCATCATTAGTTTAAGGACGTTTCGGTCCACGAGTTTAAGGACCCCGCAGTCCGTATGGGTGTGTGGTCGTCGGGACCCGTCACCCTCTGACGTCGTTGAAAGATTACAACGATAGGTGTCAAAGAAGTTCAGAGATGTACCCTCGAACCAGATGTAAATTGATTTAGGAGAGCAGCTGTGCTCAATCAATTTAATTTGAGGACTTATGGCCATGATTGGGTTAAGTCCAGTTGAAAATGTTCAACATTTTTATTTACGTTGTCCTATTAGGCCTTTACTAGGGCTTTGCCCCTGTTTAAGAATGCATAGCATTTTTGTTTTGTTTTGGGCTCTGCCCTTTTAATGCATTGTATTTTATTTTGTTTGGGCTCTGCCCATTTATGAATGATGCAGAGCATCAATTTTACTTGGGCTCTGCCCATTTATAAATGATGCAGAGCATCAATTTTATTTGGACTCTGCCCATTTATTGCTTTGCAATTTATTTTGGCCTACCAGGCCTTTCTGATTTGGGTCTGCCCCTTTAGTAAATAATGCATTGCATTTGTCAGGCGCTTTACGCCAATCAATAAGCGCAAGCGCTTGTGGTGATGACACGTGTCACGCAAGCGCAGTGCGCTACACCAGTGCGCTGCGCTTGTGCTGATGACACGTGGCGCGCTCTGGTGAGTTGCGCTAAGTTCAGAGAGCAAAGCTCTATCTTAAAAGCGCACAGCGCAAGTGAGTCAGATACTGACACGTGGCGCTCTCTGGTGGTTTGCGCCAACCCAGTAGCGCAACAGTGCAGTTTTGCAAGTGCAAGGCACTATTAATTTGAGAATCTTTTAGATTGCAGAACTAATGGTTCATTAGTGCAAAGCACTATTATTATATTTTTTTTATTGGAGATCATTGATCTTGTTCTTAGATCAATGATCTATTAAAAGAAATTCTTCTATCTTAAAGGCTTTTACCTTTTCTTCTTGAAATTTCTTCAGAGTTCTCTCTGTTTGAAGTTCTTGATTTCTCACACTGTTTTTCCGAATTAGGGTCTAGGGGTCTTTATATAGTGCCCGTAGGTTTGTTAAGTTTGTTAAAGAGATCATTCTCTGAGGGATTTGAGGAATTTTCCCCACCGTTGGATCTTTGGTCCAAGGGCTTCTGTTTTACAGAAGGCAATCTTCTTGTTTTAATAAGAACAGAAACATCTTATTAAAATTTTAATTCTGTTTGGCGTAGATGCACCAGCGCTTGACACGTGTCAAGCTGCGCACAGCGCAGCGCAACTGCGCAAGCGCAACAGCGCTGCCACGTGTCGCGCAGAGCGCAGCGCAACCGCGCTGCCACGTGGCGCGCAGCGCAGCGCAACCGCGCTGCCACGTAACGCGCAGCGCAGAGTGCAGCGCAACCGCGCTGCCACGTGTTGCGCAACGCAGAGCGCAAGTCATCTGAAGCGTTGCTTCATTTATTTTAATTTTAATTTTCATTTCTATTTCCAAAAAAAAGCTTTGCTCTGATTGGGGGCAACAGAAGCATTGTTTCGTTTCCCGCCTTGGAATTTGAACAGAGCTTTGCTCTGATTGGGGTAAACAAGGTGAACTGGACTTCAGAAGGTCTCCTTCGGCCTTCTATTACCGCAATACCCGTGCAGCCGCCGGTGGATTTAGACATCCTAGGGCGACGCATATGTCAGGACGAGTCATGCCCCTAGGGACAGCCGTACAATATAGGACTAACTTCCCGTCACCCAGCCGGGTATTTGCAGTGGGCCCGGTATATTCTATCGGCGAGGAAGCCACAGTTGATGAAGCTCGGATTGTATCCCGCCATTTATGCCTGTTTGTTTCAATATTCCCCACCCCCCACATGGTGGGTCAGGGCATTTCTGGAACAGTGGAACATCCCAACCCACACCTTCCTTCTATCAGATCGAGAAGTCTCCATTTCTTTGGAGGAGTTTGCAGAGGTCTCGGGTTTACCCGTTAGGGGGGGACATTATGAGGAATTGCTTCCCCCGGATGAGTATGTTTTCGCTACCAAATTAGTGGTAATGGGTCTTACTCCCAAGAATGCTATTCATCACAAATTTTCGAGCTTAATAAAGGTGTTGAATATGTACGAGAACCTCTCTCTTACATCCGAAGGTCGTGGAGTTAGTTTTACGGCTTTTATCGCTGATTTTCTTCGCCCGGAAATATTGAAGGAAGAAGTCGAGAAATTCGCCAGTCTTGACGACCCCTTCGGCTTGGGTTTAGGCAATCTGCCAGCGGTGGAGGCGGATCAGCAGAGCTTCTTTCTACCTGATACCCCGGTCATCCCTTTTGCAGAACTGGCGGCTCCTGGGATCGACGAAGAAGTGTTCTTTTTAGGGTTCCTCGGGCTGTGGCTGAGTTGGTTCGCGCTTCCCATGCACCCTCGCCGTATGAGGCCGTCCGTCTTCTATCCTGCGCATCGGATGGTTGTTGGGATACAAGTGGTTATGGGGATTGCTGGGTTAGCCCATATGTATCACGGCCTCAGCTTGGCGGCTGATACCACTGAGCCAGGGGTGCAGTCGGTAAACTTCCTGATGCATTATTTCACGTCTTGGCTCGAGTTACACGTGCTAGGTGTCTTTGGCATCCACAAGAGGCCGGGTTTTTATGACAGGTGCAGGTTCCCTCGGATCATGCGACTGGTTGGCGCTTCTATTGTGACTCCGACACAACGGGAAGATAGAGGCTTTCTTCTTCGCCCGCGCACGGTTGGTGCTGGCATGTTCTTTACTGATAAAGTTCTGACCGTCGGCCAAGTGTCGGGGAAGACGATGCTGCCACTGCAGGATATATTTAAAGATGGGGCCTCTGTGTTGAAACCTCGGGAGATCCTTCATTTATACTCCATCAGGCCGGGTTTCTTAGTGTTCAGGCAAAATGATGCCGCGTTATTCATGAGATACAATCCGCACCGTTTCGCCCAGCAGCTAAGTTACAATCAGGGCGTCCTACTTGAAGCCTTCTTGGCCGAGCCTGCTGCTACCGAAGAGGGAATGCGGAGCGCACTGCATCATTTCATGCGCTTGAACACAGGGTCCAACTTCTTTATCAGCGAACCGAGTTGCGTCCCAAAGGCTCTTAATGCGTACATGGTGTGGTATCAGCATTCAATGGGTGCCTTCATCAGGGAAGAGAAGCGATTGTTGCTTGATCGCAAGGGTGCAGTGCCGGCTGGTGATTGAAATGTTCCTCTGAAGCGACGGAACATTGTTCGTACTCCCCTGAGAGTGGTCACTGTAGTTGAGCCTCCACACGTGTTAAGCCCTACGCATGGGTTGCCCTTACCCAACGAGCCTGAAAAAAAAGTAGCTGCCGCGTCCCCTGAGTCAGACGTGGGAATAGAAATTGGGACTCGTCGTCCAAAGGCGTCTACCAAACGCAAACTCGTGTTATCGGCTACCGGCGCCCATCCTCAGAAGAAAAAGAAACAAGTACTTTCTTTGGACACCATATTAGGCTCGACGCCCCCTGCTCCGTTTAGCGAAGGCTTGAGCGAATATGGGACCAACGAGGGTTTATTCGGGATGCTTGATGATACCGACTTGGAGGTCGCCATTGAAGCTTCCAAACAATCGGCCGCCCTCTAAAAGGAATTGGCCGCCCTTGCGCAGTCAGGTATATTCTATCCTTATCTTTCAGCTGTTTATTTCACTTTTTTAATACTCTAACTGATGCCTCCTGTTTTAACAGGTGCCTCTACAGAAGAAGTTATTGCTGCTTCGCTTAAAACCTTTGAAGAGGAGGAAAGGCTTCGTGCATCGTTGCCAACAGAGGCTTCACTTGAACGACCGATGATGGATACCGTACCGGTTCCGGATGTAAAACCCAGCTCTGATGATAATATCCCCTTAGCGAAGGTCCTGAAGAAGTCTCCTCTTTTTGTCAAAACCGAGAAGCAGCCCAAAAAACAGACGGCAAGGGGAAAGAAGCGATCTTCTAGAGCCATTAGCTCTGGGCCAAAATGCGGGAAGAAGACCGCTGCTAGTCCACCACACGATAGTCTTCTTTTTCCTGGTTCATCTGCCGAGGAAGCTGCACAACTGGCTGAGGCTATAAGACGTTCTCAAGACGAGTCAGAGAACGTAAGAATTCCGAAAAAACCCTATCCAGCCGTCATTTTTTATGAAGGCCCTTCGTGGATTCGGCGACGATTCATCGGCCCTTTGGAGGAATGGGGCGAAAGAGCCCTTAAACAGGCCGCTTCGGATGCGCTTTCATTGTAGACTGGCGGCCATGAGTCTACCCTTGAACTTCGGTGAGCACACCTCCTTGAGGAGTGTCGGCTTGAGCGAGCCATACAGAAAGCTTCCTTGCGCATCGGTATGTTCCGGTATTTCTTTGTAATACTTCATATTGTCTGCACTTGTATATATGTATTCTTATCCTCGTGTGAACTGTGCAGAGACTTCTGCGATGGGGGAGGTTCCCATGGGTTTACTGACCGTAGAGCCTGCTGATACCCCTAGTGGAACACTGCTCAGTGTGGAGGGGGTTGATGAAACTGTCCCTCCTGCGATAAAGCTTCCTGCGGTGGTTCCTACTCCCGAAGCACTTGCTCCTTCAGGGGAGGCACCTTTGGTGGTCGCCGTTCCAATGGATCTCCCTGGGGACAACCCGGAGATTGTGGGACAGATAGTCAAGGCCACCATCCTTCCATTGGAGCCTATAGCGATGTTCACTGCTCCTCTACTGGAAGTTACTATACCGGTCCACCTCCCCGATAATGTGTCTGGGGCACGGAGGAGGCCGCCGAAGCTGCTATCCCTCCAACCCAAAATGGGAGGAGCATCGAAGGTATTGTTCCATCTTTTATTTTAACGATCTTTTCATTTTTTGAACTTTTCTGTCTCTTCAGAGTTACGGGAATTGGCGGCGTCCATCACTGGCCTGTCTCCCAGGAAGTCTTTCCAGCGTCTGCTGGAACTGGCTGCTCCACAGGCGATATCCCCTCAGCGCATCATTCTATCTTCCGGACAAGGTTAGCATTGTTCGCTCCTTTTTTGATATTGTTACTTCTTTATGTAACAATGTTCATGTCTTCTGTAGTTCTGGAGGCTGATGATGAGGTTGAGGTCCTCGATGGGCCCGGAGATCTTCTAGACTCTTCTCGTATAAACGTGGGTAAGTAAAGTTTCGACGCTTTTGCATCTGTCCTCTGTTTGCAACCTTCGCCGATCTTTTATCAATTTTTAACAGCTCTGCCTACTTTTACCGCGTTGGAGACTCGCATTCTCATGCCGTCTGGCCCTTATGCGCTGCGTGCATCGAACGAATGGCCAAGTCAAGCCTTCATTCTTTGTTAGAGTTAATCGAAGACCTTCGTATTGGTAGCTCGCTCACGGCCGAAGAATTTGCCGCTGAAGCCAACGGTTCTCTCCTCTTTCTTGCTATTTATCACAGTGAAGCATTTATGCAAGTTTGGGTCGAATTCTGTCGTCGAGTGGAGGCTTGCTTGCATGGTCTTGAATGTGCAGGCCTTTTCGGAGGTGGTGGCTGCGAAGACAAGTTTGCAGGATTTGATTAAGCGGTACGCCGCTAATACGCTTTCCTGTGAAAAGAGACTCCGCCGAAAGTTCTCAGAGAGGAAGCTGGCTTCAACCGCACTAGGGGAGCTTCAAGCCGAACTTACATCTAAGACCACCCTCACATATAAAATTTGGCAAGAGCTTCAAGCCGTAATCAAGGACGTGGTGGCTGTTGATAAAGCTGTTATCTTTACCCGGACGATGGTTGATGCTCATAAAGCTACTGAGCATGAACTCGAAGTCCGGCTTGCCTCGTATCAGGCCCAACAGTCGGAAGCGGAGTCCCGTCTCGCAACCATAGCCAATTTTGAAGCTGAGACCCAAGAAAGGAAGGATGAACTGATGAACCTTTTGAATCATCCGCCAACTTGAAGAACTGTATATTTTTTTATTCTTCTTTTGTACATACTCCTGAATAAGAGTATTTTTGGTTCTTTCATAGACTGTACTTTGCATTCATTTGGATTCATGAATAAAAGGCATATTTTGCTTCGTGATGGTGTGTCCCTTTTAGTAAGTACATTTTATGGATAATCTTCTTTGATTTCCTTGTAGGACAGCGGTGGCTTAGGAGTCAAGTTAAGATCTGCTTCCTAAGGCTTTTCAATTTTATGAGCCGTGAGGGTCTCATAAAGAATTTTCTCCCTACGAGTCGAGAGGATCTCGTAGGTGTATTTTCTCCTTAGGGGTCATGAGGACTCCTAAGTGCGTTTTCTCTTGAGAGTTGTAAGGATCCCACTAGAGAATTTTCCCTCTTACAAGTCGAGAGGACTCGTAAGTGGTTGTTTCCCTTCTTGTCAAGATTCGACTTTGGAGAGTGTGGTCCGTGAATAGTATGCAAGAGTCCGTTTTGGACCGACTTGCAGGGCCCCAGTGCTTAGGAAACAGGTTTTTTTTAATCCCCGCTGCCTAAGGCTTTTTCTCACGAGTCGAGACGAATCAAGCATTTCTCGCAAGAATATTCTAACGTCACAGTTAACCTCTGCTCTTTACGACAGAGGTCCGTTAGGGTCTGTGGTACTAGGGTTTTGTCCGTCGTACCATCGCGTTGGCTGATGTATTCCTCGATAGGCAACCTTGTTGTTCGAGTAGCCTTGCGACTGTCATGTCTCTGATCCCTTCGGGGGCTGGACAAGACGTCTTCAAGCAATCCTCCTAGGTAGTTTGACCGTCGGAAGAGCAAACGTTAGGAGTTTTGCCATGCCGCTTTTTACTTGAGGTTAGGCCCATTTTGGAGAGCCCCGGTGAGTCATAACCACTCCGCGCTGGTGTGGGAGGATCTCCGATAGTCTTTCAGGTTTTATATGAGTTGCCGTCAAGATCCTGAAGCTAGGAATTTGTCCTTCGCTTCATTTGCTGGCATTACGTCTGCTGTATCGAGACGAATGTCGCGGTTGTCTCTTGGTTGCTAGTGAGCCGTCGAGGTTTGGAACTAGGTATTTTGCCGTGGCTCCGTTGTTTATTGTCGCGTCTGAATCCTGCTGGAGGAAGAACGCTGTAGTGTCATCTCGTCTGCTGTGTCGAGACGAACGTCGAGGTGGTGATCATTCCACGCTGGTATGGGATGATCTCCGATAGTCTTTCAGGTTTTATATGAGTTACAGTCAAGACCCTGAAGCTAGGAATTTGGCCTTTGCTTTGTTTGTTTTTTCATGTCCGAATCCTGTTGGAGGAAGGACGCCGCAGTGACATTTTGTCTGCTGTATCGAGACGAACGTCGAGGTGGTGACCACTCCGCGCTGGTGTGGGATGATCTCCGATTGTCTTTCAGGCTTTATATGAGTTGCCGTCAAGAATTTAAAGCTAGGAATATTGCCTTTGCTTCGTTTGTTGGTTTTGCGTGTCCGAATCCTGTTGGAGGAAGGACGCTGTAGTGACATCTCATCTGTTGTGTCGAGACGAACGTCGAGGTGGTGATCACTCCACGCTGGTGTGGGATGATCTCCGATTGTCTTTCAGGCTTTATATGAGTTGCCGTCAAGACTTTGAAGCTAGGAATATTGCCTTTGCTTCGTTTGTTGGTTTTGCGTGTCCGAATCCTGTTGGAGGAAGGACGCTGTAGTGACATCTCATCTGTTGTGTCGAGACGAACGTCGAGGTGGTGATCACTCCAGGCTGGTGTGAGATGATCTCCGATTGTCTTTCAGACTTTATATGAGTTGCCGTCAAGACTTTGAAGCTAGGAATATTGCCTTTGCTTCATTTGCTGGCGTGTCCGAATCTTGTTGGAGGAAGAACGCCGGGGTGACATTGCATCTGGTGTGATGAGATGGATGCTAAGGTGGAGCTGGGATTTTGCCGTCACTCTGCTTGGTTTCGACCATGGGGTCTTTTGTTGACGTTGCATCTGCATCCTGCTGGACTGCAAAGGAATGCCGGTTGTTGACATTGCATCTGCATCCTGTTGGAGAAAGAATGCTGTGGTGACATCTCGTCTGCTGTATCGAGACGAACGTCGAGGTGATGACCATTCCGCGCTGGTGTGGGATGATCTCCGATGGTCTTTTCGGTTTTATATGAGTTGCCGTCAAGACCCTGAAGCTAGGGATTCGGCCTTTACTTCGTTTGTTTTGTCATGTCCAAATCTTATTGGAGGAAGGACGCTGTAGTGACATTTCGTCTGTTATGTCGAGACGAACGTCGAGGTGGTGATCATTCCGCGCTGGTGTGGGATGATCTCCGATGGTGCTTTCCGGTTTTATATGAGTTGCCGTCAAGACTTTGAAGCTAGGAATATTGCCTTTGCTTCATTTGTTGGTTTTGCGCCTGCTGTATCGAGACGAATGTCGAGGTGGTGACCACTCCGCGCTGGTGTGGGATGATCTCCGATGGTGCTTTCCGGTTTTATATGAGTTGCCGTCAAGACCTTGAAGCTAGGAATTTGGCCTTTGCTTCGTTTGTTTTGTCATGTCCGAATCCTGTTGGAGGAAGGACGCTGTAGTGACATCTCGTCTGCTGTATTGAGACAAACGTCGTGGTGGAGTTGGGATTTTGCCCTCACTCCGCTTTGTTTCGACTATGGGGTCTTTTGTTGACGTTGCATCTGCATCCTGTTGGACTGCGAAGGAACGCCGTTGTTGACATTGCGTCTGCTGAGACGAATGCTGAGGTGGAGCTGGAATTTTGCCGTCGCTCCATTTTGTTTTGACCATGGGGTCTTTTGTTGACGTTGCATCTGCATCCTGTTGGACTGTGAAGGAACACCGTTGTTGACATTGCGCCTGCTGTAACGAGACGAATGCTGAGGTGGAGCTGGAATTTTGCCGTCACTCCGCTTGGTGATGTTGCGTCAGAGTCCTGTTGGAATGAGGAGGATCACCGTTGTTGGTCTGGGATGCAGATGTGACCGTCGAGACTTGGCTCTCTTTCTGATGGAGCTTGGGGAGGAAAGGTGTAATTCCCTTTTTTGTTTGTGTCCCTGGATTGTATACAGGGATCGATATGATCTCACCTGTAGAGCATAAATTTCATTTTCATTTTTTTTTAATTTCATTCCGCGATGCTCTATCATTTCATCTTTTATATCGCAAAGGTCGCGATTGCCCAATCATTTCGGCTATTTTTCGCGGTGCCCAATCATTTCGGCTATTTGGCATGCATACATTTTTACTTGCTGATTTTGTTTGCAAGTTGCCCCATCATTTCGGCTGTTTCATACACATGTGTGACTTGATAGCTTCTTGTTGCAAGCTTGGAATTAGACACCGATTTCGGCATCAGCACCGCTACAACCGGGATATTGCCAGGAGCGAATCATCATTTGCCTCTGCCGATGTCGGACAAAGGTAGCTTAGCGAACAGGGTTAGGATCCTGTCGACTAAGGCTTTTGACTTCATGAGCCGTAAGGGTCTCATAAAGGTATTTCTCCCTATGAGTCATGAGGATCTCGTAGGTGCGTTTTCTCCTTAGGAATCGTGAGGATTCCTAAGTGTGTGGTCTCTTATAAGTCGTAAGGATCTTACAAGAGTGTTTTCTCCTTATAAGTCGAGAGGACTTATAAGGGTTGTTCGCCGTGTAAACAAGTCCCTGGTCGCGGATGGGACTTCGTTAGGGAAATGTTTATTCGCGCCCATGGATTGTATACAAGGGTCAGCATTGAGCCGCTTGTAGGGCAGTATCGGAGGTTGTAGAGGCTGCTTAAGAACAGGTTCAGATCCCTACAGCTTAAGACTTTTGAATCTTATGAGCCGTGAGGGTCTCATAAGATGGTTCTCCTTACGAGTTTGAGGATCTCGCAAGTGTAATTTCTCCCTAAAGATCGTGGGGATCTCTAAGTGTGTTGCTCCCTTGTGAGTCGTAAGGATCTCACGCAGATGTTTTCTCCTTACAGGGTCGAGAGGACCTTGCAAGTGTCTTTTAACGAGATTGCGTCATTTCGGATTTTCACAAAACTCACCGGTAGCCCTACCGTTTTTACTCACGGAACCCTTTCGGGTTTTCATCCGTGCCCATTCCGCATATGGACATACCGTTTTTTTTTACCACGTCAGCCTGAGAATGCCGCGGGTTGGTAGTAGTTTAACGACGTTTCGGTCAGTTGCAAGTTTTAGGACATTGCGGTCCATCGTTAGTTTAGGGACGTTTCGGTCCGTTGTTAGTTTAAGGACGTTGCGGTCCATTGTCGCCGTATTTGAGGCGAATCTCTAGTTTACTGACTTTTCGATCGATGGGGCTTTCCCTATGAATGAGCATGATGCCCCCGGCATATCCATCTTTCTTGGAGCATGTAGTTGTGGCGGGCTCACCTCCCAGTTTTCGGACAGCGCGAATTTGCCCTGTTGGTATTGGTCTTCAACCCAGTTTTTGAAGACGTAGCAGTTTTCGATCGGATGACCCAATATTTGATGGTAAGGGCGGTAATTAGGATTGTTGACATCATTCAGTTGTAGCTGGTGTTTCAGCTCCGATAGAGTGATAAGCCTGTTGCGCACTGCTAGTTCGAACAGCCTCCTTGTTTCATCTCGGGGAAATGAGTAAGGACGTTTCAACTTCTCATAGAGGGGTTGCCGCTTGTTGCTTTGGCGAACAACTGGTCTAGGGCCACTCGATTGTTGTTGAGCGTTGGCGACGAAGGCCGTTTTTCCCTTCCCTTTATCCTTTTTGTTCGATACCTTATTTGCGGGTCCGAAATTCTTTCCGGGTAGCGTGCGATTGCACGGCTGAATGTTCTCGCAACTCCTCCATTCTTTCGTTTCAAAGATGGATTCCTTGAAGAGAGGACCGAGGGCTACTTTTTCGTCGGAGTCGCTCCCGAAGGTGAGAACTCGCGATCCCCCGGGATCAACCCTATGACAATTGCTGGCAATTCTTTTACGCTCATCTGTCGCATTTTTCCGCTGTCTACGAGCTTCACACTTTGTCCTGTTGAAGTGTTGCCTGTGAGCGACATACCCTTGCCACCAACACTTAAAGGAGTTGCAGTCTTCAGTAGGATGTGCGATCTTCTGATGATATAAGCAGAAGTTAGGATGTACGTCCACTTCATCAAGATGTATACCGCCAGGAGAATTTTCTCTGAAAGAGGGCAGCTTCATCCCCATTGATATGGCTTTGGCGAATCGTTTCCTTGTCTTGATCCTGCTTTCATTTGCGGCAGATGTACTTTGATCTGGTGGGAGTGTTTCGACCCTTTTGTCCAGTCGCCGGCGTTTGGCCTTTTCAAATATGGCCATCTCGCGCTCCCGATCGGCTTTACTTTTCAGATGAATTTCACTCAGGAAGGCGTCGATCATTTCGTTTGACGGCCATAGAAGTTCCGGTTCAGGACCTGCCCCCGGTTTCTCTGTGTCAGGAGCTTCTTCACTGTCTATCGACGAGTGAGAGATCATATGGCAACTTGCCACATAATCCTCAGGTTCATCCGATGAGTCTTTGTCATCATCTCCGTCCTCAAGGACGTGGCTGAGGAATTCTCGGAGTGTGACTGGGGTCTGCGCCTTCTGATTATATTCCTCCAGTGCGTCAATATGTTTTTGCAGATCCGTGCGCTTGCTATCAAACTTCACGGGCTTTTGGGTCTTCTTCTTCTTCTTCGAAGACTTTGACGGCTGGGTGCGAGCGCTTTGACCATCACCACCGGATTTTGTAGTTGGGCGCGATTTCAGCATTCCCTTGACGACCTCGGGTTCCAGTGGATTTTTCCACCTGATTGCCGGGCACGTTTGGAGATCTTTCAGCATTCTTTTAGTTTTGGCTGAAAGAACAATCTCCCATGGAGTTTCTTCTATAAAAGAGCACGATGCCCCCGGCGTGTCCATCTTTTTAGGGGCATGAGGTTGCGGCGGGTTCACCTTCCAGTTTTCCGATAATGTGAATTTGCCTTGTTGGTATTGGTCTTCAACCCAGTTTTTGAAGACATAGCAGTCCTCGATCGGATGGCCCAATATTCGGTGGTAGGGGCAGTAATTGGGACCGTTGACGTCGTTTGGCTGTAACGGACGTTTTGGATCTGGCAAATTTATGAGCCTGTTGCGCACTGCCAGCTCGAACAGTCTTCTCATTTTATCTTGAGGGAACGAGTAAGGACGTCTTAGCCTCTCCTTGAGGGATGGGCGTGGACGCATATTGCTTTAGCGAACAGCCGGCTTTGAGTTGCTCGGCTGTTGTTGAGTGTTGGCGACGAAAGTTGCTTTTTCTTTCCCCTTTTCATTCCGAGGATCCGTCTTTGAAAGAGATGGTCTATGACCCATCTGATCCATTTGGGCCAACTTGTCAATCAAGGCCTGGAAGGTGGTCGGCTTGAAGAACATCATGAATTGCGAGATGATCGCTTGAGGGTCAAGAGTGCCTACGAACATGTCCACTGCTGGCGCTTCTTCGATGCGCTGCTCGCATTTCGACCATAAATTTCGCTACCGTATTGCGTATTGAACCCACGTCTCGCCTGGCCTTACCCTGGCATTGATTAATGCGGTGATCGGGGTGCGCTCGCTGGCGCTTGCAAATCTTTGTGTAAACAGCAGCTCCATCTCCGCAAATGTTTTGACAGAGTCGTTAGGCAGCTCCGAATACCATTCGAAGGCTGTTTCCGCTAAGCTGCCGACGAATTGGAGAAGCAACAGTTTGTCGTCATCTCCAGTGTTACCGCATAGAGCCTTGAACTGAGCGACATGTTGATGGGGATTGCCTGTCCCCTTGTACACATGGAATTTGGGGATCGTGTAGCCCGGCGGGTACTTTATCTGATCATACCGGCCTGGAAACGGTCGCCCAGTTTTAACAATTTGGCCCGCTGTTTCATTTGCCTGGTGAACTCGTATTTACTGAGCAATGTAGTCATCCAGAGCGGCTTTAGAAATGGTTTTCTCTTCGGCCGCTGAAAGAGCCGGAGGAGGATTCGACGTTTCCCCTTTGTCATCTTCAATAATGATCGGAGGGTCTTCGGCCGGAGGATCTGGCTGTAACATCATTCCGACCATGTCTTGGAAGAGAAGCGCCATTCGCTTTATATTCGCCGCTTGTTCTGCGGCTTCTTTATCCTTCTTTTCGAGGACTCTGCGAAAGAAGTCAGCATCGGTTTCTTGCTCGTGACGCTGCTCCGATGACGCCTTCGGGCTTTCTTTTGGTCCGGTGAGTGCAGCCATTGTAGTCAGCATCTCTTGAAGCTTCTGTTGTTGCTCCTGGACTTTTGTCACGGATCGGGTGAGCGGTCGGTGACCCGTCGAAGCGCGGCTTTCCTCCTTTCTCGAAGCCATATAAACAGTATGCACCATTATGCTCACGGACTTAGGGAGTTTGGGCTCATCATCTTTGCAATCTGCCGTAGTCATAGGGGCTTTCTCTGGCCTCCTTCTCCTTTGACCAGTTGACGTCGAGGGGGCCATTGCAGCGGGCACCCAGGTGGTTGTCGTCCTTTGTAGCTTGCTAGGACGGTTCTCTTCCTGCTGAACCTTCAGCTTCTTCTGTCGGCGAGGATAGTCTTGATCAATCACCGACTCCTGGACCTGTGGTCAGACCTTGTAGATTTTGGAAGACAGCCGTTGAGGGGGCTGCTCCGGCTTTGTTTCTGTAACATTCTTTACCGGTGGAGGAGATCTTTTCAGTACGGTGGTAGGAGAGTTCCTGCGCACCTTGTTCAGCAGCTCGAAGCTGTTCGCGGTTGGAACAGCAGCATTGACTTCTACCGTAGGGGATGGTGGAGTTAGTCCAGAGAGGGAGTTGCCCCCAGCCTTTCTTACTCTGCGCCAGTGGCGACGTCGAGCATGTCGTACGGCCAGGATTACCTCAGCTGTAGGGGTGACTTCCTCATGCCCCCTGTGTTGGTCAGAAGTTGTCGTCGTCAGCCTATTGAAGACTGATGTCCTCTGAGTGGGGATAACTGTCACGACCCGAAAGTACGGAACGTGACCGGCACTTAAATTACGAAGCGTCTAGAGGCGCAACGTAATCTAAGTAAGCCGAAGCCCAGAAATCTAAACCATATAAAAGAAGAAGTAAAGGAAAACATGTAGAAAAACAAGTTTAAAAGCAACATCCAATTTTCTCAAAAATTTCGGCAGAGTCTCCTTTGTAAAAACTGGACCCAAATGGGTACAAACGAGAATAATATATATACAAAAAATAAAAAGGCATCCCTAAGCGGGAGCTAGCTCTACGCCAACAGGAGAAAACAACCATACCAAGCACAATAATATACAACGCCAAAGGGCGAGGCTCAAAACTTAAAAGAAAACAAATCCACCAGATACCATAATAATACAAGCACGACTCTAAGGTCAAAATAAATAACTGGTCCTTTAAACTTATCAAGTAATACAAGTCTGCTTGATGGAGCTTATTAGATACCAATGAAATAATAAAAGTACAACGGCGGTCCTGATACAAGTGAACCAACTTACCATGCAAATCACCCTGAATGAAATGATGTGCCAGCAAGCTGCCAAGGAAACCTGTACATCGAACCTGTAATAAAATTTGGCACAACGGGAGTGAGTTGCCAACTCGTGAGTAGAAGACATCTGCGAAAAGAAATCGAATGCACGACGCTGTCCTGGGTCATAATAATATACCAATATATCACTAGTCATCTAGTAATGGCAGGGTAATAAACTACGCGTAAGTGCAAATGCTCCGTGCTCGTGTCAGTGCCTCAAATAGTAATATGTCATGTGAATGAGTATGCATGCACCATGAATGTAAAACAATTAACCCTGAAATCTGGATATATCTGTATAAGTAGTCCTTAACTTTCATCATAGTAAAATTTGTATAGAAATCTGAAACATCATCGATGAAATCCATGGAAATCCGTGTCAAGCATCGACACAAAACATATAAATCTCAAGTCTCAATACCTCATAGTCTCAATATCTCGGGCTCCGTCAATCCGGATCGGCCCATATCATCAAATCTCATGACAACGGTCGGTATTCTCCGGATATCCGCCGCGCCAGACATCACCGGTAGATAGTCTTCCCCTGCCAGGCTCATCGTCTACAACTCGATCTTCTTGCCCCGGGGTACCATACCGGGCCCACCATGTACCCGAGACGGTTCATCCACTCCTCGAATCGGGTCTCAAAATCCAACAGAAAACATGAAATCTCATGGTGGACGACACATACATCACGAGAAAATCGCAACTTATATTTAAAAAAGAAAGGGAGAGAGAGAGAAGTTTTTATATATATTCTTGCGGTTTTCCCCAAAATCCAAAAATCTCATAGAAATCCAAAATCTCAAAATCATGAGTAAGTAAATATTAAGTATCGGCATAAGCCCCACAATACTGCATGATAACGTAAAAATGTGAATGCATGAAGTGTCTAAGTAAGAAATGCAATGTCTAGACTAACACCTGAGAGTAATCACAATATTATATTGATCTAGCCTTTAGCTGATTCTACCAATAAAAGATAATATGTTCTAAAGTGTACGTGACATAGCAATTACCGATGATGATGTGTGTGAGCCGACAAATAAGCATACGTGGAATATGCGCATCATCGGTAATGGTGCTGGTGTCCTAACAGGCAGAGTTTCATACTGACTAAAGAAACATATGTATGAACATGCAACGTGATGATTAAAATATGGAAATAAAGGTAAAATGTGTATTAACCACTCCTTTGGAATATACATACCTAACTACAACTATATTACTCGAGCCTAAACTAGTATCTATCTAACTTTCTAAGAAACTAAACTAAAGAAACTAGTCGATAAGAAATAAGAATCCACCTAAGGTCTGAGTCCATATCTCTAATAGTCGGCGATCCAGCCTCAATACCGTCACTTACGTAGTACGACTTCCTCGAATCAAGAGTGCGGATCAATCATCACATTTATGCCTCGTACGGTAAAATCCATCGTACGACATCCCAATATCGGGATACGGGTCAAGTATCACCTACGTACATCATCATTCGTATAATATCATCATCAAATAATGTCATGATCAAAGGTACTGTACTGTAATCGCATACATCCCAATATCATCAATCATATATCATTGTATGCGTACATATATATCGTCAATTGTTCCTCAGAAATATCATGACATATATATCATATCGTAATCAGGTCACAAATATATCATATCGTAATCAAGTCACACATATATCATATCATAACCAAGTCACACATATCTCATATCGTAATCAAGTCACAGGTTACAGTCCGGGTTCTATTCTAGAGTCTCGTATATCTCAATGTCATCATCACCTATTATCGTTTATGTATACATATCCATTTTCTCATTTCCAACAATCCGCTAACATCATAACACGACTGTATAGCCAAGAGATCACGGCATCAAGCCCAGTTATATTGTCTCATCCCCATGTATCATATAACATCCTTATCTCACATATACATGTTGTGTGTATATATATATACCTACACACATTCCTATATATATATACACATACACATATACACCAAGTCAAGATTCTGTGCGTGCGTGCGTGTGTCTACCTGAAACCTACGAATCCCCTCCAAGACATTCATCCTATGGTAAAGTCCTTCTAAATCTGTCTAGTCCAACCTAAAGTCTTTAATAGGGTCCTCCTCGCCAGGAATCTAAGGTCACGTCCGACTTCCTAATGACAATAAGTAATATTCCTATTCTACGTTTGCGGGGGTGCTAAACGCCATCCACCCGACTTTCCCCGTAGATATACATTACTCACCTGGTCCTTTTCTACCGAAGACGATGTCGCCCTCCTCTTCTTCCTCGTCCGAAATCCATGTGAGGGATACCTATACGAAAACATATATAATATCGTAAACTGAATCACGGACAAAACCAAAACGACGCACGAAACGCGCATAGGTTAAAACCTATGACCCGCTTATGCAAAAGAACCAAATATCGCTCGATATCGGCGTACAAATGCCGATTGATCGAGATAAAACACCAACGAACAACTCGTAGTTCCAAAACTCATTATTTATAATATAATACATGGTTTAAATTATCGAAACCTTAAAATCGATCAAATCGTCCTATTTCGCAAAACCTTGAAAATGTCAATTTACCGTTTTACTTCAAAACTTGATATTTAAATGAAACTAATGGTCATAATACTCATTAAATAACATAACTAGATTATAGAAACCATTACTATATTTTTATCACACCATTTTGTCTTAAATTGAAATTTCTAGTTTGCAATTTTAGCCAAATTTAACACTTTTTAAGCCAAAATTCACAATTCTACTAATAAACTTGATTTTGCATATTTTAAAGTGTTAAACCACTCCATGAAACCTTAAGGATGTGCTAAAACCCTAACTAGATTTTTAATCCTACATTTTAAATGAATTTCAAAAACCTAGTTTAATAAAAATAGCAATTTTGTGAAAATTTGAAAGTGAAAGCTAGCAAATTGTAACTAGATTATATTTCACACTCAAATAACATGTTAATCTCCTCATTAACACCACATTTTAATGATAAAAACCTTAATTAGAATTTTATCACATTAATATATATAATTTATAAAAATCTAGTTTGCAAAATTCTTTAATTTAAACAATTTTGAAAGAACAATTTACAATACATCAACCATACTAGATTTTCCATTTCTAAAAATTTTAAACTCATTATTATGACTCCACTTAATTAATAAAAACTCTAACTTAATTTTAGAAACCCTATCTTGAATTTTAAACTTGCAAATAGAATTAATTAAGAAAATCTAAATATGCTAGATAAAAGCATTTAACAACAATTAATCATAGGAATAAAAATTATACCTCCAAAATATGAGATCCAAATATGAAATTATGCTTCCAAAATAATGGTTTCCAACTCCAAAATCCATGCTAAATAGGTCAAAGGAAAATGGTAGAGATTGAATATTGATTTTGAGATTTATTTTTGGAATTTTGTTGATTTTTTGATGATTTTTGAAGGGAAAATGATCTTGGAAAATAGGGGGGCTGCCATGGGGGTGAGGAGGCCGGCCGCTAGCATGGGAGAGAGGAAAAAGAGAGAGGAGTGTGTGGATTTGTCTAGAAATATCACAAATAAATGTCATCTTTTCACTTACCTTTAATTATATAAACTTTTCTAATTTAAACATTTTCCTAGAAAAGTCTAGAACCATGGAAAAATTTGAGAAATGATTTTGCATATTACACACTTGATTATAATATGCCATGGCTCATTTTATAAAATTAATCCATTTTAAATTTGTAATTTACACTAATTTAATGTATAATTAAAGCTTATGTTAATTTTAAAAATAATTAATTTAGGAAAAATATTTAATTAAACTAAAAATTTATAAGTCACTAAATAAACACCATTTACTAGTAATTACATAATTAAAATAGGTCGTTTTAAATTTATGATGAAAAATAATTATGGTTAAGTTTTACGAAAAATACGGTTTATTTTACCGAAAATCAGAAAATTCGCCTAAAGGATTTTTATTTATTTATTTATTTTTAAAACGTTACAATTTTCCCCCTTTTAAGAAATTCGGTCCCCAAATTTAAATTAAAACTCCCCCCAATTACTAAAACATTCAGCCAAAACACTCAAATCGTCGGGGCTCCGAAATCATCAATACGTAAAACACATCTTAGCGCAATGCATGCGTATGAAAAACGAGTACATAACTCAAACTCAAAACTTCATCAAACATAACGTAATCATCGGAGTTATGGTGAGAATAAAATATCAAAGCCAATACGAAAACCAACATGGTATACATCAAAACTATAACTTATATATAGTGCGCATCGTAGTAAAATCGTCCAAACATCTGAATAAAGAAGCATGCAAAAACCCCTTTTTAAAATCGTCGTGCGATACGCGTGTCAAGACATAAGTAGCGGGCGTTTATTTTATTTTATTTTTTAAAAAGGGTCCTACTCGCCACGAATCTAAGGTCACGTCCGACTTCCTAATGACAATAAGTAATATTCCTATTCTACGTTTGCGGGGGTGCTAAACGCCATCCACCCGACTTCCCCCGTAGATATACATCTACTCACCTGGTCCTTTTCTACCGAAGACGATGTCGCCCTCCTCTTCTTCCTCGTCCGAAATCCACGTGAGGGGTACCTATACGCAAACATATATAATATCGTAAACTGAATCACGGACAAAACCAAAACGACGCACGAAACGCGCTTAGGTTAAAACCTATGACCCGCTCATGCAAAAGAACCAAATATCGCTCGATATCGGCGTACAAACACCGATTGATCGAGATAAAACACCAACGAACAACTCGTAGTTCCAAAACTCATTATTTATAATATAATACATGGTTTAAATCATCGAAACCTTAAAATCGATCAAATCGTCCTATTTCGCAAAACCTTGAAAATGTCAATTTACCGTTTTATTTCAAAAATTGATGTTTAAATGAAAATAATGGTTATAATATTCATTAAATAACATAACTAGATTATAAAAACCATTACTATATTTTTATCACACCATTTTGTCTTAAATTGAAATTTCTAGTTTGCAATTTTAGCCAAATTTAACACTTTTTAAGCCAAAATTCACAATTCCACTACTAAACTTGATTTTGCATATTTTAAAGTGTTAAACCACTCCATGAAACCTTAAGGATGTGCTAAAACCCTAACTAGATTTTTAATCCTACATTTTAAATGAATTTCAAAAACCTAGTTTAATAAAAATTGCAATTTTGTGAAAATTTGAAAGTGAAAGCTAGCAAATTGTAACTAGATTATGTTTCACACTCAAATAACATGTTAATCTCCTCATTAACACCACATTTAATGATAAAAACTTTAATTAGAATTTTATCATATTAATATATATAATTTATAAAAATCTAGTTTGCAAAATTGTTTAATTTAAACAATTTTGAAAAAACAATTTACAATACATCAACCATACTAGATTTTCCATTTCTAAAAATGTTAAACTACTTATTATAACCCCACTTAATTAATAAAAACTCTAACTTGATTTTAGAAACCCTATCTTGAATTTTAAACTTTCAAATAGAATTAATTAAGAAAATCTAAATATGCTAGATAAAAGCATTTAACAACAATTAATCATAGGAATAAAAATTATACCTCCAAAACATGAGATCCAAACATGAAATTATGCTTCCAAAATAATGGTTTCCAACTCCAAAATCCATGCTAAATAGGTCAAAGGAAAATGGTAGAGATTGAATATTGATTTTGAGGTTTATTTTTGGAATTTTATTGAATTTTTGATGATTTTTGAAGGGAAAATGAGCTTGGAAAATGGGGGGGGGGGCTGCCATGGGGGTGAGGAGGCTGGCCATTAGCATGGGAGAGAGGAAAAAGAGAGAGGAGTGTGTGGATTTGTCTATAAACATCACAAATAAATGTCATCTTTTCACTTAAAACCTTAATTATATAAACTTTTCTAATTTAAACATTTTCCTAGAAAAGTCTAGAACCATGGAAAAATTTGAGAAATAATTTTTCATATTACACACTTGATTCTAATATGCCATGTCTCATTTTATAAAATTAACCCATTTCAAATTTGTAATTTACACTAATTTAATGTATAATTAAAGTTTATGTTAATATTAAAAATAATTAATTTAGGAAAAATATTTAATTAACTAAAAATTTATAAGTCACTAAATAAACACCATTTACTAGTAATTACATAATTAAAATAGGACTTTTTAAATTTATGATGAAAAATAATTATGGTTAAGTTTTACGAAAAATACGGTTTATTTTACCGAAAATCAGAAAATTTGCCTAAATGATTTTTATTTATTTAATTATTTATTTATTTATTTTTAAAACGTTACAATAACCAACCTATCGAAGGCAGGCTTCCGAGCAGGGGAAGTAGCCTTGACGATTTCACCTGGAACAGGAGCTGAAACAGTCAGTCTTGTGAAGACCGACCCTTTGGCAGGAGAAACCGCCTTGACGACTTCATCAGCAGGAATGGCAATCCGCTTATGGATAACCCTTTCTGGTATCGCAGGCTTCTTCATAGGCCCAAATGAGCTTTGGCCCAATCTGTCAAAGACTGAGGCGTTGGAGCTGGACGACCCGTTGAGAGGGGCCACAGTAGTTGTGAGCCGGTTAAAGACCGAGCTCTTTTGGGCTTCTTGCGATGGTACAGGGGCGTTGAAGCTCATCGGTGGGATCATGGTCCCAAAGAATAGCCCAGTGGTAGCCTGAGTTACTTGCTCCACTGGAATCTTGAAGATGGAGGCCGCTTGGGGCCCGTAAGTCACTACTCCGGATGGGACGGAGCGAGAGTTGCAGATGCAGTTAGTGCAGTTTGAAGCCATTGATCTTCTGTTTTCTGCACGGAGCAAGACACCAAATCTAAGTATCTCTAATCCATAGGCAACCATAGCAAACCACGATTCGTTCGCGAACACGACGCACGAAGTGTGGAGTGGAAAGAGGAAGAGGTCCCACCGGGCATGCCAGAATCTGTTCCCCTCCGAATCACGGAGACGCGATAAATTCGGGCCAGATGCTAATTGGTGCTATTCGTCCACCTTTCCGAAGATGCCAAGTTGATTTATGGCACCATGTATCTAAGGTTTAAACGGATGCGGCCGATATAGCAGACTTCGTCAGATTCCCTCTCATTTAAGGGGTTTTTGATTGTGGGGACGCTCTTCCCTGCAGGCGCAAGCCCCTGCAGTTAATTACACTATCGCATCGCGGTAACAACTTTCTCCTTCTCCAGATGGTCACTTCGTGTCGTGGGTGTTTGTTTTTGTTTTTGGTTGCCCGTGGATTATATACGGAGACTAATTTATGTTGTCGCCCGTAGGGCGTGGATTAGTCCAAATCCATATCTTCATAGATTTGGGTTTGGGGGTTGGGTTTAAGGATACGTTAGCTTCATTTGAGACTAAGATCAACTTAAACATTTGTTAACGATACGTTAGTCTAATTTCTAAACTAAAATCAACTTAACAGGATCGTTTAGATCCAACAAAAGGGCATTTGGGCTATAATGTTCTAGTTTAGGGACATTGCGGTCGATTGCCAGTTTAGGGACATGGTGGTCCAGTGTTAGTTTAAAGACATCCCGGTCAAGGTTAAGGACATCGTAGTCCGTGGAATGTATGGCTGTCGGGATTCATCACCTCTCTGAAGACGTTGAAGGATTATAACGACAAATATCAGAGGAGTTCAGAGATGTACCCTTGAACCAATGTTGGTTGGGAGATTTATAGTCCAATTTGGGACTAAAGTCTGTTTGAAGGTTTATGAGCATATGGGCTCAATTGATATGAGTTGAACATTTTATTGTTCTGGCTATTGAGCCTTTATTTGGGCTCGGCCCTTTTAATAATGCATAGCATTTATCAGAACGAAGTATGTTCTGACAGTGCGCCACGTGGCGCGTCAGGCGCTTTGCGCCAAGGAAAGAGCGCATTGCGCTTCTGTTGGAAAGCGCACACGAGGAGGACACGTGTCGCGCTTAGCACTAAGCGCTAGTTTGTTAGCGCGTTGCGCTTTTAATTTATCAGCGCGCTGCGCTAGTTTGTGGGTGCGCCAGTAAGTGACACGTGGCGCGCTTGGCGCTGAGCGCCAGCCCATGAGTGCAATGCACTGTTTTAGGAGCGCACAGCGCAGATTGTGTCTATGGTTGACACGTGGCATTTTTTTGGTGCTGAGCGCCGGTCCAAGAAGCGCAAGAGCGCAGTTCATGAGTGCAGCGTACTTTTCAATAGCGCAAAGCGCATCTGATCAATTTTAAGATCAAAGAACAAATTTTATGTTCTTCTTAAAGGAGGCTTTGCCTCAAGATCCAAGAACAAGAGTTCT
This sequence comes from Agapanthus africanus, assembly GCA_030015575.1. Classification (NCBI taxonomy): domain Eukaryota; kingdom Viridiplantae; phylum Streptophyta; class Magnoliopsida; order Asparagales; family Amaryllidaceae; genus Agapanthus; species Agapanthus africanus. Next base: position 748,502,916 of record CM057341.1, on the reverse strand, counting down.
TGTTTTCATAAAAGGCTCTGCCTTTATAGATCAAAAGATCTGTGAATGAAGTAAAATACTTCTTTTTATATTTTTATGATTAGATCTTTTAATCCTTTCTGTTTAATCAAAGACCTTGGTATTTTTTATAGATCTAAGATCTTTTTAGAAGATGTTTCTTCTTTTTACGAGATGATTTCATCTCTGTTGTTCAAGAATTAATTTTTTACCTTTAAAGATGAAGAAAATGATCTTCTTTCTTCAAAGGCTTGGCTTTCTTTCGCTTTGAGTTTTTCTCAAAGTTTGCAGAGGGTTTTTTCTTTCTCTTTCTGTATATCCCAGACTTGAAGTCTAGGGTCCTTTATATAGGGGAAGCTGATTTGTTGAATCAGTTAAAGAGATTTATTCTCCAATTGATTTGGGAATTTCCTCACCGTTGGATCCTTGATCCAAGGGCTTCTGATTTACAGAAGATAATCTTCTTGTTTTAACAAGATTGAGAAATCTTTCCTTCTTTATAGAATTTGTTCTGTATTTTAGAGATTTTTAATCACCATTGGATCATTGATCCAACGGTGTTCCAAATTCAAAGCACAATCTTTTCTGTTTGGAAAGATTCAACAGAATTTTATTTTTTTTAACCAATGATTTAATCATATCCGTTGGATATTTGATCCAACGGTGAGGAACATTTAGTTCCAGCGCTCGCACTTATGCGCTCTGCCCATGGTGCGCTAATTGGAGCGCAGTGCTCTTAGCGCTAGCGCACACGTGCTTTGCACGTGGTGCGCTACTTGGAGCGCAGCATACCTAGAGCTAGCGCCTATGTGCTTTGCACGGGGTGCGCTAGTTGTAGCGAAGCGCTTTTATAAAAGCGCAGCTGTGATTCAAATTCTGAATTCTGAACAGAGCTTTGCTCTAATTGGGGAAACAATTAACATATAATTAATTACAATTTGTAACATCCTAGCACGGTTATGCTATATATTTGTGGTATTTCAAATCTTACGGAAAAATTCTTGACTATTGTTGTTTTGGGTTGCGGATAATGCAATGAGTAGCTGTGGTTATTATCCGACCCGACCCGCATGTTTGAAACCTAACATGGTTCGAGATTATATCAAATAATTGCTAGTACAGTGTATCCATGCATATCTAGATTTTATATACATATATAATATATTTTAAAATCCACATATCTTTTTTATAATACAATATAAAACCAAATAATATATTTTTATCTAGCCTTGCATGTCGTAGTACCCCATATCAAGTAGTTGCGCCCATATATCATGTTCGTATTCTAAGAGTTAGATAAACAGATTATTTAAGCGCTACGTATATTTACGTAGATTCGTATTTGGTGGTATATGTTTATATTTACAGGATATCGTATCATGGTTTAAATTCTTACGCATATTCTCCATATTTAAAAACTAGATTTTTGAAGGGATACATGTAATATTCGGAGTAATCTGGTATTATCTGTAAAATTCCACAATATATATAATATATTTTATAAAACTAATATATATATATATATATATATAATACTAAGTAATTTTAAATAATAAAATTTCTCTCTTTCTCTCTTCTCTCTATCTAATCCCCCGTCCCCACCTCCTCTCTCTTTCTATATACAATATATATAAATATATTATAATATAAAAATTTTAATAAACACGCTCTCTCTCTTCCTTCCTTCTTCTCCACGTCCCCGTCGCGAACCCGATGTTAGGAATATGTATGCCTTAGAGGCTATTATTGTATGCTATAGTGGATGCTTGGACATATATATAAAGGATTTTCTTGCTCGACATGATAGTATGCTATCTGGTTGCCTTTATCTTAACATGTTCACTTGTATTATTATACTGTCTCTCATATACATGTTGATAAAGCCCTTAGGATGTTGGCTTGACTACCAGGACTATGAAGCAGATCATACTACTGGGACCTGGGTAGTCTACAAGCACATCCTTCAATTGTTCCTAGTCGAGAGAATATCGAGACAGGGCATCGATATTCCAGAGTAGACTAGTGTGTACGTTTCTTGATCCTGTATGGGGCGATGGTTGATCTCATATCCATTGGTGTTTGACATCAAAGATTGTACACATGTGCTCATTAGAGAATGGGTACACCGAACAGGTCTCGCCGAGAACTCCTAGATGGTACTATACCTATCGTCAAATAGCAGTTCTCTGGTGACACTGGTACAGGTCAGTCTGTAGGCCCGGGATCGTCATAGAGTCTTGTGTGGTTCCCACCGTGCTTTGATTTCCTCCCTACCACGGCTCAAAGGAGTCGTGCAAACAGGTGGATTTTGGGTACAGACCCGAGTCACATGGAGGCAATGAGCGATAGGAGGGGTTTAGTCTCTCTCGGTATAGGGAGTTGATGTTGCGCTATGCTCGATTGGCTATAACAGAAGTCCCTGGCCAGGGCTGTTGATGAGATTTACTGGTAAGAGTTATTGGTAGTTTCTCGTATCGTTATAGGCCACATATCGACATGACTTATCAAGTTATTGGGGTTTGACGATTCCATCCCCAGACTCGATATGCGACATATCAGATGAAGAGACCGGACTGTACGGTAAGTGTTACCTATAGGCTTCATGGGAGTTTGGATAAGCTTTCTTGTAGATCTTCTATTCGCTCAATACTTGGGTAGCCGTTACGTCCAGCTAGTACCGCTGATGGCTTGTGGATGACTGATATGATCATCCCTTACTGCTGGCGTATTGATGAGTATTTAGAGTCCCACATATGTTGATATGTGCGGGGGCCTGATTAAATACGAGTATGTGATACCGTATTCAAATCTGGCGGTTATTTGATATCAGTTAGGTTATATGTGATATAACCGGATTATTGAATCAAGTGTTGATTTGATAATGTTATATACAGATAAATGATATTAGTCGGTTATATGTGATATAATCGGATATTAAATCAAGTGTTGATTTAATAATTTGATATGTATTTATATTTGATATAATTATACATTAACTAATATTATAGCTCACTAATTATTTTCTTATCTTAATATATGTATATGTGTGTATATATGTGTGTGTGTGTGTGTATTATTTAAGAAGCATGGCATGTATTTTCTATTTTCATATATATATTATTTAAGAAGCATGGCATGTATTTTCTATTTTATGAAAATAGAAAAGAGGTGGAAAATAAGGAGATATTTTGGGTTTGAGGAATGGGGTGAATCATGGCTTTTTATTATTGTTTATTACTCTTGACTCACTATTAAAGCATGGTTACAATTTTTAATTGTTGAAAATTGTATACTTCAATAAGTGAGGAGATATGAGAGCCATTCTACACTTGCATTCTCTTCACTTGATCATTTTCTTGAGTTGAGCTCCTTGCTCTCTAGCTCTCTCCATTTTCTTCACCTCCTCCTCCAAGCTCAATCCCTCACATGAGCTGTGAACTCTTGAGCTTGTGAGAATCCTAGTGAGCAAACAAAATCCCTACTTCACCATCCTACACTTGATTAGCAATTAAGTGTAGTGTGTTTCCTTCACTAAAGAGTTTAGTGAAGAGCTAGCTTGGATTAGTGGAACTTCGAGTGGATCATCTTCGGCACGAAGGTCGTCGAAGGAAGCTTGTTCATTCTTCAAGTGGAGCCTAGTGGAGTCGTAGGGACTACTACTCGGAGCTTTAGAAGAGAAGGACACGGTCTATAAAGGTTGTATCCTCTTTCTTTTAGTGTAAAGTTTTGTTATATCATGTTAAACCCTAATCATCTAGTTTGATCCTAGGTTAGTCTAGTTTAACACCCAAAATTTTTAAAGTTGCATGCTTGATGCCGGTTTTGACTGCATGGTGGTACTAGGGTAGACTTTCATAGTATTAGAGCCAAGCTAAAATATTTGGGTAGGTCTTTACGACTTTAAAGTGTTCGATCGGTTTTCGAAAAACCCGATTTTTTCAAGTTTCTGTCGATTTTAAAAAGTTAAAATTTTCGTGATTAAAAATATGCAGAAATTCGTGCAGGGTATTATATGGAAGCTCAAGAAATTCGACGCGCCAATTCCACCAAAGCGCCACAGAACCGCGGCCCAAACCCATGTTTGGCCGTAGTTCCGCCGCACTTTTGTGGCATGATGGCATCGTTTTTCTTATGCTGCTCCAGTGTAATATTTGGCACTTTCTGGATGTTTTTAATGAGACTCAAGTTGTTGAGCTCTCTGGATTTGTGGGTGTTTGTTAAATCGATCGAAATATTTAGCGTCGTATAGATTATGATGATCTGTGATACAATATTTGGAATCCACAATAATTAGTTTTGTGAAAACTAGTTAGTATATTGTAAATATAGCCGTTTAGTCTCGTTTGATCGATTGCTACGGAGTTTTGATTCGGATCAAAACCCCGCCGCAATCGCGTATAGTACGCGATCACTTAGTCGGGAATCTTGTTGAATTATCCGACAGCTTATTGAAAAGAGTTTTCAATTTGAGACTAAAATGCAAGGTTTATAAGTTAGGCATGAAATTCGGAATATGAGATATTCTGGGTTTATGATGTCTAAGGTATTTGCGGATTCTAAATATTGTAGTTTTCATTTCTTTTCTGCGACCGTAAGTGTAATATGTGGGGTATCCTAAATCTCGTTGCTATATGTCAATGGAATTTGGGATACGTATATTTACTTACGTTGATGACATGTTATGTTATGTGTTGCTGTGATATGTTATATTGGATCGTCGTTAATGAATAGCCGGGTTTTTTTGTGTGAAATGAGAGTTTTTCAATTTTCATTCATGTAAAAATTTGTATGTAATATTCTTTTATTGGGACACTTCTGGGTTGAGGATGACGCCACCATTGATTTATATTATTTACTTTTTCGCATTAGGATAGACCCAAGGCGGGGAACACATGTAACCGGGTTCTAGAGTCCAGTGGGAGGCCATCTCGAGGAGTCGAGACCGAGTCTCCTAACTGTAGAATTGGCAGGGTTGCTTACCGCTCTCGTAGGGCTCTAGGGATGTGGGTTTGGCTATTTATCACGACTGTGGAATCCGTGTTTTTCATTATTGGCTTACTTTAAAACACGGACCTCCTTGTATATCCAATATTTCATATGTTGACTTCTGCTGCTTGGTTCTGTGATGTGATCATATAACTGCGTGAGACGAATGCTATATATATATGATATATATAATAAACGTTGCTTATGTTTTGCACCCGCGCTAGTCCAGCCCCCGCTCCGCCGTTAGTTAAGTAACCTAACGGTGCATGACGGGCCCCGTAAAGAATGCGGATGACATAAGCGTACATTTTATTTTCATTTCTTTTTCTGTGATGTTTAGGGTAATATAAATGATGGGACTTCATTAATGAGATTAATGAAAAGAAAAGAAACATAAAAATGTTGTAGAATCAAAAGTTTTTAAAAAGATAGTTCTAGTTTTTGCTTTGCATAATGGTATTCCTTGATGAATATCCAGCACCTCATTCGATGAGGAAAGTGCCGAGATCTCTTCACCGAGAGTGACCTCTTTAGCAAAACTAGCAAATGCTATAACCCACTCGGTTTTGTTTTTATAGCTTCTCTGGTTCTTGCTTTGCATAGTGGTATTCCTTGATGAATATCTAGCACCTCATTCGATGAGGAAAGAGCCGAGATCTCTTCACCGGGAGTGACCTCTTTAGCAAAACTAGCAAAAGCTACAAAAACCACTCATTTTCAAATCACTAGATTCTGCAACGATATCAAATTCATTACGTTAAAAGTTTTCTTAAAAACAAGTCGTAGCCCTCCGTCATTTCAGATAAGTGCTATTTAGTATTTGTGCTCCGTTTGTTGACCATAGCCAAGGCGTAGTGTGCGGTAGCTAATTAGTGTTTATCTGCAGCATATGATGCGATTGGTTTAGGGTAGTCGTACGGCTTTGTTGACCATAGCCAAGGGTCATACGGGTTGGTTTAATTCAATCAAGAAAGGACGGGTTAAACTTGGCTAGCGTTTATGATTTGTTGACCATAGCCAAGGTCATAAGTTTCTAGAGGCAAAAACAATTATCAAGAATTTCAAGTGTTGAAATTTACAATGAGATTGCATACCTCTTATGAGATAGTTCGGTCCTGATACCCACTGCGAGTAAGAGTTACTCCTGGGATAATTTTCCACTTTACAATTAGCCGATCCATTAGGTGTCTAAGAAAGGTGTTAACGGGGTGATGTCCCTGCGGAAACGAGGTTATTTAATTAGTTCCATGCGAAAGCATGGGAGACTCCCTCGGAGTACCAATACCTGCATGGCCGAACGATTGACGAATTTGTAGGGTGTAATTAATCCCGGCTAATCTTACTTTCTAGGGTTTGAAGGAAGATTTGATAAAAATAGTGGGAGATCCTGATTAGATAAGATAATAACCAATCTAATCTTGCAAAGAGCGCACGCAAAAGTGATTATCCTTCTCTCTCTCTTGGTAGCGACCAATGACACGCCTTAATCAAGATAATATATGGATGTATTGATCGAACCCACTTATTTTACAGGGCTAGGTTCCGCTCTATTTTATGATTGCCATAAGTCTGAGCAAGGAATAGTAGAATACCCGGATTTCCACACCACCCAAAACGAAGAAGGAGCATGTTGATGCATCTTCTTCGAGTGTGTTCATTACCGAGAACTGTTTCTAGTTTGCTCTACGTACTGGGTATTGGATACCGGACCAGGATCCCACGTATGTAATTTGTTACATGGGTTAAGTAAAGGTAAGGAATTGGGAAAAGGTGATATGTCTCTTAGAGAAGGGAATGGTGCAATTGTTGTACCCAAACCAGTTGGCGAATATCACCTTGTATTACCAAGTGGTAACACAATAATTCTGAGCGACTGTTATTTCGTACAAAAAATATTGTGAATGTTTTCCTAAATCAAGTGTTGATTGGCTATGGTACGTTGTGTAACGGTATATACGTTCTAAATCAAACTACATTTGTAAACGCATAGAACATACACAAGAGGAACAGTTCAGAAATGAACGAAGCCTTCTTGTGGCATTGTAGACTAGGTCATATCAATGCGACAAGAATGGGTAAGTTGCATAAGGATGCATATTTGAATCCTTTCGAATTTACATCATATGAAACCTGTTAGTCATGTCTCAAAGGAAAGATGACGAAAACTCCGTTTACTGGACACGGAGAAAGAGCTACTGAACTCTTGGGACTGATACATAGTGATATATGCAATCCTATGTCTATATGTGCCAGGAATGGTTTCTCGTACTTTATTACATTCACCGATGATCCCTCAAGATACGGACATATGTTCCTAATGAAACACAAATCTGAATCTTTTACGAAATTCAAGGAATATAAGTACAGAGTAAATAACCAGACGGGTAAAACTATTAAAATCCTTCGATCTGATGGGGAAGGAGAATACTTAAGCACGGAATTCAGAGACTACTTAAAAGAGAATGAGATTCTCTGTCAGCTTACTCCTCCGTATACACCACAACACAATGGAGTTTCATAGCGGAGGAATCGCACCCTATTAGATATGGTGCACTCTATGATGAGTAATGTTGAGTTGCCTATTTCTTTTTGGGGTTATGCACTTGAGATAGCCGCATACCTATTGAATAAAGTTCGGACCAAATTCGTGCCTACCACTCCATATGAGATATGGAATGGGAAGAGACCATCTTTTAAATGAGTTAAGACATGAGGTTGTCCGGCCTATGTTAAAAAGCAAAATCCGGACAAACTCGAGGCAAGGTTAGTTCTGTGCAAGTTTGTAGGATATCCCAAACATTCGCGAGGGTTTATCGTCTACCACACCGAGAAACAAAAGATGTTTGTTTCTCACAATGCCACCTTTTTAGAAAAGGAATTTCTTGTAGAAGAAATTAGTGGTAATGAGGTTGAACTGGAAGTTCCAGCTACACAAACTATAACTGACGATTTGGTAGAACCGGAGGATTCAATAGTCCTCGAAGAACCTCATCCACTCCGCAAATCTAGTAGGGTTCCCCATCCACCTGAGAGATACTACGGTTTTCTTATAGACAGTGAGAGCGAGGATTGCATCTGGAAGATGATGACCCAACTAGTTTCGAGCAGGCCATCACAAGTAGAGACTCTATGAAATGGCTGGATGCTATGCGATCTGAGATGGAATCCATGTACACCAACAAAGTATGGACTTTGGAAGTTGCTCCTGAAGGGGTAAAACCCATCAGGAGCAAGTGGATCTTTAAGAAGAAATTTGGTGTAGATGGAAAAGTTGAGACTTTCAAAGCTACACTTGTAGCAAAAGGTTTTCGTCAACAACCAGATGTCGACTATGATGAAACCTTTTCTCTTATCGCTATGCTTAAGTCCATCAGGATCCTTCTTGCCATTGCTGCATACCATGACTACAAAATTTGGCAGATGGACGTCAAGACCATTTTTCTAAATGGTGATTTAGAAGAGAGCGTGTACATGATACAGCCAGAGGGCTTCGTAGACAATGGGAGTAGCGAAGCGTGTGCAAGCTGCTTAAATCAATCTACGGATTAAAGCAAGCATCGTAGAGCTGGAACATTTGTTTCGATGAAGCTGTCAAAGAGTTTGACTTCATCAAAAAAGTAGATGAACCTTGTATATATACAAGAAGGTTGTAGAGAGTAAGGTTGTCTTCCTCGTATTGTACATGGATGACATACTCTTGGTAGGAAATGATGTTCCTATGCTACACTCGGTCAAGCTCTTCTTATCACAAAAGTTCTCCATGAAAGATCGAAGTGATGCCTCGTACATCCTAGGGATAAAGATCTATAGAGATAGATCTAAACGGATGTTGGGATTGTCCCAATCTAGGTACATAGACACCATACTAAAGAGGTTTAGTATGGAAGCGTGGTAATTTACCCGCTTGTTCAGGAATCACTCTCTCCAAAGAGATGTCTCCTAAGACTGATTTGGAGAGGGCTCGCATGCAAGAGATACCCTATGCTTCGGCAATCGGGTCAATTATGTATGCGATGTTGTGTACCAGACTATATGTAACTTACTCACTAGGTGTAGTGAGTAGGTATCAATCAGATCCAGGGAAGAAACACTAGACAGCTATGAAGAACATTCTTAAGTACTTGAGAAGCACTAAAGAAATGTTCTTGGTGTATGGTAACGGTGAACTCCAGGTGGAGTCCTTTACCGATTCGAGCTTCCAGAGTGATAAGGACGACAGTAAGTCGGTTTTAGGTTTTGACTTTACCCTCAATGGAGGGGTGGTATGTTGGAAGAGTTCCAAGACAGATACCGTAGCAGACTCGACGATGGAGGATGAATACATCGCTGCCAACAATGCTGCCAAAAAGGCTGTCTGGATGAACAAGTTCATAGCTAAACTTGGTATGGTTCCTTCCATTGAGCATCCAATACCTTTGTATTGTGACAACAATAGAGCTGTGGCTTTAGCCAAGGAACCCCAGTCCTATCAGCGATCCAGACATATTCTTAGGCGGTATCACCAAATCCGGGAGATAGTTGATCGCTGGGAGATCGAGGTCAGGAGAGTTGACACGGAGGATAACGCAGCGGATCTACTCACGAAGGCCCTCCCCCAGATGCAATTCGAGAGACTTTTTTGGATGTTGGGTATGGGATACTAAAACAACCGGCCTTAGTGCAAGTGGGAATTTTTTAGGAATATGTATGCCCTAGAGGCTATTATTGTATGCTATAGTGGATGCTTGGACACACACACACATATATATATATATAGGATTTTATTGCTCGACATGATAGTATGCTATCTGGTTGCCTTTATCTTAACATTTTCACCGGTATTATTATATTGTCTCTCATATACATGTTGATAAAGCCCTTAGGATGTTGGCTTGACTACCAGGACTATGATGCAGATCATACTACTGGGACCTGGGTAGTTCATAAGAACATCCTTCAATTGTTCCTAGTCGAGGGAATATCGAGACAGGGTATCGATATTCCAGAGTAGACTAGTGTGTTCGTTTCTTGACCCTGTATGGGGTGATGGTTGATCCCATATCCATTGGTGTTTGACATCAAAGATTGTACACAGGTGCTCATTAGAGAATGGGTACACCGAACAGGACTCGCCGAGAACTCCTAGATGGTACTATACCTATCGTCAGATAGCTGTTCTCTGGTGACACTGGTACATGTTAGTCTGTATACCCGAGATCGTCATAGAGTCTTGTGTGGTCCCCACCGTGCTTTGATTTCCTCCCTACCACGGCTCAAAGGATTCGTGCAAACAGGTGGATTTTGGATACAGTCCCGAGTCACATGGAGGCAATGAGCGATAGGAGGGGTTTCGTCTCTCCCGGTATAGGGAGTTGATATTGCGCTATGCTCGATTGGCTAAAACAGGAAGTCCCTAGCCATGGATGTTGATGAGATTTATTGGTAAGAGTTATCAGTAGTTTCTCGTACCGATATAGGCCACACATCGGCATGACTTATCAAGTTATTGGGGTCTGACAATTCCACCCCCAGACTCGATATGTGACATATCAGACGAAGAGACCGGACTGTACCGTAAGTGTTACCTATAGGCTTTATGGGAGTTTGGATAAGCTTGCTTGTTTATCTTCTATTCGCTCAATACCTGGGTAGCAGTTACGTCCAGATAGTACCGCTGACGGCTTGTGGGTGACTGATGTGATCGTCACCTACTGCTGGCGTATTGATGAGTTTTTAGTGTCCCACATAGAAGTTTTCTGGTTCAAGTGAAACGAAGTAGGGCACATATGTTGATATATGCGGGGGCCTGATTAAATACGAGTATGTGATACCATATTCTAATCTGGTGGTTATTTGATATCAGTCAGGTTATATGTGATATAACCGGATTATTGAATCAAGTGTTGATTTGATAATGTGATATACAGATAAATGATATTAGTCGGTTATATATGATATAGCCGGATTATTAAATCAAGTGTTGATTTAATAATTTGATGTGTATTTATATTTGATATAATTATACATTAACTAATATTATAGCTCACTAATTATTTTCTTATCTTAATACATACATACATATATATATATATATATACATATAACATATACATATATATATATACATACATACATACATACATATATATACATACATACACACACACACACACATACATACATAAATATATATATAAGAAGCATGGCATGTATTTTCTATTTTACGAAAATAGAAAAGAGGTGGAAAATAAGGAGATATTTTGGGTTTGAGGAATGGGGTGAAACATGGCTTTTTATTATTGTTTATTACTCTTGACTCACTATTGAAGTATGGTTACAATTTTTAATTGTTGAAAATTTTATGCTTCAATAAGTGAGGAGATATGAGAGCCATTCTACACTTTTCATTCTATCCACTTGATCATTTTCTTGAGTTGAGCTCCTTGCTCTCTAGCTCTCTCCATTTTCTTCACCTCCTCCTCCAAGCTCAATCCCTCATATGAGTTGTGAACCTTTGAGCATGTGAGAATCCTAGTAAGCAAACAAAACCCCTACTTCACTATCCTACACTTGATTAGCAATTAAGTGTAGTGTGGTTCCTTCACTAAAGAGTTTAGTGAAGAGCTAGCTTGGATTAGTGGAACTTCGGGTGGATCATTTTCGGCACGAAGGTCATCGAAGGAAGCTTGTTCATTCTTCAAGTGGAGCCTAGTAGAGTTGTAGGGACTACAACCCGGAGATTTATAAGAGAAGGACACCGTCTACAAAGGTTGTAGCCTCTTTCTCTTAGTGTAAAGTTTTATTATATCATATTAAATCCTAATCATCTAGTTTGATCCTAGGTTAGTCTAGTTTAGCATCCCAAAATTTTAAAGTTGCATGCTTGATGCCGGTTTTGACTGCACGGTGGTGCTTGGGTAGACTTTCACCCGAGTCCTAACCAACTCCCTCGTCACCCCTCGTCGCCGCCGCCCTAGCATCGCTGTCGACCCCATCTCCTTGTCCTCCCCTGTCTCCCCATCACATCACCCCCTTCCTCCTTTCCTAACAACCCAAGATCTTAACCCAGAACCCCGACGCCAAGAGCCTAACACTCTTCGCCTTCGACCTTGTCGCTGGAACCCGACCACCATCCTAGCACCCCTGTCACCTCCTCTCATCTCCTGGCAACCCCAAAACACTACCACACCCTCGTCTCCCGCCTCTGCTCATCCCCGAGCACACCAAAACTCACAGCTACGACGACCTCGCCGCCGCCGACTTCGCCTCGTCCCCATCACCTCGTCTCCACCATCTCGTTTGTCCTCGCCAAATCCCCAGAACCCTAGCAACCCCAACGCTATTCTTCTTCTGTTCTGTTCTTCTTCTTCTTCTTTCTTTTCTTTTCTTTTCCGATTGTCTCACCGGAGTTACGTACGTTGCCGACGATCCAGATGACCCATCTACCGTCGTCGTATAACCCGGTTACCATATCATGCAGCTGCTCGGCCAAATCCAGTCCCGCACGTGTAAGTTTTGCGTCATGTCTTTATCTCGACGTCGGAACATGACATCTGTATCTCGACGCGAGATTCGACCATGCAAGTTCTAAACTTGAAACATGTTATTTTATTATATCAATATTTATTTGATAAATTATAGTGCATATGTTTAACTATTCAGCAGAAATTACCGATTTACAGTTTTATAGCATCTGTTTGTATCCGTACTGATAATAGTTTATCTAGTTGCATACTAGAACATCACGATATTATTATAATACTATATCCGTTCGGCATGTTATCTAGATTGCATATACATAGTAAGGGACGTATAACGGTTATTACAGATAGATACATATGCATCCTGGCATTAATTGTGGTTCGATATTGATTACAGTTTTACATTGATATTTATCTTGGTTAATATACAGTACATGGCATGTTTACGATACATTACCAGACTTATTACTTGGATCTTATTGCTAATACCAACAATCCTGATTGTTTTCCTGATGGTCGTAACTTGTTGTCTACATAGATAAGACATGTGCCTGCTTGATCCTATGTTGGCATTAGATTTATATCGTCAATACCCGACTTGAACACAGAACCTTGGGGGAAAAGGGAAAATTAAGAATGTAACTGAAACATAACTCAGGAGGATATTATTATTGTTTGCCGTGATTCCGGACGTGAACGGAATAATCATTGTGCCGTGGTCCCGTGGGGGTTTGAACGGGATATATATTGTTGAGTTAGGATGAGAATTACATTAATTGATTTCAAAGACTTCTAGAATAGATAAACTAGAAGCACAAACTTTAGGATACACATCACATATATATAGCTCACTATTTATATCTGTATTTATTATTTATATTCATGTTTAATCATAGCATCATATCCTGGTTATCACTATTATTTTGATATTATGACGCACTGACGTCTGGGTTTTGCATGGCCCAGTTCTTCTGACATTGTTGTAGGCAGATTAAGAGTATTTTAGTAAGCAAGACGAGAAATGAGGAGCTAGATGTTTAATTTTAGAGATGCTTAGTTTTTTTTTATTTCCATAGTGTTATTTTATTGATATGAGCCCAGATATTGTTCTTGTTGGATCTTGATTCGTTTCCGCTACATTTATTTCTTGATTTTATTTATTGTGGAGGATGGACATGTGTTAGATAGATTTTTATTTTACTGTTCTTGATATCTGATTGACAGCCATAATGTGACTATGGAGGGACAATTCCTAACCATAGGTAGCATGGTTGGCTCTGTCGCGTGCTGCGTTTATGCATTTTGGGAAGCGGGGCGTGACAGGGTTTATTTGGTATCAGAGCTCTAGAATTTAGGGTTAGTCGAGTTTGGTTTTCTTGTAGTTGGGTATTGAACCCAATACACTAACCAGGAAACCCGAAATTAGGAACATGTCCTGCCACATTACTACCTTGCCAGTCTTGAATCTATAGCTATCAATATCTTGTTTATTGAATCATATTTACCGTTACTAATCCCATTCGGTATCTTGGCTTCAGAATCATGGTGGATAGAGATTTGCGGTCATACCAGAGGCGTGTAGACAACGCCGCATTGCTTGGAGTTGTACGTAGTATGCTTGAAAACCAGAAGCGTCAAACCTAGCTGAATCAACGGCAGGCCGAGGCTTTCCAGGAGGGTCTGCTGACGGTCCACCAGTCCGTAGTTGCAGCAGCACCCACGACAACACAGCGTGAGGGCACCATGTCGGACTTTAGAAAGCTCGGTCCGTCTATATTTACAGGACTAGAGGAGCTATTGCTAGCAGAGCAGTGGCTAGTTGATACAGAGAACCTGCTCGTTGCCGTGCAGATTCTAGATGAGAAAAGTGCGGATGTATTACGCATCCAATTAGTAGATTACACTCGCGAGTGATGGCTCGTAGAGGAGACCCGTATGACAAAGCCGATCAGTTGGGCAACTTTTTCACGAAGTTTCTTAGAGAAGTTCTTTCCGCAGTCTGCTCGGGAGGAAATGGAAGAGAGGTTCATTAGCTTGAAGCAGAATGGCGGATCCGTTGATACACATGTGGCTGAGTGGACCCGGCTCTGTCGATTTTCGAGGCCCTTGATTTCCAACGAGGCAGATAGGGCAAGGCGGTTTATACATACCTTGGATGTGGAGATTCAGAGACACATCATATCGTTGTGATTGACCATCTTCTCCCAAGTTCTCAAGGCAGCTAAAGAACAACATAGTTTATCAGTGAGAGTAAATGGTACTCAATAGCAAGCTGTTGTAGTGCGGAAGCCGTGTTTATGCAAAACAGAGCTTCTGTATATAGAGGCATTCCGATAAATAAACAGGGGACAATACCTATGAAAATGACTTCTATTTCAACGCAGAGGAAGGATGTGATGTGTGATTACTGCCAATGACCGGGTCATTTCCGGAGGGAGTGCCGAATGAGGCTTGGGCAGTGTCTGATTTGTGGAGCTGCTGATCATCGAATTAATACTTGTCCATTGAGAGTTCGGTTGAAGGGTGATGCTCCGAGAGCATAACAGAAGCAGATTACTCAGGGGCCTAACCAAGCACGGGCCTTCACCTTGACGGCCGAGGAGGCCAAGGCTTCAGATGATGTTGTTTCAGGTATCCTACTTGTCTATAATTTTCCCGCATTGGCATTATTCAATTCAGGTGCATCCCATTGCTTCATGTCGTCCAAGTTTAGTAGGGCACACTCTATTCCCCACACGGCCTTGTCTAGTTGTTGGGACATACACACCGGGAATAGGAGAATTGTATCCAGCAGTGAGTGCAAGGATTGCTCGATTGTTAGTTGCGGACGAGAGTTATTCACGGATTTCTTGGTGATTGATACTGGCAGCTATGATGTTGTCTTGGGAATGGATTTTCTTGGCATTTTCCACGCTCACATTGATTGTAGGGCAAAGAAAGTGATTTTCCAGATTCTCGGAGATTCGGAGTTCATATTTTTGGGAGGTAGCAAATCTGTCGGGCCAATCGAATTTAGGGCTAGGCCGACTAATGCCGTTCTTTCATCGATGGAAGTAAACAAGGAAGAAGCACCAGCAGTAGTTCGGGAGTTTATGGATGTGTTCGAGGACATCTTGGGTTTACCACCAAAACGAGATATGAAGTTTGCAATTGATCTTATTCCTGGAGCAGCGCCGATTTCAAAGGCTTATTATCCAATGGCACCGGTGGAACTGGAAGAGTTAAAGAAAAAGGTTACTGAATTATTAGAGAATGGTTGGATTCGTAGCAGCAATTTATCCTGGGGAGCTCCAGCTCTTCTAGTCAAGAAGAAGGATGGCACACGGAAGATGTGCATCGTTTATCGAGAATTAAATCGGATAACTATTAAGAACAAGTACCCAATCCCTCGCATCAGCGAATTATTCAATAAACTCAGTGGCGCAAGGGTATTCTCGAAGTTGGATTTGCAAACTGGGTATCATCAAGTTCGGATGAAATCAGAAGACATTTGCAAGACGGCGTTCTGAACTCGATATGGACATTACGAGTACTTAGTGATGCCATTTAAAGTTACTAACGCGCCATCAATATTTATGGACTTGATGAACCAAATCTTTTCACCGTACCAGGACTAGTTCATAGTGGTGTTTATTGATGATATTCTGGTCTATTCGAGGAGAAAAGAAGAGCGTGCAGAACACTTGAGGATCATACTGCAAACGTTGAGACAAGAAAAGTTAAATGCTAAGATGAGCAAGTGCGAGTTTTGGCTCGAAGATTTGAAGTTCTTGGGTCATGTTGTATCCGGAGATGGGGATTGCAGTTGACCCTGAAAAGATTGCAGCTGTTCATGATTGTCCAATTCCAAAGAACGTGGGGGATATCAGAAGTTTCTTTGGCTTGCCGGATACTATTGAAGGTTTGTGGAGAACTTCGCTCGAATAGCAGAACTATTGACAAAACTAATACGAAAGAAGGTACCGTTCGCATGAACTGAGAAATGTGCGTATGCTTTTGAAGCGTTGAAGCAAAGATTGACCACCGCTCCTATTCTGACAGTGCCAGATGGTTCCAGAGGGTTGGTTATTCACAGCGATGCATCTGGGAAAGGCTTGGGATGTGTTATAATGCATCATGGGAAGGTCATAGCTTATGCGTCGAGACAATTGAAGACTCATGAGAAGAACTACCTAACTCATGATCTGGAGTTAGCAGCAGTGATTTTCGCTCTGAAAATTTGGAGACATTACTTATTGGGCGAAAGGGTAGAAGTATTTACGGATCACAAAAACCTAAAGTATGTGTTCACACAGAAAGAGCTCAACATGAGGCAGCATAGATGGTTAGAGCTGATGGCTGACTATAATCTTGACCTAAAATACCATCCGGGAAAGATTGATGTAGTACCGGATGCTCTAAGTTGGTTGTCAGCAATACGGATGTTGACCGCACATAAGGAGATTGTAGTTGATCTTCAGAGGTTCGAGTTGGAGATTGTACTACCGAATTCTTCTGGACAGTTGATACAGTTGCAAGTACGGTCATCCTTGATCGATAACATTAAAGCAGCACAGTCACACGATCCAAGATTGCAGAAGTTTCGAGAACAAGTAGAAGCAGGACTTCGAACAGAGTTGTTAATTCATGAAAATGGTTCGTTACGTTATGGAAGTTGTTTATGCGTGCCCTAAGGAGATGTTCGTGATAAAGTCATGAAATAGGCTCATAGTTCCGCATATTCCGTACATCCGGGGGCACAAAGATGTACAAGGATCTGCGACAACATTTCTGGTGGGAAGGCATGAAAAGGGAGATTGCTCGCTACGTATCAAAGTGCTTGGTGTGTCAGCAAGTCAAGGCTGAACATCAAAGGGTAGCTGGTTTGTTGCAACCACTTCCGATTCCTCAGTGAAAGTGGGAACATATAACCATAGATTTTGTGACAGCTTTACCATGGAGTCCAAAGGGCAATAACGCAGTTTGGGTGATTGTCGCTCGATTGACCAAGGCGGCTCATTTTATACCGTTTTGCGTTAGTCAATCGACGGAGGCTTTGGCAGAGCGGTACATGCAGGAGATCGTGAGATTGCATGGAGTACCCGTAAGCATTGTTTCGGATCGTGATACCCGATTTCTATCAAACTTTTGGAGGAGTCTACATGAAAGTTTGGGAACTCGCTTGAAATTTAGCACATCCTATCATCTTCAGACAAATGGCTAGTCTAAAAGAACGATCCAAACTCTTGAAAATATGTTGAGAGCATGCATGTTATACTTCAAGGGTTCATGGGAGGATCATCTGCATTTAGTGGATTTTCATACAATAACAGTTTTCAGGCGACTATACAGATGGCTCCATTCGAAGTATTATACGGTAGTAAGTGTCGCTTTCCTATCTGTTAGGACGATAGTGGAGAAAGAAGATTATTGGGACCGGATCTTATTGTGCAAACGGTGGAGAAAGTTAACGTGATTCGAAATCATATGAAGGTAGCACAAGATCGACAGAAAAGTAGGGCTGATACTAGACGAAGACTTCTGGAGTTCACAGTTGGTGATCTTGTATTCTTAAAGATATCACCGACCAGAGGCGTGATCTGATTTGGTAGTCGGGGCAACCTAAGTCCTCGATTCGTGGGGCCTTTCGGTATTATCGAGCGTGTTGGAGAGGTAGCTTATCGATTGGCTTTACCACCATCTTTGGCGGGTGTTCATGACGTGTTTCATGTATCTCAACTCCGCAAGTATGTTTGAGATGAGACGCATGTCCTAAATCACTCGGAACTGACAGTAAGGGAGGATTTAACGTATGAAGAGCGACCAATGGCGATTGTGGATCGACGAGAAAAAGTCCTCAAGAATAAAGTCATCCCATCAGTACTTGTTTCATGGGGGAATCGTTCACACGGAGAAACTACTTGGGAACGTGAATACGAGATCCGACAGAAGTTTCCACATCTCTTTTCTTAGATCCGTGTTTTCTTGTTTTTTTCTTATTCCGTGAATTTCGAGGACGAAATTCTTTTGTAGTTGGGTATAATGTAACCCCGTAGCACTGTTATACTATATATTTGGGGTATTTCAAATCTTACAGAAAAATTCTTGACTATTGTTGTTTTGGGTTGCGAATAATGCAATGAGTAGCTGTGGTTATTATCTGATCCGGCCCGCATGTTTGAAACCTAATATAGTTCGAGATTACATCAAATATATACTAGTACAGTAGATCCATGCAAATCTAGATTTTATATGCATATATAATATATTTTAGAATCTACATATCTTTTTTAAAATACAATATAAAACCAAATAATATATTTTTATCTAGCCTTGCATTTCATAGTACCCCATATCATGTGGCTGCGTCCATATATCATGTTCGTATTCTAAGAGTTAGACAGACAGATTATTTGATCGCTACGTATATTTACGTAGATCCGTATTTAGGGTTATATGTTTTTATTTACAGGATATCGCATCATGGTTTAAATTCTTACGCATATTCTCCATATTTAAAAACTAGATTTTTGAAGGGATACGGGTGGTATTCGGAGTAATCTGGTATTATCTGTAAAATTCCACAATATATATATATATATATAATATTTTATTACCCAATTGTGCAGGGAGATCGACCATTCAAAAATATATCGATTCCCTTGAAGACTATGAACAAAAAGAAAGAACTCTAATTCAATTAAAAGAGTTCTTCCCCGTAGAAGCGGCTGAGATTCTGAAAGAGTTTGAAGAAGACTCCGATGATGAGATCCCTATAGTGACCTGCTATGTCGTCCACCTTGGTAGCGACTCTGAGGAAGAGTTTTGTTTTGCTGAAGAGGACGATGAGCTCGCCACAAAGGCCAAATAAATCCAGCTTAGAAGCGGCAAAGTTCTACCGCCAAATCAAGGAAACACCCAAAAAGGGAAAGAAAAACAAGTCGCTAATGAAGAAGATGGCAGAGAGCTTGTGCATGAAGACTCGAGTCTTTCCCCAGTGGACTGTAATGTCTTGGCTCATCTCCGGAAGCTTTCATCTCTCTTAAGCATCTATGATGCTCTGGTCCTGTCCAAGGATCTCAGAGATATTCTCATTCATGCTCTACAAAACCCCGATCGGTACCAGGCTCGCTTTGTGGAAATTAATATGAAAGAGGCCCAGTGCACTCTGCATACAGCTGTAGTCACATTTAAGGATGAAGACCTGTTACTGAGAACAGCTGAGCACAACCGACCGCTTTACGTGACAGGGTACATCGACGAAGATCGGATTAATCACATATTGATTGATCCGGGGTCCTCAGTGAATATCATGAACTTACGGACTATAAAGAATTTATCAATAGACGTCCGACACCTGTCAAGGGAGAGGATTGTCATTCAGGGCTTTAATCAAAACTGCCAGGAAGTTCTAGGATCCATAGATTTGCCGATCAGTTTTGGGGCCTGCAAACCGAACCTAAGATATACATGATCGACGCCGACACGTCCTATAAGATCTTCCTGGGACGACCGTGGCTTCACGATTATGGAATCATTCCGTCAACTCTCCATTAGTTCATGAAGTATACCAAAAATAGCAAAGAAAGACCCATTGACGGGGAAATCCAGCTGTTCGGTGTGTATGAAGTCCGATACGAAGATTCTCGGTACTTTGTGAACCTACAAAATGCTGAGCCACAACTGATCAAAGACAGAACGGCCCCGAAACTCAAAAGAAAATCCGAGCCGGCTGTCACTTTCAAAAGCAAAAAACACTATGTGCATCCGCGTTTCGGTAGTGACACTGATGAGTCTGACGCTGGAAGTCTATCCTTCTGTAAAACTCGCCCTCATTTCGGTAGCGATATGGACGAGTTTGATATTGAAGGCTCATCTGGCAGCAAAATTCGCCCTCATTTAGGCAATGACACTGATGAATCAGAAGAAGAGGATCCGTCTTGCAACAGCTGTGCAAATCGGGCTCTCGTGCAAAAAGAAAAGCTAAGAGAGACCTTCGAAGTTACGGAAGGGTCCCTAGCCATCACAAGGGTGCTGGAGCAGATGTGCAAAGAGTTCGATGCATTGTCAGTCTCCACCATAGACCAGTTGAAGACCTTCCACGTTCCTGGAAGAAAGAATGGACAGAAGAGCATCCTGTTTTATGGGTCAAATCCTGTCGTGCACTCGGACGATTTGTCTGTCACGCGCCTTCCCTATGAAAGAGGCATAAGAACCGTCCTAAACCCCAGATATTATGCGCCCGAGATGCGGGAATATTTTAAAAAGTGCGGATGTCGGTTATATCAAACGGACTCCGAAACGAAGTTTTACGAGGGGCTGTGGTACCCGCCTCAAGTTCGAGCACTCATCGATGGACAAATCCCAGATAGACGGGGTATAGGTTTCATTCAACCTGACATCAAGGTGCTATATGATCCATATTGGTGAAGCCAGCGAAGAGTTAAATGATGACGACGAGCTAGCCGAGCCAGAAGAATCCCCTCAAGAGTTCGAAGTTGGCGGACAAGAAACCTTCGACAAGCTAACCGAGATTGATTTGGGAACGCCCGATAATCCAAGACCGACCTATATCATCTTACTCTTTTCAGAGGAAATGAAAGAGCAGATAATTGCACTGCTGCATGAGTCCGCCTACTGCTTCGCATGGACGTATAAACAAATGCATGGCCTCTCCCTTGAAGTGGCCGTACATAAGCTGGCTATATCTCCTGATGCCAAGCCAGTCAAATAAGCTCCTCAAGGAATAGGAAGAGAACTGGAAGAAAAGGTCTTCGAGAAAACCAAGAAACTCATCGATGCCGGTTTCATCAGAGAGGAGAAATATGTGGACTGGATCGCATGCATCGTCCCAATGAAAAAGAAGAATGGGCAGATCTGAGTCTACGTCGATTTCAGAGACCTTAATAAGGCATGCCCTAAAGATGATTTCCCGCTACCGGTCATGAAAATGATGGTCGACGATACCTCAAATTACGAGCTGTTCACCTTCATGGATGGCTCGTATGGATATAATCAGATCAAGATGTCGCCTGAGGATGAGAAACACATAGCATTTCGAACCCCGATCGGGATATACTGCTACAAGGTGATATTGTTCGGACTGAAGAAAGCAGTCGCCACATATCAAAGGGCAATGACCAAAATATTTGATGACTTAATCCATAAGGTCGTCGAATGTTATGTTGATGATTTGGTCGTCAAGACAAAGGCCAAAGCCGATTACATTCGAGATCTCAGGACCGTTTTCACCCGACTGAGGGAATACGATCTGAAGATGAATCCTCTGAAGTGCGCTTTTGGCGTGTTGTCGGGAAAATTCTTGGGCTTCATAGTCCGACATCGGGGGATCGAAGTTGACCCATCAAAGATAAAGGCTATCATGGAGATGCCTCCTCCGAAAAATTTGATGCGGCTAAGATCCTTTCAAGGCAAACTCACTTACATACGAAGGTTCATCTAGAACCAATCAGGGAGATATCAGCCTTTCTCAAAGCTCATGAAGAAGGGAGCTCCCTTTGTCTGAGATGTCAAATGTCAAGAAGTGTTAGAAAGTATCAAACAATACCTATTGCACCCTCCAGTGCTTGTTGCTCTTATTCCAAATAAACCATTGATTCTCTATACTGCCGTGCTAGATGAGTCACTCGGTGCACTCTATGCCCAGAACAACGAGGAGGGAAAGGAAAATGCCCTTGATTGTTTTTGTTTGTGTTTGGAAAATTAAGAAGAAGTTTTAGTAAAGTAACCGCAATCAGCACGGCGTCGCGTGTAGCTAGCTGTGGTGAATATGGGCCGTCCTCTGGGATTTGTGGAATTTTATAATTCTTGCTTTAGATGGGTAGAAAGAAATAGAAAAGAGAAAATCAAGAAAATCAAGAAGATGGTTTCAAGATCTAATTGAAGAAAATCAAGAAAATGGTTTCGAGATTTAATTGAATTATCAAGAAAATTGTTTCAAGATCTAATTGAATTATCAAGAAAATTTATATGAAGAAGGCTTGTAGGATTCTTTAGGATTTAGTAGGTATGGATGACTAATAAAGATTACTCCTCTTATCTATTGATAGATTTAAAACTAGATTGATGGCGATGAATGAGAATTAGGGTTCCTTGGAAGAAACTAAGGTTTCTCCTCTATTGACCCTTGTCCTTTCACTGATCTCCATTTATGTCTAGTCCTTAACAAAAAGATCATCAATCTTATCTCAAATCGTGGTCAAGATTATCAAGAATTTGATATCGCTCCCGATAAGGATGTTGACGATTCTTTTGTTAAAATTTATAAACTTTATAAGACTTAAAAGAAGTATAAAATTTTCTCATCCATTGATCTACCATAATCCTACGAATTCTTTCAAGCGGAGAATTATTCCGCACATCATGAAAATAAAAGAAAGAATAGAGAAATAATTCATAATGCGGAAATTAAAAGAAAGCGAAATGATAAAACTAATTATCTACCTTTATTACTCAACTTCACAATACAATTCTTCAAGTTTAGATTACAAGAGGAAGAAGAATTTGCTCTCGATCTCTGTCTCGAAGAAGTAGATGTTCCGTCGATTATGTCGCTTGATCACCTCGAATCTTGGACCTGTCTTGAATCGCTTGTTCGTTGACAGTGATTGGCTTCGTGTAAATGAGACTTGATTGATTGATCGCTTGATGGATTTCTCGATGATTTCTTGATCTTGGATCTCAAGATCGTTGATTCTTGATCTTGGATCTCAAGATCGTTGATTCTTGATCTTAGATCCTTTTTGAGATTGGTTTTTGATCTTTGGAACTGATTTTTTAAAGATCTTTTTGATGTTTGTGAGATGTAGCCCTTGGTCCTTTTTATAGCCTCAAAACCAGTAACCGAAGCCCCCAACAAACTAAGTTTGTTGCACCGAAGATTCCAGAACTTTCCAAACCCTGACTCCTTGAATCGGCCGCGGATCTGCAGTGACTCGGCCTGACTCGGCCATAGTTCCGCGGCTTTATGATGAGTTTGTGGCTTCAATCCTCTGGAGTCTTCTTCTGTTGGTATTTGGGTGTTTATTTGATGTCTGAAATCTTCTTATCTTTTCTGAGTCTCTGTCAGTATTTGATTCTTCGACTTTCTTTACTTTATCGGCAGATTCTTGATTCCTTATATCTGACCTTAGCTAATCTTACAGAATATCTCAATGAACAATATTAGTTATATTTGAGATACAATTTTATATGATATGCGTATCAAAATATTAAGCACATTTTCCTTCATAATGTTGATTATAATATATAAACACGTGGTAAATGGTATTTTGCAGATAAGCTTCTAATATGTGTTATATTTATAACAAACACCTTTAGATGATTAAGAAAAATAAGGAAATTGTCATGTTAAAAGTGCAATATTTTCGGCTGAACAGACCTCTACTACCTTAGTCGAAATTTAGTCGGGGTGGAACAAAACTATTCCCCGACCGAAAAGCAATGCCTGGCTCTGATATTCGTTGTGAAGAAGCTGAGGCACTATCTACTCGCTTATCGGGTTATGCTGATCTCTAAGGTCGATCCGCTCAAACACTTAATGTCCAAAACAAACCCAGCCGGTAGAATGGAAAGATGGGGTCATGATGCTTGAATTCGACATAATCTATACTTCTCAGAAAGCAGTAAAAGGGCAAGGCCTTCCTGACTTCCTTGCTGCTCATCACATACCAAAAGGGTCATCGCTCAATTGCGAGTTACCCGATGAACAAGTGTTGCACCTCGAGGATGACTAGCCATGTTGGGAGCTCTACTTTGATAGAGCCTCATCAATAAGGACCTCCAGCAAATCAAGCGTCGAGGAGATAAAAGCAGGAATATGATTGGTGTTCGTCATGTAATCAGGAGGAACCCTACAATGTTCCTTTGCTCTTATCGAGCCTCGCACAAATAACGAGGCTGAGTACGAAGCTCTGATAGCTAGTCTGGAGCTCGCCATAGAAATGAAAATCTTTCGGCTACGGATTTACGGTGACTCCCAGCTTGTCGTCAACCAGGTGAGCGGTGACTACAAGATATATAAGCTCGAATTAGCTTGATACAGAAGCCGGGTGGTAGAACCCACGAAACAATTCACACACATTGAACTAATGAGAGTCCCTAGGACGTTGAACGGAAAAGCCGACGTACTCACTCGTCTAGTCAAAGAGCTGGCTGATCCCGACATGGATGAAATTCTTATCACAGTCAGGAGTCGGCAAATTCTGCCTCAATTCTCTTTACGAGAAGAGGAAAGCGCAGAACAAAAGAGCAATTCTGCCGAAAAAACTCTGATCATTCAAGACGAGCCCGATTGGAGAGAACCCTTCATAGAGTACCTCCGATAAAACAAGTTGCCCGAAGAAAAATCTGCGAGGGTTCAGTTGAAGAAAAGATCCTTCCGATATGTGTTTGTAAATAATATGCTATACCGCAGATCATATGACCCACTCTGGCTTAGGTGTCAGTCTTTTGTCGAAGCCCAAAAAGTCATGAAAGAAGTTCACTCAGGCTTCTGCGGAGCTCACCAATCTGTCCCCAAAATGCGGTTTCAAATCAAACGGCTAGGGTATTACTGGCCTACCATGATAAGGGATTGCGAAGAGCATGCGAAGAAATTTCATCTCTGCCAAATTCATGGGGACTTCATTCACAAGCACCTTAATCCGTTGCATCCTACGGTGGCGTCATGGCCTTTCGAAGTTTGGGGGCACCGACATAGTTGGTGCAATTGATCCTCCGTCATCCAAAAGCTACCAGTTCATATTGGCCGCAACTGACTACTTCTCCAGATGGGCTGAAGCTGTCCCGCTAAAAGAAATCCCCGATACGTCCAAATACACTTCAAAGCACAACACACGCACACAACATATTGAGTTCGCATGACCAGTTTGACCCGTCAATCGAAGGTTTTCTCGCTTCAAAAACGAGGGGTAATTAATGGCAGCTTAGTCCGCGGTTTCCGGAGATTCAGATCCCCACAATCAATAAACCCGGGCCTGCCCCAGGCAGGGGGAATCTGTACATGCCTGACAAGCGTGCGCATTCCCATCTCAATGGGGTGACGAAAAACACCCTATATATCCACCTCACCATGATATACATACACATATAAATACTAGTATGTGTATAATCATGTATACCAAAACCCGTATTTATAATAAATACGTATACCGTATTTCTACCCAAATACGAATACCATATTTGTACCGAAAATAAAAAATACGCGTATTCATATTTAGAAAGAAATACATGTATTTGTATCAAAGCACAAATACCCGTATTTATACAAATACACGTATTCGTATAAATACCGTATTCGTGTTAAAATACAAATACCCAAAAGAGAGCAATATAATACTAGCATCAAAACTGGCTGTCTTTCAAACCTGCTAGTACTACTAAACCGTCCGATTAAAGTACGTGTATAAATACACGTGTTCAATCGAACACCCCTTCGTAAAACCATACACAAACTACACCGTTTCACCTGCTTCGAGAAATCCTCTGTGTGAGACTCTAAAAACTCGACAATACGCTGGCGTTGGGTTTAACCACAAGCACGTCAGTGGCACTAGTTGTACGTAAACGGTTACCCAGGTATCTATTGAAGAGAAGATTGACACGATAACTCGTCTGAAAACCCTACTGAGCCTATACGTGGCATTCTCCGTACAGTCCGGTCTGTTCGTCTAAGAGTATCGTATATCGGGCCTAGGGGTGGTAAATGTCAGACCCCTAATAGCGTAATAAGTCGTGTCGGTGTAGAGCACAATACACCCTGAGAAATTACTGGTGTACCTACCAGTAAATCTCACTTGCCATGGCTAGAGACTTTGTATATTGGCTAACCGTACACAGCATGATATCAACTCCCAATACCGGGAGAGACGAATCCCTTCTATCCCTTACTGCCTCAAAGTACTTCGGGACTGCATCCAACTACTATCTTTTTGCACGACTCATTTGAGCCGTGGTAGGGTAGTAATCTAAGTATAGTGGGAATACACTCGAGAAGAATAGTGATGTCAAGTCAACGGACTAATTTGTACTCATGTCATCGGGGAACTGCTAACTGACGATAGGTATAATACCAACCAGCAGTTCCCAGCGAGCCCGTCCAGTGTAACTCATATCCCAATGAGCACATGTATACTATCTTTGGTATCGTATACCAATGGATGCGGGACATGCCACCTCTCCTAACGGGAATAAGAAGCGTATACACTAGTCTACTCGATGCTCAGTCTCAATAATCCTACGACTAGGGACAAGTTTAAGGATGTGCTTATAGACTACCCAACTCCCACTAGTATGACTGCCATCACAACGCTGGTAGTCAAGCAAAAATTCTAAGGGCTCTACCAACATGTATTAGCGATACGTTAAAAGAAACATATATACATGTTAAGATAGAATCAAAGCAGATAGCATACTATCATATTGAGCAGGACTATTATTATATCTTTGTATATCCCAAGCTTCCAAAATATAATATACAATCCAGTACTATACAATAATGGCCTCTAAAGCATATATCACTAACACACACACACGCACACAAACAAGCATACAAACACACGCAAACACAGTGTTGAACTCATGTGGAGTCGACTTGATGTTGTTTTTATATAGTATTTATTTCTTTTTGCTTGTGTTGTTCTTCGCTTTTGGGCGTTATATATTAACTGCATGGTTGTTTCTCCGCCGTGTGTGCGTCGAGCTTGCTTCCGTGTCGGAATACTTTTATATTATTCATTGTACATGCTTTTATTTAAAATGTACAAAGGAGGTGCTGCCCAAATTTTAAACGACAAAAATTTTCAAAACAAATATTACTTACATTTTTAAACAAACCATCTTTTAAACAAACCTTATTTCGGAAGTTTCAAATCCAACCCTACTATATTATGTTTTGATATGAATTCTAGAATACGTTAAACATAATTTAGATGATACCACACGGGGTAATGACCTACCCCATACACAAACGAAGAAATTCTATATTGTTTATGAAATCTATGGTTAGGATTTTTATTTACAATTTGTTAATTAATTAGATACAAGTTAATTAGTTAAAAAAACAAGATTTTCAAAATGAGATATTTAAGAAAATACCCTTATTTCTAAGATTCGACAGGTAGTGCAGTGAAAAGTAACAATAGTTAAGAGTATTTTAGTGGAAAAGCAACAATAGTTAAGGGTATTTTAGTATAAATTAGTAAAATTGAGCAGATGAGGTTTTTTATTAAAATTTTTAATGATAGTTTAGTGAAAAACAAAAATGGTTAAGGGTTATTTAGTGAAATTTATAGTAATTTAATTTAAGAAGATGAATCATTTAGTTAAATTTTCAAGATATTTTACTGAAAAACAACAATAGTTAGGGGGGGGTGTATGTGTGTGTATGTTGGTGTGTGCACACATACATACACACATACACACGCACGCACACACATACACACGCGCGCACACGCTCACACATACACATGCACACATATACAGACACATATACACGTGCGCGCACACAGCCACACACATACACACACATCCACACATGCATACACACACATCCACACACACACATACACACAGACACACATATAAACAAGTCCAAATCTTAATCCTAAACCCTAAATTACACAAACTTTTAAATTTTACAGATTCAGTAAGGCACTGTTTTGGCTGCGGCTCCGTAAGCCACTATGTGAGCTGCGGCTCCACAAGCCACTAATTCGGATGCTGCTGCGCAGGCTACTCTTTCGGTTCCGGTTTCAGCTCTGCAAGCCGTTGCTTCGGCTCCGCATCCCACTGGTTTGGCTCCGCAGCCCACCCCACTCCTGACGATCCAGTTTTCCAGCTATGGAATATCTGGACCGAGCTAGTAGCGACGTAATTATATATATAGTTTTTTTATTTTTGTGCGATGTATGTACTATATTTGATACGTATTGTATATCTTGGATATTGTTTGTTGTGTGCCTTGATTATATATATATATATATATATATATATATATATATATATATATATATATTGTATATCTTGGATATTGTTTGTTGTATGCCTTGATTATTTATTCTTATATATATATATATATATATATATATATATTATTGCGTGGGATGTATATATATATATATATATATATATATATATATATATATATATATTGTATATCTTGGATATTGTTTGTTGTATGCCTTGATTATTTATTCTTATATATATATATATATATATATATATTATTGCGTGGGATGTTTTGGATAAATATTTTCTATATTCATGTGTGTGATATATATTATACTATATAAGGCGGAAAGAAAACAGGAGAACCGTTTTTAAAAAAAAATTATATGCCCTACGGTTGTCACCGTAGGGGCATATTAAGAAATTTGTAAAAAGCTAATTTACTAACCCTAGCGTCATATTAAGAAAATTTGTAAAAAGCAAATTTTTAATTTTATTATACTTGCCCCTGGCGTTAGAATCCGTAGGGGCAAATCTATACCCCTACGGATAGGAGCAAATAATTTAAAAAAAAATTAAACTAAGGTTTTTTTAAACTTAGCCTCTACGGTGCACTCCGTAGAGGAAAGGTTACGTCCCTACAGACTAAATTATATGGGCAACATATTACTATTTTTTTTTAACATAATTTGAAAATAAAAAATGCCCCTATGGAATAAACCGTAGAGGCAAAGTTTCAACCGTGGAGGTATAAACTTGCCCCCTCATCTTTTGCCCACACGGTTACTAATTTAGCCCCTACGGTTTACACCGTAGGGACGGTGATTTGACCCCACACTCTTAGCCGTAGGGGCATCCTAACTTTGTAATAATGTACTGCTCTTTTGGGTTTCGTGGTTCCCCGTGTTCTATTTTGTTTTGCACTTGCCGACAGGATATTATAGCAAGCGCATGCGCATGTGTACAAACTTGCTCTTATTCTTCTTCTATGCTTCTTTATAGTCCTCATAAATCGTATGGGGTTGTTCTTGTTATATTCTGGTTTTATAATTTTCTCTTTTTTGCTCTAAATTGAAACATGGAATTGGTCCTAAATGAGACGGTCCTTGTATGAGCCCAGCTCATTTACTAAAAATAAAATAAAATTATAGCAAGTGCTTAATCTCTGTTGTATGTTTGATTGATAATTTTTTTGTTTACTTTTTTGGCTATCAAATAAAACTGGTGGGTGAGAGGAGAAGAGAGTATGAAATGAGAAATATAAGAGTGAGTTTAGCAAAGGAAGGTGCTGAGAACGGCAAAATGAATGGGGCCCCACCAATTGTCTCTTCAAATTTTTTTGCAGAAAAGGATGCGGATGTCGCGAAAAGGACATAATTCCGTTGGATAAGATAAAAGGAGATGCAACGGCCATGCTTGTGCCTTGCTGTCTCTAAAAAGTTTAATCGAAGTTTCTTATGGACTATTTATTGACGAGGATCAGTGTTGAGATATCTTTTTCTGTCCATGTGATACAATCCATATATCTAATCAGCCTCTCATCGATACACATACAGTAGAATGTGCAAGTTACAACTTATGGCTGTTCAAGATTCTCGGACCGGCTCGACAAAAGCTTGTTTGATAGTTAAACAAGCCGGGTTTGAGCATAAATTAAAGCTTGACAAAACAAACAAACATGATGACACCCTGCTCGAGCTTGGCTTCTGTTTAAGCTCTCCTCATTTAGGGCCCGCTTCCGGTAGTAATAATAAAATAGTTACTTATTATTTGTTGCGTATATGAGACAATTACAAAGCAAACATATAATCGATAACGGTAAGAAAACAAACCACAAGCAAGATAGAAATACAAGTAATAACCACAAAATAAATGGACGAAAGCGAACCTTTATTAATAATAAAATATCCGTTGGAGTACAAATTTTTGGAGAATTACAAATCCCTCTCAAGATCTCTCACAATTATCAATTGGTTCTCTCTAATTAACAAAAACCATCAATCTCTAGATTACAAAATATTACAATATATATAGTAT
This sequence comes from Agapanthus africanus, assembly GCA_030015575.1. NCBI lineage: Eukaryota > Viridiplantae > Streptophyta > Magnoliopsida > Asparagales > Amaryllidaceae > Agapanthus > Agapanthus africanus. The sequence continues at coordinate 748,472,488 of CM057341.1, read as the reverse complement.
ATTAGAGTTAAGTCTAAATAATTAGAGATAAGTCTAAATAACTAATTTCCCAACTAATAAATATCCATATTCCTTGTAGATAAGTCTGAATCTGTTATTTCTTACCTTATAGATAAATCTGAATATATTATCTCTTACCTTATAGATAAGTCTAAATATATAGAAAATGAATATGGATCGGAATGGAAGGCATACACAACAAATCTCCACCTTATCTCACATTCACATAAACTCCTCCATCAAAATTAATAATAGCTTCACCTTTACCACAAAACCCCTCAAGGGCTCAAATGAGTACGACACACTCCAATAAAGCTCAAGCAATGCTCAAACTTAACAACCGAAAGAGATTTCGTCAACATGCGACCAAATATATTATCCGCTATGCCAACCTTTTTCACAATAATCTTTTCTTTCTCAACGACTTCCTGTAAAAAATCAGTATCTCACATCAATGTACTTCGTCCTATCATGATGTATCTGATCTTTCGTCAAGTGAATCGCGTTTTGGCTATCACAATAGACTATTATGGTATCTTTTTGAACACCAAGTTCCGAAAATAGTCCTTTCAACCAGATCGTTTTCTTAACGGCCGCAACAACGGCCATATACTCAGCCTCCGTCGTAGACAACGCTATCGTAGGCTGTAATGAAGCACGCCAACTGATGGCACATCCTCCCAAGGAGAATACGTAACCGGTGATCGATCTTCGTCTGTCAAGATTACCCACAAAATCAGAATCGCTGAATCCAACCAAACTGTCGTTGTTCCTTCCAAACACCAACCTCACGTCAGACGTATCTCGTAGGTATTGTAATATCCATTTCACTGCCTTCCAATGGCCTTTACCAGGAGATACCATATAGTGACTAATAATACTAACAACAAATGAAATGTCGGGCCGTGTACAAACCATGGCATATATGATGCTACACACCGCATTCGCATATGAAACATTCGACATATACTTAATCTTATACTCTGTTTGCGGTGATGAATGAGAAGAAAGTTTAAAATAAGCTGCCAATTGAGTACTTATAGATTTAGCGTCTGCCATACCGAAACGCTCCAAAACTTTCTCAACGTATTGTTGTTGAGACAAGTAAAGCTTTCCTCCTTTGCGATCACGTCTGATCTCCATACCAAGTATTTTCTTGGCTGCTCCTAAATCCTTGGTCTCGAACTTACCTTTCAACCATTCATTCAAATTCTGAATATCAACCATATACTTTGCTGCTATCAATATATCATTAACATAAAGCAATAAGTATATGAAAGAACCATTAGCAAGCTTCTTCGAATACACACAATTGTCGCCTATACTTCTCATAAACTCAATTTCTTTAATGAAGGAGTCAAACTTTTTATATCAACGTCTAGCTGACTGCTTCAACCGTAGAGAGACTTCTTTAGCAAACAAATACGATCTTCTTTGTCTTCAACTTCAAAACCCTCGGGCTGTTGTATGTACATCTTCTCTACCAAATCACCATGCAAGAATGTGGTTTTCATATTTGTTAGAGTTTATTAGCACTCTCACTAGGATTTAAAGTGCATCAAATATATAATTTTAAAAATTTAGTATGCTAATGAACTTAAACTTAGAATCGAACTAGAGAATTAGGGTAATAGAGTAAGTAATCAAACATTACATTAAGTGAATATGGAATACAACTTTCGTAGACCGGTCCTTCACTTCAAAAGCTCTATGTAGAAGTCCCTTCGCTTCAAGTAATGGCGTCCCGGACTCTCCGTAGTCTCCACTAGTTGAAATGAACTAGTTTGCTCAATGATTTTCGAGGCCGAAAATGATCTATTTTGAAGAAACTCTAACTCAAGCTACCTCTTCACTAATGGATGAATTAGTGAAGCAAACAAGCTACACTATATGGCTAATATGGTATAGATTGATGAAATAGGAAATTAGCTCACTATAGAATATTTTTCCTCTCTTTATTTTTCCACCTCAAGAAAATCAAGTGAAGAAAAAATTGAGATGAAGAAGATGAACCTCATGTGAACCATGAGTGAGAAAATATCTAATATAAACTCATGTAGAGACTTAACTAAGGCTAAGATAATGGTTAGGTTAATAAATATCTTGAGTAAAACAAAAATGAGTGGAGTTTAGTCAAGATTTCCACAAGCTTCTCCAAGCTTCACAACATGCTAATTTCCACCTCATTTTTGGTTTTCTTTAAATAAATAAATACCCACATTATCTTAACTAAGGTGTGAGTCCCATACACCCAAGTTCCATGTATCATCAAACATGATACAAAAATCAAACATACACATACACACACACATATGTGTTAAATGTAAATGTAGAAAAGAAATATTTAAATGAGCTAATTATATTAGCTAATATATATTAATATATCAAATATATATATATATATATATATATATATATATATTAAATTGTTAAATCAACACTTGATTTAATAATCCGGTTATATCACATATACCCGACTAATATCAAATCATCGAATCAACACTTGATTCAATAATCCGGTTATATCACATATAATATATATCGCGAGATTGGAATACGGTATCATATACACGTATTTATCTCGGTCCCGCATATATCACATATGTGCTCCTACTTTGTTTAGCTTAAGCCAGTAAACCTCTTTGTAGGACTCCAAAGACTCGTCAATACGCCGGCAGTAGGTAGTGATCATATCATTCACCCACAAGCCGCAAGCGGTCTGCTAAACGTAACGGTCACCCGGGTATTGAGCGATCAGAAAATCAACAAGCAAGCTTGCTCATACTCCCGTGAATCCAATAAGTAACACTACCGTATAGTCCGGTCTCTTCGTCTGATATGTCGCATATCGAGTCTAGGGGTGGTAAACGTCAGACCCCAGTAACTTGATAAGTCATGCCGATATGAGGTCCATAACGGTTCGAGAAACTACTGATAACACTTACCAGTAAATCTCAGCAACCCTGGCCAGGGATTTCCTGTTATGGCCAATCGAGCACAGCGCAACATCAACCCCCAATACCGGGAGAGACGAAACCCCTCCTATCGCTCATTGCCTCCATGTGATTCGGGACTGTACACAAAAGCCACCGGTTTGCACGTTCTCTTGAATGTGGTATGGTGGAAATCAAAGCACAGTGGTAATCACATAAGACTCTATGACGATCTCGGGTCTACAGACTAATCTGTACCAGTGTCACCAGAGAACTGCTATCTGATATTAGGTATAATACTATCTAGAAGTTCTCGGCGAGTCCTGTTCGGTGTACCCATTCTGTAATGAGCACCTGTGCACATTTTCTGATGTCAAACACCAATGGTTGTCGGATCAACCATCACCCCATACAGGGTCAAGAATCGTACACACTAGTCTAATCTGGAATATCGATACCCCGTCTCGATACTCTCTCGATTAGGAACTATTAAAGGATGTACTTGTGGACTACCCTGACCCCACTAGTATGATCTACATCATAGTCCTGGTAGTCAAGTTCACATCCTAAGGGCTTTATCAACATGTAACATAGAGACAGTATAAAAATACATAAGCGTACATGTTAAGATAAAGTACAACCAGATAGCATACTATCATGTCGAGCAAGAAAGTCCTCTCTATATATGTCCAAGCATCCACTATAATATACAACCATTTGTACAATAATGGCATCTAGGGCATACATATAACTAACAATCTCCCATTTGCACTAAGGCCAGTTGTTGTAGTATCTCATACCCAACATCCCATAAAAGTCTCTCTAGGGAAAGGTCTCTGTGAGTGGATCCGCCGTGTTATCCTTCGCGTCAACTCTCCTTACCTCGATCCCTTGGAGATCAATCATCTCCCTCATCAGGTGATACTGTCCTCAGAATATGTCTGGATCACTGATGGGACCGGCGTTCCTAGGCCAAAGCCACAACTCCATTGTTGTCACAATAACAGTTATTGGACGCTCAATGGTAGGAACCATGTTCATCTCATGAATAATAATATCCAGACTGTCTTTTTGGTAGCATCGTTGGTAGCGATGTATTCAGCCTTTATCTTCTAGTTTGCCACGGTATCTAGCTTGGAACTCTTCCAACACACCGTCCCTCCACTGAGGGTAAAGACAAAGCCTGAGACTGACTTTCAGTCGACCTTATCACTATAGAAGCTCGAATCGGTAAAGGACTCCCACTGGAGTTCACCGTTACCATACATTAAGAACACTTCTTTAGTGCTTCTCAAGTATTTAAGAATGTCCTTCACAGCTTTCCATTGATTCTCGCAAAATCTGATTGATTCCTAATCACTACTCCTAGCGAGTCAGCTACATCTGGTCTGGTACATAATATCGCATACATGATAGAGCCTACTGCCGAAATATAGGATATCCTTGCACGCGAACTCTCTCCAAATCAATCTTGGAAGACATATTTTTGAAGAGAGTGATTCCTGAGTAAGTGGGCGAACCACCACGCTTAGAATCTTCCATACTAAACCACTTTAGTATGGTGTTAATGTGCCTGGATTTAGGACACTCCTAACATCCACTTAGATCTATCACCATAGATCATAATTCGCAAGATATAGTAGGTATCATCCAAAGCTTCTTTGGAGAATCCTTGTGATAAGAGGAGCTTGACCGAGTGTAGCATAGGAAATCATTTCCTATCAAGAGTATGTCATTTGCGTACAATACGTGGAGGAGAACCTTACTCTCTACAACCTTCTTGTATATACAAGGTTCATCTACCTTTTGATGAAGTCAAACTCTTTGACTGCCACATCAAAATAGTTGTTTCAACTCCGCGATGCGTGCTTTAATCCTGATGGACTTAAGCATAGGCACTGTAGAAAATTTTTCATCATAACCCACACCTGGTTATTGACGATTGCCTTTTACTACAAGTTTAGCTTTGAAAGTCTCAACTTTTCCATCAACACCAAGAATCTTCTCAAGATCTATTTTCTCCTAATGAGTTTTACCCCTTCAGGTGCAACGTTCAAAGTCATACTTTGTTGGTGTACATGGATTCCATCTTTGATCGCATAGCATCCAGTCATTTCACAGAGTCCCCACTAGTGATGGCCTGCCTGAACCTGGTTAGGTCATCATCTACCATGATGCAATCCCCACTCCCACCGTTACCGAGGAAACCGTAGTATCTCACAGGTGGATGAGGAACCCTACCAGATTTGCGGAAAGGCTGAGGCTCGTTGGAGACTATTGAATCCTTTGGTTTCATCAAATCATCAGCTGATAGTTTGTCCAGGAGTTCTACCTCATGACCACTAATTTCTTCACAAGAACTTCCTTTTCTAAAAAGGTGGCATGCTGAGAAACAAAACACCTTTTGCTCCTCAGTGTAGTAGAAGATATACCCTCACAAATGTTTGAGATATCCAACAAACTTACAGAACTGACCTTGCCACGAGCTTGTCCGGATTCTACCTTTCAATATAGGCTGAACAACCCCATATCTTAACTCGTTTAAGAGATGGTCTCTTCCCATTCCATATCTCATATGTAGTGGTAGGTACTGATTTGGATGTAACCCTATTCAATAGGTATGCAGTTTCTCAAGTGCATAACACTAAAAAGGAAACAGGTAACTCAGCAATACTCATCATAGAGGGCACCATATCTGATAGGGTGCGATACCTCCACCCCGATACACCGTTGTGCTGTAGAGTATATGAAGGAGTAAGCTGAGAGAGAATATCATTCTCTGTTTAGAAAATCCAAGAACTCCATGCCCAAGTATTCGCCTCCCCGATCTCATCGAAGGACTTTAATACTTCTACCCGTCTGGTTCTTAACTTCAAGCTTATATTCCTTGAATTTCTCAAAAGTTTCAGACTCGTGTTTCAACAAGAACACATGTCCGAATCTCTAAAGATCATCGATGAATGTAATGAAGTACAAAGAACTAGTCGTGGCATTTGTAGACATGGGCCCGTATACATCATCATGTATCCCTCTCAAGAGTTCAATAACTCTTTCTCTGTTTCTAGTAAACAGAGTTTTGATCATTTTACCTTTGAGACATGACTGGCAAGTTTTATAAGATGAAAGTTCAAAAGGATTAAATATCCATCCTTATATAACTTAGCTAGCCGTGTCACATTGATATGATCTAGTCTACAATGCCACAAGAAGCATTCATTCATTTCTGAACTACTCCTCTTGTGTGTGTTCCATATACTTTGAACCGTGGTTTGATTTAGAACGTATATGCCATTACATAACGTGCCTGATCCAATCAACTCTTGATTCAGGAAAATGTTCACAACATTTTCCTCCAATACAGAATTATATATTTCTTTAACTTAATAAAGAATCTGATATAATATTGTATATCAGGTTCGGTATGTAATAACATTTGTTCAGAATCAATGTTTTTACCATTTGGTAATACAAGGTGATATTTGCCAATTGATTTGGCTGCAACAATTGCTCCATTCTCTAATACTTAGAGACATATCACCTATTCTCAGTTCTCTAACTTTCTGTAGCCCATGTAACAGATTACATATGTGGGATCCTGATCCGGTATCTCATACTTAGGACGTAGAGAATACTGAGAAACTATTCTCGGTAATAAACATACCCGAAGGATATGCATTACCATGCTTTTTCCTCGATTGGGTGGCATGGGAATTCTGGTATTCTCTTATTTCCTGCTCAATCTTATAACAGTTATAAGGAAGAGCGGAATCAACGTTCCCCAGCTCAGTATAATAAGCAGGTTCGGTCAATACATCCATATTATTATCTTGATAAAGGCATGTCATGGTCGCTACCGGGAGAGAGAGAGAGAGAGAAGAAAACACTAAAACACTCTGCGTGCGCTCTTGCAAGATTAGATTGGTTATTATTTTATCTAATCTGGATGGCTCCCACTGCTTTTTATCAAGTCTTCCTTCAAATCCTAAAAGGTAAGACTAGCCGGGATTAATTACACCTTATAAGTTCGCTAACCGGTCAGCCAGGCCAGTGTCGGTACTTTGAGGGAGGTTCCCCGTGCTTTCGCATGGACCTAATTAAAAATAAACCTCGTTTTTCCAGAGGCATAACCCCATTGACACCTTTCTAGACACCTAATGGGTTAGCTAATTGTATAGTGCAAAACTCTTTCAGGAGTAACTCTTACTTGCAGCGGGTATCGGGATCCAACTATCTCATTATAAATTTCAACACTTGAAATTCCCGATAATATTTTGCCCCTAGCGTCCTATGACCTTGACAGAGGCCAACAAACCATAGGATACTAGTCGAGTTCAACCCGTACATTTCTTGATTGAATTAAACCCACCCGCACGACCCTTGACGGAGGCCAACAAAGTCGCACGACTACCTTAATCCAATCGCATCACATGCTAGCAAATAAGTGCTAATCAGCTACCGCACACTGCGCCTTGACGGAGGCCAACAAACGTAGCACGAATACTAAATAGCACTTAAATGAAATGACGGAGGGCTACTACAGGTTTTTAAGAAAACCTTTTGCGTAATGAACTTGATATCGTTGCAGAATCTAGTGATTTTGAAAAGGAATGTTTTTGAGGTTTTTACTAGTTTCGCTAAAGAGGTTACTCCCGGTGAAGGGATCTCGGCTCTTTCCTTATCGAATAAGGTGTTGGATATTCTAAAAGGAATACCACTATGCAAAGCTAAAATTAAAAAAGGCAATCAAAAACAAAACCGCGTTGGTTGTAGCATCTGCTAGTTTCTGCTAAAGAGGTCACTCCCGGTGAAGGGATCTCGGCTCTTTCGTTATCGAATATGGTGCTGGATATTCTATAAGGAATACCACTATGCAAAGCAAGAACTAGAGCTACCCTTTTTAAAAATTTGATTCCACACATCTTTAGGTTTCTTTGCTTTTCATTAATCTCATTAATGAAGTCCCATCATTTATACTTCCTAAGCATCACAGATAAAGAAACGAAAATACAACGTATGCTTATGCCATCCGCATTCGCCACTTTGTTCCATTATGAACTGTTAGGTTACTTAACTAACGGCATAGCGGGGCGAGACTAGCGCGGATGCAAAATATAAGCAACGTCTATTATACATTATATATATAATAATAAAACATTCGTCTCAGGCAGTAATATGATCTCATCACAGAACATTGCAGCAGAAGTCAACATATGAAATATTGGATATACTAGAATTTCCGTGTTTTAAATCAAGCCAGTAAAAAAACACGGATTCCACGTTCGTGATGAATAGCCAAACCCACATCCCTAGACCCCTACAAAAGCGGCAAGTAACCCTGTCAATTCTAGAGTTAGGAGACCCAGTCTCGACACCTCGAGATGGTCTCCCATTGGACCCTAGAACCTGATTACTTGTGCTCCCGACCTTGGGTCTATCCTAATGCGGAAAAATAAATAATATACATCAATGGTGACATCATCCTCAACCCGGAAGTGCCCCAATAAAAGAATATTACATACAATGGATTTTACATGAATGAAAAGAAAAACTCTCATCTTACATAAAACCCCCGGCCATTCTATTACGACGATCTAATATATCATATCACAGCAACACATAACAACACATGTCATCGACGTAAGTAAATATGCGTATCCCAATTGTCGTTTTCGTATAGCAACAAAACCGGTGATACACCACATATTACACTTGCGGTCGCAGAATAGAAATGTGAACTACAATAAATAGAATCCGCCATCATCCTTAGACATCATAAACCTGAAATATCACATACTTCGGATTACATGCCTAACACTTCAAATCCCTTAGACATCATAAACCCGGAATATCACATATTCCGAATTTCATGCCTAACTTTATAAACCCCGCATTTTAGTCTCGATTTGAAAACACTTTTCAATAATTAGTCGGGTAATTCAACAGGATTCCCGACAACGAGATCGAATGCGCGTCGGAAACATTAGTAGACGGACGCACCCCCGAAACCATCGACGAAGTGCACTTAGGCGGAATACCGTGGCCGCGAGCACCCGAGCGGATGCTTTTGGCAACGGGGTTCTTCTACAGTCACTTGGTCGGGGCTATAGGGCGTGGCTATCTAGTAATGTTACCCGACGAGTATTCGCATACACTTCGCGATTGCGACAAACTTTTGATCCAAATCGAAACTTCGTGGAAACCGATGATTCGAGACTAAATTGCTAGATTTATAAGATTTAAACCAGTTTTCACAAAACTAATTATTATGAATTTCAAATATTGTATCACAAATCACAAAATAGCTAGGCGACGTTAAACATTTCGACCGAATCAAAGAATTCCCAAAATTCCCAGAGAGCTCAACACTTGAGCACAGTTAAAAAATACTCAGAACATGCTACAGTACCCATAGACTAACCGTTGAAGTACCAACCCAAGCCTCATACTTGGCGCCGCGGAACCGCCGCAAATACCACTATTTGGCCGCGGTTCCGCAGTCAAGTGGTTGAGTTAGGGTTTCGTTCTTCAAGAGGGTCCATAGAATTACCTGCATGATTTTTTGAATATTTTTAATCTAAAAAATTCCAACGTTTGGAAAAATTTCCAGAGAGCATGGGAAATTAGGGTTTTCGGTGTTCATTCGGAAACTTTAACTTCGTCTAGACGACGCCTAATGCTGTAGTTTTGCTCTGATACCATGTTGGAGTTTATTAGCACTCTCACTAGGATTTAAAGGTGCATCAAATATACAATTTTAAAAATTTAGTGTGCTAATGAACTTAAACTTAGAATCGAACTAGAGAATTAGGGTAATAGAGCAAGTAATCAAACATTACACTAAGTGAATATGAAATACAACCTTTGTAGACCGGACCTTAACTTAAAAAGCTCCGTGTAGAGGTCTCTTCGCTTCAAGTAATGGTGTCCCGGACTCTCCGTAGGCTCCACTAGTCGAAATGAACTAGCTTGTTCAATGATCTTCGAGGCCGAAGATGATCTATTTTGAGGAAATTCTAACTCAAGATACCTCTTCACTAATGGATGAATTAGTGAAGCAAACAATCTACACTATATGGCTAATATGATATAGATTGATGAAGTAGGAATTTAGCTCACTTTAGAATATTTTTCCTCTCTTTATTTTTTCACTTCAAGAAAATCAAGTGAAGAAAAAATTGATATGAAGAAGATGAACCTCATGTGAACCATGGGTGAGAAAATATCTAATATAAACTCATGTAGAGACTTAACTAAGGCTAAGATAATGGTTAGGTTAATAAATATCTTGAGTAAAACAAAAATGAGTGGAATTAAGTCAAGGTTTCCACAAGCTTCTCCAAACTTCACAACCATACTAATTTCCACCTCATTTTTTGTTTTCTCTAAATAAATAAATACCCACATTATCTTAACTAAGGTGTGAGTCTCATACACCCAAGTTCCATGTATCATCAAAAATGATACAAAAATCAAAAATACATTTATGTGTGTGTGCGCGCGCGCGCGCGTGTGTGTTATATAAATGTAAATGTAGAAAAGAAATATTTAAATGAGCTAATTATATTAGTTAATATATATTAATATATCAAATATATATATTTATATATTAAATTATTAAATCAACACTTGATTTAATAATCCGGTTATATTACATATACCCGACTAATATCAAATCATTGAATCAACACTTGATTCAATAATCCGGTTATATCATATATAACCTATATCGCGAGATTAGAATACGATATCATATACACGTATTTATCTCGGTCCAGCATATATCACATATGTGCTCCTACTTCGTTTCGCTTGAGCCAGAAAACCTCCGTGTAGGACTCCAATGACTCGTCAATACGCCGACAGTAGGTGGTGATCATATCATTCACCCACAAGCCGCAAGCGGTCTGCTAAACGTAATGGCCATCCGGGTATTGAGTGATCAGAAGATCAACAAGCAAGCTTGCTCATACTCTCGTGAATCTAATAAGTAACACTACCGTATAGTCTGGTCCCTTCGTCTGATATGTCGCATATCGAGTCTAGGGGTGGTAAACGTCAGACCCCAGTAACTTGATAAGTCATGCCGATGTGAGGTCCATAACGGTTCGAGAAACTACTGATAACACTTACCAGTAAATCTCAGCAACCCTGGCCAGGGATTTCCTGTTATGGCTAATCGAGCACAGCGCAATATCAACCCCCAATACCGGGAGAGACGAAACCCCTCCTATCGCTCATTGCCTCCATGTGATTCGGGACTGTACACAAAAGCCACCGACTTGCACGTTCTCTTGAACGTGGTATGATGGAAATCAAAGCACAGTGGGAATCACACAAGACTCTATGACGATCTCGGATCTATAGACTAACCTGTACCCGTGTCACCAGAGAACTGCTATCTGACGTTATGTATAATACCATCTAGGAGTTCTCGGCGAGTCCTGTTCGGTGTACCCATTCTGTAATGAGCACCTGTGCACATTCTCTGATGTCAAACACCAATGGTTGTGGGATCAACCATCGCCCCATACAGGGTCAAGAATCGTACACACTAGTCTAATCTGGAATATCGATGCCTCGTCTCGATACTCTCTCGACTAGAAACTATTAAAGGATATACTTGTGGACTACCCTGGTCCCACTAGTATGATCTAAATCATAGTACTGGTAGTTAAGTTCACATCCTAAGGGCTTTATCAACATATAACATAGAGACAGTATAAAGATACATAAGCGTACATGTTAGGATAAAGTAAAACCAGATAGCATACTATCATGTCGAGCAAGAAAGTCCTCTCTCTATATGTCCAAGCATCCACTATAATATACAACCATGTGTACAATAATGGTCTCTAGGGCATACATATAATTAACAATATCGAGCTGCTCAAGCTCCAAATTTTGCATAGCTACCGAACCGAGCAAGACACGTATAGAGGCGTGTTTAACAACCAGAGAAAATGCTCTAGCGAAGTCAACTCCCTGCACCTGCGAATAGCCTTTAGCTATCAACCGCGTCTTGTATCTCGTATCAACTGCCTCTTAGTCATCTTCTTTCTTCTTGAAAACCCACTTGCAGCCAACTATCTTCTTGCCTTCTTCGGGCTTCACGAGCTTCCATGTTTGGTTCTTATGAAGAGACTCAATCTCTTCATTCATAGGACTAGCTAATGAGCTGCTTCATTGGATGAATGGCTTCTTTATAGCTTGTCAGTTCGCTACTATCAACTATCTCTACAATAGACAACGCATACACCACTAGGTCATCATAGCCATACCTCTGTGGTGGTTTAATGTCTTTTCTCTGTTGGTTATGAGTAAGTAAATACTCTATATTTTATGACTGCTCATCTTGAGCTTCTTCAGACGATGGTGAAGGAGAGATCTCCTACGAACCCAAGCTCTCACCGACCTCAAGATGAATTCTCGGCTCGTCCTTCCTTGAATCGTCTACAACTGGATATTCCTTTTTGTTCGGTTTCAACATAGCAGATTCATCAAAAGTCACATCTCTGCTAATATAAATTTAAATGACTTTGGATCCGAACACTACAATCTATAACCCTTAACGACGGTATCATAACCGAGAAATATACATTTCTTCACTCGAGAATCCAATTTGCCTTCATAGCAATGTGCATAAGCGGGGAAACCAAACATCTTAAGTGTTGAATAATCATCGTGTTTTCCCGACCATACCTGCTCCGGTGTCTTACAACCTAGCGATGAATGAGGTGACTGATATGTTGGGGTACGCCAGCGTCCTGGCCATCTGCCGTTGCCGGTGCGGAACAAAATTGGCGTTTAAAAACTTGGAACTAGCGAACCCGACCAAAAGAATCGAACCATAAACCCTAAACTAGCAAACTACGAAGAGCTAAACTACTATGATAGAAGTATTATACCGAATGATTCGTGTCCTTCGGTCTTCCACCATTATCCTTAGCTCCTTGAGGTGTCCTGGATCGAACATGATCGTCCGTCTCCCTCCACCGAATATGATCCACCCGAGAGTATGTGATTTGAGATTCTACCTCTAAACCGAGATAACTAGGATACCTAATATGCTAATCTAGGTAGCCTAAATGATGTAGAGAATGATGATAGATTAGTTTATCTCAAACTACCCTGAGTTTCTCAACACATGAGACATTTAGGGTTTGAGGAAGAAGAAGAGAGCTTGGAGGAGAGAGAGTGTTGAGCATAGAATGAATAATATGAAGATGGCTAAGTTTGATGGCTATGAAGCAAAAATAACTCTATACAAATATCTTTAAGCCACCATGCCTCAATAGTCATCCATGAGTCACTAAGTGGGTCACCAAGTAGCCATGCTTCATTTATTACCAATCAACACCTCATCCTCCACCTCATTAACCATTTAACCAAAATGGTTTAAACACAAATGAGGTGTCTTCTTCTAGAAGCATCCTTGCACAATTACAAGAATACCCCTCACTGTATATATACATACCCGTATCCGTATTCTGAAAATATACGAATACAAAGAGACGAAAATAATCTAATAATCTAATATTAGAATCCGGCTTAAACCAAAGCCTACTAGTATTATCCGTTTGAATCATGATCCGTGTAGCTAGTACACGTATGTGATCGAACCCTACCGTAAAACCATACGGCCTCTACATCGTTTGGCCCGAGGCAGGGAAACCCTCTGTATGGGACTCTAAAGACTCGTCAATACGCTGGCAGTGGGTTTAACCACAAGCACGTCAGCGGCACTAGCTGTACGTAAAGGCAACCCAGGTATCGAGCGAAAGGAAGGTCGACGAGCAAAATCATTCGAACCCCTACAGAGCCTATCCGTGACAATCTCCATACAGTCCGGTCTGTTCATCTAAAAATATCGTATATCGGGTCTATGGGGGTGGATAAAATTAGACCCCTAATAACGCGATATTTCTTGTTGGTATGAAGCCTATCACCAACTGAGAAACTACTGATCCAAATCAGTAATTCTTGTTTACCTTGGCTAAGAATTTCTGGTGATGGCCACCCATGCATAGTGCGACATCAACCCCAATACCGGGAGAGACGAATCCCCGACGATCCGCTCACTGCCACCATGTGGCTCGAGACTGTACCCAACTAAAACCTGTTTGCACGACTCCTTTGAGCCGTGGTAGGGTAGTAATCAAAGCACAGTGGGAACTCACACGAGACAAATGACGATCTCAGGTCGACAGACTAACCTGTACTCATGTCACCTGGGAACTGCTATCTGACAATATGTATAATACTATCTAGCATGTTCCCGACGAGTCCGTCCAATGTACTCATAACCTAATGAGCACCTGTATACTATCTTAGGTGACTAACTGACACCAATGGCTTGTGAGACCGGCCGCCGCCTCTCGTCGGGGTCTCGAAAAGTATACACTAGTCTACTCCGGAGTATCGATGCCCAGTCTCGATACTCTCTCGACTAGGAACATTTAAGGATGTGCTTATAGACCACCCAGCTCCCACGTATATGATCGCCATCATAATGCCGGTAGTCAAGCAAGAATCCTATGGGCTCTATCAACATGTAATAGTGATCTGTAATACCGCATAATTCATGTACATGATGATAAAGATAAACCAGATAGCATACTATCATTTTAAGTAAGACTGTTCTACCCGTATAGGTCCTCCCTCAATCATCACAATCGCGTGCCTGTGATTACAATAATTGACTTGAGGGCACTATAGCCAACATGATTCACAATATAACACGTCATATTTACCCCTTCTGCCAAAAACTCCTTTCCGAGCCCTGCATTGGACAACTTGCACCGCGCTTTCTCAAAAAAGTCCGGTTTATTCGCTCCACAACTATATTCTGTTGTGGTGTATGGACAAGAGTATGATACCGAACTGCTCCTTCGTTTTTGCAAAATTGTTGAAATTTCCACCGCAAAACTCTAACCCGTTGTCCGTCCTCAGTATCTTGATATGATTTCCTGTATACTTCTCAAGCAACGTCTTATATTGCTTGAATATAGTAAACATATCACTTTTGTGCTTCAAGAAGTAAACCCAAACCTTTCTCGAAAAATCATCAATAAAGGTAAGCAGATACCTGGCGCCGCTTCCTTTCGAAACAACTGGAGAGGGTTGTTCTCGCCTAAAATTTTGGCGTTCATGTCCATCACAAACACAACATATAAGTAAAAGAGCACAAAAAAGCCCCAAAGTATCAAGTGGCCTCAATATATTCAAGGGAATGTAAAGCAGATTTTTCCGGACTATATTTTGCCATACTCCTAAATGAGAATCAGGTAAATTATGATTACATCGAAAATATCTTGAAAAGTATTTCGATTTGATATATTATGGGCCTCACAACTCTTCCAGAATCAAAAATTGTAAGCAAACGTACGATACAAGCAAAGCCCTTTTACAAGAAGGGAAGCATTTTAGTCCCACATCGGCCACACCAAAGAATTGAGAAGCGTTTATATAACACTTCCACCTTTCACTGTATTAAGACCAATGAAAGAGAATATGGTGAAACCACACGTGATCCGCCGCCGTCGAACCGAGCTAGCGAGCAGGAGTGTGCAAGCTCCTGCATACACGCGGACACGAATGCCGCTACAATTCCAGTTCACAAAGTCTCGAGCATTTTATTTGCAAAAAGTTATTTTGTTAAAATATTTCATATGCTAAGTGCGTACCGTGCAGAAAATTGCAAGTGCTAAGTGCGTAACTAGTAATGGAGCTGAATCAACATGTGCGCACCGTTACGTGCAATACGCACGCGCACCGAGTAATGGATTTGAATCAATATGTGTGCACTGATACTTGCAATACACGTGCTCACCTATTAATGGATCTGGATCAACATGTGCGCTAGCGATACGTGCAATGCACGTGTGCACTACAGCAGATGCTTCCAATTACGACCTATTAATCAACAGGTGCATACTAATCCGTGCAATGCACATGCGCACTATCTTAAAGTGCGCAGCCGCCCAAACAAAATAAATGCTTCTAAACGAAGGAGTAAAATCTTTTTCGTTAAAACAAATCAAACTAAATTGATTTGGGATCAAAGATCCAATGGTACGAATGGCATCCTTAATTGATATAAATCAATTAAATAATTTTAAATCAATCTAAAATCAGATTGAGATCAAACAAAGCCTAATTTCTTCGCTTCTATAAATAAGAGTCTCATATGAAGAAATTATATAGGAAAACCCCCCATAAGCTGGAGAAAAATATAGATATCAAGTTTTCATCATCTTCTCCATCAACGAACAAGTGTATAAGGTAGAGATAAAAGAGAGAAACTTCTCTTTTCCTCCATTAAAAAGATTTTGTTTTTATATAGAAACCTTTGCTTCTTCACCGAATTCATTGATTCACAAACAAAATATCAAAAGATCTTAGATTGAAGCTTTTACTTCTTGAAAAATAAAAGAAGGAAAAGAAAAAAAATAAAAAGGAACAGAATCTATTGTTTCTCTATGAAAGCTCCTGCTTTCTGATCCAGACGAGTGCCCACTCAAATTAGTGCACACTTAATAAAATTGTCCATTGGAAAGTCCCCTGGAAACGCATATGCATCACGTGATATGCACGTGTGTGCATATGTTGGATGCCGCCTATAAAGGCATGCGCATCACGTGATATCCATGTGTGCGCACTTGATGAAAACTGGCTATGAAGGCATGCACGTCACGTGATACACACGTGCGCAGCACACCGACTTGAAACAAGTGTGTATCCACGTGCAAAGCACATGCGTACCCCCTTTTCAGATAAAAACAAATTTGCATGTTCGTCATATGCACTTGCGCACTTGGAAAGCAAGCCTTGGCTTGACTATTTAGTTAAAATAAACTAAGTATAGAAGCTTTTACTTCTCTACATGATCCATTGATCAACATATCAATAATGTTCAAATTGATCTTAGTCTCATATATAACTAATGATTATTCATCTAAGTTGATCTCGGCCTCAATAAGACTAATGATTCTTAGATCCACCATGATCTTTTCCCTCAAATACGGGATTTGGTGTAAGGCTACATCCTTTCCACACCTTTGATATATGTCGTTATAATTTCTCAACGTCTTCAGAGAGGTGGCGGGTCCCAACAACCAACAACTCATTTCTCGTCCCTACGTGATGAAAGATATAAAATTTCACCAAGATAGGGAATGTCTTGCGCATCTCATATTGAGCCCTAACAATATACATATATGTATATGTGTATCTTTGAAGAAAACATAAATGCCTTCAAATTGGATCACACCCCAAATTGGACGCATCCCATGTCACCATTGTTCACTTCGTCACGTAACAAATAAACGTACGTGCAAGATGAATGTTGGACCGAAATGTCCTTCAACTAATATTCGTTCCAAATAGGGAATGTTGGGCCGAAATGTACTTAAACTAATATTCGTCCCAAACAGGGAATGTTGGACCGAAATTTCCTTAAACTAATATTCGTCCCAAACAGGAAATACTGGACCGAAATGTCCCTAAACTAGCGCGTCGCCCCAAACACGGCTATATCGGATTGAAATGTCCTTAAACTAGCGTGTCGCCCCAAACACGGCGATATCGGACCGAAATGTCTCTAAACTAGTGCGTCACCCCAAACACGGCGATATCGGACCGAAACGTCCCTAAACTAGCATTTTGCCTCAAACACGGCGATAATAGACCGAAATGTGCTTAAACTAATATTCGTCACAAATACGGCGATAATGGACCGTAATGTCCTTAAACTAATATAATTGAGTCCATATGCTCATTTGTTTCTAAGTTAATCTTAGTCTCAAATATGACTAAGGATTCTTAGATCAAACCCAAATATTATGTGAACCGATGGATCTCACAAATGTGAGAAATGATTCCTAAGTTCACACCCGTTAGCAAACCAAGTTACCAACGCAGACCCTGTCAAGAAAATGCTTGACCCAAAACATCTAAATTGATCTTAATCTCAAATAAGTCTAACGACCTTTAGATAAAGTCTAAGTTTCCCGTGAACGGATGTATCTCACAAATATGAGAAATGCATCTTAAGTTCACTCCCGTTGGCAAACCAAGATACCAACGTGGACCCCGTCAAGCAAATCCTTGACCCAAACCTAAATCATGAAAATATATATACAGATTTGGACTAATCCGCGCCCTCCAAGCGACGACATAAACTACTCTCCGTATATAATCCATGATTAACCAAAATAAAATAAATATAACACAACACGAAATGACCTACCGGAGTAGGAAAAAGTTGTTATCGCAACGTGATAACATAATTAACTGTAGGGGCATGCGCCGACAGGGAAGAGCGTCCCCATAATTAAAAACCCTTCATAAATGAGGGGGGATCTGATAAAGTCTGCTATATCGTTCGCATCTATCTAAACCTCCGATATACGGTGCCATAAATCAACTTGATATTTTCGGGGAGGTTGATGGATATGTCCAAATAGTATCTGCCCCCAAAATGAAGCTAGACGTCTCCACATCTGAGTCCATTCTTCGTCGGTAAAGAAGGGTCCCCAAACATCCGAATAGATATAATCTAGTGTATCTTTCATGTTGTGCACCGCCGAACTGAAGCTAACACGCTTTTGCTTCCTAAAAATGCAATGTTCACAAAACTCCAGTTTCGTTGTACTCTTGCCACCAATTAGATCCTTCTTTGACAACTCGGCCATACCTCTCTCACTCATATGCACAATTCTTATGTGCCACAATCTGGTAATTTCCGAACCTGTCATAGATTTGGATGATGAAATAGCTGCCAATCCGGAAGTCGTCGAACCCTGCAACGAATATAAGGACCACTTTTTCATGCCCTTCATCACAACTAGAGCACCTTTGGTTACCTTCAAAATTCCACCTTCAGCGGAAAAATTGTAACTCTTGTCGTCGAGTGCACCCAAAGTGATGAGATTCTTCTTCAGGTCAGGTACGTGCCTGACTTCCGCCAATGTTCTCACAACACCATCAAATATCTTGATTTGGATTGTTCTTTTAGCAATAGCTCAACACGAACTATTGTTGCCCATCAAATTCACTCCACCATCAACGTACTCATAGGTGGTAAACAAATCTCTATTGGGACACATATGGTAGGAACAACCCGAATCCATAATCCACTCGTTCTTAGATCGACGTGTGCAGTCAAGAACTATAAGAAGACCATCTTCTCCTTCAGCTATACCCGCCTCAGCCGAAAACTCTTTCTTTAATTTGTCTTCCTGCCATACCTTATTCTGCAACATAAAGCAATCAACCTTAAAATGCCTCTTCTTCTTACAATAATTGTAGATAACGTTTTTAGCCTTGGATTTTGACTATGATTTCTTCCTATTTACTTCTGAATCTCTCTTCTCCGCTCGCTCTCGAACAAATAAGCCAGACGATGAACCATCCGCTTTGGTAGAAGTCAACTCCTTGTCGATCTTCATCAAATTCTTTTTGACATCCTTGATTGAGATCATGTCTCGTTCATAAACCATGGTGTCACGGAAATACTTATAAAGGGTGGCAACAAACACAATAAGAGAAGAGCCTGATCTTCACCATCAATCTTAATGTCAATCTTACCCACAACTGTAATGATCGCATTAAACTCACTATGTGAGATTTTATTGGAGAGTCTTCTGACATATGAAGTGTGTAGAAACGCTGCTTCCACATGAGTCTATTCGTAAGAAGTTTCCTTAAATATAACCCCTCCAATTTATTCCACAAATCAACCGCCGTCTTCTCCACCAAAACTTCTTGTAGAATTTCGTTAGTCAGACACAAGTGGATAGCCGTCAGGACCTTTTCTTCCATCTCCTCCCAAGCTCTATCCATCATAGCGGAAGGCTTTGCATCCTTTTCAAGAATTGCCTTCTTCAAATTGTTTTGAGTCAGCACGGCAATCATACGGATTTGCCACAAACTAAAACTTATATTTCCATCAAACTTCTCGATATCGAATTTCATGATTGTGGGAGAAATAATGCGGGATCAATCTAAAAAAACATCTTAAGTGTTAACGAACCCTAAAACTTCAAAATCGCGGTCTAAGAAAGTGAGGAAGAGGACACAAGCGTCGTTATCCACCGATAACCTAGATTGCAAAATTATACGATCTTCTTGCCCTTAGGTACCATATCGGGTCCACCATGTATCCGCAGACGGTGACTCCTCACTTCTCGAATCGGATAATACTCATAACTCAGAATCGAGAAAACTCATGGTGGACGCCAAAATATCATAACAAGAAAAAACGCATTTTTAAAACATTCACAGGTTTTATAAAATTGTATCCGCGGTTTCTCAAATTTCAGAAATCCCATGAAAATACTATCTCATAAAAACATGATAATAATGGAATAATATATAAAGGCACAGAACAGTAATATAATGCATGCTGATGTGAATTGAGCAGCAATCTAAGGTAATGACAGGAATATAGTATGGCAAGTGTGTTCATATAAGCGTGTTCGTATAAGCAATGTAAAGAAAGTATAATATCTGGAACAATATATGGTGTTGAGTACTAAACAGTAATCTATAATGCTAACAGGGTATAATATGATTCGGGTGACATAGCAAGTTTTATAAATGTACGTGACATGGCAATTATCGATGAGGTGTAGGTGTACCATGCGAGTATATGCAAGTGTAACATGAAATCATCGGTAATGGTGCGTGTGTCCTAGCACATGAAGTTAAGTAGAGTTAAAGGTATGAACGTAATATATATCATAAATAATCGAAACGCGAGCATATGCAGAAATAAGGAAATCAAAATGCGAGCGCATACAGAATAATGAAATCGTAATGTGAACAAGTATTAAAAATATCCAACTACGTATGAGCCAAACGGTTATAGTTTAAAATAGCACGAAACGTTGTTTTGGAAATAAGGGACTATGATGTTTTTGAAATAGATATCATTTGAAAATTCGTAGCGCACCCTTGACGTTATAATTTTAAAGTACACAATGAATCGTTAGTTTTAAAAGTAAGTATGACTCTAAACATCTCATGAATTTCCCTTCTGTGATTTTAGCAAGACTCCTCGAGTCGAAATAAATATTGGTCATATTCGGCAATCAATCCTCATCATATCACGTACGAAATATCTCTCATACGATATCATCCAATCAATATGGTACAGATCTATGGTCGCGTACATCAACTCATCTCATGTTTGTCATGTATACTCATACCATATCCATTCTCATGTCATATATATACGTATATCATATAATGTACACCTGTGTGTATATATATATGTGTGTGTGTAGCTCAATGGCTAAGAAATAGAACTGAGGGTATAATCATCTATTAAGTATACTACTATCGCATATGGTTAGACTAGGTATATAATTCTAATATATATAGTATCCTAGTTGCTACGGTTGCGGGGGTGTTATACGCCATCCACCCGACTTTTCCCGTATATATATATATATATATATATATATATATTGTGTTTCATACCCTTATTTTTACATGATTTCGTTTGCTAGGACACACGAATCATTACCGATGATGCACATGTTGCACGTACACTTACTCGCATGCTCACACTACATCATCGGTAATTGCCATGTCACGTACATAAATAGAGCTCGCTATGTTACCGTATCACCTTATAACCTGTTAGCATTTTAGTTACTGTTTAGTACTCAGCACCATATATTATTTCAGATACTGCACTTTATTTACCTTGCTACTTGACATGCTCATACGAACACACTTGCTATGCATTACAATATTGTTCTGTGCTTGTACATATTCTTTCATTATTGCCATATTCTTATGAGATTATGTTTTCATGAGATTTTTGGATTTGAGAAACCGCAGATATTATTTAAAACCTTATGAATGTTTTAAGAACATGGTTTCTCTTGATATAATATTTCGACGTTCACTATGAGATTTCTCGGTGCTGAGCTATAATGATCACGTGATTCGAAGAGTGAGGAGTCACCATCGCGGGTACATGGTGGACCCGGTACGGTACCTCGGGGTAAGAAAATCGCATAGAAATGCATTGAGCTTGGCAGGGGAACACTACCTACCAGTGACGATATTGGACTCTGCGGATATCTGGAGAATACCGACCGGAGTGATATGAGACAGATGGATATGAGAACTAATCTGATGAGACGGTGCCTAAGATATGAGGGCCGATCCGATGAGACGGTGCCTGAGATATGAGGATTTACATGTTGATGCTGGACACGGGTTTTATTATGATTTCGAGTGTTGTTGATAGACAGTCCTCGGATGATATGTATATATACATGATATGGATGACATGGTATCATATATTGACACAAGCATAATAATATATATTTATATACATATGTATACACGATCACCTTGATACCATATAGTATGATATTATATTACAGTACGACCTAGGAGATCGTTATACATTCGATTTCTACCTGATGATGTCTTCTACTCATGAGTTGGCAACTCACTCCCGTTGTACCATAGTTTTCTTGCAGGATCGACCACTCGGATTCAGTAGGGGCTTGCTGGCATATTTCCTCTTCGGGTGATTGCTTGGTAGGTGGATTACATTTCGGATCGTAACCACCACGTGTACACTATTTTATATTCATTTGTATCTAGTTAAAAGCTCCATCAACCAGACTATATATATTTAGTAGACTTAGAGACCAGTTGTATATTCTATGATTGATCTTCGCCTTGAGCGTCATATACTTACTTGCGTGGTTGTGTTTCCGCCGATTGGCGAAGAGCTAGCTCCTGCTTGGAGATGCAAATATTATTATCGTTTATGTATTGTTTTGATCAAAATTTACAAAGGAAGTGCTACCCAAATTTTAAATGACGAAAACGTTTTCAAACTTTAGTATACTCCATACTTGAATTTCTATGAATCTTATTTATACTTTAAAAAGAGAACTTGATTTCATTTATACCCCTGTCCAAAACTCCACCTCCACTATTTTACGTTAAAAGTTTTAGATTCTTAGTTTTAGACTTACTTGGATTACGGTGGGGTCCTATAGACTTCACGTGATCCAAGTGCCGGTCATGTGCCATTTCCTGGTCGTGACAAAGTTGGTATCAAAATATTAGATTTAACCTTTGTTCGAATCTAGGTTTGACCATGGGTGTGTAGGGCGTATATTTCAGAACCTAGGCTTAACCTTACGGAACTTAGGCTTGACCTTGACTGAGGGGGTATTAGACCTGAACTTTCGTTACGTATGTTGATCTTGGTTGATGGAGTAGGTAACTCAAGTAGAATAACATACCGTGTATATGTTCCGCGGCATACTTACAATACGCTGTACCGCTTAAGTAACCTTAGGGTGTATATATCTTGAGATCTGTAATTCTATTCGTTCTTGTGATCTATCCTCATCGATACTTGTTTTGGTTCCTGTCACTTTGGCTACGCGATCTGAGAGAGCTGAGGCTAGAGATATGGTTAGAGCAAGCTTGTCAGGGACGAGGACTGACCATGGTGTTATTCCGGTGATGCAGGAACATATTGATTTCTCTTTAATTTCTCGTTTGAGACGAGCGTTTGGGATCTGCACCAAATGATCGGGTCATTGCTTGAGGTAAGTCAGATTGAGAGGACTGTTGACGTACAGCCTACTCCAGAGATCGTTGTGTTGTCTACCGTACAGACCGACATACTAGCCGTTGTTGAGAATGACGAGATGTTGCCTCCAGAGTTCACGAAGCTGAAGCCACATGAGTTTACAGGCAGGGATGTGACAGAAGATCCCTAGTCATTCTTGGATAAAGTGACTAGGATATTTCGTTTGTTTGGATGCCCCGATGTGAGATCAGTTGAGTTAGCTAGCTTCAGTTCGAAGGGTCTTGCTTAGACCTGGTGTAAGTCGATCGAGAGAGGGCGAGTAGTGCATATTCCTCCAATAGAATGGACGAGTTCTCAAGAGCGAATTTCGCCATATTTACACCACCGAGTGTTGGAGATACCTGAGTTCGTAGTTTCGAGTCTTTGCGAAAGACTCCGGATATGACCGTAGCCGAATATGGATTGTAGTTTACACAGTTTCAAGATATGATTCCGATTTGGATGATAATGAAGAGAAGTGGATCAAGAGGTTCATGTGAGATCTCGATTAGCAGTTGTTCCTCACTGTTGATGTCAGAGATTAGATATGTACGCAGATGCGTTGGATACAGCTATATTTTCAAAGGAAAGTCTTGATGAGATTACAGTTGTTCCGGAACGGAAGCGGATTAAATAAAGAGTGCCAATTTCCAGGCAGTTATTGTAAGTCGATGCCACGCACCCCACGTGTTCGCGGGGAGGTGGAATTTGCAAAAAATGATTTTTATAAGCTTCGTAATATCGACTAAACTCCAGGATCGATACTAAACCCTAACTAACAATATAGCAAAGAGGTTTAACTACTATGTGTGCGTGTTATACCTCAAGTTCTTGCTGTCCTTCACCTCCTCGCTGTCCTTCTCCAAGTCGCGAGCTTCTTGAATTGAGAACGGAATGCACCTCCTCGTCGTCTTCTCCAAATCGTAGATGATCCACCCGAGAGATTCGACTTTGAGCTTTACCTTTAACTTGAAGCAACTAGGTCACTTAGTGTGCTAGATTAAGTAGCCTAGGATGTGTAGAGAGTGATGAGGGATCAAGTAGCCTAGGGTGCCATTCTCCATGTAGTAATCTTGTCCAAATTACAAGAATACCCCTCTCATCCGTATATACATACCCGCATCTGTATCCCGAGAGACACGAATACAATGAGACGAAACTAATCCAATAATCATATACTAGGATCCGGCTTAAACCAAAGCCCACTAGTAATATCCGCCCGAACATCATATGCGCACAAGTGCACGTATGTGATCGAACCCTTTCGTAAAACCATACGACCTCTACACGTTTCACCCGAAGCCGGGAAACCCTCTGTATGGGACTCTAAAGACTCGACAGTACTCTGGCAGTGGGTTTAACCACAAGCGCGTCAGTGGCACTAGCTGTACATAATGACTACCCAGGTGTCTGTCGACAAGAAGGTCGACGAGGAAACTCATCCGTAGCCCTACTGAGTCTGTCTGTGGCAATCTCCGTACAGTCCGGTCTGTTCGTTTAAGAGTGTCGCATATCGGTCCTACGGGGGCGGTAAGCGTCAGACCCCTAATAGTGCAATGAGTCATGTCGGAATGCGGCCAAAAACACCCTGAGAAACTACTGGAATCCCTACCAGCAAATCTCGCTTTCCCTGGCCAGGGACTTTGTGTAATGGCTTTCCGAACATAGCGCGACATCAACCACCAATATCGGGAGGGATGAATCATTCTAACCTCCACTGCCTCCAAGTGCTTCGGGACTACACCCAACTACTACCTGTTTGCATGACTCAGCTGAGCCGTGGTAGGGTAGTAATCTAAGAACAATGGGAACACACTTGAGGCGAAGTAGCAGTGTCAAGTCGACGGACTAAGCTGTACTCATGTCACCTGGGAACTGCTACCTGACGATAGGTATATTACCAACCAGCAGTTCCCTACGAGTCCGTCCAGTGTAACTCATAACCCAATGAGTACCTGCATACTATCTCTAGTACGATGTACTAATGGCTGTGGGACAGACCATCTCCCTTGCTGGGAAGAGAAGCGTATACACTAGTCTACTCTGGAGTATCGATACTCTATCTCGATAATCCTGCGACTAGGGACCTGTGTAAGGATGTGCCTCCACTAATGTGACTGCCATCACAACGATGGTAGTCAAGCAAACATCCTAAGGGCTCTATCAATATGTATTAGTGATACGTTAAAAGAAGCATATACACATATTAAGATAGATACAAACCAAGTAGCATACTACTATATCGAGCAAGACTGTCATAAATTCGTGTCTATATCCCAAACTTCTAAAATGTAATATACAAACTAGTACTATACAATAATGGCCTCTAGGGCATATTACACTAACAATCTCCCACTTGCACTAAGGCCATGTGCTGGCATATTGCAGACCTATCGTCTCGAATAGCCTCTCGAACTGCGTCTGAGAGATGAACTTTGTGAATGGATCTGCAGTATTGTCCTCGGTAGCAACTCTCCGAACCTCAATCTCCCGACGATCCACGATCTCCCTGATCAGGTGATACTGCCTCAAGATGTGTCTGGACTTCTGATGGGACCTGGGTTCCTTTGCTAAAGCAATAGCCCCGTTGTTGTCACAATACAGAGGTATTGGATCAACAATGGATGGAACCACCTGAAGTTTTGTTAAGAACTTCCTACTGATTCTTTTGCGGAATCAGAAGCTGCGATATACTCCGCTTCCATCGTCGAGTCAGCAATGGTGTCCTGCTTGGAACTCTTCCAACAGACCGCCCCTCCATTGAGGGTAAAGACATAACCTGAAATGGATTTGGAATCATCCTTGTCACTCTGGAAGCCGAAGTCAGCAAAGGCCTCGATCTGGAGGTCTTTTCCGCCGTAAACCAAGAACATTTTCTTAGTCCTTCTCAGGTACTTGAGAATGTTCTTTATTGCTATCTAGTGTTTCTTCCCAGGGTTTGACTGATATCGGCTTACTACGCTTAGTTCATAATCTACATCTGGTCTGGTACACAACATCGCATATATTATAAAGCCTACCGCAGAAGCGTAGGGTATAATAAACATACGATCCCTTTCCAAATCAATCTTAGGAGACATCTCTTTAGAGAGGGTGATTCCGTGACAAGACAGTCAATTACCGTGGAGTCTTCCATACTGAATCTTTTTAGTATGGTGTCAATATACATAGATTGTAAAAGTCCCAACATCCTCTTAGATCTATCATGATAGATCTGGATCCCCAGAATGTAAGAGGCATCACCTAGGTCTTTCATGAAGAATCTTTGTGACAAGAACCCTTTGACAGATTGTAGCATAACAATGTCATTTCCTATCAAGAGAATGTCATACACGTACAAGACGAGGAATACAACAGTTCGTGATACAATCTTACTATAAATGCATGGTTCATCTGGATTTTTGATAAAGTCAAATTCTTTGACCATATCATGAAAACAGATGTTCCAACTCCGCGATGCCTGCTTTAGTCTATAGATGGATTTAAACAACTTGCACACTTTCCCGCTGCTCCCACACTGAATGAAACCCTCTGGCTGGTCCATATAGACACACTCTTCCAAATTTCCATTTAGAAAAGCGGTTTTTACGTCCATCTACCAAATCTCATAATCGTGGAAGGCAGCAATGGCAAGAAGAATCCGGATGGATTTGAGCATAGCCACTGGAGAAAAGGTTTCATCATAGTCCAAACCAGGTCTTTGACAAAATCTTTTTGCAACAGGTCTAGCTTTATAGGTTTCAACCTGTCCATCTACACCAATCTTCTTTCTGAAGATCCATTTGCAGCCTACGGGTTTTACCCCTTCTGGAGCAATGTCCAAAGTCCATACTCGGTCCGCATTGCATCCAGCCATTTTACCGAGTCAGTGCTCTGCATGGCTTGCTGAAAGTTAGTCGGCTCATCATTATCAATGATATAATCCTCTCTATCCCTGTCTACGAGAAAATTGTAGTATTTCTCAGGCGGATGAGACAGCCTACTACTCCTGCGGAGCGGCGCGGGAATGCCCTGTTCTTCTGAAACTTCTGGTTCCACCAAGCTTTTAGTAATAGCTTGTGGTTCTGGAATTTCTTCCAGTTCAATTGCGCTCCCACTAGTTTCTTTTTCTAAAAATTGATGTTCCAATAAGTGGATATGACGAGAAACAAAAACCTTTTGTTCCTCTGCGCAATAGAAAAGATACCCCGTGGAGTTCTTTGGGTATCCCACAAACTTACACAGTACTTAGTGTGCCTCGAGCTTGTCCGCATGCTGCTTTTTAACAAAAGCTGGACATCCTCATATCTTCAGATATTGAAGATAGGGTTTCTTCCCACTCCACATCTGATATGGTGTGGTAAGCACAGTCTTGGTAGGAACGTTGTTCAAAAGATATGCAGCTGATTCTAGTGCATAGCCCCAGAATGATCGCTGTAATTCAGCGTTACTCATCATGAAACGTATCGTATCCAATAGAGTTTGGTTCCGTCTCTCTGATACACTGTTGTGTTGTGGTGTGTATGGAGGAGTAAGCTGAAAGAGAATTCCATTCTCTTTTAGGTAATCCAAAAACTCAGCACTCAAGTATTCACCACCTCGATCAGATCTCAGTGTCTTGATACTTTTGCCTGTTTGTTTTTCCACTTCATTCTTATATTCCCGGAATTTCTCAAAGGCCTCGGATTTATGTTTCATCAAGAAAATATATCCATACCTAGAGAAATCATCTGTAAAAGTAATGAAATAGTAATAACCACTTCTTGCATGTGTAGACATTGGACCACTCATGTCGCTGTGTATGAGTCCCAAGAGCTCGCTTGCTCTTACTCCGCGTCTAGTGAATGAAGTCTTTGTCATCTTTCCTTTGAGACATGATTGACAAGTTGCATAAGATTGATATTTGAACGGATCCAAATATCCTTCTTTATGTAACTTGGTCAACCTTGTTTCGTTGATGTGACCTAGTCTACAATGCCATAAGAAAGTATGGTTTATTTCTGGAGTCTTTCTTTTATGTGTATTCTGGACATTGAAAATTTGTAGTTGGTTTAATACGTATATGCCGTTGTTTAGAGTACCTGACCCAATCAGACCATGATTAAGGTGGATGTTTACGACATCGCTTACAAATGTAAAATCATAACCTTCTTTTGACAACAAAGATACAGAAATGATATTACAAGTCAAACTAGGTACACAAAAACAGTTGCGCAAAACCAAAATATGTCCATTCGTCAATCCAAGGTGATATTCACCTACGGATACAGCATCCACGCTCGCTCCGTTAGCAACCCTAAGGGTCATATCACCGGTCTTCAGAACCCTGCGGCTTCTCAGTGCCTGCAAAGAATTACAGATATGAGATCATGATCCAATATCCAATACCTAGGAAGTAGAGTTGATTGACAGACAGTTTTCAATTACAAACACACCTGAAGCCGAAGCCACAACTTGCTTCGGGTCCTGGTTCTTAGCCTTCCAAGCCCGGCAATCTTTTTTCCAGTGGCCCTTCTTATGACAGTAGAAGCATTCTTTCTTTCCTACTGTCGGCCCCGCTACTCTTGCCTTGCCTTTCGCTTCCACCTTACTAACACCGCCTCTCGGCTTGGTAGGGGCCTTCTTATTCTTTCCTTTGGCTTTCGCCTTGGACCTAGAAGAGGAAGCTCCACCAACAAATAGAGCGGGTGTTTCCCTAACTTTCTGCAGGGTGCCCTCAGCACTCCTCAACATGTTGAGGAGTTCCGGAAGTTCAACTTCTTTACCTTGAATATTAAAATTCAAGATAAACTGGGCGTAGGTGGAAGGGAGGGACTGCAGAATCAAGTCTGTATACAGCTCATTCTCTAACGTGGTCCCAAGATCCGTGAGCTCTTCAATATATCTAATTATCTTAAGGACGTGTTCCCCTACAGATGATCTGACGGCCAACCTTGCCTGAAAAAGCTTCTTCGAGGTCTCGTATCTTGCGATACGAGATTGCTCTCCATATAATTCCTTGGTATGGAGGAATATGGATTCAAGATCTATATTCTCGTGCCGCCTCTGGTGTTCGTTGTCCATAGAGGCCAGCACGAGGAACTTGGCCTTCGCGCAGTCAATCTCCCAGGTCTTACGGATTTCCTTATCCGCAACACTAGATTCTGGATCTGGGACAGCGGGGGCTTTAGTAGTAAGGACATACCCCGACTTGTCATAAGTTATTGCCATCTTGACATTCCTGAACCAATCTTTGTAGTTTGGCCCTATCAATATATTTTTATCTAATAGTAACTTAAGGCCCGTCATCTTTAGTTGTTGCAATTAGGAGAGAGAGAAGAAACATTTTAGCATGATGCTCTTGCAAGTTTAGATTGGTTTTTAGTTTATCTAAACAGGATGGCTCCCACTGTTTCTCGAATCCTTGCTCAAACCAGAAAAGAAGAATTAGTCAGGATTAATCTCACCGTACAATACTTGCTTAACCGTTCAGCCAGGCTAGTGTCGGTACTTCGAGGGAGGTTTTACGACGCTTTCGCGAAGTTCCTTAATTAAATAACCTCTTTTCCCTGGAGGCGTAGCCCCACTAACACTGTTCTAGACACCTACTTGGTTTATAGCATTGATCGTTAAGTGAAAAATCTCCCGTGGAGTAGCATATACTCACAGTAGGATCGGGATCCAAATATCATCGTGAGATAAAGTCGAAGGAATCCTACCAAAATTATCATACTCCAAATGGTATGCAACACTAGCAAGTTTCAGTTTCTTTAGAAACTCCCGATGTGGATTTTTTCCCCATGCTCTTATGATCTTGACGAAGGCCAACATATCATAAGTCACATGTCAAGTTCTACCCGTCATTATCCAGGTTAATTTGAACCCACCCGTACATACCCTTGACTCAGGCCAAAAGAGCAGTACGACTGTCCCAAACCAACGCATCTATCTATGCTACAGATGAATATTCAGCAGCTACCGATCACTATGCCTTGGCGAAGGTCAAATTACATAGCTTGAATACTACTGAATATCCAACTGAAATGATGGAGGGCTACGAATAGTTTTGGCAAAACCGTGAACGTAGTGAACTTGATATAATCGAAAGAACCTGATAGCTTTTTAAAAGGAGTGGTTTAAGCTCCACATTTAAAAGTTTTACTGATTTGAAAAAAACGAGTGGTTTTAAAATTGTTCCAACGATTCAGCTTTGGTTTATTTGCTTTGCATTAATGTAATGCAGTCCCATTAATTAACCTACCATTGCAGAAAAAGACGAAAATACAACGAACGCTTATGTCATCCGCATTCGCCATGGAGCCCCGTCTTACACCATTAGGTTAGATAACTAACGCCAGAGCTGGGGACTGGACTAACGCGGATGCAAAACATAAGCAATGTCTATTATATAATATATATATATAATAATAATATCCATTCGTCAGACGCAATAATAGGCATTCCAGATCACAGATGAACACATTGGATATATTAGGAATTCCGCATTTCGTTTAAGCCTGTAACGAAAGGCGGATTCCACGGTCGCGATGAATAGGCAAACCCCACCCCAGACCCCTACGGGTGCGGCAAACTACCCGCCAAATACCCAAAGCGAAGCAACCTCCCTCAACAACGTGAGTAGGCCACTCGACACTTCAAAGTACCCCGTAGTCTGTGCACCCCATCTTGGGTCTATCCTAGGAGCAATAAATAGTAAATGAAATAATACAACGGTGGCTACAACCTCAACCCGGATGTGCCCCGCGAAAAAAATATTACAACAATTTACAATTTACATTTGAATGAAAAAATATAACACCTCACATTCTCGGCTATTCATTCACGACAATCCAATAAGTCCATATACACAAACAAACATCACAGAAATGTGTAACCTCCAACTAACCGACATATAGCAATTAGCGGAAGTTTACGAACACATTTATCAAACACAGAAACATTAAACGATGTTAAACTGCGACTTCGAAACACCCCGTATTGCCACAGTGAAGAATTGACAGTAAATGCAAAATTGGCAAAAATAAACAACTCCTGAAACCCTAGATCCTAGTAACAAATCCACATACCAAAACACGAAGCATTTACCCCTAACAAAACCGAGGAGGCCGGATATATGGGTTATGTGGCCGGTCCAGTTTGCAGGTAAATATCTCGTTTTTAGTCTATGTTCACTTTACAAGTGAAGGAGTACTCTGCAGTTGCTAAAATAATTTTTATAGCCTCGGAAAAATTCAACAGAAACCAGGATCTACATTTCGATGTTTCCGGGTTATTTCGGTTTCATAGTTTTAGTTGTCGTTTAATCTGTTAGCTATGGTTTTGTAAGCTCTGATACCACTGTAAGTCGATACCACGCACCCCACGTGTTTGCGGGGAGGCGGAATTTGCAAAAAACAATTTTTATAAGCTTCGTAATATCGACTAAACTCCAGGATCGATACTAAACCCTAACTAACAATATAGCAAAGAGGTTTAACTACTATGTGTGCGTGTTATACCTCAAGTTCTTGCTGTCATTCACCTCCTCGCTGTCCTTCTGCAAGTCGCGAGCTCCTTGAATTGAGAATGGAATGCACCTCCTCGTCGTCTTCTCCAAATCGTAGACAATCCACTCAAGAGATCCGACTTTGAGCTTTACCTCTAACTTGAGGCAACTAGGTCACTTGGTGTGCTAAACTGAGTAGCCTAGGATGTGTAGAGAGTGATGAGGGATCAAGTTGTCTCACTAAACCCTAGGATTTTCATCTCATGAAATGGTTAGGGTTTGAGAGAAATGGAGAGATGCTTGAGGAAAAATGACATGAGGAAAAGATCTGTTGTTTTTCTTTTGTTAAAAGATTAGTGAATAAAGGCTATGGTTTTGGCATTTAAACTTAGTGAAAATATCCTACAAATATCTCACAAAATATCTAAGTCAACAACATACAAATATCTCATGAAAGTAAATGCAAAATCCTAATCTTATTTCACTAAAATACCATAAGTTTTCTATTCTCATTTCCTCCACCGTAAAAGGATTTTACTAATAAAGAAAACCTCTAATATGGGGTGCCATTCTCCATGTAGTAATCTTGTCCAAATTACAAGAATACCCCTCTCATCCATATATACATACCCGCATCCGTATCCCGAGAGACACGAATACAATGAGATGAAACTAATCCAATAATCATATACTAGGATCCGGCTTAAACCAATGCCCACTAGTAATATCCGCCCGAACATCATATGCGCACAAATGCACGTATGTGATCGAACCCTGTCGTAAAACCATACGACCTCTACACGTTTCGCCCGAAGCCGGGAAACCCTCTGTGTGGGACTCTAAAGACTCGACAATACTCTGGCAGTGGGTTTAACCACAAGCGCGTCAGTGGCACTAGCTGTACGTAATGACTACCCAGGTATCTGTCGATAAGAAGGTCGACGAGGAAACTCATCCGTACCTCTACTGAGTCTGTCTGTGGCAATCTCCGTACAGTCCGGTCTGTTCGTCTAAGAGTGTCGCATATCGGTCCTAGGGGGGCGGTAAGCGTCAGACCCCTAATAGTGCAATGAGTCATGTCGGAGTGCGGCCAAAAACACCCTGAGAAAATACTGGAATCCCTACCAGCAAATCTCGCTTGCCCTGGCCAGGGACTTTGTGTAATGGCTTTCCGAACACAGCGCGATATCAACCCCCAATACCGGGAGAGAAGAATCCTATCTAATCGCCACTGCCTCCAAGTGCTTCAGGACTGCACCCAACTACTACCTATTTGCACGACTCAGTAAAATCGTGGTAGGGTAGTAATCTAAGAACAATGGGAACACACTTGAGGTGAAGTACCAGTGTCAAGTCGACGGACTAAGCTGTACTCATGTCACCTGGGAACTGCTACTTGACGATAGGTATACTACCAACCAGCAGTTCCCTACGAGTCCGTCCAGTGTAACTCATAACCCAATGAGCTCCTGCATACTATCTCTAGTACGACGTACTAATGGCTGTGGGACAGACCATCTCCCCTGCTGGGAAGATAAGTGCATACACTAGTCTACTCTAGAGTATCGATGCCCTGTCTCGATAATCCTGCGACTAGGGACCCGTATAAGGATGTGCTTGTAGACTACCCAGCCCCCACTAGTGTAACTGACATCACAACGATGGTAGTCAAGTAAAGATCCTAAGGGCTCTATCAATATGTATTAGCGATACGTTAAAAGAAGTATATACACATATTAAGATAGATACAAACCAAGTAGCACACTACTATATCGAGCAAGACTGTCATAAATTCGTGTATAGATCCCAAGCTTCCAAAATGTAATATACAAACTAGTACTATACAATAATGGCTTCTAGGGCATATTACACTAACAGTTCAGCAGAGATGATATTGGAAAAGACCGTGGCAGGTTCTTTTCAGGATACTACGGCGATAAATATTTGGAATCAGGATCGGTTCTATGGCACGAATTCAGAGGGCTGGAGGCCGCCACGTTGACGTGCTATATTGCGAGTGGCCAGGTTAATTGGCCAGGAGATGTTCAGAAAGGCGTCAAAACGGGACTGTTTCCGTCGCTACTCCTAACCGGGCTGTCGAGTCGAGGAGTCGTGGAATTGGTTATCCACACAGAGAAAAAGGACCCAGAGACAGAAGACGCCTGGCCGTGGGTAGAAAGCAAGTAAAAATTCTTTCTCTGCCAGCTCTGAGTGCACCAGTACCTTTCGACATTGAAGGAGGTGTACCTCAATGTCATTTTTTCGTGATTCAAGTATCACATTTTTGTTATTTTGATTCTTTTGTTTTGATGATTGAGTTCATGATCGATATTTTGTGCACCGTAGTTGCACTTGATGGATATTTCCTTTGTGCACAGTTGTTGCACTTGATTTATATTTTTATACATTCATTACATATGATTTACGTGTTTGTGCATATTTATTGCACTCGATTTTGTTTTGTGCACGCAGTTGCACATATTTATGATTTCATGCATCCTGGTACACTTTATTTTGATTTCTTGCATGATGTATACACCCGATTTTAACTTTTCCACTCGATATTGTTTATATGCGCTTTCGATACATTGATATTGATTTTCGTGCACGCCAGTTGCACTAGACTATGTTTTCGTGCCTTTAGTTGCGCTTGATATTGATTTTCGTGTAAGCCTGTTGCACCAGATTTATGTTTTCGTACACCTAGTTGCACTTGATATTTATTTTTATACACCCTATTGTACTAAATGCTTTTGTGCGGACCTGACGCACTTGATTTAGATTTTTTCGCACACTTGGCGCACTTGATGTGGTTTTGTGCACATTTGATGCACTTGAAGATTTTCGTGCACACCAGTTGCACTCGTTTGAGATTTTTCGTGCACTCTAGATGCACTTGATATTGTTGTCGTGCACATCCGTTGCACTTGACAGATATTTTTGTGCACACTCGATACACTTGACAAATACTTTCGTGCACACTCGTGCACTCGATTTTTGTTTTCGTGCATATTTGTGGCACTTGGATCTGACTTCAATTTTCGTACACACCAGACGCACATGGGTTGGTTTTCATACACACATGTTGATGTTGACTTATTTTTGAGCATCGCGTCTTCATGAAATATATACTATGTTATATAGTAGCAGAGCATGACTGGTCTGAGGACAGTACCTGAGTGTTTTTGCAAGTATCGATATTTACTGAAGAGGTTTTTAAAAAGAGCTATAGTCTCACTATTTTCCTTCTAAGCAAATTTTAAAAAGGCGGAACATATATCTTAAGCAAAACGTGTGTGTGTGTATCTTTACAAAATGAATGCCCACTACTCGTACCGTGATATACGCATCACGTGGCAATTTGAAAAGGATTTTCATACATTTTCAGCTACTTAAACATTTTACAAGAATGCGTACTATATACATATTATGGTCATGATTATATTATACTTGATTTAAACAGTAGATTTTGCAACTTGCGTTTTCATCATAACTCGCATGATTTGCATAACGCTTGAAGGGGTTTTGATTATTGAGTTTTGCACTCGTTTTCATGCACACACATTGCGCTATGATATTTCTAGCTTATCCGTGACTTTGGAGCCCCATTGATTTGAGTTGCTTTACTGAAATGTTTTAATACTCAAGGGTTTAAATTTAAATTCGGGGACCGAATTTATTTAAGAGGGGAAGACTGTAATATTTCAGAAAATAGAAAATAATATTTTTGGATTTAAATAATAAAATAATAAATTTCATGGATATTATACGTATATAGATGTGAGTTTTTGTATATTGGTATAATTATATACCTATATTTTTGGAAAATAATTGGGATTTAAATTGAATTATTATTTATGAAAGTATTTATTTAATTTGGGCTTTTTATAAATTAATATATAATTATTTACATGCAAGTTGAACGTTAAACTTGATTAGTATTTTTCTAATTATGCATTAAACTAAGTCCATTTTGTAAACCATGTTTAAAAAATGACATGACACATTTTGTTGAAAAGATTAACATTTCATTGGTTTTGTGTTTTTAAAAAACAAAAGAGAAATGAGAGAAAAAGAAAAGAAAAGAAAGTAGGGGGACAAGGAGGTATGGATGAGTGAGAGAAGGAGGGAGAGAAGGGAGGAAGAGGGAGGGGAGGGTTGCCTCTAGCCATTTATTGCCTTCATCTTCTTTTCTTCATCCTTTCATCTTCTTCTTCCTTCTCCTCCTTTCTCCTCTTCTTCCACCACTCTCACTACCACCATGATAACATCCCCAAAAGCTCATCAAAACCATACAAAACTTCACTAAAAATGTTTCTCATCTCATCCTACACATGGCATGATCACGTTTGAGTTTTGAGCTCTTTTGGCCATCCAGGAATTTTCTTTAGTAGTTTCTACAAGGTAAAACTCTCACGTTTTGATAAGTTTCTTGAGTTCTTGCATTCACAACTAGTTTAGAGTTGATATATACACGTTTTATGAACTTGGAAAATTCCAAAGTGAGATTAAGTGAGTTTTGATGAATAAGACTTGTAGTAGTGATGTAGTAGGGGGTTTAGTGAGTGTTTACTAGCCTTTAGTGATAGAATCCCTGGTCTAAGATGAGTTTTGAAGATTCAAAAAATGAGTTTAGAAACTTCTAATGTCAGTTTTGTATGACTTTTGATGATCAAATAAAATCTGGTACTACTTGGGAACTCAGAAAATTAAATAGAGGATACAAAGAGGTGTATGGACCAGTAGAAAGCCACCCTAGAAGCCCGAGACATCAAATCCAATTCTTGGTCGCCATTTTATTCATTTTGACCGTAATTTGCAGGTCAATTTTGGAATTAGTCTTTGAAATTTATTCTGTAACTCACTCACTAGATAACTAAGACCACCTTATACGCTAAAAAGTCTAAAATCATCTTAAGAAAAATCTAGAGTCGTTTTACTTGATTTCTGTCAATATTTTCCAATATTTGAAACTTGGTTTTTGGATTTTCTTGTTGTGACTTGGTTGTTCGACGTTCGTACGTCGACGTCGGAAAGTATTTTGTTGTTTAAACACGCTTTGACCATAGGTTCTAACATATGTGCCCTTATCTTGTCGTATCGATTTTTAGATATAGATATCTATGAAATTCGATTCGGGTTTCCATTAGATTTTGGTTATAGATTTCGATTGCAGGTACATTCGCGTGGACTTCCAAGACGACGAAAAAGAGCAAGGCGTTCATCGACTTCGGTTAGACCAAGAATATTAGGTGAGTGGATGTGTATTTACGGAGGAAGTCGGGTGGATAGCGTATAGCACCACCGCAACCGTAGAACTAGGATATCACACACACACACACACACACACACCCCTAGCTAATAGGGTTCTAGAATACTATATGCATAAGTAGTATACTTGTAGATAGTTATATCTCTAGTTCTAATTTCTTAGCCTATGAGCTATATCTACTTATGTTAATATAAATATATATATATATATACACACACTTATGATTACCTTATATGATATAAGTTTGCTAATGATATAAGGATATTTACGATATGACGATATGAGTCGATATAATATAATGTGATGATATGAGGCGATGTGATATGATAGGAATACTAGATGACATGAGATGGTATATGCTGATATGAGATGAGATGATATACGCGACTATAGATCCGTACTATTGATTTGATAATATCGTACGATGGATATTTCGTATATGATATGATGATGATGGATCGCCGATATTTATTTTCGACTCGAAAAGTAATGTTTAAAATCACGAAGTAGATATTATGATATGTTTAGAGACATACCTACTTTCAAAACTAACGAATCGTTACGCACTTTTAAATGATAACTTCAAGGGGACGCTATGACTTTTCAACTGGTATCTTGTTCAAAAATATTGTAGCCCCCTATTTTCTAAAAACAACGATTCGTACTATTTTAAACTATAACTGTATGGCTCATATGTAGTTGCGTATTTTTATACTGTTCACGTTACGATTTCTTTATTCTGTTTACGCTCGCATTACGATTTCTTATTTCTGCATACGCTCACATTTCTTTCATTTATGATATATATATATATATATATTGCGTTTCATACCTTTATTTTACATGACTTCTTTTGCTAGAACACACACACCATTACCGATGATGCACATGTTACACGTATACTTACTCGCATGCTCAAACTACATCATCGGTAATTGCTATGCCACGTACACAAATAGAACTCGCTATATTACCGTATCACCTTAGAACCTGTTAGCATTTTAGTTACTGTTTAGTACACAGTACCACATATTATTTCAGATATTGCACTTTCTTTACCTTACTATACGACACGCTCATATGAACACACTTGCTATACATTACAGTATTGTTCTATGCCTGTACATATTCTTTCATTATTGTCATATTCTTATGAGATTTTGTTTTCATGAGATTTCTGGATTTGAGAAACCGCAGATATTATTTAAAAGCTTGTGAATGTTTTAAAAACGCGGTTTCTCTTGATATGATATTTCAACGTCCACCATAAGATTCCTCGGTGTTGAGCTATGATGATTACGCGATTCGAGAAGTGAGGAGTCACCGTCTGCGGGTACATGGTGGACTCGGTACAGTACCCCGAGGCAAGAAGATCGTATAAAAAGGCGTTGAGCCTGGCAGGGGAACACTACCTACTGGTGATAGTATTGGACTCGGCGGATATCTGGAGGATACAGACCGGAATGATATGAGGATCGATCTGATGAGACGGTGCCTGAGATATGAGGGTCGATCCGATGAAACTATGCCTAAGATGTGAGGATTTACGTGTCGATACTGGACACGGGTTTTTTGATGATTTCGAGTGTCAATGATGGACACTCAGAATTTTATGACGATTTTAAGTGTCGTTGATGGACACGCCTCGTATGATATGTATATATACATGATATGGATGATATGGTATCATATATTGACACAGGCACAATATTATATATTTATATTGTTAGTTATATGTATGCCCTAGAGGCCATTACTATACATAGGATGTATATTGTAGTGGATGCTTGGACATATATAGGGAGGACTTTCTTGCTCGACATGATAGTATGCTATCTGGTTCATCTTTACCTTAACGTGTACACTGATTGTCTCTCTGTTACATGTTGGTAAAGCCCTTAGGATGTGTACTTGACTACCTGGACTATGATGCGGATCATACTAGTGGGGACATGGTAGTCCATAAGTACATCCTTCAAGGTCCCTAGTCGTGGGTGTATCGAGACAGGGCATCGATATACCAGAGTAGACTAGCGTATACCTTCTCGACCTATACAGATGGGCGATGGATGATCCCATATCCATTGGTGTTTGATATCAGAGATGATATACGGGTGCTCAGTAGAGACTGGGTACACTGGACGGACTCGCCGAGAACTCTTAGATGGTATTATACCTTACGTCAGATGGCAGTTCTCTGGTGACACTGGTACAGAGTAGTCTGTTGACCCGAGATCGTCATAGAGTCTTGTGTGGTTCCCACTGTGCTTTGATTTCCACCTTACCACGTCCAAGAGGGCGTGCAAAACGGTGGTTTTTGGGTATAGTCCCGAATCACATGGAGGCAATGAGCGATAGGAGGGGATTCGTCTCTCCCGGTATAGAGAGTTGATGTTGCGCTGTGTTCGATTGGCTATAACCGGAAATCCCTGGCCAGGGTTGCTGAGATTTACTGGTAAGTGTTACCAGTAGTTTCTCGAACTGTTATAAACCTCATATCGACACGACTTATCGAGCTATTAGGGTCTGACGTTTACCACCCCTAGGCGAGATATGCGACATATCAGACGACGAGACCGGACTGTACGGTAAGTGTTACTGGTTGGATTCACAGGAGCGTGAGCGGGCTTGCTCGTCGATCTTCTGATCGTTCAATACCCGGGTGGCCGTTACGTTTAGCAGACCGCTTGCGGCTTGTGGGTGTTTGATATGATCATCACCTGCTGCCGGCGTATTGACGAGTCTTTAGAGTCCTACACAGAGGTTTCCTGGCTCAAGCAAAACGAAATAGGAGCGCATATGAGATATGTGCGGGACCGAGAATAATGCGTGTATGTGATAACGTATTCTATTCTCGCGATGAATGTATCGATTGGTTGTATGCGATATAACCTAGTTATCGAATCAAGAATTGATTCGATACATTGATACACTTGATACTAGTCGGTTATATGCGATATGACCGGATCATTAAATCAAGTGTTGATTTAATGATTTAATGTTTAATTATATATATTTGATATATTACTTAGCATTAACTAGTATTGGTTCACATTAAATGGATTTTCTCACTCGAATGTGCACATTGTATATATGATATAGTTTTGTGCACTTGTTTGTATCATGTTTGATGATACATGCAAACCTGGATTTGTGTAAAGACTTAAACCATGTTTAGTGAATGGTTAGGGTTTCATTTCACTTATTGATTTATCTATTCTTTTTTGAGAAAAAGAGAAAAGAAAACAAAATGGTTGCTTTCTTACATGAAGCTTCTTGATGCTTCATGTAACTTTGATTAAGTGACCATTCTTGTCTTCTTCTCCTAACCCTAACCATTCATCTAACCTTAGTTAATTCTCTACACCTAACCATGGTTGATATTATGATAAGTATCATTTTGTTTTCTATTTTAAATGAGCTTATCATAATTCTTTTCTTCTTCTTCTTCTTCTTCAAGAAGAAGAAAGCTTGCAACCATCAATGGTGACTTGATGAAAAGAGTGAAAAATCCAATTCTAAAGTGAACCCACTTCCTATTTCTTCATCCTCTACCACTTGCCAAGTAGTATAGGGTGTTTTCTTCACAAGTTTCATGACTTGGTGAAGTTGGAGCTTGATCTTGTGTTGCCTCGACGTAGATCATCTTCGGCATCGAAGTCGACGACCTAGCCCGCCCATTTCTCTGATGAAGCCGACGCTAGAGCCCGAGATCCGATGATCATAGCGAGGGGACTTCATCATGGAGCTATGGAGGTGGAGGACCGGATTTATAAAGGTTGTATTTCCGTTCACTTAGTTAAATTGTTAACTAGTTGCTTGTTTCGCCTAAACTCTAGTCAACGATCCATATTAGGGTTTCTCGGCACTTGTAAAATTTGAAATTGGCATGGTTGATGCCTTGTGAGACCTCATTAGTGTGTTTAGGAACCCTACAGTGGTATCAGAGCCTAGCTAGAGCCTTAGGCGATGCGTAGACGATGTTAGAAGTTCGATTGAACCGAAACCCTAAATCCAAAATGCTCTCTGTACTTTTTCCAAAACTGTGCATTTTTCCACATTAAAAATATGCAGAAAATTCAGCAGGGAATTTTAAGAAAAACTGTGCAGCACGTGCCCGTGATTCAACTAAAGCGCGGCGGAACCGCAGCACGAGCATGGCTTGTGCGGCGGTTTCGCGGCCATTTTGTCAAATTAGGTTTTTAAAATTGCACAGTAATTCCTATATTCAGGTGCTGTATTTTCTGGGAATTTTTAATATTTACTCAAGAGTTGAGTTTTCTGGGTTGTATTGGGAGTTCGTAGATTCGATCGGATTGTCTAATTTTGTCTATGGGTTTTTCCGGGTAACTTTAGAATATGT
The DNA here is from genome assembly GCA_030015575.1 of Agapanthus africanus. Lineage (NCBI taxonomy): Eukaryota > Viridiplantae > Streptophyta > Magnoliopsida > Asparagales > Amaryllidaceae > Agapanthus > Agapanthus africanus. Next base: position 748,430,839 of record CM057341.1, on the reverse strand, counting down.
TAAAAAGTTCGACCGGATATAAATACCCACTTTTTCCCCTGCCGGGAAATTTCCAATTGTTGGATTTTTCCGTTGTTTAATGACGTTCTAAGTAGTGCAAGTAACGCGATGGTCCCTCTAGAAGACAACAAACCTTAACTCGATTATGTGACCGTCTTGAACTGCCCTTTGAACCTTAGGGTTTGGGGCAGTACGGTGAGGCGTTGGCTTGACCCTTCTACGGCTGGACCGTTGGTACTGAGGCATAAAGTGAATGTTTTTAAACTTGTTTCATGTGTTGAGCTGTTTCGGGAAAACTTGGGTGTTCGATTGTTCGATCGGAAAGTTTGACATTTTCTATTTATCCGGAATGTGATACAATAATTGGAATTCACAAGTAGTTATGAGATAACTGAATGAATGTTATAAATCTAGCGGTTTAGTCTCACTTGATCGGTTGCCACGGAATTTTGATGTGATCAAAAGTCCGTCGCAATCACGTAGTGTACGCGGATACTCGCCGGGTAAACTTAATAGACAGCCTCACCCCATAGCCCCGACCAAGTGACTGTAGGAGAACCCCGTCGCCGAAAGCATCCGTTCGGGTGCTCGCGGCAGCGGTGTTCCGCCTTGGTGCACTTTGTTGACGGCGTCGGGGGTGCAGCCGCCTACTAAAGTTTGCGACGAGCATTTGATCAGAATGTCGGGAATCCTGTTGAATTCCCCGGCTTGATATTGAAAAGTGTTTTCGATAATGAGACTAAAATGCGGGGTTTATAATTGTTAGGCATGCGATGTCTAAGGAATTCATTTGATTAGGCATGCGATGTCTAAAGCGGTTGCGGATTCCAATTGTTGTAGTTTTACACTTTCTTTTCTGTGACCGTAAGTGTAATATGTGATATCGCCGATTTCGTTGCTATATGTCAACGACAACTGGGATGCGCATATTTACTTACGTTGATGACATGTGATGTTATGTGTTGCTGGATATATTATATTGGATAGTCATGTTCGAATAGCCGGGTTTTTTTATGTGAGATGAGTGTTTTTCATTTTCATTCATGTAAAAACTTGTATGTAATATTCTTTTATTGGGGCACTTCCAGGTTGCGGAAGATGTCACCCTTTGTATATTATTTACTTTTCCGCACTAGGATAGACCCAAGGAGGGGAGCACAAGTAACCTGGTTCTGGAGTCCAGTGGGAGACCAACTCGAGGAGTCGAGTCCGGGTCTCCTAACTCTAGAATTGGTAGGGTTGCTTGCCGCTCTCGTAGGGGTCTAGGGGTGTGGGTTTGGCTATTCATCGCGACCGTGGAATCCTTGTTTTATAACGGCTCATATTGAAAACACGGACGTCCTAATATATCCAATATTTCATATGTTTCTTCTGCTGCGATATCTGTGATGTGATCATGTGATGTTCTGTGATAGATACAGTATATAGTATATATGATATATTATATAGGCGTTACTTATGTTTTACACCCGTGCTAGCCCTGCCCCACTCTGTCGTTAGTTACCTAACCTAACGGTGCACGAGGGGACATCGAGGCGAATGCGGATGGCATAAGTGTACGTCGTATTTATATGTGATGTTTAGGTATTTAAATGATGGGACTTCATTAATGTGATTAATGAAATAAAAGAAACCTAAAGATGTTGTAGAATTGAATTTCAAAAATAAAACAGGTAGCTACAGTTCTTGCTTTGCATAGCGGTATATGAGATATATCCTGCACCTTATTCGATGAGGAAAAGGCCGACGATCCCTTCACCCGGAGTGACCCCTTTAGCAATAACTGGTAGATGTTACAACTCTCGGTTTGTCTTTTGATCGCTTCTATAGTTTCTGCTTTGCACAGTGATATATATGATATATCCCGCACCTCATTCGACGAGGAAAGGGCCGACGATCCCTTCACCGGGAGTGACCCCTTTAGCAAAACTAGAAAAGCCTCGAAAACACTCCATTTCAAAATCATTTGATTCTACAACGATATCAAGTTCATTACGCAATAGGTTTTCAGAAAAACCTGTCGTAGCTCTCCGTCATTTCAGATAAGTAGTAGTTAGTATTCGTGCTGCGTTTGTTGGCCTTTGTCAAGGTATAGTGTGCGGTAGCTAACTGGTGCTTATCTGCTTATGCATATGATGCAGATTGGATTAGGGTAGTCGTGCGACCTTGTTGGCCTTTGTCAAGGGCCATGCGGGTGGGTTTATTTCAATCAAGAAATGACGGGTTGAACTTGACTAGCAGCCTATGATTTGTTGGCCTTTGTCAAGGTCATAGGAGGCTTGGGGCAAAATATTATCGGGAATTTCAAGTGTTGAAATTTGCAATGAGATTGCATATCTTCTATGAGATAGTTGGATCCCGATACCCGCTGCGAGTAAGAGTTACTCCTGAGAGAGTTTTACACATTACAATTAGCCGATCAAGTAGGTGTCTAGAAAGGTGTTAACGAGGTTACGCCTCTGGGAAAACGAGGTTTACATTAATTAGGTTCGTGCGAAAGTACAGGGGACCTCCCTCAAAGTACCGATACTGGCCTGGCTGAAAGATTGGCGAACTTGTAGTGTGTAATTAATCCCGGCTAGTCTTTCCTTTTAGGGTTTGAAGGAAGATTTGATAAAAACAGTGGGAGCTATCCTGATTAGATAAAACAATAACCAATCTATTCTTGCAAGAGCGCACGCTGAGTGTTTTCTTCTCTCTCTCTCCAGGTAGCGGCCATATCACGCTTTAATCAAGATAATAATACGGATTATTGACCGAACCCACTTATTATACTGAGCTGGGGAACGTTGGTCCCGCTCCAACTTATAATTGTTATAAGACAGAGCAGGAAATTGGGGAATACCAGATTTCCCGTGCCGCCCAAACGAAGAAAGTGCATATGATGCATCTTCTTTGGGTGTGTTCATTACAAAGAACTGTTTCTCAATATCCTCTGCGTCCTGGGTATTTGATACCGGATCAGGATCCCAGATATGTAATCTGTTACATAGGGCTACAGATAGGTAGAGAACTGAGAACGGGTGATAAGTTTCATAAGGCAGAAAACGGTGCAAGTGTTGCAGCCAGGTCTGTTGGTCACTGTCACCCTGTATTACAAATACATTGATTCTGAATGAATGTTATTAGATACCGAACCTGATATACAAAATCATATCAGTCTCTTTATTAGTAAAGAAATGATAAAATTTTGTATTGTTGGATAATGTTTTGAACATTTCCTATATCAAAAGTTGATCGGTTCAGGCACGTTATCTAAAAGCATTGATGTTCTAAATCAAACTACAGTTCTTAGTATACAGAACACACACAAGAGGAAGAGTTCAGAAATGAACGAATCCTTCTTGAGGTATTGTAGACTAGGTCATATCAATGCGACCCGACTAGCTGAAGTTATATCTAGATGCATATTTAAATCTGTTTGAATTTACATCTTGTGAAACTTGCCGGTCTTGTCACAAAGATACGATGACACCAGCTCTGTTTATTGGAAACAAAGAAAGAGTTAGTGAACTCTTGGGATTGATACATGTTAATGTATGTAAGGTCCCCAGTCTACAAATGCCAGGACCGGTTCTTAGTACTTCATTGCATTCTCTGATGATCTCTTTAGATTCAGACATATGTTCCTGTTGAAACACAAGTCCGAACCTTTTGAGATATTCACAGAATATAAGTTAGAAGTAGAGGACCAATACGAGTATAAGTATTATGTCCTTTGATGTGATCAAGGAGGAGAATACTTGTGCATAGAATTCCTGAATTATTCTAAAGGAGAATGAGATTCTCTCTCAGCATTACTCCTCCGTATACACCATAGCACGATGGTATATCGGGGCGGAGCAATCACACCTTATATGATAAGGTGTGCTCTAAGATGAGTACTACTGAGTTACCTATTTCCTTATGGGAGTTATGCACTTGAGAAGCTGCATACCTATTGAAAAGGGTTCAAATCAAATCACTTGCCTACCACTTCATATGTGATATGGAAAGGGAAGAGCCCATATCTTAAGTTAGTTAAGATTTGGGGTTGTCCAGCCTATGTCTGAAAAGCAAAATCCGGACATGCTCAAGGTAAGGTCTGTAATGTAGAACTGGAAAGGTTCCGGCTATACAAACTACAACAGATGATTTGATAAAACCAAAGGATTCAATAGTTACCAACGAATCTCGGCCTCTCCGCCGATCTAGTAGGGTTTTCTCACCCACCTGAGAGATACTTCTGTTTCTCTATGACAGTGGGAGCGAGGATTGCATCATGAGATGATGACCCAACTAGTTTCGAGCTGGCCATCAGGAGTGGGACTCTGTAAGAATGGCTGGATGCTTAGCGATCTGAGATGGAATCCTTATACACCAACAAAGTATGGACTTTGGTTGCTATATCTGAAGGGTTAAATCCCCATCAGGAGCAAGTATATCTTGAGAAGATTACTTGGTGTAGATGGAAAGGTTGAGACTTTCAAAGCTAGACTTGTTAAAGGTTTTCGTCATCGACCAGGCGTGGATAATGATGAAATCTTTTCCAGTGGCTATGCTTAAGTCCATCCGGATCCTACTTGCCACGGCTACATACCATGACTACGATATCTGGCGGTTGGGTGTGATGACTGCTTTTCTAAAATGATGTTTTAGAAGCGGGCGTCTATAAGTACACAGCCAGAGGGCTTCGTAAACAGTGGGAGCAGCGGAAACATGTACAAGATACTTTATAGGATAAAGCAGGCATCGCGGAGTTGGAACATCTATTTTGATGTGGTAGTCAAATAGTTTGACTTCATCAAAAGGGTAGATGAACCTTGTATATACAAAAGGGTAGCAGGGAGTATGGTGGTGATCCTCGTAGAGTACGTGGATGACATACTCTTGATAGGGAAGGAGTTTCCTATGCTACGCTCGATCAATCTCTGCTTATCACAATGATTCTCCATATAGGATCAAAGTGATACCTCCTAAATCCTGGATTTTGGATCCATGAGATAGATCTAATTGGATGTTAGGAGACTCACTAGTTGTAGTGAGATGGTATCAATTGATCCTGGGGAGAATCACTGGAAAGGTTCCAGGGTGATAAGGACGACTGAATGTCAGTCACAGGCATTGTCTTTACCCTCAGTGGAGGGACGGTATGTTGGAAGAGTTCCAAGCTAGATACCGTGGTATACTAGACGATAAAGGCTGGATACATCGCTACTTAAGATGCTACCAAAGAGGCAGTCTGGGTGTATATTGGTTCATGAGATGAACTTAGTTCCTCCCATTGTGTGACAATGGAGTTGTGGCTTATGCCAAGGAACGTCCGTCCCATCAGTGATCCAGACATATTCTAAGGCAGTATCACCTGATCATGGAGATGGTTGATCTCCAAGGAGATCGAGGTAAGGAGAGTAGACTCAGAGAACAACACGGCGGATCCACTCACCAAGGCCTTTTCCCAGAGAGAGACTTTTATGGGATGGTTGAGTATGAGATACTACAACCACTGCTATCAGATGGCCCTAGTGCAAGTGGGAGATTGTTAGTTATATGTATGCCCTAGAGGCCATTACTATACATAGGATGTATATTGTAGTGGATGCTTGGACATATATAGGGAGGACTTTCTTGCTCGACATGATAGTATGCTATCTGGTTGATCTTTACCTTAACGTATACACTGATTGTCTCTCTGTTACATGTTGGTAAAGCCCTTAGGATGTGTACTTGACTACCTGGACTATGATGCGGATCATACTAGTGGGGACATGGTAGTCCATAAGTACATCCTTCAAGGTCCCTAGTCGTGGGTGTATCGAGACGGGGCATCGATATACCAGAGTAGACTAGCGTATACCTTCTCGACCCATACAGATGGGCGATGGATGATCCCATATCCATTGGTGTTTGACATCAGAGATGATATACGGGTGCTCAGTAGAGACTGGGTACACTGGACGGACTCGCCGAGAACTCCCAGATGGTATTATACCTTACGTCAGATGGCAGTTCTCTGGTGACACTGGTACAGAGTAGTCTGTTGACCCGAGATCGTCATAGAGTCTTGTGTGGTTCCCACTGTGCTTTGATTTCCACCTTACCACATCCAAGAGGGCGTGCAAAACGGTGGTTTTTGGGTACATTCCCGAATCACATGGAGGCAATGAGCGATAGGAGGTGATTCGTCTCTCCCGGTATAGAGAGTTGATGTTGCGCTGTGTTCGATTGGCTATAACCGGAAATCCCTGGCCAGGGTTGCTGAGATTTACTGGTAAGTGTTACCAGTAGTTTCTCGAACTGTTATAGACCTCATATCGACACGACTTATCGAGCTATTGGGGTCTGACGTTTACCACCCCTAGGCGAGATATGCGACATATCAGACGACGAGACCGGACTGTACGGTAAGTGTTACTGGTTGGATTCACAGGAGCGTGAGCGGGCTTGCTCGTCGATCTTCTGATCGTTCAATACCCGGGTGGCCGTTACGTTTAGCAGACCGCTTGCGGCTTGTGGGTGTTTGATATGATCATCACCTGCTGCCGGCGTATTGACGAGTCTTTAGAGTCCTACACAGAGGTTTCCTGGCTCAAGCAAAACGAAATAGGAGCGCATATGAGATATGTGCGGGACCGAGAATAATGCGTGTATGTGATAACGTATTCTATTCTCGCGATGAATGTATCGATTGGTTGTATGCGATATAACCTAGTTATCGAATCAAGAATTGATTCGATACATTGATACACTTGATACTAGTCGGTTATATGCGATATGACCGGATCATTAAATCAAGTGTTGATTTAATGATTTAATGTTTAATTATATATATTTGATATATTACTTAGCATTAACTAGTATTGGTTCACATTAAATGGATTTTCTCACTCGAATGTGCACATTGTATATATGATATAGTTTTGTGCACTTGTTTGTATCATGTTTGATGATACATGCAAATTTGGATTTGTGTAAAGACTTAAACCATGTTTAGTGAATGGTTAGGGTTTCATTTAACTTATTGATTTATCTATTCTTTTTTGAGAAAAAGAGAAAAGAAAACAAAATGGTTGCTTTCTTACATGAAGCTTCTTGATGCTTCATGTAACTTTGACTAAGTGACCATTCTTGTCTTCTTCTCCTAACCCTAACCATTCATCTAACCTTAGTTAATTCTCTACACCTAACCTGTTAGTTGTATGTATGCCCTAGAGGCCAGTATTGTACAGATGATGTATATTATATTGGATGCTTGGACATATATAGAGATGACTTTCTTGCTCGACATGATAGTATGCTATCTGGTTGCCATTTATCTTAACATGTACACTAGTCTCTTTATACTGTCTTATAGTTACATGTTGGTAAAGCCCTTAGGATTTGTACTTGACTACCTAGGCTATGATGCAGATCATACTAGTGGGAACATGGTAGTCCATAAGTACATCCTTCAAGGTCCCTAGTCGTGGGTATCTCGAGACGGGGCATCGATTTACCAGAGTAGACTAGCGTATACGCTTCTCGACCCATGTGATGGGCGATGGATGATCCCATATCCATTGGTGTTTGACATCAGAGATGGTATACGGGTGCTCAGTGGAAACTGGGTACACTGGACGGACTCGCCGAGAACTCCCAGATGGTATTATACCTCACGTCAGATGGCAGTTCTCAGGTGACACTTGTACAGATTAGTCTGTAGACCCGAGATCGTCATAGAGTCTTGTGTGATTCCCACTGTGCTTTGATCTCCACCTTACCACGTCCATGAGGGCGTGCAAAACGGTGGTCTTTGGGTACAGTCCCGAATCACATGGAGGCAATGAGCGATAGGAGGGGTTTCGTCTCTCCCGGTATTGGGAGTTGATGTTGCGCAGTGCTCGATTGGCCGTAACAGGGAAGTCCCTGGCCAGGGCTGATCAGAGATTTGCTGGTAAGTGTTACCAGTAGTTTCTCGACCCGTTACGAGCCTCATATCAGCACGACTTATCGGGTTATTGGGGTCTGACGTATACCACCTCTAGACTTGATATGCGACGTATCAGACGAAGAGACTTGACTGTATGGTAAGTGTTACTGGTCGGATTCGCAGGAGTGTGAGCGGGCTAGCTCGTCGATCTTCTGATCGATCAATACCCGGGTGGCCGTTACGTTTAGCAGACCGCTTGCGGCTTGTGGGTGTTTGATATGATCATCACCTGCTACCGGCGTATTGACGAGTCTTTAGAGTCCTACACAGATGTTTCCTGGCTCAAGCGAAACGAAATAGGAGCGCATATGAGATATGTGCAGGACCGAGAATGATGCGTGTATGTGATACTGCATTTCATTCTCGCGACATATGTTTCGAATGGTTATATTCGATATGACCTAGTTATCGAATCATTGATTCGATAAATCGATGCATTGAATACTAGTCGGTTATGTGCGACATGACCGGATCATTGAATCAAGTGTTGATTTAATGATTTAATGTATAATTATATATTTGATATGTTACTTTACATTAACTAGTATTGGTTCACTTTAAACGGATTTTTCTCACTTGGATTGCACATTGTATATGTGATATACTTTCGTGCACTTTTCTGTATCATGTTTGATGATGCTTGACCATATTGTTAAGTGTATGGAATTAAACCATAGTTAACTTGAGATTAGGGTTTTATTTATGCATTTATTCATTTAATTGTTTATTCATTTATTTGGATAAAGTTTTGGATGAGAATGGTGGCATTTCTTGTTTTATGTTGAAGCTTCAAGAACCCTTGACTTATGCAACCATTCTTGTCCTCATGCTTAACCCTAACCCACTCATTTGACCATGGTTTATTCTCTACACTTAACCCTAGTTATTGTTATGATAAGTATTGATTTATTATTCATTTTGAATAACACTTATCATAATTCTAGCTCTTCTTCTTCTTCATCTTCAAAAGAAAAGCTCAAGGTCCATCAATGGCATCTTGAGTTATAGTGAGCTAAATCCAAATCTAAAGTGAACCCACCTCCTATTTCTTCACCCTCTACCTCTTGCCAAGTTGTTTTGGGTGTTTACTTCACAAGTTTCACAAGTTTGTGAAGTCGGAGCTTGAGTTTGTGCAACCTCGACGTAGATCGTCTTTGACACAAAGCCGACGACCTATTCCGCTCGCTTTCCCGATGAAGCCGATGATCGAGTCAAGGATTCATGATGGACAGCGAGGACATGATCACGTGGAGCTAAGGAGGTGGAAATCCGGATCTACAAAGGTTGTATATCCGTATCCTAGTAGTTAACAGTTAACTAGCTTTCTTTTTCGCCTAATCATCTAGTTAAAGATCCGTAGTCTAGGGTTTCTCGGCACTAAAAATTTTAATTTGGCATGTTCGATGCCTTGTGTGAACCCACTAGGGTGCCTAGGAACCTTTCACTGGTATCAGAGCCTAGCTAGAGCCTTAGGCGAAGTCCCGACGACGTTTGAAGTCCGAACGAACACGAAACCCACATACTTTAGAGCTCTCTGGACATTTTCATAAATCTGGGAATTTTTGATATTTAAAATGTCTAAAAAATTCAGCATAGAATTCTAAGCATTACTGTGTAAAACGATTCCATGTACTGTTCATTGTGCCGCGGAAGCGCGGCAGAACTATGCTTTCTGCCGCCCTTCCGCGGCCACATGGTGACGTCATCCCATTTTTTTTTCACAGTAATACCTGATAAATTCTGGTGAGTTTTCTGGATATTTTTAAATTTATTTAAGGGATGAGTGCTCTGGAGTTATATTGGGAATCGATGAATTCGATCGGAAAATCAAACTTCGTCTAAGTGTTTTTCCAGATAATTGTAGAATATGTTAAAGAGTTCGACCGGATATAAATACCCAGGTTTTCCCCTGCCGAAATATCCAAGTGTTGGATTATTGTGTGGTTAAAAGACGTTCTGAGTAGTGCAAGTAACGCGATGGTCCCTCTAGAAGACACAAACCTTAACTCGATTATGTGACCGTCTTGAACTGCCCTTTGAACCTTCGGGTTTGGGACAGTACGGCGTGCCACATGTGAGGCGTTGGCTTGACCCTTCTACGGCTGGACCGTCGGTACTGAGGTATGAAGTGAATGTCTTTGAGCCTATTTCATGTGTTGATCGGTGTCGGGAAAACTTGGGTGTTCGAATGTTCGATCGGAAAGTTTGATATATTCTATTTATCCGGAATTGGATACAATAATTGGAATTCACAAACAGTTATGTGATAACTGAATGAATGTTATAGATCTAGCAGTTTAGTTTCACAAGATATCGAAAAGAGTTTTCGATGATGGGACTAAAATGCGGGGTTTATAACTGTTAGGCATGTGATGTCTAAAGAGGTTGCGGATTCCAATTGTTGTAGTTTTACACTTTCTTTTCTGTGACCGTAAGTGTAGTATGTTCATATCGCCGGTTTCGTTGCTATACGTCAAGGACAATTGGGGTATGCATACTTACTTACGTTGATGACATGTGATGTTATGTGTTGCTGGATATGTTATATTGGATCGTCGTATTTGAATAGCCGGGGTTTTTATGTGAGATGAGTGTTTTTCATTTTCATTCATGTAAAAACTTGTATGTAATATTCTTTTATTCGGGGCACTTCCAGGATGCGGGAGTTGTCACCCTTTGTATATTATTTACTTTTCTGCACTAGGATAGACCCAAGGAGGGGAGCACAAGTAACCGGGTTCTGGGGTCCAGTGGGAGACCAACTCGAGGAGTCGAGTCCGGGTCTCCTAACCCTAGAATTGGCAGGGTTGCTTGCCGCTCTCGTAGGGGTCTGGGGGTGTGGGATTGGCTATTCATCACGACCGTGGAATCCGTGTTTTATACTGGCTCGTATTGAAAACACGGACGTCCTAGTATATCCAATATTTCATATGTTTATTCTGCTGCGATATCTGTGTTGTGATTCTGAGATGGATATAGTATATAGTATATATGATATATTATATAGACGTTACTTATGTTTTACACCCGCGCTAGCCCTGCCCTGCTCTGTCGTTAGTTACCTAACCTAACGGTGCACGAGGGGACATCGAGGCGAATGCGGATGGCATAAGTGTACGTCATATCTATCTGTGATGTTTAGGTATTTAAATGATGGGACTTCATTAATGTGATTAATGAAAGATAAGAAACCTAAGATGTTGTAGAATCGAATTTTAAAATAAAACAGGTAGCTACAGTTCTTGCTTTGCATAGCGGTATATATGATATACCCCGCACCTCATTCGACGAGGAAAGGACCGAGATCCCTTCACCGGGAGTGACTCCTTTAGCAATAACTGGCAGATGCTGCACACTCGGTTTGGCTTTGATTGCTTTTAAGAGTTTTTGCTTTGCACAGTGATATATATGATATATCCCGCACCTCATTCGACGAGGAAAGGACCGAGATCCCTTCGCCGGGAGTGACTCCTTTAGCAAAACTAGAAAAGCCTCAAAATCACTCCATTTCAAAACATCATTTGATTCTACAACGATATCAAGTTCATTACGCTCATGGTTTTTATGAAAAACCTGCGTAGCCCTCCGTCATTTCAGATAAATTACATATAGTATTCGTGCTACATTTGTTGGCTTTCGTCAAGGTGTAGTGTGCGGTAGCTATGTGCTGTTTATCTGCTGCATATGATGCGACTGGATTAGGGTAGTCGTACGGCTTTGTTGGCTTTCGTCAAGGGTCGTGCGGGTGGGTTTAATTCAGTCAAGAAATGTACGGGTTGAACTTGACTAGCGGGCTGTGGTTTGTTGGCTTTCGTCAAGGTCATAGCACGCTAGGGGCAAAATATTATCGGGAATTTCAAGTGTTGAAATTTGCAATGAGATTGCATACCTTCTATGAGATAGTTGGATCCCGATACCCGCTGCGAGTAAGAGTTACTCCTGGGAGAGTTTTACACATTACAATTAGCCGATCAAGTAGGTGTCTAGAAAGGTGTTAACGAGGTTATGCCTCTGGGAAAACGAGGTTTACAGTAATTAGGTTCGTGCGAAAGCACGGGGGACCTCCCTCAAAGTACCGACACTGGCCTGGCTGAAAGATTGGCGAACTTGTAGTGTGTAATTAATCCCGGCTAGTCTTTCCTTTTAGGGTTTGGAGGAAGATTTGATAAAAAGCAGTGGGAGCCATCCTGATTAGATAAGATAATAACCAATCTGATCTTGCACGAGCATACGCTAAAGTGTTTTCTTCTCTCTCTCTCCAGGTAGCGACCATTTCATGCCTTAATAAAGATAATAAAATGGATGTATTGACCGAACCCGCATGTTATACTGTGCTGGGGAACGTTGGTTCCGTTCTTTCCTATAAGAGTTATAGGACTGAACAGGATATAGGGGAATACCAGGATTCCCATGCCACCCGAATGAAGAAAGTACATGATGATGCATTTTCTTCGGGTGTGTTCGTTACTGAGAACTGTTTCTCCATTTGCTCTACGTCCTGGGTATTGGATACCGGGTCAGGATCCCATATATGTAATCAGTTACATGGGCTAAGGAAAGGTAGAGAACTTGGAGAAGGTGATAAAGACATTAGAGTTGGAAATGGTGCAATTGTTGCAGCTAAGACTGTCGGGGAATATCACCTTGTATTACCAACTGGTAATACATTGGTTCTGAACGAATGCTATTACATGCCGAACCTGATATGCAACATTATATCGGTTTCTTTGCTAAGTAAAGAAGGATATAATTTTGTATTACAGGACAATGTTATGAACATTTTTCATAACCAAAAGTTGGTTGGATCAGGCACGTTGTGCAATGGCATTTATGTTCTAAACCAATCAACAGTCCTGAGCATAACAAACACACACAAGAGGAAGAGTTCTGAACTCAACGAATCCTTTTTGTGGCATTGTAGACTGGGTCACATCAATGTGACACGACTGGCTAAGTTGCATAAAGATGGATATTTGAAACCTTTCGAATTTTCATCTTATGACACTTGCCAGTCATGTCTCAAAGGCAAGATGACCAAGACTCCGTTTTCGGGACACGGAGAAAGAGTTACCGAACTCTTAGGACTGATACATAGTGATGTATGTGGTCCCATGTCTACACATGCCAGGGATGGTTCTTCGTACTTCATTACATTCACTGACGATCTCTCAAGATACGGACATGTGTACTTGATAAGACACAAGTCTGAAGCTTTTGAGAAATTTAGAGAATATAAACAAGAAGTCGAAAACCAAACCGGAAAAAGTATTAAAATCCTTCGATCTGATCGAGGAGGTGAATACTTGAGCAATGAATTCCTGGAATTCCTAAAAGAGAATGGGATTCTCTCTCAGCTGACTCCTCCATATACACCACAGCACAACGGTGTATCAGAACGGAGGAACCGCACCCTATTAGATATGGTGCGCTCTATGATGAACACAGCTGAGTTACCTATTTCCTTCTGGGGGTATGTGCTTGAGACAGCCATACATCTATTGAATATGGTCCCCACCAAATCTGTGCCTACCACTCCATATGAGATATGGAAAGGGAAGAGACCATGTCTTAACTATGTTAAGATATGGGGTTGTCCAGCCTATGTCAAACGACAAAATCCGGACAAACTCGAGGCACGGTCTGTTCTATGCAAATTTGTAGGATATCCCAAGAATTCTCAAGGGTATATCTTCTACCACCCTGAGGAACAAAGAGTGTTTGTTTCTCGGCATGCCACCTTTTTAGAAAAGGAATTTCTTGAAAAAGAGATTAGTGGTCATGAGGTAGAACTGGAAGAGGTTCCAGCTGCAGAAGCTACAACAGAAGATCTGGTGGAACCAGAGGATTCTGTAGTTCCCGACGAACCTCAGCCTCTCCGCCGGTCTAGTAGGGTTCCTCGCCAACCTGAGAGATACTACGGTTTTCTCATTGATGGTGGCAGTGAGGATTGCATCATGGAGGATGATGACCCAACTAGCTTCGAGCAGGCCATCACTAGTGGGGACTCAGTGAAATGGCTGGATGCTATGCGGTCCGAGATGGATTCCATGTACACCAACAAAGTATGGACTTTGGAAGTTGCTCCTGAAGGGGTAAAACCCATTGGGAGCAAGTGGATCTTTAAGAAGAAACTTGGTGTAGATGGGAAAGTGGAGACTTTCAAAGCTAGACTTGTAGCAAAGGGTTTTCGTCAAAGACCAGGTGTGGACTATGACGAGACTTTTTCTCCAGTGGCTATGCTTAAATCCATCCGAATCATGCTTGCCATTGCTGCCTTTCATGACTACGAAATCTGGCAAATGGATGTTAAGACCGCCTTTCTAAATGGTGATTTAGAAGAGTGCGTGTACATGACTCAGCCAGAGGGCTTCGTAGACAGTGGGAGCAGCGGGAAGGTGTGCAAGCTGCTTAAATCCATTTATGGATTAAAGCAAGCATCACGGAGTTGGAACATCTGCTTTGACGTCGTTATCAAAGAGTTTGATTTCGTCAAAAATCCAGATGAACCTTGTATCTACAAGAAGGTGGCAGAGAGTAAGGTTGTCTTCCTCGTATTGTACGTGGACGACATACTCTTGATAGGAAATGACATTCCTATGCTGCAATCGGTCAAGCTCTTCTTATCACAAAGATTCTCAATGAAAGATCTTGGTGATGCCTCCTGCATATTGGGAATCAGGATCTATAGAGATAGATCCAAACGGATTTTGGGATTGTCCCAATCCAGGTACATTGACACCATACTAAAGAGGTTTAGTATGGAAGAGTCCAAGCGTGGGAACATGCCCACGATCTCTGGAGTCACTCTCTCCAAAGAGATGTCTCCCAAGACTGATTTGGAGAGAGCTCGCATGCAAGGGATACCCTATGCTTCGGCAGTAGGCTCTATCATGTATGCGATGCTATGTACCAGACCCGATGTAGCATACTCACTAAGTGTAGTGAGCAGGTATCAAGCTGATCCTGGAGAGAGTCACTGGACAGCTGTGAAGAGCATTCTCAAGTACTTACGAAGGACTAGAGATATGTTCTTGGTGTATGGTAACGGAGAACTCCAGGTGGAGTCCTTTACCGATTCCAGCTTCCAAAGTGATAAGGACGACTCTAAGTCGCAGTCGGGTTTTGTCTTTACCCTTTACGGAGGGGCGGTTAGCTGGAAGAGTTCCAAGCAGGAAACCGTGGCAGACTCGACGATGGAGGCTGAATACATCGCTGCCAACGATGCTGCCAAAGAGGCTGTCTGGATCAAGAAGTTCATTACTGAACTTGGAGTGGTTCCATCCATTGAGCATCCAATACCTTTGTATTGCGATAACAATGGAGCGGTGGCTTTGGCCAAGGAACCCAGGTCCCATCAGCGGTCCAGGCATATTCTGAGGCGGTATCACCTGATCCGGGAGATAGTTGATCGCCGGGAGATCGAGGTCAGGAGAGTTGACACGAAGAACAACACGGCGGATCCACTCACGAAGGCCATTCCCCAGATACAGTTTGAGAGACTCTTCGGGATGCTCGGTATGAGATACTACAGCAGCTGGCCCTAGTGCAAGTGGGAGATTGTTAGTTGTATGTATGCCCTAGAGGCCAGTATTGTACAGATGATGTATATTATATTGGATGCTTGGACATATATAGAGATGACTTTCTTGCTCGACATGATAGTATGCTATCTGGTTGCCATTTATCTTAACATGTACACTAGTCTCTTTATACTGTCTTATAGTTACATGTTGGTAAAGCCCTTAGGATTTGTACTTGACTACCTGGGCTATGATGCAGATCATACTAGTGGGAACATGGTAGTCCATAAGTACATCCTTCAAGGTCCCTAGTCGTGGGTATCTCGAGACGGGGCATCGATTTACCAGAGTAGACTAGCGTATACGCTTCTCGACCCATGTGATGGGCGATGGATGATCCCATATCCATTGGTGTTTGACATCAGAGATGGTATACGGGTGCTCAGTGGAAACTGGGTACACTGGACGGACTCGCCGAGAACTCCCAGATGGTATTATACCTCACGTCAGATGGCAGTTCTCAGGTGACACTTGTACAGATTAGTCTGTAGACCCGAGATCGTCATAGAGTCTTGTGTGATTCCCACTGTGCTTTGATCTCCACCTTACCACGTCCATGAGGGCGTGCAAAACGGTGGTCTTTGGGTACAGTCCCGAATCACATGGAGGCAATGAGCGATAGGAGGGGTTTCGTCTCTCCCGGTATTGGGAGTTGATGTTGCGCAGTGCTCGATTGGCCGTAACAGGGAAGTCCCTGGCCAGGGCTGATCAGAGATTTGCTGGTAAGTGTTACCAGTAGTTTCTCGACCCGTTACGAGCCTCATATCAGCACGACTTATCGGGTTATTGGGGTCTGACGTATACCACCTCTAGACTTGATATGCGACGTATCAGACGAAGAGACTTGACTGTATGGTAAGTGTTACTGGTCGGATTCACAGGAGTGTGAGCGGGCTAGCTCGTCGATCTTCTGATCGATCAATACCCGGGTGGCCGTTACGTTTAGCAGACCGCTTGCGGCTTGTGGGTGTTTGATATGATCATCACCTGCTACCGGCGTATTGACGAGTCTTTAGAGTCCTACACAGAGGTTTCCTGGCTCAAGCGAAACGAAATAGGAGCGCATATGAGATATGTGCAGGACCGAGAATGATGCGTGTATGTGATACTGCATTTCATTCTCGCGACATATGTTTCGAATGGTTATATTCGATATGACCTAGTTATCGAATCATTGATTCGATAAATCGATGCATTGAATACTAGTCGGTTATGTGCGACATGACCGGATCATTGAATCAAGTGTTGATTTAATGATTTAATGTATAATTATATATTTGATATGTTACTTTACATTAACTAGTATTGGTTCACTTTAAACGGATTTTTCTCACTTGGATTGCACATTGTATATGTGATATACTTTCGTGCACTTTTCTGTATCATGTTTGATGATGCTTGACCATATTGTTAAGTGTATGGAATTAAACCATAGTTAACTTGAGATTAGGGTTTTATTTATGCATTTATTCATTTAATTGTTTATTCATTTATTTGGATAAAGTTTTGGATGAGAATGGTGGCATTTCTTGTTTTATGTTGAAGCTTCAAGAACCCTTGACTTATGCAACCATTCTTGTCCTCATGCTTAACCCTAACCCACTCATTTGACCATGGTTTATTCTCTACACTTAACCCTAGTTATTGTTATGATAAGTATTGATTTATTATTCATTTTGAATAACACTTATCATAATTCTAGCTCTTCTTCTTCTTCATCTTCAAAAGAAAAGCTCAAGGTCCATCAATGGCATCTTGAGTTATAGTGAGCTAAATCCAAATCTAAAGTGAACCCACCTCCTATTTCTTCACCCTCTACCTCTTGCCAAGTTGTTTTGGGTGTTTACTTCACAAGTTTCACAAGTTTGTGAAGTCGGAGCTTGAGTTTGTGCAACCTCGACGTAGATCGTCTTTGACACAAAGCCGACGACCTATTCCGCTCGCTTTCCCGATGAAGCCGATGATCGAGTCAAGGATTCATGATGGACAGCGAGGACATGATCACGTGGAGCTAAGGAGGTGGAAATCCGGATCTACAAAGGTTGTATATCCGTATCCTAGTAGTTAACAGTTAACTAGCTTTCTTTTTCGCCTAATCATCTAGTTAAAGATCCGTAGTCTAGGGTTTCTCGGCACTAAAAATTTTAATTTGGCATGTTCGATGCCTTGTGTGAACCCACTAGGGTGCCTAGGAACCTTTCATAACCATGGTTGATATTATGATAAATATCATTTTGTTTTCTATTTTAAATGAGCTTATCATAATTCTTTTCTTCTTCTTCTTCTTCAAGAAGAAGAAAGCTTGCAACCATCAATGGTGACTTGATGAAAAGAGTGAAAAATCCAATTCTAAAGTGAACCCACTTCCTATTTCTTCATCCTCTACCACTTGCCAAGTAGTATAGGGTGTTTTCTTCACAAGTTTCATGACTTGGTGAAGTTGGAGCTTGATCTTGTGTTGTCTCGACGTAGATCATCTTCGGCATCGAAGTCGACGACCTAGCCTGTCCATTTCTCTGATGAAGCCGATGCTAGAGCCCGAGATCCGATGATCGCAGCAAGGGGACTTCATCATGGAGCTATGGAGGTGGAGGACCGGATCTACAAAGGTTGTATTTCCGTTCACTTAGTTAAGTTGTTAACTAGTTGCTTGTTTCGCCTAAACTCTAGTCAACGATCCGTATTAGGGTTTCTCGGCACTTGTAAAATTTGAAATTGGCATGGTTGATGCCTTGTGAGACCTCATTAGTGTGCCTAGGAACCCTACAGTGGTATCTACATATGTGTATACGATCACCTTGATACCACACGGTATGATATTATTATATTACATTACGACCTAGGAGATCATTATACATTCGATTTCTACCTGATGATGGTTTCTACTCATGAGTTGGCAACTCCCCCGTTGTGCCATAGTTTTCTTGCAGAATCGACCGCTCGGATTCAGTAGGGGCTTGCTGCCACATTTCCTCTTCGGGTGATTGCTTGGTAGGTGGGTTATACTTCGGACCGTAACCACCGCTTGTACACTATTTTATATTCATTTATATCTAGTTAAAAGCTCCATCAAGCAGACTATGTATATTTGGTAGACTTAGAGACCAGTTGTATATTCTTTCGGACTTAGTGTCGAGACTTTTATTATTCTTTTTACTTGAGTTTGATAATGTTTTGGTTTCTTTACATTCTTTTTCTGTGATTGATTTTCGCCTTGGGTGTCGTATACTGTCACGAACCAAAAAGGCACATGACTGGCACTTGAATTATATGAAGTCTATAGGACCCCACCTAATTCAAGTGAGCCGAAGCCCAGAAATCTAAACCTTTTTAGGGAAAATAATAGAGGTGAAGTTTGAAATAAAGATATAATGAAATCAAGTTTTTTTTAAATGCATAGGTAATGATATATGAAAATGCAAGTGGATTATACTCTAGTTGAAAACATTTTTCGTCTTTAAAAATTTGGGCAGCACCTCCCGTATAATTTTTGATCCAAAATCCCATACAAGCAATATATATATATATAGGCATCCCCAAGAGGGAGCTGGCTCTTCGCCAATTGGCGGAATCATAACCACGCAATAAACATATAAACGACGTTGTTCCCGCCAAAATTTTCGGCCTAGAGCTACTTGTTCCCTTATAAAAAGGGGGGAGAGTCCTAAAAAATGTGGTCTCAATTGAAAGCAAAGCTCTATTCAAAATTCAAAATTTGAACTGAGGAAGTGCCTCACGTGCAAAGCAAGAGAGCGCTGAGCGCCAAAAGCACCAGCGCTAAAGAGTCGAAGACTCTGAGGCAACGCATCACGTGCAAAGCACGAGAATGCTGAGCGCCAAGAGCGCCGGCGCTAAAGAGTCAAAGACTCTGAGGTAGCGCCTCACGTGCAAAGCACGAGAGTGCTGAGCGTCAGCACTAAAGAGTCAAAGACTCTGAAGCAGCGCATCACGTGCAAAGCACGAAAGCGCTGAGCGCCAAGCGCTAAGAGTCAAAGACTCTATGACAGCGCATTATGTGCAAAGCACGAGAGCGCCAAGCGCTAGAACTAAATGTTCTCCACCGTTGGATCAAAAATCCAATGAAGAAGATAAATTATCAAATTACCAGAATAAAATTCTATTAAGGAAATAATCCTCAAAATCTTTCCAAACAGGAAAGATTGTGGATCAATGATCCAATGGTGATTAAAAATCACCAAGATACAGAATAAGCTCTGTATGGGAAAATATTTCCTAATCTTGTTAAAAACAAGAAGATTGTCTTCTATAAAACAGAAGCCCTAGGATCAAAGATCTAACGGTAGGAAACATCCCTAAATCAATTAGAGAAAAGATCTCTTTAACTGATCCAACAAATCAGCCTCCTCTATATAAAGGCCCCAAGACTTCAAGTCTTGCAGATCGAAGAAACTCCCCATAAGTTTCATACAGAAGAACCCCCCCCCCCCCACAAACTTTGAGAAATTTCAAAGAGAAGAGCAAGCTCTCGGAAGAAGAATTTCTTCAAGGTAAATAAAACAGAGAGATCAAAGCATCTCATCAAAAAAGAAGAACTTGGTTCTTTTTCTAGATCATAGATTTACAAAGACAGAAGTTTTTCATAAAAGTAGAAGAGATTGGAGCATCTCATCATAAAAAGGGAGGAAAAAGAGCTTAGTTCTCTTTAGATCACAGATCTATAAGACGAAGACAAATTCTTTCACAAAAACAGAAGAGATTGTAACATCTCCTATTAAAATAAGAACTTAGTTCTTAGATCTACGAGACAAAGTCTCTTATAAACGAGAACTTAATTCTCAGAGCACAGAATTGAACAGACCTGCCTAAAAAGAGCCTTAGCGCTCCAATTTTAAAGAAGCGCCTCAGTGCTCCAAATTTGGCGCTCTGCGCTCAATGCTTCAATGCTGGCACGCAGCGCCAAGCATACCACTTGCTCCTCACGTGTGCGCCATTTCGTAAGAAGCGCCTCAGTGCTTCAAAGTTGGCGCTCAACGCCAAGCGCACCACGTGCTCCTCACGTGTGCGCCATTTCATAAGAAGCACCTCAGCGCTTCAAGGCTGGCGCTCATCGCCAAGCGCACCACGTTCTCCTCACATGTACGCTATTTCATAGGAAGCGCTTCAGCGCTCTAAGTCTGGCGCTCAGCGCCAAGCGTGCCACGTGCTCCTCACGTGGGCGCTGAAGGAACATAAATTGTCCTTTAAATAAAGCCCCAGAGCCATAATGAGTGCTCAACACTCAATAAAAGGCAAAAAAAGTTGTCAGAACCCAAACCAGTGCTCGGCATTGTTAAATAAAAAAGGTCTGAACCAAATTAAATGTTCAACATTTTAACTGAGTGAGCCGAGCCCATGTTGGCCACAGATCCCTAATTCAGATTAATTGAGCCCATATGCTCATAAGTCTTTTTAACCGATCTTAGTCCTAAACTTGACTACAGATCTCCCAACCAACATTAGTTCAAAGGTACATCTCTTCATACCTCTAATATATATCGTTGTAATTCTTCAACGTCTTCAGAGAGATGGAGGGTCCCAATAACTAATAAATTTTGGCGCATCCCCAAACGGTTGAAATAAAACCACATAGATGACGTCTTTAAACTGGACTATGATGTCCTTAAACTTTATGGACTATGATGTCCCTAAACTCATGGACTATGATGTCCTTAAACTTATGGACCGCAACGTCCCTAAACTAAACCCCACAGACTATGACGTCTTTAACTAGACTATGATGTCCTTAAACTTTATGGACTATGAGGTCTCTAAACTCACGGACTATGACGTCCTTCAACTTATGGACCACAATGTCCCTAAACTAAGACGATAGAGCCCAAATACTCTATCATCGGATCTAAATGATCCCAAAATCCTATTAAGTAGATCTTAGTCTAAAATTAGACTAACGTATCCTCAGCAAACGTTTAAGTTGATCTTAATCTCAAAGAGATTAACGATCCTTAAACCAACTCAAACCCAAATCTAAGAAAATACGGATTTGGACTAATCCACGCCCTACGGGCGACAACATAAATTCGTCTCCGTATACAATCCACGGGCAACCAAAAACAAAACAAGCATACACGACATGAAGTGACCATCTGGAGAAGGAGAAAGTGGTTACCGCGATGCGTTAGCGTAATTAACTACAGGGGCTTGCGCCTGCAGGGAAGAGCGTCCCCACAATCAAAAACCCCTCATAATGAGGGAGAATCTGACAAGTCCACTACAACGGCCGCATCCGTCTAAACCTCTGAAATACGGTGCCATAAATCAACTTGGTGTCTTCGGAGAGGTGGACGGATAGATCCAAATAGCATCAGCCCCCAAATTTAGGCAAGACGTTTGTCTTCCCTGCTTTCAGTGGTAAATAGACGCCCTACGGCGAAGATCAAACACAGAAAGAATAATAATAAAGCAAGACATCCAAAACCCTCGAAAGAAAGCGAACATACACCCATCGTTCTAAGCCTCACAAATACAAGTCTGACTAGGTCTACCGATATACAAATTCTAGTTTCTGATTGATAGAGTTTATCTAGATACAATAGAATATAAAGGGTACAAGAGTGGTCACGATCCAGCATGTGTCCCACCTACCAAAGCAAAACACCCTGAAGGAACTGTGTGCCAGCAATACCGCTACTGATCCAAGCGGTCAAACCTGCAAGAAAACTGTGGCACAATGGGGGTGAGTTGCCAACTCGTGAGTAGAAAATATCAGCAGGTAGAAATCGAATAACAACGATTCCCAGGTCATACTGTATCATGAAGGTAATACTATGATATCTAAGGTGACCATGTATGCATATATATCAACAATAGAATCAATGCCAATGGCATGTAGAAATAAACATCTGACATCATATGGCTATATGCATGTAGATATCATCCACGTGTGTCCAT
The DNA here is from genome assembly GCA_030015575.1 of Agapanthus africanus. Taxonomy (NCBI): domain Eukaryota; kingdom Viridiplantae; phylum Streptophyta; class Magnoliopsida; order Asparagales; family Amaryllidaceae; genus Agapanthus; species Agapanthus africanus. Next base: position 748,408,402 of record CM057341.1, on the reverse strand, counting down.
CAACGACACAACAAGATCATGGAACCTGAGTGTCCAATATCAACACTCGAATCATCATGAAAACATATTCCTATATGTATGAGGATATCAACCAACGTGTGTCCATCAACGACACGTCAAAATCATGAAACCTGAGTGTCCAATATCGACACTCGAAACATCATGAAACCCGTGTCCAGCATCGACACTAAAATCCTCATATCTCGGGCTCCGTCAGTTCGGATCGGCCCATGGGCTCCATCGGTCCGGATCGGTCCATATCCATCTCACGACTCCGGTCAGTATCCTCCGGATAACCGGCGGGTCCAAACTATCACCGGTAGGTAGTGCTCCCCCTGCCAGGCTCATCGTCATCCCCACAAAACCGTTCTTGCCCCAGGGTACCTTACCGGGTCCACCATGTACCCGCAGATGGTGCTTCCTCTCTCCTCGAATCGGGTCTCGAAAACAAGCTCAGCACTGAGAAAACCCATGGTGGATGCCTCGAAATCACATCATGAGAAACCGCGTTTTTAAAACAATTCGTAATTTCCTTTGAAATATAACCACGGTTCTCAAATCCAGAAATCTCATGAAAACAGCATCTCAATGCATATAAACATAAAGTACGATGTATGCAAATATCGAACAGTAATATGAGCATATCAAGTATAGTATTAAACAATGAATGTACTTTACGGTTATGAATAATATCATGATATGGCAGTTCTACTGTGCAAGAGGAATGGAAATTACCGATGATGAATTTGTGTGAGTCGGCAATCTGTGTAAGTGTAACATGCGCATCATCAATAATTGTGCATGTGTACTAGCAGATGATATCATAATAACTAATGAAAGCACATGTATATATATAAAATGCAGTGAGAGTAAAATGAACGTAGTAAAAAGGTAAATAGTAACACAACAAGCTAAGATATACCAAGATATACGAGCCATGCAATTATCGTATCTCAAATAGCATGGATCTTTATTTTTAGAAAAGTAGGGACTACGGTGTTTTTAAAGAAAAGCAATACCTTTGAAATCCGTAGCGTCCCTCGGTTTATTTTTTAAAATGCACACGATTCGTTAGTTTTGAAAATAGGTATGACTTGAACCCTATTCTAACATATACTTAAGTAATTAAAAGACTAAACTAATCCCGAGTCAAAAGTACATGTCAATCATCAATATACATCTCGTATGGTATAGTCCGCCTTACGGCCTCCTCAAAATCGAGAGTACGAGTCAAATATCATATATCATAATTAGTACGGTATGATCCGTCGTACGATATCATAAACAAGGGTATGGATCTAAGGTCACATACAATATATCACTCTTTATTCTCATATAATATATATACACATATAACTTAAGTCACATCTATATCAATCTCATATCATGTCTTAGCAAAATTATCTATATTCTCATATCGTCACACATCCGTATATCGACATATTAAGCCAAGTCATCGTATTTCATCACATTCTCTTTTCATCATATCAATATCTCACATCAAGTCATCTTGCATATATATCACATTCTCATTTGTATGTATATAGAATCTCATATCATTTATTAGCATACGAATATAACATGTACACTGCTTTGCATTCTCAAACCAACATATCCACTAATGTCATCTTTTATCGTATCGTCTCATACTAAAACCTTTAATCATATCCATAAGTTCGTAGCATATCTTTTCTCCAAATTATAATTTATATATCAATTTTCCATATCAATGGTTGCGGGGGTGCTATATGACATCCACCAGACTTCCCCCGTAGATATAAATCTACTCACCTTTGATCATCGCTTGCTGAAGTCGATGACGTCTTACTCTCCCTTGTCATCTCGAAGTCCACGCGAAGGTATCTACATATATAAACACATCGTATCGCATCAACATCCTAATCGAAAACCGATACGACACGCGAAATGCTCATAGGTTAGAACCTATAGCCTACACATGCAAAAACAACCAAATAACTCTCGCCGTTGACGTACAAACGTCCAACGACCAAATCCAAATTCAAATACCAAAAACCAAATTTTAGAAATCGGAAAAACATAGCCAAAATCAACTCAAAATGCTCCCAGATTTTTTCTCAGGTAAATTGGAGCTAAACTAACAATACAGGGGCTGGGGTATAAGGTGTGTGACCTATAGACCAAAACCCAACATCTACACCTAAAATTGGTCCGGCGAGATAGCAAAAAGACCCGGCGTCGCCGGCCCCAACAATGCATTGGTGTCTCGTTCTTTAGCTGTGGTCTTCTAGTGGTCTAACTAGGTTTATGAAGTTGTTTGATTTTTCTATAAACACTCCAAGTTGCTCCAGATTCCCTGTAGTCCTCAAAGCTTCACAAAACCGACATCGAAAAATTCTAAGTTTGTGGTTTGGTTTCTGATCTTCTAGTCTTGGACAGAAATCATTACTACGGTTTTGTAACACTCACTAGACCTCAATTACTACTTCACAACTCCAAACTTCTACTAAACATCAACTTGGAAATTTCTAAGATACTACACTAAAACGAACACTAAACTAAACTAGAAAGTTAGGAAACTAATTACTAGGTGAAAGATGAAGGTTATAGCTCTTGTAGCAACTGAAGAAGATTCCAAGATGGTTGCAAGTCCTCAAAATTCAAACTTAAGCTCACTAGGGGATATAGGATGGGATGGTGCACATTTTTTGTGAAAGAAAACACAAGTTTTGGAGATGATTTGTGGTGGTAGTGAGGTGGAGGAAGGAGGATGAAGATGATGAAGAAATAAAGGAAAGAATGCAAATGAAGAAGGAGCCATGGTGACTAAAGACCCCCCTCTATCTTTTCTCTCTTGTGCCCATGCCCTCCATGCCTCCCATGCCTCCATGTCATATTTTCTTTTCTTTTTTCTTTTAAAAACCAAACAACACAAATGAAACAAATAACAATGAAGCCATGCATGTGTCAAATGCAATATGTCATGGTGCACTAGCCATGGTTAATACAAAAACGGTTTTGACTTGATTGTGATTAGTAGTACACTAATTAAGTTTAGCATAAACTTGCATATAAATAATTGTATAATTATTTATAAAATGACCAAATCCAATAAATACCTTTTAATAATTAATACATATAATCTCCAATTATTTTCCAAATATTGGTATATAATTATACCATTTTACAAAAACCCCAATTCGCAAATCGAATAGTTTTCGCGAAATATATTATTTTAATATTTAATTTTCAAAAATAATATTTTATATTTCTGAAATGTTACAATCTTCCCCCCTTAAATTAATTCGGTCCCGGAATTTAAATTTTAACCCCCAAATACTAAAATATTTCAATAATCAGTTCAAATCAACGGGGCTCCGAAATCACGGAATATACAGAAATATCATAGCGCATTGTGTGCGCATGAAAACGAATGTGAAACTCAAAAATCAAATTCCGTCAGGCGTAACGCAATCACTGGAGTTATAAGGGAAACGCAAATTCTCGAAATCCACTGCTGAAATCCAATATACTATAGTCAAAATCATAATACGTATATACTATGCATCCTTGTAAAATCCTTTAAAAACTGAATAAAACACATGCAAAATTTTTTCCGAATTATCGTGCGATGCGTATCTCACCGCACAAGTAGCGGAACCTTATTTGTCAAGTAGTAAATATATGTTTATATATGTTTGCCCAAAGTATACGTCCCGCCTTTTTGAAATATCCCAGAAGGTTTTCCTTTATAAAAGTTTGTGTCACTCGCGGACATGTATGAAATAGCGAGACGATAGCTCCTATTTGAAAATCTCTTGGTAACTTTTATGCATGCAAAAGTACTCAGGTAATATCCTCAGATCAGTCATGCTCGGCTACTATATAATATAGTACCCAACATCAAATAAAATGCTCAAGAGCAAAAATCAGCCTCAAAAGGCGCATCTAATATCACGTGCGTCTGGTGCGCACAGAAAATCAAAGCCAAATACAAGTGCCACGAATGTACACAAAAGCTAAACTAAGTGCAACGGGTATGCACGGAAGCATCTGTCAAGCGCAACGGGTGTGCACAACAACAATATCAAGTGCATCTAAAGTGCACGAAAATCTCAACCCTGTGCAATTAACATGCACGAATAAAATCTCAATCAAGTGCATCCAGTGTGCACAAAATCTCATACCATGCGCCCAATATGCGTGAAAATCCAAATTAAGTGCATCAGGTCTGCACAAAACATCTAGTGTTGTAAAGTACACGAAATCGAACGTCAAGTGCAACGGTGCATGAAAACAGAGATCTAGTGCAACAAATGAACAAAAACATAATCTCAGGTGCACTAGGTGCCCGGAAACTAATCAATATCTCAAATACGCACAAAAACAACACCGAGTGTGCCATGGTGTATTAAAATCATATGCGTTTGCAACTGCGTGCACAAAATCCATATCAATACACTGCGAGCACATGTAAGCTATACCGAGTGCATAAATCAAATCGAGTGCGTACAACATTCACAAAATCTCATCGACAGTATCGAAATCCACGGAATCATAAATATGTGCAGTCATGGCACAAAATCGATATCAAGTGCAATAGATATGCAAAATCATAAACCAAAGTAATGGTGTATAAAGCAGAAATCAAGTACAATAACTGTGCACAAATGAAAATATCTAGTAGGTGCAGCCATGGTGCACGAAAACAAATATCATGAAACTCAATCATCGAAACTTAAGTTCAAGCGATAAAAGTGTGATACTCGGATCAGAAAACGCAAATCGCAAAAAATGATATTGAGGTACACCTCCTTCAATGTCGAAAAATGCCGGTGTACCCAAAGATGGCAACGAAAAAACATCCACTTGCCTCCTGCTCATGAATTGGTGTCCTCTGTCTCTGGGTCCTCGTTTTCTCTATGGATTACCAATCTCACAATCTTTCCGCTCATCGTCCCGGTTAAGTGTAATAACGGAACCGTTCCGCTCTGGAACTCCTCTGATCATCCCTTGGCCAATTAACATGACCACTCATAAATGGCACGTTACTGACGGTGGCATCTGGCCCTATAAATAAGCGCGATGCAACTGATCCTGGGTGCAAATTTTTATCGCCGCAGCATCCTAAAAGGAACCTACTTATGGTCTCTTCCGATCTCACATATACCGAACTATATGAAGGTTGGCACTCTTGCTTAATACTTTTTCTCATAACCGGACAGCTGCGTCCTCAGCACGGCTTTCCTCTGGCATCAGTCGTATCCTACGCCTATGCATACATATCAATCCTCTGGCATCAACGAGGAGTAACACAGCTCGTTAATATCTTGCACAATCTCTTGTTCCATTCGTCTTCAGAATCATCCACTTCGACGTTATCTCTTGTGGGCTAATTGCTGCAATCCGTTCTCGGCTACAGTCAATCCGGAGTCTCTCACACGGACTCGAAATTACGAACTCGGGTATTTTCACCACTCTGTGGAAGATATCTTGGGGAACTCGTCCAAATTATCGAAGGAATACGCTTCATTTTTCCGTTCTCGATCAACTCACAATGTATCTGGGTGAGGTCCTTCTATCCGAAACTGGTCAACTTACTAATCTCATATCGGAGCATCCAACGAACAATGTCCTCTCTTGCTCTATTTACTCTAGATCTGAGTAAATCCTTCAAACTGGAATTCTTCAACTCAACTGAGCCTATGTCGGCGCATCAGATCAGACGAATCATCTCAGTCGCTCAAGTCAATATAGACTAGCTATCTTCTGTTACATCTCTGTCGGAAAGCTCCAGTGGTTTCAGCTCATAAACTCTGGGGGCAACATCCCATCAATCTCAGCAACAGCTGGGTCGTCTGTTTGCACGGTAGACAACATCACAATCTTTGAGGTAGGCTTTACATCAACAATCTTCTCAATCTGGCAGCCGCTATCAATTGCCCGATCATCCGGTGCAAATCCGAACACTCGCCTCAAACGAGAAATCTCAACACAAACAATACGCCGATACGTTCTTATGTCACCAGAAGAATATCATGGTCAGTCCTCGTCCGTGACGATCTCGCCCTGGCCACATCTCTGGCAGTAGCTCTCTCTGCGCTCAAAGCCATGGTGACAGGAACCTCAAGCAGGTATCGATGAAGATAGATCATAGAAACGAATAAAAATGCAGTGCATAAGAAATGTACATTCTAAGGCTACTTAAGCGAAGTAGCGTATCGTAAGTATGCCGCGGAACATACATACAGTACGTCACTCTACTTAAGTTACCTACTCCATCAACCAAGGTCAACCTATGCGACGAAAGTTCGGGGGCCTTATAGTAGTGTTGAACACTAAGAATTTTGAGGCGCTGACGTGGGGTCACGTGAGGCACTTGGAGTAGTGTTAAACACTAAGAGTTTGAGGCGCTCACATAGGGTCACGTGAGGCACTTGAAGAAGTGTTAAACACTAAAAATTTGAGGCGCTCACGTGGGGTAATGTGAGGCGCTTGAAGCAGTGTTGAACACTAAAAATTTTAGGTGCTCACGCGGGGTCACGTGAGGCGCTTGAAGTAGTGTTAAACACTAAAAGTTGGGGCGCCCACGTGTGGCACGTGAGGCGCTTAAAGTTGGGCGCTGCCTCTTTTATTCTTTTATTCTAGTGCTGAGCACTGTTGGGTCACGTGGGATCACATGAGGTGTCCCAGAATATGAACTGTATTGGGTTTATTCCCCTTTTATCTTTTATAAGTGCTGAGCATTTCTCAGGGGTCACGTGGGATCACGTGAAGCGCCCCAAAATAGGCGCGTTACTGACGGTGGCATCTGGCCCTATAAATAAGCGCGATGCAACTGATCCTGGGTGCAAATTTTTATCGCCGCAGTATCCTAAAAGGAACCTACTTAAGGTCTCTTCCGATCTCACATATACCGAACTATATGAAGGTTGGCACTCTTTCTTAATACTTTTTCTCATAACTGGACAGCTGCGTCCTCAGCACGGCTTTCCTCTGGCATCGGTCGTATCCAACGCCTATGCATACATATCAATCCTCTGGCATCAACGAGGAGTAACACAGCTTGTTAATATCTTGCACAATCTCTTGTTCCATTCGTCTTCAGAATCATCCACTTCGACGTTATCTCTTGTGGGCTAATTGCTGCAATCCGTTCTCGGCTACAGTCAATCCGGAGTCTCTCACACGGACTCGAAATTACAAACTCGGGTATTTTCACACCTCTGTGGAAGATATCTTGGGGAACTCGTCCAAATTATCGAAGGAATACGCTTCATTTTTCCGTTCTCGATCAACTCACAATGTATCTGGGTGAGGTCCTTCTATCCGAAGCTGGTCAACTTACTAATCTCATATCGGAGCATCCAACGAACAATGTCCTCTCTTGCTCTATTTACTCTAGATCTGAGTAAATCCTTCAAACTGAAATTCTTCAACTCAACTGAGACTATGTCGGCGCATCAGATCAGACGAATTATCTCAATCGCTCAAGTCAATATAGACTAGCTATCTTCTGTTACATCTCTGTCGGAAAGCTCCAGCGGTTTCAGCTCATAAACTCTGGGGGCAACATCCCATCAATCTCAGCAACAGCTGGGTCGTCTGTTTGCACGGTAGACAACATCACAATCTTTAAGGTAGGCTTTACATCAACAATCTTCTCAATCTGGCAGCCGCTATCAATTGCCCGATCATCCGGTGCAAATCCGAACACTCGCCTTAAACGAGAAATCTCAACACAAACAATACGCTGATACGTTTCTATGTCACCAGAAGAATATCATGGTCAGTCCTCGTCCGTGACGATCTCGCCCTGGCCACATCTCTAGTAGCAGCTCTCTCTGCGCTCAAAGCCATGGTGACAGGAACCTCAAGCAGGTATCGATGAAGATAGATCATAGAAACGAATAAAAATGCAGTGCATAAGAAATGTACATTCTAAGGCTACTTAAGCGAAGTAGCGTATCATAAGTATGCCGCGGAACATACATACAGTACGTCACTCTATTTAAGTTACCTACTCCATCAACCAAGGTCAACCTATGCGACGAAAGTTGTGAGGCCTTATAGTAGTGTTGAACACTAAGAATTTTGAGGCACTGACGTGGGGTCACGTGAGGCACTTGGAGTAGTGTTAAACACTAAGAGTTTGAGGCACTCACATAGGGTCACGTGAGGCACTTGAAGAAGTGTTAAACACTAAAAATTTGAGGCGCTCACGTGGGGTAACGTGAGGCGCTTGAAGCAGTGTTGAACACTAAAAATTTTAGGTGCTCACGCGGGGTCACGTGAGGCGCTTGAAGTAGTGTTAAACACTAAAAGTTGGGGCGCCCACGTGTGGCACGTGAGGCGCTTAAAGTTGGGCGCTGCCTCTTTTATTCTTTTATTCTAGTGCTGAGCACTGTTGGGTCACGTGGGATCACATGAGGCGCCCCAGAATATAAACTGTATTGGGTTTATTCCCCTTTTATCTTTTAAAAGTGCTGAGCATTTCTCATGGGTCACGTGGGATCACGTGAAGCGCCCCAAAATAGGGTTTATTCCCCTATTCTCTTTTACAAGTGCCGAGCACTTCTCAGGGGTCACGTGGGGTCACTTGGCTAGATCTCAGTCTTCCATTTTTTGTTCTTCAAAGGTGCTCACGTGGGAACACGTGAGCTTTTATTGTGTAGCATTGAACACTAATATGCAGGGAGCTCTGGATCTATGTTTTGTGAATTTCAGGTCTCTTATTTTATAAGAATTAAATTCTTTTATTGGGTTAAACCCTAGTTTTATCAGAGGAATTAAATTCCTATATCTTTTTGGTAAGAATTAAATTCTTTGAACTTAGTTCTTTTCCCTAGGTTTGGATCAACATAACGAAATCTCCCCGATGAGAATTAAATTCTCAACTTGTAGGGAGATCTGCTTCTGCAGATTCCAACTGGAGGAAGAACTAAGTTCTTTTAGAAGAGTTAAACTCTTGGTTTGAAAATTAAATTCTCTTTTGGTTTTTGCTTACCAAGGGGTTTTCCTCTCTGTTTTCTATATTTTTGAACTTGAAGTTTATGGGGGTGTTGCTTTGTACAAGACTTGAAGTTTTTGGTCCTTTATATTGGGGAAGCAGATTTGTTGAATCAGTTAAGGAAATCTCTCATTGAAAAATCTCTAATTGATTTGGGAATTTATCCCACCATTGGATCTTTGAACCAAGGGCTTCTGTTTTACAGAAGACATCTTTCTTGTTTTTAGCAAGATTGGGAAAATATTTTCCCATACATAAATTATTCTGTATCTTGGTGATGTTTAATCACCATTGGATCTTTAATCCAACGGTGCTCTGATTTACTGAGCACAATTTTTCTTGTTTGGAAAGATTTAAGGAAACATTTTCCAACTATGGGTTTTGATTTCTCTTAATTAGAATTTAATTCTATCAGTTCAGAAGGCATAGGAGCCCATCACGTGTAGCACATGGCCCCAACAAACTAAGCCTATCAAAGAGCGTCACGTGCTATCACGTAAGCTTTTGTTCTGGCTAATTGTTTGCTTTATTCAGACGCCTATATACTTTGTATATAGAGGTCATGTGTCTGCACGTGACACCCACTTTCAGCTTGGTTTGTCAAGCGCAGCGTCTATCACGTGTGGGCACGTGATACTCTATTTGGGGACTTTTCCCGTTGCTTTAATTTATTTTTCATTTTTTATATGGGAACAAATGCCCCCACAGCATTGTTCTCACGTGGTTTGCATGTGAGTACAACGCTGTCACCTTTACAGCTGTTGGATTGCCTAGGGGACGGGGAGATGAACCGCCCTTGTCACGTCTTATAAATACGAGGGTTTAGTTTCTTCTGCAGCCACTGTTTCCTTCATCTTCTTCTTCCTTCGTTTTCTTTGAGAATTTAATTCTCCTCCTCAGAGCTTAGTTCTTTGCCATTACAATCCAAGAGTTAAACTCTGTAAAAAAGAAAACCCTTTTTAGGTAAATATCCTGCACATCATAAAAAAACTTTTCTTTTTGAACAAAAAATTTCTGGATTTTAAATCCATCATGAGAGCTATGATCTCCTTAGAAACCCATTCACTTAGGGATCCAAAGATGTGATCTTTGATCAGTAAACTTCCATATCTCGAACATTCACCTCTGTTTTTGAGGTTTCAAGGGATTTTATTTCTCATATATGTTTTTTTTTTGAGTTTCTGGAATTTAATTACATCAAAAAAAAGAATTTAATTCCTAAAGCGAAGAGCTTAGCTCTGAAAGATCAGGAGGACCCTTTGGGAATTTTATTCTCTGGTGTTCTTGAAAATCTTTTCATAGGGTTTTACCCTTGTTCGCACAAATTTGAATTTGTTGGTAACTTAACTGAACTTGTTTTCCCAAGAATTTTTTGAATTCCAATGTCTGTCTACTGAGGATCTTCTTGATTCTCACAATGATTGCCCTATCTCATCATTAGTGAGCCGCCATACTGATTTTGTGGGGTTCATGTATTTTGTAGGCAGTGGTCCCGCAAGACAGATATCTTGTCGTTTCCTCTTGTTATTGTTGTTGTTGTTGTTATTATTATTATATATATATATATATATATATATATATATATATATGTGCATGGGTTTCACTAATGCTTCTTCTTTTCCTTATTTCAGGAACAATGGCTTCTCTTCCTTATTTCCCTTACACCCGCTCGGATGCCGCCTTTCCACAATCGCCTTCGGATGAGGAGGCAATGGCGATGATCAGAGCTCATGATAAAGACCGGACAAGTCTGCTCTTATGGGGCACTTGGTATGGCCACATCATCCGGGGGCGCCGAAGTTTTATTTGCGAAGAGCCAGCGGAATCTCTTCGCCCTATACTGCCGATGGAACGCCCACAGACTGCTTACGCGGTGGAGGTGACCAATTGGACTTCTTCGGGCCGGCTGGAGCCTTCTACACCCGGGATACAGAACCATCCCTTGTCGGTTATAGACATCTTGGGGCGTCGGATTTGCCAAGGTGAAGCTCGACCTTGGGGGCAGGTCTATAAAGTGGGCGTTACTCCCCGACACCAAGTAGGCTACCTTATTTGGGCTCGCTACATTCTTTCCGCCCATTGCGCAAGACTGCAAAAGGTCGGGCTGTATCAGGCAGTATACACGTCGCTATTCCAGTATCAGGCTCCTCACGTCTGGTGAATCAAAGCTTTCATAAACCAATGGAATCTGCCTACCAACACCTTTCTGCTTGGGGATCGAGAGGTGTCTATTTCATTGGATGAGTTTCGAGAGATTTCAGGGTTGCCAATCAGGGGTGAGCATTACAAGGAGTTGCTGCCTCCGGATGAATATGTTTTCTCTACCATGCCGGCTATGCTTGATGGCCTGACGCCCGAAACTGCTGTCCGTCATAACTATCCTAGTCTAATCAAGGCTTTAGGTATCTTCGACAGATTTTTTACGAAGTCAGAGAGGCAGGGCATCACTTTCGAGGGTTTCATCGCCTGCTTCATCCGGGAAGATGCTCTATCTAAGGATGCCCCGAAGTTTACGAGTATCGACGACCCTTTTGGGTTTGGGTTGAATAAGCTGCAGGCCAAAGAAGAAGATTAACCGCAGTTTTACATCCCGATTACGTCGGCCGTGTCTTTTGATGCAATTGCGGCCCCCGGCATAGACGAAGAGACCTTCTTCATCGGTTTTATTAGTCTCTGGCTCAGTTGGTTTGCGATACTGACCCACCGCCGCTTCATGAGAGATTCTTCCTTCTACCCCGCCCATCGTGCGGCTAAAAAGGCAAGGTTGGTCGTCGGTATTGCGAGATTATCACACCTTTATCATGGGTTAAGTGTTGCAGCCAACACTTCGACTCCAGGTGTAGATGTTGTGAATCTCCCCCTTCATTACTTCACATCTTGGATCGAAATGCATGTGCTGGGGGCATTCACAGCACATCGACGGCCGAGTTTCTATGACTCCTACACCTTCCCGCGAGTGATGAGATTGGTGGATGCCTCTGCTCTCGATCCGACTCAGCTAGGGGCCCTCCGCGTTCTGCTCAATACATATGCTAATGAGGGTAGGATGCTGTTTACTGATCGAGTTCTTTCTGCCCCGGTAGGGCCCATCCAACAGCTATTCGACTTGTCGAAAGGGGGAGCACCATCTTTAAAGCCTAGGGATATCATGCATTTGTATTCGATTAGGCCGGGCTATTTGGTGTTCCGTCGGAATGATACGACTCTCCTCATGCGGTATAATCCGCACCGCTTCGCTCGGCAATTGGGCTATAATCAGGGCGTCCCCTTCGAAGCGTTTTTGGTTGAGCCTACCTCATCTCTGGGAGTTATTCGCGACGTCATTCATCACTTCATGCGATTGAACACTGGCTCTGTGTTCATGATCCCAGAACCTGACTACCTCCCAAGGCCTGTAGGGTCCTTTATGGGCTGGTATCGCTATCGGGTTGGTCCTGTTATTGCTGAGGAGAGGTGGGTACTATTCGAGTATAAGACTCCTGCTCCCACCCAAGTTTCCAGCGTTCTGTTGCAACCGCGGTCAGTCGTTCACCCTCTCTTGAGGGATGGCGGCATGGTCCTTATCTCGCAAGTCGCAGAAACCGAATAGATTCCTCCCACTGCAGGGATCCCAATGCACACCAGAGCTCAAGCAAAGGCTTCCGCCGAAGCGCCAGCGGCAGTGCCATTAGTGGCGACACTATCAGCAGTGGTGTCGCCAAAAGTGGATAGTGGAGGCGAAGTGGGTCAACATCGCGCCAAAGCGCCGAAGGGAAGGAAACGATCTTCTTCCAGCGTTAATTCTGGGTCGAAGAGGAGAAAGAAGACGGTCACCGGTCAGGTTGACCTTTTGCTGGAATTCGAGCCTATTGTTCAAGACGAGCCCATATCCATGCAAGAGCCGGATAACGGTCTTCTCTTTTCGGGTTCGTCTGCCGAGGAAGCCTCACAATTGGCTGAGGCTATAAGGCGCTCACAAGACGAAACTGAGAACGTGGGTGTCCCGAAGAAACCTTACCCTCCCGTCATATTCTACGAAGATCCCCCATCACTATGGAGGGTACATATGGATCCCTAGTGATGGGAAGATGAGATAGCCCTCAAGCAACCTATCTCAGCCGCTTCCGAAGATGAACTGGCATTAAAGACCGGTGGCCATGAATCTACATTTGAACCCCGGCGAGCACACTTCCTTAGGAAGGAACGGCGGCTTGAAAAAGCCATACTAGAAGCATCTTGGCGCATTGGTATGTATGCTTTCCGTATTTTTTCCTTTCAGCAAATAATTTGTATTGCTTTTTATACCTCCTTATTTTCGTGAAAAACTTTGCAGGGACTTCGGTGATGACAGAGGATTTGAGTCCAAGTAGTGCTCCGCCTGTGGATTTTACAAATCTCTCCAATGAGGCATCGACAGGTGAGGAGGAGATTGTTATAGCTGCTATTCCTGCTACAGAGCTTCCGATGATAGCCTATACTTCTTCATTGCCTACATCTTCCACAGAGGCGACCTTGTCGATTATAGACCCGATGGATCTTTCTGTTGGCGCCTCGAAGATTGTAGAAAGCACCTCCATGGCCATTTTTCCCTCGTTGGAGCCTGAAATGGCAGATGTCGTTTCGCAACTGGAAGCTGCTACGCCAGCCTACGTCCTCGGTGATGTGCCTGAGGGTACGGAGGAGGCTGCCGAAGCTGCTATCCCTCCAATTCAAAGCGAGAGGAGCATCGAAGGTAATCTTCTATATTTTGTTTGAATGATCTTTCCATTATCTGAATCTTTCTGTCTTTTCAGAATTACGAGGGTTGGCGGCGTCCATCGTGGATCTATCCTGCAGGAAGTCTTTTCAGCGTCTGCTCGAGATGGCCGCCCCACAGGCAATATCCCCGCAAAGTATCGTCCTCTCTTTTGGGCAAGGTTGGAGTTCTTTGACCCCCCCTTTTATTATTATTCTTTATAATAACGCTGATATGCGCTCCACAATTCTGGAGGCTGATGACGAGGTCGAGATCCTCAATAGGCCTGGGAATCTCTCAAACCCTCCTTGCATGACTGCGGGTAAGTTAGGCTTTTATCTTTGGTATTGATTTACCTATTTCATATTTGTGGCTCTCACTGACTGTTCACAATCCTTGACAGCTCTGCTAACCCTAACTCCGTTGGAATCTCGGATCTTCATGCCACCGAGTCCCTATGCCCAGCGTGCATCAGAAAGGATGGCGAAGCAAAGCATCCATTCCCTAACGGCTCTCATTGAAGACCTTCGCGCTGGTACCTCTGTCTCGGCCGAAGAATTTGTTGTCGAAGCCAATGCTTCCTTGTCCGTCCTCTCCACCTATCATGATGAAGCATTGGTATGCGTCTGGGTTGAGTATTGTCGCAGAGTGGAGGCTTGCTTACATAATCTTGAGTGTATCGCCTTCCTTCCGAGCTCTTAACTGCCATGGTGAGCCTACGGGGGTGGATTGAGCGGTGTGCCGCTAATCTTCAGTCCTGTGAAAAGAGGCTCAACCGAAAATTTTCGGAGAGGGAGCTAGCTTTAAATGCTTTGGGGGAACTTCAAGCTCAACTCACAGCTAAGACCACTCATGCGTACGAACTTTGGTGGGTGCTTCAAGAAGCTATCACGGAGGTGGTAGCTCTTGATAAAGCCGTTATTTTTACCCGCGAGATGGTTGAAGCTCACAAAGTTGCTGAAAGGCAGCTTGAGAGTCGGCTCGCCTTGTACCAGGCTCAACAGTCTCAAGCGGAGACCCGTCTCCTGGACAAAATAAAGCTTGAAGCCGAAGCCCAGCGGAAGAATAACGAATTGACGAGCTTATTGCATCGTCCGCCGGCCTGAAGATATATATGTTTTTTTTGTATTCTCCTTTTGTACTTACTCCTGAATGAGAGTATTTTTTGATTCTTTTATAGATTGTACTTTGTATTCATTTGGATTTATGAATAAAAGACATTTTGTTTCATGATGGTGTGTACCTTTTAGCAAATGCATTTTGTAGATAATCTATCTTGAACTCTCCGCAGGACAGCGACGGCTTAGGAAACAGGTTCAGAGCTGCTGCCTAAGACTTCTCAACTTTATGAGCTGTGAGGGTCTCATAAAGACTTTTCTCCCTACGAGTCGAGGGGGTCCCGTAGGTATATTTTCTCCTTAGGAGACTCCTAAGTGTGTACTTTCTCTCGAGAGTCGTAAGGATCTCACAAGAGAATTTTTCCCCTTTACGAGTCGAGAGGATTCATAAATGGTTGTTTCCCTCCTCGTCAAGATTAGACTTTGGAGAGTGTGGCCCATGAATAATGTACAAGAGTCAGTTTAGATAGGGCAGCGATGGCTTAGGAAACAGGGTTAGGATTTGCCGCCTAAGACTTTTCAACTTTATGAGCCGTGGGGGTCTCATAAAGACTTTTCTCCCTATGAGTCGAGAGGATCCCGTAGGTGTATTTTCTCCTTAGGAGTCGTGAGGATTCCTAAGTGTGTTTTCTCTTGAGAGTCGTAAGGATCTCAGGAGAGAATTTTTCCCCTTTACGAGTCGAGAGGAATCGTAAATGGTTGTTTTCCTCCTCGTCAAGATACGACTTTGGAGAGTGTGACCCGTGAATAATGTACAAGAGTCATTTTAGACCTGCTTGTAGGGAAGCGATGGCTTAGGAAACAGGATTAGGATCTGCCACCTAAGACTTTTCAACTTTATGAGCCGTGGGAGTCTCATAAAGACTTTTCTCCCTACGAGTCGAGAGGATTCCGTAGGTGTATTTTCTCCTTAAGAGTCGTGAGGATTCCTAAGTGTGTTTTCTCTTGAGAGTCGTAAGGATCTCATAAGAGAATTTTCTTCTTCAAAAGTCGAGAGGACTTATAAGTGGTTGGTGAGTTGACTTGTTTCCGAGTCGAAGCATTGCACTGACGGGGAGGTCGTTGGCTGACTTGTTTCCGCGACGGGGTCATTTGCTGACGTATTTCCGCGATGGGGCCACTGGATGACGTATTTCCGCGACAGGGTCATGTGCTGACGTATTTCCGCGACGGGGTCATTGGATGACGTATTTCCGCGACGGGGTCATTGGATGACGTATTTCCGAGACGGGGTCATTTGCTGACGTATTTCCGCGACGGGGTCATTGGATGACGTATTTTCCGCGACGGAGTCATTGGATGACGTATTTCTGCGACGGGGTCATTGGATGACGTATTTTCGAGACGGTGTCATTTGCTGACGTATTTCCGCGACGGGGTCATTGGATGACGTATTTTCCGTGACGGGGTCATTGGATGACGTATTTCCGCGACGGGGTCATTTGCTGACGTATTTTTCGAGACAGGGTCATTGGATGACGTATTTCCGTGACGGGGTCATTGGATGGCGTATTTCCAAGACGGGGTCATTTGCCGACGTATTTCCGCGACGGGGTCATTGGATGACGTATTTCCACGACGGGGTCATTTGCTGACGTATTTCCGAGACGGGATCATTGGATGACGTATTTCCATGACGGGGTCATTTGCTGATGTATTTCCGCGACGGGGTCATTGGATGACGTATTTCCGCGACGGGGTCATTTTTTGACGTATTTCCGTGAAGAGGTCATTGGATGACGTATTTCCGTTACGGGATCATTGGATGACGTATTTCTGCGACGGGGTCATTGGATGACGTATTTATAGACGGGGTCATTTGCTGACGTATTTCCGCGACGGGGTCATTTGCTGACGTATTTCCGTGATGGAGTCATTGGATGACGTATTTCCGCGACGGGGTCGGGTTGACTTGCTCCACTTTCTGCCGTGTTGGGGATAACTCTAGGTTATCTTGAACCGTAGAGTCTTGGAACTGGAGACTTTGCCGTGGCTCCGATTGATGGTGTCGCGGCCGTGCCCTGCTGGCATAAGGAGGAACGTCATAGTTGGTCTTCTGGGATGCAGATGTTGCTGACGAGCTCTGACTTTCCCTTTTGACAAGGTCTTGTGGGGGGACATGTGGTTCCCTTTTCATTTATGCACATGGATTGTATACAGGGGTCAGTCTGGACTCGCCTGTAGGGCAAAATGTTTCATTTCATTTTTTTTATTTCTTTCCGCGATACTCTATCATTTCAACTTTTTATATCGCGAAAATCGCGATTGCACATTCATTTTGGCTATTTTTCGCGGTGCCCAATCATTCCGGCTATGTTAATATGCATATATCTTATTCGCTGATTTTTATTGCGAGTTGCCCAAACATTTCGGCTATTTTTATATGCATATATTTTACTCGCTGATTTTTATTGCGAGTTGCCCAAACATTTCAACTATTTCATATGCATTTTTTTTGTGAGTATGGAACTCAAGATCTGATACCAATCTTAGCATCAGCATCGCTGCGACTGGAATATTACCAGGAGCGAATCATCATTTGCCTTGAAAGGACTTGGAATTTGTTACCGATTTAGGCATCAGCATCGCTACAACTGGGATATTTCCAGGAGCGAATCATCATTTTCCTTTGTCAATTTAAACAAAGATGGTTTAGCAAGCAGGGTTAGAATCCTGTCGACTAAGTTTTTTGACTTCATGAGCCGTAAGGGTCTCATAAAGGTGTTTCTCCCTACGAGTCGTGAGGATCTCATAAGTGCGATTTCTCCTTAGGAATCGTGAGGATTCTTAAGTGTATGTTCTCTTATAAGTCATAAGGATCTTGCAAAAGTGTTTTCTCCTTGTAAATCGGGAGGACCTACAAGTGTTTGTTCACCAAATGAGGGCATTCCTCATCGTTGGTAAGACTCGGCAAGGAAATGATTATTTGTGCCCGTGGATTGTATACAAGGGTCAATATTGAACCGTTTGTAGGGCAGTCTGGGAAGTGGGATGATTTAAGAACAATTTTATTTCCCTGTAGCCTAAGGCTTTCGAATATTATGAGCCGTGAGGGTCTCATAAGAGGGTTCTCCTTACGAGTCGTGAGGATCTCGTAAGTGTGATTTCTCCTTAGAAATTATGGGGATCCCTAAGTGTGTTTGCTCTCTTGTGAGTCGTAAAGATCTCACGCAGGTATTTTCTCTTTATAAGGTCGAGAGGACCTTACCAGTGTGCATGAATTTTTTTACGAGTCTGCGCCCTTTCGGGTTTTCACAGACTCGCCGGTAGTATGTATCTCATCTTCCAGCTCTTTTGGCGCCGGTGGAAGTTCTGAGATCAACTCATCTTCATCCTCATTTGCGAAGCAATAGGAGAGGTCATCCATTTTCTCGCGCTTTCCTTCTTCTGACCGCGTATCACGTGGCAGGTACGAGATCGTTTCCAAGACCGATATTGACCTGGTTCTACTCTTGCGATATACGTCGCTTTTGGCACATGCCTTTGCGGTGGGGCTACCCTCCAACTGTTGGATAGAGCGAACCAGCCGAGTTGATATTGCTTTTCGACCCAGTTTTTGAATGTGAAGCAGTCTTTGAGAGGATATCCTATCGCTCGGTGATAAGAGCAATAATCCGGGTGAGAGACCTCGTCAACTTGTTCGGGGTGTTTGGACTCCGGGAGCGTAATCATTTGATATTTCATGACAAGATTGAATATCTTCCTTATCTTGTCTTGGGGAAAAGAATATGCTCGACCCATATTTTTTATAAGAGACGGATCCCGGCTGCTCAACTCTCGATCGTGTGGCTTCTTGGACCCGCTTTGCCACTATCGAACGTTTTTTCCATTCTTTAGTTTGTTTTTGCCTCCACGTCAGGTCTTCTGTATGATAGGCTGGCGACGAAAGGGATCGTCATTCTCCGTAGCCTGCTGAAGGAGGTGCTGCATCCTGGCTTTCTCGTAAATGGCCATTTCACGGTTGTGGTCATCCCGGACCTTTTGACCCGCTTCCCTTATTAGCTTGTCCATCTGTTCTTCAAATGACGGACTCGACACTTTTATGGCAGGACCTCATTCTGGTTCAGCATCAGCGTCTTTTAAAAGAGTATCCTCTTCTTCATCAAGGTCCTTTATGACATGACAGCCATGGAACTGCTCCCGTTTCTTGGATTGGACATATCCAAGCCTGATCGTCTCCATTTTTCCATTGGGCAATTTTCACTGAGTTTCGGGGACGTTCCAAATCCTGTTGTAGAATTGAGCCTGTCGTGCAGTCTGTTTGAAGGGTACGCCTTGGCGCCTCAACAGCCTTTTTAATCCTTCTGTGTAGTATCTGGGCAGACGGATGGGTTGGAGCCTGTCAAGCGTAGAATCGGCACCATGCCAGATTTTTTTTTGACTTTAGTCTCCGAGGATCGATAAAATAGGATCGCCTTTTCGCCTTTTCTCCTAAGAGGGACGTAGAATGTCCGTAGCTCTTGCACACTATATGTCTCAAGCGCATCAAGCTCTCTGTAATGCTGCCGCGGAATCATGGCGATCTGCAAACTCTGATCATCTCCAGTGAGGGCCTGCACCGATGGACAGACCGAGAACACTGCGTTGACCTTATCTTCAGAGTCGCTGCTGAAGATCAACATAGGGGTACACGGTCCGGGCTTGTTGTATTGGAGCGGCCCCGAACAGACTATCTATTCTTCCTCTTCGGTATCGCTCCCGAAGACCGGAATAGTGGTGATAGCTTTTTGCTTATTCTCCGGTTTATGGCATCTTTCCGTATCTTCAATGTCTGGTAAGAAATACTTTGCATCTTCGTACTTTCGGACTTCATTCATGGAGAATGGGTTCAGCTCCCCTGTCACGGTATACTCGAGACCATCTTTGAAGTACTTCATGCACTGATTTTGTGTAGAAGGGATGATGTTGTATTCGTGTAACCAGGGCTTGCCGAGCGAAGCGTTGTAGCAAGTCTTGGCGTCAATGACGTGAAACTTGATGTCGGTGATGAGCGACCAAAAGCGTAACGTCAGTACTACGGACTCGAGCGTCCGTGATGACTGGGAGTCAAAACCGGAGATGGTAATTTTATCTCGAGTTAGGTGCTGAACGCTCATGCAAATTTCTTTTAGCACTCTGACATTTAGGAGGTTGACAGAGGACCCGTTGTCAACTAGAATCTTCCCTATCTCAATGTTGTGGCAGTACCCGGTGACATATAGGGGGCGGTTGTGTTCGCACGTCCCGAGGAGGAGGTCTTCATCGTTGAATGTAATGTCGGCCGTGTGAACTTCTTCCAGCTCGTCCTTCATCTTTTCTTCGGCAAGAAAGACTTGAAACTGTTCGGGCTCTTGCAGTGCCTTGATCAAAGAATCTCGTGCATCTTTAGACAAAATAAGGGCATCCAAGATGCTCAGTTGCGAAGGTATCTTCCTCAGGTGTGCCAAGACATTGTAATCCACTTTGCTCTTCTTGGGCAGATCCTTGGCTGCGAGCTCTTCGGCGACTCGCTCATCGAGGGCGATATCCTCGGAGACTTTTTCCTTCCCCTTATCTTTTTTGTTCGATCCCTTGTTTGCAGGTCCGAGATTCTTTTCAGGTAACGTGCGGTTACGCAGCTGAATATTCTCACAGTTCTTCGTCTCTTCCTCTTTTCCTGATGTGGATTCTTTGAAGAGAGGGCCGAGAAATACTTCTTCGTCAGAATCACTTCCGAAGGTGAGAACTTGCGATCCCCTGGCATCGACAATGTGACAGTTGCCGGCAGTTCTTTTATGCTCATCTTTCGTGCTTCTCTGCCCCCGACGAGTTTTGCGCTTCATCCGCTTGAAATGTTGTCGGTGAGCAACGTATCCCTGCCACCACTTTTTAAAGGCCATGCATTCTTCGGTAGGATGTGCAATCCTCTGGTGGTATAAGCAATAGTTAGGATGTACGTCTGTTTCATCAAGGTGCGTATCCTCGGGGATATCTTCTTTGGGCGGTGGCAGCTTCATTCCCATGGACAAGGCTTTGGCAAACCGTTTCCTCGTCTTAAGCTTGCTTTTGTCTGCCGCAGGTGCACTTTGATCTGGTTGGAGTGTTTCGCGATTTATCTCTACCATGACTTCTTCAAATTGACGCCGACGCCTGGCCTTTTCGAATATGGCCATTTCACGTTGTTGATCAGCCTTGCTCTTTTGACAGGCTTCGTTCAGCAGCATGTCGATCATCTCGTCAGACGGTTCCAAGGGTTTTGGCTCCGATCCTGTCTCCAGCTCCTTTATGTTGTCTTCTAACGCCGAATGAGCTTCTTCTACATTTAGTGACGAGTGAGAGATCATATGACAGCTTGCCATATAATCCTCAGATTCTTCTGACGAGTCATCTCCGTCGTTATTGTCGTTATCTTCACTCTCAAGGGTATTGTTGAGAAATTCTTGGAGTGTGACAGGGGTTCGCGCCTTTTGGTTATATTCCTCCAGTGTGTCAATATGTTTTTGCAGGTCCGTG
This sequence comes from Agapanthus africanus, assembly GCA_030015575.1. Taxonomy (NCBI): domain Eukaryota; kingdom Viridiplantae; phylum Streptophyta; class Magnoliopsida; order Asparagales; family Amaryllidaceae; genus Agapanthus; species Agapanthus africanus. The sequence goes on along the minus strand of CM057341.1, from coordinate 748,387,110 downwards.
CGCTTGTCATCAGGCTTTACGGGCTTTTTGGTCTTCTTCTTCCTTTTCGAAGATTTTGATGGCTGGGCCTGGGCGTTTTGCCCATCGTTACCAATTCTTGGCGTTGGGCGTGGCTTCAGCATTCCCTTAATGACCTCGGGTTCCAGCGGACTTTTCCACCTGATCGCCGGACATGTTTGAAGATCCTTCAGCATTCTTTTTATTTTGGCTGAAAGAGCGACCTCCCATGAAGCTTCTTCTATAAATGAGCATGATGCCCCCGGCGTGTCTACCCTTTTAGGAGCGTGCGGCTGGGGCGGGCTTACTTTCTATTCTCGGATAGTGCAAATTTGCCCTGTTGGTATCGGTCCTCAATCTAGCCTTTGAAGACAAAGCAATCTTCGATTGGATGGCCTATTATTCGATGGTAGGGGCAGTAATTAGGATTGTTGACGTCACCTGGCTGCAGTGGACGTCTTGGATCTGGTAGAGTGATGAGTCTGTTGCGCACCGCCAGTTCGAACAGTCTCCTTGTTTTATCCCGAGGGAGTGAGTAAGGACGTTTTAACTTTTCGTTGATAAATCGATGTCTGTCGTTTTGGCGATCAGCTGGTTTTGGATCACTCGGCTGTTGCTGAGCATTGGCGACAAAGGTCGCTTTCCCTTTACCCTTTTCATTCCGAGGCTCCGTCTTTGAAAAGGAAGGCCTATGGCTCATCTGGTCCATTTGGGCCAGCTTGTCGATCAAGGCCTGGAAAGTGGTCGGCTTGAAGAACATCATAAACTGGGATATGGTCGCCCGTGGATCGAGGGTTCCCACAAACATGCCTACTGCAGGAGACTCTTCTATGCGCTGTTCGCACTTTGACCCTGGGCTCCGCCACCGTATCGCGTACTGAACCCATGTTTCTCCAGGCTTCACCCTGGCATTGATCAATGTCGTGATTGGGGTGCGTTCGCTAGCGCTTGTGAAACGCTGGGTGAATAGCAACTCCATCTCCGTAAAAGTTTTGACGGAATCGTTGGGAAGCTCTGAATACCATTCGAACGCCGTCTCCGCCAAGCTGCCGACGAATTGGCAAAGCAGAAGTTTATCGTTACCTCCAGTGTTGCCGCACAGAGCCCTGAACTAAGCGACATGTTGATGGGGATTTCCTGTCCCCTTGTATAAGTGAAACTTAGGAATCGTGTATCCTGGCGGATATTTAATCTGGTCATACCAACTAGGATATGGTCGCCCAGTTCTGATGACTTGGCCAGCAGTTTCGTCCGCTTGATGGGCTCGTATCTGTTGAGCTATATAATCATCGAACGCAACCTTTGAGATTGTTTCCTCCTTTGCTGCTGAAAAGGCCGGAAGAGGGTATGATGTCTCCCCTCTGTCGTCTTCGATTATTATTGGCGGATCATCGGATGGAGGGTCTGACTGGATCATCATGCCCACCATATCCTAGAACAATAGTGCTATTTGTTTTATATTGGCCGCTTGTTCCACTGCCTCTTGATCTTTCTTTTCTAGCATCCTCCGGAGGAACTCGGCATCAGTTTCCTGTTCCTGGCACTGATCCGATGATGCTTCGGGGCTTTCCTTATGTCCCGTGAGTGCAACCATCTTCGTTAACATCTTCTGGAGCTTCTGTTGTTGCTCTTGAGCTTTTGTTACTGATCGGGTGAGTGGTCGATGACCCCCAGAAGCACGGCTCTCCTCCTTTCTGGAAGCCATATAAACAGTATGCACCACCATACCCCCAGACTTGGAGCGTCTGGGTTCAGTGCCTTTGAGATTCGTCACAGGAATAGGGATCTTCCCCACCCTCCTATTTTATGGACGATTGAAGTTGTGGGGGCTGTTGCAGTAGTCACCTGAGCAGACGATACTTTGCGTGGCATGGCAGAAGGATGGTCCTCTTCCTGTTGAGTCTTCAACTTCTTCTGTCGGCGGGAATAGTCCTTGTCGATCACAGAATCCTGGACTCTCCGCCAGACCTTGTGGATTTTGGAAGACAGCCGCTGAGGGGGCTGCTACGGCTTTGTAACATTCTCCACAGATGGAAGAGATCTTTTCAATACAGCAGTCGGAGAATTCTTGCGGACCCTCCTGAGTGGTTCAAAGCTGTTCCCGGTTGGAACAACATCATCGACTTCAACCATCAGAGCTGGTGGAGTCAATCCAGAAGGGGAACTACCCCAGCTTTCCTCACTCGACGCCAGTGGCATCGTCGAGCATATTTTGCAGACGATACTGGCTCAGTTACAAGGGTGGCTTCATCATGCCCCCTGTTTTGGTGAAGGGTTGCTGTTGGTGCCAGCCTATCAAAGACTGATGTCCGCTGAGAAGAAACGTCCAACCTGTCGAAGACTGACCTTTGGGCAGGGGAAGTAGTTTGGACGACCTCACCCGAAGCAGGAAATGGGATGGCCAGCTCACAAAGACCGATCCCTTAGCAGGAGAAGCCCCTTTGACGACATCGTCCGTCGGAGTTGGAATGGCTATCCGCTTCGGGATAACTCGTTCAGGTATTGCAGGCTTGTTCATAGACCCACTTGAGCTTTTGCCTAGTCTGTTAAAGACCGAGGCGTTGGACTTGGAATTGGTCGGCCCGTTCAGAGGGGTCGTGGTAGTGGTAAGCCGATCAAAGACCGACTTCTTTGGAGCTTCCTGTGACGGTATTGGGACGCTGAAGCTTGCCGGTGGGATCATGGTCCTAAAGAACTGTCCAGTGATGGCCTGAGTCACCTGTTCCACTGGCATGGCGAAGATGGAGGCCGCTTGGGGCTCATAGGTCACTCCTCCTGTGAGGACGAAGTGGGATTTGCTGTTGCAGTTGGTGTAGTGGGAAGCCATTTTCTCTGCACGGGAGGAAGGCACTCAATCTTAGTACCTCGAATTCAGGGGCATCCATATTAAACCGCGATTTTTTCGCGTACAAGACACACGAAGTGTGGAGTGGAAAGAGGAAAAGGTCCCACCAGGCATGCCAGAATCTGTTCTCCGCCGAAAGACGCGACCGGGACGTTGGGACGTCCGGCCTGAATTTTGGGGGGAAGATGCTATTTGGTTTTATCCGTCCACCTCTCCGAAGATGCCAAGTTAATTTATGGCACCATGTATCGAAGGTTTAGACGGATGCGACCGATGTAGCAGACTTCGTCAGATTCCCCCTCATTGTGAGGGGTTTTTTATTGTGGGGACGCTCTTCCCTGCAGGCGCAAGCCCCTACAGTTAATTGCGCTACCGCATCGCGGTAACCACTTTCTTCTTCTTCAGATGGTCACTTCGTGTCGTGTGTGTTTGTTTTGTTTTTGGTTGCCCGTGGATTGTATACGGAGACTAATTTATGTTGTCGCCCGTAGGGCGTGGATTAATCCAAATCCGTATTTTCTTAGATTTGGGTTTGGTTTGGGTTTAAGGATCGTTAATCTCATTGAGATCAAGCTCAACTTAAACGTTGTTAAGAATACCTTAGTCTAATTTTTAGACTAAGATCTACTTAACCGGGTTTTGGGATCATTTAGATCCAACAAAAGAACATTTGGACTCTATCGTTTTAGTTTAGGGACATTATGGTCCATTGGGTTTAAGAACATCATAGTCCATGAGTTTAAGAACCTCATAGTCTATAAGGTTTAGAGACATCATAGTATGGTTTAAAGACGTCATAGTCTGTACGGTTTAAAGACGTCATAGTCTCTAAGGTTTAACCGTTTGGGGATGCACCAAAATTTATTGGTTATTGGGACCCTCCATCTCTCTGAAGACGTTGAAGAATTACAACGACATGTATCATAGGTATGAAGAGATGTACCCTTGAACCAGATTTCAGATTGAGGAGTCATCAGTCATGAGCATGGAGGCTCGGTTTATTTAGAGATTTAATCTCAGGAAAGACTTAGCCAATCTGGGGTTTGAAGCTGGCCTCTTATGGTGTTAAACACTAGTATATGCTCATCGCTCACGTGCTCCCACGTGAGGCCTTATAGAAGTGTTGAACACTAAGAATTTTGAGGCACTCACGTGGGGTCACGTGAGGCGCTTGGAGTAGTGTTAAACACTAAGAGTTTGAGGCGCTCACATAGGGTCACATGAGGCGCTTGAAGCAGTGTTAAACACTAAAAATTTGAGGCGCTCACGTGGGTTCACGTAAGGCGCTTGAAGCAGTGTTGAACACTAAAAATTTGAGGCGCTCACGCGGGGTCACGTGAGGCGCTTGAAGTAGTGTTAAACACTCAAAGTTGGGGCGCCCACGTGTGGCACGTGAGGCGCTTAAAGTTGGGTGCTGCCTCTTTTATTCTTTTATTCTGGTGCTGAGCATTGTTGGGTCACGTGGGATCACGTGAGGTGCCCCAGAATAGGAACTGTCTTGGGTTTATTTCCCTTTTCTCTTTTATAAGTGTTGAGCACTTCTCAGGGGTCACGTGGGATCACGTGAGGCACCCCAAAATAGGGTTTATTCCCCTATTCTCTTTTATAAGTGCTGAGCAGTTCTCAGGGGTCATGTGGCTAGATCTCAGTCTTCCCTTTTTTGTTCTTCAAAGGTGCTCACGTGGGAACACGTGAGCTTTTATTATGTAGCATTGAACACTAATATGCATGGAGCTCTGGATCTAAGTTTTATGAATTTCATGTCCCTTATTTTATAAGAATTAAATTCTTTTATAGGGTTAAACCCTAGTTTTATCAGAGGAATTAAATTCCTATATCTTTTTTGTAAGAATTAAATTCTTTGAACTTAGCTCTTTCCCCTAGGTTTGGATCTATATAACAGAACCTCCCCGATGAGAATTAAATTCTCAACTTGTAGGGAGATCTGCTTCTGCAGATCCCAACCAGAAGAAGAACTAAGTTCTTTAAGAAGAGTTAAACTCTTGGTTTGAGAATTAAATTCTCTTTTGGTTTTTGCTTACCAAGGGGTTTTCCTCTCTGTTTTCTGTATTTTTGAACTTGAAATTTATGGGGGGTTGCTCTGTACAAGACTTGAAGTTTTGGGTCCTTTATATAGGGGAAGCTGATTTGTTGAATCAGTTAAGGAAATCTCTCATTGAAAGATCTCTAATTGATTTGGGAATTTATCCCACCATTGGTTTTTTGATCCAAGGGCTTCTGTTTTACAGAAGATATCTTTATTATTTTTAGCAAGATTGTGAAAATATTTTCCCATACAGAACTTATTCTGTATCTTGGTGATGTTTAATCACCATTGGATCTTTAATCCAACGGTGCTCTGATTTACAGAGCACAATCTTTCTTGTTCGGAAAGATTTAAGGAAACATTTTCCAACTAGGGGTTTTGATTTCTCTTAATTAGAATTTATTTCTACCGGTTCAGAAAGCATAGGAGCTCATCACATGTAGCACGTGACCCCAACAAATTAAGCCTATCAAAGAGCGTCGCATGCTACCACGTGAGTTTTTGTTCTGGCCAATTGTGTGCTTTATTTAGGCGTCTATATACTTTGTATATAGAGGTCACGTGTCTGCACGTGAGACCCAGTTTCAGCTTAGTTTGTCAAGCGCAGCACCTATCACGTGTGGGCACGTGATCTGTAACAACCGAGTTCAGTTATACCAATTTTTGTTCCGTATTTATTATCTGGGGTATTTTATTGATTTATCTTGTTTGGGTGCGAATGGTAGTTTACACTTTTACATTACATTCGACCCTACCCGCTTTCTTGAACTGGTTGATTTATATTTATAGACTACCCTGGCTGGCTAAATAGACGTGTGCATCTCATGTATACTGCATATTAACATTTCACTTAGAATCGCGTATTTTACATATAACATTTTAGATCACGTAAAATAAATTAAAATTGCATTTCATAGCCTGCATGATACCCCTAACCCCGTGGTAGCGTCCGCGCATCGTGTTCTCGTCCCGTTCAGTGAAACGGACTTGTTTGGATGGCTACGCGCACGTACGTGCGTCCGTTCTTGGGGGTATGCATTTTATTAACTGAACATTCATTTTTAAAATTTGGAAGTCGCATTTATTTTTCGTATTTCAAATCTGAAATTTTAGACCCGACCCTGGCGCGTTTTGGAATATTTTGTATCCCGTCTAAATTCAAATTTAATTAATATTTTATTTTTAACTTTACCTTTAAAATTTCGATAATCTTTTACAGTTTCCATAAATTATTTTTGTTTAACAACTAAAATCTATTTTTAATTTTTAAAATCCTTTCTCCAACAACCCCAGCTTCTCTCTCTCTCGTTCCCGCCAATCAAATTTTTTTCCTTTAATTTGCGCCGGCCCTACTCTTGATTCTCTCTCTTCTCTCTTTCTCTCTCCTGCAGAAAAGCCAAATTTCTCTCTCGTCACTGTTCATCTCTCTCTCTCTCTCACTCCTCTCGATCTCCCCTCTCTCTCCTCTCGATTCTCTCTCTCTCTTCATTATCTCTCTCTCCCCCCTATATATCACATACTCCCTTCTTCTTATTTTTTTTAACCCACGAACCCTAGCCGCCTGCCTCCGCAGCCGTCGTCCCCTCGCCTACCTCTCCGCCGCCGTCGCCACCATCGCCGTTTCGTCGCCGCCTCCTCATCCTCATCTCCTCCACCTCCATCTCTTTTCTTTCCCGAGCCTGCAAACCTCCAGACCCAAGACCGAGCACCCCCTGCACGCCATTGCACCACCGGGGTTGATCGCCGCCGGTGATTCTCGTCCTCATTCTCCCGGCTCCGTGCATCCCAGTAAGCCCCATACCTCTTCTTCCTTCTTCTTTCTTTCTTCTTCCTTTCTTTTGTTTTCTTCTCTGTTCTCTTTAGTGTGCGGCTGTCCTCTGCAAATCGTTCGCCGGAGCTCCGTTGACGCCGTCGACACCTCACGACTTCCCTCTAAACCACAGTGAGCTTCTCTTCTCATTCTTCTTCTTCCTCTTTCCATTCTTCTCTTATTCTTCTTTCTATACTTCTCTTTTCTTTTATATGTACACTGTTTTTCTAGAGCACCGGAATCCGGTCGTGCCGACGATGACCCCGACGACCCAGCAAGCATCTCTGACCCGTGTGATCCACTTGTACGTTGTTTGGATCCGTTCCGTACATCGTGCGCGCGTCGCGCCTTTTCCCGTCGACGTATGACGTTCCGTATACCCGTTTCTTGATCTGTCGAGGCAAGTAAAACTTGCTACATGCTATTCCTATTATTTTTATACATATTTAATTGCATGTTAAACCTGTAAATTAAATCTAAGGCCGTTGTTTCATTTTAACACTTCGATGTCCATTTTATCATTTTAGATTTATAACTTGAAACATACCATGTTGCATTTTATTTTACTATACATAGTACCCACATCCGTATTTAAATCACTTAATAATTATCTGCCCATAGTACCTTTAAATAGTTTCTACCCTATCGGACACCCGTTTGCATCCATTTAACCAATTTTATATACATTTGCATCCCTCGATCGTTTAACACATAATAACGAGATTTTAACATTCCATATTTGTTTAAGTGCATTCTACTTAATGTTGGAACCATAACCCTAACTCTAATCGATAACCGTGCACCCATATATTTTAATCTGTACCTATGTGCATACCACATTACAATATTCCACTTTATTGTTCTATTAGTACCCTATACTTGTTTGTATACCCCTGCTTATTGTTAGTTTGACTATGGGCACCCACATGACATTTTGTGCACCCCTGACATGACTTGTTACACCTACTACTTGACACGACATGGTACCGTGCACCTCTCGACATGACATGATACCTATATACTATCTGACTTGACCTGATGTACCATGGCTTTACCCGTTACCTGATCTTGTGACTAATGCCAACAAACCTGACTTGTTGTCCTTACGAACATTTCCTGTTGTCTATCCAGACAAACCTGTACCTGCCTGATCCTGTGTTGGCATTAGCTCCAGATTATTTAATACCTGACTTGAACACATATAACTTGGGGGTATGGGAAAATCAATGATGAAACCTGACTTGTAACTCGACAGTTTGACACCTTTTCTGATCAGTCTTACGGGCTAGGCCAGCCCCGGGGTGATGCCGTTGACATCACTCGTTATTACCTACCACCCTTTACTGCCTTGCGGCACGTCTCGGATTCAGCCCGAGAGTCATAGACCGTGATCCCGGGCACGCATGGGATACTATTGAGTTACATCAATGATTCATTAAATTGATTTCAAATACTTGAGAGTAGTTAACACAGTAGACCAGTTTTAGATTACTCACTGCACACTACCCTTCACTGTCCTAATTTATATTGCTGTTACACTTGTTTTACCATTATGATCATACCTGCATGTCTTGCTACCCTGTTTATATATTATTGCTTGATGTTATGATGCACTGACGTCTGGGTTTTGCATGGCCCAGATTCTTTACCTGCACTACAGGCTGAGCAGTGAGGACTTGTTAGTAGTTAGTTCTTTTATTTTCGGTATTTTCATTCTTGATGTGAGCCCGCATTATGGGACATACATTCCAGTTATTCTTGTATTGGATCTTTTGCTTCCGCATTATTTTTTATTCTTGACTCGTTTTATTCTGGCTTATGGACATATGTTAGATAGTTTATTATTGTTCTTAATATCTCTACAGCCGTAATGTGACTGTGAAAGAATAATTCCTATCCACAGGTAGCATGGTTGGCTATGTCATGTGCCTATCTTAGCGTACTCTGAGAAGCGGGGCGTGACATGATCCTCCATTTGGGGTCTTTTTCCCGTTGCTTTTATTTATTATTCATTTTTATAAGGGAACAGTGATCTGGGACTATTTAGCATATAAGGTAGGCTTAGTTATCATGTAAAACATCTATTGACCAAACCCCGACACTTAATTCAAAACTCAGGCCACAGATATACTCAATATTTCAGCAAATTGCGGTCAGGCAAGGGAGTTAGGGTCTCGTCTTCGTGGTTGGGTCTCTTAATGGTCTAAATAGGTCATATATATATATATATATATATATATATATATATATATATATATGTGCAAAATATTTTTCAGAGATCCTAAGTTGCACATGATTCAAATTGAACTTCAAAACCTCAAAGAAAAGCAAGTTTTAAAACTTTAAATCTCTTTTAAAACTAATGATTCTTACACTAAAATACCCCCATCTATCACTAATATGGTTGTAATTAGCTAATAAACTATTCTAGCACAAAACACACTTCAAGACTTCTTTTGAAATATCAAAACAACCTAGAACTTGATCTTTAACTTAAAAACTAGTGTTAGAAAGGCAAGGATACATGAAACTTAGATAAAGAGAGTATCTTATCTCAAGATGGGGATTTAAGGAAAGTTACAAGCTTGCAAAAGATCTCAAAATGGAGACTTGATCTCATCATCATGTGTAGGATGAGGATGTGAACATTTTTTGTGAAGGTTTCAAGGTGTTTTGAAAAGGTTTTGTATGGATGTTTGGGGTGTAGGAGTTGATGGTGGAGGAGGTGGAGAAGAAGAAAAGGAAGAAGAAGAAATGAGGTAAGGAAATGAGATGGTGGCCTACCCATAACCCTTCACTCCCCCCCCCCCCTTCTCTCTCTCTCTCTCTCTCTTCCCCATACTCTCAATATTTAAAAGCCATACTCTCATGTCTCTCTCTCATTCTCTTATTATCTTTTCTTTTCTTTTGAAAAAATATAAAATCATCACAAAAACACAATTAAAATATTGACCCTCTCATTATCATGTCATGGCATTATAAACATGATTTAACAAAAATAAAACTTGGTTTAGTGTAGGAAATAGTAAAACACTAATTAATTGTAACATTAAACTTGTATGGATATAATTATATACTAATTTATAAAAACCCCAATTAAATAAATACTTTCATAAATAATAATTTATTTTAAATTCCAATTATTTTCCAAAATAGAGGTATATAATTATACTAATATACGAAAACTCAAATCCATACTCGGTATAATATCCATAAAACTCATTATATTATTCTTTAAATTCTAAAATAATGTTTTCCATTTTCTAAAATGTTACAGGATCAACTCAGAATGTCCTGTAGACGCTGTCTCTTATAGCGTTTAGTGCCTTTGCCTGCGCCCATAATCAAATCCTACATATATATCTAAACATTATTTCATTAATTATAATCATTATACAATTTAGAACATTCAATTTAACTTCATTAGCTAACACGTTTATATGGTACATTATCTGAAGATTCGTTGGGTATATTCTCAAAATCTTGATCCGTGAGAATTAATTGGCCGATGTCACTTCTTACAAACGTATGGATGGGCGGTGTGGAATAGTTTGGATCCCTGATACGTTCAATAGATAGACTAAAACGTGTTATCGCGAGATCTTCATCGTCGCTCTCATCTTCAGAGCCATTCAATATCAGTACATTATAATAATCTCTCAATTTCCAACGACAAACAACATCCCAGTCAACCTTCTACAAGTCTCGAGAACAATATATTTGTGGAGAATATGAAAATCAGTGGCCTCAAGGAAACGTCGACGTACATCTAACTCTTGTCGTGGAGGTACGGGAATACTATATTGGATGAAAATGGAACGTAGTAAGGTTCCGATAGATAAGAGTCATGGAATTAAGATTTCATGACAAATACGCGATAGATAGATAATAAGAAGCCCTAATGTCAAGTTTAATTGACGACTTGGTAAAGTTTGGTTTCAATTGTTAATGGATTGGGCTCTCCTCCAACTCCTATTGAGAACTTTCTTCTTCTAATCTCAAACCTCAAAAGTTGGATTCTTCTTCCGAGAAAAATAATGATAATATTAAATGTTCTTTATTGGATATCGAGGGTAATGACTGTAGGGGTAAGGCACATATCCAATTAAGAATGTATAAAGCATACATCCATTTATTTGTGCTTTCGTTCGTTTCGAGAAAATTTCGGCAGCACCTCCCCGCTGTTCTCCGAATACACTTTAATGGAACAAATAATCATTTTAATGCTGTGAAACACCATTGAAACGAACCTCTAATCTATCGTTGTACACGGAGAACCAGCGGAAGGGTACTGACAAAATATCCCGAAACGAATGAAAAACACAAGTGAATGCAGGTGTCTGCTTTATACGTTCCTAACTTGTCCACATAGGAAAAATCTATCGGTTATCATACGATCGAATATTAATTCTCGTCACATAGACTAGGAGACGGTTGTTAGAAATGTAACGTCTGGTGTTTAACAACATTCGTGTAGTTTTATGTCACGGTGAACACCGAACGTATGTTAACCGATTGATGGGAACTAAGTCACGTTTTCATTTTCACATATGATTAATTATCGATGAGAATATGAAAATTTCATATTATCATCGAAAATCATACACTTAGTTTAGGATTTGATTTCAATTAGTTTTACGTTTACGTTTCAAATACAAGGTTTTAAAGTTCTAAGTTTAGGGTAACTTTTTTTAAAGATGATGGTTTTCTTAATCGAGTTTAAGATTTTGGTTTTAGGATTGATTTTAAGTGGGATTTGACAAGAGTTTAATGTAGAGGAGAACGATGATGAATTAAGGTCCGGCATTGTTTGTATGTGTGTGCACACACAAGCACGCAAACACACACACACACACCCCATAGCAACATATTTCTTCAATTTTACTAAATTACGCTACAATACCCTTAACTATTGTTGATTTTTCACTAAACTACATTAAATTAACTAAGTTACACTAAAAACCCCAATTTGCTCGATTTCACTTAATTACACTAAAATACTCTTAACATTGTTGTTATTCAACAAAACACCCTTAACTATTTCGCTTTTCATTAAATTACGTGCAACAATTTGCTAAATTACCCAAACCCTAACACTAACCCTAACCCAACCCTAACTCAATCCCTATTTCTTTAATTTTACTAAATTACATTAAATTACCCTAAATTTTTGTTGGTTTTCATTAATCTATCTCAAATTAACTAAATAACTATAAATTTCACTAAAATACCTTAACCATTGTTGTTTTTCACTAAACTACCTCAAAAGTTTTACTAACTATTCGTATTCTTAAATTGACTGAGTTAATATAAATTTCACTAAAATAACCTTGATTGACTTTTGTTGTTTTTACTAAACTGTCACTAAAAATTTTAATTAAAAAATTAGCAGGGATTAAAAAAAAATCTCTTCTAAAAACGTATACAGAACAAGGATTACTGGTCAAAAGTCAGGAATAGTGAAGACTGCAAAGAAAAAAGTAGTGAAAATTTTCTCTTCTAAAAACGAATAAAACTTATAATTACCATAAAGTCATGAGCATTCGCGGTTGCAGATTTCTAAACTTATTTCAACTCGTAACATACTTTTTTCTTGAAAAATTACTGCATGTATTAATTAAAATTATTTAATATAAACATTTAATATGTAATATTTAATTAAAACTTATCATCTACCAGTTATCGAAACAAACCAAATTAATTTTGAAAAAAGGATATAATCATCAGCGAGTTGGTCATCAAACGCAAAAGATTGCATTGATGTTTCACTTCTTGCCTTTTCGAGTTTTTGTTCGTACATACGTGTCTTGTCAGTATGCGCACATGCTTTTTTACAGCGTATTCTTCATATTTGTCTTTTTCCATTTCTTTTTTCATTCACAAGATTATATCGCTTGAAAAGTGGATCTTCGCGTCAACGACTTAAATCTTGTAATTCATAAGAATCTTTGATACCTTGATTATAGATAATTGAAGATTATGCTTCTGTCAGATTAGCGATTGCTTTCCAATCTTGTCTCTGTCTTTGTTCAAATGTTTGAGGAAGTCGTGCATAAAAGAATACAAACCAACTCACGTAAATATGAACGCAACTTCAAATATATTGATTGTAATCCAAAGTGGGCTGAACAAATACAAGAATGCAATAGGCACATGGTTTTGCAGGCGGAGCCAGAAATTTTCCTTGGGGTCCGGGAAAAAAACATAAACTCTAACATAAAAACATAAATAATACAAAGCTGTCATGGGAATATTCTTAATTCAATTCAAAGGGCTAAAGATTTGAATAGTGATGATAATAGATAATCCAGTGAATGCAAATCACAAAACTATTATTCATGATGAATTCAAATTTAAATTTCAGAAATTAGATGAAATATGTTAGTTGTTATGCTTTATCCAAAATTATATATAAAGAAAATCTTTTCAAAAGTAGCACGTAAGCTAATCTATTGCAACAAAATAATGTTATGATATTCTAGTGAAAAAATAATAAAGTTAAGGGTATTTAAGTATAATCCACCATACTTTTGTTCCAATACAAATAAAGAATTTACAGCTTCCAAGCTAGTGCTCGACATTTTTAGCCTTCAAAAAATGTAACTCTGCGTGAAGTATTTGTGTCACATCATTGTACAAATATTAGGCCGTGTATGTCTCAAAAATCTCATAAATAGGTACCAAGATCTCCTAAAAGTTTGATAAATTAGGACCAAAACCCTCATCTAATGAAAATCTCGCAAAGAACTACGGCTGTGTTTACGAAAACTGCTTTACATGGACCATGGTACAACATAAAAGCAACGGATCGAAAAGAAGGAAAGTGAAGCAATTTTACCTTATCCCTAAGAGAGATTGAAATGTTGGGGACGGCTTGTATTTTGTCAAAAAAGCAGCGATAAAAGAAATCGATCTTTTGACGACCTATCTAGGATAGTTACTTTTATACCCATCTGCATGGCAAAAATTTAATAATTGTTGTAAGGTAACTTTTTTTTACCACAACGAAGCCCACCGGGCGGCCTCACGTGCCTCTCTTCGAAACGCTAAGACTGAGGGTTCGAATATGTAGCCAACGAAACAGCAGTCCAATGACTTAACCAATGAGCGACAGTTTATTTCTTGAGATAGGCTGCTATTAACGAATATTAATGATGGAAGACATATTCTCTACTGTTTTTAAGATTGGCTATTAAGCCATACTTAACAGAGATTAACCCTGATCGGTCTTTTATATAGTTTTTCTAGATTTAATTTATAAAATTTGCTCTACTCTATTTGAGATTGGCTCTAACACATACCCGATAGAGATTAGCTTCAATTGATTATCCTTGGATCATCCTATCAAAAAGGACTGTAATTATTTTTACAACATTTTTTTACAGCAAAATATTCTCAATAAAAGTTGCCGGACCCTCCCAGAGGATCAGACATCTCCATTTGTCCCAGCGGTTGGCGTAACACGAAGGAGCATTCGAGTACCAAGCTTCCCGTTCACTTGAATCAAACCGCGGCCAAGTAGCTTCAACCTTATGAAAACCTCGCGCGATGAAATCAAGATATTTACGACTGAAGTATCCCGAATGAGCAACAAGAGATGATCCCACTTATGAGTAAAGGCGGGGTTAGTAAAAATGAGCCCAAGAATAGAAGGTGTCACACGGACACTGCGAAAAGGTCCAAGTTAATAAACAATCTGGGATCAAAGATCTGACCCCTCTTGAAAAAATGAAAACGACTATGAGTAGGAACTTTGGTATTGGGGATAAGGATGCTTTCAAAACTCGGAGGAGGTTGATAAGAGAAGTCGTCGAGAACATTGTAATTCGAAGGCGTTGATGGGGCTTCGGATCTCCTTCATATGCTGTCCTCCGTCGATCCTATGATGGTGATTTTGGACGGCTGAGATTTGGTTTAGGAGTAGTTGGGTGTGGATCTCAATGGGTTGGTGCTGGAGGCCGAGTTACCTGCAAAAAAGTCCCGGGATGGGTGACCACCGTAGGACCCTCCGACAATCAAGTTAGAGTTGAGAAATAGGAGCAGATTAGCGGCGTATTAAGATAATTCGAGTTACCTGAGTCGTCTGAAAGAGGGGTTTTTATAGTGGTTGCATGGAGCGAGCAGATGCGAGATCTTTGCTGTCAGTTACGCCCCTGACGTTACGCCTGTGTAAATGATGGGATCTCTCCATTAATGACGCGATACTCTCATTAACGGGGGGATGCGCCAGCGTGGGATGCGGGATGTAGGACGTCGGATATCTCACCCAGGCGATATACGCGGAGCCGTTGCGGGACGCATGGGATCTGCGCCCCTGGTAGGTCGGAGGAGGCCTAGGGCGCTCGGCACGTCGGAGGCTCGGAGACGAGCCGGAAGACCGAGGAAGCTCGGCACGCCAGACGGCTCGGAGACGAGCCTGGAGTCTGAGATGGCTCGGAGACGAGCTGTTGGTAGTTTCCTGGATGAAGGTGGAATGCATTTAGGGAGGCCCCTTGGAAGGTCGGGCACGTTTCTCGAGACGAAGTCCCGAGGAATTCCCATAGTGTGACTCATTTATTCCACCCCCGTAGCTTTCGGGACACGTCATCGGCCACGTGTCGTAATCTTGAGGAGATAACACTTGTGAGCATCATCATTAGCCCACCACTCTCGTTCCAACCTATCCAAGGGTCGGGGCAAGAGTGGTCTGCTCAGTTTCTCTTCTGTTCAATTTGGCGCCAAGAATCATGATGCGGAACGCCTGGAAACGGTACGGCGTTTGGCGGTCGCATCGTTTCGATCTTTTGGGCCAACATGTCGCCTCGTCGTGCGCCTGAATTTTCGCGCGTATCCCCGATAGTGTCAGCGGATCAAATGAAATGATCGCGCTTTAAAGAGGGGGCACCGTTTCAGTCAGTCGCCAGTTGGGATACGGGCCATGTGTCGAACGTCGGTTGGCGGACGCGACAGGCTGTTGCTGTTACCTGCAACCAAAGGAATGTTTCCAATAGCCAATCGCCACGTGGAGCTCTAACGGCTGGCAGAGGCGATGTTTCGTTTTAGCAGGAATCGATCTGGACCGTTGGATACTTTCTTTGGAGTGTATAAATAGGAGGGGACCCTTCTAGGGCCAACACTTCCACCATAATTTATTTTCGTTGTCGAATATTTCTCGGCGCTCCTTCCTTTTAAATCGGATCACCCGTGATTTTTCCTCGGCGAGCCCATTCCCTTGAATCAGGTTAGATGTTTTCATCTGAGGAGTCTGTAGAGATAGTTAGGGTTGAGTTGGACGATGAAGCTCCAGTTGTTTGAGCCGAGTCCAGCGGGTTTTCCTCCCCCCGGCTTCAGATAGCCGAGAGGGTTCTTCTGCTGCGTCATCTGTGTCGGGTTCGCCTCCTAGAGCCAGGGCTGCCCATGTCGTTCGCCGTAGGCTGGTGACAAGGGCTCTAAGACGCGCATCAGGAACGTCCGCGATGCGCCCTCTGTTTTGAGGAATATGGACGAGCTTACCGAGATTCGGGCTCGATTCCATATTCCCTCCAACTATTCGCTTCGCTTAGCTAGAGAGGGTGAGCGGGAGGACCAGGTGCAGGGTAAGGAGATTGCCCTGTATTTGGAAGTATTCCGGGCCGGAATGCATCTGCCCTACTCAGCCGTGTATGAGGGGTGCTTCGCTGCTTCCATCTTGCCCCTTACCAGCTAGCGCCGAACTCGTGGAGAATCCTCCTCGGGTTTCTGGTCCGGTTGAAACTTGAAAACATCCCCTTCAATTTGATCCTCCTCGTTTCCTTCCTCTGTTATAAGAATCACCCTAACACCAGCAAGGATGAGCCGAGCTAGGTGTATTTTTCCTTCAAAAAACGTAAAGGCGGGATGGTCGGGTCGGGTGTAGTAGTCGTCCCTTCTTCCATCTATGAGTGGAAAGAGAAGTTCATTTTCGTCGGGCCACCCGAGGGCGAGGATTAGCCCGTGCCTACACAGTGGCACAGGGTCGACTGCCCGAGTGCGAAACAGTCATCTTCACCCGAGATAAGGGTGGTGTCGTTATGGGAGCCGATCCAGCGAGCCGACGTCCTACTTTCTAAGCAGGCCCTGAGCTAGGCAGAGCTCAGCCCTGCACGCTTTCTGGATAAGTTAGGGCCGTAGACGATCTATTTAGACTTTGAAAATTTTTCTTTGCCTTTTTCAGCGTCACTAAATCTCTTTTGTGTATTCTCCTTTTTGTAGAGCAGATGGACCAATCCAAGTTCTTAGCTGCTATGTCCGCAAAGGCCCAAATGAAGACCGGGGGCGGAAGCTCGTCCAGGCCTGGCCCGAGCTCGGCCCCAAAGCTAACTCCATCGACAAATCCTTCCGCTGCGTCCCGAGCCTCGGAAGACAGCCGCGGGGGAGCCAGAAGCATGCGCGGGACCCGACGCCCCGGGTGAGGGAGGAAGAGGAGGAGGAACCCAGAGACTTTCTCCTCAAAAGGCAAAAAATGACGGTCTCTCGAGCGCCCTCCACCGGAATTCCAGTGCAGGAAGGGGAATTCTGCTTCGGGGTGCCCTCGAGGCTCTCTGTCGCCAACAGCCTGCTCTCCGACATGGAGCAAGAAGCTGGGGGAAAGATTCCCCACGGGACCCTGAAGGCCCAGGTTGCTGTCATTGCTCAGGAGGCGGTTCAGGTCAGTATCCGTTTCCCTTTAAGAATTTTCTTGAGTATATTTTTTTTTCAGTTTGAACGTTGCTAACTCCTTTTGCTGCTTTTCTCATGTCTTCCACCACTGCGCCCTCATTGTAAATATGGAATCCGAGAAGATAGCCCCGGCTATGAAGAAGGCGGGCGAATCGTCCTCATGGGAGGAGGATCCGTGCCTTTGGCTGCAACAGGCGGAGGAGAAGATAGCCGCCCTCGAAACCCGGTTGGTCGCCGAGGAGCTGACGAATTCCAAGTACAAGGAATCTCACTGACTTCTGAGTGAATCCAACAGGGCTAATCATGCCAAGTTGGAGGAGGTTGGTAACCTCTATAACGCAATGAGGAAGTCGAGGGACGTCAGTAGGAAGGACGCCCGGGTGTCGCTCGAGGCCGTGAAGCTCGCTGAGGTCTGAGCGGTAAAGTCCATGGAGTGGTATAAGGCGTCGGACCAGTTCTACGCTGACCTCGCCGAAGCCTCGGCCATCGTTTGACACGAAGCTCTCGATGCCGGCAAGGTATCAATGCCGGAGTTTACCAACGGTGAGCTCCAAGCTAAGTACCCACTTTCCGAGGATGTGCTACAGGGGGAGGACGCCGAGGTGGCCGCAGGGGGCGAAGCCGTCCCAGAGACCGAAGCTCTGGCCCCTGAGAGAGGTGTCGAGCAGGGCAAGATCTCGGCGGAGCCCACAGCCTAAGCTTTCTTCCCTTGGGAGCTTTTGTTTTTCTTTTCAAAATCTTGTAAGCCTCAGGGCATTTTTTGTAGGTTGAGAAGCCCAGAATACCTTGTAAAATTTCGTAATATAAATAAAGTTGAGCTCATTTTTCTCTGCATGACTGCCTGCTTTCTACGGGAGTACTTTAGCTCATCATTTTTCTTCTTGTTTGAATTTTCATTCTGCTGCAAGTGTTAGGTCGTAGTCCGTTGCCCGACTTTTTAGATGACGATCGTCTTTTTAGATGACGATCACGCGTTGAGTGTAAGTCGAATAATAGCCAATTGTAGGAAGGTCGGTACCCTCCCTCTCCCTAGAGTCGAGGTGGAGATCGTTCATTTAGGATGAATCAAAAGGTATCCCAATACTAGGAAGGTCGGTAGCAGTCCATACCTCGGAGTCGAGGTGATGACCACGTGTTTTAGCATGAGTAGAAAATCAGCCAAATTAGAATAGGTCGGACATAACTGATTCTTCCTCAATGTGGCTCCTAAATCCATGTCTTCATAGGGTAGGAATCTACCCCTCGGAGTTTAGCCGAGCAGGAATCTGTACGGTGGCCGTTATAGGAGGGCTTTAGATCTTTAGCGTCGATGGGTAGGAAGCTACTCGCTAGGAATAGACCGGGCAGGTAAGCTGCACGGTGGCCCCTGTAGGAGGGCTTTAGATCCTTAGCGTTGATAGATAGGAAGTTACCCGCTAGGAATGGACCGGCCAGGTAAGCTACTCGGTCGCCTCGCGATAAGGGCTTTGGATCCACATCGTTGTTGGGTAGGAGGCTACCCGCTGGTGGATGACCGAGCAGGAAGTCCCTTGGTTGCCTCGTGAGGAAGGCTTTGGATCCACAGTGGTGTTGGGCAGGAGGCTACCCACTGGTGGATGACTGAGCAGGAAGCTACTCGGTCGCCTCGTGAGGAGAGCTTTAGATCTTTAGCGTAGTTGGGTAGGAAGATACCCGCTAGGGATGGGCCAGCAGTAAATTGCTCGGCGGTCTCTTGATGAAGGCTTTAGATCCTTAGCGTAAATGGGTAGGAAGCTACCCGGTAGGGATGGACTGGGCAGGAAGCTGCTCGGTCTTATTTTAAAGAGCAGGCGGGTCCGCTCGGTGGACCTTTTGCTCGAGGGTTTCTAACAAAGATTGGTCCCTGCATCAACTCGGCGGATGAGGAACCTGGGGAGCCCGTGGCGTCTAGGGTTCTTAAGTACCGCTGAAGGGAACGGATCGATGCTGCATCGGATCGGTTGAAGGGGATTTCTTCGGTATACCATCGACAAAGAGACCTTGATCTCCGGCCCCCTTTGTTGTAATTTTTGTAAGCCGGAGGAGCTCATAACACCGTCTTAATGAATAAGGTTCTTCTTGTTGATGTGTTTTGTCTCTTTTTATCCCCTCAGTATATTTTACACAATTTTTAAAACAAACCTAGGGGTCTCGGAACCGAGAAAATAAACAAAAGTTGTGCAAAAGGTCTCCTTTATGAGAGGACCTAGCTCAGGAGATTTAATTCAATGGCAATAAGAATTACATTGTTTCAAAAGAAGAAGGCATGCTTATTTGTACAATTTGAGTTTTTCGGCGTTGTAAGACCGAAGAAACTTACGCCCCCCAGCATCTTGTAAGCGATGCGCTCCACCGGGCAATGCTTCTGCTACGAGGAATGGTCCGTCCCATTTCGGGGAGAATTTATGCGGCCTTGCTTGGTCCACAAACTCGTTCCTTCGTAAGACCAGATCTCCCGTCTTGAAGGCCCGATGTTTAACGTGGGCGTTGTAGTAGCGAGCGGCTTGCTGTTGATAAGCGGCTGCTCTGATTTGCGCTCGATCCCGCTTTTCCAATAATACGTCTAAGTTGGTCCGGAGTGCCGAGATGTTCGCATCATCGTCGAAATGTTCGACTCTATAACTGGGCAGTCCGATCTCAGCCGGGACCATCTCCTCGGTACCATAGCAGAGGATGAACGGGGTTTCTCCCGTGGGTGTTTTCTTCGAGGTCCGCAATGCCCATAGCACCCACGGAAATTCTCGACCCAGCTGCCATTTCTTCCTTCTAAGCGAGCCCTGAGTCCGCGTATGACTCCTCGGTTTGCTACCTCGGTTTGTCCATTGCATTGCAGATGCGCAACCGTGGTAAACTTCATTAGCATGTGGTAGTCGCTGCAGAATTCTTTGACTTTGTCATTTTCAAAGTTGGTCCCGTGGTCGGTAACGATGCAACTCGGGATTCCAAATCAAGTGATGATGTTGTTTTGCAGAAACTTTATAGTAGAGGCGGCATCTGGTTTTCTGACTGGCACGGCCTCTATCCACTTTGTGAAGTAGTCTACCACGATAAGGATATATTTGTGTCTGTCTGTGCCGGTGGGGAGTTGGCACACCATAGCCATCCCCCATTGTGCAAACGGCCAAGGGGAACTGAGGGGTGTTAGCTCGGTAGCTGGAAGACGAGGTATGTTGCCATAGAGTTGGTATTTCTTGCATCTTCTGACGAGCTTCTTAGCATCCTGGTGTATCCTCGGCCAATAATATCCTAGGAGCAACGTCTTCTGGACTAGGGTGCGGGCCCCTTGATGCGCTTCCCCGACCCCTTCATGTATTTCTCGTAGAACGTAGTCGGCTTTGTGGGAGTCAATGCATCGGAGTAGGGGCTGAGTGTACGACTTCTTGTAGAGGTTTCCATTGCTCCAGATGAAATGAAGAGCTTTTTCCTGAAGGCGGCGAGCCTCCCCCGAGTCCTATGGAAGTATACCATCTTTTAGGAAGTCTACGAGGAGCTTCTTCCAATCTTGGCCTTCCTCCCGAACAGCATATACTTGGAGCGTTACCTCCCCGTCTTCCACGCTGGGCCATGGCAAGAGATCAAAGAGGATGTTTCTTTTATGGTCGGCAGTATAGGAAGAAGCGAGCTTGCTTAAAGCGTCGGCTTGAGTGTTCAGGGTCCGAGGAATCTGCTTTACCTGGACTTCGTCAAAATTTTTGCGAAGTCTTTTGACCTCGGCTAGATATTTGATCATGAGCGGTTCCCAGACTTCGAAACGCCCGGTCACTTGGCCGACAACCAGTGCAGAGTCGCTGCGATTTCGGATCGTCTTCAGCACTACCCCGGAAGCGATTCGCAATCCGGCCAACAGTGCCTCATATTCCTCGGCGTTGTTAGATGCTCTAAACCCGAGCTTCAGGGAGTATTCCATTTCCGCTTCGTCCGGACCGTGGATGATTAGGCCAGCCCCACTTCCCTCCTCGGTAGAGGATCCGTCCACGTAAAGCACCCAATCAGGAATGAGGTTGGGCATTTACTCAACCGAAGGACGTGGTTCGGGGCCCCGTGTCGGCGTCCCTTCCTTAGTCGGGATGGTGCATTCAAC
The DNA here is from genome assembly GCA_030015575.1 of Agapanthus africanus. NCBI lineage: Eukaryota > Viridiplantae > Streptophyta > Magnoliopsida > Asparagales > Amaryllidaceae > Agapanthus > Agapanthus africanus. The sequence continues at coordinate 748,365,677 of CM057341.1, read as the reverse complement.
AACAAAATTCACCAAGACCTGCGCTTTGATGGCTTGTCTGGGACGGTACTTAATGTCGAACTGTGATAATTCCCACCTCCATTTCTCCAGACGCCCCGATGATTCAGGGGAAGCAAGGATAGCACCTATATGTCGCTCAGTGAGGACGAGGATTGTGTGCGCCTGGAAATAGTGTTGTAGTTTTCTTGAGGCGATGACAAGTGCCAGGACTATCTTTTTTATGACCGGGTATCTTGTTTCCGTGTCTTTGAAGACATGGCTCATGTAGTAGACCGGTTTCTGTATACCTTCGGATTCCCTGACGAGCACCAAGCCTACAGCTTGATCGGAGACCTCAAGGTATAGTAATAGCTCATCGCCTTCGAGTGGTCGGGTGAGTAGTGGTGGAGTTTCTAGGTGCACCTTGAGTTGTTCGAAAACGTTCTGACACTCTTCCGACCATTCGAACTTAGGGATTTTTCTCAAGGCCTTGAAGAACGGGAGGCACTTCTCTCCGGATCTTGATATAAAGCGGCTCAGAGCGGCTACTCTCCTTATGAGACGCATGATTTCTACGTTGCTCCTCGGTGTGGCTATGTTGAGAATGGCGCTGATCTTTTCTAGGTTCGCTTCGATTCCTCGGTGGGTAATCATGAACCCGAGGAATTTACCGCTGGTGACCCCGAATGCGCACTTAGCTGGGTTCAACTTCATTCTATATTTGCACAGGACGTCAAATGTATCGCCGAGGTCTTTGGTGTGCCCATCCGATTAGGATGATTTTATGAGCATGTCGTCGACATAGACCTCCATGTTACTGCCGATCTGTGGTTTGAACAGCTTGTTAACGAGGCACTGATATGTAGCCCCAGCATTCTTAAGACCGAAGGGCATCACTTTGTAGCAGTATACCCCCCGATCCCTGGTGAATGCGGTAAGTTCTCCATCTGCCGGGTTCATCCGGATCTGATTGTAACCGGAGAAAGCATCCATGAAGCTTAGTAATTCGTGGTCGGCCGAGCTGTCCACTAGCTGGTCTATCCAAGGGAGGGGATGGTTGTCTTTAGGTCATGCCTTGTTCAGATCCGTGAAGTCGACGCACATCCGCCACTTCCCATTTGCCTTTTTGACCAAGACAACGTTTGCCAGCCAATCCGAGTAGTCAAGATTTCTAATGCAGTCGATCCACTTCGAGCAGTCGATCCACTTCGTCTTCTATTGCCTTTTGCTTGGCCGGCGCAAGGCTTCTCTTCTTTTGTCGAATGGGCTTTGCTTTTGGATCGACCATGAGCTTGTGGAAGATCACTTTGGGGTCGATCCCGAGCATATCCGTAGGGGTCCAAGCGAACAATCCTCACGGTTGTCCTTTGTTAAGAGAGAGCCGATTTGGATGATCCGGCTGTCGACCCCTTCGACGATGGGGACTGCCGTCAATGCTTCTACCGAAGATCCTCGGAGTTCCTTTTGGTCGTCGCGTGTATCGAAAGACCCCTGGAAATCATATGCGTCTTCAAAACTGTTGCTCGGCTCTCCGGTGGGTGACGCGGTGGCAAGACAGACCTTAGCGATTTGCTGGTTCCCGTAGGCCCAGCCTATACCCCCTGATCCAAATGGAATTTGATCGCGTGGTGGTAAGTCGATATTTGAGCCCGGAGGGCGTTTAATGTTGGTCGACCCAGGAGGATATTATAGGACGAAGGGACCTTAGCGACGATGAATTTCACTGGCATAGTTCTCGTACGGCCTGCTTCTCCAATGTTGAGGAGGAGGGTGACCACTCCTTCGGCTGGGATGGAGTGGTTGGTAAACCCAGAGAGAGCGTAGGAGGTCGGCTTTAGGTCGGATGGTTCTAGCCCCATATGCTGGAAACAGTCGTAGAAGAGGATGTCTGCCGTGCTCCCGGAATCGACCAATATTCTCTGTACCTCATAATGATGGACCCGGGCCGTTATCACAAGAGGGTCGTTGTAAGGCAAGGATATACCGTGGAGATCTTCGTTAGTGAAGATGATGGGCTCATCCTTCCTGCACTTCTTCTGGGTTGGATCATTAACACCCTCAACCAGGAGGAAGCGGTGGTTTATGCCAGCTTCCCAAGCAGGATCCGAGGTAACGACCATGATTTTCCCGATAGTAAACTCTCCGGGAAAGGGCTGGTTCTCTTGCTCCCGCTCTGCTTGCCGCTTGTCCCGCAAGTACTTCGCGAGGTGGCCGGAGCGGATCAACTTCTCGATGTAGTCACGGAGTTGTTTGCAGTTTTCGGTTAGGTAGCCCTGTAACCTGTGGAAGGCGCAGTACAGGCCACAGAGACGCTTGCTCACCTTTTGGGTCACCGGTAGGAGTTTGGAGAACCTCTAGCCCTTTGCCTCCTCTGGCAGCTCGATTTGGGAGATGTTAAGAGGAGTGTACTCCTGGAACATGGGGGAGTAAGGTTTTGGTCGGTCGACTCTCTTATTCTCTTCTCTGCCCCACTTCTTTTGGTCGGTTTGGTAACCTCTGGGCAAATTTGAGTTCACCTCGGACTCGAGTTGGATCTCCTGCTCGGTCCAGGCCTTTACTTCGGTCATGGTCTTAGGTTGTGCTAATGCAAAAGAGCGAAGCCACTCTTTGTGCCTAAGACCCGACCTCAGCGCGGTGATGACCGTTTCATCGCGATGCTCGGGGACCTTGAGGAGCGCGTTGTAGAAGCGGATGGAATATCCTTTGAACGATTCTTTGACTCCGCTCTTGATGGTGAACAGATAGTTGACCGTCCTCTTCTGCCATCGATTCCCGATGAAGTAACCGAGGAATTGGGAGGCCAACTCGTCGAAGGTCGAGATGGAGCATGGCGTAAGTCCTCGGAACCAGTCCCGTCCAGCCCGGATGATGGTGGTAGAGAAGGCTTGGCATTAGGCCACATCGGAGTTATCCTGGAATCTCATGCCCGCCGTAAATGCGTCTAGATGTGTTAGTTATATGTGTGCCCTAGAGGCCATTACTGTACATACGATGTATATTGTAGTGGATGCTTGGACATATATAGGGAGGACTTTCTTGCTCGACATGATAGTATGTTATCTGGTTGCTCTTTATCTCAACATGTACTCTGATTGTCTCTATGTTACATGTTGATAAAGCCCTTAGGATGAGTACTTGACTACCAGGACTATAATACAGGTCATACTAGTGGGGACAGATCAGTCGCTAAGTACATCCTTCAAATGTTCCTAGTCGCAGGTGTATCGAGACAGGGCATCGATATACCAGAGTAGACTAGAGTATAGCCTCGACCCATGTAGATGGGCGATGGATGATCCTATATCCATTGGTGTTTGACATCAGAGATAGTATACGGGTTCTCGGTGGAGACTGGGAACACTGGACGGACTCGCCGAGAACTCCCAGATGGCATTATACCTATTGTCAGATGGCAGTTCTCTGGTGACACTGGTACAGATTGGTCTGTAGACCCGAGATCGTCATAGAGTCTTGTGTGATTCTCACTGTGCTTTGATTTCCACCTTACTACGTTCAAGAGAACGTGCAAAACGGTGGCTTTTGGGTACAGTCCCGAGTCACATGGAGGCAATGAGCGATAGGAGGGGTTTCGTCTCTCCCGGTATAGGGAGTTGATGTTGCGTTGTGCTCGATTGGCTATAACAGGAAGTCCTTGGCCAAGGCTACTTCAGAGATATACTGGTAAGTGTTATCAGTAGTTTCTCAACCCGTTATGAGCCTCATATCGGCACGACTTATCGAGTTACTGGGGTCTGACGTTTACCACCCCTAGACGAGATATGCGACATATCAGATGAAGAGACCAGACTGTATGGTAGTGTTACTGATTGGATTCGCAGGAGTATGTACAGGCTTTCTTGTTGATCTTCTGGTCGCTCAATACCCGGGTGGCTGTTACGTTTAGCTGAATGCTTGTAGCTTATAGGTGTTTGATATGATCACCTACTGCCGGCGTATTAACGAGTCTTTAGAGTCCTACACAGAGGTTTCCTGACTCAGGCGAAATAGAGTAGCAGCACATATGTGATATATGCGGGGACCGAGATTAATACGATATGTGATACCGTATTCTATTCTCGCGATATATGATATCGGGCGGTTATATGTGATATAGCCGGGTTATTGGATCAAGTGTTCATTCGAGAAAATGATATATATATATATATATATATATATATATATTATATGCTCACTTAAGTATTTATTATTCTCACTTGTAATACTTTAAACATATATGTGATATATGTTTATTGTATTATTTTCTTTTGTTACATAAATATTATATATGTAATATATAATATTGTAGCATGCTAAGTTATACATGCAACATGTATGTATGAGAATTATACTATGCTATATGTAATGTTTGGGTTTAAATATCTAAGTAATTCAAATTGTGGAAATGAGCTATGGATGAAGCTTCATGAAGCTTGTAGATTACCATTGACCAAGTCCACCGTTTTTGTTTTGCCCTAAATATTTCTAACCCAACCATGACACATAGCCATGGTTAACTCTCTATAATGGTTAAGGATGATATACTTGACCCATGGTTGCATTTCTAACCTCACTCTCATTCATTCTTCTTCTTCTTCCTCATTCTCATTTTGCTTTCTATCTTTTGAGATCAAGAAGAAAATAGTGAGAAATTAAATAATAAAGTGAGCAAAATTCCTACTTCATCATTTTCTTCTATACTAGCCATATAGATTAGTGTGTTAGCTTCACTAATTCATAATTAGCGAAGTCATAGCATGAGTTCGTGTTTCCTCGAAGTAGATCATCTTGGATTTCGAAGTCTTCAAGCAAGCATGGATCATTCGACTTGTGGAGTCTCTCTAGAGTCCGGGAGTTCATGGATCACGGCAAAGGGACTACTACTCGGAGCTTATGAAGCAAAGGAACGGACTACAAAGGTTGTAATCCCTCTCTCTTAGATATAAAGTTGTTTACATGCAAAATTAACCCTAATTCTCTAGTTAAGATCTTGGTTAGGGTTTCATAGCACCCAAAAAATTTCAATATGGCATGTGTGATGCCTTCCTAAACTTTATGGTGGTGTTACGCAACCCTACAGTGGTATCAGAGCCAAGCTAGAGCTTTAAGTGTTGTCTATACGAAGTTTAAAGTCCGATCGAACCCCAAAAACCCAAACGAGACCCCTTCTCTGGAAATGTTTTCAAAAGTTGAAATTTTTCATATTAAAAATACTCAGAAAATCATGCAGGGAATTATATGGACCCACCTGAAGAACTAGTCCCTAACTCGCTACAGTGACCGCGCAACCGCGACGCCACTATGGAGGCTTGGGACGGGCCCTTCAGCGACGGTCCGTAGGTATTGGGGCATGCTACTGGGAATTTTTTTATTTCTGCTCAAGTGTTGAGCTCACTGGGGTATTTTGGGAATTCGTTGAATCGATCGAATTGTGTAACTTCGCCTAGATATCTGTGTTGTGATGCAATATGTGGAATTCATTTAGTTAGGCATGAAATCCGTAATATGTGATATTTCGGGTTTACGATGTCTAAAGAGATTGTGGATTCCAAATATTGTAGTTTTACATTTTCTTTTCTGCGACCGTAAGTGTAATATGTGGTATATCGTCGTTTTCGTCGCTATAGATCGATGACAATTGTGATAGGCATATTTACTTACGTTGATGACATGTGTTGTTATGTGTTGTTGTGATATCTTATATTGGATCATCGTGTTTTGAATAGCCGGGGTTTTATGTGAGATGAGAGTTTTCTTTTTCATTCGTGTAAAATTCATTGTATGTAATATTCTTTTATTGGGGCACTTCCGGGTTGAGGATGATGTCACCATTGTATATTATTTACTTTTTCGCATTAGGATAGACCCAAACTGGGGAGCACAAGTAACCGGTTCTAGGGTCCAGTGGGAGACCATCTCGAAGAGTCGAGACCGGGTCTCCTAACCCTAGAATTGGAAGGGTTACTTGCCGCTCTCGTAGGGGTCTAGGGATGTGGGTTTGGCTATTCATCGCGACTGTGGAATCCGTATTTTATACAGGCTCAAAATAAAACACGGAGTCCTAGTATATCCAATATTTCATATGTTGACTTCTGCTGCAATGTTCTGTGATGAGATCATATTACTGTCTGAGACAAATGCTTATACTATATATATGATATATAAATATTACAGTTTTCGTTCTTCTGTAATGCTTAGGAAGCATAAATGATGGGATTTATTAATGAGATTAATAAAAGAAAAGAAATCTAAAATATGTTGTGGAATCAAATTTTTAAAAAGGGTAGCTACAGTTTTTGCTTTGCATAGTGGTATATGTGATATACCCTGCACCTTATTCGATGAGGAAAGAGCCGAGATCCCTTCACCGGGAGTGACCTCTTTAGCAATAACTGGCAAATGCTACAAACCCTCGGTTTTGTTTTTTGATTGATTTTCTTGTGCTTGCTTTGCATAGTGGTATTTGTGAAATATCTTACACCTGATTCGATAAGGAAAGAGCCGAGATCCCTTCACCGGGAGTGACCTCTTTAGCAAAACTAGTAAAAACCTCAAAAACAGTCTATTTAAATCATTTGATTCTACAACGATATCAAGTTCATTACGCAAAGTGTTTTCTTAAAAAACCTGTCGTGTTCCTCCTTCATTTCAGATAAGTAGTAGTTAGTATTCATTCTGCGTTTGTTGACCTTGTCAAGGCGTAGTGTGCGATAGCTGATTAGTGCTTACTTGCATAAGCATACGATGCGATTGGATTAGGGTAGTCGTGCGACTTTGTTGACCTTGTCAAGTGTCGTGCGGGTGGGTTTAATTCAATCAGAAAATGACGGGTTGAACTTGACTTGCGGTCTATGGTTTGTTGATCTGGTGAAGGTCATAGATCGCTCGGGGCAAAATGTTATCGGGAATTTCAAGTGTTGAAATTTGCAATGAAATTGCATACCTCATATGAGATAGTTGGATCCCGATACCCACTACGAGTAAGAGTTACTCCTGGGAGAGTTTTACACATCACAATTAGTCGATCAAGTAGGTGTCTAGAAAGGTGTTAACGGGGTCAAGCCTCTAGGAAAATGAGGTTTATTTTAATTAAGTCCGTGCGATAGCACGGAGAACCTCCCTCAAAATACCAACACTGGCCTGGCCGAAAGATTGGCAAACTTGTAGAGTGTAATTAATCACGGCTAGTCTTTCCTTTTAGGGTTTGAAAGAAGATTTGACTAAAACAGTGGGAGCCATCTTGATTAGATATATTAATAACCAATCTAATTTTACAAGAGCATATGCTGAGTGTTTTCTTCTCTCTCTCTCCAGGTAGCGACTATGTCACGCCTTAATCAAGATAATAATACGGATGTATTGACCAAACCCGCTTGTTATACTGAGCTGGGGAACGTTGGTCCCGCTCCAACTTATAACTGTTATAAGACCGACCAGGAAATAGGGGATTATCAGAATTCCCGTGCCGTCCAAAAGAAGAAAGTGCATGTTGATACATCTTCTTCGGGTGTATTCATTACCGAGAACTGTTTCTCAGTATCCTTTACGTACTGGGTATGAGATACCGGATCAGGATCCCACATATGTAATATATTACATGGGCTACAGAAAGGTAGAGAACTGAGAAATGATGATAAGTTTTAAGAGTTAAAAATGGTGCAAGTATTGCAGCCAAGTATGTTGGCAGTTATCACCCTGTATTACCAAATATATTGATTCTGAACGAATATTATTAGATACCGAACCTGATATACAATATCATATCAGTCTCTTTATTTAGTAAAGAAGGATATAATTTTGTATTGTTGGATAATGTTTTGAACATTTCCTATATCAAGAGTTGATCGGTTCATGCACGTTATCTAAAAGCATATACGTTCTAAAATCAAACTACAGTTCTTAACGTACAGAACACACACAAGAGGAAGAGTTCAGATATGAACAAATCCTTCTTGAGGTATTGTAGACTAGGTCATATCAATGCGACCCGACTAGCTGAAGTTACATTCAGATGCATATTTAAATCAGTTTGAAATTACATCTTGTGAAACTTGCCAGTCATGTCACAAAGATAAGATGACCATAACTCCGTTTATTGGAAACAGAGAAAAGGTTAGTGAACTCTTGGGATTGATACATGTTGATGTATGAAGGTCCCCTGTCTACACATGCCAGGACTGGTTCTTTGTACTTCATTACATTCACTGATGATCTCTCAAGATTCGGACATATGTTCCTGTTGAAACACAAGTCTGAACCTTTTAAGATATTCAAAGAATATAAGTTAGAAGTAGAGAACCAAAACGGGTATAATTATTATGTCCTATGATGAGATCAGGGAGGAGAATACTTGAGCACAGAGATCCTAGACTATTCTAAAGGAGAATGAGATTCTCTCTCAGCATTACTCCTGCGTATACACTACAGCACGTTGGTATATCGGGGCAGAGCAATTGCACCCTATGTGATATGGTGTGCTCTATGATGAGTACTACTGAGTTGCCTATTTCTTTTTGGGGGTTATGCACTTGAGAAGCTGCATACCTATTGAATAGGGTTCTAATCAAATCAGGTGCCTACCATTCCATATGTGATATGGTATGGGAAGAGCCCATCTCTTAAGAATGTTAAGATTTGGGGTTGTCCGGCCTATGTCTAAAAGCAAAATCCCGACAAGCACGAGGCAAGGTCAGTTCTGTGGAAGTTTGTTGGATATCCCAAGCATTCGCAAGGGAATATCTTCTACAACACTGAGGAGAAAAAGGTGTTTTGTTTCTCAGCATACCACATTTTGGAAAGGGAATTTCTTATGAAGAAATTAGTGGTTATGAGGTAGAACTGGAAAGAGTTCCAGCTATACAAACTACAGCTGATGATTTGGTAGAACCGAAGGATTCAATGGTTCCCAACGAACCTCAGCCTCTCCGCCGATCTAGTAGGATTCCTCACCCGCCTGAGAGATACTTCGGTTTTCTCTATGACAGTGGGAGCGAGGATTGCATCATGAGATGATGACCCGACTAGTTTCGAGCAGGCCATCATGAGTGGTGACTCTGTAAGAATGGCTGAATGCTAAGCGATCTGAGATGGAATCTATGTACACCAACAAAGTATGGACTTTGGTTGCTTTATCTGAAGGGTTAAATCCCCATCAGGAGCAAGTATATTTTGAGAAGATTACTTGGTATACATGCAAAAGTTGAGACTTTCAAAGCTAAGGCTTGTTGCAAAAGGTTCTTGTCATCGACAACGTGTGGACAATGATGAAACCTTTTCTAGTCCCTATGCTATAGTCCATCCGGATCCTACTTGCCATTGCTACATACCATGACTACAATATCTGGCAGTTGGGTGTCATGACTGCTTTTCTAAATGATGTTAGAAGAGAGCGTCTATAAGTATACAACCAGAGGGCTTCATAGACAGTGGGAGCAGCGGAAACGTGTGCAAGTTGCTTTATGAGATAAAACAGGCATCTAGGAGTTGGAACATCAGTTTTGATGTAGTAGTCAAAGAGTTTGATTCATCAAAATAATAGATGAACCTTGTATATACAAAAAAGATAGTAGAGAGTATGTTAGTGATCCTCGTATTGTACGTGGATGACATACTCCTGATAGGAAAGGAGTTTCCTATGCTACACTCGGTCAATCTCCTCTTATCACAATGATTCTCCATAAGGATCAACATGATACCTCCTAAATCCTGGATTTTAGATCTATGAGATAGATCTAAGTGGATATTAGGATTCTCACTAGGTGTAGTGAGATGGTATCAATATATCCTGGGGAGAATCACTGGATAGCTTCCAGGGTGATAAGGTCGACTGAATGTCAGTCGCGGGTATTGTCTTTACCCTCAGTGGAGGGACGGTATGTTAGAAGAGTTTCAAGCTAGATACCGTGGCAAACTAGACGATAAAGGCTGGATACATTGCTACCAAGGATGCTACCAAAGAGGCAGTTTGGATATATATAAGTTCATGAGATGAACTTCATTCCTACCATTGTGAGACAATGGAGTTGTGGTTTAGGCCTAGGAACCCCCGTCCCATCTATGATCTAGACATATTCTTAGGCAGTATCACCTGATCATGGAGATGGATGATCTCCAGGGAGATCGAGGTTTAGGAGAGTAGACACGGAGGAGAATAGGGCGGATCCACTCACAAAGTCCTATTCCCAGGAGAGACTTTTATGGGATGGTTGAGTATGTGATACTTCAACCACTGCTGATTTTTGGGTATAAGATACTACAACAGATGGCCCTAGTGCAAGTGGGAGATTGTTAGTTATATGTGTGCCCTAGAGGCCTTTACTGTACATACGATGTATATTGTAGTGGATGCTTGGACATATATAGGGAGTACTTTCTTGCTCAACATAATAGTATGCTATCTGGTTGCTCTTTATCTTAACATGTACTCTGATTGTCTCTATGTTACATGTTGATAAAGCCCTTAGGATGAGTACTTGACTACCAGGACGATGATGCAGATCATACTAGTGGGGACAGAGTAGTCGCTAAGTATATCCTTCAAATGTTCCTAATCCCAGGTGTATCGAGACAGGGCATCGATATACCAGAGTAGACTAGCGTATAGCCTTGACCCATGTAGATGGGCGATGGATGATCCCATATCCATTGGTGTTTGACATCAGAGATAGTATACGGGTGCTCAGTGGAGACTGGGTACACTGGACGGACTTGCCGAGAACTCCCAGATGGTATTATACCTATCGTCAGATGGCAATTCTCTGGTGACACTGCTACAGGTTAGTCTGTAGACCCGAGATCGTCATAGAGTCTTGTGTGATTCCCACTGTGCTTTGATTTCGACCTTACCACGTTCAAGAGAACGTGCAAAACGGTGGCTTTTGAGTACAGTCCCGAGTCATATGGAGGAAATGAGCGATAGGACGGGTTTCGTCTCTCCCGGTATAGGGAGTTAATGTTGCGCTGTGCTCGATTGGCTATAATAGGAAGTCCTTGGCCAAGGCTGCTTCGAAAATATACTGGTAAGTGTTATCAGTAGTTTCTCAACCCGTTATGAGCCTCATATCGGCACGAATTATCGAGTTACTGGGGTCTGACGTTTACCACCCCTAGACGAGATATGCGGCATATCAGACGAAGAGACCGGACTGTATGGAAGTGTTTCTGATTGAACTCGCAGGAGTATGTACAGGCTTGCTTGTTGATCTTCTGGTCGCTCAATACCCGGGTGGCTGTTACGTTTAGCTGACCGCTTGCAGCTTGTAGGTGTTTGATATGATCATCACCTACTGCCGGCGTATTGACGAGTCTTTAGAGTCCTACACAGAGGTTTCCTGGCTCAGGCGAAACGGAGTAGGAGCACATATATGATATATGCGGGGACCGAGATTAATACGATATGTGATACCGTATTCTATTCTCGCGATATATGATATCAGACGGTTATATGTGATATAGCCGCGTTATTGGATCAAGTGTTGATTTGAGAAAATGATATATATATATATATATTTGTATATATTTATATATATTATATGCTCACCTTAAGTATTTATTATTCTCACTTGTAATACATTTAACATATATGTGATATATGTTTATTGTATTATTTTCTTTTATTACATAAATATTATATATGTGATATATAATATTATAGAATACTAGGTTATACATGCAACATGTATATATGAGAATTATACCATGATATATGTAATATTTGGGTTTAAATATCTAAGTAATTCAAATTGTGGAAATGAATCATTGATGAAGCTCAATGAAGCTTGTAGATTACCATTGACCAAGTCCACCCTTTTTGTTATGTCCTATATATTTCTAACCCAACCATGACACATAGCCATGGTTAACTCTCTATAATGGTTAAGGATGATATACTTGACCCATGGTTGCATTTCTAACCTCACTCTCATTCATTCATTCTTTTTCTTCCTCATTCTCATTTTGCTTTCTAGCTTTTGAGATCAAGAAGAAAATAGTGAGAAATTAAATAATAAAGTGAGCAAAATTTCTACTTCATTATCCTCTTCTATACTGACCATATAGATTAGTGTGTTAGCTTCACTAATTCATAATTAGCGAAGTCATAGCTTGAGTTCGCATTTCCTCGAAATAGATTATCTTAGATTTCAAAGTCTTCAAGCAAGCATGGATCATTCGACTTGTGCAGCCTCTCTAGAGTCCGAGAGTTCATGGATTGCGGTGAAGGGACTACTACTCAGAGCTTATGAAGCGAAGAACGGACTACAAAGGTTGTAATCCCTCTCTCTTAGATGTAAAGTTGTTTACATGCAAAGTTGACCCTAATTCTCTAGTTAAGATCTTGGTTAGGGTTTCATAGCACCCTAAAAAATTTCAATATGGCATGTGTGATGCCTTCCTAAACCCTATGGTGGTGTTACGCAACCCTACAAGATGATCCTTCGGGTCAGATTTCCCATCGAAGAGGGCCACCTTAGGCGGTTTGTTCCTGAACGAGACGTGCTCGGCCAGCAGTTCTTCCATAAAGGGTTTCGTCAGCGAATCGGCGGATTATCAGGCCCCTTCGCCAGACGCTTGGCCATCCCGGCGTATGCCCTCGATTTTCTTCTAAAGGGCCTCGAGTCCGTGGTGGTAACCCGAGGATTCTGCACAGTCGGAGTGATGGCTATTCCCGCTTCGGGTCTACGCCAGGGTGCGGCTTCGATTCCACTCTATCAGGTGTCTCAGATCCTCGGACGAGGCCCTTCTCGAGTGGTCCCTACGCTCGTCGTTCGCGCAAGCCCGGCAAGAGTGGGTTCGTCGGTCATGCTTGGAAGCAGGCGAGCTAACCAATACCTCCTCAGGAGGAGAGAACGCACAATGGGCATTGGGGCGACGACCCAGTCTTCCCTGGGACCGTGGTGTGGAGCTATCCGACGCCCAGCGGGTCATGGAATCAGTCGCTGCGTGTAGGTAAAAGTGGCCAGAGTCGGCCCGCTGGTGCTTAGTGGCGCTGTGATGATGGTGTCATGACCCGAAATAGCACGTGACTGGCACTTGAATCATATGAAGTCTATAGGACCCCACTGTTCCCTCATGGGAACTAAATAAAAGTACAAATAAAGCAGCAAGGAAAACCCCCAAATGGGGCATTATGTGCTCACGCGTGACCAGGCCTCATGTGCAAACACGTGACCTTTTTTATGGGCAGATTCTATCTATGCCTGAATGCCTAATTGATAAAGTCACGTGCACACACGTGATGGGCTCTTGAACCCACTGAATTAACAGAATTAAATTCTAATTAAAAGGAATTAAAAGCATTTGTTTCCTCATGAGAACTGAATAAAATATATAAATAAAGCAGTAAGGAAAACCCCCAAGGGGACGTCACGTGCCCACACGTGACCGGGCGTCATGTGCAGACACGTGACCTTTTACAGGCAAAGCCTATATGCGCTGAATAAAATAAACAATTGAAAATACTTAATCAGTGGGGTCACGTGCCAACACGTGATGGGTTTTTGAGTCCTCTGAATGAATAGAATTAAATTCTAATTAAATGATTAATCAGTGGGGTCACGTGCCAACACGTGATGGGTTCCTGAGCCCTCTGAACCAATGGAATTAAATTCTAATTAATTGCTTAATCAGTGAGGTCACGTGCCAACACATGATAGATTCCTGAGCCCTCTGAACCAATAGAATTAAATTCTAATTAAAGGGAATCAAAAGCCCTAATTGGAAAAATATTTCCTTAGATCTTTCCAAACAAATAAGATTGCACTCTGTAAAGTGGAGCACCGTTGGATCAAAAATCCAATGGTGATTAAAAATTACCAATTTATAGAAAGATTCTATATAAAGAAATATTTTCCTAAAATTTGCCAGGAACAACAAATAAAATATCTTTTGGATTGAAAATCCAATCGTGAATAAAATTCACCGAATGATCTAAAAGATCATGTTGGTTATAAAATCAATAAAAAATCTTTCAATGAAAGATTGATTAAACAAACTAATTCTTTTCTTTCTCCTATAAATAGGAGCCAAGAAGAGAAGAAAAAAAAGGGATACAACAACAGAGATACAACAACAGAGAGAAAAAAAGAATTTAATTCTCTAGAGAGAAAAGAAGATCTCTTCAAAGAAAGAAAACTCTAGGTAAGATAAGGAAGGAGATCATTCTATAAGCTCCCACGAAACAAAAAAGAATTTAATTCTCAAACTAAGAGTTTAACACTTCTCAAAAGAACTTAGTTCTTCCTCTGGTTGAAGATCTACAGAAGCAGATCTCCCCACAAATTAAGAATTTAATTCTCAGCGGGGAGATTCTGCCATGCAGATCCAAAACTTAGAGGGGGAATTGGGTTTAAAGAATTTAATTCTTTCAAACATATAGGAATTTAATTCCTCTAAATAAAATCAGGGTTTAACCCTATCAAAAGAATTTAATTCTTAAACAAGGGATTTAACTCTCCATGCACGTAAAAGATATCAGTACCCAATATGATCGCGTGGTAACACGTGGCCCCCTTTCTTTGAACCAGAAAAGGAGATTTCCCAAAGTGTTTAAAACTTATTTAAAGGGAAAAGGGAAAACAATAAAGACAGTTTCTCTTTTACGGTGTATCACGTGCTCCCACGTGACCCTTAAAATGCTCCTCAAACAAGAGCGAGTAAAGCCAAGACAGTTTCACTTTTGGGGCGTCTCACGTGTTCCACGTGACCCCTAGCAATTATCAAACAAAAGAAGATTCTACCCAAAGGCAATGCCGTATAAGGGAGGGCATCACGTGCTCCTACATGACCCCTGATAAATACTTTTAATATCCAACGCATGGATACCCATCACGTGCCCACACGTGATGGTCATAAAAGTCAAGTGTTTAACACTTATATATTCTTAGAGTAAAATAAAAGAAGCAACGCCCAATCTTCAGGCGCCTCACGTGACCCCACGTGAGCTCTTCAGTTTTAGTGTTTAACACTACTTTAAGCGCCTCACGTGGGAGCACGTGAGCGCCGAATGTACTCTAGTGTTTAACACTATATTCGAGCCAATCTTAGCCCAAATTAGTTAAGTCTTCCAGAGGCAAGACCCCCTTCAACTGAACCCCAATTATACTCTTGTCTTCCAAAACTGATCATCTCTTACGGCATTCAAAGTGATTCCCGGAGCCTTCCAACCAACATTGGTTTAAGGGTACGTCTCTTCATACCTCTGATATATGTTGTAATTCTTCAACGTCTTCAGAGAGCTGGAGGGTCCCAATAACCAATAACTTTTGGTGCATCCCCAAACGGTTGAACCAAAACCAGACAGACTATGACGTCTTTAAACTGGACTATGATGTCCTTAAACTTTACAGACTATGATGTCTTTAAACTGGACTAAGATATCCTTAAACTTTACGGACTGTGGGGTCCTTAAACTCATGGACTATGATGTCCTTAAACTTTACAGACTATGATGTCTCTAAACTACCACGGACCGTGGGGTCCTTAAACTCATAGACTATGATGTCTTTAAACTTTACAGACTATGACGTCTTTAAACTGGACCACAATATTCCTAAACTAAAACAATAGAGCCCAAATGCTCTTTTGTTGGATCTAAATGATCCTGTTAAGTTGATCTTAGTCTAAAATTAGACTAACGTGTCATTAACAAACGTTAAGTAGATCTTAGTCTAAAATTAGACTAACGTATGCTTAACAAATGTTTAAGTTGATATTAGCCTCAAATGAGACTAACGTATCCTTATACCCAATCCAAAACCCAAATCTAAGAAAATACGGATTTGGACTAATCCACGCCCTATGGGCGACAACATACATTAGTCTCCGTATACAATCCACGGGCAACCATAAATAAAACAAACACACACGACACGAAGTGACCTTCTGGAGCAAGAGAAAGTGGTTACCGCGATGCGGTAACGTAATTAACTGCAGAGACTTGCGCCAGTAGGGAAGAGCGTCCCCACAATAAAAAAAACCCTCACAAATGAGGGGAAATCTGACGAAGTCTGCTACAACGGCCGCATCTGTCCAAACTTTCGATATACGGTGCCATAAATCAACTTGGCATCTTCTGAGAGGTGGACAGATAAAACCAAATAGCATCTGCCCCCAAAATTCAGGCCAGACGTCCCAACATCCCGGTCGCGTCTTTCGGCGGAGAACAGATTCTGGCATGCCCTGTGGGACCTTTTCCTCTTTCCACTCCACACTTTGTGTGTCGTGTTTCGCGAACAAATCGCGATTTGCTATGGTTCCCCTGGATTCGAAGTACTAAGATTTGGTGTCTTACTCCGTGCAGAATATAGAAGATCAATGAATTCAAACTGCACTAACTGCAACAACTCCCACTCCGTCCTCGCTGGAGGAGTGACTTATGGGCCTCAGGCGGCCTCCATTTTCAAGATGCCAGTGGAACAGCTGACGCAGGCCACCACTGGGCTGGTTTTTTGGACCATGCTCCCACCCATGAGCTTCAACGCCTCATTGTCGACGCAGGAGGCTCCAAAGAAGTCGTTCTTTGATCAGCTTACAACTACCGCGGCCCCTCTCAACGGGTCGCCCAAATCCAGCGCCTCGGTTTTCAACAGACTGGGCCAAAGCTCAAGTGGGCCCGTGAAGAAGCCCGTGATACCTGAAGCGGCCATTCCAAAGCAGATAGTCATTCCTGTTCTTGAAGTCATCAGAGCGACTTCCCCTGCTAAGGAGTCGGTCTTTGCAAAACTGACCGTTTCAGCTCCCGTTCTAGGCGAAGTCATCAAAACTGCTCCCCCTGCGCGAAAGTCTGCCTTCGATAGATTGGCCATCCCCTGTCAACAGACGTCAGTTTTCAAAAAGCCAACGCCGGCAGCAACCCTCCACCAGAACAAGGGGCATGACGAAACAACCCCCATAACTGAGCCGGTCCCGTCAGCACGACATGCTCACCGTCGTCACCGGCGCCGAGTAAGGAAGGCTGGGGACAGCTCTCCTTCTGGACTGATTCCGCCAGCTCCGATGGTGGAAATTAATATTGATGTTCCAACTGGAACAGCTTTATGTAACGTTTTAGAAATCGTTATGCAAATTTTTCCGTTTTAGGGTAAAATTGTCGGTATTTTCCGTTTTAAACCGACTGTGATCAGACGTCCATATAGACTTGCCAGCACCTAGTTTAGCTAAAATAAAGCTAGTGCACAAGCTTTGGGGGCATATGGAACGTTTTGGTTCAATTAGAATTTTTTCCAATTTTAATATTATTTTAATGCGGTATTCACATTTTGGGAAAATTTCTCTTAAGTGATCTTTTCAACAATTAAGTTTGAGTTAATTCAACCATCTCATAGTATCTAGATATTTGTATAGTTTTAGAATTAAAGTTAAAGAAAAAGAAAAGAAATGAGTGAGGTGCGTGCATGTGTGTGTGAATGCATTTATGTGCATTTATCATGAGAAATAGCTAGGAAATTCCTCACAAAACCCCACCCTTATCACTTGGCCGAGATCCCTTCCTCCCCCTTCCGCTCTTGATCATTCCCTTCAATTTTTGCATCAATCCAAACTCATAATTCTCCAAAATTCCAAAATATATCACAAAATATACATCAAGTCTTGATTTTTGCTTCTTGCTCACTTGGAGCTAAGAAAGCTTGGATCTTGAGAGCAAGGGTTGTTAGGTTAATCTCTAATCTGTTAATTAGGAGTTTTTATGATAGGTAACTCATTGGTTATTGTTTAGAACACGTTAGATATCTATTAGTGCAATATCGTATTCTTTTGTGTCTTGTTGACTTTCCGGGATCTGCTCCGACCTGGAATTTTTTCTGGGTAACTAAACAATGTTGTAGTGATGTACTAGTTAACCTAAGACTCCACCTGAGACACGTGACCCAACCCACCGGCCTCGGCCGGCGACCCTTTGGCTAATTCCGGCGACGCCGGCTATGTAGGGAGGTGTTGGGGTTTGGTTTTTGTGGGTAGTTGTCTGCTGTGGTTTGGGGGTATTTGGTACTGTTTAATTGTTTAGTAATAGTAGTATGAAAAATCTGGAATCGTTTACCTATAATCTAGTGTTTTAAATCCACGTGTTACGTAATTCGACACGAATCGTGATCTTGCGCAGCTGCTGTACTCAGATTGGTTTTGTGGTATCGTTACGCACGTTAGCCACTAGACGAACACCCGTGAGTTAGTTTAGTGTTGGTGCTTCGTTTAAAACGTAGTTTTACGTTATATTGGTCGATTTCTGAGATGATTGCACTATTTTGTGTTTGTGAAAATATAGCGTCACAAGCGGGGACTTCGAACGCTGCGAACAAGGGGAAGCAGGTGGTCGGATTTTCATAGCTGGAGACCATTGGTGAGTAGATTTAACATCTACGGGGAAATCGCCCTTATGGCGTTATGCGTCGGGGCTGATATGATAGGATAGCTGCATGTTATTGCATATTGGTTAATTTCATATAAATGTCATTGCATAGTAGTATCTGTTGTACCTTTAGATATAACACATTACTGACGGTTCATGTTGCACGAGCACTATATTGTATGCTGCACCCACATCATCAGTAATTGCCATGACACGCACAAACCACCTACATACGTGATATGGTAGAGGATAGGGATAGTTGAGGTAGTGAACCTTAATCCATTTCACGTGTACCCTACTATAGCTACTTGTACATCATGCATACATATTGAGATGTACACCCACATACTCGATTACAGTTACATGTACACTATGCACACATACTGACATGTATACCGCATATTTTTGCTATAGTTGTATATACCCTAAGTAGTATTGTTTTGATATGTGATATTGAGTTGTTGATCATTGCGCTTATGAAATACATCATACCTACTTGCTTACATGTAGATACTTAAATCTTGCTACACTTACATGTACTCTTCATATGATGCTGCACTTGTTTTTCGGAGGATTTTGGGAACCGCAAGATATATTTTTAAAGGAAGATTCATTTAAAAAAGCGGCTTTTCCTTGATATACTCATATTGTTGTTTTATGATGCATATATTAGTTTTCATGGATTTACGCATTGAGATATGGATTTCATATGATTTATGGATTTGAGAACCGTGGGGGTATTTCAAGAAAACTATGTATTGTTTGAAAACCCGTTTCTCTTGATATGATATTTCAGTGCGTCCACCATGTGATTTCTCGGTTCTGAGATTTGGCTTGTGATACCCGATTCGAGGAGCGGGAGGCACCGTCTGCGGGTAAATGGTGGACCCGGTATGGTACCCCGGGGCGAGTGGTGATTTCGTAGTGTAGACGATAAGCCTGGCGATGGGACCACTACCTACCAGTGATAGTATTTGGACTCGGCGGTTATCGTGGAGATACCGACCGGAGTGAGGTATGACATATCGTCAGGGCTAGTCGTGATGACGGCGCTTGAGTTATGAGGATTTACGTGTCGATGCTAGACACGGGTTTCATGATGTTTCGAGTGTCGGTGTTAGACACTCAGGTTTTTCTATGATTTCTACGTATCGTCGGTGGACATACGGGGTTGATATCCTCATACTTATATATATATACACGTAGGTATATGTTTTCATGTTGTTTCGGGTGTCGATGTTAGACACTCAGGTTCCATGAGACTTACAGGATGTGAGTGCCGATCTGAGGATGCGGTGCCTGAGGATTTAGGATTTGATGTGTCAGTAAGGGACACTGGTGTTTTTCCATGCTGATGATTTTGCATGAGATTATATTATATCATCCCACACTCAGGATTATGTTGTTATGCATTGCTTCATGTAGTTGTAGTACCCTGATGATGTACCTTTACATAATTGTTTCATATTCACTTATCATACTTATGCTATCGAATTACATGTGATAGATGAATCGCTATTCATACATACTTGCGATTACAGTATGATGTTGATTACTATTCACGAGTTGGCAACTCATCCCCGTTGTGCCACAGTGTTTTGCAGGACTTACCCTCAGAGTAGTCGCGTCTGGGCATCTTATCATCTCTACTTTTGCGGATACTGCTACGTTAAGCAGTGAGGCCTTTGCTTTTAGGTGGGTTTGCGGTTATCTGCTTGTACATTGTATATCTTTTTGTTGGATCTAGTATTCTCCATCTACCACTGTTTTTATATGACTTAGAGACGACTTGTGAGGATTCGGTGTTGTATTATTTTGGTGATTTTGGGTGCTGTGCTCGTGGAAGCCGATTTTGTTAAAAAGTTTACTTCTTTATGCAGTTTTCTTTTATATTCTTCGCTTCGACGTCGTATTTATATCTTGTGGTGGTTGTCTCCGCCGTTGGGCGTGATTTGCTCCCGTTTGGGATGCTTTTATTATTATCTATGTTGTACCCGTTTTCGGGGTTAGTTTTTACAAAGGAGGTGCTGCCGAAAATTTTTAAAACGAAAACTAAACTTAAAAATTTTTACTTGTGAATTTCCGAATGTTTAAGACTATGTTTTCTCCGTTGATCCAGTTTTGCGTGGTTTAGATTTCTGGGTTTCGGCTTACTTAAGTTGCGTATGCCTGTAGAAATTACGTAGTTTAAGTGCCGGTTACGGGCTAAATATTGGGTCGTGACACTTTGAACCACTTAGGAGGGTACGCAAGAACTCTCCGAAGGCCATTCCTAAAAGATCTCCTCCTCCTGTTGAAAAGATCACAAAGGCGAAACCGGAGCAACCCCCTCAGCGGCTATCCTCTAAAATTTACAAAATCTGGCAAAGGGTCCAAGACTCAGTGATCAACTAAGACTCCTCCCATAGACCGAAGAAAATGAAGGTTCGGCAAGAGAAGGACCAACCTGTCAAGCCACAAAAGGTGTCGTCTACTTGGGTGCCCGCTGCAACGGTTCCCTCAACTTTGACCGCTCACAAAAGGGGAAGGCCGGAGAAAATTCCTGTGTCTGTGACGAATCTCAAGGACACTGAATCTAAACGCCCCAAGTCTGGGGGCATGGTGGTGCACACTGTCTATATGGCATCCGGGAAAGAGGATAGCCGTATCTCTATAGGTCATCGACCACTTACCAGATCCGTAATAAAGGCCCAGGAGCAACAGCAAAAACTCCAGGTAATGTTAACACAGATGGCCGCACTCACTTGGCCAAAAGAAAGCCCGAAGACGTCGTCAGAGCAGCGTCATGAACAAGAAACCGATGCTGAATTCCTCCGCAGAATTCTCGAGAAGAAGGACAAAGAGGCAGCGGAACAAGCTGCCAAAATAAAACGAATGGCGCTTTTATTCCAAGACATGGTCGGGATGATACTACAGCCGGATCCTCCAGCTGAAGACCCTCCGATTATCATTGAATATGATAGGGGAGAGACATCGAACCCTCTTCTGGCTTGTTCAGTAGCCAAGGAAGAGACATTTCCAAAGCCGCCATGGATGACTATATCGCTCAATAGATACGAGCTCATCAGGCGAACGAAGCAGCTAACTAAATTGTTAAGACTGGACGAGCCTATCCAGGTTGGTACGATCAAATAAAGTACCCGCCAGGATATACGATCCCTAAATTTCACGTATATAAGGGGACGGGAAATCCACACCAACACGTGGCTCAATTCAGGGCTCTGTGCAGCAACACCGAAGGTGACGATAAGCTACTGCTTCGCCAGTTTGTTGGCAGCTTGTCGGAAACAGCATTTGAATGGAACTCTGAGCTCCCGAATGACTCCGTTAAGACATTTGCAGAAATGGAGCTACTGTTTACGCAAAGATTCGCGAGCGCTAGCGAGCGCACTCCGATAACCACACTAATTAATGCCAGGGTGAAGCCAGGCGAAACATGGGTTCAGTACGCGATACGGTGGCGGAACCTATCGTCGAAATGCTAACAATGCATAGAAGAGGCTCCTGCAGTAGGCATGTTTGTAGGAACCCTCGATCCGCAGGCAACAATATCCCAGTTCATGATGTTTTTCAAGCCGAGTACCTTTCAGACCTTGATTTATAAGCTGTCCCAAATAGACCAGATGGGTCATAAGCCTTCCTTTTAAAAGACAGAACTGTGGAATGAAAAGGGCAAAGGGAAAGCCACCTTTGTCGCCAATGCTCAACAACAGCCGAGCGACTTAAAACCTGTTATTCGCCAAAGCAACGTGCGTCCACGCCAATCCCTCGAGGAGAGACTGGGACGTCGTTACTCGTTTCCCCGGGATAAAACAAAGAGACTGTTCGAGCTGGCAGTGTGCAACAGACTCATCAATCTGTCAGAGCCAAGACATCCGCTGCAGCCAGGCGATACCAACAATCTTAATTACTGCCCCTACCGCCGAGCAGTAAGCCATCCAATCGAAGATTGCTTCATTTTCAAGGGCTGGATTGAGGACCAATACCAACATGGCAAATTCGCACTGTCCGAGAATTGGAAAGTAAGCCCGCCCCAGTCGCACGCTCCTAAGAATATGGACACACCAGGGGCATCGTGCTCTTTTATAAAAGAAGCTCCATGGGAGGTTGCTCTTTCAGCCAAAACAAAAAGAATGCTGAAGGATCTGCAAGCATGCCCGGCAATCAGGTGGAAAAGTCTGCTGGAACCAGAGATCATTGAGGGAATGCTGAAGCCACGCCTGACTCCAAGAATGGGTAGCGATAATCAAAATGCTCAGGCCCAGCCGTCAAAGTCTTCGAAGAAGAAGAAGGTCAAGAAGCCCGCACAGCCTGATGACAAACTCACGGACCTGCAAAAACATATTGACGCGTTAGAAGAATATAACCAAAAGGCGCGAACCCCGGTCACGCTTCAAGAGTTTCTCAACCACATCCTTGAAGACGGAGATAGCGACAAAGATGAGGGAGAAGACTCGTCAGATGAACTTGAGGATCATGTGGCAAGCTGCCACGTGATCTCTTACTCGCCGGTAGACGGTGAAGAAGCTCCTGATGTAGAGAAAAAGGGGGAAGATCCTGAACCAGAACTCCTAGGACCGTCAGACGAGATGATTGACATATTCCTGAATGAAGCCCGTCAGAAAACCAAAGCCAATCGAGAGCGTGAAATGGCTATATTCGAAACAGCCAAACATCGGCGACTAAATGAAAAGGTGGAGGCACTCCAACCAGATCGAAGCATGTCCGCCGCAGACAAAAGCAAACTTAAGACAAGGAAACGATTCGATAGGGCCCTGTCAAAGGGAATGAAGTTTCCCTCTTTCAGAGGAAATTCTCCCGGTGGTATACATCTTGATGAAGCGGACGTACATCCTAACTTCAGCTTATACCATCAGAGGATTGCACACCCTACCGAAGAGTGCATGGCCTTTAAAAACTGGTGGCAGGGATATGTTGCCCACCGACAACACGTTCAACGAATGAAGTGCAGGACTCGTTGGGAACAAAGAAGCATGACACATGAGCATGAAAGAACTGCCGGTGAATGTCACATGGTTAATTCCGGGGGATCGCAAGTTCTCACCTTCGGGAGTGATTCTGATGAAGAAATAGCCCCCGGCCCTCTCTTCAAGGAATCCATCTCTGAAACAGAGGAGATGAAGGCCTACGAGAACATTCAGCTGCGCAATCGCATGCTACCTGAAAAGAATCTCGGACCCGCAAATAAGGGATCGAACAAAAAGAATAAGGGTAAGGAAAAGGTCCCTGAGGATATCGCCCTCGATGATCGAGTCGTCGAAGAGCTTGCATCCAAGGACCCGCCCAAGAAAAACAAAGTGGATTACAACTTTCTGGCGCACCTGAGGAAGATACCCTCACAGCTAAGCATTCTCGATGCCCTTCTGCTATCCAAAGAGGCTAGAGATTCTCTGATCAAGGCATTATAAGAGCCTGACCAGTTTCAAGCTTTCCTCGCCGAAGAAAAGATGAAGGACGAGCTGGAAGAAGTGCACACTGCTGACATCACTTTCGGCGATGAAGATCTCCTCCTCGGAACATGCGAGCACAACCGGCCCCTATATGTCTCCGGGTATTGCCATGACATTAAGATAGGGAAGATCCTAGTTGACAATGGGTTCTCTGTCAATCTTCTAAATATGAGGGTGCTGAAAGAAATCTGCATAAGCGTTCAACATCTCGCTCGAGATAAAATCACTATCTCTGGGTTCGACTCCCAGTCATCACGGACGCTCGGGTCTGTGATACTAACGTTACGCTTTGGGCTGCTCGTCACTAATATCAAGTTTCACATCATTGACGCCAAGACTTGCTACAATGCTTTGCTCGGCAGGCCTTGGTTACATGAGTACAACATTATCCCTTCTACACAACATCAGTGTATGAAGTATTTCAAGGATGGTCTCGAGTATATCGTGACAGGAGAGCTGAACCCATTCTCCGTGAATGAAGTCCGCAAATACGAGGATGCAAAGTACTTTCTGCCAGACTTTGAAGACACGGAAAGATGCCATAAACTGGAGAATAAGCAAAAAGCTATCACCACCATTCCGGTCATCGGGAGCGATACCGAGGAGGAAGAAGAGATAGTCTATTCGGGACCTCCCCGATACAACAAACCAGGACCGTCTATCCCTATTCTGGTCTTTGGCAGTGACTCTGAAGACGAGGTCAACGCAGTATTCTCGGCTCGTCCATTAGTGCAAGACTTCATTGGAGATGATCAGAGTTTGCAGATCGTCATGGTTCTGCAAGAGCATTACAAAGAGCTCGACGCACTTGATACCTATAGTGTGCAAGAACTGCAAACGTTCTATATCCCTCCCAGGAGAAGAGATGAAAAGGCGATCCTCTTTTATCGATCCATGGAAACCAAAGTGGAGAAAGAGATCTGGCATGGTGCCGATTCTACGCTTGACAGGCTCCAGCCCATCCGTTTGCCGAGATACTACACAGAAGGATTAAAAAGGCTGTTGAGGCGCCAAGGCGTACCTTTGAAGCAGACTGCGCGACAAGCCTAATTCTACAATAGGATCTGGAACGTCCCCGAAACTCGGCGAAAATTGCCTAACGGGAGAATGGAAACGATCGGGCTTAGATATGTTCAATCCAAGAAACGGGAGAGATTCCTTGGATGCTACGTTATACATGATTTCGATGAAGAAGAAGATGCTCTGTTAAAAGATGCTAACCCTGAACCAAAACGAGGTCTCTCCATGAAAGTCCTAAGTCCGTCGTTCGAAGAACAGATGGATAAGCTAATAAATGAAGCGGGTCAAAAGGTCCGGGATGACCATAGCCGCGAAATGGCCATCTATGGAAAAGCCAGGACGCAGCACCGCCTTCAGTGAGCTATGGAGAATGACGATGCTCTTCGTCGCCAGCCCGTCATACAAAAGACCCGACGCAGAGGTAGAAACACGCTAAAGAACGGAAAAACGTTCGACAGTAGCAAAGCGGGTTCAAGAAGCCTCGCGATCGAAAATTGAGCGGCCGGGATCTGTCTCTTATAAAGAAGAGGGGTCGAGCATATTCTTTTCTCCAAGACAAGATAAGGAAGATATTCGATCTCGTCATAAAACATCAGATGATGACGCTCCCGGAATCCAAACACCCCGAACAAACAGACGA
This sequence comes from Agapanthus africanus, assembly GCA_030015575.1. Taxonomy (NCBI): domain Eukaryota; kingdom Viridiplantae; phylum Streptophyta; class Magnoliopsida; order Asparagales; family Amaryllidaceae; genus Agapanthus; species Agapanthus africanus. The sequence continues at coordinate 748,340,227 of CM057341.1, read as the reverse complement.
GGCTTCTCATCTGGATTATTGCTTCTGTCTCCAAGCGATGGGACATCCTCTCGAAGATTGCTTCACCTTCAAAGACTGGGTTGAAGACCAGTATCAACTCGGAAGGTTCGTTACGAACTAACGAACGAAGACAATACTCATCTTCAGCTTGAGGAGCTCGACGCCCTTAACGAAACCCGGCTCATGGCGCAGCAAAACTTGGAAGCTTACAAAGCAAAAATGACGTGCTGATACGAAAGATTGACTAGGCCGAGAACATTCCGCCAAGGCGAACTCGTGCTTATGGTCAAGAGACCTATGATCCCCAATCGTGCCAAATGGAGGAAATTCAAGCCAAACTATAAAGGCCCGTACGTCATAGACAAAGTCTACCAGGGTGAGGCTCACTTGCTCATGGATATGCATGGCGAAAGACCCTTCAGGCCAATAAACGGATGATTCTTGAAGAAATATTAAGCCTGACCGAGACGTCTATAAACTACTACAGACCGCAGCATCCCAATGCTGACGAAAAAACGGCACGTCCATAAGCGAGATGGGCACGGATGAAAACCCGAAAAGACTCCGTGAGTAAAAACAGCAGGACTACTGGCGAGTTTGTGAAAACCCGAAAGGGCGCAATCTCGTTAAAAGACACTTGCAAGGTCCCCTCGACCCTGTAAGGAGAAAACACCTGCGTGAGATCCTTACGACTCACAAGGGAGAAACACACTTAGAAATCCCCACGATTCCTAAGGAGAAATTACTCTTGCAAGGTCCTCTCGACCATGTAAGGAGAAAATACCTGCGTGAGATCCTTACGACTTACAAGGGAGAAACACACTTAGGAATCTCCATGATTCCTAAGGAGAAAACACTTACGAGATCCTCACGACTCGTAAGGAGAATTCCCCTTTGAGACCCTCACGGCTCATAGGATTCAAAAGCCTTAAGCTACAGGGATCTGAACCTGTTTTTAAGCCGTCATACACCCAGCTTTTTCCCTACAAGCGGTTCAATACTGACCCTTGTATACAATCCACGGGCACGAATAAACATTTCCCTAACAGAGTCTCACCAGCGACTAGGGATATGCTCACACAGTGAACGACCCTTATAAGTCCTCTCGACTTATAAGGAGAAAACACTCTTGTAAGATCCTTGCAACTTATAAGAGAACATACACTTAAGAATCCTCATGATTTTTAAGAAGAAAACGCACTTACGAGATCCTCACGACTCGTAGGGAGAAACACCTTTATGTGACCTTTACGGCTCATGAAGTTAAAAGCCTTAGTCGACAGGATCCTAACCCTGATTGCTAAGCCACCTTTGTTCGAACCGACAAAGGCAAATGATGATACACTACTGGCAATATCCCAGTTGTAGCGATACTGATGCCTAAATCGGTATCAAATCCAAAGTCCTTTCAAGGCAAATGATGATTCGCTCCTAGCAATATTCCAGTCATAGCGATGCTGATGCTGAGATTGGCATCAGATTCCAAGCTCCATACTCGCAGCAAAAAGTCAGCGAGCTATAAATGCATATGAAATAGCCGAAATGATGGGGAAACTTACAACAAAATCAGCAAGTAAAATATATGCATACAAAAATAACCGAAATGATTGGGCAACTCGCAATAAAAAGCAGCAAGTAAAAAAAACAAAAATAGCCGAAATGATTGGGCACCGTGAAAAATAGCCGAAATGATTGGGCAATCGCGACTTTCGCGATATAGAAAGATGAAATGATATAGCATCGCGGAAAGAAATAAAAGAATGAAAGAATGAAACTTTTGCCCTACAGACGAGTCCATACTGACCCCTGTATACAATCCATAGGCATAAACGAAAAGGGAACCACATGTCCCCTACCAGATCCTGTCAAAAGGGAAAGTAAGATCTCAACAGCAACATCTGCATCCCAGAATACCAACAACGGCGTTCCTCCTTCTGCCAGCAGAGCACAGATGCAACGTCAGCAAAGCGGAGCCACGGCAAAATCCCCAGTTCCAAATCTCGACGGTTCACAGACAACCTAGAGACCAACTCAACATTCGTCTCGTTACAGCAGATGCAACGTCAGCAAAGCGGAGCCACGGCAAAATCCATAGTTCCAAATCTCGACGGTTCACAGACAACCTAGAGACCACCTCGACATTCGTCTCGTTACAGCAGATGCAACGTCAGCAAAGTGGAGCCATGGAAAAATCCCTACTTCCAAATCTCGACGGTTCACAGACAACCTAGAGATCGCATCGACATTCGTCTCGTTACAGCAGACGCAACGTCATCCAATGACCCCATCGCAGAAATACGTCATCAAATGACCCCATTTCGGAAATACGTCAGCCAATGACCCCGTCGCGGAAATACGTCATCCAATGACCCCGTAGCGGAAATACGTCATCCAATGACCCCGTCGTAGAAATACGTCATCCAATGACCCCGTCTCGGAAATACGTCATCAAATGACCCCGTCGCGGAAATACGTCAGCCAATGACCTCGTCGCGGAAATACGTCAGCCATTGACCACGTCACGGAAACACGTCGGTAAATGACCCCGTTTCGGAAATACGTCAGCCAATGACCTCGTCTCGGAAATACGTCATCAACCGACCCCGTATGGCTAAAGTCAATACTGACCCCGTGGAAAACGGCCAAAGTCAACCCTCGACCTCCCCGTCAAAGAGATGCTTTGATTCGGAAGCAGGTCAACACATCAATAACTTACGAGTCCTCTCGACTTGTGAGGAAGCAAATTCTCTTGGGAGATCCTTACGGCTCTCAAGAGAAAACACACTTAGGAATCCTCACGATTCCTAAGGAGAAAATACACCTACAAGATCCTCTCGACTTGTAGGGAGAAAAATGTTTATGAGACCCTCATGGCTCATAAAATTGAAAAGTCTTAGGCGGCAGATCTAAACATGTTTCCTAAGCCATCACTACCCTATAAAGTGTTCAAGATGAACTGTTATCCACCATATATGGGCTACACTTGCCAAAATTACATGCCAGAGAAATGGAGGTGCTACTCAAGGGTGCGTAAACTGCTCTGCGTCAAATCAAGATAAAAAGGCGTAACCTACGAAAGTCAATCACATACTATGAATGACAGTAAGAAGAACATTTGATTCGCATCCAGTTAAGCGCTCGAAGCATATCCATTTATGTATGTACGGAAAAGGTTTAGTGCATAAAATAAACATGCGGAAACAAGAATTGTCTATTTATACTTCAGAAAATTCTTACAGTGATGAAAACGGTAAACAAAAACGTCATTAAAATGTTTACAATGGTAAGATATCAAATCCAGGACATGGATTGAGAAATTAAAAAGTTAGGCCATCTAAAATGTTTCGGGCCTCTCGGACCATTCTCGTATGCTTCCTCTCACGATCACAAGCGTCAGGGTCTTCACTGATGTCCTCCGCCCTTCAATAGGCAGCGATTATTGTCGCCTGCTGAAAAGTTTGATGCAGAATATCAACAAGATTATCTCGTCTTTTCTTTGAGATTAGGCCCATCAGATACACTGAGTGTACCTTATCTTCGGCGTCATCCAATACTTTAAGTGGCATGCCGTCATAGAATAAAGGAAGTGCTTCCCAGATCGCTCTCACAATGAGCTTCAAAAGAGCAGAACGACGAGGAAGCAGTCGACCATTGTATTCATCAAAGCGACGCATGATTTCGGCGCACTGAGCATTTGTAAACTCCTGGTTCTGGCAGTGGCCTAGTGCGCAAATGTCTCCATAAGAAATAATCTCGTCAAGATCATACAGATGAGCGGCCATAACGTCTGAAAAGGAAAATCAGTGAGAGTTTAGTGGGCAGACTGATTAAGAAAAAGCTTATTGAAACGAGCATTAGGATTCAAACAAATTCTTGGGAAGACAAATTCTGTTAAGCTACCAACAAAATTCAAATCTGTGCGAATAAGGGTAAAACCTTATGAAATGATTTTCAAGAACGCCGGGGAATAAAATTCCCGAAGGGTCCCATTGATCTTTCAGAGCTAAGCGCTTCGCCAGAGGAATTAAATTCCTTTATGTAATGGAATTAAATTTCAAGAATCCGTAAAAAAATACATGAGAAACAAAATCCTATGGACCCTTTAAATCAGAGGGAAACGTTCGAGAAATGGTAGTTTATTACTCAAAGATCTCATCTTTGGAGGATGGGTTTCTGAGGAGAGCAAAGCTCTCATAATGGATTTAAAGTCCAGAGGCTTTCTCAAAGAAGGAAAGTTTTCTGATGTACAAAGCGTTACCTGAAAAAGGTTTCTTTGGACAGAGTTTAACTCTGGATTTGTAATGGCAGAGAACTGAACCCTGAGGAAGAGAATTAAATTCAAATTCTCAAAAAAATTGAAAAAGGAAGAAGATGAAGGAATGGAGGCGTTGCTGATGAGACCGCTGAATTTATAGGATGTGATAGGAAACGGTTCATCTTCCATGTTCTCTAGGAAAATCCAACAGCCACAAAAGTGACAGCGTTGCACTCACGTGCAAACACGTGAGAACAACGCTGTGGGGGCATTTGTTCCCTCATGGAAACTGAATAAAAGTACAAATAAAGCAGCAAGGAAAATCCCCAAATGGGGCATCACGTGCTCACACGTGACCAGGCCTCACGTGCAAACACGTGACCTTTTTTATGGGCAGATTCTATCTATGCCTGAATGCCTAATTGATAAAGTCACGTACCCACACGTGATGGGCTCTTGAACCCACTGAATTAACAGAATTAAATTCTAATTAAAAGGAATTAAAAGCATTTGTTCCCTCATGGGAACTGAATAAAATATATAAATAAAGCAGCAAGGAAAAACCCCAAAGGGGGGCGTCACATGCCCACACGTGACCGGGTCTCACGTGCAGACATGTGACCTTTTACAGGCAAAGCCTATATGCGCTGAATAAAATAAACAATTGAAAATACTTAATCAGTGGGGTCACGTGCCAAAACGTGATGGGTTTTTGAGTCCTTTGAATGAATAGAATTAAATTCTAATTAAATGATTAATCGGTGGGGTCACATGCCAATACGTGATGGGTTCCTGAGCCCTCTGAACCAATGGAAATGAATTCTAATTAATTGCTTAATCAGTGAGGTCACGTGCCAACACGTGATAGATTTCTGAACCCTCTGAATCAATAGAATTAAATTCTAATTAAAAAGAATCAAAAGCCCTAATTGGAAAAATATTTCCCTAGATCTTTCCAAACAAAAAAGATTGCACTCTATAAAGTGAAGCACCGTTGGATCAAAAATCCAATGGTGATTAAAAATTACCAATCTATAGAAAGATTCTATACAAGGAAATATTTTCCTAAAATTTGTTAGGAACAACAAATAAAATATCTTTTGGATTGAAAATCCAATGGTGAATAAAATTCACCGAATGATCTAAAAGATCATGTTGGTTATAAAATCAATCAAAAATGTTTCAATGAAAGATTGATTAAACAAACTGATTCATTTCTTTCTCATATAAATAAGAGCCAAGAAGAGAAGAAAAAAAAGGATACAGCAACAGAGATACAACAACAGAGAGGAAAAAAAGAGAATTTAATTCTCCAGAGAGAAAAGAAGATCTCTTCAGAGAAAGAAAACTCTAGGTAAGAGAAGGAATGAGATCATCCTATAAGCTCCCACAAAACAAAAGAGAATTTAATTCTCAAACTAAGAGTTTAACTCTTCTAAAAAGAACTTAGTTCTTCCACTGGTTGAAGATCTGCAGAAACGGATCTCCCAACAAGTTGAGAATTTAATTCTCATCGGGGAGATTCTGCCATGCAGATCCAAAACTTAGAGGGAGAATTGGGTTTAAAGAGTTTAATTCTTTCAAACATATAGGAATTTAATTCCTCTAAATAAAATCAGGGTTTAACCCTATAAAAGAATTTAATTTTTAAACAAGGGATTTAACTCTCCATGCACATAAAAGAGATCAGTACCTAACATGATCACGTGGTAACACGTGACCCCCTTTCTTTGAACCAGAAAAGGAGACTTCCCAAAGTGTTTAACACTTATTTAAAAGGGAAAAGGGAAAACAATAAAGATAGTTTCTCTTTTAGGGTGTATCACGTTCTCCCACATGACCCTTAAAAAGCTCCTCAAACAAGAGAGAGTAAAGCCAAGACAGTTTCACTTTTGGGGCGTCTCACGTGTTCCACGTGACCCCTAGCAATTATCAAACAAAAGAAGATTCTACCCAATAACAATGCCGCATAAGGGAGGGCATCACGTGCTCCCACGTGGCCTCTTATAAATACTTTTAATATCCAACGCAAGGATACCCATCACGTGCCCACACGTGATGGTCAGAAAAGTCATGTGTTTAACACTTATATATTCTGAGAGTAAAATAAAAGAAGCAAGGTCCAATCTTCAGGTGCCTCACGTGACCCCATGTGAGCGCTTTAGTTTTAGTGTTTAACACTACTTTAAGTGCCTCACGTGGGAGCACGTGAGCGCCGAATGTACTCTAGTGTTTAACACTATATTCAAGCCAATCTTAGCCCAAATTAGCTAAGTCTTCCAGAGGCAAGACCCCCCTTCAACTGAACCCCAATTATACTCTTGTCTTTCAAAACTGATCATCTCATATGGCATTCAAAGTGATTCCCAGAGCCTTCCAACCAACATTGGTTCAAGGTTACATCTCTTCATATCTCCGATACATGTCGTTGTAATTCTTCAACGTCTTCACAGAGTTGGAGTGTCCCAATAACCAATAATTTTTGGTGCATTACCAAACGGTTGAACCAAAACCAGACAGACTATGACGTCTTTAAACTGGACTATTATGTCCTTAAACTTTACAGACTATGATGTCTTTAAACTGGACTAAGATGTCCTCAAATTTTACGGACTATGAGGTTCTTAAACTCATGGACTATGATGTCCTTAAACTTTACAGACTATGATGTCTCTAAACTACCACGGACTGTGGGGTCCTTAAACTCATACACTATGATGTCTTTAAACTTTACAGACTATGACTTCTTTAAACTGGACCACAATATCCCTAAACTAAAACAATAGAGCCCAAATACTCTTTTGTTGGATCTAAATGATCCTGTTAAGTTGATCTTAGTCTAAAATTAGACTAACGTGTCCTTAACAAACGTTAAGTAGATCTTAGTCTAAAATTAGACTAATGCTTAACAAACGTTAAAGTTGATCTTAGCCTCAAATGAGACTAACGTATTCTTAAACCCAACCCAAAACCCAAATCTAAGAAAATACGGATTTGGACTAATCCATGCCCTACGGGCGACAACATACATTAGTCTCCGTATACAATCCACGAGCAACCACAAATAAAACAAACACACACGATATGAAGTGACCTTCTGGAGCAGGAAAAAGTGGTTACCGCGATGCGGTAACGTAATTAACTGCAGGGGCTTCCGCCTGCAGGGAAAAGCATCCCCACAATCAAAACCCCCTCACAAACGAGGGGAATCTGACGAAGACTGCTACAACGGCCGCATCTGTCCAAACTTTCGATATACGGTGCCATAAATCAACTTGGCATTTTCGGAGAGGTGGACAGATAAAAACAAATAGTATCTGCCCCTAAAATTCAGGTCAGACGTCCCAACGTCCCGGTCGCGTTTTTCGGCGGAGAACACCCACCTAATTCAAGTAAGCCAAAATCCCAGAAATATAAACCATTTAAAAGAAGAAGTGAAGGAAAACTTGTTTTTAAGCAAGTGGTTTTAACAAAATAAGTGGCATTAAACATTTAAAAGCAATATCATATTTTCCCGAAAATTTCGGCAGAATCTCCTTTGTAAATACTGGCCCTAAATGGGTACAACACATGAAATACATATAAATGATGAATAAAGGCCTCCCCAAGCGGGAGCTAGCTCTTCGCCAATTGGCGGAAACAACCACGCAAGCAATATAATATACAACGCCGAAGGCGAGGATAAAAACTCAAAAAGAAACCAACATCCTCAAGAAAACCAGAGAGAAACCGTAATAATACAAGTGCGCGACTCTAAGGTCGAAAGAATATACATCTAGTCTTCTAAGTCTATCAAATATAAAAGTCTGGTTGATGGAGTTACTAGATACAACTGAATATAAATAAAAGCACAATGGTGGTCACGATACAAGTGAACCCACCTACCAGGGCAATCACCCGGAAGGAAGCAGTGTGCCAGCAAGCCGCAACGAAATCTGTACAGGAAAACCTGCAAGAAACTGTGGCACAACGGGGGTGAGTTACCAACTCATGAGTAGAAGACATCACCGAGCAGATATCGCATGAATGACTCTATCCTAGGTCATACAATATATATACTCAAAACTGCAACAAAGGAATCAGGGTACCACAAGTGTGATGTCAAAGTACTCATGTCTGTGTCAAGAATAATAATATATCGATGCGTATCATGTATGAATTCATCATCCAACGTGTGTCCAGCAACGACACACAAAATCATGATAAAACCTTAGTATCCATCACCGACACTCGAAACATCATGAAACTCGTGTCCAATAGCGACACATAAAACTCAAATCTCGGGCTCTGCATGATCAGGATTGGCCTATGGGCTCCGCATAGTTAGGATCGGCCCATATATCCATCTCTCTCATAACTCCGAATGGTATCCTCCGGATATCCGTCGAATTTCCATACAATCACCGGTCAGAAGTGCTCCCCTGCCGGACTAAACGCCTTTCTATACGTTCCTTTTTCCCTGGGGTACCGCACCGGGTCCACCATGCACCCGCAAACGGTCCCTCCCCCTACCTCGAATCGGGTGTATGATACCACTCAAGAATCGAGAAAACCCATGGTGGACATAAAAAATATCATATTACGAGAAAACCGAAATTTCTTGTTTTAGAAATGATAATAAGTTTATAATTTTTGCGGTTTCTCCAAATCCAGAAATCTCATGGAAAATCCGAATCCCATAATCAAAAGTCAATAACAGTGAATACCGGCAAAAAGCCCCACAATATTGCATAACAAATGAATACATATATATGCATGGTATCTAAGCAAAGAATGCAATATTTAAACTAGCATAGAAATTATATATATCGGGACTATCTACTAGCAGTTATATCCATGAAGTAATATTCTCTAAAGTGTACGTGACATGGAAATTACCGATGATGATGTGTGTGAGCCGGCAAGCAAGTGTACGTGGAGCATACGCATCATCGGTAATGGTGCTGGTGTCCTGACAATAGGGTTCATAATAATTAAGGAAAATACATGTACAAGCATGAAATTCGATAAGAACAACATGAATTTAATGGAGAATGAATAGTAAACGCAATATTTAAGAGTACATTTATTTTTATGAATCATAAGTTTTTAGCATTTGGAATAGCACGAATCGTGATTTTTAGAAAACAGGGGCTACGGTGTTTTTAAGAAAAGGTACGTCCTTTGGAAAATCCGTAATTTCCCTCGAATTGTCTTTTGAAAATACTCACGATTCGTTAGTTTTGAAAATAAGTATGACTCGAGCCCAGTCTAACATCTATCAAGTAAACTACAGGACGAAGCTAAGGGATTAATCTAAAGTGTAAGGAAACCCACCTAAGTCCGAGTCGATATATCTAGTAGTCGGTGATCCCGTCTCAAATAGCGTCATGTACGACAAAATATATAATACGACATTCTCGAGTCAAGAGTGTGGATCAATCATCATATTTATACATCGTACGGTAAAAATCTATCGTACGGCATCCAAAATCGGGGCATGGGTCAATATCATATATACCTCATTATTTATCGGGTATCATTATCATCATATCCTGAATTAGGGGTACCGTTCTAAATCTAGAACATACTAATATAATCAAACATATATCTGCATGTGAATAAAACACATCGCCCATCGATCCTCTATAATATCATGTCGTATGTCATAACATGACCCAAATCACATAACCGATCTCACGGCATCATGCCCGATCATATCGACTCACCTCCAAGTATCATATATTATCCTCATCATCCGTGTATACGTATATGTATATATATATATATATGTACCAACGCATCCACATATATATGTATATACATATAACCATATACACCTCAAATATATCACGTGTGTGCATGTGTGTGCGTGACAACCTTAACTCTAGGGTTTCGCAACTAAGAAACTAAACTAATAACACTATCATCCAAAATACGCTAAACTAACCCATGATCTCCTAAAGCCGTTCTTTAAAATTATACACGTCTCACGATACACACACACACATATATACATGCATATATATATAAAATATCTTTGCTACACTACGAAACTGCGGGGGTGCTATACGACATCCACCCGACTTCACCCGTAGATATACATCTACTCACCTTGATCCATGCTTGCCGAAATCGATGCCGCCATCCTCTTCCCTTGTCGTACGAAATCCACCTGAGGGTATCTACATATCACATATATCGTATTGTAAACAGAATCGCATACGAAAACCAAAACGGCAACGAATCACATATAGGTTAAAACCTATGGTCTACGCATGCAAAAGAACCAAACAACACCCGATATCGACGTACAAACGTCATGTGACGGATACAAAACACAATATCAAAACTTCAAGTCATGAACATCAAGGAAATCAAAACAGCAACTCAGGAAAATGGTCCTTGATTTTTGGTCAGGTGAAATTAGGCTAAACAAACAACTACAGAGGCCAGATTATGAGGTAACTGAGGTAAAGACCAAACCTAGACACCAAAACCCACAAAAGACCCGGCGACATCACTCCCAAAACAGGCCTGGCCAGCCCTGCCTTCTCTGTTTGGGTTCATATTTGCAGGGTGGTCTTCTAGTGTTTAAACTAGGTCAATAGGGTTGCTAGTTTTTATAGTAACAGTCTCAGGTCACTCCAAATTTCCTGTAGGCACTAATTATACACAAAACCGACATTGAAACATCTAATTCAAATTACATGGTCTAGGCTCTGTTTGATCTGGTATTTAACACTAAGGGGGTTTGTAGTCCCCAATATCACTTCAATTACACCATCATAACTCATAAATCCCTTAATTTCTTCTAGAAATTTTCAAACCTCACTAAACCTCACTTAATTACTTCTAAACTAATATAGATGCTAAAGAAAATAAAATACTACACTTAATGGGAATGAAATACCTTATTTGGCAACTCAAGAAATTTCTTGAGTTGCCCCAAGTGCTCAAAATCCTAACTTTCATGGTCCACCTTGCTTGTAGTGAGCTTGTGCACATTTTTTGTGAAAGGGTTTAAGGTTTTTGATGTGGAAATGGAGGTGTAGTGAAGAAGTGGAGGAGGTGGAGGGAAAGGGCAGCCATGGGAGAAAGGAGAAGGAAAATGATGAAGAGAATGGAGATGGCATAATGAGACATGGTCAATGAAGACCCCTCACCCTCTTTCTCTTGCCCATACCTCCATTCTTTAATCTATTTCTTTTCTTTTATCCTTTTTCTTTTCATTTTAAACCAAAACAAAAACAAAACCATGTTAGAAAAGAAAATAAGCATGGTTTTCAAAAACAAAAGAAATGTAAGTTGGGTAACATGACATGGTGCATGTCATATGCATAATCACGCTTAATGTATAATTAGTGATTTTTAGTCAAGTTTAGACATAAACTTGTATATAATAAATTATATAATAATTCATAAAATGTCTAAATCTCATAAATTCTTTAAAAATCTACATTCAATTTAATTTTCCAATATTTTTCCAATCTATTGGTATTTAAAACCAGTCCCCATACTTTAAAATATCTCTAATATTTATTATTCCATTATATAAATTCCAAAATATAATATTTTATTTTTCTGAAATGCTACAGTCTTCCCCCTTAAATTAATTCAGTCCCCAAATTTAAATTTAAACCCCTCAAATACTAAAACATTTCAGTAAAATGATTAAGTCGTCGGGGCTCCGAAATCAACAATACTTTAAACACATCTCAGCGCAATGCATGCGCATGAAGAACAAGTATATAACTCAAAATCAAAACTTCGTCAAGTATTACGCAATCATCAGAGTCATGGTGAAGATACCAATGTCAAAGTCCAATACGAAAACCAACATGATATACATCAAAATTATAACGTGCACATAGTACGCATCGTTGTAAACTAGTCAAAACATCTGAAGAAATGCATGTCAAACATTTTTCAAGTTGCTGTGCAATGCGTATATCACGGCACAAGTAGCGGACATTTAGTGTAAGAAAATAACTATATATATATATATATATATATATATATATATATATATATATATCCTTTGTTCAACATACACGTCCCGCCGTTTCGAAAATAATTTAGAAGGGTTTCCTTTGTAAAATGTTTCGTGTCATCTCGGACACGTAGGTAAATACTGAGACTATAGCTCCTTTTTGGAAATCGCTTCGGTAACTATCGATGCATGCAAAAACATATTCAGGTACCGTCCTCTGACTAGTCCTGCTCAGTTACGATACCAAAAAGTAAATGTCATAAAACATACTGCTCCAAAATAAACCAATTCCAAAATGTGTATAAGAATTCCACGTGCGTCTGGTGCGGACAGAAATCGAAATCAATGAATGTGCCATACAAGTGCACAGAAACAAAATCTAAGTGTAACGGTGTGCACAAAAACACCTGTCAAGGGCAACGGGTGTTCCTGACTACACTATCAGGTGCATCTGATATGCACAAAGAATCTCGATTTTAGTGCATCTGGGTGCACCAAAAATCGCATCAAGCGCGCCAAGTATGCGCAAGAATCTAACTCAAGTGCACAAGGTGCACGGAAACAAATATCGAATATCATAATCGAAATCGACAGTATAAAACATACATCAATCCAAATCAAGTATACCGTGATATAAAATATTACTACCACGTGCATCAGCATGCACAAAAATCGAATTGAAGTACTAAAAGTGCATGAAAACTATACTGAAGGCACAAGTCAAATCACATACATACCCTAGGCATGAAATCAAAATCAACCATCTCGAACGACATCAAGTCAAAATCGTGTGCAACTGTGGTGCACAAAAAGTCAATCATGCAAATAAATCATCCAAAATACTAAAATCCAAAATGACGAACACGCGATATTCGAATCACCAAATCGCAATTTATAAACACTGTCGTCGATGTGTCCTTCCTTCCATGTCGAGAAGGTGTCGGTGCCTCTGAAGCTAGCAGAGCAAGATATCTATTTGCCTCATATCCATGGTCTGGCGCCTTATGCCCTTAGGCTCTCATCTCTCACTGCGGATTGCTAGTTACATAGCTCATCGGCTCAACGGCCCAATATGGAAATGACGACGGAAACAGTTCCGCTCTAGCACATCCTATAAAGATCTCTGGCCAACTATCATGGTCACTCATAACATGTCTCGTCGATGATGCCGAACTCTGGCCTACTGGATGTGCGTAATACGACCGATCCTGGGTCTAAATCTTCTCGTGTAGTATTCCAGAAAGATTCTATCGGGGTCTCTCCTAAATCTCATTTCTGTCGAGCTGCCCGGAAGTTATCACCTTTTACTAAATCCATTTCTTGTTCTGGAACAGCTGCATACTCATCACGGCTTCTTCTGGAAAATATATCCATATTCAATACCTCTGCATGCATATCACATCTCTGATGTCAACGGAATGGAACGTCATCTTGTCAAAATCTCGTACGAACCTCTTACTCCACTTTTCTAATGTCGACTGATTCGGACTCGTCTCTTCGTAGCTGTATGAACTGCGCTACAAACGGCTCTACTCATATCTAGAGTCTCCCTTTCGAAACTACGAACTCGACCGCTCAATATCTTGTGGTAGGTATCTGGCCAACTACGCCCTCGGAAACTCTTCCAAATCGTCGGAGGAATACTCTTCATTCGTCCGTCTTCTATCGACTCTCAATGTGCCTGTGTGAAGTCTTCTCTAGCTGAAAGCAATCGATCAAATGACCCCGCATCGGGGTATGCAAACAAACCACGTGTTCTAGTCATTCATCCATAGGTGACTAGCGATCTTCTATCATATCCTTAAGTACAACTCGTGCGCAATAGCTTCAAACATCTGGGCCGATATCTTGTCAGTCGCAGCAATAACTGGCTCATTCGTTCGCACGCTAAACAATGCCTCAATCCTCAAGAATAGACGATACATCAACGATCATCACATTCTAACCGGCCTCTAGCAGTGGCCCAATCCTCTGGTGCTGATCTGATCATTCGCGTCAACGAGAAAACATAGTAAAACAATCCATCAAACGCTCATTAAGCGGTAAACACAAATAAACGACATATCTATGCAATCGTGTATCACCGAAATTACGCTATGGTCAGTCCTCGTCCAAGACGAGCTCATGCTGACCGCAACTCTAGCCGCAGCTCTCTCTGCCTGTGCATCCGTGGTAAAAGAAACCACAACCGATATTGATGAGGATAGATCAAATGAACGAATAGAATACGGTGTAAAGAAATGTACATCGTAAGGTTTCTTAAGCGGAGTAGCGTATCATAAGTATGTCGCAGAACATACACACAGTACGTTACTCTACTTAAGTTACCTACTCCATCACCCAAGGTCAACCTATGGGACGAAAGTTCGGGTCTAATACCACCTCGACCAAGTCTATGTTCCGTAAGGTCAAACCTAGGTTCCGAATATATATAAATATACGCACTAGACTCTGCATAGTCAAGCCTAGACTCGAACCAAGGTTAAACCTAGCGCTCTGATACCAACTTTGTCACGACCCGAAATAGCACGTGACTGGCACTTGAATCATGTGAAGTCTATAGGACCCCACCTAATTCAAGTAAGCCAAAAGCCCAGAAATCTAAACCATTTAAAAGAAGAAGTGAAGGAAAACTTGTTTTAAAGCAAGTGGTTTTAACAAAATAAGTGTCATTAAACATTTAAAAGCAACATCATATTTTCCCGAAAATTTTGGCAGAGTCACCTTTGTAAATACTGGCCCCAAATAGGTACAATACATGAAATACATATAAATGATGAATAAAGGCATCCCCAAGCGGGAGCTAGCTCCTCGCCAATTGGCGGAAACAACCACGCAAGCAATATAATATACAACGCCGAAGGCGAGGATCAAAACTCAGAAAGAAACAAACATCCTCAAGAAAACTAGAGTGATACCGTAATAATACAAGCGCGTAATTCTAAGATCGAAAGAATATACATCTGGTCTTCTAAGTCTATCAAATATACAAGTCTGGTTGATGGAGTTACTAGATACAACTGAAGATAAATAAAAACATGACGGTGGTCACGATACAAGTGAACCCACCTACCAAGGCAATCACCCAGAATGAAGCAGTGTGCCAGCAAGCCACAACGAAACCTGTACAGCAAAACCTGCAAGAAACTGTGGCACAACGGGTGTGAGTTTCTAACTCGTGAGAAGAAAACATCACCGAGCAGAAATCGCATGTATGACTCTATCCTAACTCATACAATATATATACTCAAAATTACAACAAAGGAATCAGCGTACCACAAGTGTGATGTCAAAGTACTCGTGTCTGTGTCAAGAATAATAATATATCAATGCGTATCATGTATGAATGCATCATCCAACGTGTGTCCAGCAACGACACACAAAATCATGATAATACCTGAGTGTCCATCACCGACACTCGAAACATCATGAAACTCGTGTCCAACAGCGACACATACAACTCAAATCTCGGGCTTTGCATGATCAGGATCGGCCCTTGGGCTCCGCATAGTCAGGATCGGCCCATATATCCATCTCTCTCATAATTCCGAACGGTATCCTCCGGATATCCGTCGAGTTTCCATACAATCACCGGTCGGTAGTGCTCCCCTGCCGGGCTCAACGCCTTTCTATACGTTCTTCTTGCCCCGGGGTACCGCACCGGGTCCACCATGCATCCGCAGACGGTCCCTCCCCTACCTCGAATCGGGTGTATGATACCACTCAAGAACCGAGAAAACCCATGGTGGACATCACAAATATCATATCATGAGAAAACCGAAATTTCTATTTTTAGAAATAATAATGAGTTTATAATTCTTGCGGTTTTCCAAATCCAGAATTCTCATGGAAAATCCGAATCCCATAATCAAAAGTAAATAACAGTGAATACCGGCAAAAAGCCCCACAATATTGCATAACAAATGAATACATATACATGCATGGTATCTAAGCAAAGAATGCAATATTTAAACTAGCATAGAAATTATATATATCGGGACTATATACTAGCAGTTATATCCATGAAGTAATATTCTCTAAAGTGTACGTGATATGGAAATTACCGATGATGTGTGTGAGCCGTCAATCAAGTGTACGTGGAGCATACGCATCATCGGTAATGGTGCTGGTGTCCTGACAATACGATTCATAATAATTAAGGAAAACACATGTACAAGCATGAAATGCAATAAGAACAACATGAATTTAATGGAGAATGAATAGTAAACGCAACATTTAAGAGTACATTTATTTTTACGAGTCATACGCTTTTGACATTTGGAATAGCACGAATCATGGTTTTTAGAAAACAGGGGCTACGGTATTTTTAAGAAAAGGTACGTCCTTTGAAAAATCCGTAATATCCCTCGAATTGTCTTCTGAAAATACTCACGATTCATTAGTTTTGAAAATAAGTATGACTCGAGCCCAGTCTAACATCTACCAAGTAAACTACAGGATGAAGCTAAGAGATTAATCGAAAGTGTAAAGAAACCCACCTAAGTCTGAGTCGATATATCTAGTAGTCGGTGATTCCGCCTCAAATAGCGTCACGTACGACAAAATATATAATACGACACTCTCGAGTCGAGAGTGCGGATCAATCATCATATTTATACATCGTACGGTAAAAATCCATCGTATGGCATCCCAAATCGGGGCAAGGGTCAATATCACATATACCTCATTATTTATCTGGTATCAATATCATCGTATCCTGAATTAGGGGTACCGTTCTAAATCTAGAACATACCAATATAATCAAACATATATCCGCGTGTGAATAAAACACATCGTCCATCGATCCACTACATTATCATGTCGTATATCATAACACGACCCAAATCACATAACCGATCTCACGGCATCATGCCCGATCATATCGACTCACCTCCAAGTATCATATACTATCCTCATCATCCGTGTATACGTATATGTATGTATGTATATATGTGTGTGTGTGTGTGTGTACACACCAACGCATCCACATATATGTATATACATATAACCATATACACCCCAAATATATCATGTGTGTGAATGTATGTGCGTGACAACCTTAACTCTAGGGTTTTGCAACTAAGAAACTAAACTAACAACACAATCATCCAAAATACGCTAAACTAACCCATGATCTCCTAAAGTTGTTCTTTAAAATTATAAATGTCTCACGATACACACACACACACACACATATATATATATAACATATCTTTGCTACACTACGAAACTGCGGGGGTGCTATACGCCATCCACCCGACTTCCCCCGTAGATATACATCTACTCATCTTGATCCATACTTGCCGAAGTCGATGTCGTCATGCTCTTCCCTTGTTGTACGAAATCCACCTGAGAGTACCAACATATCACATATATCGAATTGTAAACAGAATCGCATATGAAAACCAAAATGGCACACGAATCACACATAGGTTAAAACCTATGGTCTACGCATGCAAAAGAACCAAACAACAGCCGATATTGATGTACAAACGTTAAGTGACCGAAACAAAACACAATATCAAAACTACAAGTCATTAACATCAAGGAAATCAAAACAACAACTCTGGAAAATGGTCCCAGATTTTTGGTCAGGTGAAATTAGGCTAAACAAACAACTACAGAGGCCGGATTATGAGGTAACTGAGCTACAGACCAAACCTAGACACCAAAACCCACAAAAGACCCGGCGACATCACTCACAAAACCGGCCTGGCCGACCCTGCCTTCTCTGTTTGGGTTCTTATTTGCAAGGTGGTTTTCTAGTATTTAAACTAGGTCAATAGGGTTGCTAGTTTTCATAGTAACAGTCTCGGGTCACTCCGGATTTCCTGTAGGCACTAATTATACACAAAACCGACATTGAAACACCTAATTCAAATTGCAAGGTCTATGCTCTGTTTGATCTGGTATTTAACATTAGGAGGGTTTGTAGTCACCAATATCACTTCAATTACACCATCATAACTCAAAAATCCCTTAACTTTTTCTAGAAATTTTCAAACCTCACTTAATCACTTCTAAACTAATATAGATGCTAAAGGAAATGAAATACTACACTTAATGTGAATGAAATATCTCATTTGGCAAATCAAGAATTTTCTTGAGTTGCCCCAAGTGCTCAAAATCCTAACTTTCATGGTCCACCTTGCTTGTAGTGAGCTTGTGCACATTTTTTATGAAGGGGTTTAAGGTTTTTGATGTGGAAATGGGGGTGTAGTGAAGAGGTGGAGGAGGTGGAGGGAGAGGACAGCCATGGGAGAAAGGAGAAAGAAAATGATGAAGTGAATGGAGATGGCATAATGAGCCATGGTCCATGAAGACCCCTCACCCTCTCTCTCTTGCCCATACCTCCATTCTTTAATCTATTTCTTTTCTTTTATCCTTTTTCTTTTCATTTTAAACCAAAACCAAAACAAAACCAAGTAAGAAAAGAAAATAAGCATGGTTTTCAAAAACAAAAGAAATGTAACAAGTTGTGTAACATGACATGGTGCATGTCATATGCATAATCATGCTTAATGCATAATTAGTGATTATTAGTCAAGCTTAGACATAAACTTGTATATAATAAATTATATAATAATTCATAAAATGTCTAAATCTCACAAATTCTTTAAAGATCAACATTCAATGTAATTTTCCAATATTTTTACAATCTATTGGTATTTAAAACCAGTCTCCATATTTTAAAATTTCTCTAATATTTATTATTCCATTATGTAAATTCCCAAAAATAATATTTTATTTTTCTGAAATGTTACAGATGGTGAGGTAGATTGAGGGCTTGAGTGTGCCCGCCCTTCCTTCTGCGGACGTCGTTATCCCGAGGAGGGGGAGCCATGCTCTGGTGGACAGGGCCCGCCACTTGAACGCGGAAGAGGTCATCTACCAGCTTCGTAAGCCGGTCTATCCGGGTGGACAAGGCATGGATTGCATTAGGAGGGGAGGCGAGCCGCTCCCGCCTCCGTTGTGGTTGCCCGTATTTGGATCGTTGCGGTCGTCGCTCTCCATTGGATCGAGGGCAGAAGATCAACTTTTTTTTGGTGGAATAAAATAAGTCTTTCTTTCCCACAAACGGAGCCAACTGATTGGGACTTCGGATCTCCTTCAGATGCTGTCCTTCGTCGATCCTGCGATGGTCATCTTGGACGATTGTGATTTGGTTTTGGAGTTATTGGGTATGGATCTCAATGGATTAGTGTTAGACGCCGAGCTACCTACAAAGAAGTCCCGGCGTGGGTGACCACCGTAGGACCCTCCGACTATCAAGTTAGAGCCGAGGAATAGGAGCAGAGTAGCGGTGTATTGAGATAATTCGAGTTACCTGAGTCGTCTGAGAGAGGGGTTTTTATAGTGGTCGCATGGAGCGAGCAGGTGCAAGATCTCCGCCGAATGTTACGCCCCTGACGTTACGCCTGCATGATTGATGGGATCCCTCTATTAATGACGGGATACGCTCATTAATGGGGGGATATGCAAACGTGGGACGCGGGATGTGGGACGGTGGATATCTCGTCCTTGCGATATACGAGGAGTCGTTGCGGGGAACATGGAATCTGCGCCCCAGGTAGGTCGGGGGAGGCCGAGGAAGCACGGCACGTCGGAGGCTCGGAGACAAGCTGGGAGGCCGAGGAAGCTCGGCATGCCAGACGGGTTGGAGATGAGCCGGGAGTCTAAAATAGCTCGGAGATGAGCTATTGGTAGTTTCCTGGGTGAAGGTGGAATGTATTTAGGGAGGCTCCCTGGAAGGTCGGGCACATTCCTCTAAACGATGTCCCAAGGAATCCCTATAGTGCGGCTCATTTATTCCACCCCCGTTGCCTGCGGGACACGGCATCGGCCACGTGTCGTAATCTTGAGGAGATACTACTCGTGAGCTGGGTGATGACAACCTGAAGCAACTATGCATGTCCCCTTGTGTCCAAGATTGGGTGAGTCGCACGAAAGCTGGCCACATTCTGCTTCTGGGGACACCTTGGCCCCAGTGCTATCCTGCTAACACAAGATCGGATAATGAATTTGGTCACCAGCAAGGTTAAAACATTGGTGGACGAAGCCGAAACTCAGAAAGAAATTGGCAAAAGTGGGCGGCCATATCATACACAATACGATCTGATCGAGTTCCCGAGCGGCTACGTCATTCTTAAGTTTGGAAGATTTGATGGGTCGGGAAATGCAAATCAGCATGTCGCCCACTTTAAGGCGTCGTGCGGAAATACAGGGGGCAATGATGCGCTCCTTCTTCGTCAGTTTGTCAACAGCCTGACTGGTGTCCCTTTCGACTAGTACGCAAGTATACCAGATGGGTCCGTCGCTACTTTCGCCCAAATAGAGTCTCTGTTTCGGTAAAGATTCATGAGTGTTAGTAACAAAATCTCCATTGCTAACCTCATGAGAACCGAGCCGGGGAAAAACGAAAGCAACACGGACTTTATTGCCCGATGGCGCAACCTCACTATTAAGTGCGAACCGCCGCTAGAGCAGGACCAGTTCGTTAGCTTCATCATTGGGAACCTCAGAAATTGGATGGTCCCATTCTTATGTATAGCAGGCCTCAAAACATTTCAAGAGCTGACCAAGAGAGTGCAAATGTTAGAACGATCGAAACAAGAGTCTACCCCGGACTCTCAGGGTGACAAGTCTTGGATGAGCAGAAAAGACGACAACCGTAAAAGTGGGAACTCCAACAAGACCAACGCCTTCAATGCGTCTAACAGTGAAGATAACAGAAAGACGGGCGGGTTAAAAACAGACCGGGCCCGAAAGCCAGTGTTAGGAGGAGAAAGGCCTTCCCTAGAGGAGAACAAAGTATACTATTTTAGGAGGGACAAGGTCCGCAAGATATTAAAGGATACCCTGAACAACGGTCTACAATTGCCGGAGTCGAAGAGACCTCACGAAGAAAAAATGACCGACAATCTTCTATATTGCCCATACCACAGAGTAGTAAGCCATGCGATCGAGAATTGCTACATTTTCAAAGACTGGGTCGAAAAGAAATACAAGACCGGAGAGATCGAGCTATCCAAGAATGTGTTGGTGAACAACCAAGCTGCAACCACTAACTTTATACAGACAGAAGATGAAGCCTTTTGGGAGAAGACAGCTGAATCCGCTGCCCCGAGAAATGAATCTGACTCGCCGCAACCTCCATAGAGCATGCACATGTCCAAAAAGATGAAGAAGATGCTAAAGCCACTTCAGAAAGAGCCCAGAACAGAATGGGGGGCAGAAGGAGCCTACCGTTCCAGCTACCACTTTGGCTCAATTAGGCTCAAAATCTAAAAAGCTCAAGAAAAAGAAAAGTGCAGCTCAACGCGAAAAAGTGTCTGCAGGGAGATCGACCATTCAAAAATATATCGATTCCCTTGAAGACTATAAACAAAAGGAAAGAATTTTAATTCAATTGAAGAAGTTCTTCCCCGTAGAAGCGGCCGAGATTCTGGAGGAGTTAGAAGAAGACTCCGATGACGAGATCCTTATAGTGGCCTGCTATGTCGTCCGCCTTGGTAGCGACTATAAGGAAGAACTTTTTTTTTCTGAAGAGGACGAGAAGCTAGCCATGAAGGCCAACCAAATCCAGCTCAGAAATGGCAAAGCTCTACCGCCAAATCAAGGCAACGTCCCAAAAGGGAAGAAAAAACAAATCGCTAATGAAGAAATGGCAGAGAGCTTGCTCATGAAGACTCGAGTACTTCCCCAATGGACTATAATGTCTTGGCTCATCTCCGGAAGCTTCCGTCTCTCTTAAGCATCTATGATACTTTGGTCTTTTCCAAGGATCTCAGAGATATTCTCATTCATGCTCTACAAAACCTCAAGCGGTACCAAGCTCGCTTTGCGGAAATTAATATGAAAGTTGCCAAGTACACTCTTTATACAGCCGCGGTCACATTTAAGGATGAACACCTGTTACTGGGAACAGCTGAGCACAACCGATCGCTTTACGTGACATGGTACAACGGCGGAGATCGGATTAATCGCATATTGATTGATCCGGGGTCCTTAGTGAATATCATGAACTTGCGGACTCTAAAGAGTTTATCAATGGACGTCCGACACCTGTCAAGGGAGAGGATTGTCATCCAGGGCATCAATCAAAACTTCCAACAAATTCTGGGATCCATAGCTTTGCCGATCAGGTTTGGGAACCTGCAAACCGAAGCTAAGATATACGTGATCGACGACGACACATCCTATAAGATCCACCTACGACGACTGTGGCTTCACCATTATGGTATCGTTCCGTCAACTCTCCATAATGCATGAAGTATACCAAAAATGGCAAAGAAAGACACATTGACGGGGACATTCAGCCATTCGGTATGCATGATGTCCGATACGAAAATTCTCGGTACTTTGTGAACCTCCAAAATGCTGAGCCACAGCTGACCAAAGACAAAACAGCCTTGAAACTCAAAAGAAAATCTGAGCCGGTTGTCACTTTCAAAAGCAAAAACCCTCATGTGCGTCCGCGTTTCGGCGGTGACACTGATGAGTCCGACGTTGAAAGTCCATCCTTCCGTTAAACTCGTCCTCATTTAGGAAGTGATACGGACGAGTCTGATATTGAAGGCTCATACGGCAGCAAAATTTGCCTTCGTTTAGGCAGTGACACTGAAGAATCAGAAGAAGAGGATCCATCTGCAACACTTGTACAAATCGGGCTCTCATGCAAAAAGCAAAGCTAAGAGAGACCTTCGAAATTACGGAAGGGTCCCTAGCCGTCATAAGGGTGCCAAAGCAGATGTGCAAAGAGCTTGATGCATTGTCAGTCTCCACCGTGGACCAGCTGAAGACCTTCTATATTCCCGGAAGAAAGAGTGGACAGGAGAGCATCCTGTTTTATGGGTCAAATCGGTTCGTGCACCCGGAAGATTTGTCTGTCACGTGCCTTCTCTATGAAAGTAGCATAAGAGTCGTCCTAAACCCCAGATATTATGCGCCTGAGATGCGAGAATATTTTAAAAAGTGCAAATGTCGGTTATATCAAACGGACTCCGAAGCGAAGTTTTATGAGGGGTTGTGGCACTCGCCTCAGGTCTAAGCACTCATCGATGGACGAATCCCAGATAGACGGGGCATAGGTTTCATTCAACCTGACATCAAAGCATGCTACTTGATCCATATTGGTGAAGCCAGCGAAGAGTCAAATGATGAAGATGAGCTAGCCGACCTAGAAGAAGCTCTTTAAGAGTTCGAAGATGGAGGATAAGCAACCTTCGAAGAGCTAACCGGGGTTGATTTGGGAACGCCCGATAATTCAAGGCCGACCTATATCAGCTCACTCTTTTCAAAGGAAATGAAAGAGCAGATAATCGCCCTGCTGCATGAGTTCACCGACTGCTTCGTGAGAACGTACAAAGAAATGCCTGGCCCCTCCCCTGAAGTGGCTGTGCATAAGCTGGCTATATCTCTTAATGCCAAGCCAATCAAAAAAAGTCCTCGAAGAATGAAAAAAGAACTGGAAGAAAAGCTCATCGAGGAAACCAAGAAACTCATCGATGCCGGTTTCATTAGAGAAGAGAAATATGTGAACTGGATCGCATGCATTGTCCCAGTGAAAAAGAAGAATGGGCAGATCCGAGTCTGCGTCGATTTGAGAGACCTTAATAAGGCATGCCCTAAAGATGATTTCCTGCTATCGGTCATGGAAATGATGATTGACGATACCTCAAATTACGAGCTGTTCACCTTCATGGATGGATCGTCTGGATATAAACAGATCAAGATGTCGCCCGAGGATGACAAACAAACAACGTTTCGAACCCCGATCGGGATATACTACAACAAGGTGATGTCGTTCGGACTGAAGAATGAAGGCGCCACATATCAAAGCACAATGACCAAAATCTTTGATGACTTAATCCATAAGGTCGTCGAATGTTATGTTGATGGTTTGGTCGTCAAGACAAAAGTCAAGGTCGATCACATCCGGATCTCAGAACCGTTTTCACCCGACTGAGGGAATACGATCTGAAGATGAATCCTATGAAGTGCGCTTTTGGCGTGTCGTTGGGAAAATTCTTGGGCTTCATAATCCGACATCGGGGGATCGAAGTTGACCCATCAAATATAAAGGCCATCATGGAGATGCATCCTCCGAAGAATCTGACGCGGCTAAGATCCTTTCAAGGCAAACTCGCTTACATACGAAGGTCAGGGAGATGTCGGCCTTTCTCAAAGCTCATGAAGAAGGGAGCTCCCTTTTTCTGGGATGTCGAATGTCAAGAAGCGTTCAAAAGTATCAAACGGTACTTGTTGCACCCTCCAGTGCTTGCTGCTCCTATTCCAAATAAACCATTGATTCTCTATACTGCCATGCTAGATCGGTCACTCGGTGTGCTCCTTACCCAGAACAATAAGGAGGGAAAAGAAAATGCCCTCTACTACCTCAATCGAACTTTCGTCGGGGCGGAACGCAACTATTCCCCAATTGAAAAGCAATGCCTGGCTCTGATATTCACTGGGAAGAAGATGAGGCACTATCTACTCGCTTATCGGGTTATGCTTATCTCCAAGGTCGACCCGCTCAAACACTTAATGACCAAAGCAAGCCTAGCCGGTAGAATGGCAAGATTGGGCTGTTATGTTGCTTGAATTCGATATAATCTATACTCCTCAAAAAGCAGTAAAAGGGCAAACCCTTGCCGACTTCCTTGCTGCTCATCCCATACCAGAAGGGTCACCGCTCATTGCGAGTTATCCGACGAACAAGTGCTGCACCTCGAGGATGACGAACCATGTTGAGAGCTCTACTTCGATGGAGCCTCATCAATAAGGACCTCCTGCAAATCAAGCGTCCCGGAGATAAAAGTAGGGATAGGATTGGTGTTCATCACGCCATCAGAAGGAACCCTACGACGTTCCTTTGATCTTACCGAGCCTCGCACAAACAACGAGGCTGAGTACGAAGCTCTGATTGCTAGTCTGGAGTTCGCCATAGAAATGAAAATCCTTCGACTATGAATTTACGCCCAGCTTGTCGTAAACTAGGTAAGCGGTGACTACAAGATATATAAGCTCAAATTAGCTCGATACAGAAGCCAGGTGGTGGAACTTACGAAACAGTTTACTCACATTGAACTAATGAGAGTCTCTAGGGCGTTGAACGAAAAAGCCGACGTACTCGCTTGCCTGGCCAAAGAGCTAGCTGATCCCGACATGGATGAAATTATTATCACAGTCATGAGCCGGAAATTTCCGCCCCCGGTCACTTTACGAGAAAAGAAAAGTATAGAACAAAAGAGCAATCCTGCCAAAGAAGCTCTGATCATTCAAGACGAGCCCGATTGGAGAGAACCCTTCATAGAGTACCTCCGATACAACAAGCTGCCCGAAGAAAAATCTATGAGGGTTCAGTTGAAGAAAAGAGCCTTCCGATATGTGTTTGTAAATAATACGCTATACCACAGATCATATGACCAACTCTGGCTCAGGTATCTGTCATCGGACAAAGCCCAAAAAGTCATAAAAGAAGTCCACTCAGGCGTCTGCGGAGCTCACCAATCTGGCCCCAAAATGCGGCTTCAAATCAAACGGCTTGGGTATTACTGGCCTACCATGATAAGGGATTGTGAAGAGCATGCGAACAAATGTCATCTCTGCCAAATTCAAGGTGACTTCATTCACAAGCACCCAATCCGTTGCATCCTACGGTGGCGTCATGGCCCTTCGAAGTTTGAGGCATCGACATAGTTGGTCCAGTTGATCTTCCGTCATCCAAAGGCCACCGGTTCATATTGACCACAACTGACTACTTCTCTAGATAGGCTGAAGCTATCCCGCTAAAAGAAGTCAAGACAGAAGATATTCCGACGTTCTTCCGGCATAATATTGTATACCGCTTCGGTACACCTAGAAGAATCATTTCTGACAATGAGCCTTCTTTCAAGAGCTTCAAAGTCTCAAGGTTAGCTACTCAGCACAAGATAGACTGGAGATATTCCTCCATCTATAATCCAAGGACCAATAGGCTAGCCGAAGCCTTCAATAAAACTCTATGCAAGCTCCTGAGGAAAAATACTTCAACCAACAAGAAAGACCGGAATCTCAAACTTCATAAGGCATTGTGGGCATATCGTACCATGCACCGTACTCCAACTCCGTCCACTCCATACTTATTACTCTTCAGAGTGGAGGAAATCCTCCCCATCGAAGTCGAAGTTCCAAGCCTCTGGATGGCCGTCCAGTATAATTTGACGAAGGAGGAAAACGCTCTCCTTCGACTCGAAGAACTTGACGCCCTCGAAGAAAAGTGGCTCGCAGTGCAGCAATATCTGGAGCTGTACCGAGCCCAAATATCATGGGCCTATGACAAGACAACCCGTCTACGTGCTTTCAAGAAGGGTGAATTGGTGTTGGTCCTCAAAAGACCGATCATCCCCAATCGACATGCCAAGGGAAAATTCGAGCCAAATTAGGAAGGGCCATGCGTCATCGAGAAAGTGTTCGACGAGGGAACTACCAACTAATAAATGCCGAGGGAGAAAGGCCCATGCCACCCATCAATGGCCGATATCTCAAGAAATACTACGCATGAATACTCCAAGTCGTAGAAGAATTGAGCACACCGGCCTTCCAGTCCGGATCATACATCCTGTAAAACCGTATACAATCCACGGGCATAAACGGCCCTTATCTCTCCCAAGTCCTACCAGGGAGACTATATTTAAAGTCCCACCGGTGATGAAGCTCCACCGATGTAAAAAAAAAAAGAAAAAGAAAAAAAAGGTATGTCCACAAGAAAAATAGGCACGGATGAAAACCCGAAAGGGCTCCGTGAGTAAAAAATAGCAGGACTGCCGGCGAGTTTGTGAAAAGCCGAAAGGGCTCAAACTCGTGAAAAGAGATGAAATACACTCACAAAGTCCTCTCGACCTTGTGAGGAGAAAATCCCCGCGTGAGATCCTTACGACTCACAAAGGAGTGACACACATAGGAATCCCCACGAT
Organism: Agapanthus africanus; assembly: GCA_030015575.1. Lineage (NCBI taxonomy): Eukaryota > Viridiplantae > Streptophyta > Magnoliopsida > Asparagales > Amaryllidaceae > Agapanthus > Agapanthus africanus. Next base: position 748,313,043 of record CM057341.1, on the reverse strand, counting down.
TCATAAGGAGAAAATACACCTGCAAGATCCTCTCGACTTGTGGGGAGAAAATGCTTTTATGAGACCCTTACGGCTCATAAAATTGAAAATTCATAGGTGATAGAGATCTAAACCTATCTCTTAAGCCATCGTTCCCCAACGGGCAACGGCAAATGATGACTCATTCCTGGCATTACGCTTCAGTGTTAGCGGTGCTGATGCCGACCCAAAACCCAAATCCCATGTTTTCCCAACGGCAAATGATGAGTCGCTCCAAACACTACGGTTCAGTGTTAGCAGTGCTGATGCCGACCCAAAACCAAATCCCAAGTCCTCTCAAGGCAAATGATGAGTTGCTCCTGGCATTATTCCAGGACAGCAATGCTGATGCTAAACGAATTCCAAATTCCAAAGTCCTCTCAAATTCAAAAATCTCGCCAAATAAGGCAAAAATCAAACATATCAAATCATCATCCCACCCGACAGCACTTCTAAGCTCAAAAATCCCGCTGGACGGGAAGGGAACTCCTAAAACAAATCAAATTAAACAAGTCAGCCAATCACCTTATTAGTGGAGTCAAGCTCCATCTCGGAAACAAATCAATCCTGACACCGCAAAAAGCGGAGTAAGTAAACTTCAATCCCGACACCGCAAGAAGCAGAGCAACTCAAATCAAGTACCGACCATCCACGTCACAAAAAGGGCAGCATCGACCGTCCACGTCACAAAAAGAGCAGTACCGACCATCCAAGTCGCAAAAAAGGCAGCACCGACCGTCCACGCCGCTAAAATGGCAGCACCGACCGTCCACGTCGCAAAATGGCAGCACCGACCGTCCACGTCGCAAAATGGGCAGCACCGACCGTCCAAGTTGCAAAAAGGGCAGCACAAACCATCCACGTCGCAAAAAGGGCAGTCCACTTCGCTAAAATGGTAGCACCGACCGTCCACGTCGCAAAAACGACAGCACCGACCATCCACATCGCAAAAACGGCAGCACCGACCATCCACATCGCAAAAAGGGCAGCATCGACCGTCCACATTGCGGAAAGGCCAGCATTGACCTCCACGTCATCAAAACGGAAACCAAATCAAGTCAATCTCCACGCGAAAGAAGATCCATCAATTTCATGCACACGCCCCATATATGTAGTATGCATTTATTTATGGGGGGCACTTTTTTGGGGTCAAAAATTATACCCCGGTTGACCAAGTCAAAGTTAGACGATCCCCAGCCAAGCGGGCCCAAGTTCAAGCGAAGTGGGCCCCAAATCAAGACCAAGAATGAAAGGAACCGGCTCCATGTCAAGAATGAAGCAATAAATTAGTTCGATGCAATTTTTTAGAAATAAATGTATGAAAAATGGATAGAAAACCAAAATTTTGTAAACCCCATGACTTATGTGCAAAAAGAAATAAGCACATAAGGCATGTGGTGGCACAACTGCCATTTGGCAAAACCTAAGGAGCTATATGTAAAGTGTGTAGCCTATAAAGGCAAACACGATGAAAAAATCAACAACTTTTCATTCTCCCCAAAAGTTAGGGTTTTGTGCCCCTTCTCCTTCCTCAAGGTTCTAAACCTTCTTCTCTTTTCTGAATTAAATCAAGAGTTTAACTCTTCGTTTTCCAAAAAGAAATAGTTTTCACCATAAAACCCTTGAAGGAGAACTCAGATCTTCCATTAAATCTCCAAAAGGGAGATTTTTAAGTCTCACACCCTTTTTCTCCAAGATCCAGCCAACAAAGAGAAGGAAGAAGGAGACACATCTCCAAAAATCCCACTTTGGAAAAATCCAATGCTTAAAAAAAGATTCAGGGTTAAAGGGGAGAAGAAAGGGACCCTCTTTGATCATCTCCAAAGATTTTTGGGAGTTCAAATCCATTTATCAAAATTTTTTGGAGTCTTTCGGAGTCTAACTCCATTCAAAATCTTTTGGAGTCAAACTCCATAAATAAAATCTTTTTAGGAGTTTAACTCCATCTGAAATCTTTTGGAGGTTAACTCCATAATAAAAGTTCTTTTGGAGGTTAACTCTACAATAAAAAAAAAATAAAAATCCTTTTGGGAGTTTAACACCAGATTCCGGGGCTAAGCCCTCTTTTTCTACAGGCACCCAGCGCCCATGTGCCGGGCGCATGAGTGCCGGGCGTGTGAGGCGCTGGCGCCCGGCGCCCATGCGCCTTGCACGTATCCCGCGGGCACCCAGCGCCCGCACGCCCGGTGCGTGAGGCGCAGGCGCCCAGCACCCACATGCTGAGCGTGTGAGGCGCTAGCGCCCATGCGCCTTATACATGGCCCGCGGGCGCCAGCGTCCACATGCCGGGCATGTGAAGAATTAGCGCACAATACCCACGCGTCCTTAGAATGCTACCCACCCCTCTCTTTTTTTCCATACACTTCTCACTAAAAATACCTCTGTCGTTAGAAAAAAATTTTAACAGGGAGCTGGCCCGCATCCTGTAAGAGGGCTGCTAGCCCCCTTAATCCCAAGCCCGCTATCCGGGTAGCGGGACCTCCGTAAACTCTGTGAGACCCCCGATACGTCCAAATGCCCTTCAAAACACAACACACGCACACGACATATTGAGTTCGCATGACCAGTTTGACCCGTCAATCGGAGGTTCCCTCACTTCAAAAGCGAGGGGTACTTAACGGCGGCTTAGTCCGCGGCTGCCGGAAATTCGGATCCTCACAATCAATAAATCCCAGCCTGCCCCAGGCAGGGGGAATCTGTACATACCTGACAAGGGCATGCATTCCTATCTCAATGGGGTAACGAAAAACACCCTACACAACTATCAGAAATAAAAAAAATACAATGATTTAAAATGCCTAAATAATGGTATACAGCAAGTAAGTGTAGAAAAGGAACTAATAGTCAGGCTGGATAGCGAACTGATCCAAGTCCTCCTGGCTCGGCTCGATCTCCTCAGAGTTCGGTCCCCCTGACGAACATTCCAAGGAAAAGATACAGAGAGTAATGTCATCGGAAAACTAGCGCTCGGTAAGTCCCCGAAGGAGTAAATAAAGATTACTGAAAGGTGTATAAAGTGAATAGCAACCAAGTAAAAGTGAACGGATAAGCTTGTATATGAGAGTATCTAAGTATGATCATTTACAGGTATAAGATAGCTATTCTAACAAGGTTGTTTGTAATTTGATAAAGAAGCTATTCATGTATATAAGAGGAGTCCAACTTACCCTGTGGACTATAGTAACATGTAGTATAAGACCCCGTCAAAACCCACGGGATAACGGTACATGAATTCATATAAATGTCTTTTAAAGTGACCTCTCATGCCACGATATACATTCTGTACCAATCAACCCCTTATCCCCGCGTATTGTAGTGTATATTTCAATTTTACAAGTCTTGGCCAAATTCATGAATATAAAAAGTACAAGTTCATATTCAAGTTGTAATCATTTATTTAGGTATTCATGTCAAGTTATATTCATAGTTCGGTCAAGTCAAGTCAATTGTTTGAATTCAAGTTTGGATATTCAAGTTCAAGTTCAGGTGTTCAAGTTTGAGTTTGAGTTGGATTCGAGTGGAGTTTGTATTAAGGTTATAGTCAATATCTTATGAATGGATTTAACTTTGGAAATTCTTAAGTTTAGGAATAATCAGACAATCGCTGTACATGAACAACAAGATTTGTGTCTTTTTCCAAGATGATTGCCATTGATAACTCCATTAATTTTCAGTGTTGTCTAACCTGAATAGGCAAACACTCACTTTCTTTGGCTCCCTAGGGCTCAAGTGAAATGATACTGCTTAAACCTATATTAATGTAGGGTCCTTAAACATTTATTCTTGTTATTTATATTGTATTTGCATTGTTTGCATTTCTCGAAGGGTTTTATGAAAAATGTTATAATATTGTTTTAAAAATAAAGCTCGAGGGTGATTATAATATTAAGATTTTTTATAAAAATGTATTTTAGTTTTAGAAGTATTTTAGTGATGAAACCTAGATTTTAAAATTTTATGGTATTTTTGTGAAAACTATACTTCTGGAAACTTGGTAGTATTTTTGAATAATTTTAATTTTTCATTTTAATAATATATTTTTCAAACATTAGTTTTCATTAAAAAATACGGATATATGATTTATGAAAATTTTCAAATGATTTAATTTTTTAAAAATCAATATCTTTAAAAAATCGTATTTTTATTTCCTGTCGGGACCGAATTCTCCATGAGAAGTTCTGTATCCCGCTCTACTATCCCAAGAACGTGCAATAAACCGCACCATCTATAAATGGGTTTCCCCTAAAAGGGTTGTAGAGACGCAATCGCAAAGGATTTTAAAAATATCGATAAAAGCATTTTGTAAAACTAATGGTATTTTAATGAAAATTGTATTCTTCAAAATAAACATGTATCTAAAATATCGTACTATGAATCCATAGTGTATGTAATGGGGTAAGTCGTTACCCCGTGAATTTCCTATAAATGTGTGTGTGTGTGTGTTTCGATAAAAAGATTACTTTTAAAGTTCATGGTATTTATATGAAAAGGTTCGTTTTATGTTTATTTTGTATGAAATTATGAACACATTAAAATAATTAAGATGAATAATCTTTAGAAATATTAGCGTGAATTATGTAACATAGCAAGGGTGATAAAAAATTGTTTAAAAGAAAAGATTAAAAGTTAATTCTATTTTTGTCGATATGGTTTTAGAAAGCGGTTTGAGTCGAAACGAAAGAGAGAAATAGGGGGAAAATAAGGGACTTATTGTTTGCGCGTTACAAAGAGATAAGAGAATTCCTCGGTTGGTAGAACCGAGATCAAGACATGTGAAAAGGATCGATCGACGGCATTTAGACTTAGACAACTCCACTTGACAACGGCTTAACTCCTTTTGCTTGGACTTAGGAATTTTTTAGAGTATTTTGTGAAATTTTCATAAATGAGTAGTAGAGTAGTGTGGCTAGGTATTTATAGGGGAAATATGAGAGAGTGTGTGAAATAAAAATTTAATTAAAAAGACAATAAATTGTGTTAATGAGATAAATGAAGAGGTGTGTTGCTCTCTGGTTGAATTCAGATAAAACAAACAATAAAATGGAGTAGATGGGAGTCAAAGAGACACACGGGCAAAGAATGGATGCATTTGGGGCTGATCGAACCGCCGGTAGCAGTTTGGGGGTTGGTTCTGGTGGTCGAATCTATACCAAGTGTTTTAATCGGTCTTAACTCCTCATTTATCCTGTTTGATTTCTTTTAATCCTTTTGTTTCTCCGGGTATTTCACGTGCAACTCTTGGGCTTCCGAAAAGTTAAAAAGAAAAAATATAAAAAATAATTGTGACTGATGGAATTCGAACACACAGGTTATGGCACAGTAGTGGAGAGTCTTAACCAGTAGGCTATAAGGAGTTTCTTGCTTTTATTGAAAAATATTAACTTATAACTCGTAATCAGGATGAAATACCACTTTCTATATATTGAACAAGTTACATTTGTACGGGAATTTTAGATTCGTTACATTCTACCCTCTTTATAAAAATTTCGTTCTCAAAATTTATATAAAGACTAATTTTCAAAAAGATAGGGGTATCGTGCATGCATATCGTCTTCTCGCTCCAAGGTTGATTCTCCTGGCGAATCCCTTCTCCTCATCACTCGGACCAATTTCACCTCCTTGTTCTATAAATTCTTCACTTTTTGATCTAAGATCTCGACGGGTTGCTATTCCCAAGTCAGATCGGTCTGCACTGTGGGTTCTGAATGATCAAGTATATGACTGGGGTCGCTCACATATCATCGTAGTTGGGATATGTGGAATACATTGTGCATTGCTTCCAATGAAGGCGGATGCCACTTCTCCAACTCGTTCAAGTATGTCGAACGGTCCGATGTACTTTAGACTGAGTTTACCCCGTTTGCCAAAACATATCACTCATCTATTCGGAGAGATCTTCATAAACACATGCTTTTCGAGTTAGAACTCTAAGCGTCGACGATTTGCATCTACCCAAGGCTTCTGTCGGTCCTGAACTATGCGCATCTTCTCCCTGATCGTGCGAACTACATCCATAGTTGCCACGATCATCTCTGACCTAAGGAGTTCACGATCTCCAAAGTCGTCCCAACTTAGCGCGAAACGACATTTACGTCCATATAGTGCTATGAATGGTGCCATCCTAATACTTGCTTGATAACTCTTGTTATATGAAAACTCTACAAGGTGTAGGTGATCTTCCCACGTACCTCCGAAGTCTAGCATACAGGCTCTTAGCATATCTTCTAGGATCTAAATTGCTCGTTCGAACTGTCCGGCAGTTTGGGGACGATACATCGTTCTGAAGTTCAGACTCGTTTCCAGGCTGACTTGAAGACTCTGCCAAAACTGGGATCGGAATCTAGTATCTATGTCAGAGATGATGCAAACAGTTACCCCATATGGTCTCACGATCTCCTACATGAGTTTATGGGTATCAAGACAAGTAGGGTACATCTTGAAAGTTTAAATCTTACTTTAGATTTTTACTCACCTCCATGTACTTCATTACCAATTCTCGGTTGATTGGCCAACTCTGAATAGAATAAAATGAGCCGACTTGGTGAGTCGATCCATAATAAACCAAACTGCATCGTTACCCTTCGTGCTGCCAGGGAGTGCAGTTACAAAGTCAATGATAATGTGCTGCCATTTCCATTCTGAGATTGGTAACGGCTGAAGTGGACCAGCGGTTCTGTGATGTTCAGCCTTCACTTGCTGACATACTAAACACTTTGTTACGCTCCTTACTGCTTCTCACTTCATCCCATGCCACCGGTAGTGTTGCCGTAGATCCTTATATATCTCTGTGCCACCGGGGTGTACATAATACGGAGAGCTGTGAGTTTCTTTCATCAACTCTTCTCGAACAGGGCCGACTGGTATGCATAAACGGCTCCCATACCGTAAAGATCCATTTTCATGGATGATGAAATCAGTTCAAAGACCACTTTCTACTTTTTCACGGAACTTTTATAGCTTAGCATCATTTGCTTGAGCTGTCATGATCTGATTGACAAGAGTGGACTGGACTTGTAAGTTCATCAAGGATGATGTGTTATCTGGCATAACTACTTCAATCTCCAATCTGTTAGTTATATGTATGCCCTAGAGGCCATTGCTGTACATACGATGTATATTGTAGTGGATGATAGGACATATATAGGGAGGACTTTCTTGCTCGACATGATAGTATGCTATCTGGTTGTACTTTATCTTAACATGTACTCTGATTGTCTCTATGTTACATGTTGATAAAGCCCTTAGGATATATACTCGACTACTGGGACTATGATGAGATCATACTAGTGGGGCCACGGTAGTCGGCGAGTACATCCTATAACTGTTCCTAGTCGAGGGTGTATCGAGACAGGGCATCGATGCACCAGAGTAGACTAGCGTATACGCATCTTGACCCATATGATGGGCGATGGATGATCCCATATCCATTGGTGTTTGACATTAAGGATGGTGTACGGGTGCTCAGTGGAGACTGGGTACACTGGACGGACTCGCCGAGAACTCCCAGATGGTATTATACCATACGTCAGATGGCAGTTCTCCGGTGACACTGGTACAGAGTAGTCTGTTGACCCAAGATCGTCATAGAGTCTTGTGTGAATCCCACTGTGCTTTGATTTCCATCATACCACGTCCAAGAGGGCGTGCAAAAAGGTGTCTTTTGGGTACAGTCCCGAATCATATGGAGGTAATGAGCGATAGGAGGGGATTCGTCTCTCCCGGTATAGGGAGTTGATGTTGTGCTGTGTTCGATTGGCTATAACCGGAAATCCCTGGCCAGGGTTGCTGAGATTTACCGGTAAGTGTTATCAGTAGTTTCTCGAACTGTTATAGACCTCATATCGACACGACTTATCAAGCTACTGGGGTCTGACGTTTACCACCCCTAGGCGAGATATGCGACATATCAGACGACGAGACCGGACTGTACGGGAGTGTTACTGTTTGGATTCACAGGAGAAGTTACAGGCTTGCTTGTTGATCTTCTGAGCGCTCAATACCTGGGTAGCTGTTACGTCTAGCTGACCGCTTGCAGCTTGTGGGTGTTTGATATGATCATCAGCTACTGCCGGCGTATTGACGATTCTTTAGAGTCCTACACAGAGGTTTCTTGGCTCAGGCAAAACGGAGTAGGGGCACGTATGTGATATGTGCGGGACCGAGGATAATGCGATATGAGATACCGTATTCTATTCTCGCGATATTTGATATCAGCCGGGTCATCGAATCAAGTGTTGATTCGATGAATCGGTACAGATATATATTAGTCGGTTATATGCGATATAGCCGGATTGCCGGATCAAGGGTTGATTCGATAATTTAATTTGTAATAATATATATATGATATATTAAATTACATTAACTAATATTTGCTCACTAAAAGATTCTTTTTCTCGCTCGGGTAATACATTGATATATATGCGATATATGTTAAATGTATTATTTTATTTTGTTACAATAAATATTGTATATGTGATATATAATATTGTAACATATTATAATTATTAATGCAACATGTTTAGAGGAGTTTAAACATGATTAGGGTTTGGATTAGGGTTAAACCTTCTAGTTGATTCTAGAAGCTTTACTTTGTCTTTGTTAAGATATTATGATAGATATTTCTTTGTGACTCATCCTTTAACCCAACCCAAACCCTAACCCTAGTAAACTCTCTACAATGGTTATTACAACCATGGTTGCATAAATGATTATGATAACTTTTATTATTCATCACAATTCTATCATTGTTCATCTTCTTCCTTCATTCTCTTCATGAAAAAGCTTGCTAGCTTTTTTAATGTGATGAATAAGTATGAGAAAAAGATAAATAAAGAGAGCAAAAATCCTACTTCATCATCCTCATCTTCCCTTGCCATTTAGATGAGGGTGTTCACATCATTTCATGAGTGTTAGCTTGTGTTAACGGAACTTCAAGGTAGATCATCTTAGTATCGAAGATCGGAAGCAAAGGTTGCATCTTTCTCTTCATGGAACCTCTCGAGAGTCCGGATCCCGATGATCGCAGTGAAGGGACCACAACACGGAGCATATGAAGTGAAGGACCGGATCTACAAAGGTTGTAATCCCTCTCACTTAGTGTTAAAATGTTTAGCATGTTAGTTTTCGCCTAATCTCTAGTCTAAAGATCCGTATTCGGGTTGTTCGGCACGGCTAAATTTTTAATTGGGCATGGTTGATGCCTCATAGACCCTTGTGCGCATGCCTAGCAACCCTACAGTGGTATCAGAGCCAAGCTAGAGCTTTAGGCGAAGTCTAGACGAAGTTTAAAGTCCGATCGAACGCCGAAACCCCGACACCGAACCCTCTCTGTACATTTTTCAAAAATGTGGTTTTTTCTGAATTAAAAATTCTCAGAAAATTAAGCAGGAAAAACTAAGAATTACTGTGAAGTACGGACCTCTAACTCGAAAATTTGACCGCGGAACCGCGGCGAAACCATGGGTTTTGCGGCGGTTCCGCGGCCAAAATTTGGACTTAGTCCCTGAAATTTCATGTAATTATTTTTAGGCCCTTTCTTGTTAATTTTTTCTGGGAATATTTTAATTCCACTCAAGTGTTGAGTTTTCAAGGGTTATATTGGGGAATCGTTGATTCGATCGGATAATTTAACTTTGTTTAGTTTGTCCGGATAATTTTTAGAAACTGTTAAAAAGTTCGAACGGATATCAATAACTCACTTTTTCCCCTATCGGAAAATTTTTCAAAAGTTAGATTTTTTCTCGTGTTGAAGAACGTTCTAAGTCGTGCAAGTAACGCGGTGGACCCTCTAGAAGACAACAAACCTTAACTCGATTATGTGACCGTCTTGAACTGCCTTTTGAACCTTAGGGTTTGGGGCAGTACGACGTGCCACATGTGAGGCGTTGGCTTGACCCTTCTACGGCTGGACCATTGGGACTGTGGCATGTCATGGATGTTTTTAAACTGTTTTCAAGTGTTGAGATATATTGGGAAAATCTTGGGTGCTTGATTATTCGATCGGAAAGTTTAACTTTGTCTATTTATCTGGAATGTGATACAATAATTGGAATTCACAAGTAGTTATGAGATAACTAATATGAATGTTATAAACACAGCACTTTAGTCTCAATTGATCGGTTGCCACGGAATTTTGATGTGATCAAAAGTCCGTCGCAACCACGTAGCGTACGCGGATACTCGCCGAGTAAACTTAACAGACAGCCACGCCCCATAGCCCCGACCAAGTGACTGTAGGAGAACCCCGTCGCCAAAAGCATTCGTTCGGGTGCTCGCGGCAGCGGTGTCCCGCCTTAGTGCACTTCGTCGATGGCATCTGGGGGTGCGGCCGTCTACTAAAGTTTGCTACGAGCATTCGATCAGGACGTCGGGAATCTTGTTGAATTGCCCGACTTGATATTGAAAAGAGTTTTCGATAATGAGACTAAAATGCGGGGTTTATAATTGTTAGGCATGTGATGTCTAAGAAATTCATTTGGTTAGGCATGCGATGTCTAAGGAGGTTGCGGATTCCAACTGTTGTAGTTTTACACTTTCTTTTCTGTGACCGTAAGCGTAGTATGTGGTGTATCGCCGGCTTCGTTGCTATACATCAACGACAATCGGGATACGCATACTTGCTTACGTTGATGATATGTGATATTATGTGTTGCTGTGATATGTTATATTGGATCGTCGCATTTTGAATAGCTGGGGGTTTTATGTGAGATGAGAGTTTTTTCTTTTTCTTTCATGTAAAATTCATTTGTATGTAATATTCTTTTATTGGGGCACTTCCAGGTTGCGGTAGATGTCACCCGTTGTATATTATTTACTTTTCCGCATTAGGTAGACCCAAGGCGGGGAGCACAAGTAACCGGGTTCTAGGGTCCAGTGGGAGACCATCTCGAGGAGTCGAGATCGGGTCTCCTAACCCTAGAATTGGCAGTGTTACTTGCCGCTCTCGTAGGGGTCTAGGGATGTGGGTTTGGCTATTCATCGCGACCGTGGAATCCGTGTTTTATACAGGCTCGTATTGAAAACATGGACGTCCTAGTATATCCAATATTTCATATATGTTCTTCTGCTGCAATGTTCTGTGATGAGATCATATTACTGCCTGAGACGAATGTTTATATTATATATATGAGATATATGTTATATTGCAGATTTCGTTTCAAAAAGAGATACTTGTGAAGCAAAATAAAATGGGACTTCATTAATGAGATTAATGAAATAAAAGAAACCTAAGATGTTGTAGAATTGAATTTCAAAATTAAAACAGGTAGCTACAGTTCTTGCTTTGCATCGCAGTGTTCCTTGTAGAACATCCTGCACCTTATTCGATAAGGAAAGGACTGAGATCCCTTCACCGGGAGTGACTCCTTTAGCAATAACTGGCAGATGCTACACCTCTCGGTTTGTCTTTTGATTGCTTCTATAGTTTCTGCTTTGCACAGTGATATATATGATATATCCCGCACCTCATTCGACGAGGAAAGGGCCGACGATCCCTTCACCGGGAGTGACCCCTTTAGCAAAACTAGAAAAGCCTCAAAAATACTCCATTTTAAATTCATTTGATTCTACAACGATATCAAGTTCATTACGCAATAGGTTTTCAGAAAAACCTGTCATAGCCCTCCGTCATTTCAGATAAGTCCTACTTAGTATTCGTGCTACGTTTGTTGGCCTGCGTCAAGGCGTAGTGTGCGGTAGCTAACTAGTATTTATCTGTTTATGCATATGATGCAGATTGGATTAGGGTAGTCGTGCGACTTTGTTGGCCTGCGTCAAGGGTCGTGCGGGTGGGTTTAATTCAATCAAGAAATGACGGGTTGAACTTGACTAGCGGACTATGGTTTGTTGGCCTGCGTCAAGGTCATAGGACGCTAGGGGCAAAATTATCGGGAATTTCAAGTGTTGAAATTTGCAATGAGATTGCATACCTTCTATGAGATAGTTGGATCCCGATACCCACTGCGAGTAAGAGTTACTCCTGGGAGAGTTTTATACATTACAATTAGCCGATCAAGTAGGTGTCTAGAAAGGTGTTAACGGGGTTATGCCTCTGGGAAAATGAGGTTTACTTTAATTAGGTTCGTGCGAAAGCACGGGGGACCTCCCTCAAAGTACCGACACTGGCCTGGCTGAAAGATTGGCGAACTTATAGCGTGTAATTAATCCCGGCTAGTCTTTCCTTTTAGGGTTTGAAGGAAGATTTGACAAAACAGTAGGAGACATCCTGATTAGATATATTAGATAACCAATCTAATCTTGCAAGAGCATACGCTGAGTATTTTCTTCTCTCTCTCTCCAGCTAGCGACTATATCACGCCTTAATCAAGATAATAAAACGGATATATTGACCGAACCCGCTTGTTATACTGAATTGGGGAACGTTGGTCCCGCTCCAACTTATAATTGTTATAAGAATAGAGCAGGAAATTGGGGAATACCAGATTTCCCGTGCCGCCCAAACGAAGAAAGTGCATGTTGATGCATCATCTTCGGGTGTGTTCATTACAGAGAACTGTTTCTCCGTATCCTTTACGTCCTGGGTATGTGATTCCGGATCAGGATCCCGCATATGTAATCTGTTACATGGGCTATATAAAGGTAGAGAACTGAGAACGGGTGATAAGTTTCATGAGACAGAAAACGGTGCAAGTGTTGCAGCCAAGTCTGTTGGTCACTATCACCCTGTATTACCAGAATACATTGATTCTGAACAAATGTTATTAGATACCGAACCTGATATACAACATCATATCAGTCTCTTTATTAGTAAAGAAATGATATAATTTTGTATTGTTGGATAATGTTTTGAACATTTCCTATATCAAGAGTTGATCGGTTCAGGCACGTTATCTAAAAGCATTGACGTTCTAAATCAAACTACAGTTCTTTGTATACAGAACACACACAAGAGGAAGAGTTCAGAAATGAACGAATCCTACTTAAGGTATTGTAGACTAGGTCATATCAATGCGGCCAGACTAGCTAAGTTACATTGAGATGCACATTTAAATCTGTTTGAATTTACATCTTGTGAAACTTACCAGTCATGTCACAAAGATAAGATGACCATAGCTCTGTTTATTGGAAACAGAGAAAGAGTTAGTGAACTCTTGGGATTAATACATGCTGATGTATGAAAGTCTCCTGTCTACACATGCCAAGACTGGTTCTTTGTACTTCATTACATTCTCTGATAATCTCTCAAGATTCAGACAAGTGTTCCTGTTGAAACATAAGTCCAAAACTTTTGAGATATTCACAGAATATAAGTTAGAAGTAGAGAACCAAATACGGGTATAAGTATTATGTCCTTTGATGAGATCAAGGAGGAGAATACTTGAGCACGGAATTCCTGGACTATTCTAAAGGAGAATAAGATTCTATCTCAGCATTACTCCTCCGAATACACCACAGCGCGTTGGTATATCGGGGCGGAGCAATAGCACCCTATTTGATATGGTGTGCTCTATGATGAGTACTACTGAGTTTCCTATTTTCTTTTGGGAGTTATGCACTTGAGAAGCTCCATACCTATTGAATAGGGTTCAAATCAAATCAGTTGCCTACCACTTCATATGTGATATGAAAAGGGAAGAGCCCATATCTTAAGCTCGTTAAGAATTGGGGTTGTCCGGCCTATGTTTAAAAGGAAAAATCTGGACAAGCTCGAGGCAAGGTCTGTTATGTAGAACTGGAAATGTTCCAGCTATACAAACTGCAGCTGATAATTTGGTAGAACCAAAGGATTCAATAGTTTCCAACGTACCTCAGCCTCTCCGCCGATCTAGTAGGGTTCCTCACTCACCTGAGAGATACTTCGTTTTCTCTATGACAGTGGGAGCGAGGATTGCATCATGAGATGATGACCCAACTAGTTTCGAGCTGGCCATCAGGAGTGGGACTCTATAAGAATGGCTGGATGCTTATCGATCTGAGATGGAATCCTTATACACCAACAAAGTATGGACTTTGGTTGCTTTATCTGAAGGGTTAAATCCCCATCAGGAGCGAGTATATCTTGAGAAGATTACTTGGTGTACATGGAAAAGTTGAGACTTTCAAAGCTATGCTTAAGTCCATCCAGATCCCACTTGCCACAGCTACATACCATGACTACGATATCTGGTGGTTGGGTGTCATGACTGCTTTTCTAAATGATGTTTTAGAAAAGAGCGTCTATAAGTACACAGCCAGAGGGCTTCGTAGACAGTGGGAGCAGCGGAAACGTGAGCAAGATGCTTGATAGGATAAAGCAGGCATCGCGGAGTTGGAACATCTGTTTTGATGTGGTAGTCAAAGAGTTTGACTTCATCAAAATGGTAGATGAACCTTGTATATACAAAAAGGTAGTAGAGAGTATGGTGGTGATCCTCGTAGAGTACATGGATGACATACTCATGATAGGGAAGGAGTTTCCTATGCTACGCTCGGTCAATCTCCGTTTATCACAAGGATTCTCCATATAGGATCAAAATGATACCTCCTAAATCCTGGGTTTTGGATCTATGAGATAGATCTAATTGGATGTTAGGATACTCGCTAGTTGTAGTGAGATGGTATCAATCGATCCTGGGGAGAATCACTGGAAAGGTTCCAGGCTGATAAGGACGACTGAATGTCAGTCGCAGGCATTGTCTATACCCTCCGTGGAGGGACGGTATGTTGGAAGAGTTCCAAGCTAGATATCGTGACATACTAGACGATTAAAGGCAAGATACATCGTTACCAAGGATGCTACCAAAGAGGCAGTCTGGATATATATAAGTTCATAAGATGAACTTCGTTCCTACCATTGTGTGACAATGGAGTTGTGGCTTTAGCCTGGGAACTACCGTCCCATCAGAAATCCAGATATAATTCTTAGGCAGTATCACCCGATCATGGAGATGGTTGATCTCCAGGGAGATCGAGGTTAGAAGAGTAGACACAGAGGACAACAGCGCCGATCTACTCACGAAAGGCCTTTATCCCAGTAGAGACTTTTATGGGATGGTTGAGTATGAGATACTTCAACCGCAGCTAATTGTTGGGTATGCGATACCATAACAGATGGCCCTAGTGCAAGTGGGAGATTGTTAGTTATATGTATGCCCTAGAGGCCATTGCTGTACATACGATGTATATTGTAGTGGATGCTAGGACATATATAAGGAGGACTTTCTTGCTCGACATGATAGTATGCTATCTGGTTGTACTTTATTTTAACATGTACTCTGATTGTCTCTATGTTACATGTTGATAAAGCCCTTAGGATATATACTCGACTACTGGGACTATGATGAGATCATACTAGTGGGGCCACGGTAGTCGGCGAGTACATCCTATAACTGTTCCTAGTCGAGGGTGTATCGAGACAGGGCATCGATGCACCAGAGTAGACTAGCGTATACGCATCTTGACCCATATGATGGGCGATGGATGATCCCATATCCATCGGTGTTTGACATTAAGGATGGTGTACGGGTGCTCAGTGGAGACTGGGTACACTGGACGGACTCGCCGAGAACTCCCAGATGGTATTATACCATACGTCAGATGGCAGTTCTCCGGTGACACTGGTACAGAGTAGTCTGTTGACCCAAGATCGTCATAGAGTCTTGTGTGATTCCCACTGTGCTTTGATTTCCATCATACCACGTCCAAGAGGGCGTGCAAAAAGGTGGCTTTTCGGTACAGTCCCGAATCACATGGAGGCAATGAGCGATAGGAGGGGATTCGTCTCCCCGGTATAGGGAGTTGATGTTGTGCTGTGTTCGATTGGCTATAACCGGAAATCCCTGGCCAGGGTTGCTGAGATTTACTGGTAAGTGTTATCAGTAGTTTCTCGAACTGTTATAGACCTCATATCGACACGACTTATCAAGCTACTGGGGTCTGACGTTTACCACCCCCAGACGAGATATGCGACATATCAGACGACGAGACCGGACTGTACGGGAGTGTTACTGTTTGGATTCACAGGAGAAGTTACAGGCTTGCTTGTTGATCTTCTGAGCGCTCAATACCTGGGTAGCTGTTACGTCTAGCTGACCGCTTGCAGCTTGTGGGTGTTTGATATGATCATCACCTACTGCCGGCGTATTGACGATTCTTTAGAGTCCTACACAGAGGTTTCTTGGTTCAGGCAAAACGGAGTAGGGGCACGTATGTGATATATGCGGGACCGAGGATAATGCGATATGAGATACCGTATTCTATTCTCGCGATATTTGATATCAGCCGGGTCATCGGATCAAGTGTTGATTCGATGAATCGGTACGGATATATATTAGTCGGTTATATGCGATATAGCCGGATTGCCGGATCAAGGGTTGATTCGATAATTTAATGTGTAATAATATATATATGATATATTAAATTACATTAACTAATATTTGCTCACTAAAAGATTCTTTTTCTCGCTCGGGTAATACATTGATATATATGCGATATATGTTAAATGTATTATTTTATTTTGTTACAATAAATATTGTATATGTGATATATAATATTGTAACATATTATAATTATTAATGCAACATGTTTAGAGGAGTTTAAACATGATTAGGGTTTGGTTTAGGGTTAAACCTTCTAGTTGATTCTAGAAGCTTTACTTTGTCTTTGTTAAGATATTATGATGGATATTTCTTTGTGACTCACCCTTTAACCCAACCCAAATCCTAACCCTAGTAAACTCTCTACAATGGTTATTACAACCATGGTTGCATAAATGATTATGATAACTTTTATTATTCATCACAATTCTATCATTGTTCATCTTCTTCCTTCATTCTCTTCATGAAAAAGCTTGCTAGCTTTTTCAATGTGATGAATAAGTATGAGAAAAAGATAAATAAAGAGAGCAAAAATCCTACTTCATCATCCTCATCTTCCCTTGCCATTTAGATGAGAGTGTTCACATCATTTCATGAGTGTTAGCTTGTGTTAACAGAACTTCAAGGTAGATCATCTTAGTATCGAAGATCGGAAGCAAAGGTTGCATCTTTCTCTTCGTGGAACCTCTCGAGAGTCCGGATCCCGATGATCGCAGCGAAGGGACCACAACACGGAGCATATGAAGTGAAGGACCGGATCTACAAAGGTTGTAATCCCTCTCACTTAGTGTTAAAATATTTAGCATGTTAGTTTTCGCCTAATCTCTAGTCTAAAGATCCGTATTCGGGTTGTTCGGCACGGCTAAATTTTAATCGGGCATGGTTGATGCCTCGTAGACCCTTGTGCACGTGCCTAGAAACCCAACACAATCCATGCAGTTCTTGTTGTAGTCTCTACTGAGCGGTGAGGTTCATTGCTAAAGGATGGCGACTAAGTGCATCAGGAACTATGTTCACATTTCCAGGATGATATTGTAGATTGATGTCGAAGTTTGCCATAAGTTCTAGCCATCTTCTCTGCCGCATGTTGAGTTCCTTCTGAGTAAATACATAGTTCAGACTCTTGTGGTCGGTGTATATATCTATTTGTTCTCCCAAATGATAGTGACGCCAAATCTTAAGTGCGAAAATGACGGCTGCCAATTCCATATCATGTGTTGGATAATTGCGCTCATTGACTTTTAACTGCCTTGATGCAAAAGCCACAACCTTTCCATGCTGATGCAGAACACATCCTAATCTCTTACCGGACGTATCACAATGTACATTGAATCCACCAGATCAATCCAGTATTACGAGAGTAGGTGCAAAGGTTAACCTCAACTTGAGTTCTACAAAAGCTTTTTCACATGCTTCTGACCACACGAATACTTCATCCTTACATGTAAGCTTGATCATGGGTGCTGTGATCTTTGAGAATCCTTCGATGAAGCGTCTATAGTATTCTGCTAAACCTAGAAAACTTCATATATCTTTGACTGATTTTGGTGTCGGCCACTTGCTAAAAACTGACATCTTAGATGGATCTACAGAGATTCCTTCGCCTGAAACGATATGTCCGAGAAATCCGACATGGTCTAGCCAAAATTCATACTTGCTATATGTGGCATAGAGTTGATGTTGTCATAGTGTCTCCAGGACAATGCGTAAGTGCTCGGCGTGCTCCTTCCGATTCTTTGAATACACCAGGATGTCATCGATAAAAATAACAACAAGCTTGTCTAAGTACTATGGAAAAACTTGGTTCATCAGGTTCATAAAAATGGCTGGTGCATTGGTCACTCTAATTGGCATTACGAGATCTTCATAATGGCCATAACAAGTCCTAAACGTCGTCTTCGGAATGTCGGAATCCTTGGCCTTCACCTGATGATAGCCTAAGCGAAGATCTAATTTTGAGAAGACACAAGATCCACTTAGCAGATCGAAAAGGACATCGATGTGAAGTAGCGGATACTTGTTCTTAATTTTCACTTCATTCAGTGCTCGATAATCTACGCACATTCGGTATGTACCTTCCTTCTTCTACAATAGTAACACCGATGATCCCCAACTTGAGGTACTAGGTCTGATCCAACCTTTCCTCAGGAGCTCGTCTAACTGAACACGAATTTCTTTCAATCCTTCCGGACTTAGTCGATATGGAGATTTGATTAAAGTCAGAAGATCAAAGCTAATACCAAGACCAGGAGGGAGATCCTTTTTCACCAAATAAGCTTAGATGTCCGGATACAATCAAGGAAGAGAGGACTGGAACAATCATCGGAACTTATAAAGCAGAGAGGGACTGGGCTGACCACACTTGTCTAGTTGGATCTACTCAGTCAACGGACTATGCCTCTAAGCACGATGCGACCCAGAACCGCACAGGTCCTTGACTACTGCCTCAGGTGCTTTGGCCAATAAGCTTTGTCCTGCTTGTACACCTAGTGTTCCATTTCCGTCCGATCTGTATCGAGCTAGTGAACAGTTTGATAGAATAGAGACCTGGGATCAGGTTGCCTCTTTACGGGTCTCAGGTTGTGCACCGGGATGTAAATCAATACTAAATTCAAAAACTCGATCGGAAGGCAAACCTGATATGTCTTCTGGGAAAACATTCTCGAACTACTTCAGACTTTTCTCCTTCAGCTTGTAGGGAGGACACTTCTGCGGTCCTTGGCTTGGCACAGTAGCTTCCTGACTCCAAGGTTCTGTCTCTACTTTTGAAATGAAAGACTGAGTGATCTGGTATCTCAAAGACTACCCTTCTATGACGGCAGTCCATAGTAGCATAAAATACTCCCAGTCAATCCATTCCTAACACAACATCGAAATTTGGTATGTCCAGCACTTTGAAATTTGCGTAGAATTCTCGGCCGCAAACTACAACTGGGCACTGATCAAACCCTAAAGTTGCATTTAAGACACCATTCCCAGAACTAACGTTTCAGCTTGAAATGAGTGGCTTGATGGGAATCGCGTGTGTTCTCATGAACCATTGTGACATGAAGCAATGTGAAGCTCCAGTGTCGAAAAGTGCGAGTGCAAGAAGGGTGGCTACTAGTATAGTACTTAAGTTGTGTAAGGTTGCGTTTAGGTATAGGAAGAGATAATGATGTACTGGTATTGAAATGTTGAAAGGATGGGAAGAATTTACTGATGATGACTTGCCCTCTGGATTCGGCCTCTTCGATCGTCAATGTAAAAGCCTGGCGTCTCGGCACATTCTTCCTCGCCTGAAGCACATTCCTCTGTCCTTGGAGCACGTTTCTCTGTGTCTGATGGAACTGACACTGAAGCTGTGTTGGCGGTCTACGTTGAGCTGGAACAGGAAGAGCTAGGTGGGGTGCAAGTGCCTGAATAGTTGGCTTGTGCGGAGCTAGCATTGTGGGTCTGGGTGCTGGTGCTGTGTTATTTCGATATAGGCATACTCCTATAGCGTGAGTAGAGGCTCCATAAATCAAACACAGGCCATTTGCATGCCTACAGTCCTTCACCAAGTATCTGGTTCTCTTGCAATAGAAACAGAAATTTGGACTGGATCGGATAAACAATACTTCTAGCCTCTTGGGAGCAAAAGTTAGCCTGGAAAAGGCTCCTCCGGTCATCTAGATAGCCGGGCATTTGATTTCGGTTGCTTGCGGCTTACCCTTCTACTTGACCATTGCTTCATAACGGCGGGCTGCCTTCCTTATTATATCGGGATTCGTTATAATTGGTGATATTTGAGAAAATCGCCTGGGTTGTTTGTTGGACGGCAAATATTTGGTTTTGAATATCCGTTGTTATGCACCAATTTCAAATTGATATATCTGTACGTTTATTTTTATAAAGTGAGATATAACTTTTTGAAATTATGTCTATGACATTTATCTATATCGGTGGATGGTTAGGTAAGGAGCATTAAACAGCGGTGTAATTCTTCTTAACCATAAGTACAGTTTTCAACCTACAACATACAGGGAATGAGTTATTAGACTCAGGGGACTTATACAGAGTATTATATGTTGTCCAATGTCTATGAGGACAGAGGGGTTGGTACTCGTACTATATTATGTTTACTTGTGACTTCTCTAGTTCTTAGACATGTGTTTCGTAGAAAGAAAAGGTCTAAGTTTTGAGAAGTTATAGGTACAAGAATAAAGTAGAGAACCAGGTGTTGCAAGTATCAGGATTCTTCAAGGTGATCGAAGATGCAGATACTTGTGTATGGTATTCAGCTAATAATAATGATTATGAAAACTTGCTTCTCTTTCAGGTTACTCATATCTGGATGTATTCCGAAGTTGAGTGATGCTGATCGGCCTCTCTCCATTTAGTTGACATGCACTGGAGACAGCTGCATGATTTGAATCTGGTTCCAATTAAATCAGTGCCTTTGTTTCTTTATTGGATATAGAATAGTTCATATCTTAACAATGTTAAGGTACGTGGAGCTGTCCGGCTTATGCTTAAAACCAGACTCTGGATAACTCAAGGCGCGTTTCTATAATGGTTGTTTGTGGGTTGACCCGGGCTATGACGAGGTTTGACTTTCTACCATCTGGAAGATCAATAGTGATATTGTTCCTGACTCGCCACAGTTTTGATAAAAATGGATTTTTTCAGAAAACAATAGTGGGAGTATGGTAGAACTGGAAGTGATTCCAGAACTGCAAACGATTACTGAAAATTTAATAGGACCTAAAGATTCAATCTGGTTTGGCATTCCATTAGCCACTCCGCAGATATGGTGGGTAACCTCAGGCACCCGAGAGGTACTCCGGTAGCCTCAAGGACGGTGACAGGGAGGTTCTTGTTTACCCAGACTTGCCATTGCTGTTGTTCCAGACTGTGAGACTCGGCAGGAGGATGAGTATAGCGTCGTTCTAAACTAGCTTTAGAAGTGTACGTGTATATGACTCTGCCAGAGGGTTTTCGTAGTCAGTGGGAGCAGCGGAAGCATAGTGGACAAGTAGCTTATGTCTATTTATGGACTAAAGCAGATATAGCGGAGATAGATCATCTATTTCTGATATGACAGTCATAGGTTTGACTTCATCAGAATATGGAATGGATCTGTTAAGAAGGTAGTAGTGTGTGATGTTCTGGTATTTGGATGACATACACAGAGTAGGAAGTGAAATTCCTATACTACGATCGGTTATACTTTGGTTGTCACACAGTGGTTTCTCCACATAGGATATAGATATAATATCAGACATTCTGGTTACTAGATCTAGATTTAGGTAGTTTCCCAATCTGGGTACTTAGACAGCATTCTACAGGTGTTTTAGAATGGACGACTCCTGGCACGGTAGTATACCTGCAGGTGATGGAGTCACCCTCTCTAAAGGTGTCTTACAGACTAAAGGGGAGAGGGATGTGCATGATTGGCAAATCACTTGCTTAGGCAATTGAATCAATCATGAGATATCAAGTACCACACCAGACGTTGTTTTTTGCACTAGATGCTATAAGTTGATATTAATCCTATCTTGGAGAAACGTTAGGAAGCAGTTTTAGAACATAAGTGGATGTTCTAGGGATATGATAACAACAGCCTCTTTTAGGAGACGGTTATCATTCCAGGCTTCCAAGGTGACCTGGATGACAGAGTGACTGTCAGAGCTATAGTTTTCCCTCTGACGAGGAGCAGTGGTTTGGACAGGTGATCCAAGCGGACACTGAGGGGGGCATGACGCAGGATACTGATTAAGTTCAGTTGATGATACAGTCTAAGAAGGGAGTTCATTTATGAACTAGGTCCCATCAGATATCCAAACATATTCTAAGACAAGTATTGCTCATTTCGGGAGATGGCTTTCTCCGCGAACTTGAGATAAAGAGAGACATAGAAAGAAACATTAGGGCGGATCCACTCACTGAGGCTATTCCTCGAATGCAATAGTTTCGCAAACGGGATTTGTGAAACTGATTAGTAGAGGAGTTTGGTGTTCGGTATCACACGGGCTGTGAGTATGCAGCATCGCAATAATTAGCCTTGAGTGCAAGTGGGGGATTGTTGGATATAGTGCCCTCAAAGTCAATTATTAGATCGCAGGCACGTGATTGCAATGATTGAGGGAGGACCTATACCGGTAGGACAGTCTTACTCAAGATGATAGTATGCTATCTGGTTTATCTTTATCATCGTGTACATGCTTTAGGTGACATTACAGGTCACTATTGCACGTTGATAAAGCCCATAGGATTCTTGCTTGACGGCCAGCAGTATGATGGCGATCATATACGTGGGAGCTAGGGTCTATAAGCACATTCTTAAAGTGTCCCTAGTCGTGGGAGTTTTCGAGACAGGGCATCGATACTCCGGAGTAGACTAGTGTATACAGTCGAGACCCCGACGAGGGGCGGTGGCCGGTCTCACAAGCCATTGGTGTCAGTTGGTTCACCTAAGATGTATACAGGTGCTCATTGGGTTATGAGTACATCGGACAGGACTCGCCGGGAACATGCTGGTTGGTATTATACCTGACGTCAGATAGCAGTTCCCTGGTGACATGTGTACAGGTTAGTTCATCTCGTGTGAGTTCCCACTGTGCTTTGATTACTACCCTGCCATGGCTCAAAGGAGTCATGCAAATAGGTTTTAGTTGGGTACAGTCCCGAGCCACATGGAGGCAGTGAGCGGATCGGCAGGGGTTTCGTCTCTCCCGGTATTGGGGGTGAGATCGCGCTGTGTCTAGGAGAGCCATTACATGAAGTTCTTGGCCAAGGCAGGAGATTTACTGGTAGGTATTCCAGTAGTATCTCAGGGTGTTCTGGGCTACACTCCGACACGACTTGTACCGCTTTTGGGGGTCTGACTTTTACCAACCCCCTAGGCCTGACATGCGATGCTCATAGACGAACGGACCGGACTGTATGGATATTGTCACTGACAGGCTCAGTAGTGTGTCAGGATGAGTTCGCTCATCAACCTCCCTTTTGTTCAATACCTGGTAGCCCGTTACGTGCGGCTAGTACCACTGACGTGCTAGTGGTTAAATCCACAGCCAAAATATTGACGAGTCTTTAGAGTCCCCCACAAGCAGTTTCTCAAGTTTCGGACGAAATGTTGTAGAGGCCGTATGGTATTATGGCAGGGTTCGATCATATACATGCAGTCATGCATGGATCATGATCGGACGGATCATACTAGTGGGTTTTGGTTTAAGCCGGATCCTAGTATTAGATTTGTTGGATTACTTTAGTCTCATATATTCGCATTCAGTCAGAATGCGGATGCAGGTATGTATATACAGGTGAGGGGTATGCTTGTGATCCGTCACGAGTTTACTTTAGATGTTGCCGTATCTTCTTGTTGAATTAAACATTTGGGTTAATGTTTACTTTGGTGGAAATTGTGAGCTTAATTCTTGATGAGGTGCATTAAATATGACATGGACAAGGGTGGTGACTCATGGTCTTATTCTTTGAGCCATGTCATCTTTAGTTATTGATTTAGGGTGTGAAATGAAAGATAGAGAGAGAGAGAAGGCAGCCATATGAGGAGGTTAGCTCTCATTTTTTCATCTCACACAAGAAAGGAAAGGGCTCTTCTTGTTCCTCCTCCTCTAACTCACCATTTCCACCAATGGCATCATCTTCAACCTCCATCCATACACTCTCATGTGTTGAGAATCAATGGATGCTTGAGACAAAGTTATCACACACATTCTCTAAATCGCCTTGGACACGTCGGTTAGCAAACTTCGTGTCCAAGTTGCTTCGGACAAAGCGGGAGCCCGTAAAAGGATTCGAAGATGTGGTGCCCTTTCCGACGAGGAGACCAGAGATCGGAGATGCCGTGAAGAGCTTGGATTGGTAGCCAAAGACCGAAGGACACGGATCGATCGGTATAGATTTTCTAACCCTTCTTTAGTTAGCTAGTTATAGGTTAATGGTTCGATCCGGCATTAAAGTCTGCGATAGCGCCGGTTTCAAGTTTAGAAAAAGTTTTCGTTTCCGCATTTTGGCCTCGGATCGACGGCCGGGGCGCTACCGTAGACTTACACTGCTGGCCCTTCAAAAGACTCTTAATGGCTTCAAGAAGCACCGTCTGTTCGTTGATTGGCGCTGCAATGGTTGGGGAGATGGTAGGATAGGTGGTGGTGTGTTGCCATTGACGTTAGTGCTGGTGTTGTTTGGAGAATCCATCACCTTGATAGAAAAGACAGGTTAGGATAGATTCAAGAAATTTGAAATGCAACGAATGTACAGTTGCTATTTCTTATAATTCTTGTGATATATTGCTTAAGACTTCATGCAGAACTGACCTGCATGGTGTAACATTTCAGAAAATGAAAAATATTATTTTTGGAATTAAAATAATAAATTTCAAGAATATTATACAAATATAGATTTGAGTTTTCGTAGAATAATATGATTATATACCTATATTTTAGGAAATAATTGGAATTTAAAATAAATTATTGATTATGAAAGCAATTAATTGATGTGGGCATTTTACAAATTAATATATATATATATATATACTAGTCTAATGTTAAACTTAATTAATATTTCCCTAATTAGGCATTAAACCATGTTTTATTTTGCTAACCATGTATTTAAGTGTGCATGACATTTTGTAACATGTAACAATTTATTCATGATTTTAGCACGATTTCATGTTTTTTTTTAGAAAAAGAAAAGAAAATAGATATGAGAAGAGAAAAGAAAAGAAATAGGAGACATGGGAGTATGGGCAAGTATAGTTAAGAGAAAGAGAGAGAAGGTTCTACAACCATGGAAAATTCCTTAGTTCATTTTTTCATCTCCCATTCTTTTCTTCGTTCCCTTCCTCCTCCTCTTCCATCACCTCCTCCACCCTCACTACCACCCCCACAAACACCCTCAAAATCTCATCAAAACCCTATACAACATTCACAAAAAATATTTCTCATCTCATCCTATCCATCATGGGGTGATCAAGTTCTTATTCTGAACACTTTGGACCATCTAGGAATTTTCTTGAGTTGCTATTCAAGGTAAAACACTCACTATTTGTTAAGTTTTTAAGTTCCTTAGCTTCACAACTAATTTAGAGTTAATATAAACATGTTTTATGAACTTAGAAAATTCTAGGGTGATATTTGATGGTTTAAATGGTAGTAGTGTTATAGTAGAGGGCTCAGAGAGTGTTTACTAGCTTTAGTGATAGATAAAGACCTTTTAGTGCAAAAAACCTTGGATTCGACGAACTTAGAATTTTCCGATATTGGTTTTGTTGAACTTGTGGTGATCAATTGAAATCTGAGATGAAATGGGGACTCTGAAAATTTATTAGCAGATACAGTAAGATGTGCAAACACATAAGAAGCTACCCTAGAGGCCCGAGCCCTCATCTCCCTTTTTTGGCAGTCAAAAAATTCATTTTGGCCATAAATTGCGGCTTGAACTTGGAGTTAGGATTTGGGTTTTGTTCTTGTAACATTTCAGAAAAATAAAATATTATTTTTGGGAATTTTTATAATTTAATATTAATTTTAATGAATATTTTAATATTTCGGTATAATTAAATACCGATAAATGGGGAAAATTTTGGAAAATTATAAAAATTACTAAAAGAGGGTGTTTTAAGTGAATTATGCAATTTTTAAGTTTTTAAGATTAATTATATACTAATTTAGTGCTAATCGCGATTAAAAATCGCTAATCGGATTTTTAGCATATTTGTGAAAAATATGCACCATATCTTTTTTCACTTGTTACATATTCTTATGGCTTTCATACATGTTTTATTTCATAGTTGATGATTTATTAGAGAGGGGAAAAGAATAGAAATAGAAAAAAAAAACAATATAGAATGGGGTATGGGTTAAAGAGAGAAAGAGAGGGGTTAACTTTGACTTTGGCATTTCCTCCCCCATTCCATCACCCTCATCATCTCTCCCTCTCCTCCTCCTGCTGCTGGTGCTGCCCCTCTCTCCCCTCTTCATCTTCCCAAAAACTCCATACTAAATACCTCAAAACCCTATCCCCATTTCACAAAAAATGATGCACAAGCTCAAGGAAAACCCCATGGACCAAAAAAGAGAAGATTTTGAGGACTTTGAGCAACTCAAGAATTTTCTTGAGTTGCCAAATAAGAAAATTTCTGAACCTTTAGCTTAGTATTTGCATTACTTTTACCCCCATATTATGATAGAACCGATATCGTGTGATTTTGAGGACTTAGGAAAACCCTAGTTAGGGTTAATGGGAATTGAGAGTGGTGATGGGTAATTAAGCTCAGTAGAGGCCATACAAACCCCCTAGTGCTAGAACCCAGGCCTAAACCAGAGACTAGGAATCCGGAATACGGATTTAGAAAAGTCGATATCGAGAAATTGTGGAATATGTGAGGGTTATATGAAATCTGCTATCACCCCGAGACTCTGAAAATTATTTTGCAAACACAGAGAGATGTGCAGGCACCCAGGAAGCTAACCCCCAAACCCCAGACCCTATCTCCCTATGCAGGCCGCAGATTTAATCTAATTGGCCGCAAATTGCGGCCTGGGTCCCACCAATTTGGTTCGTGTTGGTTCTGTAGCTTTATTTCATGTTAAATTGACCCTTGGCATATGCAAAATTGACCAATTTGACCTAGGATAAAATCTGGGACCATTTACAAGGGTTGCTGTTTTGATTTTGGATTTCGTTTCTCGTATTTTGAATTCTAGATTTTGTATTTGTGTTTTTCCTCGATCATTTGACATTTGTACGACGATATCGAGGGTTGTTTGGTGGTTTTGAAAGCGTAGTCTATAGGTTCTAACCTATAGGCCTTAGCGTGTCGTTTTGGTTTTCCGATGTGAGTTTAATGTGTATTGGCGATTGTGTTATCTTTGTAGGTACCTTCACGAGGGTTTCTTATGACGAAGAAGATGAAGGCGACATCGACACCGACACGCAGGATGCAAAGTGAGTAGATTATATCTACGGGGGAAGTCGGGTGGATGGCGTATAGCACCCCCGCAGTTCGATATTTAGTATACTAGATATATACTATATATATAAGTGTGATATGGATATTCTAGATGTGATTAGGTGTACTTTGGTTAGATTAGGGTTTTTAGAAGTAAACTAGTATAGATTCTTAGTTGCGAACCCTAGAATAGGTTTACACCCACATGCATACACATGCTTACTTGCTATACTTATGCTTGGATGATAAGGATAGTGGATGAAATTTGGAGATGAGTCGATGATATTGGGCATAGTGCCATGAGATCGGTGATATGATGTGGTTCGTATTTGGGATACGACATGGGATTTTAGCGGGCCTTAGGGCGTGTGATTTCATACACGCACACACACATATATATATATATATATATCGATGGTATCAGTTTGTATTAGACTTAGATCTGTACCCCAGTTCATGAGATATGATGATAAGGATACCAGATAATTGATGAGATAAATGTGAGATTCGACCCGTACCCAGATTTGGGATGCCGTACGACGGTTTACGTACGAGCTCTTTATATTGATGATAGATCCGCACTCATGACTCGAGGATATCATATGATGTATATTGTATCGTATGTGATACTATTGAGGCGGGATCACCGACTATTATATATATATATATATATATATATATATATATCGACTCAGATTTAGGTGGTTTCCATGCCCTTCGATTAGTTTGTTTTTTAGATCTGTAGTTTACTTAATTGATGCTAGACTAGACCCGAGTCATACCTTTTTCGAAAACTAATGAATCGTGGGTATTTTAAAGACAGGCCACGGGATACTACGAATATTTTCAAGGATATACATTTTCATAAAAACACCGTAGACCTATTTTCTAAAACACCACGATTCATGCATCTTTCAAATACCAAAAACCTGCATGACTCGTATATAAGAATGTATATTTCTTTATTGCTGCATTATTATTCATTTACCATTTATTCTACTGCTTGCATTGCATTGCATGCTTATATGTTATTGATTCATATTCCTTTGTGCATATGACATATAGCATACCTGTATACCTATATGCTTACACATATGCCTTTACATAGTTACATGCTCATATTATTGTTTCACGTTGCATGTATTATAATTCATGGATTTCGCACTGCGATATGGTTTCATATGATGTTTTCTGGATTTTTTTACCCCTGCGTATATATATCAGTGGTATGGGACACTGAAATATATACGTATACCCATAGTATATATATATTAGTGGTATGGGACGCTGATATATATATACACCTACATAATTTATCATCATGATGATCTATGCAATTTACTTATTCATTATATATGAGGGGCCTATATGGTCGATGTAAGGGGCCTTTATGATCGATATGAGGGGCTTATATGGCCGATGTGAGGGGCCTTTATGGTCGATATGAGGGGCCTATATGGTCGATGTGAGGGGCCTATGTGCCCGATGTATGGATGACATGTTATATCCCCTACCCCACATTTATTTTATATGCATTGCTTCATGTATTAGTAGTACCTGATAGAGTACCTTTCATGAATATCGCATATACACATTACCATTTATTGCTCATGTATTAGTAGTACCTGATAGAGTACCTTCATGAATGTTGCATACATTTTGGATACATGATATATGAGATTTGCTTCATATTGGGATATTGAGATATATATTTTGTGTCGATGCTTGACACTGGGTTTCTGATAATTTCATTGATGATATTTGAATGTTTATTCAAAAATCTCACTATATTAAGAAAACGGTTTTCTCATTCATGATGTCTTCTGTTTTCATTTTACCGCATTCATTTCTCATATTTACGATATTTTCTACCTGAGGCACTGACACGAGCACATGGGATTACACTTATGTTTAGATGTTTACCCTTGCCTTTTTATTATGCTTCAGACTTATTCATATTGAGGTTTATATATACTGATCGTATTGACCTAGGATTATGTCATGCATACGATTTCTACTCTGCGATGTTTTCTATTCACGAGTTGGCAACTCACCCCCGTTGTGCCACAGTTCTTGCAGGTTTTGCCGTACAGGTTTCATTGCGTATTTTCTGGCACACTGCTTCCTTTCTAGATGGTTGCTTTGGTAGGTGGGTTCACTCGCATCGTGACCACCCTTGTATTTATTTTATTCAGTTGTATCTAGAAATTCTATCAACCAAACTTGTATATTGTTTCAGACTTAGAAAACCAGTTGTGTATTATTTCGACCTTAGAGTCGCGCGTTGTAGTATTATGGTTTCCATGCTATTTGAGTTTCCTTTTGAGTTTTGATCCTCGCCCTTCGGCGTTGTATATTATATTGCTTGCGTGGTTGTGACCGTCGTTTGAAAAAGAGCTAGCTCCCGCTTGGGGATGCCTTTTATCATTGTATATATATTATTCTTGTTGTACCCCGTTCGGGGCCAGTATTTACAAAGGAAACTCTGCTGAAATTTTCAGAAAAGACTATAGATTTTAAAAATTCATATTCGGCTTACTTATTTAAAAACGTTATTTTTAAAATATGTTTTCTTCACTTCTTAAAGCTATTTTTCCTTTATTTATTTCTTAAAACGGTTTTAGATTTATGGGCTTTTGGCTTACTAGAGTTAGATGGGGTCCTATAGACTTCATATGATTCATGTGCCAGTCATGTGCTATTTCAGGTCGTGACAAAGTTGGTATCAGAGCGCTAGGTTAACCTTGGTTCGAGTCTAAGTTTGACTATACAGAGCCTAGAGCGTATATATATACAAAACTTAGGCTTGACCTTATGGAACTTAGACTTAGTCGAGGGGGTATTATACCCGAACTTTCGTCGCGTAGGATGACCCTTGGTTGATGGAGTAGGTAGCTTGAGTAGAGTGACATACCGTACGTATGTTCCGCGGCATATTTACGATACGCTACTCCGCTTAAGAGACCTTAGGATGTACATTTCCTTGCAGAGTATTATATTCATTCCTATGATCTATCCTCATCGATACTGGTTATGATTTTGCTGCCATGATTACACGGCAGAGAGAGAGAGAGCTACGGCTAGAGTTGCGTCAGCTTGAGCTCGTCACAGACGAGGACTGACCAGGGTGTGATTCCAGAGACGTACGATTGCGTATAGAGGCGTCGTCTTATTGTGTTTTCGCGCCATGAGTGGTTGACAGATCGCTGTTACGAGATTTCCCGGATGTGCTGATCGACACCAGAGGATCAGGCTACTGCTAGAGGCCAGCCAGAATATGATGACCATTGATAAATCGCTTACTCAGGATGATTGAGGCGTTGTTTAGTGTACAGACGAATGAGCCAGTTATTGCTGCAAATGACGAGATATCGTCCAGACATTGGAGCTAATGCAACATGGGTATATACTCACAGATATGAGGGAAAATCGCTAGTCACCCGAGGATGAATGACTAGGACATATGGTTCGTTCGCTTACCCCGATGCAAGGTCATCAGATTGATTGATTCCAGCTAGAGACGACTTCACGCAGGTCCGTTGGTAGTCGATGGAGGCGATCGAATGTCAGAAACCCATATTCCAAGTTTAAAGTATTCGGAAAGACATACAAGCGATTCTATGGACCCTCTAGAAGAATGAAATCCTAACTCGACATAATGACCGTGTGAAACCCTTTGAACCTTAGAGTTTGCGGCAATTCCGCGGCGCTATTAGTGAGGCTTGGGTTTACCCTTCTACGACTGGTCCACCGATACTGAGGTAGGTACTCGATACTATTAAACTGTACCCAAGATGTTGAGCTCTTGGGGGATTATGAGATTTTGACAAATCGATCAAAAGGTTCGACATCTTTCGGATATCATATGATGGGATGCATTGCTTGGGAGACTCCAGACACGAGTATAGCCGTTGGAGCACAGTCCATGCAGCCACGATGAGACAAGTCCGAAGCAATCGACAACAGAGAAAAGTGGAGTAAAAGGTTCGTATGAGATCTTGATGAGATGACGTTCCACTCCGCCAATATCAGAGATGTGATAAGCATGCAGAGGAGTTGATTATAGATATATCTTCCAGAAGGAGTCGCGATGAGTATGCAGCCGTTCCGGAACAAGAATTAGCTTTAGTAAAGGATGATGACTTCCGGGCAATTCGGAAGAAACGAGAATTGAGAGAGACTTCGACATGACCTTTCTGGAATACTATACGAGAAGACATGGACCCAGGAGCGGTCATATTGCGCACACCCAGCAGGCCAGAGTTCGGCATCGTCGACGAGATAGTTGGCCAGAGATCTGTAGAGGATGTACCAGAGCGGGACTGTTTCCGTCGTCATTCGATATTGGGCCGTTGAGCCGAGGAGCTATATATCTAGCAATGCATAGTGAGAGACAAGAGCCTAAAAGCACGAGACGCCAGATCATGAACAGGAGGCAAGTAGATATCTTGCTCTGCTAGTATTGGATGCACCGACACCTTCACGACTTTGAAGGAGGATATATCGACGGCGGTATTTATGATTTGTGATTTTGTGAGTCGATTATCACGTATCCGTCACCTTGGATTTCGGTATTTTGGAAGATCTATTCGCATGATTTGGTCTTGATGGCTGAGTTCCATGATTTCTGTTTTCGTGTACCATGGTTGCACCTACTGGGTATTTATATTTTGCGCATCGTTATTACGCTTGAGGTATTGATTGTGATTTCATGCCTATTTTATGCCTGTAATTTGATTTATACTTCCAGCATAGTTTTCATGCACTTTTAGTGTTTTGATTTGATTTGTGCACGCTGATGCACATGATTGTGAGCTTATGCACCGCGGTATACCTGCTTTTGATTGAGCCATATTGTACACCGTCGACTTCGATTCTGATATTGATATTGATTTCTTGCACTCCGTGCAGTTGATTTGGATTTTCGCGTTGAGCGCATGTTTTGAGATGGGATTTTGGTGCACACCAGATGCACTAAATCGGGATTCTTCGTACATGTCAGATGCACCTGATTTTGCTGTCAGGCACACACGTTGCTTATGACAGATGTTTTGTGCACACCCGTTGCACTTAAATGTCGTTTCTGTGCACATGTATGGCACATATATGGATTTTGATTTCCGTGCGCACCAGACGCACAGGGTATTCTTATATAAATTTTTGGGATTTATTCCTTATGGACCAGTACGTTTTTATGATATTGCTATTTGTTTTCGTACTGATCAGGACTAGTCAGAGGACAGTACCTGGATATATTTTGCATGCATTGATAGTTATCGAAGGGATTTCCAAAAAGAGAGCTATAGTCTCAGTATTTACCTACGTGTCTAATGTGACACGACACGTTTAAAACAAGGGAACCCTTCTAAATTGTTTTCAAACGGCGGAACGTACATATTAAACAAAAGATATATACATATATGGTTATTTTCTTACAATAGACATCCGCCACTGTGCAGTGCTATGCGCATCGTACAGCGACTTAAAAAGGGATTGGCATGCATTTCCTTCAGTTAATTACATGTACAGATTTGATGTTTATATGTATAGTTCTGATTTATATCATATTGGTTTTATTGTGGATTTGACATGTGTGTCTTTACCATGACTCTGATGATTGCGGGATGCTTGACGGAGCTTTGTTTTGAGTTATCTGCTCATTGTTCTTGCACATGCATTGCGCTATGATGCGCCTTATATATTAATGATTTCGGAGCCCCGACAACTTGGACTTTTACTGAAATGTTTTTGTATTTGAGGGATTTAAATTTAAATTCGGGGACCGAATTTCTCTAAGGGGGAAGATTGTAACATTTCAGAAAAATAAAATATTATTTTTGGGAATTTTTATAATTTAATATTAATTTTAATGAATATTTTAATATTTCGGTATAACTAAATACCGATAAATAGGGAAAAATATGGAAAATTATAGAAATTACTAAAAGAGGGTGTTTTATGTGAATTATGCAATTTTTAAGTTTTTAAGATTAATTATATGCTAATTTAGTGCTAATCGCGATTAAAAATCGCTAATCGGATTTTTAGCATATTTGTGCAAAACATGCACCATATCTTTTTTCACTTGTTACATATTCTTATGGCTTTCATACATGTTTTATTTCATGGTTGATGATTTATTAGAGAGGGGAAAGGAATAGAAATAGAAAAAAGAAAACAATATAGAATGGGGTATGGGTGAGAGAGAGAAAGAGAGGTGTTAACTTTGACTTAGGTATTTCCTCCCCCATTCCATCACCCTCATCATCTCTCCCTCTCCTCCTCCTGCTGCTGGTGTTGCCCCTCTCTCCCCTCTTCATCTTCCCAAAAACTCCATGCTAAACACCTCAAAACCCTATCCCCATTTCACAAAAAATGATGCACAAGCTCAAGGGAAACCCCATGGACCAAGAAAAAGAAGATTTTAAGGACTTTGAGCAACTCAAGAATTTTCTTGAGTTGCCAAATAAGGTAATTTCTGAACCTTTAGCTTAGTATTTGCATTACTTTTACCCCCATGTTATGATAGAACCGATATCGTGTGATTTTGAGGACTTAGGAAAACCCTAGTTAGGGTTAATGAGAATTGAGAGTGGTGATGGGTAATGAAGCTCAGTAGAGGCCATACAAACCCCCTAGTGCTAGAACCCAGGCCTAAACCAGAGACTAGGAACCCGGAATACGGATTTAGAAAAGCCGATATCGAGAAATTGTGGAATCTGTGAGGGTTATATGAAATCTGCTATCACCCCGAGACTCTGAAAATTATTTTGCTAACACAGAGAGATGTGCAGGCACCCAGGAAGCTAACCCCAAAACCCTAGACCCTATCTCCCATTGCAGGCCGCAGATTTAATCTAATTGGCCGCAAATTGCGGCCTGGGTCCCACCAATTTGGTTCGTGTTGGTTCTGTAGCTTTATTTCATGTTAAATTGACCCTTGGCATATGCAAAATTGACCAATTTGACCTAGGATAAAATCTGGGACCATTTACAAGGGTTGCTGTTTTGATTTGGGATTTCGTTTCTCGTATTTTGAATTCTAGATTTTGTATTTGTGTTTTTCCTCGATCATTTGACGTTTGTACGACGATATCGAGGGTTGCTTGGTGGTTTTGAAAGCGTAGTCTATAGGTTCTAACCTATAGGCCTTAGCATGTCGTTTTGGTTTTCCGATGTGAGTTTAATGTGCATTGGCGATTGTGTTATCTTTGTAGGTGTAAGTCTACGATAGCGCCCCGGCCGTCTTTCCGAGGCCAAAATGCGGAAACGAAAATTTTTCTTAACTTGAAAATCGGCGCTATCGTATGCTTAAAACCCAGATCGAACCATTAACCTACTACTAGCAACTAGAGAAAGGGTTGGAAAGCTATACCGATTGATCCGTGTCCTTCGGTCTTTGGCCACCATCCCAAGCTCCCCGCGGCAACTCCGGTCTCGATCTCCTAGTCGGAAAGGGCACCACATCGACGAGTCTTTTTACGGGCTCCCGCTTCATCCGAAGCAACACGGGCACGAAGTGTGCTAGCCGACGTGTCCAAGGTGATGTATAGAATGTTTGTGATCACTTTGTCTCTTGCATCCATTGAATTGGATGGAGGTTAGAGATGAAGCCATTGATGTAGATAATGAGCTAGAGAAGAAAGTGGAAGAAGAAAGAGTTTCTTTCTTTTCTTTTGCTATGATAGAATGAGAGTGAGAGAGTAGAACAATAATATAAGAGCTAACCCCTCACATGGCAGCCCACTTTCTCTCTCCCTCTCATTTCATCCACTCATCAATTAAATAATGTGACATAAGTGCTAAAAAGGAGACCATGAGTCGCCTAATATGTCCATGTCACATTAAATGCATGTCATGATGAATTTTAGCTCATTATTTCCAAATGCAAACATTAATCCAAATGTTTTCCACAACAAAAAGATACGGCAACATCTAAAGTAAACCAGTGACGGATCACAAGGATACCTCTCACCTGTATATACATACCTGCATCCACATTCCGACCGAATGCGAATGCGATAAGATTAAAGTAATCCAAAAAATCTAATACGAGGATCCGGCTTAAACCAAAGCCCGCTAGTATGATCCGCCCGATCATGATCCGTGCAATACCGCACGTATATGATCGAACCCTGCCATATATCATACGGCCTCTACAACGTTTCGCCCGAAACTTGAGAAACTGTCTGTGGGGGACTCTAAAGACTCGTCAATACTTTGGCTGTGGATTTAACCACTAGCACGTCAGAGATACTAGCTGTACGTAAGGGGCTACCAGGTATTGACCAAAAGGGAGGTCGATGAGCAAACTCATCCTGACACCCTACTGAGCCTGTCAGTGACAATATCCGTACAGTCCAGTTCGTTCGTCTATGAGCATCGCATGTCGGGCCTAGGGGTTGGTAAAAGTCAGACCCCCAAAAACGGTACAAGTCGTGTCGGAGTGTATCCCAGAACACCCTGTGATACTACTGGAATACCTACCAGTAAATCTCCTGCCTTGGCCAAGGACTTCGTGTAATGGCTCTCCTAGACACAGCGCGACCTCACCCCCAATACCGGGAGAGACGAACCCCTGTCGATCCGCTCACTGCCTCCCTGTGGCTCGGGACTGTACCCAACTAAAACCTGTTTGCATGACTCCTTTGAGCCATGGTAGGGTAGGAATCAAAGTACAGTGGGAACTCACATGAGACAAATGACGATCTCAGGTCGATGAACTAACCTGTACACATGTCACTAGGGAACTGCTATCTGACGCTAGGTATAATACCAACTAGCATGTTCCCGGCGAGTCATGTCCGGTGTATTCATAATCCAATGAGCACCTGTATACATCTTAGGTGAACCAACTGACACCAATGGCTTATGAGACCGGCCACCGCCCCTCGTCGGGGTCCCGACTGTATACACTAGTCTACTAATGGAGTATCGATGCCCAGTTTCGAAACTCCCACGACTAGGGACCTTTTAAGGATGTGCTTATAGACTCCAGCTCCCACGTATATGATCGCCATCACACTGCTGGTAGTCAAGCAAGAATCCTAAGGGCTCTATCAACATGTAATAGCGACCTGTAAGGTCACCTAAAGAAGTACACGATGATAAAGACAAACCATGGTAGCATACTATTCTCTATCAACGTGTAATAGTGAACTACAATGTCACCTAAAGCATGTACACGATGATAAAGACAAATCAGATAGTATACAAACCTCTCGAATAAGACTGTCCTACCGGTATAAGTCCTCCCTCAATCATTGCAATCACGTGCCTGCGATCCAATAATTGACTCTGAGGGCACTATATCCAACAATCTCCCACTTGCACTCATGGCTAATTATTGCGATGTCGCATACTCACAGCCTGTGTGATACCGAACACCCAACTCCTCTACTAGTCAGTCTCACAAAGCCCGTTTGCGAAACTATTGCGTTCGAGAAATTGCCTCAGTTAGCGGATCCGCTCTGATGTTTCTTTCTATGTCTCTCTTAATCTCAAGTTCGCGAAGAAAGCCATCTCCCGAAATGAGCAATACCTATCTTAGAGTATGTCTGGATATCTGATGGGACCTAGTTCACAAATGAACTCCAAATCCAAACTTCTTAGACTGTATCAACAACTGAACTTAATCAGTATCCTGCGCCATGCCTCCCTCAGTATCCCCTTGGACCACCTGTCCAAAATACTGCCCCTCGTCAGAGAGAAAACTATAACTCTGACAGCCACTCTGCCATCCAGGTCACCTTGGAAGCCTGGAATGATAACCTTCTCCCGAAGGAGGCTATCGTTATCATATCCCCAGAACATTAACTTATGTTCTAAAACTGCTTCCGATCGTTTCTCCAGGATTGGATTAATATCAACTTATTGCATCTAGTGCAAAAACAACATCTGGTGTGGTACTTGACATCTCATGATTGACTCAATTGACTAAACAAGTGATCTGCCAATCATGCACATCTCTCTCCCCTTTAGTCTGTAAGACACCTTCAGAGAGGGTGACTCCATCACCTGTAGGTACACTACCGTGCCAGGAGTCATCCATTCTAAAACACCTTTAGAATGCTGTCTAAGTACCCAGAGTAGGAAGCTACCCAAATCTAGATCTAAAACCATAGATCTAGTAACCAGAATGTCTGATATAATATCCAATTCCTATGTGGAGAAACCACTGTGTGACAACCAAAGTATAACCGATTGCAGTATAGGAATTTCACTTCCTACTCTGTGTATGTCATCCAAATACCAGGACATCACACCCTACTACCTTCTAAACAGATCCATCTCCTATTCTTATGAAGTCAAACCTATGACTGTCACATCAGAAATAGATGATATATCTCCGCTATATCTGCTTTAGTCTATAAATAGACATAAGCCACTTGTCCACTATACTTCCGCTGCTCCCACTGACTACGACAACCCTCTGGCAGAATAATATACACGTGCACTTCTAAAGCCGGTTCAGAACGACGCTATACTCATCCTCCTGCCAGATCTCACAGTCTGGAACAACAGTAATGGCAAGTATGGGTAAACAAGAACCTCCCTGTCACCGTCCTTGAGCATACCAAAGTACCTCTCGAGTGCCTGAGGTTACCCACCATATCTGCGGAGTAGCCAATGGAATGTCAAACCATATTGAATCTTTAGGTTCTTTTCAAATTTTCAATAATCGTTTGCGGTTCTGGAATCACTTTCAGTTCTACCATACTCCCATTACTGTTTTCTGAAAAAATCCATTTTTACTAAAACTGTGGCGAGTCAAGAACAATATCACTATTGATCTTCCAGATAGTAGAAAATCAACCCTCGTCATAGCCCGGGTCAACCCACAAACAGCCATTACAGAAACGTGCCTTGAGTTATCCAGAGTCTGGTTTTAAGCATAAGCCAGACAACTCCCCGTACCTTAACATCGTTAAGATATGAACCGTTCTATATCCAATATAGAAATAGAGGTGCTAATTTAATTGGAACCAGATTCAAATAATGCAGCTGTCTCCAGTGCATGTCAACTAAATGGAAGGAGGCCGATCAGCATTACTCAACTTAGGAGTACATCCAGATATGAGCAACCTGAAAGAGAAGCAAGTTCTCATAATCATTACTATCAACTGAATACCATACACAAGTATCTACATCTTCGATCACCTTGAAGAATCCTGATACTTGCAACACCTGGTTTTCTACTTTATTCTTATACCTATAACTTCTCAAAACTCAGACCTTGCATTTCTACGAAACACATGTCTAAGAACTAGAGAAGTCACAAGTAAACAGAATATAGTATGAGTACCAACCCCTATGTCCTCATGGACACTGGACAACATACAATACTCTGTATAAGTCCTTTGAGTCTAATATCTCATTCCCTGTGTGTCGTGGGTTGAAAATTGTACTTATGGTTAAGAAGAATTACACCATGTTTAATGCTCCTTACCTAACCATCCACTGATATAGGTAAATGTCATAGACATAATTTCAAAAAGTTATATCTCACTTTATAAAAATAAACGTACAGATATATCAATTCAAAATTGGTGCATAACAACGGATATTCAAAACCAAATATTTGCCGTCCGGCAAACAACCCAGGCGACTTCCTCAAATATCACCAATTACAACGAATCCCGATATAATGAGGATGATCACCCAATTCCCAGTAACTTACTCCCACTCATCATCTGTAAAACCATACAGATGTGAGAATCAAACCTGGTAAATATATACCCTGGAGCAAGGACTAATTGGGAAATCAGTTTTCTTTCAACAATACACAGTGAAACTGAAACATATAAATGTTTCAAAGGGGTATCCGGGTATTCCTAGTAATGCCTCTTCCATTATCAGATTCACAACTGTAACCGTATATTTCTTTGCCATCTCTCCAAATCCCTTTATATGTCTTTAGTCATTACCTTCTGTACACCCCTATATGCTAAATGGTTTTCTTCCTTCCCTACCGTTCGGCACCGGCCTATGCTTTGGAAGAAGACTATCCAATAAGCATAATGGGTGTACTCTCCTAATCCTAGGAGTACTCGTAACCTGAGAGAAGGTGAAGATAAAAGACAACTGAATAAACCTTATTCTTATTTCTCCTGAACCAGAATCCATCCCCGAACTGGAACAAGTTCCTTCGAGTTCGTATATAACCATACGATGGAGTATCCATTAAACTGTGGATCTTCGTAGTGATACGGAGTGTTCTGGAGAAATACAAAGGTGATGTAGGATTGGCGAAGAAATACTTGGTTTGGTTGTGAATAGCGGTCGCAGTTTACTTTGCCCTCTTTCTAATCCCTTTATTTGTCTTAACTTATTACCTTCTGTACACCATCGTTAGGCTAATTGGTTTTCTTCATTCCCCACCGTTCGGCACCTGTCAATGGTTTGGAAGAAGACTATCCAATAAGCGTAATAGGTGTACTGTCCTAATCTAAGGAGCACTCGCAACCTGAGAGAAGGTAAAAAGAAAAGACAACTGAATAGTCCTATTCGTTTTCTCCAGAACCGGAAACCATCCTCGAATCAGGAACAAATTCCTTCGAGTTCGTATATAACCATACGATGGTTTTATCCAATGGAAGTGGACGTTCGTAGTAATACGGGGTGTTCTGGAGAAAAGGGTAAAAGTAAGAGTGGCAATGAGGTATGCAACTCTGACAATCCAAAAGCCAGTGTTTTAAGAAGGTTCGGTTAACTTGGTCACTGAGTCATAGTCAAGGGTCGGGCCATGGTCGCTGCCAAAGAGAGAGAGAAAAGAAACACTCAGCGTGCACTCTAACCTAGATCAGAATGGTTACCAACTTATCCAATCTGGAAACCTCCCACTATAATCTCAAATTCTCCTCCAAACCTGAAAGAAGAATTAGCCTGGATCACCCGAGGAGTAAACCAACTCATCAGTGGTAATCGGGATCCAACTATCGTCGCATGATAATGTGATGGAATCCACTCACGTTGTCACACTCTAGAAGGTATGCGCATATCTTGCAAGTTTCAGTTTCTTTAGAAACTCCCGATGTGATTTTTACCCCATGCTCTTATGACCTTGACTTTGGCCAACAAATCATAAGTCACATGTCAAGTTCTACCCGTCATTATCCAGGTTAATTTGAACCCACCCGTACCTACCTTTGACTTTGGCCAACAAGGAAGTACGACTGTCCCAAACCAATGCATCTATCTATGCAGCAGAAAGATAACAAATAGCTACCATACACTATGCCTTGACTTTGGCCAACAAACATAGCATGAATACTAAGTGCTACCCGTCTGAAATGATGGAGGGCTACGAATGGTTTTTGGCGAAAAAACTTTTAACGTAATGAACTTGATATCGTTGAAGGAACCGGATAGCTTTTTATAAAAATATAGTGGG
Source organism: Agapanthus africanus (assembly GCA_030015575.1). Taxonomy (NCBI): domain Eukaryota; kingdom Viridiplantae; phylum Streptophyta; class Magnoliopsida; order Asparagales; family Amaryllidaceae; genus Agapanthus; species Agapanthus africanus. Next base: position 748,272,383 of record CM057341.1, on the reverse strand, counting down.
GAAAACCTTTGCTAAAGAGGTCACTCCCGGTGAAGGGATCTCGGCTCTTTCCTCGTAGAATGAGATGCAGGATATTCCAACTGAATACCACGATGCAAAGCAAAACGTAATCGACTATAGTGAAGTTATTACCCTGACGCAAATTTCTGTCCAAGGGGTCACTCCCGGTGAAGGGATCTCGGCCCTTGCCTCGTCGACTGAGGTGCTGGATATTCATAACCGAATACCACTGGGCAAAACAAAAGAGAACGTCCTTGCAATAACATCTTTTTTTTTAAAATGTTCCAACAACATCAGAATAGGTTTGTTTACCTAGCATTGATTCGAATCAATGCAGTCCCATCAATTAATCACACCACAAAAGAACGAAAATACGACGTACGTATATGCCATCCGCATTCGCCACTGGGTCCCGTCATCACCCGTTAGGTTACTTAACTAACGACAAAGCGGGGACTGGACTAGCGCGGGTGTAAAACATATACAACATCTACTAGTATATATATCAATATATAATATTCGCTCAAGGCGTGATGAAATGCAACATCACAGAAATGTAATAAGCATCACAGAACAATACAGATAATCTGGGATCCCCGGGTTTCATAGAGCCGCTACTGAAACCCGACGTTCCCCTGGTTGTATGGATAGCCTGTGCAATGAAATCCTAGACCCCTACGGGCGCGGCAAGTTACCCGCTAAAACCTGAAGCGAGGCAGCCCCCTTCAACAACATGAATGGACCACCCAGCACTTCACGGAATCAGGTAACTTGTGCACCCCTTCTTGGGTCAACCTATACCCCCTACGAGTGCGGCGAATAGCCCGCCAATTCTAGAGTAAAGCCCTTTCCGTCTCAAAGCCATGCGATGTGGGCCGTTGCCCTATAGAACCCGGCTATCCGTGCACCCCACCGCGGGGTAATCCTAGTATAGAAAGTAAAATATATACAACGGGTACATCGACCTCAGCCCGGTCGTGCCCCAAAAGAATAATATACAAACAGGCAGTGACGGCAGTCCACATGTCGGACGCTCGCCCCGCAATATCAAATGTACAAATACAACCAAACTGTACTACCATTGCATCCAGGCTATCCACCACGACAAATCCGCAACATCACAGCACAACACAGAACATCAACGTAAATGTCATGTTCGAAAATCCGTCTAAAAGGGCTATAGCAATTAGACAGGATTTACCGATCAAATGACATTCACGGTCGCAGATATAATGTAAATACTGTGAACTAACATATTTAAAATTTTCGATCAACAAAATTTCCCGAAGTGGGCCCCAAGCACAATTCCCAGTACTCAAAATAATCTGGGCCCAAACAAAAAATACCAGAAACCCCATTTCCAACTCAGGAATCACTGTAGAAAAAATGGTGCAGAGATGTTACTGTTCTGCGGCGGAACCGCGGCCTAAAAGGGGTTACGGCCGCGGTTCTGCGGTGCTACAGTGACATCATGCAACCAATTTTCTGCAGTGTTCTATAAAAACCCTGCCTGATTTTTTGCAATACACCAAATAATTTTTTGAGCAAAAAAAAAATTCGACAGAAAGTTCATGATTGGAAATGCAGTTTTTAGAAATTTCGTCCGATCGAATTTCTAAACACGTTAGAGCAAGCTAGTAAAAGTTAATGGCGTGGCTCTGATACCATGTAAGTCTACGGTAGCGGTCCGGCCGTCTTTCCGATGCCAAAATGCGGAAACGAAAATTTTTCTTAACTTGAAAACCGGCGCTATCGTATGCTTAAAACCCGGATCGAACCATTACCCTACTACTAGAAACTAGAGAAAGGGTTGGAAAGCTATACCGATCGATCCGTGTCCTTCGGTCTTTGGCCACCATCCCAAGCTCCCCGCGGCAACTCCGGTCTCGATCTCCTCGTCGGAAAGGGCACCACATCTACGAGTCTTTTTACGAGCTCCCGCTTCATCCGAAGCAACTCGGGCACGAAGTGTGCTAGCCGACGTGTCCAAGGTGATGTAGAGAATGTTTGTGATCACTTTGTCTCTTGCATCCATTGAATTGGATGGTGGTTAGAGATGAAGCCATTGATGAAGATAATGAGCTAGAGAAGAAAGAGGAAGAAGAAGGAGTTTCATTCTTTTCTTTTGCTATGATAGAATGAGAGTGAGAGAGTAGAACAATAATATGAGAGCTAACCCCTCACATGGCAGCCCACTTTCTCTCTCCCTCTCATTTCATCCACTCATCAATCAAATAATGTGACATAGGTGCTAAAAAAGAGACCATGAGTCACCTAATATGTCCATGTCACATTAAATGCATGTCATGATGAATTTTAGCTCATTATTTCCAAATGCAAACATTAATCCAAATGTTTTCCACAACAAAAAGATGCGGCAACATCTAAAGTAAACTCGTGACGGATCACAACGATACCTCTCACCTGTATATACATACCTGCATCCGCATTCCGACCGAATGCGAATGCGATGAGACTAAAGTAATCCAACAAATCTAATACTAGGATCCGGCTTAAACCAAAGCCCACTAGTATGATCCGTCCGATCATGATCGATGCAATATCGCACGTATATGATCGAACCCTGCCATATATCATACGGCCTCTACAACATTTCGCCCGAAACTTGAGAAACTGTCTGTGGGGGATTCTAAAGACTCGTCAATACTTTAGCTGTGGATTTAACCACTAGCACGTCAGAGGTACTAGCTGTACGTAACAGGCTACCAGGTATTGACCAAAAGGGAGGTCGATGAGCGAACTCATCCTGACACCCTACTGAGCCTGTCAGTGACAATATCCGTACAGTCCGGTCCGTTCGTCTATGAGCATCGCATGTCGGTCCTAGGGGGTTGGTAAAAGTCAGACCACCATAAGCGGTACAAGTCGTGTCGGAGTGTAGCCCAGAACACCCTGAGATACTACTGGAATACCTACCAATAAATCTCCTGCCTTGGCCAAGGACTTCGTGTAATGGCTCTCCTAGACACAGCGCGATCTCACCCCCAATACTGGGAGAGACAAACCCCTGCCGATCCGCTCACTGCCTCCATGTGGCTCGGAACTGTACCCAACTAAAACCTGTTTGCACGACTCCTTTAAGCCGTGGTAGGGTAGTAATCAAAGTACAGTGGGAACTCACACGAGACAAATGATGATCTCGGGTCGATGAACTAACCTGTACACATGTCACCAGGGAACTGCTATCTGACTCTAGGTATAATACCAACTAGCATGTTCCTGACGAGTCTTGTCCGGTGTACTCATAACCCAATGAGCACCTGTATACATCTTAGGTGAACCAACTGATACCAATGGCTTGTGAGCGGCCACCGCCCCTCGTCGGGGTCCCGATTGTATACACTAGTCTACTAATGGAGTATCGATGCCCAGTCTCGAAACTCCCACGACTAGGGACCTTTTAAGGATGTGCTTATAGACCCCAGCTCCAACGTATATGATCGCCATCACACTGCTGGTAGTCAAGCAAGAATCCTAAGGGCTCTATCAACGTGTAATAGCGACCTGTAAGGTCACCTAAAGCAGTCCACGATGATAAAGACAAACCATGATAGCATACTATTCTCTATCAACGTGTAATAGTAAACTACAATGTCACCTAAAGCATGTACACGATGATAAAGACAAACCAGATAGTATACAAACCTCTCGAGTAAGACTGTCCTACCGGTATAGGTCCTCCCTCAATCATTGCAATCACGTGCCTGCGATCCAATAATTGACTCTGAGGACACTATATCCAACAGTAGGTACCTTCACGAGGGTTTCTTATGACGAAGAAGATGAAGGCGACATCGACACCAACACGCAGGATACAAGGTAAGTAGATTATATCTACGGGGGAAGTCGGGTGCATTGCGTATAGCACCCCCGCAGTTCGATGTTTAGTATACTAGATATATACTATATATATAAGTGTGATATAGATATTCTAGATGTGATTAGGTGTACTTTGGTTAAATTAGGGTTTTTAGAAGTAAACTAGCAAGGCTTCTTAGTTGCGAACCCTAGAATAGGTTTACACCCACACGCATACACATTCTTACTTGCTATACTTATGCTTGGATGATAAGGATAGTGGATGAAATTTAGAGATGAGTCGATGATATTGGGCATAATGCCATGAGATCGGTGATATGATGTGGTTCGTATTTGGGATACGACATGAGATTTTAGCGGGCCTTAGGGCGCGTGATTTCATACACGCACACACACACACACACATACATATATATATATATATATATCGATGGTATCAGTTTGTACTAGACTTAGATCTGTACCCCAGTTCATGAGATTTGATGATAAGGATACCAGATAATTGATGAGATAAATGTGAGATTCGACCCGTACCCAGATTTGGGATGCCGTACGACGGTTTACGTATGAGCTCTTTATATTGATGATAGATCTGCACTCATGACTCGAGGATATCATATGATGTATATTGTATCGTATGTGATACTGTTGAGGCGGGATCACCGACAATTATATTTATATATATATCGACTCAGATTTAGGTGGTTTCCATACCCTTCGATTAGTTTGTTTTTTAGATCTGTAGTTTACTTAGTTGATGCTAGACTAGACCCGAGTCATACCTTTTTCGAAAACTAACAAATCGTGGGTATTTTAACGACAGGCCACGGGATACTACGAATATTTTCAAGGACATACATTTTCATAAAAACACCGTAGACCTATTTTCTAAAACACCACGATTCGTGCAACTTTCAAATACCAAAAACCTGCATGACTCGTATATAGGAATGTATATTTCTTTATTGCTGCATTATTATTCATTTACCATTTATTCTACTGCTCGCATTGCATTGCATGCTTATATGTTATTGATTCATATTCCTTTGTGCATATGACATATAGCATACCTGTGTACCTATATGCTTACACATATGCCTTTACATAGTTACATGCTCATATTATTGTTTCACGTTGCATGTATTATAATTCATGGATTTCGCACTGCGATATAGCTTCATATGATGTTTTCTGGATTGTTTTACCCCTGCGTATATATATCAGTGGTATGGGACGCTGAAATATATACGTATACCCACAGTATATATATATTAGTGGTATGGGACGCTGATATATATATACACCTACATAATTTATCATCATGATGATCTATGCAATTTACTTATTCATTATATATGAGGGGCCTATATGGTCGATGTGAGGGGCCTTTATGGTCGATATGAGGGGCCTATATGGCCGATGTGAGGGGCCGTTATGGTCGATATGAGGGGCCTATATGGTCGATATGAGGGGCCTTTATAGTCGATGTGAGGGGCTTATGTGCCCGATGTATGGATGACATGTTATATCCCCTACCCCACATTTATTTTATATGCATTGCTTCATGTTTAGTAGTACCTGATAGAGTACCTTTCATGAATATTGCATGTACACATTATCATTTATTGCTCATGTATTAGATGTACCTGATAGAGTACCTTCATGAATGTTGCATACATTTTGGATACATGATATATGAGATTTACTTGATATTGGGATATTGAGATATATATTTTGTGTCGATGCTTGACACTAAGTTTCTGATGATTTCATTGATGATATTTGAATGTTTATTCAAAAATCTCACTATATTAAGAAAACGATTTTCTCATTCATGATATTTTCTGTTTTCATTTTACCGCATTCATACCTCATATTTACGATATTTGCTACATGAGGCACTGACACGAGCACATGGGATTACACTTATGTTTAGATATTTACCCTTGCCTTTTTATTATGCTTCAGACTTATTCATATTGAGGTTTATATATACTGATCGTATTGACCTACGATTATGTCATGCATACGATTTCTACTCTGCGATGTTTTCTATTCACGAGTTGGCAACTCACCCCCATTGTGCCACAGTTCTTGCAGGTTTTGCTGTACAGGTTTCATTGCGGCTTTTCTGGCACACTGCTTCCTTTCTGGATGGTTGCTTTGGTAGGTGGGTTCACTCGCATCGTGACCACCCTTGTATTTATTTTATTCAGTTGTATCTAGAAATTCCATCAACCAAACTTGTATATTGTTTCAGAATTAGAAAACCAGTTGTGTATTATTTCGACCTTAGAGTCGCGCGTTGTAGTATTATGGTTTTCATGCTATTTGAGTTTTGATCCTCGCCCTTCGGCGTTGTATATTATATTGCTTGCATGGTTGTGACCGTCGTTTGACAAAGAGCTAGCTCCCGCTTGGGGATGCCTTTTATCATTGCATATATATTATTCTTGTTGTACCCCGTTCCGGGCCAGTATTTACAAAGGAAACTCTGCCAAAATTTTCAGAAAAGACTATAGATTTTAAAAATGCATATTCGGCTTACTTATTTAAAAACGTTATTTTTAAAACATGTTTTCTTCACTTTTTAAAGCTATTTTTCCTTCATTTATTTCTTAAAACGGTTTTAGATTTCTGGGCTTTTGGCTTTCTTGAGTTAGATAGGGTCCTATAGACTTCATATGATTCAAGTGCCAGTCACGTGCTATTTCGGGCCGTGACAATTCTGTAGCACACACATATGATATCTAGGCCAATCCTATATGCTAAAAGTTCTAATTTCATATTAATAAAAATCTAGGAGTATTTTACTAAGTTTTTAATTATGTTTTGCGACTTTTGAAAACTTGGTTTTTGATATTTGAGTTTTGACTCAGTCGTTTGACGTTCGTGTATCAACGTCGTAGGTTATTTTGTTGTTCTTGCATGCGTGGACCATAAGTTCTAATCTATGTGCGCTTTGCTTGCCGTATCGGTTTTTAGAATTGATTTTGATTTCGATACGATATGTTTTGATTTGTAGGTATATTTGCGTGAACTTTCGGGACGATGAAGGAGAGCAAGGCGTTCATCGACTTCGGCTGAAGCGAAAATAGTAGGTGAGTAGATGTATATCTATGGGGGAAGTCGGGTAGATGGTGTATAGCACCCTTGCAACCGTAGTACTAGGATACTAGATTATAATTATATGTATAGATATTAGTTATGTAAAAACTAGCTAGTAGGGTTCTAAGACACTATAAACCATAGTAGTATACTTGTAGGAAGGTATATTCTTAGTTCTAGTTTTTCTTAATCTTGAGCTAGATGTATATATGCTTATACACACACACATACACACATGCATATATATATATATATATATATATATATATATATATATATATATATATATATATATAAATTTGAGGATATTCACGATACAACATAAAGAGATGAGGATATGATATGTTATGATGACACGAGTCGATATGATTGGATATGATGTCATGAGGCGATATTAATGATATGATATGAAATGGCATGACATGATACGATATGACATATGATGATATGAGATGATGATGTACGCGACTATAATTCCGTACTATTGATTTGATGATATCGTACGATAGATTATACCGTACCGGGTTTCTCTTGATATGATGTTTGGCGTCCACCATAAGTTTTCTCGGTTCTGAGTTATGTGTATACCCGATTCGAGGAGAGAGGGTGCACCGTCTGTAGGTACATGGTGGACCCGGTACGGTACCCCGGAGCTAGAAAATCGTATAGAGAGACGTTGAGCCTGGCAGGAGAACATTACCTATCGGTAACAGTACTGGACTCGGCGGATATCTGGAGGATACCGACCGGAGTGATATGAGACAGATGGATATGAGGGCCGATCCGATGAGACGGCGCCTGAGATATGAGGATTTATGTGTCGATGCTGGACACGGGTTTTATGATAATTTTCGAGTGTCGTTGCTTGGCTCTCAGATTTTATGATGATTTGATGTGTCGTTGATAGACACACGTTGGATGATACATATATATACTTATGTAGGACACAGATGACATAGTATCATATATTACCACAGGCACGATATTATTATTTATTATTATTATATTATTTATACACAATCACCCTTGTTACCACACGGTATTATATTATTATATTACTATATGATTTAGGAGATTGTCATACATTCGATTTCTACCTGATAATGTCTTCTACTCACGAGTTGGCAACTCACCCCCGTTGTGCCACAGTTTTCTTCCAGGATTGACCGCTCGGAATCAGTAGCGGCTTGCTAGTATATTATTTCTTTCTGGGTGATTTTCATTGGTAGGTGGGTTACAGTAAAGAGCGTAACCACCGTTGTATATTTCTTATTCATTTGTATCTAGTTAAAAGCTCCATCAACCAGACTATGTATATTTGATAGACCTAGGGACCAGTTTGTATAATCTTTGTATTTTGAGTCGAGACCTATATATATTCCTATATTGGATTTGATAGTGTTTTGGTTTTCTCTATTCTTTTCTGTGATTGATCTTCGCCTTGGACGTCGTTTATTCTTATTTGTATGGTTGTGATTCCGCCAATTGGCGAAGAGCTGGCTCCCGCTTGGGGATGCCTATATTATTGTTATATATTGGTTTTGGATCAAAATTTATAAAGGAGGTGCTGCCTAAAATTTCAAATGACGAAAATGTTTTCAACAATAGCATACAACCCATTTAAATTTCATATAATATTACTTATACTTTTAAAGAAGAACTTAATTATATTATACCTTTATTTCAAAACTTCACCTCCATTATTTTCCTAAAAATGTTTAGATTTCTGGGTTTTCGACTTACTTGGGTTACGGTAGGATCCTATAGGTTTCACGTGATTCAAGTGTCAGTCACATGCCAATTCCAGGTCGTGACACATGGGTACCCAATAAAACCTGTCACGTTCCGCTTCCTAGTAGACGGAAGCGGTAATGTGATAAGCCCGCAACATATTTACTATGAGAAAGTTATTTCTCTTAATAAATACATTAAGCCTGTGTAAGCAATATAACAATATGCAAGAATGCAAGAATAATACAATTAAAAAACAACTTTATTCACATTCAAAATTCAAATACAACTATCGGAAATTAAAAAAAATACAATGATTTAAAATGCCTAAATAATGGCATACAGAAAGTAAGTGCAAAAAAGGAACTAGTAGTCGGGCTGGGTAGCGAACTGGTCTAAGTCCTCCTGGTTTGGCTCGATCTCTTCAGAGCCCGATCCTCCTGACGAACATTCTAAGGAAAAGAAATAAAGAGGAATGTCATCAGCGAACTAGCGCTCAGTAAGTCCCTAAAGAAGTAAATAAAGATGACTGAAAAGTGTATAAAGTGAATAGCAACCAAGTAAAAGTGAACAGGTAAGATTGCATATGAGGGTATCTAAGCATGATTATTTACAGGTATACTACTCCAACGTAGTTGTTTATAATTTGATAAAGAAGATATTCATGTATACGAGAGGAGTCTAACTTACCCTGTGAACTATGGTAACATGTAGTACAAGGCCCCGCCATAACCACGGGACAACGGCACGTGAATTCATATATGTTTCTTTTAAAGTGACCTCTCGTACCACGATATACGTTCCGTATCAATATATCCCTTATCCCTGCGTATTATAGTGTATATTTCAAGTTTATAGGTCTTGGCCAAATCCATGAATATAAAGAGTACAAGATCATGTTCAAGTTGTAATCAGGTATTCAGGTATTCATGTCAAGTTATATTCATGGTTCGGTCAAGTCAAGTCAATTGTTCGAATTCCAGTTTGGATATTCAAGTTCAAGTGTTCAAGTTCAAGATCAGGTATTCAAATTCAAGATCAAGCGATCAAGTTTGGATTTGAGTTGGATTCGAGTGGAGTTTGTATTCAGGTTATAGTCAATATCTTGTGATTTAACTTTTGAAATTCTTAAGTTCGGGAATAATCGGACAACCACTGCACATGGACGTCGGGATTTGTGTCTTTTTCCAAGACGATTGTCATTGATAACTCTGTTAATTTACAGTGTTGTCTAGCCTGAATAGGTAACCACTCACTTTCTCCGACTTTCTAGGGCTTAAGAGAAATGATACCGCTTAAACCTATATTAATCTAAGGTCTTTAATGATTTATTCTAGTTATTCACATTATATTTACATTATTTGCATTTCTCGAGGGGGTTTTATGAAAAATGTTCTAATATTGTTTTAAAAATAAATCTCGAGGGTGATTTATAATATTAAGAGTTATTATAAAAATGTATTTTAGTTTTAGAAGTATTTTAGTGATGAAATCTAGCTTTTAAAAGTTTATGATATTTTTATGAAAACTATACTTTTGGAAACTTGGTAGTATTTTTGTGTAATTTTAATTTTTCATTTTAATAATAAATTTTTCAAACATTAGTTTTCATAAAAAAAAAATACGGATTTATGATTTATCAAAATTTTCAAATGATTTAATTTGTTAAAAGTCGAATTCTTTAAAAAATCGGGTTTTTATTTCCTTTCGAGACCGAATTTTCCGTGAGGAGTTCTGTATCCCGCTCTACTATCCCAAAGACGTGCAATAATCTGCACCATCTGTAAATGGGTTCCTCTAAAAGGGTTGTAAAGACGCAATTGCAAAGGATTTTTAAAATATTGATAAAGCCATTTTGTAAAACTAATGGTATTTTGATGAAAATTGTATTCTTCAAATTAAACATGTATCTAAAATATTGTGTTATGAATCCATAATGTATGTGATGGGGTAAGTCGTTACCCCGTGAATTTTCTATAGGTATATATATTTATAGATTTCGATAAAAATGTTACTTTTAAAGTTCATGGTATTTATATGGGAAAAATCGTTTTATATTTATTTCGCATGAAATTGTGAACACATTAAAAATAATTAAGATGAACAATGTTTAGAAGTATTAGCGTGTATTATTTAACATAGCAAGGGTGATAAAAATTGTTTAAAAGAAAATATTAAAAGTTAAGTCCACTTTTGTCGATATCGTTTTAGAAAGCGGTTTGAGTCGAAACGAAAGAGAGAAATGGGGGAAAATAAGGGACTTACGGTTTGCACGTTATAAAGAGATAAGATAATGTCTCCGTTGGTAGAACCGAGACCAAGACGTGCAAAATGTTGGATATGTATGCCCTGGAGGCCATTATTGTGTATATATATATGTGGATGCTTGGATATATATATGTACAGGACAATCTTGCTCGATATGATAGTATGCTATCTGGTTTGTCTTTATCTTAATATGTACATATGTTTTACTTACATATCATTTATATATGTTGATAAAACCTATAGGATCTTGCTTGACTACCAGCATTATGATGGCGATCATACTTGTGGGAGATGGGTAGTCCATAAGCACATCTTTAAAGCTCCCAAGTCGTAGGAGTATCGAGATCGGGCATTGATACTCCAGAGTAGACTTGTGTATACGTTTCTAGACCCCAACAAGGGGCAATGGTTGGCCCCACAACCGTTGGTGTGATCACCTAAGATTGTATACAGATGCTCACTAGGGGTGAGTACACTGGACGGACTCGCCGAGAACATCTAGATTGTACTATACCTATCGTCGGATGGAAGTTCTCAGGTGACATGAGTACAGGTTAGTCTTCGGACCTGAGATCGTCATTTTTCTCGTGTGAGTTCCCACTGTATTTTGATCACTACCCTACCTTGGCTCTATTGAGTCGTGCAAATAGATTTTGGTTGGGTACAGTCCCGAGCTACGTGGAGGCAGTGAGTGTTTGTTGGGGATTCGTCTCTCCGGTATAGAGAGACGATATCGTACTGTGTTTGATTGGTCAGGACCATATGACCTTGGCCAAGGCAGTTGGGATTTACTGATAGATTGATCAGTAGTTTCCCAGATTGGTCCTGAGCCACATCAGCATGAATTATCGGGTTATTATAGTCTGACGTTTACCACCCCCTAGACGCGGTATGCAATACTCTCAGACGAAGAGACCGGACTGTATGGAGATTGTCACGGATAGGCTCGGTAGGGATCCAGATGAGTTTGATCGTCGACCTTCCTCTTCGACAGGTACCCGGGTAGCCATTACGTACAGCTTGTGCCGCTGACATACTTGTGATTATGGAATTATCCAGTAACTCACTGCTGGCGTACTGTCGAGTCTTTAGAGTCCCACACATAGGGTTTCCTTGGTTCAGGCGAAATGATGTAGTAGCCATATTGGATACGTGTAGGGTTCCGATTGATTGATGGTATTGTGTACCCGGACTTTCGATCGGACAGTTGATAATACTAGCCGGCTAGGGTTTTGAGCTGGATTATTAAATCAAGTATTGATTTAATAATTTAATATATGTATTTCGATATGTATATTCTAATATTATGTTCTTTGTGTTATTCTATCTCTTTGGGCATTCGTGTTTTTATGCGAATGCAAGTATGTATATACAGTAGACTGTAATCCGTATTTTAATACAGATAATATTCTAGAAGGTGGACACCTAATTGTGTATTTTTCCATTTATATTTAAATGGAAATGATGTGTAAAGTAAAGTGATGGGAGAATGGTGAGAACCATGCCTCAATAGTTGACAAATGAATTCTTAATTCATTAGTGGCAACTATTGAAGCATGGTTGATACTTTTTTATTTGTGGATATTGATATACAAAACCATTGTGAGTTATTTCTCTCACATGCTAGCGTCATTATTCTTGAACTCACCATTTGCTTCACTCTACTCCTTTGCTCTTGTGCTCATCCACCTTCATCTTCATCCTCCTCTCTACCTTCTCATAAGTTGAGAATCAAGAGAGGATGTGAGATAGAAGCACACTTAGAACCTCACACTACATCCTAGAATTCTTAGATTAGCAATCCAAGTCCTCTAGTTGCTCCACTTGACACTTAGTGTGGAGCTAAAGCCATGGACTACAAACACCGGGTGGATCATCTTCGACGGAAGGAGACGTACGATCAAGCTCGATCATGGAGGCCACTAGAAGCTTATGAAGAGGAACAAAGACCGAAGGACACGGATCTCTTGGTGAGACTCTTCATCATAGTAGATAGCTCCTTTTTAGTTAGCTAGTTAGGTTTATGGTAGATCCGATAACAGGTTATTCTAGTGCCGATTTTACAATCGTAGAAAAAAAAATTGTTCCGCAAACGGCCACGGATGATAGCCAGGGCATTAGTGTAACCCAACACAAAAAGGATCGATCGACGACACTTCGAATTCGAAAACACAACTTGAGAATGGCTTAACTCCTTTTACTTGGACTTGGGAATTTTTGAGAGTATTTTGTGAAATTTTCGAAAATGAGCAGTAGAGTAGTATGATTAGGTATTTATAGTGGAAAAATGAGAGAACGTGTGAAATAAAAACAGAATTAAAAAGAATATAAATTGTGTTAATGAGGTAGATGAAGAGGTGTGCTACTCTCTGATTGAATTCAGATAAAACAAAAAATAAAATAGAGTAGAGAGGAGTCAAAGGGACACACAAGTAAAGAATGGATGCATTTGGGGCTGATCGAACCGCCGGTAAAGGTTTTGGGGTTGGTTCTGGCGGTCGGATCTACGCCACGTATCTCGAGACTCGTGCCAATGTTTTTAATCGGTCTTAACTCCTCATTTATCCTGTTTGATTTCTCTGAATCCTTTCGTTTCTCCAGGTAATGCACGTGCAACTCTTGGGATTCGAAAATTTAAAAAGAAAAAATATAAAAAATAATTGTGATAGATGGGATTCAAACACACAGGCTATAGCACAGCAGTGAAGAGTCTTGACCAGTAAACCATAAGGAGTTTCTTGCTTTTGTTGAATAATATTAACTTATAAATCCTAATCAGGCTGAAATACTCATTTCTATACATTGAACAAGTTACATTTGTATAGCGATTTCAGAGTTGTTACAACCTGATTCTTTGCCAAATGAATGGCACTTTGACTATCACAAAATTATGGAACTGACCCCTTATCGAATCCGAACTCACTAACTAAGCCCTTTAATATCACGACCCAGAAATGGCACATGAACGGCACTTGAATTACCTGAAGTCTATAGAACCCCACCATAACCCAAGTAAGCCAAAAACCAGGAATCTAAACCTTTTTAGGAAAATAGCGGAGGTGAAGTTTTGAAAATGAGGTATAAATGAAATCAAGTTCTCCTTTTCAAAGTATAAGTAAGATTCGTTTGAAAATACAAGTAGAAAGCATATACTAATATTTGAAAACATTTTCACCATTTGAAATTTGGGCAGCACCTCTTTTGTAAATTTTGATCAAAACCAGTACATAAACAATAATAATATGGCATTCCCAAGCGGGAGCTAGCTCTTCACCAATCAGTGGAATCACAACCACGCAAATAAGTATACGACGCCCAAGGCGAAGATCAATCATAGAAAAGTAGATAAAACCCAAAACATCAACTCACCAATGTCCAAACACGGCATATAAAAGAATAATACAAGCCACGGCTCTAAGTCCAAAGAATATACAAGTGGTCTCTAAGTCTACCAAATATATATAGTTTGGTTGATGGAGTTTTTAACTAGATACAATGAATATAAAAGTATACAATGACGGTTATGATTCGTAGTGTAACCCACCTACCAATACAAATCACCCAAAACAAGAGATATACCAGCAAGCCGCTACTGATCCGAGGGTTGGTCCTGCAATAAAACTATGGCACAATGGGAGTGAGTTGCTAACTCGTGAGTAGAAGATATCATCAGGTAGAAATTGAATGTATAAGATCTCCTAGGTCATACTATAATATAATAATATCATACCGTGTATTATCGAAGGCGATCGTGTATACATATGTAAATAAATATAATAGCATGCATGTATCAATGTGTGGTACCAACGACACATCAAAATCATCATAAAATCCTAAGTGCCCAGTATCGACACTCGAAATCATCATAAATCCCGTGTCCAGTATCGACACGTAAATCCTCATATCTCAGGTGTCATCTCATCGGATCAGCCCTCATATCTCAGGTATCGTCTCATCAAATCGGTCCTCATATCCATCTATCCCATATCACTCTGGTCGGTATCTTCTGGATATCCGCCGAGTCCAATACCGTCACCAGTAGGTAGTGTTCTTCTATCAGGCTCAACGCCTTTCTATACGATCTTCTTATCCCGGGGTACCGTACCGGGTCCACCATGTATTCGCAATCGATTCCTCCCCCTACCTCGATTTGGATAATTATCATACCTTAGCACCAAGAAATCTCATAGTGGACGTCGAAATATCATATCAAGAGAAAACTGTGTTTTTAAAACATTCACAAGTTTTTAAATAATATCTGTGGTTTCTCAAATTCAGAAATCTCATGAAAACAGAATCTCATAAGAATATGGCAATAATGAAAGAATATGTACAGGCACAGAACAATACTGTAATGCATAGCAAGTATGTTCATATGAGCGTGTCGTATAGCAATGTAATGAAAGTGCAATAACTAAACTAGTATGTGGTACTGGGTACTAAACAGTAACTAAAATGCTAACAAGTTATAAGGTGATACGGTAACATAACGAGTTCTATCTGTGTACGTGGCATGGCAATTACCAATGATGTGTGTGTGAGCATGTGAGTAAGTGTACGTGCAACGTGTGCATCATCAGTAACGGTGCGTGTGTCCTCGCAAACGAAATCATGTTAAGATAAGGGTATGAAACGTAGTAGTATATATATCATAAACGAAAGAAATATGAGCGTATGCATAAATAAGAAATCGTAAACGCGAACCGTATAAAAATACGCAATTACGTATGAGCCATACAGTTATAGCTTAAAATAGTACGAATCGTTGTTTTAGAAAATATGGGCTACGATATTTTTGAAAAAATACCATTTGAAAACTCGTAGCATCCCCTTGAAGTTATCATTTAAAAATACGTAACGATTCGTTAGTTTTGAAAATAGGTATGGCTCTAAACATCATAAAATGTCTACTTGTGATTTTAAACAAGTTTTTCTCGAGTCGAAATAAAAGTCGGCGATCTGTCACGCCCCGCTTCCCAGTATAGGGCGAAGGGGACGCGACTGGTCCGCTACGTATTTCTGTGAAGTAAATACGCTAAGCGTATCTAAGCAATATAAAGTAAATACACAAGAGACAAAATATAAGATAACAGCACTTTATTTATTAACATTCTTTTGTACAATGCATGAAAAGTAAATACAACTGAATAAAAAGCAATGCCTAAACAATGGCATAACAGAAATGAAAGTATTGAATGGAAAGTGTACAATGACTAGAGCTCGGGGTCTTCAATGAACTGGTCCAAGTCTTCAATAGTGGGCTCGATCTCTGACGGGTCCAAATCACCTGACGACATTCAAAGAAGAAGAAAATAGAATGTCGTCAACGAACAGATCGCTCGGTAAGTCCCAAAAATAAGAGGAGAAATAGAATAGACAGAGAGTAAGAGAGAGAGAGTAGCTTTTACAGTTGTATTATATTGTTGTATTTAGTGTTAACGCTGTTGTTTGTAGCTTGGTACAGAAGGATGCCAGTGTATACAAGAGGAGTCTCACTTACCCCGGAGACTAAGGTATCAGAAACTCAAGGAACAGTTATGCCACGGTAAAACAGCAACGGAATATAAGTTAGGTGTCTTAATCTTACCGTCTCGTGCCACTTTTAACACCTTCCGTACCAATCTACCTCTTAAACCGCGTGATGTCTTGTTTGTATTGTTGTATTGTGTTGGATAGATTGTATAGTTAAATGACTGACCAAAACTATGATATCAGTAAATGGATGTAACTGTATAATCATGTAAATGGAATATCTGGAGAATCATGTAAATGGATGTATATTCATAGTTCGGTTCAGTCAGGTTGATAGATTGAATGTATTGAACAGATTGAATATAAGGATTCATGTTGAATCAGAATATTGTAGATTGTAAATTGTAGATTATAAATTGTAGATTGTAGATTGTACTTGAATCATGTTCAAGTCAGATTATAATGAAACTCAAAGTAAATTGAAGTCCTGATTGTTTTGATGTTATCAGTAATCGCTGCACATGGGCGGCAGGATTTATGTCTGTTTCAAAGACGATTGCCTTTTTGATAACACCATTGTTAAGTTGTCTACCTTAGATAAGCAAGCACCCACTTCTCCGGCTCCCCGAGGCTCAAGAGATTGATCCCGCTTAAACCTATATTTACTAGGGTCCTTATTATAATTTATAGAACTTGAGGGGGTTTTATGTAAAATACTTTTGTATAGTTTTCAAAATACACCCCAAGTATTTATTAATCGTCTTTAAGGTTATAATAATTGTAGATTTTATACTTGTGACAATTCTAATGAGAATAACCTAACTTTCATGTTATATGGTATTAAAGTGTAATATTAAACTTGTATGGAATTCATGGTATTTTAAGGTAAATTGATTCTTGTGATATTTTAGAAAAATGGAATATTTATATCATAACAAAAATAGGTATTTTAATGATAAATATACATACATTTATACAAAAATAATTTTAATATATATTTCATATTCTAAAAATCTCATTTCCTCAAGATGTCATATTTTAAATTTTTCGAGACCGAATGCTCCTTGCAGAGGTCTGAATCTCGCACTACTAAGCCTGAGAATGTGCGATAATCTGCACCATCCCGAACGGGTTCCCCAAAATGGGTTGTAGCAGCGCTTTGCAAAGATTGTATACATACTAAATTCTTTTAAAAATGGTTTTATTAAGTAAATGGTATTTATTTGTAAAGATATCGATTTCCCGTATTCTATGTTCTAGGGTCTCCTTAGTCAACTAGACTGCTCCTAACTGGTCCAAAGCGACAAGTTGTGAGATATCCCTCAAATCGCCTCTTCACCGCCAATTGTGGGCAGGTAAGTACAAGTGAAAAAAGGAGGGATCCGCTTACGAATCACCGTGAGACGGGCCTTTTAAAGTTACCTTTCTCACTTGTCTAGCCTAGACACCACAAAGTCAGGTTTAGATAAACGAATGAATGCCCACAACCTTCCTCTGTCCTAATGAGTGCAACGGTCGTTAATTGGCTGTGTCTAGATATTTTTATTATTAGCTCAAAAGTTATTTATTTGTAAAGATGTATTAATACTAAATCTGTTAGAAATGGTTTTATTAAGTAAAGGTATTTAAACGAAAATGTTTGTTTTCCCGTATTCTAAGTTCTCGAGGGTATCGTGTTATGTTGCATATGAGTGTATGAGGAGGTAGGTCATTACCTCCTGATCTACTTAAAGGTATAGAAAGTTTAATGGAGTTAAATGTAGAATTGAAATAATGTGGTATTTTAGAGAAAAATAGGATAAATTGAAATAGCCATCATTTTATGAAATGAAACTTGATCAATTTGGTTGATTAGTATTTAATAGTCAACATGAGAGAGTTTAAGCATAATTGTATTAACGAGAAGTGAAGTTTTATAAGAAACCGAATCGGAAATCGGATTTGTTCCGATTCCGTCGGGTTTTGTAAATCCGTATTTTTAGAATAGAAAAGAGAGATAGAAAATGGGACTTACGGGTTTTGGACAACTAGAAGAGGGAGATGGATCGGAAGGAGTCGACGGTGCGTCGTTTCGTCGCCGGGAGTTCATATGGACGCTGCCGGAAAATCCGCCAAAGAATCCGCCGGAGCTTCGCTTCGTGCTCGTTTTCAAAGTACACAAGGTTTTTTGGAAATTTTAGAGAGTTGGCTCAGAGTTTGGGGGTGAGAGGGTAGTGTGTAGGATTGGTATTTATAGGGTTAGGCTAGGGTTAAGGTAGATGCAAAGTTTAAAATAAAAAATGTGATAAAATGTAATAAAAATATATTAAAAGTGGAGTAATTAGGGTTTTAAAAGAGTTCTGGAAATGGTCTGAGGCTAAAATTTTGCAGGTGTGTAGGGAATGTGAAAAGACACAATTTTCATGTTGGAGTCGTCGCCGGAATCGGCCGACTCGGCCGTGACTCGGTCGTAGAACTGAGTCGGCCGAGTCGAGGCCGATTTAGCCGATTCCCGGCCGAGTCAGGCGGCCGGGATCCCCCCCGACGGTTCATCTAACCTCTGGCAATGTTATATTTTTGGGTGTGGTGGGGTTTTTGTGAGATATGCACGTGTAAACCCTTGGTATTCTAAAGGTTTTTAAAAAATAAATATTAAAAATAATGTGGGGTATGGGATTTGAACTTTGGTGGCTTGGTTCAGCAGTGCAAGGTATTACCAATGAGCTACAAGCTCCTTCTTGTAATTATGGAGCTAATTAATTACTTAAATTAATAACAGTAAATGTAAATACCCCAAGTATACATTAATTTTTAAGCAAATTTTGTTCACTAAAAATAGAGTTGTTACATTATTTTAACTTGTAATTAAAAAGCAAATTAATTACTTATATCTTGTGCTCAGGCTAAAATACCCCTTTCTGGATTTTTGAAAAAATTGTACAGAAATTTGTACAGGAAATTTGGGGTTGTTACATTCTACCCTCCTTATAAAAATTTCGTTCTCGAAATTTGTAAAAGGAAAGTGTAACATATTTTAGGAAATTTGGTGACTGGAGTACTGATGGTGTGTGAAGAATAACAAAGTGGTGCAATGGTTTGAGAATGTGAAAGTGAATTACTAGTGTTACATTGGTCAACTGTCTTGGCTTGTATGGCTGCTAAAGTGTTACAAGATGTTAGAAGTACTTGATGTTGTATGAAAAATGTGTGAAGGAATAAAATGATGCGAAGGTTTTTGTAAGATTGTAAAAGAGGTGAGGGAATTTTGGGTTAGGACAGATTCAAAATTTATGAAATGATAAGATTCAAGAGGTATGAATTGTAAAGAATGTTTTAGTTGCTGGTTCTTGTGTTTTTTATTGCTTAGGGTTCCATACAGCTCCGACCTGCATGGGCCACCAACAAAACCTGTCACGCCCCGCTTCCCAGTATACGGCGAAGGGAACGCGACTGGTCCGCTACGTATTTACTGTGAAGTAAATACGCTAAGCGTATCTAAGCAATATAAAGTAAATACACAAGAGACAAAATATAAGATAACAGCAACTTTATTTATTAACATTCTTTTGTACAATGCATGAAAAGTAAATACAACTGAATAAAAAGCAATGCCTAAATAATGGTATAACAGAAATGAAAGTACTGAATGGAAAGTGTACAATGACTAGAGCTCGGGGTTTTCAATGAACTGGTCTAAGTCTTCAGTAGTGGGCTCGATCTCTGACGGGTCCAAATCACCTGACGACATTCAAAGAAGAAGGAAATAGAATGTCGTCAGCGAACAGATCGCTCGGTAAGTTCCAAAGATAAGAGGAGAAATAGAATAGACAAAGAGTAAGAGAGAGAGAGAGTAGTTTTACAGTTGTATTATATTGTTATATTGTTGTATTTAGTGTTAACGCTGTTGATTGTAGCTTGGTACAGAAGAATGCCAGTGTAAGGAGTCTCACTTGCCCCGGAGACTAAGGTATCAGGAACTCAAGGAACCGTTATGCCACGGTACAACAGCAACGGAATATAGGTTAGGTGTCTTAATCTTACCGTCTCGTGCCACTTTTAACACCTTCCGTACCAATCTACCCCTTAAACCCCGTGATTTGTATTGTTGTATTGTGTTGGATAGGTTGTATAGTTAAATGACTGACCAAAACCATGATATCAGCAAACAGATGTAACTGTATAATCATGTAAATGGAATATCTGGAGAATCATGTAAATGGATGTATATCCATGGTTCGGTTCAGTCAAGTTGATAGATTGAATGTGTTTAATAGATTGAATATAGGGATTCATGTTGAATCAGAATATTATAGATTGTAAATTGTAGATTATAGATTGTAGATTGTAGATTGTACTTGAATCTTGTTCAAGTCAGATTATAATGAAACTCAAAGTAAATTGAAGTCCTGATTGTTTTGATATTATCGGTAACCGCTGCACATAGGCGGCAGGATTTATGTCTTTTTCAAAGACGATTGCCTTTTTGATAACACCATTGTTAAGTTGTCTACCTTAGATAGGCAAGCACCCACTTCTCCGACTCCCCGAGGCTCAAAAGATTGGTCCCGCTTAAACCTATATTTACTAGATTCCTTATTGTAATTTATAGAACTTGAGGGGGTTTTATGTAAAATACTTTTGTATAGTTTTCAAAATACACCCTAAGTATTTATTAATCGTCTTTAAAGTTATAATAATTGTATATTTTATACTTGTGACAATTCTAATGAGAATAACCTAACTTTCATGTTATATGGTATTAAAGTGTAATATTAAACTTGTATGGAATTCATGGTATTTTAAGGTAAATTGATTCTTGTGATATTTTAGAAAAATGGAATATTTATATCATAACAAAAATAGGTATTTTAATGATAAATATACATATATTTATAAAAAAATAATTTTAATATATATTTCATATTCTAAAAATCTCATTTCCTCAAGATGTCGTATTTTAAATCTTTCGAGACCGAATGCTCCTTGCGGGGGTATGAATCTCGCACTACTAAGCCCGAGGATGTGCGATAATCCGCACCATCCCGAACGGGTTCTCCAAAATGGGTTGTAGCGGCGCTTTGCAAAGATTGTATAAATACTAAATCTTTTAGAAAACGGTTTTATTAAGTAAATGGTATTTATTTGTAAAGATGTCGATTTCCCGTATTCTATGTTCTAGGGTCTCCTAAGTCAACTAGACTGCTCCTAACTGGTCCAAAGCGACAAGTTGTGCGATATCTCTCAAATCGTCTCTTCACCGCCAATTGTGGCCAGGTAAGTACAAGTGAAGAAATGAGGGATCCGCTCACGAATCACCGTAAGACGGGCCTTTTAAAGTTATCTTTCTCACTTGTCTAGCCTAGACACCACAAAGTCAGATTTAGATAAACGAATGAATGCCCACAATCTTCCTCTGTCCTAATGAGTGCGACGGTCCTTAATTGGCTGAGTCTAGATATTTTTATTATTAGCTCAAAGGTTATTTATTTGTAAAGATGTATTAATACTAAATCTTTTAGAAATGGTTTTATTAAGTAAAGGGTATTTAAATGAAAATGTTTGTTTTCCCGTATTCTAAGTTCTCGAGGGTATCGTGTTATGTTGCATATGAGTGTGTGAGGAGGTAGGTCATTACCTCGTGATCTACTTAAAGGTATAGCAAGTTTAATGGAGTTAAATTTAGAATTGAAACAATGTTGTATTTTAGTGAAAAATAAGATAAATTGAAATAGCCATCATTTTATGAAATGAAACTTGATCAATTTGGTTGATTAGTTTTTAATAGTCAACATGAAAGAGTTTAAGCATAATTGTATTAACGAGAAGTGAAGTTTTATAAGCAACCGAATCGGAAATCGGATTTGTTCCGATTCCGTCGGGTTTTGTAAATCCGTATTTTTATAATAGAAAAGAGAGATAGAAAATGGGACTTACGGGTTTTGGACAACTAGAAGAGGAAGATGGTTCGGAAGGAGTCGGCGGTGCATCGTTTCGTCGCCGAGAGTTCCTATGAACGCTGCCGGAAAATCCGCCGAAGAATCCGCCGGAGCTTCGCTTTGTGCTCGTTTTCAAAGTACACAAGGTTTCTTGGAAATTTTAGAGAGTTGGCTCAGAGTTTGGGGGTGAGAAGGTAGTGTGTAGGGTTGGTATTTATAAGGTTAGGCTAGGGTTAGGGTGGATGAAAAGTTTAAAATAAAAAATGTGATAAAATGTAATAAAAATGTATTAAAAGTAGAGTAATTGGGGTTTTAAAAGAGTTCTGGAAATGGTCTGAGGTTAAAATTTTGCAGGTGTGTAGGGAATGCGAAAAGACACAATTTTCATGTTGGGGTCGTCGCCGGAATCGGCCGACTCGGCCGTGACTCGGTCGTAGGACTGAGTCGGCCGAGTCGAGGCCGATTTGGCCGATTCCCGGCCGAGTCAAGCGGCCGGGATCCCCCCGACGGTTCATCTAACCTCTGACAATGTTATATTTTTGGGTGTAGTGGGGTTTTTGTGAGATATGCACGTGTAAACCCTTGGTATTCTAAAGGTTTTTAAAAAATTAATTTTAAAAATAATGTGGGGTATGAGATTTGAACTTTGGTGGCTTGGTTCAGCAGTGCAAGGTATTACCAATGAGCTACAAGCTTCTTCTTGTAATTATGGAGCTAATTAATTACTTAAAGTAATAACAGTAAATGTAAATACCCCAAGTATACATTAATTTTTAAGCAAATTTTGTACACTAAAAATGGAGTTGTTACATTATTTTAACTTGTAATTAAAAAGCAAATTAATTACTTATATCTTGTGCTCAGGCTAAAATACCCCTTTCTGGATTTTTGAAAAAATTGTACAGAAATTTGTACAGGAAATTTGGGGTTGTTACACGATCTATCCTCATCATATCACGTACGGTATATCTATTGTACAATATCATCAAATCAATAGTACAGATCTATAGTCACGTACATCATCTTATCTCATATCCTCATATATTATCTCATGCCATCTCGTATTCATATCATATCACATCGCCTGATGTCACGCCCCGCTTCCCAAAATACGGAATACGAGGGGTAGATAAGGCCAGCCATGCTCCTACGGTCAAGGAAAAGTCCTGCCGTAGTCACACTTCGGCTTCTAGTTTTTCATGGTAAACAGTAAGTAATGCGCAGGTATGGAGAAATGCAGTAACTGAAACGAAACAATATAAAGAACTGACCTGATGGGAACGAAAGGTATAACCCTGGATAGCTACTCAAGATGTCCGTGATGTACGTCTAGTCCTGGTCCAGGCTAAATCTTCTCCTCACACTGAGCATGCATACTCAGGTCGTCAGAGCGACACAATAGCAATATAATATATATAAAATTATGTGACAACTCTAACAGTGGTAATAGATATGTATAACAGTAAATCAATGACAACATGAATATGAATGCAACGGAACAGTAAAAGCAATAGAACGATATGCCACATATGTCAACACAGTAAGTAAGATATATCAATGCCAGTATCCCTATCAGTCTCTAAGTCTCACTGTACAGGTCACTAAGCCTATCGTCAGTCCAAGTGTGAGAGTCAACCACTCGCGAGTGTCCTCCACCCAAGGGCAAGGGACCGCGGGCCCAACATGTATATCACGGTGATAATCACATACCCTGTAAATCTCCATATATCTCCCTAAATATATAAGACAGCATGGGACTCCCGAGATTCTGTTGAACTCACACTTAAACTACCCCACACCCCGTGGTCTACATCAAACGCTAATCATAACCCTAAATACCAATCGGTCTGTGACAAGTCTGCGCGAGAACTGGAGGCAGGACCTCCATCAAGCACGTCCCGACTAATACCTAAGATATATGGAAGTGTCTGGTGTCTTATCTGTGACACCCGTGCAAGAGCTTCCATAAGTGTCCCATACCACTTATAGTCACACATACACGCATCCCACAGACGTCGACAATGCAATAGAATAATAAGGTTCACTGATTGTGTACAAGTACGTATCACTTTCACTTAATCACTGATACACGAACACTGACGTACTTGCCACAATCATCACTAATACCTAACACTGGGTAAATGCACGTTATCACTATGTTATTAATGCAATGACATGTGTATGATATGATGCGTAAGCAGTATATAAAGCATGTTTAGGATGTCCTGAATCAATAATCTACCACTTGCAAAATTTATCATAAATCATACGGTTACAATTTAGTGAGACGTTGAACAGGTATCAGTTGGTATGTTCAGTTATCTATCCATCGAATTTAGTTTCATGCCAATCGGTTTCCAGGATCATTAATTATAGCCATTTCATTTTAAGCGCTCGCGGCTGGAAATCCGGTTTCAGAATCGGAAGTCTGTTTCGTAACGCATTTTAATTCTAATTGGGATCAGAATTTAGTGACTCTACAGTTGAATGAAATCTAGGGTTCTCAGTAAAATTTTCAATGCAACAGACGGATCTTCGATCGTGTCTGTACGTCAGGAGATATACACTAATTAATATTAATATGTCAATTCTGATTCTGTTGGGACTGTTATGCGTCCCGATCTTTTAAATTATAGATAAAATAGTAAATGATGACGAAACAGGGTGAAACCACCTGTATTATCTAGATAACAGATTCACCTATAATAAACAGCGGGGTTCCGCAATCTACGAGTTAAGGAAATCTTGTGGTACCCATTACGGGACAGCAAGCAACAATTGGAGTCGCTCTGGACTGCAGTCCAGAGTCGTACTCCGATCCAAATATCGTTACAGTTTAAGTATAGGAATATCTGGAAAAAAGTATAGGGTTAAAGTTCGTCGAGTCAGCTTCGATTTGAGCCCTCGAGTGCATCATTTCAGTATGTATATAATTTATGGTGACTTTAGTAGTTTTCAGGTACAAGAAAATTCCAGTTTTACGGTTAAACTTGGGGGTAGTTGTTTTAGTCGTTAACGGTCATATTTTCCAGCGAAACTTGCACAAGGTATTCATCATAGCAAGGGCCAATAAAAGTAATTCAGTCCCGTCAATTTAGAAAAATATTTTCTTTGGGAACACGTGTCGAACAGGTATGGCACATAATTGGTTTAAACTTGCAACTTTATAATCTATGTACTTAACGATTGTAACTTAAGTAAATAGCATGTAAGCATGTAAAATACTTGCCTGGAGACGTTCTGGTGATGCACGGCAGGAGCAAATGGCGATCTCTGTAGGTGCTCGACGGAATGCCGGGACTCGACTCGGCTTGGGTTTGCGTCGCAGCCTTGCTGTTGATGCGTGAATGCTCGATTGTGTTGGGTTGTCAATGGAAGAGAGGGAGTGAGAGAGATACGGAGAGAGAGTTGTAGAGGGGGGGGAGAGAGAGAGAGAGTTAGAAAGAGAAAAACAGTTAGAGGGAGAGAGTGAACTGAGAGAGAGAGAGAGAGATAGGTAAAGAGAGAGAGTGAGAAGGAGAGAGAGCCAAAGATAGAGTGAGAGAGACAGAGAGATAGAGAGTGAGAGACAAGTAGAGAGAGATGAGAGAAAATCAGAGAGAGAGAGGGTGAGAATAGAGAGAGAAGCAGGGGAGAGAGAGAAAGAGCATAGAGAGAGAGAAGAGCAGAGAGAGGGAGAGGGAGATGAGTTGCGGAGGAAGAGAAAGTGAATGGGGGCTCGAAGTCGTCGTCGTCGACGGCTGCGAGTGATGAAGGTAGTGGGTGCGCGGTGTGCAGGGGTCGTCGAGATGGGTGCAGTGGAGTCGAGCTCGGCTGAGGGAGTGAGTCGGGGCTCTGATGAGGGAGAAGGGAGAGCGAGGGAGGAGCGAGAAGAGGGGGTGATGCCGGCGATGGTGGCGGTCGCGGGTGCGGGTCGAGAGAGGAGGAAGAAGGAGAACGAGGGAGATAGAGATAGCGAGGTGAGGAAAAGGGTGAGTGGGTGTGTATGAGAGGAGAATATGGAGACGGGGTCGCGCGTCGTGGGGAGTAACGGCGCGTGAGCAATGGCGGAGGAGGCGGCGTGGGTTACGGCGGAGGAACGGGTCGCGTGCGAGGGAAAGAAAGTAGCCGTTGGAGGAAGGAGGCACTGTTGGTGCGGGTCAGGTGAGGGCTGAAGCGGGTGAAGGAAGATTGGGCCGGTCCAGTACAAGAAAGAAAAATAAATTTAAATGGGAAAACAAAAAGGAAACGGGCCGGGCTGAAGGGAAAAAAAGGAATAAGTTTATTAAAAATAGAATGGGTTGCTGGGCTAGAGAAAGGGCTAAGTTTGGGTTAAGAGAAATTCTTTTTAGGTTTAGGATAAGTAAAATTATAAATAAGATAAGTAAAATTATAACTAAAATAAATAAAATTATAAAGTAACAAAATACAGATTTTGGTATAAAAGGGGCTGGGTATTACACCTGATATCATCATACCTTTTCATATCGACTCGTATCATCATATCGTAAAATATCCACATATCATTAGTAGACTTATATCATATAAGGTGATCATGTGTGTGTGTGTATACTTACATAAGTTGATATAGCTCATAGGCTAGGAATAGTACTAAGGGTATATCATTCTACTAAGTATAGACCTATATGAATATAGTAGTCTAGCAAAACCTATTGACTAAGTATACTTATATATATATATATATATATATATATATATATATATATATATATCCTAATTCTACAGTTGCGAGGGTGTTATACGCCATCCACTCGACTTCTCCCGTAGATGTACATCTACATACTTAATATCCTCGCTCTAGCCGAAGTCAATGAACGCCTTTCTCTCCTTCGACGTCTCAGAAGTCCACGTGAATGTACCTACAATCGAGTCCATAACCAAAATCCAATAAAACCCCAAATTGAATTGCATAGAAATCCATATCCAAAAACCGATACGGCAAGCGAAAGGCACATAGATTAGAACATATGGTCAGCGCGTTCTTAAACAACAAAATAACCCCCGACATCGACGTACGAATGTTAAACGACCGAGTCAAAACACAAATATCCAAAAACAAATTTTCACATATCGTAAAACATTGCCAAAAACCAAGTAAAACAACTCTAGATTTTTCTTAAGGCGATCTGAGACTTTTTAGCATATAGGGTAGTCTTAGTTATCTAATGAGTGAGCTACAGAAAAAATTTCAAATCCTAATTCCAAAATTGACCCGCAAATTAGGGTCAAAATGAATAAAACAGCGGCCAAAGAAAAGAGTTAGGGGCTCGGGCTTCTACGATGGTTTTCTACTGGTCTATACACCTCTCTGTATCCTCTAATTAATTTTCAGAGTTCCCAAGTAATACCAGATTCCATTTAATCATCAAAAGTCCATGAAAAACCGATATCAGAAAATTCTAAACTTATCTTAGGAACTTCTAAACTCATCTAAACCAGGGATTCTATCACTAATAGGGTTGTAGTCACTCTATAGACCCTCTATTATATCACTACTACAAGTCTTACCCATCAAATCTCACTAAATCTCACCTTGGAATTTTCCAAGTTCACAAGACACGTATATTTTAACTCTAAACTTGTTTGTGAGGTTAGGAAACTTAAAAACTTGATAAGAAGTGGGATCATTACCTCAAGAAGCAACTCAAGAAAATTCTAAGATAGCCAAAGATGTTCAAAATCCAAACTTGATCCCACCATGTTGCTTAGATTGAGATTGTGAACATTTTTTGTAAAGTGTTTGTAATGTTTTAGTGAGATTTTGGGGGGGTTGTATGGTGGTAGAGAGAGTGGTGGAGAAGGTGATGAAGAAGGAGATGAAGAAGAGGAAGAAGAGATAAGGTGAAGAAAACAAATGAGGTAAAGAAATGGTTGATGCACCACGACTCCCTTTCTCTCACACTCTCTAACTTGACCATACTTCCATGTCTCTTTGTCCCCCTCCCTTTCCCCCATAATTTTCTTTTTCTTTTCTTATTTTTTTTCTCTTTTATTTTGAAATACAAAAAAACCAAATGTCACAAAAATGAAATGTTACATGTTATGACACTTAAATAAGGTTAACAAACTAAAGTTAGGTTAAATGCATAATTAGTGAAATACTAATTAAGTTTAACATTAAACTTGTATGTAAATGATTATATATTAATTTATAAAAATCCCAAATCAAATAAATGCTTTCATAAATAATAAATTATTTTCCAAAAATATAGGTATATAACTATACCATTCTATGAAAACTCAAATCTATACGCGTATAATATCCAGAATATTTATTATTTTATTATTTAAATCCAAAAATATTATTTTATATTCTCTGAAATGTTGCATTTAACCACAAGACTTTCTTAAATACTTTCACTGCCTCCATATATTCTCCCTCTGTCATTGAGAGCGCCACGGTATCCTGAAATATCGACTTCCAACTGATTGGAAATTCTGCTAATTTATATACATAGCATGTCCAAATCACCAGCATAATCCGCATCTACGTATCTTTGCAACTGGCACCATTTATGTTCTGACTTATGAAAAAATAAACCGAGGACTTTAGTACCTTTTAGATATCGAAGTATCCACTTTACAGCTTTCCAATGAAACTTTCCTGGATTTGACATGTACCGGCTAATTAGACTTACCGCATACGATATGTTTTGACATGTGCATACCATAGCGTATATTAGTGATCCCACCGTGCTTGCAAATAGTACTCGATACATCTTTACTTTCTCTTCCGCTAATTTCAGTCGCTCTTTAGAGGATAGCTTGAAATGACCGGCAATAGGGGTACTCAACTGTTTAAAGTCCTTCATGTTGAATCTCTCCAACACTTTCTCTATATATCTTCTTTGGGATAGCCAAAACTTTCCGGCCTTCCTGTCTCCCAAAATCTCCATCCCAAGAATCTTTTTTGCTTCACCTAAATCTTTCATGTCAAATTTTGCACTCAATAAAGCTTTGAGCATCTTTATTTCCGCTATACTCTTCGCAGCGATCAACATGTCATCGATATATAGGAGTAGACATATCGAAGACCCAATCTTAAGCCGCTTCAAGTATACGCAGCTGACATAGTCACATTGAGAGGAGTTTGTCTTCCTCAAGAAAAAATCGAAATACTTGTACCATTTCTTTGGAGACTGCTTCAACCTATATAGAGACCGCTTGAGTTCATATACATAATCCTCTTTTTCGGGCTCTACAAATCCTTCAGGTTGCTTCATGAAGATTGTCTCTTCCAACTCCCCATGCAGAAATATTGTTTTCACGTCCATTTTCTCCAACTCTAAATCTTGAGTAGCTACCTTGTGTTAGGAATATGTATGCCCTAGAGGCCATTATTGTAATGGATGCTTGGACATATATATATAAAGTACTTTCTTGCTCGAAATGATAATATACTATCTGGTTGCTCTTTATCTTAACTTGTGCACTTGTTTTAGTTTACTGTCTTTCTAATACATGTTGATAAAGCCCTTAGGATGTTGGCTTGACTACCAGGACTATGATGCACATCATACTAATAGGGCTTGTGTTGTCCGCAAGCACATCCTTTAAATGTTCCAAGTCGAGAGAGTATCAAGACAGGGCATCGATATTCCAGAGTAGACTAGTGTGTATGTTTCTTGACCCTGTATGGGGCGATGGTTGATTCCACAACCATTGGTGTTTGACATCAAAGATTGTACACAGGTGCTCATTGGAGAATGCGTACACCGAACAGGACTCGCTAAGAACTCCTAGATGGTACCATACCTATCGTCAGATAACATTTCTCTGGTGACACTTGTATAGGTTAGTCTGTAGACCCGAGATCGTCATAGACTCTTGTGTGGTTCCCACTATACTTTGATTTCCTCCCTACAACGGCTCAAAAGAGTCGAGCAAACAGGTGAATTTTGGGTATAGTCTCGAGTCACATAGAGGCAATGAGCAATAGAAGGGGTTTCGTCTCTCCCGGTATTGGGAGTTAATGTTGCGCTATGCTCGATTGGCTAAAACAGCAAGTCCCTGACCATGGCTGATGAGATTTACCAGTAAGTGTTATCAGTAGTTTTTCGAAATGTTATAGACAACACATCGGCATGACTTATCAAGTTATTGGGGTCTGACGATTCCATCCCCACACTTGATATATGACATACCAGACGAAGAGACCGGACTGTACGGTAAGTGTTGCTTATAGGCTCTACGGGAGTTTGGACAAGTTTGCTTATTGATCTTCTATTCGTTCAATACCTGGGTAGTCGTTACGTTCAGCTAGTACCGCTGATGGCTTGTGGGTATCTGATGTGATCATTACCTACTGCTGGTGCATTGACGAGTGTTTAGAGTCCCTGATTGATTGGAAAAAGTGTATTTTTGTAGTTAACCGCAATCAGAACGGTGTCGCGTGTAGCTAGACCGAGATGAGTACGGGTCGTCCTCTGGGAAACGTGGAACCTTTTACTTTTACTTTAGATGTGTTGAGAAAGAGAGGAGGGATAAAGAATTTTTATAGAATGGTTTCTAGATCTACGTTAAACAAGAATGTAAAATATAGATCTAGATTATTTTAGAGATGTAGATAATATAATAAGAGGGCTTGTAGGGTTCGTAAGGATTTAGTAGTTATGGACGATTAATTAAAAGTTACCCTTTTTATCCATTAATAGATTTAGAACTAGAACGACGGTGATGCGTGTAGATTAGGGTTTCTGGAGGGAAAAGGGATCCCACTCTTAACCCTTATCTCGACACGAAACTCCGTTCATATCTAGCCTTTACCAAAACAATCATTAATCTAATCTCTAATCGCGGTCGGAACTAGCAAAGAATTGCTAGTGCGCCCGATTAGGATGTTAATGATTCTTTTGATAAAGTTCCTAAACTTTATAGGACTTAAAAAGGGTTTAGTTATTTTCATCGTCCATTAGCCTACCCTAATCCTACGAACCCTAACAAGCGGAGAATTACTCGCGCATGTTGGGAGAAGAAGATGAAAAGAAAGAGAGGAAAAACATAATGTAAAATGTAAAAAGAATTAAATAAAATAACTACCTTTATTAATCAACTTGAACAAACTACACTTTAATCCGTAGAAAATGATTACAAACTAGTTGCTTCTCGATCTTTCCTAAGGAGGTAGTCGAACAGTTGATGATCAGCCTGGATGCGTGAGCGTCGAGAGCTTCGTGATCTCTTCGGCTTGATAGCTTTTCCAAGAGGCTCTCGGTGCCTTTTTATAGTGCAAAGCCAGAATCTTTTGCTTCAAAAGTTGGTAAAATATAGTAGAGAATCATGTCCCAAAATCTTTCCTTCCAACTCCATAATTTGGCGGTGGATCCACGGCCAAAGGGGGGGTATGGCCGCGGATCCGCGGCCAATGGGTGAGATCTCTTGATCAATTTTCTTGTGCTTGCATCTTGTGACATGTGGCAATCCTAGGCACCTTCAGAATTCAAAAATCTTTTCTCGGTTGCTTCCAGACTTGGTCTCCAAGTTTTGCTTCTTAATTTGGCAAGATTTCTTCAACAACTTGATTTGTTTGATAAATTCTGTATAACAACTTGGAAAATTCTGCACCATAATCTCAAATAATATTTAGTAGACTTAGTTCTACTAGGATTTGCATACATTTTCCTACCAAATGATAATAAAAATATATTAACACATGGAAAATAATGTTTTTACACATAAACCCTCATATGTATAATATATCATATTAAAGTCCTTTTTTAATATAAAAATGGTAGGAAAAATGTAATACAAATGTGCAGTTTTATCAACTGAACAAATACCCCCAAACTTATCTTTGATCGTCCCTAGCAAACTAGTTTATTTAAGAGGAGAAAAAAGAAAGGAGAAAACTAAGCAAACTTTCATAGGCAGACACGATTGCACTGAGCACGTGCAACAAGCCGTTAAACCTCTAGGTGTCCCTAGTAGGAGGAGTGTTGTCTCCTGAGGGTTTTCAGCGGATTACACCCACAAAATCCTATAACAAAAGAAAGATAGTGAAATTTACATATAAAGACAAGAACCATAAAAGAAATAGTTTGAAAAGAAGAGTTTCCAACTATGCTAGCTTTTCAGTTGTCATGAGCCCTATCTTAATAGTCATGAAAAAATGTTTGAAATCTCATCATCCCTCAATAAAATATCGTCTTTATTCTTCATTCCTACCTTTCTTCCAAATATTGATCATATACCCCTACGTGTGTGTATAGAACATCTCTACACTCGGAGAATTCAATTCAAACTATCATACTCTTGTCCATCTACCTTAGTACTTTTTAATTTTGATGAATATTAAGATTCGCTCACACATTTTCATGCGACCGTTAATACTTCTTGAGGTACCAACAGACCGATTACTCGTGTGCTTGCTGATTAGGTGATAGTATTTTCCTCATCTTGCACCACCTAAGACTTAGCAGTGACTCCCAGACCAGTTGGCCTTAGGGCACTAGGTGAAGAGGCACCCTCGCTATATTTTTTATTGCTGCCTTGGCGATAACAAAACCAGTGTTCATTTTTTTTTTCTTTTCACCATTTTTATATTTTCTTCATTTTTTTTATTTCCTTCATACTTTGGTTTTTAGACAAGAGCATTTCAAGGTATCCTC
Source organism: Agapanthus africanus (assembly GCA_030015575.1). NCBI lineage: Eukaryota > Viridiplantae > Streptophyta > Magnoliopsida > Asparagales > Amaryllidaceae > Agapanthus > Agapanthus africanus. The sequence goes on along the minus strand of CM057341.1, from coordinate 748,239,442 downwards.
TACTATCCCGAGTTTCAAGACGTGTGTAAGTGCATATAGTAGGGTATCAACATTCAAATGTTTGGCTTCCGGAATAGAAACTATTTTTCAGACTTATTTTTATCCTCAGATTAGTGACTTCCTTCATTTTACTAACCCTTGGGACAACAGCTCATAACTACTTATTACTAGTTCGTGTAAGAAAACTTCTAATTTTCTTAGTTTTCTTAAATTATTCCTATCTTTTGGATGTAATTTTTCACTTTCTACTCTTTTGTTATATAAAAAATAATTTAATGCCCGGTGTCAAAGATAATTCAGTGAATACGAATCTCCCCCCCACCCCCAAACCTGTTTTCAGCAGTGTCCTCACTGATGTAGCCTTTTGAGAACATGGACCTGTATACTAAGGGAGAGATACAAGGGGTAAAATAATAGTTAAATGAAAAATTCCCCCAAACTTATTCTTTGACACGCACAGATATTCAATCAAATCCATTTTTTACTCACCTCCATTTCTTAAAATGAGAAAATGTTACAAAAACATGGAGGTGAGGCGGAGGAAATTTAGTTTTGATAAAGCGGCTCCTGTAAAAACAGGAGCTCCTCCGCGGGGTCAGCAGAAAAATACGGTTTTAATCTATGCCCATTCACTTTAAAAATCGAACCGTTTTTTACATTTTCGATTTCAACTACTCTGTGCGGGTGTACATACCGCACCACAAAAGGTCCTTTCCAACGAGATTTAAGCTTACCCGGATGAAGATGGAGACGGGAATCGTAAAGAAGGACTTGTTGCCCCGATGTGAAGGTTTTTCTAAAAAGATTTTTATCGTGGAACACTTTAGTCCTGTTCTTTACTATCACCGCATTATCGTAAACTTCATCGCGGAGTTCGCTTAGCTCATTCAATTGCAGCTTCCGATAGCTGCCTGCATGATCAAGATCAAAATTAAGCTCTTTAATAGCCCACATTGACTTATATTCAATCTCGACAGGGAGGTGGCATGCCTTCCCAAACACAAGACGGTCTGGAGACATACCAAGATCGGTCTTATAAGCGGTGCGGAATGCCCAAAGAGCATCCGTCAATTTGGTTGACCAATCCTTACAGTTTTTCGAAACCGTCTTCTCCAATATCTGTTTGATCTGCCTATTTGAGATCTCAGTCTGCCCGCTTGTTTCGGGGTGATAGGGCGTAGAAAGCTTGTGAGTGATTGAATATTTCCGCATCAAGGCCTCGAAAGATCTATTGCAGAAATGTGTCCCGTTGTCGCTAATGATAGCGCGAGGGTGTCCGAATCGCGAAAAGATATTTTCTTTAAGGAACTTAATGACAACTTTGTTGTCATTAGTGCGACACGGTACAGCTTCCACCCACTTCGAGACATAATCAACCGCTAACAAGATATATAGATTCCCAAAAGAGTTGGGAAAAGGGCCCATAAAATCAATACCCCAAACATCAAATATTTCCACAACCAATATAGGTTGGAGCGGCATCTCATTCCTTCGTGAAATCCGACCCAAATGCTGACATTGCGGACAAGTTTTGCAATGTTCAAATGCATCTTTAAATAATGTTGGCAAATAAAAGCCACATTGCAAAACTTTCTCCGCCGTTTTTCGAGATCCAAAGTGACCGCCGCATGCCTGATCATGACAAAATGATAACACGCTCTTGAATTCATCGTTAGGGACACACCTGCGAATGATTTGATTAGAACAATACTTGAATAGATATGGTTCATCCCAGTAAAAATATTTTACTTGGGATAAAAATCGAAGTTTGTCTTGTTTCGACCAATCGCTAGGTATAAGTCCCGTCGCAAGATAGTTCACGATATCCACGAACCAAGGTTCGTAAGATACATTCAAGAGCTGTTCGTCGGGAAATGAGTCATTTATCGGCACGGTTACAGTTGGCGAAGAAGTGATGCGTGAAAGATGGTCGGCTACAACGTTTTCACATCCACTCTTGTCTTTGATGACAAGATCAAATTCTTATAACAATAGGATCCAACGTATTAGCCTGGCCTTCGCATCCTTCTTCGATAAAAGATGTCGTAGGGCGGAGTGATCTGTGTAAACCACAATAGGCGAGCCAATCAAGTAGGGCCTGAATTTCTCCAATGCAAAGACAACTGCCAAGAGTTCTTTCTCGGTAGTTGTGTAATTTATTTGTGCATCATTCAAGGTCCTACTTGCATAGTAAATTACATGTGGCATCTTATCAATGTGCTGTCCTAAGACCGCACCAATAGCAAAATCTGATGCATCACACATAAGCTCGAACGGGTGGTTCCAATCCGGAGATGATAAAACGGGGGCTGTAGTGAGTGATTCTTTAAGCGATTCAAAAGCAGCCTCACAATCCGAATCGAAGTGAAAAGTAGTGTCCTTGGCCAATAGAAGGGTTAAGGGTCTAGCAATTTTGCTAAAGTCCTTAATAAATCTCCTATAAAATCCTGCATGACCAAGGAAGGATCGTATATCTTTGACGCAATTGGGACGAGGGAGGTTTTGAATGACATCTATTTTAGCTCTGTCAACCTCAATGCCTTTATGTGAAATTATATGTCCAAGTACAATTCCTTCTTGGACCATAAAATGGCATTTTTCCCAATTCAAAGTCAAGTTCTTATCCTTACAGCGGGTAAGAACAGCGTCAAGATTACGAAGGCAGTCCTCAAAGGAGTCCCCAAAAATGGAGAAATCGTCCATAAAAATTTCCAGAAAATCTTCCACCATATCTGAAAATTTCCCCATCATACACCGCTGAAATGTAACGGGAGCGTTGCATAACCTAAAAGGCATGCGTCTATAAGCAAAAGTTCCGAAAGGACAAGTAAAAGTGGTTTTATCTTGATCCTTTTCGGCGATGGGGACCTGGTTATAACCAGAGTATCCGTCCAAGAAACAGTAGTATTCGTGTCCCGCTAATCGTTCTAACATCTGGTCAATGAAAGGTAGAGGGAAATGATCTTTCCTCGTCGCGACATTGAGTTTCCTGTAATCGATACATACACGCCACCCAGTTTGGGTGCGTGTTTGGATTAACTCATTAGCCTCATTAGTGATGACCGTGATGCCAGACTTTTTAGGGACCACATGAATTGGACTTACCCATTGACTATCAGATATGGGGTAAATTATTCCACTATCAAGGCACTTGACGATTTCTTTTTTTACCGTCTCCTTCATAACGGGATTTAACCGTCTTTGTGGGTCTCGGGTTGGTTTGGCTTCATCCATCAGATGTATATAATGTTCAACAATTAAGGGACTAATCCCTTTGATGTCAGCCACAGTCCAACCAAATGCTTCCCGATTCGATCTCAACACTGCCAAAAGTGCATTCTCTTGCTCTAAGGATAGAGAAGCGGAAATAATCACTGGAAAAGTCTCATTCTCTCCTAAATATGCATATTTAAGATGAGAAGGTAGTGGTTTGAGATCAAGAATTGGCGGAGAGACAATAGAAGGTGGGGTAAGCGAATGATATTCGGACTCCCGAAGAGGTTCAAAACTTGCATAAGATATTGACTCGGAAAGTGCTGCTGACTTTTGCAACGAGTCAACGGGTTCAATCTCAAGGTCGGACTCATTGAACATATCCTCACTGTAAAGTGGCGCAAGATCAAACGATGTCTCATTAATGTTGTCGAGAATATCAAAGCAAAGCTCCTCATCCATGCAGCTTTCGGAAGCTATCTCGTGGATGGAACAAACATCTAGCAATTGAGCAGAAGGTTCTGATGGCTGACTTCCTAGCTTGTAAATATTAAGCTCAATTGTCATTTTCCCGAAGGATAAGTTCATAGAACCGTTACGACAATTAATTACAGCGTTAGAAGTTGCTAGGAAGGGTCGACCAAGTATCACCGGGATTTGATTGCGTGGGTTTGCCACAGGTTGTGTATCTAAAACAATAAAGTCCACGGGAAATATGAATTCCCCGACTTTAATTAACACATCCTCTAGTTTGCCCCGAGGTTTGGTGATAGATCGGTCTGCCATTTGGAGAGTACAATGGGCGGGTTTTAACTCTCCAATTCCTAACTGCTCGTATACTGAATACGGAAGCAAGTTGACGCTAGCGCCTAGATCGAGTAAAGCACGATTTATATTTTTACCCCCAATAGAAATAGAGATTGTAGGACAGCCGGGGTCCTTACGTTTCTTTGGTATTTGTTGGGTAAAAGCTGTGCTAACATTACTCGTCATGAAAACCTTTTTAGGCACTTGAGTTTTTCTCTTCCTAGTGCACAAGTCTTTAAGGATTCTTGCATAAGATGGGACTTGTTGAATGGCATCTAGGAGAGGAATATTCACGCTAACTTGCTTAAACATTTCCACAATCTTCTCCATTTGCGGGTTAGGTCGGTTGGCCCTTAATCGGTTTGGAAATGGAGCTCGATCAATAAGTTTTGGGTCCAACGTTTGTGGAGAAGACTGTGGCGACGGATTCGATCCCAAAATTGGAGTGGGCATCGACTTAGATAAATTTGGCGAAATGTTTGAGCCTTGGGGAAAACGGAGAATAGGCTCGGATGAAGGTGGAAGACTAGAAGAAGAAGAAGAAGGGGTATCAAATGTGTCACTATCATCAAATTGCTCACCCACTTGGTTGTTCAGCACTCTCCCCGATCTCAACGTAGTGACGGCATTCACATTATGACTTTGTGAATGGCCAGGATTCGGTAGGGGTTGAGATGGGAGTTTCCCTTTCTCTCTCGCACTCATTGCGGCGTTTAACTGTGCGATTTGGTTTTCTATTGATTTGATACTCTCACCATGGGAGGAGGAGTTTTTCGTTAGGGCATCAATAGAAGACCTCATCTCAGCCGAATTTTGCATGGATTGTTTCATGAACATATCCAAAGTTTGTGCAAGTGAGTTGTCAATACCGGCCACTTGTGGTGTAGAAATGTTGGCCGGATTTTGGAAATTCTGTGACTGAAAGGGGGGCTGATTCTGTGGTTGTGGTTGCTGTGGAGGAGGTATTTGATAATTGCTTTGTTGGTTTTGATTCCAAGCAAAGTTAGGATGATTCCTCCATCCTTGATTGTACGTGGAAGAATAAGGGTCGTTTCTAGGTCGCTGCTGAAAAGCAGCATTAGTTTGAAACGATGCATGCATAGGACATTCTTCCGTTAAGTGTGAAGGATCCGAACAGCAACCACAGACGGTCTTAGGAAGCGTGACCTAATTTAGGGAGAAAGATAAGAACTTGTTTTCAATAGCGTCGAGTTTCTTTTGTATCGCTGCCATTTCGGCTTTCACTGCGATGGAAACGTCGAGCTGGTGAATACCTCCCTTAGTTGTAGGTGGTCTTATGCTTTCCCACTGCAACGTGTGTTCAGCGAGATCTTCCAGATATTTCCATGCTTCACCATCATCTTCAGACATGAAATTGCATTGACACATTGTTTCAAGCATCTGCTTTGTCGCTGGATTAATGCCCTCATATATAATCCGACATAAATCCCATCTTTGTATTCCGTGATGGGGGCATTGGACAAGCAGATCTTTGAAACGTTCAAACCACTTCCAAAATGGTTCATTGGGAAGCTGGGTGAACTGGTTGATCTCGCTCCTAATATGTGCAGTCTTATGATTTGGGTAAAACTTCTTAAGAAATGCTACGACGAATTCATCCCAATTAGTGATAGAGTGTGCGGCAGTATTATAAAGCCATTTTTCTGCCAAGTCGCACAGTGTGAATGGGAGAAGACGTAAGCGCATAGCATCTAAAGTCAATTGTGAAGTACCCATCATTGCGCATACGTTTTCGAATTTGGTGATGAAAATGTACGCGTCTTCCGACTCAAGCCCGTGAAATTTGGGCAACAGGTTGATGTAGTGGGGTTTAATTTCGAAATTATCCCCATTAGGTGGTGGAAGAGATAGACAAGTAGGAAGGGGACCACGAATAGGGTAGCATCTCTCTTGGAGAGAGATGTGCGGTGGATTCTGCGCACCTCCGGGCGGTGGCAGCGTGGTGTTATATTCTGATGGAGTGCCGTCCATATCGGTCGTGGTGTGTGGTGGGGGAAAAGAAGATGAAGAAGTACCGACTTCGGCGTCGATAGCAGGAACGCGGACAAGACGGGCACTAGGATCCCGTGTCCAGCCGAGCATGCACTAAGCGGGTTTAGTGCAAGTGGCAACGTGTGTGTGATTTAAAATTGGCTTGTTTTGAAAAAGTGGGACTCAAGACAAATCATCCCTAAGTGGGACTCAAGACAAATCTCTCTAAAAATGTCTCTGTTCCCTGTTCCCCTTAATTCTGTGTCTCCAGATCTCCTTGCAAAAATTCACGCACAAATCGTTAAATATGCAATTTGCAGTTTTGTGTTAATAATGATATGACTCGTCTAAGAATTCAACACAAATAGTAAAAATAAAAAATTACGCATGTATCCCCGGCAACGGCGCCATTTGATTGGTTCGAAAACGTGAAAGTGTTTTTGTAGTTAACCGCAATCAGAACGGTGTCGCGTGTAGCTAGACCGAGATGAGTACGGGTCGTCCTCTGGGAAACGTGGAACCTTTTACTTTTACTTTAGATGTGTTGAGAAAGAGAGGAGGGATAAAGAATTTTTATAGAATGGTTTCTGGATCTACGTTAAACAAGAATGCAAAATATAGATCTAGATTATTTTAGAGATGTAGATAATATAATAAGAGGGCTTGTAGGGTTCGTTAGGATTTAGTAGTTATGGACGATTAATTAAAAGTTACCCTTTTTATCCATTAATAGATTTAGAACTAGAACGACGGTGATGCGTGTAGATTAGGGTTTCTGGAGGGAAAAGGAATCCCACTCTTAACCCTTATCTCGACACGGAACTCCGTTCATATCTAGCCTTTACCAAAACAATCATTAATCTAATCTCTAATCGCGGTCGGAACTAGCAAAGAATTGCTAGTGCGCCCGATTAGGATGTTAATGATTCTTTTGATAAAGTTCCTAAACTTTATAGGACTTAAAAAGGGTTTAGTTATTTTCATCGTCCATTAGCCTACCCTAATCCTACGAACCCTAACAAGCGGAGAATTACCCGCGCATGTTGGGAGAAGAAGATGAAAAGAAAGAGAGGAAAAACATAATGTAAAATGCAAAAAGAATTAATAAAATAACTACCTTTATTAATCAACTTGAACAAACTACACTTTAATCCGTAGAAAATGATTACAAACTAGTTGCTTCTCGATCTTTCCTAAGGAGGTAGTCGAACAGTTGATGATCAGCCTGGATGCGTGAGCGTCAGTAGCTTCGTGATCTCTTCGGCTTGATAGCTTTTCCAAGAGGCTCTCGGTGCCTTTTTATAGTGCAAAGCCAGAATCTTTTGCTTCAAAAGTTGGTAAAATATAGTAGAGAATCATGCCCCAAAATGTTTCCTTCCAACTCCATAATTTGGCGGTGGATCCGCGGCCAAAGGGGGGTATGGCGGCGGATCCACGGCCAATGGGTGAGATCTCTTGATCAATTTTCTTGTGCTTGCATCTTGTGACATGTGGCAATCCTAGGCACCTTCAGAATTCAAAAATCTTTTCTCGGTTGCTTCCAGACTTGGCCTCCAAGTTTTGCTTCTTAATTTGCCAAGATTTCTTCAACAACTTGATTTGTTTGATAAATTCTGTATAACAACTTGGAAAATTCTGCACCATAATCTCAAATAATATTTAGTAGACTTAGTTCTACTAGGATTTGGTCAATAGATTATTTGCATACATTTTCCTACCAAATGATAATAAAAATATATTAACACATGGAAAATAATGTTTTTACACATAAACCCTCATATGTATAATATATCATATTAAAGTCCTGTTTTAATATAAAAATGGTAGGAAAAATGTAATACAAATGTGCAGTTTTATCAACTGAACAGTCCCACACAGAGATTTCCTAGCTCAAGCGAAATTAAGTAGGTCACATATAGAGATATGTGCGGGAGCTTGATTGAATACGAGTATGTGATACCGTATTCTAATCTAGCGATATTTAATATCAATCAGGTTATATATGATATAACCGGATTATTGAATCAAGTGTTATTCAATGATTTGATATATATATATATATATATATATATATATATATATATATATATTGTTTCTTGATTTAAAATCATAAAAGCCCACGGCAGAGGCTTCAGAAAAGGGTCACGTGCTTACACGTGACCAGCAGTCACGTGTTGGCACGTGACATCTAAAAGCATCGGCAAGGAAAATTCAGCTCCCCGACTACATCAAAGAAAAGGGCTTCAGAAAGGGTCACGTGCTGCCACGTGACCTGGGTCACGTGTTGGCACGTGACAATTACAAACGGCTTCAAAGGCAAACCGGTTCCCTGATCAAACCAAGGAAAAGGTTTCAGAAGAGGTCACGTGCTCCCACGTGACCAGGGTCACGTGTTGGCACGTGATACTCAAAAGCAGCAGACGTGTTCTCCAGTGAAATCAAAGAAAGAGGGTTCAGACAAGGGTCGCGTGCTCACACGTGACCAGTGGTCACGTGTTGGCATGTGATGACCAAGCAGCGGCAAAGGTAAAGCGCAAAAGAAAGAAGAGGGCTCATTCCAAAGAGGGTCACGTGCCCACACGTGACCATGGGTCACGTGGTCACACGTGACCGGCTTTCAAAGCCCATTTTGTTAACAGAATTAAATTCTGAAAGAGATTCAAATCTTTCCAAAGGAAAGCGATTATCTGGAACCAACCAAATTAAAGATTTAAAGATGATTGAATATCATCTACCTATGGGAAAATCCTGAACTTGGAAAGATTTCCCCTTAAAATCCAACCGAAATAACAAAGGATGATCTCTGGGTTTAAAATCCAACGGTGGATAAAATTCACCTAATAATCCAAAGGTCCAGATGAATGATGGATGCAAATCAAATCTCCCAATGAAAGATTCACCAAAAACCAATTGATTCGGTTGCTTCTCCTATAAATAGGAGCCAAGATATACGATACGCAGAGGGAAGAAAAGAGAGAGAGCCTTGATACTTGAGAGGAATTTGGATCTTCTGCAAAAGAAAACCCTAGGTAAGAAAGGGAAGGTTTCATTGAAAGAAAGAGAATTTAATTCTCAACAGAGTTTAACTCTGATGTAAAACAGAAGGACATATTTCTTCTCTCTTTGGTGGAGGATCTGTAAAGTGCACATCTCCCCTTGAGTTGAGAATTTAATTCTCAATGGGTTGAGATCATGCCATGCAGATCCAAAACATAGAGAGGGAATGGAAGCATGAGAATTTAATTCTCATAGAACTATAGGAATTTAATTCCTTCAAAATAAAATTAGGGTTTGACCCTGTGTTATGGGAATTTAATTCCTTCAGAATGAAAAGAATTAGGGTTTAACCCTAGTTAAGAACTTAGTTCTGTTAAAACAACAAGAATTTAATTCCCTTAATCTTATTCCCCAGAATAATTCTCTAACAAAGAGTGGGGGTTTAATTCCTTAAAGCTTTTATTAGGGTTTAACCCTATTCAGTTCTTCACATATATGAGGAATTTAATTCCTACAGAAAATTCAGAGTTCAACTCTTCAAAAGGAACTAGGAATTTAATTCCTCTGAAATTATTGTTAGGGTTCAACCTTACGAAGAATTTGATTCCTGGGAGGAATTAACAGATCTTCTAAGCAACTACAGAAAAGCAGGGTCACGTGTCACCACGTGACCTCCCCCCCCCAAAAGATCTACAGAAAGCCCTTTGAGGCAGTGCATCACGTGCTCCACGTGACCCCCGAAACACAGAAAGAAAAAGTAAAAGAAATAAAGGCCTTGGGCGCTCTCACGTGCTCCCACGTGACCCCTTGGCTGATGCTTTAACAATCAGCGCATTAATCCTCCTCACGTGGCGGCACGTGATGCTCCAAAGAAAACATAAAAAGTGTCTAACGCTTATTTACAGAACGAAGAAAAGGAGATCTGGCTCCACACTTAGGGCGCCCTCACGTGTCACCACGTGACCCCTAATGAGTATTCTAACAGACAAGAGGGAGGGCCTTCATCACGTGCTCACACGTGATGGCCGCCAGAATTAAAAGAGTTAAACACTGATCTGCAGAATAAAATAAAGGGAATCAGGGCGCTCTCACGTGTCCACACGTGACCCCTCTCTCCTTAGTGTTTAACACTAATCTGAAAACTTTGTCCTAAGTGTTTAACACTGATTTTCTTAGTGTTTAACACTAATTTGGAAAACTCTATTTGCAGTGCTTAACACTGATTTGCTTAGTGTTTAACACTAATGCGAAAACTCTGCTCCCAGTGTTTAACACTGATTATCTTTTAGTGCTTAACACTAACTTGCTAATCTTATTCCCAGTGTTCAACACTGTTGGTTTCTAGTGTTTAACACTAGCTTTAGCCCAATTGGCTAAGTTTCAGAGGCAAAGCCTCTCCTTCAATGGACCAGCAGAGGGTCAATGCTTCAAACATAATTGGACTTAGCCCAAATTGGCCATAAGTCCTCAAATCATCTTAAACTGAGCACACTTTCTCTTTCAACAAACTCATTGGTTCAAGGGTACATCTCTGAACTCCTCTGACATCTGTCGTTGTAATCCTTCAACGTCGTCAGAGAGGTGACGGGTCCCGACAACCACACATTAATACGGACTGTGGGGTCCTTAAACTCATGGACTAATGCGTCCTTAAATCAAGATACGGACTGTGGGGTCCTTAAACCCATGGACTACGACGTCCTTAACCTTGACCGAGATGTCTTAAAACTAACAATGGACTGTGGGGTCCTTAAACCCATGGACAACGACGTCCTTAACCTTGACCGAGATGTCTTAAAACTAACAATGGACCGCAATGTCCTTAAACTACCCATGGACCGCAATGTCCTTAAACTAGCGATGGACCACTATGTCCCTAAACTGGAACAATAGAGCCAATCGCTCTTTTGTTGGATCTAAACGATCCCGTTTAAGTTGATCTTAGCCTTAAATATGGCTAACGTATCTTTAAACCTTTCAAACAGACTTTAGTCTCAAACTGGACTATAGATCCCCCCCCAATTAACTCTGGTTCAAGGGTACATCTCTGAACTCCTCTGACATCTGTCGTTGTAATCCTTCAACGTCGTCAGAGAGGTAACGGGTCTCAACGGCCATACATTAAATGGACCATTATGTCCCTAAACTGGAACAATGGAGCCCAAATGCTCTTTTGTCGGATCTAAACGATCCCGTTAAGTTGATCTTAGTCTCAAATCGTACTAACGTATCCTTAACGAATGTTTAAGTTGATCTTAGTCTCGAATGAGGCTAACGTATCCTTAAACCCAAACCCCCAAACCTAAATCTAAGATAATACGGATTTGGACTAGTCCACGCCCTACGGGCGACGACATAACTCAGTCTCCGTATACAATCCACGGGCAATCATAAACAAAACAAACATCCACGACACGAAGTGAAATTCTGGAGAAGGAGAAAGTTGTTACCGCGAAGCGGTAGCGTAATTAACTGCAGGGGCTTGCGCCTGCAGGGAAGAGCGTCCCCACAATCAAAAACCCCTCGTGCGAGGGGGGATCTGACGAAGTCTGCTACATCGGACGCATCCGTTTAAACCTTCGATATACGGTGCCATAAATCAACTTGGCATCTTCGGAGAGGTGGACGGATAGCACCAATTGGCATCTGCCCCGAACCTCAGGCGAGACGTCCATGTCTCGGCCGCCGTTCGGAGGGGAACAGATTCTGGCACGCCCGGTGGGACCTCTTCCTCTTTCCACTCCACACTTCATGTGTCGTGATTCGCGAACCAAACATGGTTTCCTAATAGTTGCCCTGGGGTTTCAAGGTACTAAGATTCAGCGTCTTGCTCATTGCAGAAAGCAAAGGATCGATGGCTTCTACTTCTGCGAAATGCTCCAACTGCTCTGACTGCAATTGCGACCAACGCTCTGCCTCGCCAGGAGGTATAGCCTACGGACCCCAAGCTGCTTCATTGTTTACTATGCCCGTGGAACAGGTCACTCAAGCCACCACAGGATTGTTCTTTGGGACCATGTTCCCGCCGACAAGCTTCACCGCTCCGATGCTGACAAAGGAAGCTCCCAAGAAGTCGGTCTTTGATCGTCTTACCCCTGCCGTGGACCCTCTCAACGGGTCGCCCAACACCAGCGCCTCGGTCTTCTCTAGATTGGGCCAAGACTCCTGTGGATCCACAATGGGACCTACAATCCCAAAGAAGGCTGCTTCTAAGAAAATGACCAGTCCTGCTCCCGAAGTCGTCAAGGCGGCCCCCTCTGCCAAAAAGTCGGTCTTTACGAGATTGACTGTTCCAGCTCCCGCTTCTGTTACCCAAAGGACATCGGTCTTTGACAGGCTGACACCAGCAGAAACCCCCCACCTGCACAAGGGGCAAGACGAAGCCGTTCTCACCGCTGAACCAGTGCCGTCCGCTTGACACGCTCGACGTCGCCATTGGCGCCGAGTAAGGAAGGCTGGGGGCAACTCCCCCTCTGGGCTAACTCCAGCAGCCCCGACAACAGAAGTTGATGCTGCTGTTCCAACCGGGAACAGCTTCGAGATGCTAAATAAGGTGCGAAGGAATTCTCCTACCGCGGTGCTAAAGAGGTCTCCCCCTCCGCCAAAAAGGGCTATAGAAGTGAAGTCAGAGCAGCCCCGATCCCCTCAACGGCTGTCTTCCAAAATCTATAAGGTTTGGCGGCAGACCCGAGATTCGATGATCGATCCAAACTTCTCCCGCCAGCACAAGAAGCTGAAAATCCAATCGGAAGCCGGTCACCAGGCTAAACCGCGAAAGGTTGTCTGGACGCCCACCTCAACGGCCCCCTCAACCTCCACTGCTCATAAAAGGAGGAAACTAGAGAAGATCCCCCAGCCTGCAACGACAGCTAGAGGCACTAAGCCCAGAAGCCCTAAGTCTGGGGGCATGATGGTCCATACCGTATACATGGCGTCAGGAAAAGAAGACGGCCGTGCGTCTACAGGTCATAGACCGCTTACACGGTCGGTGACCAAAGCTCAGGAGCAACAGCAAAAGCTCCAGGAAATGATGAATGCTATGGCCGCACTTACCGGGCCAAAAGAAAACCCAGAAACGTCCTCGGACGAACGCCAGGAGGAAGAAACCGACGCTGAGTTCCTTCGCCGAATATTGGAGAAGAAGGACAAAGAGGCTGCTGAACAAGCAGCCAACATACAGCGTATGGGCCTTCTCTTCCAAGATATGATAGGGATGATGATCCAACAGGATCCACCCGCTGAGGATCCCCCGATCATCCTTGAAGACGACAGGGGAGAAACGTCAAATCCACCACCGGCCCTCTCAACGGCCAAGGAGGAGACAATCTATAAGGCTGACTTGGTCGACTATATAGCCCAGCAAATTCGGGTTCATCATGCGACGGAGGCAGCTGGTCAAGTCGTAAAAACGGGGCGGCCATATCCAAGCTGGTACGACCAAATCAAGTACCCGCCAGGTTACACAATTCCCAAGTTCCATGTTTACAAGGGGACCGGCAATCCCCACCAACATGTCGCCCAGTTCAGGGCCCTTTGCGGTAACACCGGCGGAGATGATAAACTGTTGCTTCGCCAGTTCATGGGCAGCTTATCAGAAACAGCGTTCGAATGGTATTCGGAACTCCCGAACGATTCTATCAAGACGTTCGCTGAAATGGAGTTGCTATTCACTCAGCGATTCGCAAGCGCCAGCGAACGCACTCCAATAACGGCATTGATTAACGCAGGGTAAAACCAGGCGAAACTTGGGTCCAGTATGCTATACGCTGGCGAAATTTGTGGTCGAAATGCGAGCAACGCATTGAGGAGGCACCCGCAGTGGGCATGTTCGTGGGAACCCTAGACCCTCACGCAACTATCTCCCAGTTTATGATGTTCTTTAAGCCAACCACATTCCAGGCTTTAATCAACAAGTTGGCTCAAATGGACCAAATGGGTCATAGACCGTCTCCCCCGAAGCCAGAACCTCGGAATGACAAGGGTAAAGGAAAGGCCACCTTCGTCGCGAATGCCCAGCAGCAACCCGATGCCCCAAAGCTGACGGATCAACTGGAAGAAAGACGCCGGTATTATAATGAGAAGATGAAGTGTCCCTACTCGTTCCTACGGGACAAGACGAAACGGTTATTCGAGCTGGCAGTACGCAACAGGCTTATAAACCTGCCAAATCTAAGGTGACCGCGTGAGGTGAATAACCCTAACTATTGCCCTTACCATCAAACGGTAAGTCATCCGATTGAGGATTGCTTCGTCTTCAAAGGATGGATTGAAGATCAATACCTCCAGGGGAAGTTTGCACTGTCCGAAAAATGGAAGGTGAACTCACCACAACCGCATACTCCTAAGAAAGCAGATATACCGGGGGCAACCTGTTCCTTTATTGAAGTAGCTCCATGGAAGGTCGTGCTGTCAACTAAAACCAAAAGAATGCTGAGGGACCTTCATGCGTGCCCGGCGGTCGAATGGAAGGACCCGCTCGAACCTCAAATTATCGAAGGGATGTTGAAGTCGCACCCAACTACGAAGACTCGTGGTGATGGTCTAAGTACTCACGCCCAACCGTCAAAATCTTCGAAGAAAAAGAAGAAGAAATCTAAGAAGCCCGTGAAGCCTGGAGACAAGCGCACGAACTTGCAGAAGCAAATCGACGCGCTGGAAGAGTACAATCAAAAGGCGCGAACTCCTGTCACGCTGCAAGAGTTCCTCAACCACATCTTTCAAGAGGAAGATGATGGAGAGAGTTCGTCGGATGGATCCGGGGAATATGTGGCGAGTTGCCATGTGATTTCCCACTCGGAAGATGAAAGAACTCCTGACACTGAGAAACTGGGGGCACGACCTGAACCAGAACTTGCATGGCCAACGAATGAAATGATCGACGCCTTTCTAGACGAGATTCGTTTGAAAAGTAAAGCCGATCAGGACCGTGAGATGGCTGCATCGGAAGGAGCCAAACGCAAGCGACTGAACGAAAGAGTCGAAGCACTCTCGCCAGATCAAAAGACATCCGATGTAGACAAAAAGATATTCAAGACGAGGAAAAGGTTTGCCAAAGCCATATCAATGGGAATGATGCTACCACCCTCGGAAGAAAACACGCTCAATGGGGTGGAGAGGCACCCTGATTATTGTGCATATCATCGGAAAATTTCACACCCCATGGAGGAGTGTGACGCCTTTAAGAGATGGTGGCAAGGATATGTTGCTCATCGGCAACATTTTAAGCGCATGAAACGCAAGACTCGTCGAGAACAAAGAAGTACTGCTGACGAGCACAACAGGACCACTGGCAACTGTTACATGGTTAACGCCGGAAGGTCACAAGTTCTCACCTTTGGGAGCGACTTCGATGAAGAAATGGCTCTGGGCCTTCTCTTTAAAGAATCCGTTTTAGGGAAAGAGGAGAAATCGGAGGCCTGGGAGAACATTCAGCTGCGCCCCGCGAGTAGAAAAGATAAGGGAAAGGAAAAGGTCACTGAAGATATCACTTTAGATGACCAAGTCATGAAAGAGCTGGCTACCAAAGACCCTCCTAGGAAGGGTAAGGTGGACTATAACATCCTAGCGCATCTAAGAAAGCTACCTTCTCAGCTTAACATTCTCGATGCCCTCCTATTATCAAAAGAAGCGCGAGACTCACTAATTAAGGCGTTACAAGAACCTGAGCAATTCCAAGCCTTCCTCGCCACTGAAAGGATGAAGGATGAATTGGAGGAAGTGCATACGGCCGACATCACTTTCGGTGACGAAGACCTCCTTCTCGGGACGTGCGACCACAACCGTCCCCTATGTCTCAGGATACTTCCATGATATCAAGATAGGTAAGATCCTGGTGGATAATGGATCCTCCGTCAATCTCCTTAATGTTCGGGTGTTGAAGGAAATCTGCATGAGTGTGCAACACCTCGCTCGTGACAAAATTACTATCTCTGGTTTCGATTCACAATCGTCACGGACTCTCGGATCCGTGATACTAACATTACGCTTTGGACTCCTCATCACAGACATCAAATTCCATGTCATTGACGCCAAGACCTGCAACAACGCCTTGCTCGGTCGTCCTTGGCTACATGAGTACAACATCATCCCTTCTACACAACATCAGTGTATGAAGTACTTTAAGGATGGTTTCGAGTATACCGTAACAGGTGAGTTGAACCCATTTTCCGTTAACGAAGTCCGCAAATACGAAGATGCGAAGTACTTTTTGCCAGATTTTGAGGATACAGAAAGGTGCCGCAAGCCGGAGAACAAAGCCGCCGCCACCATCCCTGTTTTCGGGAGCGATACCGAAGAAGAAGAAGAGATAGTTTATGCCGGGCCATCTCAACGCATCAACACGGGGACGTCCGCCCCCATGTTGGTCTTCGGAAGTGACTCGGAAGATGAGATTAATGCCGTGTTCTCCAATCGGCTGTCAATACAAGCACCCCCTAGCGATGATCAGAGTTTGCAAATCACCATGGTGCCGCGGGAACACTATAAGGATCTCGACACACTTCAAGCTCACAATGTGCAGGACCTGCAAACATTTTGCGTCCCTCCCAGGCAAAGGGGTGAGAAGTTAATTCTATTCTACCGATCCTCAGAGTCGAGAGCAGAGAAAGAAATCTGGCATGGCGCGGATGCTACACTCGACAGGCTCCAACCCATCCGTTTGCCCAGATACTACACAAATGGATTAAAGAGGCTATTGAAGCGCCAAGGAATACCCTTAGAACAGACTGTTCGACAAGCTCGGTTCTACAACAGGATTTGGGATGTCCCTGGGACTCAACGCAAATTGCCCAACGGGAAAGTGGAAACACTTGGGCTTGGATACGTGAGAGCCGGAAAACGGGAACGGGCCCACAGTAGCTATGCTATATATACCTTTGATGAAGAGGAAGACGCCCTGTCAGGAAATGCCAACCCTTCATCAAAACTAGATCCCGCGATTGAAGTGCCGAGTCCGTCGTTTGAAGAACGAGTGGACAAGCTTATCAGGAAAGTGGGTCAAAAAGCTCGGGAAGACCACAACCGCGAGATGGCCATCTACGAGAAGGTCAGGACGCAACGTCTGTTTCAACAGGCTGCAAAAGAAAAAGATGCTCATCCTTGTCAACCCGTTGTACGAAAGGCCCGACGCAGAGGCAGAAATAAATCAAGAAGCGGAAAGAGGAGCCGACAACAACGACGCAGGATTAGAGAGTCACGTGAGCGGGCATTACGCGGTCCGGATTTGTCCCTCGCGAAGAAGATGAGTCGAGCGTATTCCTTCCCTCGAGACAAGACGGAGAAGTTACTCGAGCTCATTATAAAACATCAAATGATCACGCTTCCAGAATCTAGACACCCTTAGCAAGCTAACAGGGCTTCTCATCTGAGCTATTGCTCTTATCACCGAGCCATAGGACATCCTACCGAAGACTGCTTCACCTTCAAGAACTGGGTCGAGGACCAGTACCAACATGGCAGATTTGCTTTGTCCAACGGCTGGAGGGTAACGCCGCCACAAAAGCATGAACCCAAAGCCGCAAGAGCAGGACCGGATCCACCTCGGTCCTGGAAGCGAATTCGCACCTGTTATACGATTACAACATTAAAAGAAGAGCCCGAGAACATGGATGACCTTCCCTGGTGCTTTGAGAACAGCGATGATGAGGTGGTCTCAGAATTTCCGCCAGCTCCGAAAGAACTGGAAGATGGCATACATACTACTACAGATAACCTCAAGAAGATTGAGCTAGGATCGGCAAATGATCCGCGACCGACATTCGTCAGCGAGCTGCTATCTGAAGAAAGGATGGCCGCATTAAAGAACGTGCTTCTACAGCATAAAGACTGCTTCGCGTGGAACTATTCCGAGATGCCAGGATTAGATCCGGAGATTGCTGTGCATAAATTAGCAATATCCCCAGATATCAAGCCAGTCAAGCAGGCGCCAAGAAGGATGCGACTCGAGCTTGAAATGAGCATCAACGTCGAAGTCAAGAAGCTGATCGATTCTGGATTTATCCAAGAAGTCCAGTATCCCAACTGGATCGCCAATATCGTCCCGGTAATGAAGAAGAATGGGACGGTACGCATATGTGTGGACTTCCGGGATCTCAATAAAGCCTTCCCGAAGGACGACTTCCCAGTACCGGTCACCGAGCTAATGATAGATAACACGTCCACTCACGAGGTTTTCTCCTTTATGGACAGCTCGTCAGGATACAATCAGATAAAGATACATCCCGAAGACCAGAAGCATACCGCTTTCCGAACCCCTTTGGGTATATTCTGCTACAGGGTTATGCCCTTTGGTCTAAAGAACGCTGGCGCTACCTATCAAAGGGCCATGACAAAGATCTTCGACGACCTCATACATGACATCGTCGAGTGCTATATCGATGACCTTGTAGTAAAGAGCATGTCATACGAAGAGCATTTAAAGCATCTGGAGACTGTATTTCAACGCCTTCGGCAATATAATCTGAAGATGAATCCCCTCAAATGCGCGTTTGGAGTCTCCTCGGGTAAATTCCTGGGATTCATCATCCGACACCGAGGTATCGAAATAGATCCATCTAAGATCAAGGCGATCATGGAAATGCCTCCGCCAAGAACCCTCAAACAGTTGCGGTCTCTCCAAGGGAAGCTCGCATACATCCGGCGATTTATCGCCAATCTTTCAGGCAAATGTCGTCCTTACAGCCACCTGATGAAGAAGGGAACTCCATTCGTTTGGAATCACAAATGCCAAGGTGCACTAGACGAGATCAAGCAGTACCTGCAGAACCCTCCGGTGTTGGCTGCGCCGGTCAAGGGAAAACCCCTCATTCTTTATACAACCGCCCTCGAAGGTTCCTTAGGCGCATTATGGGTACAAGAGAACGATCAAGGGAAAGAGAGAGCACTCTACTACTTAAGTCGAGTTCTGTTGGGGGCAGAAAACAATTACTCGCCCATTGAAAAACACTGCCTGGCGTTAATCTTTGCGATAATAAAACTCAGACACTACGCGTTAGCGCATGAAGTCCGTCTCATCTCGAAGGTGGACCCTCTTAAATATTTGATGTCGAAGGCTATACTGACGGGTCGACTCGCTAAATGGGCTCTACTCCTGATGGAGTTCTTAATAACATATCGACCTCTTAAGGCAGTGAAAGGCCAGGCCATTGCCGACTTCCTCGCTGAGCATCCAATACCTGCCGGTTCTCCTCTGAACTGCGATTTGCCGGACGAACATGCATTCGACACGATCGGCGGCGGTGATACCCGATGGGAACTCTATTTTGACGGGGCATCTTCCATGAAGAAGCGCAAACAATGTACCCCCATAATCAAATCGGGAGTAGGCCTCATCTTCGTAACCCCACAAGAAGGGATAATGCGCTTTGCTTTCTCCTTAACGGAATCGAGGACGAACAATGAAGCTGAATACGAAGCTTTGATAGCGGGCCTCGAGATCGCTATTAACATGGGAATTGAAGACCTCTCTATATACGGGGATTCTAAATTGGTTGTTAGTCAAGTAAATGGTGACTACCAAACGTATAAACCGGAGTTGGTGAAATACGGCGAAAAGGTGCAGCAACTATTGACCCAAATTCCCTCCTACACTTTGGAAAGTATACCACGTGCGGAAAATAGCAAAGCAGACGCGTTAGCTAAGCTCGCTAAAGAACTGGCTGATGAGAACCTCGATGACGTCAGAATTGTGGTACAAAGCCATCGAGCGCTCGCCCCGGCACAAATGTCTCCAGAATTATACGAAGAAAAGGGGGCGACTGAGCAGACGACCCTACAAATAAAAGACCATGAGAAGGCCGAGGACTGGAGGGAAGTCTTCATAGACTACTTTAAGTCCCACCGAATGCCCGAAGAAGCGTCTTCAAGACATCAGCTCATGAAACGAGCTCTATTTTTTGCTTTTGTTAATGACACTCTATACAAAAGATCGTTTGATTCTCTGTGGCTGAGATGCTTAGGACCTGACGAAGCAGAAAGAGTCGTTCAGGAAGTTCACGACGGACTCTGCGGTTCTCACCAGGCAGGCCCGAAAATGAAATAGAAGATCAAACGGATGGGCTATTATTGGCCCACGATGGTCCAAGACTGTCTCGAGTATGCGAAGCAATGCCACTCGTGCCAGATTCATGGAGACTTTATCCACCAACATCCGAACCCACTACACCCAACGGTGGATAGCTGGCCATTCGAAATGTGGGGGACTGACATAGTTGGCCCCATCGAGCCAGCATCGTCCCGGGGACATCGTTTCATCCTGGCGACAACCGATAAAAGGTCGCTTCCTAAAGAGATACTACGCTTAACGAGCCACGGCCTAGGTCAATGATAGATGACGACGACTATGTCCGCTCGCCATCTTCCTAAGCTCCATGTCAGACCTAAATGTCCTTAAACTAATAACGGACCGAAATGTCCTTAAACTAACGACGGACCGAAACGTCCTTGAACGAACGACGGACTGAAACGTCCTTAAACTAACGACGGACCGAGACGTCCTTAAACTAACGACGGACCGAAACGTCCCTAAACTACTACCGCAGCATCCTTAGGCTGACACAAAAAGGGAGAAAAAGAAAAATATATATAAAAAAAATGATGATGATAAAAAAAACGGTATGTCCATAAGCGAAATGGGCACGGATGAAAACCCGAAAGGGCTCCGTGAGTAAAAACAGCAGGACTACCGGCGAGTGTTTGTGAAAACCCGAAAGGGCGCAACCTCGTTAAAAGACACTTACAGGGTTCTCTCGACCTTGTAAGGAGAAAACACCCGCGTGAGATCCTTACGACTCACAAAGGAGCAACACACTTAGGGATCCCCACGATTCCTAAGGAGAAAATACACTTGCGAGATGCTCACGACTCGTAAGGAGAATTCTCTTATGGGACCCTCACGGCTCATGAGACTTGAAAGTCTTAAGTTACAGAAACCTAAACCTGTTCTTAAGCAAATCCCCCACAACCTTCGATAATGCCCTACAAGTAGTCCAATATTGACCCTTGTATACAATCCACGGGCGTGAATAAACATTTCCCTAACTAAGTCCCATCCGAGACTAGGGATATGTTTGCATGGTAAACAACCCTTGTAAATCCTCTCGACTTACAAGGAGAAAACCCTCCTGTAGGATCCTTACGACTTACAGAGGAACAATACACTTAGGAACCCTCACGATTCCTAAGGAGAAAATACACCTATAAGATCCTCACGACTTGTAAGGAGAAATACCTTTGTGAGACCCTTACGGCTCATGAAGTCAAAAGCCTTAGTCGACAGGACCTTAACCCTGTTTGCTAAGCCACCTTTGTTCAACATCGACAAAGGCAAATAATGATTCGCTCCTGGCAATATTCCAGTTGCAGCGATGCTGATGCCTAAACCGGTATCAAATCCCAAGTTCTTTCATGGCAAATGATGATTCGCTCCTGGCAATATTCCAGTCGCAGCGATGCTGATGCTAAGATTGGTATCAGATCCCAAGTTCCACACTCGCGATATATAAAAAATCAGCGAGCCAAAAATGCATATGAAATAGCCGAAATGATGGGGCAGGTTGCAATAAAAAAAACAGCAAGTAAAAATGTATGCATGAAAAATAGCCAAAATGATGGGGCAACTCGCAATAAAAAGCAGCGAGTAAAAATGAAATAAATAGCCGAAATGATTGGGCACCGCGAAAAAATAGCCGAAATGATAGGGCAATCGCGACCTTCGCGATATAAAAGCTGAAATGATAGAGCATCGCGGACAAAGAAATAAAATAAGAATAAAATTTATGCCCTACAGGTGATGTTACATCAACCCCTGTATACAATCCAGGGGCACGAACAAAAAGAAAGAAAGGGAACATACCTCCCCCCAGGTTTCATCATAAGAAGAAGCAAAATCTCGACGGGCCGCAAGCGACCTAGAGATCATCCCAGCACTCGTCTCGTAACGACGGACACAACTTCAAGCTAAACGGAACAGCGGCAACTCCCAGTTCCATGGCTCGGCGGTATACATATCGCCAACAGTCAAACCTCCATCCCGTGAGATGCGGATACAATCGACAAAATTCCTGGTTACGTGGAACGCGGATAACGTCACTCTTTGACCCCGTGGAAAACATCCAGAGCGGATCCTGGTCCTCGCAGAGCACGGCAGTGAACCCGTGTGAAGCATCCAGAGCGGAGCCTAGTCCTCGCCGAGCGCGGCAGTGAACCCGTGTGAAGCATCTAGTGCAAAATTCCTGGTTACGTGGAATGCGGATAACGTCACTCTTTGACCCCGTGGAAAACGTCCAGAGCGGATCCTGGTCCTCGCAGAGCACGGCAGTGAACCCGTATGAAGCATCCAGAGCGGAGCCTAGTCCTCGCCGAGCACGGCAGTGAACCCGTGTGAAGCATCTAGTGCAAAATTCCTGGTTACGTGGAACGCGGATAACGTCACTCTTTGACCCCGTGGAAAACGTCCAGAGCGGATCATGGTCCTCGCAGAGCACGGCAGTGAACCCGTGTGAAGCATCCTGAGCGGAGCCTAGTCCTCGCCGAGCACGGCAGTGAACCCGTGTGAAGCATCTAGTGCAAAATTCCTGGTTACGTGGAACGCGGATAATGTCACTCTTTGACCCCGTGTGAAGCATCCAGAGCGGAGCCTAGTCCTCGCCGAGCACGGCAGCGAACCCGTGTGAAGCATCTAGTGCAAAATTCCTGGTTACGTGGAACGCGGATAATGTCACTCTTTGACCCCGTGGAAAACGTCCAGGGCGGATCCTGGTCCTCGCAGAGCACGGCAGTGAACCCGTGTGAAGCATCCAGAGCAGAGCCTAGTCCTCGCCGAGCGCGGCAGTGAACCCGTGTGAAGCATCTAGTGCAAAATTTCTGGTCACGTGGAACGCGGATAATGTCACTCTTTGACCCCGTGGAAAACGTCCAGAGCGGAGCCTGGTCCTCGCCAAGCACGGCAGTGAACCCGTGTGAAGCATCCAGAGCAAATACCGGACTGTGGAGTCCTTAAAATCCACGGACTATGACGTCCTTAACCTCGACCGCAATGTCTTAAAACTAACGATCAACCATCCCGATTCCCTACGGATTCTCCCTTGGTTAAAGGGTACATCTCTTCACTCCTTTGATACTCGGCGTTGTAATTCCTCAACGTCTTCAAAGAGGTGACGGGTCCCTGCGACCAAACATCGGACTGTGGAGTCCCTAAATCCACGGACTATGAGGTCCTTAACCTTGACCGTGATGTCTTAAAACTAACATCGGACTGTGGAGTCCTTAAATCCACGGACTATGAGGTCCTTAACCTTGACCGTGATGTCTTTAAACTACGATACCTTGAGCGACCCCTGACCCCGTGAAACACGGACGAGGGCGACCACATCCAGCACTTGCAGGTCCTCACGACCTGTAAGGAAGAAAAACTCTCTTGTGAAGTTCTCACGACTCTCAAGGGACAACCCGCTTAAGAATCCTCACGATTCTTAAGAAGAACTTACACCTATGGGATCCTCTCAACCCATGGGGAGAAAAAACTCTTTATGAGACCCTCGTGGCTCATAAAGTGTAAAAGTCTTAGGAAGCAGATCTTAACCCTGAGTCCTAAGCTATCGCTGCCCTGCGAGGAGATCAAGATAAATTGTCCACAAACGCATTCAATGAAAGGGGACACATCGTTAAGAAGAAAAATGTATCTTTTATTCATAAACCAAAATGGATACAAAGTACAATTCATGAAAGAAACAAAAAAGAAAGATACTCTCATTCATGAGTATGTAAAAAAAAAGGGGGGAGAAAAGATACAAGTCCTCAAACCGGCGGGCGGTGCAGTAATTTTACCAGCTCATCGTTCTGTTGCTGAGCCACGGCTTCATGACGCAAGATCTCCAAAAGACGAGCCTCCGCCTGAGCTTGCTGAACCTGATACGAAGCAAGCCGAGCCTCAAGCTCTTTCTCGGTGGCTTTATGAGCCTCGACCCTCTCACGAGTAAACGTGGCAGCTTTATCGAGAGCCACCACCTCTTTTATGGACTCCTGAAGCACCCGCCAGAGTTCGTACGCTTTGTTGGCCTAAGACTCGCCTGAAGCTCGCTCAGCGCCTTAGAAGCCAGCTCCCTCTCCGAGAATTTACGGCCGAACCCCTTTTCTCGCGCGACAATATGTTCGCCACGCATCGCCCTATCAGGCCATGTAAGCTCACTTTTGCGACCGCAACCTTGGAAACGGGACACACGCTCAAGACCACATAAATGGGCTTCCAGTCGACGGCAATAGTCGATCTAAAAACGTGCTCACATAACCTGCTATGAAAAGCAACGAGAAACTTTCCGATGATTATCCTATCGGGCATGTGTTCGCAATCATATGAGCATCCGAAAAAGGAATAAAATTCGAAGCTTTAATGCGCATGCGACATGGCAACAGTGTTGATAACTGAAGGAAGTTTTCATAAAAGGAACACAAAATTTATTCATGCAAGCGAAAAACATGCATACGAGTGCCGAGCCTACATGGAAGTTCAACATAAAGCATACAAAAAAAAGGACTAATTTAAAAATGCTACGCTAACGGGAAAAGGTCACCAAACACGGGATCAATGGCACAAGGGTTAATGAAGCAGAAGACAAAATTCTCCATCTCTCTTTCTGCTTTCTCCAGCACATCAAAGCGACGGTTCTCACGAGGAGTCGCTCCCCATCGATTGGCGCCATGTTCGTCCGCAAAAGCAGACATAATAGCTCGCCGGGCCTTTATCTGGCTCAGCAGATGAATTGAGCAATCCTTTAAAGCCTGAGTAATCAGGCACGCCTCATGAAAGCCCTCGAGCTTTTCTTCAGCCGCATCAAGCATCGCCAGGGTCATCTCTGCCGAGTGAGGAGGGATGTCGGCAAGCACGGCCGTGAGAATCATCCGAAGCCAGAGGGAACCCATCGGGAGGGGGGACCCCCTACGGATCGAGAGTTCATACATTGCTGAGTCGCATTCGTCGTCGGTAAGGAGTGGATCCACCAACCGAGCAGCAAAGCGGGGGATCATCTCCTTGATAGGAACTTCCCATGGCTGTCGACGAGCATGAGGGCGATTGCAGGCCATGGCGCTCGTTTGTTTCTCAAGACAAGTTACACCAAAATAAAAAATATATAAATCTCTCTGTGAAGAGAAAAGGAAAACCATTGCCTCAGATATAAAGGGGAGCATTAAGTGCTGTGCGCGGAAAATCTTGCATGGTAAAGCTATTTACAAAGCCAAAAAAGGAGGGGCATCGAAAATCAAGGGGATGGAACTATTTCCAAGGCCCTCTTTCTGCATCTGATATTGTACACTGAAAATATGGCATGGGAAAATTTTTTGAACAGCCCCATCGAGGGACCCCACGTGCAGAACACATGAGGCCCAAACTTGATGTAAAAAAAATGGATGGAGTAGCACCCTGCATATTAAAAGCATCAACAACAACAGTACCGAAATGATGAAATCCCAGACAAAGGCATGCAAGCAGGGAAAGACATAATAAAACTTGTCACTCATACTTCAAGAAGTTCATACAAAATAAAGAGGACACGTTTACAATGGTAAGACTTCGGATGCGGGGCATGGGTTGAGAAACTCAAGATTAACTTTGTCCAAGATTCTCCAAGCATTTCGAACCTCCCGAGTATGCTTCCTCTCGCGATCGCAAGCGTCGGGGTCCTCATGAATATCCTCCACCCTCCGATAGGCGGCAAGTATGGCTGACTGCTGAAAGGTTTGGTGCAAGAGATCAATAAGGTGATCTCGCCTCCTCTTTGAGATCAAGCCCATTAGGTACACCGAATGTACCTTATCCTCAGCAGTGTCCAAAACTCTGAGCGGTATGCCGGTGCAAAAGAGAGGAAGTGCCTCCCGGATCGCCAGCACGATCAGCCTCAGAAGAGAAGAGCGACGGGGGAGTAGCCGATGGTTGTACTCGTCAAAGCGGCTCATGATCTCGGCACACTGAGCATCGGTGAATTCCTGGTTCTGACTGCGGCCCAGTGCACGAATATTCCCATAGGAAATAATCTCGTCTAGACCATACAGATGGGCATCCATGATATCTGAAATAAAGGTCATGAGAATCATTAGAAAGCTCTTGTTTCATTAATTGCAGAAAGACAACCTCGGGTCAAGAGCACCCAAGAAGCCTCCGTGTGAAGAAACTGAGTTCTTCATTGGAATTAAATTCCTTATTAAGAGAAGGGAATTAAATTCCCAGAAACATTTTTGGATGGAATTAAGTTCCATGGAGTTGAAACGCCATCATCATCTCCCCAAAGATCATCTAAGCCCTAAGCGACTTACAATCCGAAGGTTAGGTGGTTTCCTGTTCTTATGGAAAAACTAGAAGAAAAATGAGATCCTTGTTAAAAAAGAGTAAAAAACCCTTGTTTTGGATTTAAAATCCAAAGGAATGTGGAAATTCGCTGTTTGTCCAAGAACATTACCTGAGGAGGAAAAGTCCTTATAAACAGAGTTAAACTCTGAAAATGTTTCAAGGCAGAGAACTAAGCTCTGGAAGAAGAGAATTAAATTCTCAGAAAAAGTTTACAAGGAAGAAGATGAACAAAGTGGAGGCGTCTCTGAAATGACCCCAGTATTTATGGGGGGTGATGGAAACGTTTCATCTTCCCAAATCCCTAAAGGAATCCAACGGTCGCAAAAGGCGACAGCGTTGCACTCACGTACGGACACGTGAGAACAACGCTGTGGGGGCATTTGTTTCCTGATTTAAAATCATGAAAGCCCACGGCAGAGGCTTCAGAAAAGGGTCACGTGCTTACACGTGACCAGCAGTCACGTGTTGGCACGTGACATCTAAAAGCATCGGCAAGGCAAATTCAGCTCCCCGACTACATCAAAGAAAAGGGCTTCAGAAAGGGTCACGTGCTCCCACGTGACCTGGGTCACGTGTTGGCACGTGACAATTACAAACGGCTTCAAAGGCAAACCGGTTCCCTGATCAAACCAAGGAAAAGGTTTCAGAAGAGGTCACGTGCTCCCACGTGACCAGGGTCACGTGTTGGCACATGATACTCAAAAGCAGCAGACTTGTTCTCCAGTGAAATCAAGGAAAGAGCCTTCAGACAAGGGTCGCGTGCTCACACGTGACTAGTGGTCACGTGTTGGCACGTGATGACCAAGCAGCGGCAAAGGTAAAGCGCAAAAGAAAGAAGAGGGCTCATTCCAAAGAGGGTCACGTGCCCACACGTGACCATGGGTCACGTGGTCACATGTGACCGGCTTTCAAAGCCCATTTTGTTAACAGAATTAAATTCTGAAAGAGATTCAAATCTTTCCAAAGGAAAGCGATTATCTGGAACCAACCAAATTAAAGATTTAAAGATGATTGAATATCATCTACCTATGGGAAAATCCTGAACTTGGAAAGATTTCCCCTTAAAATCCAACCGAAATAACAAAGGAGGATCTCTGGGTTTAAAATCCAACGGTGGATAAAATTCACCTAATAATCCAAAGGTCCAGATGAATGATGGATGCAAATCAAATCTCCCAATGAAAGATTCACCAAAAACCAATTGATTCGGTTGCTTCTCCTATAAATAGGAGCCAAGAGACACACAAGAAAAAAGATATACGATACGCAGAGGAAAGAAAAGAGAGAGAGCCTTGATACTTGAGAGGAATTTGGATCTTCTGCAAAAGAAAACCCTAGGTAAGAAAGGGAAGGTTTCATTGAAAGAAAGAGAATTTAATTCTCAACAGAGTTTAACTCTGATGTAAAACAGAAAGACATATTTCTTCTCTCTTTGGTGGAGGATCTGTAAAGTGCACATCTCCCCTTGAGTTGAGAATTTAATTCTCAATGGGTTGAGATCCTGCCATGCAGATACAAAGCATAGAGAGGGAATGGAAGCACGAGAATTTAATTCTCACAGAACTATAGGAATTTAATTCCTTCAAAATAAAATTAGGGTTTGACCATATGTTATGGGAATTTAATTCCTTCAGAATGAAAAGAATCAGGGTTTAACCCTAGTTAAGAACTTAGTTCTGTTAAAACAACAAGAATTTAATTCCCTTAATCTTATTCCCCAGAATAATTCTCTAACAAAGAGTGGGGGTTTAATTCCTTAAAGCTTTTATTAGGGTTTAACCCTATTCAGTTCTTCACATATATGAGAAATTTAATTCCTACAGAAAATTCAGAGTTCAACTCTTCAAAAGGAACTAGGAATTTAATTCCTCTGAAATTATTGTTAGGGTTCAACCTTACGAAGAATTTGATTCCTGGGAGGAATTAACAGATCTTCTAAGCAACTACAGAAAAGCAGGGTCACGTGTCACCACGTGACCCCCCCAAAAGATCTACAGAAAGCCCTTTGAGGCAGTGTATCACGTGCTCCACGTGACCCCCGAAACACAGAAAGAAAAAGCAAAAGAAATAAAGCCCTTGGGCGCTCTCACGTGCTCCCACGTGACCCCTTGGCTGATGCTTTAACAATCAGCGCATTAATCCTCCTCACGTGGCGGCACGTGATGCTCCAAAGAAAACATAAAAAGTGTCTAACGCTTATTTACAGAACGAAGAAAAGGAGATCTGGCTCCACACTTAGGGCGCCCTCACGTGTCACCACGTGACCCCTAATGAGTATTCTAACAGACAAGAGCGAGGGCCTTCATCATGTGCTCACACGTGATGGCCGCCAGAATTAAAAGAGTTAAACACTGATCTGCAGAATAAAATAAAGGGAATCAGGGCGCTCTCACGTGTCCACACGTGACCCCTCTCTCCTTAGTGTTTAACACTAATCTGAAGACTTTGTCCTAAGTGTTTAACACTGATTTTCTTAGTGTTTAACACTAATTTGGAAAACTCTATTTGCAGTGCTTAACACTGATTTGCTTAGTGTTTAACACTAATGCGAAAACTCTGCTCCCAGTGTTTAACACTGATTATCTTTTAGTGCTTAACACTAACTTGCTAATCTTATTCCCAGTGTTCAACACTGTTGGTTTCTAGTGTTTAACACTAGCTTTAGCCCAATTGGCTAAGTTTCAGAGGCAAAGCCTCTCCTTCAATGGACCAGCAGAGGGTCAATGCTTCAAACATAATTGAACTTAGCCCAAATTGGCCATAAGTCCTCAAATCATCTTAAACTGAGCACACTTGCTCTTTCAACAAACTCATTGGTTCAAAGGTACATCTATGAACTCCTCTGACATCTGTCGTTGTAATCCTTCAACGTCGTCAGAGAGGTGACGGGTCCCGACAACCACACATTAATACGGACTGTGGGGTCCTTAAACTCATGGACTAATGCGTCCTTAAATCAAGATACGGACTGTGGGGTCCTTAAACCCATGGACTACGACGTCATTAACCTTGACCGAGATGTCTTAAAACTTACAATGGACTGTGGGGTCCTTAAACCCATAGACTACGACGTCCTTAACCTTGACCGAGATGTCTTAAAACTAACAATGGACCGCAATGTCCTTAAACTATCCATGGACCGCAATGTCCTTAAACTAGCGATGGACCACTGTGTCCCTAAACTGGAACAATAGAGCCAATCTCTTTTTTGTTGGATCTAAACGATCCCGTTTAAGTTGATCTTAGCCTTAAATATGGCTAACGTATCCTTAAACCTTTCAAACAGACTTTAGTCTCAAACTGGACTATAGATCCCCCCCAATTAACTCTGGTTCAAGGGTACATCTCTGAACTCCTCTGACATCTGTCGTTGTAATCCTTCAACGTCGTCAGAGAGGTGACGGGTCTCAACGGCCATACATTAAATGGACCACTATGTCCCTAAACTGGAACAATGGAGCCCAAATGCTCTTTTGTCGGATCTAAACGATCCCGTTAAGTTGATCTTAGTCTCAAATCGGACTAACGTATCCTTAACGAATGTTTAAGTTAATCTTAGTCTCGAATGAGGCTAACGTATCCTTAAACCCAAACCCCCAAACCTAAATCTAAGATAATACGGATTTGGACTAGTCCACGCCCTACGGGCGACGACATAACTCAGTCTCCGTATACAATCCACGGGCAATCACAAACAAAACAAACATCCACGACACGAAGTGAAATTCTGGAGAAAGAAAAAGTTGTTGCCGCGAAGCGGTAGCGTAATTAACTGCAGGGGCTTGCGCCTACAGGGAAGAGCGTCCCCACAATCAAAAACCCCTCGTGCGAGGGGGAATCTGACGAAGTCTGCTATATCGGACGCATCCGTTTAAACCTTCGATATACGGTGCCATAAATCAACTTGGCATCTTCGGAGAGGTGGACGGATAGCACCAATTAGCATCTGCCCCGAACCTCAGGCGAGACGTCCATGTCTCGGCCGCCGTTCGGAGGGGAACATATATATATATATATATATATATATATATATATATATATATATATATATATATATATATATATATATATATTTGATATTGGCCGGTTATATATGATATGACTGGATTATTGAATCAAGTGTTGATTTAATATTTAATATTGAATATTAGCCGGTTATATGTGATATAACCGGATAATTGAATCAAGTGTTGATTTAATATTTTGATATACATATATATATGATATTAGTCGGTTATATATGATATAACCGGATTATTGAATTAAGTGTTGATTTAATAATTTGATATATATTTATATTTTTAATATATATATATATAAACTAATATTTAGCTCACTAAAGATTTTATTCTCTTTATATACATTTATATGTGTGCGTGTGTGTGTGTGTGATATTTATATATGTATTTGATATTGTATCATGTTTGATGATACATAGAACTAGGATATATGAGAATCACACAAGATGAGAAGATGAGAAGATAATGATTTTTTTTTTATGAATTAAAGAAAAGAGAATGAGTCATTGTTTTGGTGGCTTGTAGAAGCCTTAAGAATCCATGACTCACCTCTTCTCTTTTAGATTATTCATTGATATTTATCATTATCAAATCTTATCTTATCACTCACCTCATGGTTCACATACTCATCCAAGTTCATCTCCTTCTTCATCTTCTCTCTAGGATTTTCTTGAGTTGAGAAAAGAAAAGAGAGAAAATTATTTCTAGTGAGCAAATATCCTACTTTATCTACCTACACTAATCTAGCCCATTAGTTTAGGTTGTTTGCTTCATTAATATCTTGATTAGTGAAGAGTGAGCTTGAGTGAGAGAGACTTGAAGGTGGATCATCTTCGGCATCGAAGCCAAAAAATAAGCTCGATCCTTTCTTCAAGTGGAGCCTTAAGAAGAGTTCTAGAGACTACTACTTAGTGCCTTATAAGTGAAGGACCGCTCTACAAAGATTGTAAACCCTCTTCACTTAATTTAAACCCTGCTTGCTTACTATAAAACCCTAATTCTCTAGTTCGATTCTAGGTTAGTATACTTAGCACTTTAGATTTTTTAAAATTTCATACTTGATACTTGTATAAACCTAGTGGAGGTGCTGTGACATACTTTTACCTTGGCTAACAAAACTCGAATAGAAGTATACTTGATTACAGACGAGAAAATCTCGTTGTAGTCAACCCCCTCTTTCTGAGCAAAACCCTTCGACACTAACCGTGACTTATATTACTCATTTTCCTTTTTCCTAAATACCCACTTGCATCCAATAGCCCTTGTCACGCCCCGCTTCACAAAGGACAGAAACGGTGACGTGGCACGGTCCGCAACCTAAATGTATTGAGAGTGATCTAACTCAATACAGTTACGTTAAGCGTATGTGTGTGTGTTATGCAGGCAATGTACCAAAACAAATAATAAAAGCGAAAGCATTTATTTCCATTAACTAAAATTTATTACATCCCAAGGTACTGAAAAAGTAAACTAAATGTTTTAATTACATCGATGAACGGAAAGCAAAGCCCTAAACAAGTGGGCAACTGTAAAACAAACTATCTACTCTTCGAACGTCAGTTCCACGTAATCTTCATCCGTGGCTTCCACACCTTTATCCTCATCACAATACTCGTCATCATCTAACGGACATTCTAGAGATAGAGAAAAGAAAAATTCGTCAGCGAGTTACGCTCGGATAGGATTGCCTCATAAGGAAGTAATGGTCAGAAAACAAATGTGTGTAAGGAATGATGCCATA
Organism: Agapanthus africanus; assembly: GCA_030015575.1. Lineage (NCBI taxonomy): Eukaryota > Viridiplantae > Streptophyta > Magnoliopsida > Asparagales > Amaryllidaceae > Agapanthus > Agapanthus africanus. The sequence continues at coordinate 748,207,335 of CM057341.1, read as the reverse complement.
TTTGTGTGGTGGTATGATATATAAGGTATTTACTAGTTGTTATATTCGTATTAGTTTGTTAGATAAGGATACGTATACTCACGATTATTCCATTGCAAGCCACAGAACAATAACTGGAGAAATAAAATGTACAGTTTCACTTTCCAGGATCATGATCGAGTAATAAAGGAATCCAAGTTCCGAATATAACCTTTCCTAATCAAACTACCCATCCCCGTTTTTCAGTGTAAAAGTTTTGACGTATTAGAGTTAGTACGTATATCATCTAAACATGGAATTTCCACATTTGTATGCTATCCATATTTTGGATTATTCGCCCGAATATCGGGTTAGTAATAGTCTTTATATTGGATTGTTCACTCTTAATATAGGAATCTTCATTTATAAAAGTATTCCATATTTAGGTTCGCGCATTCAAACCCTAACCGTATCATATGTCATGTCATGTGATATATCATAGGTTGAATTCAATAATGACATCTCAATGAATGTGGACTTCCACAACCACTCATTTTATTCGATGAATTTATAATTAGAAGGTATCTTAGTATTTTATTTGAAACCATGGTTTATAAAAAGTTATAGTATTCTGGTAAAAATATTTCTTTTAAAAAGTTATGATACTTTTATGAAAATTATTTTATTATAAAGATTTATAGAAATTTTATGAAAATATCTTTTAATAAAAGATTATGGTATTTATTTGAAATTAACTTTTAACAAAGATTTATAATATGTTTATGAAAATATCTTATTATAAAATCTTTTATTACAGATTTTGGTATTTTTATAATATCGCTTTTATATAAACATTATGGTATTTTAATAAAAAAATATCACTTTTTTAAATAGTCGGGTATTATAAAAATATCTTTATTAAATAACTTGGTATTTTATTATTTTATGTAAAGACTTGATATTTTATTAAAAATTAATATTTTAGAAACGTTCAAGGTATTTTATTAAAGTTGATATTCTAAAAAAAACAACTCCGTGTTGACAACCATTGCACATGGGCATTCATCATTTGTATCATTTTAAGGACGATTATCTAGTAACCATGTGGTGTTTTACTTAAAATATTTAGTTATGGTATATATAATTATGCATCTATAAAAATACAACTTTCCTCAAAATAGAGGGATTTTTTTAAAACTAAATTATTTAGTTTATAAGATTAAATAAAAATATCATTCTTTTTACATACCTAAGATATTTTATTTTATTTAACTTATATTATATAAGGTATTATAATTAACGGAAACCTTTTAAATATAAAAAAGAGTATTTTTGTGGAAGCAATTATCTATTGAGATCCGATTGGTATTATAGATATGCATGATATATTAACTTAGCATCCAGTAAACAAAAGTATGATTTTATGTTCAAGGGTAGATGTGTGTACATATAGGGTAGGTCGTTGCCCCGTGAATTATCAACATCTAGCAATAATTCTACAAGTTTTAATGGTATCACAATATGAGCTTGCAAGACTAAGTTTAACATCACTTTAAAGAAAAATTCAAGATTAGTGTTCAGATCTAAGATCCTAAGAGAAAGAAAGTAACAGATGAGAGATGAGAGGCGGATCATATCTTGATTGAGATATTAATTTATGGATCGAGACGTAGCCTTTCTACTAAAACCTTAATAACTCCTTACTAGGATTTTTATTGAAGGAGTGTGGATCACCACAGCGTCAGCATCGTCGAGACAAAGAACCGGATATTTTTCTTGGAATTTTCGGAGTTCAGAATTATGAAAAAATTGATTGGAAAGGCGATGTATATATAGGATTTAAGTTGTAACTATTAAATCCCCAAACAGGTCAAATCAGCACAAAAATCGGCGTCCAAATCATAGCCCCAATCATTGCCAATTATTCTCACATCATTGCTGTCGCCGCCATCAAACATGGGCCGTCGGATCAAGATCCAACGGCTCAGATCGCGTCAGCCGTCGCTGCCTCGTGGGTTCGTGACCACGCGCAAGCATGTGGTCCCCACCCCCAACATGGAGCCGCAGAAGATCCTGGGCCGTTGGATCTTTCATCCAACGGTCCAGATTAATTCGTCCTTTAATATTTTTTTCTTTTTAAATTTTAAAAATCTAAAACTGTTTTTATAAAATCGAATTTGTTTTGAAAATTTTGTTTAAAATATTATAAAATATGGGGAAAACGTGAGAAAAATTTAGAAAATATATCTTGTTGTTATCTTTAGTTTAAAAATGGTTTCTGATTAAAACCAACTTGTTTCATCATATTCTAAAATATTAGTTAGTTAATATTTTCATTAAAATCTTTTTTATCTTAGAAATTATTTTAAATATGAAATATTAATTTTAAATTAATAGTAAAAATATATAAATTATGTTAAGTCATTATAAAATCGTATTAAAACATTTTAAGCGCGGAAAAATATAAATAGCTTGAGAAAATCCCAATAATTATATTTAACTACCATAATTATTTCAAAAAAATAAAATCATCTTTTTTTCAAAAATATTTTCCCTCCACGAAATACAAAAAAACTGATACTAGAAAAATAAATACAAGAACTTTTATTAGGTTTTAGAAAAACACGGACTTTACAGCCCTTTTGCCTTTCGGTAGCTCTGTCAATCTCTACGTACCATTCTTTCGAAATGACTCCATCTCCTCTGTCATCGTAACAATCTATCGATCATTGTCCTCTTGCCCAATGGTCTCCTGATAAAAGCTGGGATCTCCACTTTCAATGACTAAAGCGTATCCGAGCATATCTTCGAAACCATACCTGACCGGTGCCTTGTATGTACGCGTTGATCTCCTCAATGTTATTGTCTATGGGTCCTGTTGAAGTTGGTCCTCACCATATGTCTCTGTGTTCTGTCCGTCCACCTCCACATCAATAGACTGAAATTGTGTTTCGGTGTCTATGTCCTTATGAGCGCCAGAAAACTCCACCTCTACTGGATCATTGTCCCATAATGCTCCACCTGCCTCCTTATTATCTCCAGCCACGTCTTTCAGCATGGATTCCTCAGTGAAGATCACATCTCAGCTGGTGAACGCTATTTTATTTTCTGGATCCCATAACTTGCAACCTTTAACTCCAAGTTTGAATCCCAAGAAAACGCTCTTCTTTGATTTTGACTCCAGCTTGATCCTATCCTTCTGATTCATGTGCGAGTAGACAGGGCACCCAAACACTCGTAGAGAATCATAATTGACTGGCTCTCCACTCCATACTTCTTTTGGGATCTAAAAATTTATGGCCCTAGATGGAGACCTGTTGACCAAATAGCATGCATGACTCACCGCCTCTGCCCAGAGTCATCCAAAAGACTGGATCGCAACCATATACTTCTAAATCTCTCTAATAGTGTTTTGTTTATGCGCTCCGCTACCCTATTCTGCTCTGGTTGTCCTGGAGCAGTCCATTGCCGCTGTATGCCATGTTCTTTACAGTAATCTTTAAATTCCTTCGACCCGTATTCACCTCTATTGTCTGTCCACAAATACTTCACCGATCGCCCATTTTGCTTCTCCACGGCTGCTTTCCACTCCTTAAAACTGACAAACACTTATGCTTTGTGTTTGAGGAAGTAGACCCATACCTTCCGTGAGAATTCGTCAATGAAAGTGACGTAGTATACGACACCTCCCTTTAATGCTATCGGGGATAGCCTTCATACGAAAGTGACGTAGTATACGACGCCTCCCTTTAATGCTATCGGGGATGGCCTTCATACGCTTGAGTGAATGTAATCAAGAAATTCTTCGATATTGTGCATGGCTTTCTTGAATCCGACCTTATATTGCTTCTCCATCGTACAATATTTACAGAAATCTAACTTGCACGAGATAATACCTTTCAGCAACTCCCTTCTGTGCAACTCACGAAGTCCCCTTTCACTCATGTGGCCAAGATGTGTATGCCACAGCTTTACGATATCCTCCACATATTTCTTCATAGCCATGGCTGCACCACCAGTCACCATGCTGCCGTCCAAACGATACAAGTTCTTTAGTCGTTGTCCCTTTATGACCACTAGGGCACCCTTAACAACCTTTAGCACTCCTTTTGACTGACAAACTTGCATCCTGCCGCATCCAATACTCCTAGAGAAATCAGGTTCTTTTTTAGTTCCAGAACGTGTCACATGTTCACAAGCATTCGCACCAAACCATCAAACATGCGAACTTTGATGTTCCCTATACTAATGGCTTTGCACACCGTGCTGTTCCCCATAAGAACACTGCTGCTATTGAACACCTTAGAGGTTCCGAACAACTCTTTCTTCAAGCATATATGGTATGAATATCCGGAATCAAGGATCGAAGCATCAGAATCTTCCTTCCCGGTGTGTGCGGCAAGTACATCACACGGATTTTCTTCTGCTTCAGTCACAACACAGGTTTGATCCAAACCCTATGTGCTGGCACCTTTACCCTTCTTCTCCAACCATTGTTTATACTTTTGGCATTGCTTCTTGAAATGCCCTGGTTGTTTTCAAAAGAAATATGGTCCACTCTCTTAGCCGGATGATTTGGATTTCCCCTTATGCTTTTGCCTCCATCTTTATTCTTCGACCTTCCCCTTTCATCGGCAAACAACCCTGATGACTCCTCTGATGGAGTTGATTTTTTCATGATCTCATTGTTGAGAAGAGTCGTTGTAATCTCCTCCATCTCGAGAGTCTCCTTCCCATAAAAGATCATTGTCACCAAGTGTTCATACGAATTTGAAAGCGAAGATAGGAGCAAAAGCGCTTGGTCCTCCTCCTTTAACCTGACTTCAAGGCATAAAAGATCGCTTACCATCTCGTTGAAGCTGTTTAAGTAGTCGTAAATCGAAGCCCCTCCCTTCATGCGTAAACCGTAAAGTTGCTTCTTTAGGTATAGCTTGTCAAACAAGGACTTTGTCATGGACAAGCTCTCTAGCTTCAACCATAAACTTGCCGGTTCTGACATGACATTGTACATCACATTCTCCACCAGAAAAAGCTCTATCGTACACTGTGACTTATGATCCATGTCTGCCCATGTATCATCTGTCATGTCGGTAGGTTTATTACCGCCAAGAACCTTAAGAAGACCTTCTTTTACAAGAAGTGTCTTAACCCTTTTCTGCCATATTAAGAAGTTCCTCTTTCCGTTGAATTGTTCCATCTAGAACTTGATGCTATTAACTTTGTTATTCGCCATTTTTAATTCCAAAGAAAAAACCTTTTCCTCGGATTCTTATAAACCACTATCAATAGAATCACAATCTAAGAAATTGAGGAGCAGACACAAACATCGTCACCCACCGTAAACTTAAATTGCAAAACTACAGAATATAGCTTTGATACCAGTTGTTTGGTATCGAGGGCGCAGCGAATGCGTCGACAACAACCCTTATGAATCTAAACCTAGATCTCTTTAAAACGAATAACAAAAATTGTACAAACATAATAATAAGACAAGAAGAGATTTGGGGGGGAAAGAGGAGAACCTTTATTAGAAATTTAAGAGAAAAGGAAAACCTTACAGAAAATTACAATTAACCCTCTCCTTGTAATCTCCAACGAGATCTTTCTCTCTCTATACAAGTTCTCCTTAGTTGATCGTCTTGATACCTTATGGAGCCTTCGTCTTCCTTTAAAACCTTATGATCAAAACAACCCCTTAATGGCCTTCGTCTTGATCCCTTATGGAGCCGTAGAGTTGTCTCCTTTAAACCTTATGATTAAGATCTCAAGCACCTTTAAACTTTAAACCTAAGATCTTATATATAACCCATACAATCTAAGTTATAATAAGATCCCAAAAAATACAAAACTGCCACCCAGAAACTGATTTTTGGAGATAAAACTCGAACTAGAAATTCGGCACTTATCTTCAACAAACATCTGACCCTATATAAGGCGGACATCTATGCCTTCTCTATTATTTTAACGGAGTATCGCCAAACGTATGACCTTATAGGTGCAAACGTCTGGCCCTCCATAGCTCGACAGGCCAAAGAATAGACAGACGTCTGAGCTCATTGCATCTTAACATTTGTGCCTCCTCTTGAAATTTATGGCTTCATTGTCAGACGTCTGAGCTCATAGTTTCAGACGTCTGACACTTCTCTGGATCTGCAGTCTTGATATACAATACATTTTTCACAATATAATCAACCAGAGCTATCAGAGGCCCTTCCAAAGTAGAGTGTAAGTCTTTCGTCAACAGGTAAGTCCTGCCATTTCGATGGCATCGATCGGAGATGAGGCCTTTGCTGGAGTTGAGCTCGAGTTCTTCAACGATAGAATCTCGTCTTCGACCGACACATACATCTCTGTGCTTGTTGAGGCTGAATCTTGGATGCACAACATTAATCATTATTTTCCTAAATCTTGATTTTGGGTAAACAACATGAATATGTGCATCCAGGGCCTCATCGAAGTAGTCGCAGAGGCGTTTAGGCTTGAACATTAATGAAAGCTTCTAAATAGCGTATGTTAGATTATGAGACATTTGAATATAACTGTATTAGATATTATGATTATCATAAATTAGATAAATTCTGATTTATATTGTTGAGCATATGATTAGTGTGTTAGATTATTAGGATTATTAGTTCTCAGTTAGTTCTTTATGAGGTGTATAGATTAAAATGATTTATCTCTTAATAAAATTGATCGGGTTTATTATTTTCTTATCATCTAATACAATCATATTCAAATATCTCAAAATCAAACAGTGGACATCTTGGTTTTCCAATTAATATGGATGTCGGTACACCGTGCAAATCATGCTAGAAGGACAATCGAACAAGCCATGGTCCTATAAATAGTGTTATTCCAATGTTTCCCAATATGGATTTTTGGGTATGTTGTGTGAATAATGAAGGGTTACACTAGCGTCCCGACCAACTTCCGTGGCCAAATGCGGAACAAAAATTTTACGACGAACATAAACTTGGCGCTAGAATAACACTAAAACCCGGATCTTTACCATAAACCTAACTAGCAAAAGAAAAGTTCAATCTACTATGATAGAAAGTTATACCTAAGTCTTGAACTCCTTCTCTTCTTGTGTTGCTTCTCTTTATTGTGAGCTCCTTGGAGTGGTGTACATAGCTCCTCCTCACCATCTTCTCTTTGCCAAGGAAAGATCCACCCGAAGGCCTCTACCTTGAGCTCCAACCTCTATCTTGAAGTAACTAAGGTGTTTGGTGTGCTAGACTAAGAACCCTAAAGTGAGTAGAGAATTGTTTTAATAGTTAGATCTCACAAAGCTCTTTATTTTCAACTCATGAAATAAGAGAGCTTTGAGAGAGCTTTGAGAGAGGAAGAGGAGAGAGCTGGCAAGAAAGAGAATGTATCATCATGAAATGAGGAGATAGATCTCATATGATGAAAAATAATAATGATAATTTTAATTAGGATAAATTGTCATAGTTGATGTTGATTTGACCATTATCATGTCACAATTAATGCTAAGCATGCTCACAAAAATATCTAAGTCAACATGGGTCAACAAAGTCAAATGGTCAAACCAATTAACCATTATAAAATTATCTCTAATTAAAACTCATTAATCAATTTCCTCCATCTCATTATGGTTTTAATCAAGTCAATGGTCAAAACCCTAATGAGGTTCCTCTGCCTCTGTCAACTGTGTATACACACCCGCATCCATGTTCCGAGGAACACGAATACAATGAGACCGAACCAACCCAAAACCAAATACTAGGATCTGGCTTAAACCAAAGCCCACTAGTATCAACTACCCGAACACCGAACACGCACAAGTGCGCGTATGTGAACGGACCCTGTCGTAAAACCATACGACCTCTACTCCGTTTTGCCCAAAGGTGAACAACCCTCTGTGTGGGACTCTAAAGAATCGACACTACGCTGGCAGTGGGTTTAACCACAGGCCGCAAGCGGTACTAGCTGTACGTAACGGTCCCCAGGTAGATGCCGATAAGAAGACCGATGAGGTGAACCCATCCGAACTCCTACCGAGCCTGAATGTGACAATCTCCGTACAGTCCGGTCTGTTTGTCTAAGAGTATCGCATATCGGGCCTAAAGGGCGGTAAACGTCAGTCCCCTAATAGCGGTATAAGTCGTGTCGGAGTGTAGCCCAAAACACCTGAGAAACTACTGGAGTACCTACCAGTAAATCTCGCTTGCTCTGGTCAGGGACTTTGTGTAATGGCTCTCCAAACACAGCGCGATATCAACCCCCAATATCGGGAGAGACGAATCCTGTCTAACCGCCACTGCCTCCAAGTGCTTCGGGACTGCACCCTACTACTACCTGTTTGCACGACTCAATAGAGCCGTGGTAAGGTAGCAATCAAAGAACAGTGGGAACACACTTGAGGCGAAGTAGCAGTGTCAAGTCAATGGACTAAGCTGTACTTATGTCACCTGGGAACTGCTACCTGACGATAGGTATAATACCAACCAACAGTTCCCGATGAGTTCTGTCCAGTGTACTCGTAACCTAACGAGCACCTGCATACTATCTCCAGCACGACATACTGATGGCTGTGGGACAGACCATCTCCCCTGCTGGGATGAGAAGTGTATGCACTAGTCTACTCTGGAGTATCGATGCCCTGTCTCGATAATCCTACGACTAGGGACCTGTATAAGGATGTGCTTATAGACTATCCAGCCCCCACTAGTGTGATCGCCATCACAACGCCGGTAGTCAAGCAAAGATCCTAAGGGCTCTATCAATATTTATTAGCGATATGTTAAATAAACATATACACATATTAAAATAGATACAAACCAAGTAGCATACTACAATATCGAGCAAGATTGTCGTCAATCCATGTATATATCCCAAGCTTCCAAATTGTAATATACAAACTAGTGCTATACAATAATGGCCTCTAGGGCATAATATCCAACAATCTCCCACTTGCACTAAAGGCCAGTAATTGGTGTACCGCATACCCAACGCATGCACTAAGGCCAGCTGCTGGCGTACCGCATACCCAATAGCTCAAAAAGTAGCTCGAACTGTGTTTGAGGGAGGGCCTTTGTGAATGGATCCGCCGTTTTGTCTTTAGTGTCCACTCTCTGTACCTCGATCTCCTGGCGATCAATGATCTCCCTGATCAGGTGATACCGCCTTAAGATGTGTCTGGATTTCTGATGGGACCGTTGTTCCTTCGCTAAAGCTATAGCCCCATTGTTATCGCAATACAAAGGTATTGGGTCAACAATAGACAGAACCACCTGAAGTTCACTAATGAACTTCTTCATCCAGATCGCCTCTTTTGCGGCATCGCTTGCGGCAATATATTCAGCCTCTATCGTCGAGTCTGCGATGGTATCTTGTTTGGAACTCCTCCAATACACCGCCCCTCCGTTGAGGGTAAACACAAAACCCGAGACAGACTTGCTGTCATCCTTGTCACTCTGGAAGCTTGAATCGGTAAAGGACTCGACCCTGAGGTCTCCATTACCGTAAACCAGGAACATCTCCTTAGTCCTTCTCAGGTACTTGAGAATGTTCTTCACTGCTGTCCAGTGGTTCTCACCTGGGTCTAACTGATACCGACTCACCACGCTTAGCGCGTAAGCTACATCTGGTCTTGTACATAGCATCGCATACATTATAGATCCTACCGCCGAAGCGTAGGATATAGTGCTCATGCAAACTCTCTCCTCGTCAGTCTTGGGAGACATCTTCTTGGAGAGGGTGATTCCATGCAATGCGGGTATATTACCGCGCTTGGAATCTTCCATACTAAATCTCTTTAGTACGGTCTCTATGTACCTGGACTGCGAAAGTCCCAGTAATCTCTTGGATCTATCTCTGTAGATCTTGATCCCCAGAATGCACGAGGCATCACCCAGTTCTTTCATGGAGAACCTTTGACACAAGAATAGCTTGACCAATTGTAGCATAGGAATGCCATTTCCTATCAAAGAATGTCATCCATGTACAAGACTAGGAATACGACAGTTCGTCCTACAATCTTCTTATAAATACAAGGCTCGTCTTCATTTTTGATGAATTCAAATTCTTTGATTGCTTCATCAAAACAGATGTTCCAGCTCCGCGATACCTGCTTTAATCCAGAAATGGATTTAAGCAACCTGCACACCTTCCCGCTGCTCCCACTGTCTACAAAACCTTCTGGCTGATCCATATAAACGCACTCTTCCAAACTGCCGTTTAGAAAAGCCGTTTTTACGTCCATCTGCCAGATCTCATAGTCATGGAAGGCAGCAAAGGCAAGTAGGATCTGAATGGATTTAAGTATAGCCACTAGAGAAAAAGTTTCGTCATAGTCCACACAACGTCGTTGAAGAAAACCTTTTGCAACGAGTCTAGCCTTATAGGTTTCCACCTGCCCATCTACACCAAGTTTTCTTTTGTAGATCCATTTGCATCCAACGGGTTTTACCCCAGGTGGAGCAATATCCAAGGTCTACACTTTATTGGTGTACATGGACTCCATTTCGGATCGCATAGCATCCAGCCATTTATCAGAGTCCCTACTGATAATGGCCTGCCTGAAACTGGTAGGGTCATCTTCTTCCAAGATGCAATTCTCTCGATCCCCGTCTATGAGAAAACCGTAGTATCTCTCGGGCGGATGAGAAATCCTTCCAGATCTGCGGAGTGGCTGAGGTTCGTCTGGGACTATTGAATTTTCTGGTTCTACTAAATCCTCAGTTTGAGTTTGTGGATCTGATATTTCATCCAGTTCTACCGTGCTCCCAGTTATTTCTTTTGCAAGAAATTGCCACTCTAAAAAGGTGGCGCGATGAGCAACGAACACCTTTTATTCCTTAGTGTGGTAGAACAGATATCCCAGAGAATTTCTAGGATATCCCACAAACTTGCACAAAACTGCGTGCCTTAAGCTTGTCCAGATTTTGTACCTTTACATAAGCCGGACAACCCTATATCTTAATACGTTCAAGATATGGTCTTTTACCACTCCATATTTCATATGGAGTCTTAGGCACGGATTTAGACGGAACTTGATTCAGCAAGTACGCTGTTGTTTCTAGCGCAAGTCCCCAGAATGAAAGAGGTAACTCAGCATTACTCATCATGGAGCGAACCATGTCCAATAGGGTACGGTTCCTCCGCTCCGATACGTCGTTGTGCTGTGTTGTGTACGGAGGAGTAAGCTGAGAGAGAATTCCATTCTCTTTTAAGTAATCTAGGAATTTCGTGCTTAAGTACTCCCCTCCTCTATCAGACCGGAGGATCTTAATACTTTTGCCAGTCTGGTTCTCTACTTCGTTTCTGAATTCTTTGAACTTCTCAAAAGTTTCAGATTTGTGTTTCATGAAATACACATATCCGAACCTAAAGAGATCGTCAGTGAATATGGTGAAGTATGAGAACCCTCCCCTTGCATGTATAGACATTGGACCACACACATCACTATGTATGAGTCCCAAGAGCTCTGCTGCCCTTTCTCCATGTCCGGTGAACGGAGATTTAGTCATCTTTCCTTTGAGACAAGACTGACAAGTTTCATAAGATGAAAATTCGAACGTATTCAAGAGTCCATCTTTATGCAACTTACTTAGTCTTTTCTCTCCGATATGACCAAGTCTACAATGCCACAAGTAGGATTCGTTCGTATCTGAACTCTTCCTCTTGCGTGTGTTTTGTACATTGACAACCGTATTCTGATTTAGAACATAGATCCATTACACAGTGTACCTTCTGCAACCAGTACCTTATCAAGGTAAATGTTCATGATATTTCTATCAAGAACAAAGTTATATCCATCTTTATCAAGTAAAGAAACTGATATGATGTTGCAAACCATGGAAGGTACATAGTAGCAATTGTTCAAAATCATAGTATTGCCATTTGGCAACACTAGGTGATATTCACCGACGGCTGCAGCATTAACTTGTGCTCCGTTCCCTACCCTGAGGGACATATCACAAGGTGCAACTTTCCTACTTTTTCTCAGTCTCTGCAATAAATTACAGATATGATATCCTAAACCGGTATCTAGTACCCAGGAGGTAAGACTGACCGAAAAGCAGTTCTCAATTACAAGAACTCCTGATGTAGATGCAATAGTATGCTTCTTCTTCATCTGGGTCTCCTTGGAATCCATACAATTCTCTTTCTCTTGCTCACACTTATGGCTGTTGTCGTAAGTTAGAGCCGAACCGACATTCCCCAGCCCCGAATAAGAATTCGGATCGGTCAAGCGATACATTTTATTATCTTGATTAGGGCGTGAAATGGTTGCTACCTGGAGAGAGAGAAAAGAAACACTCAGCGTGCGCTCTTGCAAGATTAGATTGGTTATTAATTTATCTAACCAGGATGGCTCCCACTGTTTCCTCAAATTCTTCTTCAAACCCTAAAAGAAGAACCAGCCAGGATTTAATCACACGTCACAATACTTGCTTAACCTTTCAGCCAGGCTAGTGTTGGTACTTCGAGGGAGGTTTTCCAACGCTTTCGCGAAGTTCCTTAATTATATAACCTCTTTTCCCTGGAGGCGTAGCCCCGCTAACACCGTTCTAGACACCTACTTGGTTTATAGCATTGATTGTTAAGTGAAATAATCTCCCGAGAGTAATCCAACTCATCAGTGGGATCGGGATCCAACTATCATTGTGTAATGACCTAGATAGAATCCACTCTAGTCACTACACTCCAGAAGGTATGCTAAATCTGCAAGTTTCCTGTATGTTTGAAGCTCCCGATGTGGTTTTTTCCCCTAACGGTTTATGATCTTGACAATGCCAACATATCATAAACCGCTAGTCAAGTTCGGCCCATCATTATCTTGATTAACTTAGACCCACCCGCATATCTCTTGACAATGCCAACATAGCTATGTGACTGTCCTAAATAATCTGAAAATAAAGCTGCAAACAAGCAATACTCAGCTACCGATCACTACGCCTTGACAATGCCAAAATAGGTAGCTCGAATACTAAGTAGTACTTGTAGGAAATGACGGAGGGCTACGGCTAGGTTTTTATAGAAAACCCCGTTAACGTAATGAACTTGATATCGTTGAAGGAACTTGAGTGGTTTTACAAATATATAGTGGCGAAAATTTTTGCTAAAGAGGTCACTCCCTGTGAAGGGATCTCGGCTCTTTCCTCGTCGAATGAGGTGCAGGATATTCCAAACTGAATACCACGATGCAAAGCAAAAAATAATCGACTATAGTGAAGTTATTATGTTGACGCAAACTTTTACTCAAGGGGTCACTCCCGATGAAGGGATTTCGGCCCTTGCCTCGTCGAATGAGGTGCTGGATATTCATAACCGAATACCACTGTGCAAAACAAAAGAGAACGTCTGTAATGCCGGTTTTTAAAACTTGGTTCCAACATCTTTTAGGTTTATTTTCTGTCATTAATCAAAATTAATATGGTCCCATCAATTTAACTTATCACACCAGAAAAGAACAAAAATAAAATGCACGTATATGTTACTTAACTAACGACAGAGCGGGGGCTGGACTAACGCGGGTGCAAAACATATACAACATCTACTACTATATATATATATATAAGTATATACAACATTCGTCCCAGGCATGATAGTAATCAATATCATAAAAAAACTCAGCCAACAATACAGAATGGTGGATAATCTTGGAGCCCCGGGTTTCATTTGAGCCGCAAATAAAACGCGACATTCCCGGTCGTGTGGATAGCCTGTGCAATGAAAACCTGTATCCCCTACGAGTGCAGCGAATAGCCCGCCAATTCTAGAACGAAACCCCCTCCGTCTTAACGCCATGAGATGCGGGCTTGTTTCCTTCTAGAACCCGGCTATTCGTGCACTCCTCCGTGGGGTAATCCTAATACAGAAAAAGAAAATAATATGTACAAACGGTGACATCGACCTCAATCCGGTCGTGCCCCAAAATAATATACAACCTGGCAAAGACGGCAGTCCATATATCGGACGCTCGCCCCACAATAACAAATGTACAAGTGAATGTAAACTGTACTACTAATATTGCACCACATGCTATCCATCACGACTATCCAACCACAATACAGCACAAGCACAAAACATCAACACGAATGTCACGTTCGCAAAACCTGTCTAAAAGAACATATAGCAATCAGACGAGTTTTACCGATCGAGTGACATTCCCGGTCGCAGATAAAGTGAATGTACTGTAAAATACACATTTAAAATTTCGATCGATTAAACTTTTCCAAATAGGCCCCAAATGCAAATTCAGCACTCAAATAAACCCGGGCCAAAACTATATATCACAAATATCATATTTTCATGAACTAGAGCCCCAGAAAAAATTTTGGGTACTGTAGCCCAAAAAGCGCCGCGTAAGGGCCGCAAAATGAGCCATTTTGCTCACTTTCTACGGCGGAATTTTGGAGTTAGGCCCCCAAATTGTTTCTGTAGCTATAGTTTCGCCTGCACATAATTCTAAGATACTCAGAAAAATTTTAGGACAACTTTGAAAATCGACAGCAAGCTCATGAACATAGATTCGTGATTCAGAAAAATTTGTCAATCGAGATTTTAACCTTATGCAAACTAGCTAGTAGGGTTTATGGGCAGGCTCTGATACCATGAAGGTTTACGCTAGCGCCCCGGCCAACTTCCGTGGCCAAATGCGGAACAAAAATTTTATGACGAACATAAACTTGGCGCTAGAATAACACTAAAACCCGGATCTTTACCATAAACCTAACTAGCAAAAGAAGAGTTCTATCTACTATGATAGAAAGTTATACCTAAGTCTTGAACTCCTTCTCTTCTTGTGTTGCTTCTCCTTATTGTGAGCTCCTTGGAGTGGTGTAGATGGCTCCTCCTCACCGTCTTCTCTTTGCCAAAGAAAGATCCACCCGATGTTAGTGTATATACCCTAAGGGCCATTATTGTATCATACTAGCTTGTATTTTAGTTAATGGAAGCTTGGGATATTCACAGTTATATTAACAGTCTTTCTCAACATAGTAGTATGCTACTTGGTTTATATCTATTTTAATATGTGTATATGTTTCTTTTAGCATATCACGAATACTTATTGATAGAGCCCTTAGGATCTTGCTTGACTACCAGTGTTGTGATGGCAGTCACACTAGTGAGGGCTGGGTAGTCAACAAGCACATCCTTTTTCAGGTCCCTAGTCGTAGAATTATCGAGACAGGGCATCGATACTCTGGAGTAAACTAGTGTATACGCTTCTCGTCCCAGCAGGGGAGATGGTCGGTCCCACAGCCATCAATACGTTGTACTGGAGATAGTATGCAGGTGCTCGTTGGGTTATGGGTACACCGGACAAGACTCGCAGGGAACTGTTAGTTGGTATTATACCCGTCGTCAGTTAACAGTTCCCAGGTGACATGAGTACAGCATAGTCCGTTAACTTGACACTGCTGCTTTGCCTTGAGTGTGTTCCCACTGTTCTTAGATTGCTACCCTACCACGGTTCGACTGAGTCGTGCAAATAGGTAGCAGTTGGGTGCAGTCCCGAAGTACTTAGAGGCGGTGGCGGTTAGATAGGATTCGTCTCTCCCGGTATTGGGGGTTGATATCGCACTGTGTTTGGAGAGCCATTATGCAAAGTCCCTGGCCAGAGCAAGCGAGATTTACTGGTAGGTTTTCCAGTAGCTTCTCAAGGTGTAATGGGCTTCACTCCAACACGACTTATACCGTTTTTAGGGGACTGACGCTTGCCGCCCCCTAGGCCCGATATGCGATAGTCTTAGACGAACAGACCAGACTGTACGGAGATTGTCACATCAAGCTCAGTAGGAGTTCAGATGGGTTTCCTCATCGACCTTCTTATCGACATCTACTTGGGGACCGTTACATACAGCTAGTACCGCTTGCGGCCTGTGGTTAAACCCACTTCCAGCGTAGTGTCGAGTCTTTAGAGTCCCATACAGAGAGTTTCCCTGCTTCAGGTGAAACGATATAGAGGTCGTATGGTTTTACGAAAGGGTTCGGACATATACGTGTATTTATGTGCATATGATGTTCGGACAGATTATACTAGCAGGCTTTGATTTAAGCCAGATTCTAGTATTCGATTATTGGATTTATACAGTCTCAGTATATCCGTGTTTTTCGTAAATACGGATGGGAGGGGCATTCTCGTAATTACTCGAGAAGCTTCTAGAAGAAAGGTGACTCATTTAGTTTTAATTCATTTATGAATTAAACTTAATGAGGTGGAGAGGTGATGTGTTATTTGCATTAAATGATTTAATGACTCATGTGATGATTCATCCATTTGTATTAAATGAAACATGGTTGTAATTATGATATATTTTTTTATGGATAATTATCATGCTTCATGATATACACAAAAGAGTTATATTTTCATTTCATTCTCACATACACACTCTCTCTCCTCAAGCTCTCCTCTTCATCAACCTAACCCTAATCCTCTCATGTGTTGAAATCCCAAGAGTTAGAAAAACTAATAGATCCTTAATCCATCTCGATATCCTCTAGGTCACTTGGATTAGCAATCATAGCCACTTAGTTAGCTCAAGTTAGAGATTAAAGCTTGAAGGAGGAACTCTTGGGTGGATCTTCTATTACATCGAGGAGGCCGACGAAGAGGTGAACAACAAGAACAAGAAGGACTAGTATCTTGAGTTATAATCATCTATCATAGTAGTTTAGCACTTCTAGATAGTTTGTTAGTTAGGGTTTAGGAAAGATCCGTTTGATAGTCAATATTACTTTGAACAAAATGATTGTTTTACCTATTCCGCCTCCCCGCATCTTGTGGGTGTGTAACGTTGACTTACAGTGGTATCAGAGCTTAGCTAAACCATAACTAATATGTTAGCAAAGTCTTTAGAAATTCGATCGCAAAATAATCTCGAAAAACCGACGTTTTCACTAAGTTTCTGCCGTTTTTAAATTGGGGTCTAAAAATTTTTCAGAGACCCTTAAAAATACAAGCAGAGTTTTTTAAGAATTATGAAGAAATTTGAGATCGTGACTCGTCCAAACCACCGCGGAACCGCGGCCGATCCAAGCGATCCGCCGCGGGTCCGCGGCCGAGTTGACACCGTGTCAACCCAAATTTGCTCAGTTATTCTTCTGTGTTGATGTTGGGTTTTCTGGGATATTTTGTTTCTGCTCAGATTTTATGTGCACAGAGAATTATTTGGAGTAGATTCATATGTGTTGCTTGATCGAAATTCTAAGAACTTTGTCTAACTGGATTATATCTGTGTTGCGATTAATGTGTTCGTAAATCTCGCCTAATTGCTAGTATGTCGGTTAGCAGGTTGTTGCACATTTCTGTAATAGTTACTTTATGTTTGTGGAAATGAACTTGTTGGATTGTCGTGAATGGATAGCCGGGGATGTGAGATGAATGTTTCTTTCATTCAATGTAAATTGTAATTTGTTGTAATATTCTTTTGCGGGGCACATCCGGGTAGAGGTTGTAGTCACCGTTGTATTATTTCATTTACTGTTTTCTGCTCCTAGGATAGACCCAAGGTGGGGTGCACAAACTACCGGGTACTTTGAAGTGCTTAGTGGCCAACTCACGTCGTTGAGGGAGACCGTTTCACTTCAGGTACTTGGAGGGTTGTCACGACCCGAAAGAGCCCGTGACTGGCCCTTGAATCCTATGAAGTCTATAGGACTCCATCTGATCCAAGTAAGCCAAAAGCCCAGAAATCTAAAACCATTTAAGGAGTAAATAAAGGAACTGGTTTTTAATAAGTAAAGAAAGCATGTTTGAAATCAAAGTTTTTCAAATAACTAAGCCGAAAATGCTTTTTTAAAAATGTGTAGTCTTTTCTGAAAATTTCGGCAGAGTTTCCTTTGTAAAAACTGGCCCCGAACGGGGTACAACAAGAATAATATATATGAAATGATAAAAGGCATCCTCAAGCGGGAGCTAGCTCTTCGTCAATCGACGGTCACAACCACGCAAACAATAATAATATACAACGCCAAAGGGCGAGGATCAAAACCCAAAAAGAAACTCAAAACAGCGAGAAAACCATAACACTACAAGCGCGACTCTAAGGTCGAAATAATACATCACTGTTTTCTAAGTCTGAAACAATATACAAGTTTTGGTTGATAGAATTTCTAGATACAATGAATAATACATGTACAATGGCGGTTCTGATACAAAAAAACCCACCTACCAAAGCAAGTCACCCGTATGGAAGCAGTGTGCCAGAAAAGCCGCTATGGAGTCTGTGCGGCAAAACCTGCAAGAACTGTGGCACAACGGGGGTGAGTTGCCAACTCTGAATAGAAAATATCTACAAGTAGAAATCGAATGTATGACCCATCCTAGGTCAATACGATCAGATATATATAAACCTCAAAATGAATAAGTCTGAAGCATGCTAAACTGGCAATGTGATCTCTATACATGAGTGTAGTGCCAAGTGCTCCTGCCAGTGCCTCAGGTAATAGCATATCATAAATATGAGGTATGATCAGTGTAATCAAATCTGCATGTACGTGGATCATGTCCACTCGCCACCCAATGACAATAACCATCATGCATGTAAATATCATCAGTATATGCATGGAAATATGAGGATATAAACCACCTGTGTCCCTCGCGACACGTCAAAAATCATGGAACCGGAGTGTCCAGCATCGACACTCGAAAACATCATGAAAACTGTGCCCAGCATCGGCACGCAAATCCTCATATATCGGGCTCCGTCAGTCCAGACCAGCCCACGGGCTCCGTCTGCGGAATCGGCCATCGGCCCAGCAGTACGCCCATATCCATCTATCGACTCTGGTCGGTATCCTCCGGATAACCGCCAGGTCCAACCAATCACCGGTAGGTACTCTCCCACCTCCAGGCTCAATCGGCAAGGTCCATCGATCATCTTGCCGAGGGGAACCATACCGGGCCCACCATGTACCCGCAATCAGCCTCGTCCACTCCTCGAATCGGGTTTCACATGTCGCTCTCAGCACCGAGAAAACATATGGTGGACGCACTGAAATATCATATCAAAGGTAACCGGGTTTTTTAAGCAATTACATATTCTCTTTTGAAATACCCACGGTTCCCAAATCCAGAAATATCATGGAAACAGCAACTCTCAATGCGTATAATCAGAAAGCACGATGTATGCGACATGTAAAAGAAATGTAAGCATATCATTATGTCATGCATGAATCATATACTGAATGCAACAGTACTAAAGTGTAGTGACATGGCAATTATCGATGATGAAGTATGTGAGCCGGCAAACAAGTGTACGTGGAACATACGCATCATCGATAATGGTGCTGGTGTCCTAGCAGCATGACTGAAATATATCAACAATACAAGCGATGCAATGCAAATAGCATGAATATGCGAAATCGAATAATCAACACAACAGTAAAGAACCTGCCTCAATAAATATATCATGCAGCCTTGCCTTTTGAAATAAGACGAATCAGGGTTTTTGGTAAAATAAGAGCTACGGTGTTTTAAGAAAAGATGTGTCGTATTGAAAATATCTGTAAAATCCCGTTTTCCTATCTTTAAAATATCCCCGATTCGTTAGTTTTGAAATAGGTATGACTCGGGTCTAGTCTAACGCCTACTATGCGAACTACGGACCCAACTATCAAGTCAATCGGGAGGGATATGGAAATCACCTAAATCTGAGTCGATATACATATATATATATATATATACAATAGTCGGTGATCTCGCCTCAATAGTATCACGTACGATACGGTATATCATATAACATCCTCGAGTCATGAGTGCGGATCTAATATCAATATAAAGCTCGTACGTAAATCCGTCGTACGGCATCCCAAATCTGGGGTACTGACCTAAGCCTAGTACAAACGACATCATCAATATATGCATGCACGTGTATGAAATACTTCGTCAAAGGACCCGCTAAGTCATCATGTCGTATCTCAAATACGAACTCTGTCATATCGCCGAATCTCACGGCCTCAATCAAACCTCATCGACCCATCTCAATCCCACGTATCATCCTCAATCCCGTATATGAACACATAGTCCCATACCCATGTGTAGATATACACACCTCCCAATGCGCACAGATAAAAGAAAGAATGTATGCAAGTATATGTGTACGTGTATGTGTGGGTGTGCAACCCCTACTCTAGGGTTTCGTACTATACTAAACCAATACATCCTTATCATCAATAATCCATTATTACCATCAATAATTTTAAATAACACATAATAAATATATGTGTCTATACGTATTCGTATACATCACCACAGATTGCGGAGGTGCTATACGCCATCGATCCAACTTCCCCCGTAGATATAATCTACTCACCTTGCTTCTCATGTGCCGATGCCGATGTCGCCATCTTCATCTTCTTCGCCTCAACATAACGTAGGGTACCTACAAGTATATCACAAACGCTAAAGCATATGAAAATCACATCGGAAAGCCAAAACAGCACACGCTACTCGCATAGGTAAAAACCTATCGTCTCGCATGCAAACACGATCAATATCCACTTGTCGTTGACGTCCAAACGCCACCCGACAGAAATGAATCACCAAATACCAAAATCCATACCAAAACAAGTCATAAATCATGCGCCAACATAGGAAAACCAACACAGATTTTACCCTAGATGGAATCAGACAAAATTGCACATGCCATGGGTCAAGACTACTGGAAATAGGGCCATGCACCAAAAACGAGGCCAAACCCCCTGCTCTGGCCGCAATTTACGGCCAGATGGGATTTATCTGCGGCCGGGAATAAGAGTTGGGGGCTAAGGTTTGGTGTGGTGGTTCCAGGGTGCCTGCACATCTCACTGTCAACTCAATTTTATTTTAGGGGTCTCAGGATGATAGCAGATTCCTAAATACGATCACAAATTCACAGTTTTTCCCCGACATCGTCTCATAAATCCGTATTCTGGGTTTTAGCTTCAGGTTCGGTCCAATCTATCATCACACCAGGGGTTCTAGGGTCACCACAAGCCTCAATTTCACTTTTGATTTCAGGTCTAACCCTAAACCCTAACTAGAATTCTCAAAAGTCAACAAAACGACACCATATCGACATGAAACTAGAATTGATACACAAGAAATGAAATACTACTCTAATAGGTGCAGAAATTACCTCCTTTGGCAACTCAAGAAAATTCTTGAGTTGCTTAAAGTCCTCCAAATCCATTTTTGCTAGGTTCAATGTGTAGCTAGTGAGCTCGGGAACACTTTTTGTGAAATGGGAATAGGGTTTTGGGGTGGATTTCATGGTGGATCTAGGGTTTTTGTGAAGAGGGAGAGAGAGGGAGAGGGGCAGCAGCAGCTCAAGGAGAGGGAGAGGAGAGAGAATGAGAAAGGGAAAATGATGGGAGTATGGTTCAAAAAGTGAAGGTTGACTTAGTCTCTCTCTCTCTCTCTCATCATGAAACCTTTATCTTTTATTTTTCTTTTCCTTCTCACTCAAGGCAAAACCCTAAGCAACCATATCTCCAAAACATGTAACAAGTGTGGAAAAATGATATGTGCACATTTTTGCACAAAAATGCCAAAAATCCGATTAGCGATTTTTAATCGCGATTAGCACTAAATTAGCATATAACTAATCATAAAAACTTAAAAATGGCATAATTCCATAAAATACCCTATTTTAGAATTTTCCATAATTTTTCCCCATTTATTTGTATTTAATTATACCGGAATATTAAAATATTCATTAAAATAATATTAAATTATAAAAATTCCCAAAAATAATATTTTATTATTTTGAAATGTTACAATCTACCCCCCTTAAAGAAATTCGGTCCCAGAATTTAAATTTAAACCCCCAAATACTAAAATATTTCGATACAAATTCCAAGTCGTCGAGGCTCCGAATCATCAATACATAAAACATCATAGCGCAATGCATGCACATGAGTACAGAGCAGATAACTCAAAAGCAAAACTCCGTCAAGCATCCTACAATCATCGGAGTCATGGTAAAGACACAAATGTCAAATCCAATACAAAACCAATATGATATAAATCAGAACTATACATGTAGACATCTAATCTATACATGTGAATAGCTGATATAAATGCATGCCAAATCTTTTTAAGTCGCTGTGCGATGCGCATAACACTGCACAGTGGCGGACGTCTTCCATAAGAAAATAACTATATACGTATATATCTTTTGTTTAATATGTACGTTCCGCCGTTTCGAAAACAATTTAGAAGGGTTTCCTTGTTTTTAAAACGTTTCGTGTCATATCAGACACGTAGGTATAAATGCTGAGACTATAGCTCGCTCTTTGGAAATCCCTTCGATAACTATCAATGCATGCAAAATATATCCAGGTACTGTCCTCTGACTAGTCCTGCTCAGTACGAAACGAATATCAAATATCATAAAAATGTACTGCTCCAAAAGGAATAAATCCCAAAAATGCACATAACACCACCCTGTGCGTCTGGTGTGCACGGAAATCAAAATCCACATATGTGCCATACAGGTGCACAAAACAACATCTAGGTACAACGGGTGTGCATGAAGCATCTGTCATAGGCAACGTGTATGCCTGACGGCCAAATCAGGTGCATCTGACATGCACGAAGAATCTCGATTTAGTGCATCTGGTGTGCACCAAAATCGTATCTCAAAACATGCGCCCAACATGCGCGAAAATCCAAATCGGTGCATCCATCGTGCATGAATGACAATCTAAACCCTGCGCACTCAACATGCATGGAACCACGAAATCCAATAGCAACGCCGAACATGCGTAAGTCTAGTCAAAAGCACGGAGTGCAGCATCATAAATATCAGGGTCAAAGTCAACGATATACAATGCGGCTCAATCAAAATCAAGTGTACCGTGGTGGAAAATCTCACAACCGTGTGCATCAGCGTGCACAAAACAGATCAAAACACTAAAAGTGCCTGAAAACGATGCTGGAAGCGTAAATCAAATCATCGGCATAAAATAGGCAGGAAATCACAATCAATACCTCAAGAGTAATAACTATGCACAAAATATGAATACCCAGTAAGTGCAACCATGGTGCACAAAATCAAATATCATGGAACTCAGTCATCAAGACTAAATCATGCAAATAGATCGCCTAAAATACCGAAATCCAAAGTGACGGATACGTGATAATCGAATCACAAAATAACAATCAAAAATACCATCGTTGGTATATCCTCCTTCGAAGTCGAGAAGGTGTCGGTACATCCAATGCTAGCGGCGCAAGATATCTACTTGCCTCTTGCTCGCGGCTGGCGTCCTCTGCCTCTGGTTCCTTATCTTCCCTGTGGATTACCGATCTCGCAATCCATCGGCTCATCGGCTCTGTCAGGTGTGCTAACGGAAACGATTCCGTTCTGGCACCTCTCTTGTCATCTCTCGGTCAATCCTCATGACTACCTGTAAGGCAGCACATCTCTGGCGCCGACCTCTGGTCCTCTGAATGCACATCACACATCTGCCCCTGGTGCAAATCTTATTGCAGTAGTGTACTGGAAGGAATCCTGCTCAAGGTCTCTTCTGATCTCGCCTAAGCCAAACTGTACGGAGGCTGGTACTCTGGCATAATTTTTTCTCGCTCTCTGGACATCCGCGTCCTTAATACAACATCTACTCGGAAGCTGGTGGCATCCCATCGCCTCTGTATGCATATCCGACCTTTAATCTTAACGGGGAGTAGTAACAGCTCTGCATCTCGCACGAACTTCTTGTCCCGCTTGTTTGTATCGTCGTCCACTTCGACGTCACGTCTCTATCTGCGCACTGCAATGTTCTCGGCTACGGTCCATCCGAAGTCTCTCACACGGACTCGAAATCACGAACTCGGTACCTTCATCGCTCAGTAGAAGATATCTAGCTGAACACGTCCTCAGCGTGCGTATCGCATCTCTAATGTCAGCGGAGGGGTACGTCATCTTTTCGAAATCTCGTGCGAACTATTTACTCCACTTGCTCCAATGTCGACTGATTCGGACTCGTCTACTCGTGGCTGCATGGACTACGCTCCAATGGCTATACTCGTATCTGGAGTCTCCCAAGCGGTGTGTCCCATCATATGATATCCGAATGATGTCGAACTATCCGATCGCCTCGTCAGAACCTCATAATCCCCCAAGAGCTCAATATCTTGTGTACAGTTTAATAGTATCGAGTACATACCACAGTATCGGTGGTCCAGCCGTAGAAGGGCAAACCAAGCCTCACTAATGGCGCCGCGGAACTGCCGCAAACCCTAAAGTTCAAAGGCTTTCACACGGTCATTATGTCGAGTTAGGGTTTCATTCTTCTAGAGGGTCCATAGAATCGCTTGCATGTCTTTCCGAATACTTTAAACTTGGAAAATGGGTTCCTGACATTCGATCGTCTCAATTGACTCTCAACGAATCTGCGTAAAGTCGTCTCTAGCTGGCATCAATCTACCTGATGACCTCGCATCGGGGTAAGCGAACGAACCACATGTCCTAGTCATTCATCCTCGGTGGCTAGCGACTCACCATCATATCTCTAAGTATATGCTAAAGCTGCAGTAGCTGCAACATCTGGGGCGATATCTCGTCATTTGCAGCAACAATTGGCTCATTCGTCGGTACGCTGAACAGCGCCTCAATCATCATGAATAAGCGATATATCAATGGTCATCACATCTTGGCTGACCTCTATCAGTGGCTCAATCCTCTGGTACCGATCGGTACATCCGAGAAATCTCGTAAAAGCGATCTGTCAAACGCTCATGGCGCGAAAGCACAATAAGACGACGCCTCTATATGCAATCGTATGTCTCTGGAAACACGCCCTGGTCAGTCCTCATCCACGACGAGCTCATGCTGACGCAACTCGAGCCGTAGCTCACTCTACCCGTGCAATCGTGGCAGCAAAATCACAACCAATATCGATGAGGATAGATCATAGGAATGAATATAATACTGTGTAAGGAAATGTACATCCTAAGGTTTCTTAAGCAGAGTGGCGTATCGTAAATATGCCGCGGAACATACGCACGGTACGTCACTCTACTCAAGCTACCTACTCCATCAACCAAGGGTCATCCTATGCGACGAAAGTTCGGGTATAATACCCCCTCGACTAAGTCTAAGTTTCGTAAGGTCAAGCCTAAGTTCCGTATATATAAACGCCCTAGGCTCCACATAGTCAAACTTAGACTCGAACTAAGGTCAACTTAGCGCTTTGATACCAACTTTGTCACGACCCGAAAGAGCCCGTGACTGGCCCTTGAATCCTATGAAGTCTATAGGACTCCATCCGATCCAAGTAAACCAAAAGCCCAGAAATCTAAAACCATTTAAGGAGTAAATAAAGGAACTGGTTTTTAATAAGTAAAAAAAGCATGTTTGAAATCAAAGTTTTTCAAATAACTAAGCCGAAAATGCTTTTTTAAAAATGTGTGGTCTTTTCTGAAAATTTCGGCAGAGTTTCCTTTGTAAAAACTGGCCCCGAACGGGGTACAACAAGAATAATATATATGAAATGATAAAAGGCATCCCCAAGCGGGAGCTAGCCCTTCGTCAATCGACGGTCACAACCACGCAAGCAATAATAATATACAACGCCAAAGGGCGAGGATCAAAACCCAAAAAGAAAACACCCAGAAAACCATAACACTACAAGCGCGACTCTAAGGTCGAAATAATACATTACTGTTTTCTAAGTCTGAAACAATATACAAGTTTTGGTTGATGGAATTTCTAGATACAATGAATAATACATGAACAATGGCGGTTCCGATACAAAAGAACCCACCTACCAAAACAAGTCACCCGTATGGAAGCAGTGTGCCAGAAAAGCCGCTATGGAGTCTGTGCGGCAAAACCTGCAAGAACTGTGACACAACGGGGGTGAGTTTCCAACTCGTGAATAGAAAATATTTACAAGCAGAAATCGAATGTATGACCCATCCTAGGTCAATACGATCAGATATATATAACCTCAAAATGAATAAGTCTGAAGCATGCTAAACTGGCAATGTGATCTCTATACATGAGTATAGTGCCAAGTGCTCGTGCCAGTGCCCCAGGTAATAGCATATCATAAATATGAGGTATGATCAGTGTAATCAAATCTGCATGTACGTGGATCCCATCCACTCGTCACCCAATGACAATAACCATCATGCATGTAAATATCATCAGCATATGCATAGAAATATGAGGATATAAACCACCTGTGTCCCTCGCGACACGTCAAAAATCATGGAACCGGAGTGTCCAGCATCGACACTCGAAAACATCATGAAAACTGTGCCCAGCATCGGCACGCAAATCCTCATATATCAGGCTCCGTCGGTCCGGACCAGCCCACGGGCTCCGTCTGCGGAATCGGCCCTGGGCCCAGCAGTACGCCCATATCCATCTATCGACTCTGGTCGGTATCCTCCGGATAACCGCCAGGTCCAACCAATCACCGGTAGGTACTTGCCCACCTCCAGGCTCAATCGGCAAGATCCATCGATCATCTTGCCGAGGGGAACCATACCGGGCCCACCATATACCCGCAATCGACCTCGTCCACTCCTCGAATCGGGTTTCACATGTCGCTCTCAGCACCGAGAAAACACATGGTGGACGCACTGAAATATCATATCAAGGGTAACTGGGTTTTTAAAGCAATTACATATTCTCTTTTGAAATACCCACGGTTCCCAAATCCAGAAATATCATGGAAACAGCAACTCTCAATGCGTATAATCAGAAAGCATGACGTATGCGACATGTAAAAGAAATGTAAGCATATCATTATGTCATGCATGAATCATATACTGAATGCAACAATACTAAAGTGTAATGACATGGCAATTATCGATGATGAAGTATGTGAGCCGGCAAACAAGTGTACGTGGAACATACGCATCATCAATAATGGTGCTGGTGTCCTAGCAGCATGACTGAAATATATCAACAATACAAGCGATGCAATGCAAATAGCATGAATATGCGGAATCGAATAATCAACGCAACAGTAAAGAACCTGCCTCAATAAATATATCATGCAGCCTAGCCTTTTGAAATAAGACGAATCAGGGTTTTTGGTAAAATAAGGGCTACGGTGTTTTAAGAAAAGATGCGCCGTATTGAAAATATCCGTAGAATCCCTTTTGCCTATCTTTAAAATATCCCCGATTCGTTAGTTTTGAAATAGGTATGACTCGGGCCTAGTCTAACGCCTACTATGCGAACTACGAACCCAACTATCAAGTCAATCGGGAGGGGTATGGAAATCACCTAAATCTGAGTCGATATACATATATATATATATACAATAGTCGGTGATCTCGCCTCAATAGTATCACGTACGATACGATATATCATATAACATCCTCGAGTCATGAGTGCGTATCTAACATCAATATAAAGCTCGTACGTAAATCCGTCGTACGGTATCCCAAATCCGGGGTACTGACCTAAGCCTAGTACAAACGACATCATCAATATATGCATGCACGTGTATGAAATACTTCGTCAAAGGACCCGCTAAGTCATCATGTCGCATCTCAAATACGAACTCTGTCATATCGCCGAATCTCACGGCCTCAATCAAACCTCATCGACCCATCTCAATCCCACGTATCATCCTCAATCCCGTATATGAACACATAGTCCCATACCCATGTGTAGATATACACACCTCCCAATGCACGCAGATAAAAGAAAGAATGTATGCAAGTATATGTGTACGTGTATGTGTAGGTGTGCAACCCCTACTCTAGGGTTTCGCACTATACTAAACCAATACATCCTTATCATCAATAATCCATTATTACCATCAATAATCTTAAACAACACATAATAAATATATGTGTGTATACGTATTCGTATACATCACCACGGACTGCGGGGGTGCTATACGCCATCCATCCGACTTCCCCCGTAGATATAATCTACTCACCTTGCTTCTCATGTGCCGATGTCGATGTCGCCATCTTCATCTTCTTCGCCTCAACATCACGTAGGGTACCTACAGGTTTATCACAAACGCTAAAGCACATGAAAATCACATCGGAAAACCAAAACAGCACACGCTACTCGCATAGGTAAAAACCTATCGTCTCGCATGCAAACACGATCAATATCCACTTGTCGTTGACGTCCAAACGCCACCCGACAGAAACGAATCACCAAATACCAAAATCCATGCTAAAACAAGTCGTAAATCATGCGCAAACATAGGAAAATCAACCCAGATTTTACCCTAGATGGAATCAGACAAAATTGCACATGCCATGAGTCAAGACTACTGGAAATAGGGCCATACACCAAAAACGAGGCCAAACCCCCCTGCTCTGGCCGCAATTTGCGGCCAGATGGGATTTATCTGCGGCCGGGAATAGGAGTTGGGGGCTTGGGTTTGGTGTGGTGGTTCCAGGGTGCCTGCACATCTCACTGTCAACTCAATTTTATTTTAGGGGTCTCGGGATGATAGCAGATTCCTAAATACGATCACAGATTCACAGTTTTTCCCCGACATCGTCTCATAAATCCGTATTCTGGGTTTTAGCTTCAGGTTCGGTCCAATCTATCATCACACCAGGGGTTCTAGGGTCACCACAAGCCTCAATTTCACTTTTGATTTCAGGACTAACCCTGAACCCTAACTAGAATTCTCCAAAGTCCACAAAACGACACCATATCGACATGAAACTAGAATTGATGCACAAGAAATGAAATACTACTCTAATAGGTACAGAAATTACCTCCTTTGGCAACTCAAGAAAATTCTTGAGTTGCTTAAAGTCCTCCAAATCCATTTTTGCTAGGTTCAATATGTAGCTAGTGAGCTCGGGAACATTTTTTGTGAAATGGGAATAGGGTTTTGGGGTGGATTTCATGGTGGATCTAGGGTTTTTGTGAAGAGGGAGAGAGAGGGAGAGGGGCAGCAGCAGCTCAAGGAGAGGGAGAGGAGAGAGAATGAGAAGGGGAAAATGATGGGAGTATGGTTCAAAAAGTGAAGGTTGACTTAGTCTCTCTCTCTCTCATCATGAAACCTTTATCTTTTCTTTTTCTTTTCCTTCTCACTCAAGGCAAAACCCTAAGCAACCATATCCCCAAAACATGTAACAAGTGTAATAAGTGTGGAAAAATGATATGTGCACATTTTTGCAAAAAAATGCCAAAAATCCGATTAGTGATTTTTAATCGCGATTAGCATATAACTAATCATAAAAACTTAAAAATGGCATAATTCCATAAAATACCCTATTTTAGAATTTTCCATAATTTTCCCCATTTATTTGTATTTAATTATACCGGAATATTAAAATATTCATTAAAATAATATTAAATTATAAAAATTCCCAAAAATAATATTTTATTATTTTGAAACGTTACAAGGGTAGTTTGCCGTATCCGTAGGGGTCTAAAGTTAGGGTTTAGCTATTCATCGCGACTGTGTAATCCGTCTTTCATTGCAAGCTCAAAAGAAATGCGGATTGCTTGTATATCCAATATGTTCATCTGTGATCTGGAATGCCTATTATTGCGTCTGACGAATGTACAATATCTATATATGATATCTAGTAGGCGTTACTTATGTTTTGCATCCGTACTAGCCCAGCCCCCGCTCTGTCGTTAGTTAAGTAACCTAACGGGTGAATGACGGGGCCCAGTGGCGAATGCGAATGGCATAAGTGAAAGTTGTATTTTCGTTGTTTTCTGCAATGATAGGTTAATTGATGGGACGCATTAGATTAATGCAAAGAAATAAACTAAAGTTGAATCGTTGGAACAATTTAAAAGAAACCACTCAGTTATTTTAAAAACAACAGATTTTTAAAAGCTATCAGGTTCCTTCGATCATATCAAGTTCACTACGTTCACGGTTTCGCCAAAACCATTCGTAGCCCTCAGTCATTTCATTTAGGAATTCAGTAGTATTCAAGCTATGTATTTTGACCAACGCCAAGGCATAATGTTTGGAAGCTGCTGAGTATTCATTTGTTGCATAGATAGAAGAGTTGGTTTGGGACAGTCGTACCGCCATTTGGCCAACGTCAAGGGCATGTACGGGTGGGTTCAAATTAACAAGATAATGATTGGTAGAACTTGACATGTGACTTATAACATTTTGACCAACGCCAAGGTCATAATAGCACGGGGCAAAAATCCACATCGAGAGTTTCTAAAGAAACTGAAACTTGCTAGAGATTGCATACCATTTGGAGTGTGATAATTTTGGTAGGATTCCTTCAGCTTTATCACATGATGATATTTGGATCCCGATCCTACTTTGAGTATATGATACTCATCGGGAGATTCTTTCACTTAACGATCAATGCTATAAACCAAGTAGGTGTCGAGAAAGGTGTCAGCGGGGCTACGCCCCCAGGGAAAAGAGATTATTTAATTAAGGAACTTCGCGAAAGCGTCGTAAAAACTCCCTCGAAGTACCGACACTTGCCTGGCCGAATGGTTAAGCAAGTATTGCACGGTGAGAATATTCCTGGCTAGTTCTTCTTTTTTGGTTTGAAGAAGGATTCGAGAAACAGTGGGAGCCATCCTGTTTAGATAAACTAAAAACCACTCTAAACTTGTAAGAGCGTCATGCTAAAGTGTTTCCTATCTCTCTCCTAATTGCAGCGACCCAGAACATGACAGGCCTTAAGTTATTATTAGATAAAAATATTTTGACAGGGCCAAACTATAAAGACTGGTTCCGGAATGACAAGATGGCAATTACCTATGACAAATTGGGGTATGTCCTTACTACTAAGACGCCTGCCGCCCCAGGTCTAGAATCCAGTATCGTGGATAAGAAAATCCACAAGACCTGGGAGATTGACTGCGCGAAGGCCAAATGTATTGTGCTTGCCTCTATGAATAATGAACATCAGAGGTGGCACGAGAATATGGATCTTGAATCCATATTTCTCCACACCAAGGAACTGTATGGAGAGCAATCTCGTATAGCTAGATACGAGACCTCGAAGAACTTGTTTCAGTCGAGGATGGCCGTCGGATCATCTGTTGGGGAACATGTCCTCAAGATGATTGGCTACATAGAGGAGCTCACAGACCTCGGGACAATATTAGAGAACGAGCTATATACAGACTTGATTCTCCAGTCCCTTCCTTCCACCTACGCCCAGTTTATCTTGAATTTCAACATTCAAGGTAAAGAAGTTGAACTTCCAGAACTCCTCAACATGTTAAGGAGTGCAGAGGGCACCTTGCAGAAAACAAGGGAAACACCTACTATATTTGTTCGTGGAGCTTCTTCTTCCAGGTCCAAGGCAAGGGCCAAAGGAAGGAAGAAGAAGGCCGCTACCAAACCACGAGATGGTGTTGGTAAGGTGGGAGTCAAGGGAAAGGCAAAGGTTACGGTGCCGGCAGTAGCAAAGGACGAGTGCTTCCACTGTCGTAGGAAAGGCCATTGGAAGAAGGATTGCAAAGCTTGGATTGCCAAGAACCAGGACCCGAGGCAAGTTGTGGCTTCGGCTTCAGGTGTGTTTGTAATTGAAAATTGTCTGTCAATCAACTCTACTTCCTGGGTATTGGATACCGGATCAGGATCTCATATATGCAATTCATTGCAGGCACTGAGAAACCGTAAAGTGCTGAAGGTTGGTGATATGACCCTCCAGGTTGCTAACGGAGCTAGCGTAAATGTTGTGTCCGTGGGGGATTATCACCTTGGATTGATGAGTGGACATATTTTGGTTTTGCGCAACTGTTTTTGTGTACCTAGTTTAGCGTGTAATATCATATCAGTATCGTTGTTATCAAAATAAGGTTATGATTTCACGTTTGTAAGCGATGTTGTTAACATCCACCTTAATCATGGTTTGATTGGGTCCAGTACACTAGATAACGGTATATACGTGTTAAACCAATTACAGATTTTCAATGTCCAGAACACACTAAAAAGAAAGTCTCCAGATATAAATCAGGCTTTCTTATGGTATTGTAGACTAGGTCACATCAATGAGACAAGGTTAACTAAGTTACATAGAGAAGGATATTTGGATCCGTTTGAATATCAATCTTATGCCACTTGTCAATCATGTCTCAAAGGAAAGATGACAAAGACTCCTTTCACTGGACATGGAGTAAGAGCAAGCGAGCTCTCAGGACTTATACACAGCGATGTATGTGGTCTAATGTCTACACATGCAAGAAGCAGTTTTTCTTATTTCATTACTTTTACGGAGGTATGGATTCATTTTCTTGATGAAATATAAATCCGAGGCCTTTGAGAAATTCCGAGAATATAAGAATGAAGTAGAAAACCAAACTGGCAAAAGTATCAAGACACTGAGATCTGATCGAGGTGGTGAATACTTAAGTGCCGAGTTCCTGGGTTACCTAAAAGAGAATGGAATTCTCTCTCAGCTTACTCCTCCATACACTCCACAACATAACGGTGTATCGGAAAGACGGAACCGAACCCTATTCGATATGGTACGTTCCATGATGAGTAATGCTGAGTTACCGCGATCTTTCTGGGGTTATGCACTAGAATCAGCTGCATATCTTTTGAACAGGGTTCCTACCAAGACTGTGCCTACCACACCATATCAGATGTGGAGTGGGAAGAAACCCTATCTTCGGTATCTGAAGATATGGGGATGTCCAGCTTTTGTTAAAAAGCAGCATGCGGACAAACTCGAGGCACGCTCAGTGCAGTGTAAGTTTGTGGGATATCCAAAGAACTCCAATGGGTATTTTTTCTATTACGCAGAGGAACAAAAGGTTTTTGTTTCTCGTAATGCCCATTTTCTAGAACAGCGGTTTTTAGAAAAGGAAACAAGTGGGAGCGTAATAGAACTGGAAGAAATTCCATAACCACAAGCTACTACTGAAAGTTTGGTAGAACCAGAAGTTCCATAAGAACAGGACATTCCCGCACCCCTCCGCAGGAGTAGTAGGTCGTCTCATCCGCCTGAGAGATACTACGGTTTTCTCATAGACGGGGATAGAGAGGATTGCGTCATTGATAATGATGAACCTACTAGCTTCCAGCAGGCCATCCAGAGCGGCGACTCAGTAAGATGGCTGGATGCAATGCGGACCGAGATGGAGTCCATATACACAAACAAAGTATGGACTTTGGACTTTGCTCCAGATGAGGTAAAACCCATAGGATGCAAGTGGATCTTCAGAAAGAAGATTAGTGTAGATGGACAGGTGGAAACCTATAAGGCTAGACTTGTTGCAAAGGGTTTTCGTCAAAGGCCTGGCTTGGACTATGACGAAACTTTTTCTCCAGTGGCTATGCTCATATCCATTCGGATTCTTCTTTCCATTACTGCCTTCCACGATTATGAGATCTGGCAGATGGACGTAAAGACGGTTTTTCTAAATGGAAATTTTGACGAGTGCGTCTATATGGATCAGCCAGAAGGTTTCAATCAGAGTGAGAGCAGTGGGAAAGTGTGCAAGTTGCTTAAGTCCATTTATGGACTAAAGCAGGTATCGCGGAGTTGGAACATCTGTTTTGATGAAACGGTCAAAGAATATGACTTTATCAAAAATCCAGATGAACCATGTATATATAGTAAAATTTTAGCACGAACCGTCGTATTCCTCGTCTTGTACGTGGATGACATTCTCTTGATAGGAAATGACATTCCTATGCTACAATCTGTCAAAGGATTCTCGTCACACAGGTTCTCCATGAAAGACCTGGGTGATGCCTCTTACATACTGGGGATCCAGATCTATCGTGATAGATTAAAGAGGATGTTGGGACTTTCGCAGTCCAGGTATATCAACACTATGCTGAAAAGATTCAGTATGGAAGATTCAAAGCGCGGTAATTTACCGACTTGTCACGAAATCACCCTATCCAAAGAGATGTCTCCCAAGACTGATTTGGAAAGGGATCGCATGTTAGTTAGACCCTACGCTTCTGCGGTAGGCTCTATAATATATGCGATATTGTGTACCGGACCAGATGTAGCTTACGCACTGAGCGTGATAAGCCGGTATCAGTCAGACCCAGGGGAGAAGCACTGGATAGCAGTTAAGAACATTCTCAAGTACCTGAGAAGGACTAAGGATATGTTCTTGGTTTACGGCGGAAAAGACCTCCAGATCGAAGCTTTTGCTGACTCCAGCTTTCAGAGTGACAAGGATGACTCCAAGTCCATGTCAGGTTATGTCTTTACCCTCAATGGAGGGGCGGTGTGCTGGAAGAGTTCCAAGCAGGACACCGTTGCCGACTCGACGATGGAAGCGGAGTATATCGCAGCTTCTGATGCCGCAAAAGAAGCAGTCTGGGTAAAGAAGTTCTTAACAGAACTTCAGGTGGTTCCATCCATTGTTGATCCAATACCTCTGTATTGTGACAACAATGGGGCTATAGCTTTAGCGAAGGAACACAGGTCCCATCAAAAGTCCAGACACATCTTGAGGCGATATCACCTGATCAGGGAGATCATAAATCGCCGGGAGATCGAGGTCCAGAGAGTTGCTACAGAGGAGAACACTGCAAATCCATTCACAAAGGCCTTACCTCAGACACAGTTCGAGAGGCTATTCAAGATGATAGGTCTGTGATACGCCAGTACATGGCCCTAGTGCAAGTGGGAGATTGTTAGTGTATATGCCCTAAGGGCCATTATTGTATCATACTAGCTTGTATATTACTTAATGGAAGCTTGGGATATTCACAGTTATATTAACAGTCTTGCTCAACATAGCAGTATGCTACTTAGTTTATATCTATCTTAATATGTGTATATGTTTCTTTTAGCATATCACGAATACATATTGATAGAGCCTTTAGAATCTTGCTTGACTACCAGCGTTGTGATGGCAATCACACTAGTGAGGGTTGGGTAGTCAACAAGCACATCCTTTTTCAGGTCCCTAGTCGTAGGATTATCGAGACAGGGCATCGATACTCCGGAGTAGAC
The DNA here is from genome assembly GCA_030015575.1 of Agapanthus africanus. Classification (NCBI taxonomy): domain Eukaryota; kingdom Viridiplantae; phylum Streptophyta; class Magnoliopsida; order Asparagales; family Amaryllidaceae; genus Agapanthus; species Agapanthus africanus. The sequence continues at coordinate 748,172,540 of CM057341.1, read as the reverse complement.
TAGTGTATACGCTTTTCGTCCCAGCAGGGAAGATGGTCGGTCCCATAGCCATCAGTACGTTGTACTGGAGATAGTATGCAGGTGCTCGTTGGGTTACGGGTACACCGGACAGGACTCGCAGGGAACTGTTGGTTGGTATTATACCCGTCGTCAGTTAACAGTTCCCAGGTGACATGAGTACAGCATAGTCCGTTGACTTGACACTGCTGCTTTGCCTCGAGTGTGTTCCCACTGTTCTTATATTGCTACCCTACCACGGCTCGACTGAGTCGTGCAAACAGGTAGCAGTTGGGTGCAATCCCGAAGTACTTGGAGGCAGTGGCGGTTAGATAGGATTCGTCTCTCCCGGTATTGGGGGTTGATATCGCACTGTGTTTAGAGAGCCATTACGCAAAGTCCCTGGCCAGGGCAAGCGAGATTTACTGGTAAGTTTTCCAGTAGCTTCTCAAGGTGTAATGGGCTTCACTCTAACATGACTTATACCACTTTTAGAGGACTGACGCTTGCCGCCCCCTAGGCCCGATATGCGATAGTCTTAGACGAACAAACCGGACTGTACGGAGATTGTCACATCAGGCTCAGTAGGAGTTCGGATAGGTTTTCTCATCGACCTTCTTATCAACATCCACCTAGGGACCGTTACGTACAGCTAGTACCGCTTGCGGCCTGTGGTTAAACCCACTGTCAGCGTAGTGTCGAGCCTTTAGAATCCCATACAGAGAGTTTCTCTGCTTCAGGCGAAACGATATAGAGGTCGTATGGTTTTACGACAGGGTTCGAACATATACGTGAATTTATGCGCATATGATGTTCGGACAGATTATACTAGCAGTCTTTGGTTTAAGCCAGATTCTAGTATTCGATTATTGGATTTATACAGTCTCAGTATATCCGTGTTTTTCGTCAATACGGATGGGAGGGGTATTCTCGTAATTACTCGAGAAGCGTCTAGAAGAAAGGTGACTTATTTAGTTTTAATTCATTTATGAATTAAACTTAATGAGGTGGAGAGGTGATGTGTTATTTGCATTAAATGATTTAATGACTCATGTGATGATTCATCCATTTGTATTAAATGAAGCATGGTTGTAATTATGATATATTTTTTTATGGATAATTATCATGCTTCATGATATACACAAAAGAGTTATATTTTTATTTCATTCTCACATACACACACTCTCTCCTCAAGCTCTCCTCTTTTTCAACCTAACCATAATCCTCTCATGTGTTGAGATTCCAGGGTTAGAAAGACTAATAGATCCTTAATCCATCTCTATATCCTCTAGGTCATCCTCTAGGTCACTTGGATTAGCAATCCTAGCCACTTAGTTACCTCAAATTAGAGGTTAAAACTTGAAGGAGGAACTCTCGAGTAGATCTTCTATTACACCAAGGAGGCCGACGAGGAGGTGAACAACAAGAACAAGAAGGACTGGTATTTTGAGGTATAATCATCTATCATAGTAGCTTAGCACTTCTAGATAGTTTGTTAGTTAGGGTTTAGCAAAGATTCGTTTGATAGTCGATGTTACTTTGAACAAAATGATTGCTTTACCTATTCCGCCTCCCCGCATCTTGTGGGGTGTGTAACGTTGACTTACACCCGAAGGCCTCTACCTTGAGCTCCAACCTCTATCTTGAAGTAACTAAGGTGCTTGGTGTGCTAGACTAAGAACCCTAGAGTGAGTAGAGAGTTGTTTTAGTGGTTAGATCTCACAAAGCTCTTGATTTTCAACTCATGAAACAAGAGAGCTTTGAGAGAGCTTTGAAAGAGGAAGAGGAGAGAGCTAGCAAGAGAGAGAATGTATTATCATGAAATGAGGAGATAGCTCTCATATGATGAAAAATAATAATGATAATTTTAATTAGGATAAATTGTCATGGTTGATGTTGATTTGACCATTATCATGTCACAATTAATGCTAAGCATGCTCACAAAAATATCTAAGTCAACATGGGTCAACAAATTCAAATGGTCAAACCAATTAACCATGATACAATTATCTCTAATTAAAACTCATTAATCAATTTCCTCCATCTCATTATGGTTTTAATCAAGTCAATGGTCAAAACCCTAATGAGGTTCCTCTGCCTCTGTCAACTGTGTATACACACCCGCATCCGTGTTCCGAGGAACACGAATACAATGAGACCGAACCAACCCAAAACCAAATACTAGGATCTGGCTTAAACCAAAGCCCACTAGTATCAACTGCCCGAACACCAAACACGCATAAGTACGCGTATGTGAACGGACCCTGTCGTAAAACCATACGACCTCTACTCCGTTTTTCTTAAAGGTGAACAACCCTCTGTGTGGGACTCTAAAGATTCGACACTACGCTGGCAGTGGGTTTAACCACAGGCCGCAAGCGGTACTAGCTGTACATAACGGTCCCCAGATAGATGCCGATAAGAAGACCGGCGAGGTGAACTCATCCGAACTCCTACTGAGCCTGAATGTGACAATCTCCGTACAGTCCGGTCTGTTCGTCTAAGAGTATCGCATATCGGGCCTAGGGAGCAGTAAACGTCAGTCCCCTAATAGCGGTATAAGTCGTGTTGGAGTGTAGCCCAAAACACCTGAGAAACTACTGGAGTACCTATCAGTAAATCCCGCTTGTCCTGACCAGGGACTTTGTGTAATGGCTCTCCAAATACAGCGCGATATCAACCCCAATACCAGGAGAGACGAATCATGTCTAACCTCCACTGCCTCCAAGTGCTTCGGGACTGCACCCTGCTACTACCTGTTTGCACGACTTAATAGAGCCGCGATAGGGTAGCAATCAAAGAACAGTAGGAACACATTTGATGTGAAGTAGCAGTGTTAAGTCAACGGACTAAGCTGTACTCATGTCACCTGGGAACTGCTACCTGACGATAGGTATAATACCAACCGACAGTTCCTGACGAGTCTTGTCCAGTGTACTCGTAACCTAACGAGCACCTGCATACTATCTCCAATACGACATACTGATGGCTGTGGGACAGACCATCTCCCCTGCTGGGATGAGAAGCGTATGTACTAGTCTACTCTGGAGTATCGATACCCTGTCTCGATAATCCTACGACTAGGGATTTGTATAAGGATGTGCTTATAGACTACCCAGCCCCCACTAGTGTGATCGCCATCACAACGCCGATAGTCAAGCAAAAATCCTAAGGGCTCCATCAATATGTATTAGCGATATGTTAAAAGAAACATATACACATATTAAGATAGATACAAACCAAGTAGCATACTACAATATCGAGCAAGACTGTCGTCAATCCATGTATATATCTCAAGCTTCCAAAATATAATATATAAACTAGTACTATACAATAATGGCCTCTGGGGCATACATATCCAACAACGTTATGATGTCGTTCTCAACTCCAACATAGTGTAAATCCCTTGTTTCTCAATATGGATTTTGGGTGTCTCGTGTGAAACATCATGAGTAAGGAAAACATAGCCTTGGCCGACACCCTATCGACCGACTTTTGTGCCTAGTAGTATGTCCTGAACCAAAATATGTAATTCGGCTCATGGCCAATGATCTTTGTAATGCATGATATTGTAATATTGGCTTCAACACCGAATGTATGTAAATGTAAAAGTGCCGCTGCGAGAACAGTATGCAGGGACGGAATAAGAGGGGACTAGTGGGGGGCCCGGCCCTGGCAAGCCTCCGACAAATACTTTATATGTTATTCATCGGTTTGCATTTATATCTACTAAAAATACATATATTGTGCATGATTAAACAATTTTAAAGTTAGTCCAGTGGTAAAGTATAGGATTTTGATTTTAAAGACCAGGGTCCATGCCCCCACAACTACATGTTTTTAAAATGTTAAAGTAAACATTTAGTTTTAAAATTGTTTAGTAGTATTTTTAATATATAAGTATATTTTTACTATAATTTATTTTAACTCAGCCTCCGTAAAAAAAAATTCTGGTTCCGCCATTGGTTGTATGCCGTGTTGTATTGTAAAATAATTGGCCTCACATGCGGCGACTGTCAATAAATGATGTCGGTCCATGTGGTGTATGTCTATCACTTTTATCTCTTTTCATATAAGTTATTGTAAAATAATTGGCCTCTTTGTTGGCAGCATTTTTAGCTTATTAATCCAACCCTCCAATCAAGACATAAATTTCAACGACAAATACGGTTGATGTGGACATCTCACAAAAGAATGTTCATATCCGTATCCAGGTCCGAATCCGGAGTGGGTGCTATTTTGAGAGGATGATATTACTGTTATTGTTGCTCACAATAGGACCAAATAATAGGGCCCATAATTTTATGATCATGACGTAGGATAGAATAAACAGGCACCCATCCTGAATCCAAGTTACCCAACCGTTGCATTGCAATAATGGTAGCCTTTTGTTGTCTGTGGTCATTTATTAGCAGCAAACACTAGTCAATGGATGTGACTTGCAACAAACCATCTCTCTATCTCTCTCGATCTCGAGGTGGGCCCCACCTAGAGAATAGAACGACGATAATCACGCTGATAACGACGTGGTTCCAAAGTCTGTATCCTTATATGAGCACTCCAATGCTTATTAGATAGGGATGTAAAACTGATGGGATAGGGACAGGATCTAGATGTTTTCGGCTCTGTTTCAGTTTGCTGCGGATACAGATAGTTGTCAAAAAAGAAATTACTATTTATGTTTAGTAAATCTCGGATACAAACACAGACATGGATATGAAATGCTTGATCCATGTGTTACTTACGGTATACATATGCCTTATTTAATAAAAATCAGATACGTATACGGAATATTTGTATCTTTTTACATTTATATTATTATAGGCCAATAATATCTTGCCTTTTTCTATATATTTTTTCTTTAAATTACGGAAGAATAATATAGAAGATATCAATGTTGGCCCTCTTTCGTCAAGTGTAAGTGACAGTGGCGGATCCAGGATTCTGGGTCAGAAGAGACACCGCATGTAGCAAGGCCTCATTGAAAATTCCAAGTGCATGATATAAAGAGCAATTTTAATTGAAAATATATAATATAAGCCTGAATTATTTAATAATAAATGAAAAAATATTGTTTGCAATAATATTTTGCAAAACTTTAAATTTTAAACTATATCATACAAATCATGCTTCTGGTGAAATCAAGATACACTAATTTTGCTGCAAGCATGCGTGTGTCATTAGACATGTGAGTTAAGAATAATTGGAAAGTACAGATTTATGTTAAAGACATAGAATAACAACATTTTTTTTTAGTAAAATGAAAACTCGAAAGCCCCTGCGTTTCACTAAAGATTTTTAACCAAACAACAGCAAATTAAAACAAATACAAAGGAAATCCAAAATACAAAGCTGTGAAATAATCCCCATACAAAGCAGGTCCAAAATCGGGAAACAAACCCCATACCATACGAATAAACCAAAATGAGCAGAGCATCATAACCAGGACATGTGACCTCAGATAGATGAGGTATAGGCCAAAATCATGTCCCGGCCCAACAGCGTCGTCTACGTTTCTGCATCCGACGAGTAACCAGCCTCCACCCAGACTGCAGCTCCTGTCCTCATGTACCCACCATCCGTAGTAGCTCGTACAATGGGCGCTATGCTGTGCTCTCGCCCTGCAAATCTATTTTGCTCGTCGTCCCCTCCCATAGTCAATCTGATTCTCTTACAGCTCCTATCTACCGCAGCTCATGCCCATAACATTATGATTATATCAGTGTTATATATCATGCTGGCTATTGACTTGAATTTTTCATTGAATATCCTATTGTCACATTTCGTCCAAACCATCCAACAAATTACGCTAACTATAATATCCCAAGCCGGAAGATCCTCTCTTCCGAAATTTCCGAGTCTCCAAGTCCCCCACAAATCCTGTATAGACGCAAACATCACACCCTCTGTTGAGCGAGTTATAAATTTGTCCCATATCGGTACAGTCCCCTCACATCTGAGAAGTAGATGGTCGACCATGCTTACATGTTTTCCACATAACCCACATTCCATTGGACTAATCCATTTTCGTCTTAATAAGTTATCTTTTGTGATAATTGAGTTCCTGATAACCAATCAGTTAAAAATCTTTATTTTATATGGAATTTGGGCTTTCCAAATTTGGTACAAGCAAGCATCCTTCACTCTTCCGCTCGTCCATAGAATAACAATATTGTTGATATGCGTTTGAAGCTATAAAAAAGTTGATTTTTTCCCGATTGAGATAGAATTAGAAGAGAACACATTAATCATCTATAAAACAAGATTTTATTTAAAATATTTTATTATCTTTTTATTTTTCATTAATAAAAACACAAAAAAAAATTTGGCACTGAACACAATAGGAATTAATACTTAGGTTATTAAATAAAAAATTAAATCATGCCTGGGATTTGAACCCTTCACCTCTTATATATATTTAAAATGCCCCATTTAACCACTTAGGCTATAGTTCCATTGTGTTAAGAGATGAACACAATATATATGATATACTCTTCTATATATACCATTGCATTCATAAATGGAAGTAGTGCTTTCTTTCTCCATAAAATCTCAATGAGGACAAAGGGGCCTACTGTGCCCCTGATGAGCTTTACATGGGTCCGTCCCTGTAAGTGAAAATAGTTATTTTGGTGGGTTGGCTTCGAGCTTCGGTGGTGGAGGCCCATGTCAAAGGGAACATTTCAAAACAATCATTTTCTTTGTTAGCGGGGAAATATAGCAAAACTTTTTTTGATCAATGAACATAAACTGTAACAAAGACCCTGTAAGAGCCGTTTCTTAAAACCAGACATTTCCTAGATGCTTCAGATATTTGCCAAAAAAAACGGCACTGGCATTTCCGTCCTAAAAACGTGAGAAGTTCGACTGCACTCAACTAACCTAAGCCTAATTCCATGTTGTATTATCAAACATCAATATTCCGATGGCAAAAAGAAAGCCTTAACGATTAATCTTCCAAGGCAGAATCCACGTTGCGCATAACCACCTTAGTAGCCGATAACTCAATTCTAAACAAATTGTTGAGGAATTAAAAATTATCGCCTAATTTCTTGATAGATTTTACTGTCGCCTTGTTAATTTGTAATTTTAAATTTTCACATTGCATAATATCAATGAAATATTTAATTAGGCTAGAGTCTTGTTAGCCTTATCCATTTTCCAAGACAAAAGGCCAAAATATGGTATAGCAGGAGGATTATCAATATCATGTATCGTATTGGGTGTTTTATGGAGAAAAAGACGGCAATTATTCAGGGAAACAAGCGTTTTTTTTTTTGGGATGTGATCCTTAGGTTATCGAGCCGGCTGGCGACATTTCATTTTGGAACGAAAAGTTACACTTCATGACCTATACCCAATTGATAATGAAAATAAGTATTGTTGGGTTTCAAGGTTTATCCTTGCCAAATCCATAAACCTCTCTAGCTTATGCACGCATACAATATTTTGACGTTCTCTTCTTACATCAATATCTACACACCGACTTTCTGTATTGACAATAGCTAAATCTTATGTTTATACGTTTTATTTCAAAACACCTGCCGATGAAAAATTAAATATGCAATAACAGCGAAAATCATAACTATCAATCTAAAGAAAAAGATGGAGGATGGAAAAATAGACGACAGCTTTTGCAAAGTATAGCTAGTTGAGAAGAGAGGTAGACGATCAACGGGGCAACCGCCATCGAGAATTTCTGTAAATCAAAACTTGACTGTTTAGGAGAGTTTGAAGTATACATCTCCTCTTAATTAAAGTTTCTTGAGTCTAACAGTAAACATTTAAATAGCTGAAAAATTATATTAAAGTATTTCCTCTTAATTAAAGTTTATTAAGTCTAATTATAACATTTAATTAGCTGAAAACTTATATTAAATCAAAATGATAGAATAAATTTTGAACAAACTTCCAGCACACAGACATGACCGTTGCATCTCCAACGGATACATGTCTTTTTGCACAAACTTTCGAACATGCAAATTGGTGGGCTGGGCCCCACATTCATTTGGTATATCCATTGAACCTTTCTTTGCTATCCTCACTCCCGTTGCTGTGTCTTTCTACGATAAAACGTTCCATTCCAGTACGCAAGTTGGCCGATTCGATGCTTGAAAGATCCTCCCTTGAATTTTTTTAAGACGTGAATTAAAGTCGGCGATTGTGAACCCTCCACGCATCAAGCTCACAAAATAACTCAAGCACACCAAAAAAAAGGAATGTCGGAGTCACCAAACATATGAGAAAAAACTCTCTTGGTCGATTAAAACTAAACAGTCTATCAATTCTGAGTAATCGACATAGATTAAGGCATATATACAAAGAAAATCATATAATATCAATGCTTCTTGGGCTTGCATTAGATGGTAATCATAGTAACGGTTCCTGATTATAAAACCTTTTCCATAACCAAACCAACATGAAATATAATGAAAAATCACGATAAAAATTACTATATTTCAGTATCCATGTTTTAGACTTGGAAAAATCAAGATGGTGAATGTCGGGCATCAAAAAGATTATGAACTGTCGACTTTTTAACCAAATACTGGAAACGCCCGTAAATCTCGAAAAACCACAAGAGAAATATAGCAAGGCCAAAAAAATCAAGCTATTTCGAAAAGCGCCTCCAAATTTTTTTTGTGTGAAAAATGTACCTAAGTCCCCTAGCTTAACTAAAAACACCCCTTTACTCTTTTAGCCGTAGTCAGATATGGGAATGTTTTTTCAAATAACAATGATTTTGGAGGGCATATTCCATATACGGTGGTATGAGAAGTGTGTTTCGAATAACAATGATCTTAGAGGACAATATAAAATACCTAATATAAGAGGAGAAATTTTACCAACGTGATAAATTCCTCATGAAAGCGTTGGTGATGACCGATAGGCTGCGAGGTGGAGAGAAGTTGCACTCTTTTGACACCAACCAACAAACACATAGTTGAAAATTATTTTTTCATTTGAAAAGGGTTTTATTTATTGAAAACTTTCAAACTACCGGTGCCTTTGAAATGATAAAAAAAATGCCAAACTTAACAGAGGCACTCTAACACGTTAACTCCCATGTTGAAATGACAATTTTGCCCCTGCCATAAACACCGCAATTAAACTCAGTTATTTAGTTTCTTACCAACCTAAAACTTCTTCTTCCCTCTCTAACCAGCGATTTTCCATGATCCCAACCAGCGATCATTTTGCCTCGCCGACAATCCCTTTGCTTGCCACATCGCCGACGATCCCTTTGCTTGCCACGTCGCCGACGATCCCTTCGCTAGAAACTGCGGTTACTTTCTAAGATTCAAATCGAGAGTCGATTGATTTTCCGAAGCATCGAGGCGGATGTAGGTAATTTTTTGGGTTCAATTTGTGAAGTAGAAGATTTACATTTGTTGTTGTTGTTATTGCTGAAAGCATTGGTTGATATAAAAATTCAACTTTTTATGAATAATAGTTGATATAAATGTAGTTTTTAAACGAATCATCAGTTCAAAATTAAGTAATCCACTGTCAAAGATTTATTGTCAAAGTCATTATTTATCAAAAAAAATCAATTTTTATAAATAAATCTGTGGTCCCCTGCCATTATTGACTAATTTATTTGTTGTTTACTAACTTGTTATTGGTAACTATGATTCACTATGATTTTGATATATTAGTTTCACATGTTTACAGGTTACAAATTCTGTAATTCCTCCATCTTAAGAGCTGTTACCATACTTTGCAGAATCTTAAGAGCTATTACTAAGGGAGTCTAACGAAACTCGCTTGCTTCGTCCAGCCGGCGAAACGAATTTTGCTCGTCTCGCCAGCTTGGCGAAGCGATGGCTACAGTAGCGGAGGCAGAACCCGCTCGCCTCGCTGTCTCGTCTCGCTGATTCGTGAGGCGAGGCAGATTCGCCGAACCATGAGAATTTTTCGCCCGGCTCTTGAGCTGCTATTTTTAAAAAGATAAAATAAAATAAGGCCAAAATGTTGAAAATTCAACACATTTTTTTATTAAAATAAATCTTAATAAAATTACAACTTCATAATACAATTTGTTTTTTTACATTAAAGACCGAACTCATTCGGGCTGCCTATATATCCCTCTTAAATATTGATCTCAAAAAGAGCGAATCAGGTCTACGTAGTTCTTTTTCTACTATTACGGATTCTACTCACTACTGGTCGACGCCGGTTGCGGTTCCTCTTCTTTCGGTGTTGGTCCCGTCCGATCCTGTAAGCTTCTCATGTAGATAATCCGAGTCCAAAGTGATTGCATTTTGTTTCCTGACGGCTGCTGCTTCCCAATCTTGCGAGCAAATCGCGCACTCCATTATGTCATGCGCTAACCTGCATCTCTTCTCACTTAATATCCTGCTACATGTACTAAAAACACTTTCCGACGTTATCGTGGACATTGAAACGGTTAGTAAATCACGGGCCATAGTAGAAAACACCGGATACAAATGTCCGTGGATTTTCCACCAGACTAAAATATTAAAATCATCTATAGTTAAATCTACATCTGACTCGGTTTATAAAAATATTGATAACTTATTTAAAAATGATGATGATAAGAATACCGGGCCTTTTGCCATTTTCTTCTGTTGAATAAATGCTAATGCTGAAGTCAAAGCACGCGAACTGGTTGAGAGCGGTGGTCTACTAGTTCTACCAGAAGAAAATCGTGCAACATAAAAATCAAACACTTCATCTAAATTACTTCTAACGATACTATCATAAACATTAATATCTACACTAGGTCCCATGGCCGTGTGGAACCCGCTTAAAAGAGTCTTCAAACCTTCTAATTTAACTTTAGGGTCCATTAGCGAACATAGACAGTAATTAATTGGAACTTCAGAGAAATATTTAGAAATCTTTGCTAGTATAGTAAGTATCGGATGGTGAAGTACTAGATTTTCGACGTGACTAGCAAAACAATTAGCTATATTATATAATTCAGAGACAAGAATATGAGAAGTGGGGGTATAAGTAGCAGAAAATCGTTCGGTTGCTATTTTAAAACCCATAAGAAAATCTTTAAAATGATCTGCAACCGCTCAATGATCGGGTGTTAAGTGGTTTTCTACATGATCTTGTCATGCCCCGCTTCCCAGCATACGGAATCGGTGACGTGACGGGCCGCAACGTATTTACTAAGAAATAAATATGTTAAGCGTAATTAAGCAATATATGTAAAATGCACAAGAATGACAAGAGATATAAAAATATAAACAACAACTTTTATTTATATTCACTTTACATACAATTGTTTGAAAATGAAAAGATACAATGATATAAACAATGCGTAAACAGTGACATACAAAGTGAAAGTAAATACAAGGAGAGCTAGAAGTCCGACTGGGCAGTGAGCTGGTCCAAGTCTTCCTGGCTAGGCTTGATCTCCTGAGAGTCTGGTCCTCCTGACGAATATTCTGAACAAAGAAAAGTTAGGAATGTCGTCAGCGAACTAGCGCTCGGTAAATCCTAAAAGAAGAAATGGAATATAGCAAGTAAAGAGAATTGAACTGATAAGTTGTACAAGTATATGATTGTTATTCTAACGTAGTTGTTTGTAGCTTGGTACAGAAAGTATTTGTGTATACGAGAGGAGTCCATCTTATCCCGTGGACTATGGTAACATGTAGTATAAGGCCCCGTCAAAATCCATGGGACAACGGCACGAGAGTTCATGTAGGTGTCTTTTAAGTGACCATCTCGTGTCACGCTATACGTTCCGTATCAATCTACCCCGTTATCCCCGTGTAATATATTGTACAAGTCTTGCCGAAACCATGGATACAAATGTTCAAGTAGTCAAATTCAGGATATAATCAAGTAGTCAAGCAGTTAAGTCAACTTATAACCATGATTCGGTCAAGTCAGGTCAAATATACATGTTTGATATTGTTGTTGGATTCAAGTATTCATGTTCATGTTCAAGTGTTCATGTTGATATTGTATTCAGGTTTGAATTAGCTTCAGGTTTGTGTTAGACTCAGACTGAGTCAGACACTTGTAAACTGATTTTGGATCTTGAATTAGGTTCGGGAGTTATCGGTAACTGCTGCACATGGACGGCAGGATTTGTATCTTTTTTCAAGACAATTACCATTGATAACTCCGTTATGTTTTCTACCTGAAATAGGCAACCACTCACTTTCTCCGGCTCCCTGGGGCTCAAGAGAATCGATCCCGCTTAAACCTATATTTACTAAAGTCATTAAATATTGTTTTATATAACTCGAGGCAGTTTTATGAAAAATATTATAATAAAATTTCAAAATAAATCTCGAGTATTTATTTATATTATTTAGGGTCTTCATGGATATGAATTTTAAGAATTTGAGGTATTTTAATGATAATTGCTTAGCTTGGAAAGTTCATGGTATTTTATTGTAAAACTTGTCTTTTGTTGGTATCTTGATGGTATTTTAGTGAAACCTGTAATTCTTTCATTTAAAAAATGTAAATTTATTATATTTTGAGAATATATGGATTTATAATTTTTATATAATTATTAAAAATTAACTTTATTTAATTAGAAAAATTCGTTTTTTTAAAAAACCGTATTTAAAACCTTTCGAGACCGAATGCTCCGTGAGAAGGTATGCATCTCGCTCTACTAGCCCAAGGATATGCGATAATCTGCACCATTCAATAGCGGATCCCCTAAAGATGGTTGTAGAGGCATAATCGCAAAGGAATTTAAAATACAATTTAAAAGAATTCCGGTTTTTATAGTAATTGGTATTTTATTGTAATAATGTTTTCGCAGCAAAAAATACATTCAAAGAGTATCGTGCTATGAAACCAAGTGTGTATGTGAGAGGTAGGTCGTTACCTCGTGAAGTTTTCCTAAAAGTATGTTTGTAACAAAAACTAAAAGAGGTGATATTTAAAGTTCATGGTATTTAAAAGAAAAGGTTAAATTAAAGTTGTTTTACATGAGAATTTTAATCAAAGTTTGATTCTAAATATTAGGGTTTAAAGTTACAAGTATTGTATAAAAATTTGTTTGACCAAAGATAAAAGGAATTGAAGTTATAGGATTTGAAAAAAGTGATATCAGTATTAACTCCACTTTTATCGTTATACGTTTTAAAATGAATTTTTAAAGAACAGAAATGAAAATTAGAAGGGACTTACAAGTTAGGAGGCTTAAAGAAAGGTTGAAGAAGGGGGGGATGGGTTTCTTAGCGTCGCAGGAGTGTCGGGATAGCTTCGATTCTTCGCTGGAAGTTGACCGCTTGTTAACCCCTCTTTACTCCACTTGTACTTAGAGAATTTTTGAGAGTTTTGGCTAGAAATTTCAGAATGACGCTGAGCCAAAGTGTGGGGTGGTATTTATAGTGGAGAATTAGGGTTTTGGAATTAAAAATTTGGATAAAAAAGTATTAAAATTTGGTTTAATGGTGAAATGAAGGGTCTCTATTTGATTGGAGGGAAATCAAATAGTGCAGAGGAGTTAGGGGTAGGGGAAGAGTCAAGTGTGCAGAGCCCAGGGACAATTGGGCTCAGATTAACCGTCCCCGCCAGCCTTACCAAGCATTTGGTCCGTCGATTTGATGCATTTGGCTTTGAGATTCGTGCCACCAGATTAGATTAGAGTTTACTCCATTTTTCACATGTTTGATTTTTCTGTCTTTTCATTTTTCTGTGTATTTCACGTGCAAACTTTTGGGCTTCCAAAAAGTTAAAAAGAAAAATCAGAAAAAAATAATGTGTCTGATAGGGATCGAACACAGAGGCTACGTCATAGCAGTGCAAGGGCTTTACTAGTGAGCTTCAAGTTGTTTCTTGCTGTTTTTTAGCAAAATTTACATATAACTCAAACTCAGGTTGTATAGCTCATTTTCTGTACATTAAACTGGAAAATTCTGTACAGTAAATTCAGAGTCGTTACATTCTACCCTCCTTATAAAAATTTCGTCCTCGAAATTTACATTTACATAGGGACTAATTTACAAATAATTAAGGGTATCTTGCATGCATGTTTTCTTCTCGTTACAACGTTTATTCTCCTGACGAATCTTTTCTCCATATCACCCGGACCAAGTTTACTTTCTTGTTCAGCAGTGTCTTCACCTTTCGATCTAGAATTTCAACGGGTTGTTGCTCACAAGTTAGATCAGTCTGAATTATGAGCTCTGAGTGATCAAGGATGTGGCTGGGGTCGCTCATATATCTTCTTAGCTGGGATATGTGGAACACGTTGTGCACTCCTTCCAATGAGGGTGGAAGTGCTAACCGGTATGCCACTTCTCCAACTCGTTCGAGTATATTGAACGGTCCTATATATCTTGGACTTAGCTTGCCCCTCTTGCCAAAGCGAATCACTCCTCTGTTTGGAGAGATCTTTAGGAAAACATGGTCTTCAGGTTGGAAATCCAGATGTCGGCGCTTTGCATCTACCCAATGTTTCGGTCGGTCTTGGGCTATGCGCATTCTTTCCTTGATCGTGCGAACTACATCCACAGTTGCCACGATCATCTCTGGTCCAAGGAGTTCATGATCTCCGATGTCGTCCCAACTTAGTGGTGAACGATACTTCCGTCCGTAGAGTGCTATGAATGGTGTCATTCCAATACTCGCCTGATAGCTGTTGTTGTATGAAAACTCCATAAGGTGTAGGTGATCTTCTCACGAACCTCCGAAGTCTAACATACAAGCTTTTAGCATGTCCTCCAGAATTTAAATTGTTCATTCGGACTGTCTGTCCGTTTGTGGATGGTAAACCGTGCTGAAGTTCAGACTCGTTCTCAGGCTAGCTTGCAGACTCTGCCAAAACTGCGATCGGAATCTGGTAGCACGATCGGAGACGATGCAAACCGGTACTCCATATAATCTCACGATCTCCTGCATGAGTTCATAGGTATCAAATATAGTACACTTTGAGGTTAAATCTTACTTTAGATTCATGCTTACCTTCATGTACTTCTTTGCTAACATCTCAGTCGATTAGCCAACTCGAAATGGAATAAAGTGAGCCGACTTGGTGAGTCGATCAATAACCCATACTGCATCGTTACCCTTCATGCTGCGAGGAAGGGCGGTCACGAAGTCCATGGTAATATGTTTCCATTTCCATTCTGGGATTGGTAACGGCTGAAGTAGACCAGCAATTCTGTGATGTTCAGCCTTCACTTGCTGACACACCAAACACTTGGCTACGAACCTTGCTACTTCACGCTTCATTCCATACCACCAGTAGTGTTTTCTTAGATCCTTGTACATTTTCGTAACACGGGTGTACAGAATAAGGAGAGCCGTGAGCTTCTTTCATCAACTCTTCCCGAACTGAGCCGTGTGGCACATACAATCGACTTCCATATCTCAAGGATCCGTCTTCGTGGATGATGAAATCAGTTCGAATTCCACTTGTCACGCCCCGCTTCCCATAATACGGAATACGAGGGGTTGACAAGGCCAGCCATGCTCCTACGGTCAAGGAAAAATCCTGCCGTAGTCACACTTCGGCTTCTAGCTCTACGTGGTAATCAGTAATCAATGCACATGTAATGAGAAATGCGGTCAGTGAATCGAAACAAATACAAAACACTAACCAGGTAGAGATCAAGGAAGTATAGCTCTGAGTCGCTAGTCCAGATATCCGCAATATCCTCGAGGTACGTCAGGTCCTGGTCCGAGCTAAATCCACTTCTCACTCTGAGCATGCATACTCAGGTCGTCAGAGCGACACAATAGCAATTTATATATAAAAACAAATGTGAACACGTGCAATAATGATGAATATGAAACAGTAAGCATGGAATGATAACGTGAGCATGGAGTGGCCAATACAGGTAGATAATAGAGCAGGTAAACAGTAAAGCAGTAAAGCAGTAAACAGTATGGCAGGTATATAGAATCAGTAAGCAATGCATCTTAATGTCACTAACCCTATCAGTCTCTAAGTCTCACTGTCCAGATCGCTAAACCTATCGTTAGTCCAAATGTGAGAGTCAACCACTCGTGAGTATCCCCCACCCAAGGGTAGGACCCAAGGACAAGGGAATACGGGCCCGAGTCGCTCGCTAATAATCAGTAATATCCCTATATATCTCCAGAATCGTTGTATGTTCCGGCAATGGGACTCCCGAGATTCTGTTGAACTCACACTCAAACTACCCCACACCCCGTGGTCTACATCAAACGCCAACCATAAACTCAAATACCAGTTGGTCCATGACAAGTCTACACGAGAACTGGAGACAGGATCTTCGTCAAGCATGTCTCGACTGATACCCAAGATAAATGGACAGAGTTTGGTGTCTTATCTATGACACCCATATAAGTGCTTCCATAATCGTCCCATACCAATTATAGTTACACTTATACATGTCCCATAGACGTCGACAATGCAATACATCAATAGGGTCCGCTGATTGTGTACAAGTACGTGTCACTTTCACTTATCCATTCATGCTTAAACACTAACGTACTTGAACAATCAAACACTAATATCTAACACTGGGTAATGTACACGATCACTAGGTTACCAACGCAATGACATCTATATGATATGAGGAGAATACAATAATTGTGATATGAACAAAATATCATCAGTCGGTGTCCTACCACTTGCATAATTTATTATAAATCATACATGCAGAATTAAGCGAAACAATGTAAAGGGGGTAGGCAATATGTCTAATTATCTATCATAAAAATTTGTTTCGCGCCAATCGGGTTTCAGGTTTGCTAGATATGGCCATTTCAATTTAAGTGTTCGCTGCTGGAAATCCGATTTCAGAATTGGAAGTCCGTTTCGTAACACATTTTAATCCCAGTTGGGATCGTAGTTAGGCGACTCTATAGTTGAACAATATTTAGATTTTACAGTTAGGTTTCTACCTCAATTGGCGGATCAGTAATATCCTATATCAACAGGAAGTTATGGTCAGGTTAAGGTTGATGTGTAAAATCTGTCACTGAAGAACTCAGCTAGACATGTCGACATTATAAAATGTGTTAAAAATATCAAACAGAACAGGAATCCAGTGAAACCAGTGGAGTAAGAAAGCTAACTTAATTTTATATGTAACGATATAGGGTTCCGCACATTCTCGTATTTGAACAGGAATATACAGGGATTTAAAAACAGGGGTTAATTGGGATTTCCGTTCTGGATTGCAGTCCAGAATCGTAATCCTCCGCAATTTTATTTATCGGAACTAGTTCAATTTTAGATATCAATTATAGGGTTCTGTATATTGTCCCGTTGGCTTCGATACGAGCCATGGAACACCAAAATCCAATTCGTGAAAACTTAATGTGAATTTAATGGTCCAGCATGTTCAGGAAATTCAGGTTTCGTACCGACTATCGGGAGCAGCATTACATAGGTGAAACAACCGTGGTTTTCAACCAAATTACCACAGCACATCAGTAAATAGTAGACGGGTCCAAGGATCACAAGTTCCGCCATTTAAAGTTATATTTTCACCTAGCGTTCCAAACCAAACACTTGCATCGTATAGGCTCGCACGAAATATATATATCTACGATATTAGTTCTAAACTAAATTAACTACGAACTAATAGCATGAAGCAAGTAATATACTTGCCTGGCGATGTGTCGACGACGGTACGGCAGCGGGAACGGCACGTTCGCGTCACGAACACGGCACGGCGACGACTAGGCTCAAGCTCGACTGCGACTGCGACGGGGAGGCGTCGATGGTGGCGGGGTTGCTTGCTGTAGCGGTGAGAAGGTGTCGCAGATGGTCGGTGCCAGAGGGAGAGGACATCGAGGCGCACGGTGAGGGGGCAGGAACCGGGGGCGAGGCTCGGGGTTTGGAGTGAGGTGTTTGCGCTGGCGTCGGGTTCCGGTGTGCAGGGTCCTGCAGCTTGGAAGGGCGAGCTCCGATGATGAAGGGACGAGGAAGTTGATGCACGAGGAGGAGCTTACTGAGGTGATGGGGTCGGCCGGAGGGTGGTCGAGGCAGTGCTCGGTAAAGGTGGTGGCCTGGTGCAGCGTGGGGCGGTTAGCAAGATGCTCGGGTTCGTCGGCGCTCTGGAGGTTGCAGGGGTGGTCGCTGTGGATCTGGGGGGCGGCCGGCGGCAGGGTGTGTGTGAGGAGCTTGGGTGGGTTCATCGGCGGTGAGAGGAGGTGCAGTGGGGAAGCTCGGTGAAGGGGTGCAGTGAGGAGATGGGGTGGCGATGAGGGAAGGAGAAGGAGAAGGTGGGTGAGGCGATGGAGGTTGGTCAGGGGAGGATCGACGACGCAGCGGTGATGTGAAGGTTGAAGACGAGGTCGGGGGTGGACTCGGGGAGGAAGGCTCGAGCTCGGGGAAGGAAGTGGAGGCAAGGGTTAGAGGAGGAGATAGAGAAAACTGCTTGTAGGAGGGAGAGGGGGAGACGAGGTGATCGCCAGTGGTGATGGTGCCAGAGGCTACTCGTGAAGAAGTGGGTGCGGTGAAAGAGTTGGAGGAGATGGGGGAAGGAACGTTGTGAGGAGAGAGCGAGTCATGGGGGAGGACGTTGGGGCGAAGGTGAGGTCACGGGTCGTGGGCGCGAGGGAGGCGGGAGCGTGGGAACGACCGCGTCGTGGGGGAGAGGGAGGAAAGAGCGGGAAAGGAGCGAGGAAAGAAGACGTGGGGAGAAAGGAGGGTGACGCGGGTCGGTTACTGGGGGGTGGGCCGGGCTTGGGCCGGAAGGAAAAATAGAAGAGAAATAAAGGGAGTGGGCTGGTCTCAGGAGAGGTAAAAAGGAGAAGGAAATAAAAGGAAATAGATAATAGGGTTTAGGGAAAATAAAAAGAATTAGATTAAATTAGGGTTTGGGGTTTCAAAATAAGACAAAATAATAATAAATAAATAAATTTTGTAAGTAAAAAAATACGGATATTGGTGCACAAAAGAACTGGGTATTACATCATATCCTCCTAAAGAAAATTTCGTCCTCGAAATTCAAAATAAACAATGAGCTATAAAATAATATGCGAAAAGCCACAGAATCAAATACTATTATATAGCGATCTACGTAGAAGCAGCTAGATAAAATCAAAATCCTAAATATATATATATAAGAAATAGCGCAGCTAAAATAATAAGCATAAGGCATAACCATTTATAATAACAAACTATAAGAACAATACTCGGAAAAATAAAGTAACAATAATAAAAATAGTGAAAAATATTTTAGAATAAATATATCGATCAAACAATTTAAAATAACTTGAGGAAACCCACATGGCGAAATAAGAAAAATAGTATGTGCGGCAGATATTTACGCTATTGAAAATATGAAGAATAGTAGAGTATTCAGAATAAGTAAAACGAAAGTAGTTGATAACACGCAAATTTTTTTTTCTATGCACAAAATAGTGAAAACTAAATTTCGAATACGATGTCACTGAATGTAATCATAGTAATAAGAAATAGCACTAATAATGCATAAGGGCTAGTCAGGGTAGGGATTACAATGGAGTATGGTCCATTCAGAAAGTCGGAAAATGGTACTTCAATCTGAATGTCGAAGAGGCTGGGGTCGGATCAGCACAGGGTGAACAGTAGTGAATCCCAGAAGGGAAAGAAATTCATTAGGGGAGGGAGAACAGTCAATGCATCATGCGAATCAAAAATCAAAAGATTAGCGAACTCAGAAATTTCATTATTATTCCAGAAAATTTTAAATAAGGCACTCTCGAAAGATAAAAGATGGCCCTAAACTATACATAGAATTATTTGGCCAGAGGAAACAAAAGATAAATAGCGTCAGTCGCAGTTGTGGAAGTTCAGCAGGTTACGGTAAGCTCGCGCGCTAAGATAGAGGCATCCATTTCCATAGCCCCTCGCAGGGTTTGCCACTGGAGATTCTTCTGCCGCGAGGTCTTCTTCTTCTGGTCCTTCGGCCTCGGCTGGAGCTTTTTCATCGAGGTCTGCTTCTACGTGATTCACTTCTTCTGGATCTTCTTCCATGGGATTTTCTTCCACTGGATTCTCCTCAGGGCCTTCCTCTCCTGGATTTTCTTCTATCGGGTCCTCCTCGGGATCTTCCTCTATCGGGTCCTCTTCGGGGTCCTCTTCTTCGTTGTCAGAGTTGCTGATCATGTTGACTTCTGGGGCTGCGACTCCCTCATCCTCGGAATCGCTGTTTCCGAAAATAACCTGTGGGTCGTTGATCTCGTCATCTGAACTTACCAGCATGCAGTCCAAGGAAACGCACGATCGAGTGTCCTCATCGAGAGGCGGCGCTACTCCAGGGTGGGCCATGGCCTGAAAAGAAAGAGTCATGATTAGACGGTGGAACACACCAAGAAAATAACTAAGGATACGGAGCACAAGAAGAATATGCGGTAGGTAAGGATCGAAAAATCAAAATTTAGAATACTGATGCAATAAGTGGTATAAGGAAAATGAGTGGTAAGGGGACGATACATACATTACAACTCAGAATTTTATTGCATTCAACTAAAAGTTCAACGGATACAAGATTTTAAACGAAAGGAAATATTTACAAAAGAGTGACAATATTTTTTATTGAAAGCAGAAAGGTGATAATTCTTCTTTGATATCTAGACCGCTGCATTATCGTCAAGCGAGGGTAATCCTACGCTGGGTCTGTACTATCCTCGAAGCTCGAACTATGAAATAACCATCTCTTAGCAGGAGTGGAGAGTGTGGACGAATCTCCTCCTGGTAACTCCTTCCTTCGAGGGCAACCATTGACAAGATGTTCGTTGGATCCGCAAATCAGGCACTGCCCTTTGGCGCTGCGACAATCTCTCTGAAGGTGTCCTGGCTCCTTACAGTATCCACAACGTTGAGTTCTCCGTTGCTTCTGTTGCTGAGGAACAAATGGGCGCTTCATCTTTACCCTTTTCCCTGTTTAACAGGGATTCCCTTACGATTGGAGGCTTCCGCTGGTGCCTGAGTCATCTGCCCTCTTAATCCTTCAGCTAACAGGTCGTTCGTTCGCTTCTGGGCTTCCTTCAAACCTTGCAGTACATTCAAAATCTCGACGGTCTGATTCTGGGGAGTGGAGATAGAAGAAGAGTCGTTGGAAGACATGGTCCTGAAACAACAATTTTGAGGACGATATAAAGAACAAGAAATAAGAATCAGAATAAGATATAGAATAGACAACGAAACAAGAATATCGGGTGAGGGGAAACTCAAATGAGTGGAAATCAAATGTAGAACTCCAAGTCACTCAACAGAGTACAGTATTGTAACCATGCTGTAGTTCATAATTACAATCACGTAACTCTACTAAGTCACCCAAAACCCTAGCGGATGGATCGAAACATGTAGTAAAACACACTATGTGAATTAAGATCAAGGATAACAAGTTTACAATCTAGACCGAAGGACGTCTTAGATTGTCAAGCCCTACACGGAGACTGTAATCCCATTCTAAACCTGTCTCTGACACCAACAAAACCATGGCATGCTCCGCTTTCCATAATACGGAATACAAGGGGTTGACCAGGCCAGCCATGCTCCTACGGTCAAGGAAAAATCCTGCCGTAGTCACACTTCGGCTTCTAGCTCTATGTGGTAATCAGTAATCAATGCACAGGTAATGAGAAATGCAGTAACTGAATCGAAACAAATACAAAACACTAATCAGGTAGAGATCAAGGAAGTATAGCTCTGAGTCGCTAGTCCAGATATCCGCAATATCCTCGAGGTACGTCAGGTCCTGGTACGAGCTAAATCTACTTCTCACTCTGAGCATGCATACTCAGGTCGTCAGAGCGACATAATAGCAATTTATATATAAATACAAATGTGATCACGTGCAATAATGATGAATATGAAACAGTAAGCATGGAATGATAACGTGAGCATGGAGTGGCCAATACAGGTAGATAATAGAGCAGGTAAACAGTAAAGCAGTAAAGCAGTAAACAATATGGCAGGTATATAGAATCAGTAAGCAATGCATGTTAATGTCATTAACCTTATCGGTCTCTAAGTCTCACTGTCCAGGTCGCTAAACCTATCGTCAGTCCAAGTGTGAGAGTCAACCACTCGTGAGTATCCCCCACCCAAGGGTAGGACCCAAGGACAAGGGAACACGGGCCCGAGTCGCTCGCTAATAATCAGTAATATCCCCATATATCTCCAGAATCGCTGTATGTGCCGGCAATGGGACTCCCGAGATTCTGTTGAACTCACACTCAAATTACCACACACCCTGTGGTCTACATCAAACGCCAACCATAAACTCAAATACCAGTTGGTCCATGACAAGTCTACACGAGAACTGGAGACAGGATCTTCATCAAGCATGTCTCGACTGATACCCAAGATAAATGGACAGAGTTTGGTGTCTTATCTATGGCACCCATATAAGTGCTTCCATAATTGTCCCATACCAATTATAGTTACACTTATACATGTCCCATAGACGTCGACAATGCAATACATCAATAGGGTCCACTGATTGTGTACAAGTACGTGTCACTTTCACTTATCCATTCATGCTTAAACACTAACGTACTTGACACAATCAAACACTAATATCTAACACTGGGTAATGTACACGATCACTAGGTTACCAACGCAATGACATCTATATGATATGAGGAGAATACAATAATTGTGATATGAACAAAATATCATCAGTCGGTGTCCTACCACTTGCATAATTTATTATAAATCATACATGCAGAATTAAGCGAAACAATGTAAAGGGGGTAGGCAATATGTCTAATTATCTATCATAAAAATTTGTTTCGCGCCAATCGGGTTTCAGGTTTGCTAGATATGGCCATTTCAATTTAAGTGTTCGCTGCTGGAAATCCGATTTCAGAATTGGAAGTCCGTTTCGTAACACATTTTAATCCCAGTTGGGATCGTAGTTAGGCGACTCTATAGTTGAACAATATTTAGATTTTACAGTTAGGTTTCTACCTCAATTGGCGGATCAGTAATATCCTATATCAACAGGAAGTTATGGTCAGGTTAAGGTTGATGTGTAAAATCTGTCACTGAAGAACTCAGCTAGACATGTCGACATTATAAAATGTGTTAAAAATATCAAACAGAACAGGAATCCAGTGAAACCAGTGGAGTAAGAAAGCTAACTTAATTTTATATGTAACGATATAGGGTTCCGCATATTCTCGTATTTGAACAGGAATATACAGGGATTTAAAAACAGGGGTTAATTGGGATTTCTGTTCTGGATTGCAGTCCAGAATCGTAATCCTCCGCAATTTTATTTATCGGAACTAGTTCAATTTTAGATATCAATTATAGGGTTCTGTATATTGTCCCGTTGGCTTCGATACGAGCCATGGAACACCAAAATCCAATTCGTAAAAACTAAATGTGAATTTAATGGTCCAGCATGTTCAGGAAATTCAGGTTTCGTACCGACTATCGGGAGCAGCATTACATAGGTGAAACGACCGTGGTTTTCAACCAAATTACCACAGCACATCAGTAAATAGTAGACGGGTCCAAGGATCATAAGTTCCGCCATTTAAAATTATGTTTTCACCTAGCGTTCCAAACCAAACACTTGCATCGTATAGGCTCGCACGAAATATATATATCTACGATATTAGTTCTAAACTAAATTAACTACGAACTAATAGCATGAAGCAAGTAATATACTTGCCTGGCGATGTGTCGATGATGGTACGGCAGCGGCAACGGCACGTTCGCGTCACGAACACGGCATGGCGACGACTAGGCTCAAGCTCGACTGCGACTGCGACGGGGAGGCGTCGATGGTGGCAGGGTTGCTTGCTGTAGCGGTGAGAAGGTGTCGCAGATGGTCAGTGCCGGAGGGAGAGGACAGCGAGGCGCATGGTGAGGGGGCAGGAACCGGGGGCGAGGCTCGGGGTTTGGAGTGAGGTGGTTGCTCTGGCGTCGGGTTCCGGTGTGCAGGGGCCTGCAGCTTGGAGGGGCGAGCTTCGACGATAGAGGGACGAGAAAGTTGATGCACGAGGAGGAGCTTGCTGAGGTGATGGTGTAACATTTCAAAAAATAAAGTATTATTTTTGGGAATTTTCATAATTTAATATTAATTTTTAATGAATATTTTAATAGCCGGTATAATTAAATACCGATAAATGGTGAAAATTCCGGAGAAAATTTTGGAAATTCTAAAATAGGGTATTTTGTGGAAATATATCATTTTTAATCTTTTATGGTTACGCAAATGCTATTTTGGTATTAACCGCGATTAAAAATCGCTAATTGGATTTTTTTGGCTTTTGTGCAAAATTGTGCACATAACATTTTCCAGACTTGTCACACTTGTTTCATGTTTTGGTCATGGTAGCCTAGGGTTAACCATGTCTAAATGAGCTTGATGGTTTAAACCAATTGGTTAGGTTATTGGGGTTAATTAAGGGTCTTTAGCTTTGCTTAAGGGTGATTAGGATGGGGGTTGACTTGTGTAGGGAGGAAGTGAGCCATGATGGCTTGTGTAAGCTAGCACTTAAGAGAGAGAGAGAGAGAGAGAGAGAGATGGCTAGGGTGTGCCATGATCCCTCTCATTTCATAATCCCTTGTGTTCTTTCACCGCCCCCCCTCTCACATCTTTCAACTCTCTCTCACACTAGCACCTAACCCCTTAGCCCAACACCTACACACTCACATCAGCCCAACTTCAGCCCCCATATCAACTACATCAGCTGCTGCCCAAACATCAGCAATCAACAGCAGCTGCAGCCACCAGCCCCTAACACCATAGCCCAACACCTACACACCCATATTATCACATCAGCTGATAACACCCATCAGCCACCCCTACATCTGCTGCTACTACAGCCACAGCAACAAAAGCATCAGCCCAGCACTTCAGCCCCAAATACATCAGCTGCAACAGCAGCAAGAACAGCCTCTACACTATCCAAAGAAAACTCCAACTTCATCAAACACACCAACATCAGCCCCAACACAACAATATCAGTCCTTAACACCAAAACAACAGCAACAAAAATAACTACAGCAGCAGCAGTTTTGCAGCTTCAGCCCAGAACAGCAACAGCAATAACACTAGAAGCTGCTACAGGAGCTCAACAGCAGCAACTCACCCTTCCACCTCCTCCTTCTTCCCTTCTCCTTCATTCTAGGATTTCCTTGAGGTATAATCTTGCAACCCAACTCCTATTTTGCCAAGTTCTGGCTATATAGCTTAAAGTTAGTGTTATTGTGTGGTTTAGTGCTAGTTTAGATAAATTTGAGTGAGATTTGGCCAAGAGATGGTTTTGATCATTAGGGTAACCTTATTAGGTGTATTCGAGACCATTGAAACCAAGATTACCCCATATTTCCAGTAAGTTACCTGAAAGTTTTGACTTGGCGTATTTTAGCAATTTTGTCGACTTATTGACCTTTCTGAGATCTGCTTTCACCCCGGGAACCCTAATATAAAATTGACTTGGCAATAAGTTGTGTAGGCACCCTGGAACCATCCCATAAAACCCTAGCCCCCACCTCAATTTCCTGGCCGCAGATTTAATCCCTCTGGCCGCAATTTGCGGCCAGAGCAGGAGGGAACTGCCTCGTTTTGCGTGCACGGCTCTTTTACCTATAAACTTGACCCTGGGTATGTCCAGTTTTGACTGATTCCAGTTAGGCTAAAATCTGGGTTAATTTTCTTGAGTTGGCGCATGATTTACGACTTGTTTAGCATGGGTTTTTGGTATTCGATGATTCGTTTCCGTCGGGTGGCGTTTGAATGCCAACGGCAGAGGGTTATTGGCCGTGTTTGCACGCAAGGTCACAGGTTTTTACCTATGGGCGTAGCGTGCACCATTTTGGTTTCCGATATGATTTTCATGTGTTTTAGCGTGTGATATCTTTGTAGGTACCCCACGTGGCGTCGAAGCGTGTAATGACCCCAAAATCTTTATTCATTTGTATTATCCCTCTTCAATAATATACCGTATTTATTTGTACTTGGTATTTTCCTTTTTCTATTAAATTTATTATTATTTTATTCCTCAATCTATTATGTATTTTTTTTCTAGGTACAAATTTTTTTTCTTATATTTAAGTTTTTAACTTCTCATTCTTATTTTTTTTCTTTAATAAATATTTAACCCAAATCCATTATTCTTATTCTCTACAGCCCATCTAAAAAGCCCATTTTCTTTTTAAGCAACATCATATATTTAATTCTAATTAAATATGTGCATGAACAATCTTATAGCTCATTGGTTAAGTTTTTGCATTGTTATTCCATAAGTCACATGTTCAAATCCCCATTCTTGCAATTATTTTTTATCATTTTTTTATTCTTCTCATAACCTACAAATGAGACCTTTCATTTCCAAAATGAATGGTGACCTTTCATTTCTCTTTTAATTCTCATGTTAAATGCATATATTATTATACATAATTCACCATTACACCATCTTTATTGTCCTCCTCTATCTTTTCCTTCCTCACATTTTTTATCTCTCACTTCTCCCTCTTCACCTAGAGTCCAAGAAGAAGAACATGAAGAAGTCTTCAAGAAGGTCTCGCTAGTAACGCGAGGCTATCGGCGGATAGACAAGCCCGGTGACAATACCGGCTTGTGCATGTAAGTCCCTTCTCTCTCCCTCCCTCCATCTCTTTATTCTTCTCTTTTCATATCTCGTGAACCCGTTTTTATCCATATCGTAATTCTTAAGAGAAAAAATAAACATAAACATATACATATATATAAGTCTAGATACATATGGTTATATATGGTTTAATAATATCTTATTACCTCTTGTTCAAATTAAAGTGTTTTCAATTCTTTGTTCATGACTATAAATGTTTATTATGAGTAGTGAGAACATAGATTTCATGTCACAATATATTTACGATATCTCATGGAATCGGTTTGGTTATTAAAAGAAAAGATGAAGCTTGCGTAAAAATTCTAGTTAATCTTTTTGCCGATTTTAGTATACATATCAATATCTTTACCTTTAAAATAATTTGTAGAAATTAATTTTTACTCTGAAAATTTCAGGAAATTTACATATGATAGAATATATTATTTTGTACACGTTGTAAAAATTTTAGATCGATCCGCATAACGGTTTAGGAATTACATAGTATTTATTCACTGATCGTAAAACAGAAAACAGCAGCTATCGGTCAATTTCTAGGACATATAACTTGGTATACCGATATCCAAATTGAGCAAACTCAGGTGTTTCTGATATCTACATCGAATGATCTAGATTTTCTTTGTTTTATAGTTTTACTGAAAACCCATCTAAGATAAAGAAAACTGCGTTACAATATTAAGTGACGGATCTGGACAGAATCTGTTCCGATTCGCGCACTGTTTTTAAATTGGACATAACTCGAACACCCGATGTCCGTCTGTGACAAAATTTAGATGTGTAGATGCACCATTGATAGAACTATAATTTTCTGTATATTATATTACTTAGGAATGCATGAAACAACCTGATATAGGCTTTGCAATAGAATATATAGTTGCTGTCCAGAAATCTGAATTTCTGTTTTAAATGCTGATATTAAAATGATCATAACTAGAGCTTCAGAAATCCAAATCATATGAATCTTGGTGTTTTCGATAAGTTCATCGAAATACCTACAGTTTTATAATAATTTTTGTAACCTGAAACCCGATATAAATTAACTCAAACTGCGTTTTAAAAACATGTGACGGTGCCGAATAGATTCTGATCTGTTTTGCGCGACGACACGAAAACAGATATATCTCCCAAACCGGTAGTCGTATTTAGGTGAAACTGGAACTCACGCATGAAAAACACTTAGAGACATATTTTTTTTATTTTCCGTATTCGTTTGACTTGATTAATTAGTCGTACATAATATTTCTTTATAGCATTGTTTTCGGTAGTTACTCGTATAATATACTTGACTCATTTCATACTATTCGAACATGTATACATATTTATCTTGATCATTAAATTGTTGTATGTACATAAATATGATAACTAAATATTTGAGTTGTATCTTGAAAACTATACAGAAGTATTTTTATATAAACCCCCCTCAAGTTTTATAAATTACAATAAGGCCCCTAACAATTATTGAACTTCCAATTATCTTTCTTTTAGTCTGACTCGGGTTAGAGTCTGATTATTTCTGACTTGAATATGATTCAGGTCAATCTATATTCTTTTATATTCCAACTCAAAATGAATACATAAATCCCTGAATCCAGTTAACAATCTATATAACTTGGCTGAACCGAACCATGGATATTCCTTTTACATGTTTCCTAGTATTCCATTTACATGACTCTACGGTTATAACTATTTCCTGATATCATGGTTTCGGTCGGTCAGTTAATCAATCTTACAATCAATACAATTTTTACAAGATAACAATACAAACAAGACATCGCGGGGTTTAAGGGGTAGATTGGTACGGAAGGTGTTAAAGGTGGCACGAGGTGGTCAGATTAATACACCTAACCTGAATCCTATTGCTGTTGTACCGTGGCATAACGGTTCCTTGTACTACACGTGCCCTAGTCTCTGGCAAGTGAGACCCCCCTCGTATACACTGGCATTCTTCTGTACCAAGCTACAAACAACAGCGTTACATAACATTACAACAATAGTTTACACTGTAAAAATGTATCTTCTTATTCTGTCTTCTCTACTTCCCTCTTACCTTTGGGACTTACCGAGCGATCTGTTCGCTGACGATATTCTGTTTCTCTCTTCTTTGAATGTTGTCAGGTGACTTGGACCCGGCAGAAGTAGAGCCAACCTAAGAAGACTTGGAGCAATTTGCCGAAGACCCAGCAGTATAACTTCATTGTACACTTTTCTTTTCAGTACTTTCCTTTTCCCTGTTATGCCACTGTTTAGGCATCTTTATTTCAGTTGTATTTTCCTTTCCATGTATTGTACAAAGAATGTTAATAAATAAAAGTTGCTGTTCTTTTATACTCTTGTCTCTTGTGTATTTATATTGCTTAGTTACGCTTAGCGTATGTACTTCTGAGTATATACGTAGCGGGCCTCGTCGCGTCTCCTTCGCCGTATACTGGGAAGCGGGGAGTGACAAAGCGTTGGAGATGCAAATGGCGACATCGGCACCGGCACGCATATAACAAGGTGAGTAGATTTATATCTACGGGGAGAAGTCGGGTGGATGGTGTATAGCACCCCCGCAGTTCGTGGTGATGTATACGGATGCGTATACACACCAACAATTATTATATGTTACTTGGGATTAATGATAATGTTAAGATGGATATTGGTGTGTTGGATTGGTGAAAGGTTACGAAACCTTAGGATAGTGGGTGCACTATACATACATATACACACATACATACTTGCATACATCTTTATTTCTTATATGGTTATGGGATTCTATATAGTTATGTGTTCACATGGGTATGGGACCACGTGTTCACATACGGATTCGAGGATGATACTTGGGATTGAGATGAGTCGATGATAGTTGATCCGAGATTATGATATCAGTGATATGGTAAAATTCGTATTTGAGGTACGTCTTGATGCTTAAGCGGATTTTGGATGACAATGCCATAAGAGTAGTGATTTAAATATGAAATGATCGACATGTGATTATGTTAAGAGATATGATATGATATGATATGACAAGATTAGTATGATTGACCGCATTCGGCGATATTTACTCCTTGTGATGATATGTGATGATGATATCGATTTATACGAGACTGCCGATCAGTAGTCAGATCATAATTATAGTGATGATGTTAGCTTCGTACTAGACGTAGGTCAGTACCCAGATTATGATATTTGATATAGAGAATACCAGATGAATGATATGACGAATGTGATATTGACCCGTACCCAGATTTGGGGATGCCGTACGACGGATTTACGTACGAGCTGTAATTTGATGTTTGATCCGCACTCTTGACTTGGGAATAACCGATTATAGAGATATGGTATCGGATGTAATATTATCGAGGCGGGATCACCGACTATATATATATTTATATGTATTGACTGAGAGATTAGGCGGTTTCCCTTATCTACTGTTTAGCTTTAGCTCAGCCTTATAGTGGTGTAGCTATATAACTCTTATGACATTAGATGCAGTTTAGCTATCATTGTGTTTAGTATTTAGCTCCTGTACATTATTGTTGTTGCTCTGCATCGCATACTTATTGTGACTCATATTCTATTATTGATATCATGCTGTTAGGATACCAGCACCATTACCGATGATGCGTATGTACCACATACACTTACTTGCCAGCTCACACACATCTTCATTGGTAATTGCCATGTCACTATACAGTAGTATTATTGCATCAGGATATGACCCTTGTATGTGCATACTATTATTACATGTTGCATGATATACTGTTATACTTGCATTTCATTTATATGTCACATACATCATGTTTCCTGATTATGCGCATTGAGATATGTTGTTTCTATGATATTTCTGGATTCGAGAACCGTGGATATTTCAAAGAGATTATGTAAATGTTTTAAAAACCCGGTTACCCTTGATATTTGAGTTCGTCCACCATGTATTTTCTCGGTGCTGAGAGCGACATGTGAAACCCGATTCGAGGAGGCGGATGATGCCGATTGCGGGTACATGGTGGACCCGGTGCGGTACCCCGGGGCAAGAAGATCGCATGAGATAGCGTTGAGCTGGAAGGGGGGCACTACCGACCGGTGATATTACTCGACGCGTCGGATATCCGGAGGATACCATCGTGGTCGTGAGATTGATGGTAGGGGCCGGTCTGGATTGACGGTGCCCTAGATAGTGAGACTTATCAGAGACATTGAGATATTGAGATTGAGGCTATGTTTTGTGCCGATGCTGAGCATAGGTTTCATGATGTTTTTCCATGATTTTGACTATATCCTCATATTTACATGCATGATGCTTATTGTCATTGGGTGACACGTGGACGGGATCCACCTATATGCAGACATTGATCACATACAGACTTTGATTACATTGATCATACTTTTCATGCATTCATACATCATTCATATGATACATTGCTACCTGAGGCATTGACACCGACACAGGCATATGGGATTACACTTGGGTTAGATATTTACCCTAGTCATTGTTATAGAATGCTGGTTATATATTTGAGGATTATATACTATGATCGTATGATCTAGGATTGCGTCATACATGCGATTTTCTATTCGTAGATGTTTTTCTATTCACGAGTTGGCAACTCACCCTTGTTGTGCCCCAGTTTCTTGCAGGTGTTGCCGTACGGGTTTTATTACGGCTTTGCGGGCACAGCTTCTTCAGGTGACTTGCTAGTAGGTGGGTTATTTGTATCATACCCATCATTATACATTGTATATTATATTTCAGTTGTATCTAGAAGTTCCATCAACCAAACATGTATTTATTTGAGATAGAGACCAGTGATGTTTATTCTTTCGACCTTAGTGCCGCGCGTTATATTTCTGTGGATTTCGTGCTGTTGAGTTTCCTTCTCTGTTGTGATCCTCACCTTTAGGCGTTGTATATTATATTGCAAACTGGTTGATTTAAAAATGGTTTTTCCTACACTCTACTACTTTTCTTGGTTTGGATTTTCTGGGTTCTCGGCTTACTTAGAGCACGTACGCCTTGGGACGTTCGTAGCTTAAGTGCCGGTCATGTTCCGTACTTTCGGGATGTGACAGATGGGGTCGGCCGGAGGGTGGTCGAGGCAGTGCTCGGCAAAGGTGGTGGCCTGGTGCAGCGTGGGGCGGTTAGCTAGATGCTCGGGGTTCGTCGGCGCTCTGGAGGTTGCAGGGGTGGTCGCTGTGGCTCTGGGAGGCGGCCGGCGGCAGGGGCTATGTGAGGAGCTCGGGTGGGTTCGTCGGCGGTGAGAGGGGGTGCAGTGGGGAAGCTCGGTGAAAGGGTGCAGTGAGGAGATAGGGTGGCGATGAGGGAAGGAGAAAGAGAAGGTGGGTGAGGCGATGGAGGTTAGTCGGGGGAGGATCGACGACGCAGCGGTGAGATGAAGGTTGAAGACAAGGTCGGGGGTGGACTCGGGGAGGAAGGCTCGAGCTCGGGGAAGGAAGTGGAGGCGAGGGTTAGAGGAGGTGGTAGAGAAAACTGCTTGTAGGAGGGAGAGGGGGAGACGAGGTGATCGCCGGTGGTGATGGTGCCAGGGGCTGCTCGTGAAGAAGTGGATGCGGTGAAGGGGTTGGAGGAGATGGGGGAGGGAACGTTGTGAGGAGAGAGCGAGTCATGGGGGAGGACGTTGGGGCGAAGGTGAGGTTGCGGGTCGTGGGCACGAGGGAGGCGGGAGCGTGGGAACGACCGTGTCGTGGGGGGGGGAGGAAAGAGCGGGAAAGGAGCGAGGAAAGAAGACGTGGGGAGAAAGGAAGGTGAAGCGGGTCGGTTACTGGGGGATGGGCCGGGCTTGGGCCGGAAGGAAAAATAGAAGAGAAATAGAGGGAGTGGGCTGGGCTCAGGAGAGGTAAAAAGGAGAAGGAAATAGAAGGAAATAGATAATAGGGTTTGGGGAAAATAAAAGGAATTATTTTAAATTAGGGGTTAGGGTTTCAAAATAAGACAAAATAATTATAAATATAAATAAATAAATTTTACAAGTAAAAAAATACGGATATTGGTGCACAAAAGAACTGGGTATTACACCTCTTTCTACTTGTTCTCGGATCTTTTGTAGCTTGGCATCATTTGCTTGAGCTGCCTTGATCTGATTGACAATAGTAGACTGGACTTGTAAGTTCATCAAATACGAAGCGTTACCTGGTATAACTACTTCGATTGCCAATCTGCGCAATTCTTGTTGTAGCTTCCACTGTGCGATGAGATTCATTGCTAATGGCCGGCGGTTAAGTGCATCAGGAACTATATTCACCTTCCCGGGATGATATTGTAGGTTGATGTCAAAGTCCTCCATGAGTTCTAGCCATCTTCTCTGCCGCATGTTCAATTCTTTCTGAGTAAATATATACTTCAGACTGTTATGGTCAGTGTATATATCCACTCGTTCTCCCAAGAGATAGTGGCGCCAAATCTTAAGTGCGAAGATAACGGCTGCCAACTCCAGATCATGTATTGGATAGTTGCGCTCATGAACCTCTAGCTGTCTTGATACAAAAGCTACAACATTTCCATGCTGGTGTAGAACACATCATAATCCCTTACCGGACTCATCGCAATGCACAACAAATCCTCCAGATTGATCCGGTATTACAAGAATATGAGCAGAAGTTAATCTTGACTTGAGTTCTACAAAAGCGTTTTCACATGCTTTTGACTACACGAATGCTTCATCTTTACGTGTGAGCTTGGTTAGGGGTGCTGCAATCTTTGAAAAGCCTTTAATGAATCATCGGTAGTATCCTGCTAATCCCAAGAAATTTCGTATATCTTTCACCGTCTTTGGTGTCGGCCATTCGCTGACAGCTGACACCTTAGCTGGATCTACTGAGATTCCTTCACCTGAAACAATATGTCCGAGAAATCCGACTTGGTCTTGCCAAAATTCATACTTGATGTACTTGGCGTAGAGCTGATATTGTCGCAATGTCTCCAGGATAATCCGTAAATGCTCGGCATGTTCTTTCCGATTCTTTGAATACCCCAGGATGTCGTCGATGAAAATGACAACGAACCTGTCTAAGTACTCTTAGAAAACTTAGTTCATCAGATTCATGAAAATAGCAGGTGTATTGGTCACTCCAAATGGCATTACAAGATACTCATAATGACCATAGCGAGTCCTAAATGCCGTCTTCGGAATGTCGGACTCTTTGACCTTCACCTGATAATAACCCGAACGAAGATCTAACTTCAAAAATATACAGGACCCACTTAGCTGATTGAAAAGATCATCGATGCGCGGTAGTGGATACTTGTTCTTGATCGTCACTTCGTTCAGAACTCTGTAATCTACGCACATCCTGTATGAACCTTCTTTCTTCTTCACCAGTAAAATCAGAGATCCCCAACATGAAGTACTAGGACGAATCCAACATTTCTTCAGGAGTTCGTTCAACTGAATACAGATCTCCTTCAATCCTTCTGGACTTAGCCGGTACGGAGCTTTGATTACCGGTTGTGCACCAGATAGTAAATCAATGCTGAATTCAAGAGCTTGATCGAGAGGCAAACCTGATATATCTTCAGGGAACACATCCTCGAACTCTTGAACTACCTCTGGCTTTTCTTCTTCCGCCGGTAGAGTAAACACTTCTGCATTCTTTGGTTTAGCACGGAAGATTCCTGGCTCTAATGTTCTATCTCCACTCTTGAAGTGGAAGATTGGGTGATCTGGTATCTCAAATACTACCTTCTTTGACGGCAGTCAATCATAGCATAGAAAACACTCAACCATTCTATTCCCAATACAACATCGAAATTTGGGATGTTCGGTACTTTGAAATTCGCGTAGAATTCTCGTACGCAAACTACAACTGGACACTGATCAAATCCCATAATGCTTTTAATACTCCATTCCCGGAACTGACATTCTAGCTTGAAATGAGTGGCTTCGAGGGAATCGCATGCGTTCTCACGAATCGTTGCGACATGAAGTAGTGTGACGCTCCAGTGTCAAACAGTGCGAGTGCAGGAAGGGTGGCTACTAGTATAGTACCTAAGTTGTGTGAGGTTGGTTTTAGATATAGGAAAAATATAGTGATATACAAGGATTGAAAAGATGTAAAAGGATTGGGAATAACCAATGATTACTTGGTCGGTGGCTTCGGCTTCCTCAACCGTCATTGTAAAAGCCTGATGTTGGGGTACATTCCTCCTTGCTGGAGGCACATTCCTCTGTCCTTGGGGTACGTTTCTTTGCCCTTAAGGCATGTTTCTCTGTGTCTGGTGGAATTGATGAGGAGGCTGTGCAGGAGGTCCACGTGGAGGTGGAGCAGGGAGAGCTAGACGAGGTGCAGGAGCCTGGATAGCTAGCCGCTACGGAACTGTGATTGCGGGTCTAGGTGCTGGAGCTGGGTTGAGTCGATATGGACATACTCCTATGGCGTGAGTGGATGCGCCACAAACCAAACACAGGCCATTTGTACGCCTGCAGTCGTTCGCCATGTGTCCATTCCTCTTGCAGTACAAGCAAAAGTCTGGACTGGGCCGGTTAAATGATCCTCCCGGTCTCCTGGGTGCAAATGTCGGCCAAGAAGAGGCTCGTCCTGACATCTGTGCAGCAGGACATTTGATTCCAGCTGCTGGGGCTTACCCTTCTTCTTCACCACCGCTTCATAACAGCGAGCTGCCTTCAGGGCGAGTTCATGGGTCGGGTAATTGCCTGTGGCTAATCCGCCTGAATCTCCGGGTCTAAGCCCTGTTGGAATTCTCTGGCCCGAATCTCATTAGTCGAGATGAGGTGTGCAGCGAACCTGTTACGACCTTGTGTTAGCAGTATAAAGAGTAAGATCAGGAATTTGAATTTGAGACAATCTCTTACCTGCTAAGCATAGTGTTCCCGCCAAAATCTTCGGCCAAGAGCTATTTGTTCATGTTTACACCGGTTTAAGTTTCGTTTACAGATATGTGTGAAATCCGGCTCATTCATATACGCACATGCACACATCAGAGGAAGAACATGAGTTAAAAAGGGAGCACTTGGTGGTCAACGACAAAAGAAAGCATTTAATTGAACATTCTATTCTACAGGAAATAGATCACCAAACATGAGATCGAAAGTACAGGGATTAATAAAACTATGGATAAAATTCTCTAACTCCCTCTCTGCCTTCTCCACCATGTCAAAGCGGCGATCTTCACGAGGAGTCGCGTCCCATCGGTCAGCGCCGTGCCCATCAGCGAAGGCAGACATGATGGCCCGCTGAGCCCGTATCCAGCTTAGCAGCTGAACAGAGCGATCCCTCAGAGCCGTAGTGATCAAAAGCGCCTCATGAAAGCACTCAATCTTATCCTTCGCTGCGTCGAGTATCGCCGGAGTCATCTCCGCTGGATGAGGGGGAATGTCATCGAGCATGGACAAGAAGACCATCCGGAGCCAAATGGAGCCGATGGGGAGAGGAGATCATCTATGAGTCAAGAGCTCGTACAACACCGTATCGCATTGGTCATCCGTAAGAGCAGGGTTCACCAGAGGGGCAGAAAAACGAGGAACAATCTCCTCAATAGGCACCTCCCATGGCTGTCGGCGAGCATGCGGACGATTACAAGCCATAGCTCTTCTCTGTTAAAATAATTCTCTGAAAGTGAAAGAGAAGAGAAATATTGTTTCAGATTATGAAGACAGACATTTAAGTCTAGGCACAGAAAATGTTGTGCATGATGGAACTATTTCCAAGCATTTGACTTAGGAAAAGCAAAGAAAGAAGGCGAAAAGACACCTTCAGTAATGAGGCAGCGCCTCACGTGCCTTGCATGAGGGCGCCAGCGCTGAGGGTTAAAAACTCTGAGGCAGCGCCTCACGTGCCTTGCACAAGGGCGCCAGCGCCGAGGGTTAAAAACTCTAAGGCAGCGCCTCACGTGCCTTGCACGAGGGCACGAGCGTCCAAGAGTAATACTCTGAGGCAGCGCCTCACGTTCCTTGCACGAGGGCGCCAGCGCCTAAGAGTTAATACTCTGAGGCAGCGCCTCACGTGCCTCGCATGAGGGCGCCAGCGTCAGAACTAAAAGTTCTCTGCAGTTGGATCAAAGATCCAACGGAGATGATTAATCATCAAAACACAGAATTAAATTCTGTTGAGGAAATATTCCTCAAATCTTTCTGAACGAGAAAGATTACTCTCTGTAAAACAGAGCACCGTTGGATTAAAAATCCAATGGTGATTAAAAAAATTACCAAGCTACAGAATAAGCTCTGTAGGCGAAAATATTTTCCCCAATCTTTCTAAATAAGAAAGATTACGCTCTGTAAAACAAAGCACCGTTGGATTAAAGATCCAATGGTGATTAAAAATCACCAAGCTACAGGATAAGCTCTGTAGGGGAAAAATATTTTCCCCAATCTTTCTAAACAAGAAAGATTACGCACTATAAAATAGAGCACCGTTGGATTAAAGATCCAATGGTGATTAAAAATCACTAAGCTACAGAATAAGCTCCGTATGGAAAATATTTTCCTAATCTTGTTAAAAACAAGAAAAATATCTTCTGTAAAATAGAAGTCCTTGGATCAAAGATCCAACGGTGGATAAAATCCCCAAATCAATTAAGGATCTCTCAATGAGAGATTTCTTTAACTAAATCAACAAACTTGCCTCCACTATATAAAGTCCCCAAGACTTCAAGTCTTGCACAGAGGAACCCCCCCATAAACTTCAAGTTCAAAATGAAGAGCAAGCAAAAAAAAGAGCTTTAAGAGAGAAGAAGGAAGAAGAACTTTCTTCAAGGTAAATAAAGATAATAGAGATCAGAGCATCTCATCTGCATATCTAAGGGTTTAACCCTCATAAAAGAACATAGTTCTTTCCCTGGATCTGAGATCCATGAGACAAGTCTCTCACAAATGAGAATTAATTCTCGTGGGGATGAATTTGTTATTGGGGTTTGAAGATCCAGGGGAGAACAAAGAATCGAACTCTTTAGAAAAATGCACAAAGAAAGAAACAGCACCGAGCGCTTCGCGTGCCCCTCACGTGGGCGCTGCTTAATAAAGACCGCTTAGCACTCAGTGGTTGGCACCCAGCACCCTACGTGCCCCTCACGTGGGCGCTGCTTAATAAACAATGCTTAGCACTCAGTGGTTGGCGCCAAGCACCCCACGTGCCCCTCATGTGGGCGCTGCTCAATAAGTAGTGCCTAGCACTCAGTAGTTGGTGCTCAGCGCCAGGCGCCTCACGCGTCCCTCACGTGGGCGCCATAAAGAGTGTTAACATTCCATAAAATACAAAAAGAGGGTGAGCGTCAGAGCCCATATCAATGCTCAGCACTGTTTGCACAGAAAAGGGACCGAGCCCAAATAAGTGTTTAACACTTTATTCAAAGACCGAGTGAGCTGAATCCAAGTTAACCAAAAGTCCCTAATTCAGATCAACCGAGCTCATATGCTCACGATTTTTCCAAATTGGTTTTAGTCCCAAACACGAGTATTGATCTTCCAACGGACATCGGTTCAAGGGTATATCTTCTCACACCTCTGATAAATGTCGTTGTAATTCTTCAGCGTCTTCAGAGAGGTGGTGGGTCCGGATAACCAACAACTCTTTAGTGTATTCTCAAATGGATGGACACATCCCAATACGGACCGTAATGTCCTTAAACTAGCAGTGGACCGTAATGTCCTTAAACTAGCTGTGGACCGCATCGTCCTTAAACTAAAACGATAGAGCTCAAACGCTCTTTCATTGGATTAAAAATGATCCCGAACCCCCGTTAAGTAGATATTAGTCCAATATTGGATTAACATATCCTTACCAAATATTTAAGTCGATCTTAATCTCAAAAAAGGTTAACGATCCTTAAATCAAACCAAACCCAAAGCTAAGAAAATACGGATTTAGACTAATCCTCGCCCTACGGGCGACAACACAAATTAGTCTCCGTATACGATCCACGGGCAACCAAAAATAAAATAAATACACACGACACGAAGTGACCTTCTAGAGCAAAAGAAAGTGGTTATCGCTACGCGGTAATGTAATTAACTGCAGGGGTTTGCGCCTGCAGGGAAGAGCGTCTCTACAATCAAAAACCCCTCACAACGAGGGGGAATCTGACGAAGTCTGCTACAACGGCCGCGTCTGTCTAAACCTTCGATACACGGGGTCATAAATCAACTTAGAATCTTCGGAGAGGTAGACAGATAAAACTCAATAGCATCTGCCCCCAAATTCAGGCAAGACGACCTACGCGGTTTCGTCTCTGTTAGTTTACAGTGTTAACAGGCTAGTGGAACAGGTGACTCAGGCCACCACTGGACTGTTCTTCGGGACCATGCACCCGCCAATGAGCTTCAATGCTTCAATATCATCACAAGAAGCCCCAAAGAAGTTGGTCTTTGATCGGCTCGCAACCACCATAGCCCCTCTCAACGGGTCATCCAAGTATGCCGCCTCAGTCTTCGATAGGCTGAGCCAAAACTCCACTGGGCCCATAAAGAGACCCGCAATACCTGAAGGGGTTATCCCGAAACGGATAGCCATTCCAGCCCCGGTAAACGAAGTCATCAAAGGGGCTTCTCCTGCTAAGGGATTTATCTTCATAAGACTGTCCGTTCCAACTCCTGCTGCAGGCGAGATCGTTAAAAATGCTTCCCCTGCCAAAAAGTCAGCCTTTGCAAGATTGACCGTTCCCTCTCAGCGGACGTCGGTCTTTGACAGGCTGACACCAACAACACCCCATCAAAGTAGGGGCATGACGATGCCACTATCGTAACTGAACCATTCCCATCTGCACGACATGCTCGACGTCGCCACTTGCGCCGAGTAAGGAAGGCTGGGGGAAGTTTCCCCTCTGGACTTACCCTACCAGCTCCAATAGTGGAAATTAATGCTGTTGTTCCAACTGGGAACAGTTTCGAGATGCTAAGGAGGGTGTGCAAGAACTCTCCAACCGCCATACTGAAGAAGTCTCCTCTGCCTATTGAAAACACAACACAGGTGAAGCCAGAACAGCCTCCTCAGCAGCTATCCTCCAAGATCCACAGAGTTTGGCGGAAAGTCCAAGACTCTGTAATTGACAAAGAATACTCTCGCTGACTGAAAAAACAAAGGCTCGGCAAGAGGAGGACCATCCTGCTGTCATGCCACGGAAAGTATCATCTACACGGGTGCTCGCTGCAATGGCTCCCTCAACTTCGGCCTCCCACAAAAAGAGAAGGCCAGAGAATCTCCCACCACTGGCGGTAAATATCAAAGGCAGTGGACCCAAACGCCCAAAGTCTGGGGGCATGGTTGTGCATACCGTCTACATGGCATCCGGAAAAGAGGATAGTCATGCTTCCGTGAGTCATCGACCACTCACACGGTCCGTGACGAAAGCTCAGGAGCAGCAACAAAAGCTCCAGGAAATGTTTACAAGAATGGTCGCACTTACTGGGCAGAAAGAAAGCCCGGAAGCATCGTTGGAACAACGCCAGGAGCAAGAGACCGACACCGAATTCCTACGAAGGGTGCTTGAAAAGAAAGATAAAGAGGCCGCGGAACAAGCGGCTAATATAAAACAGATGGCGCTTCTGTTCCAAGACATGGTTGGGATGATGATACAGCCGTATCCTCCAGCTGAAGACCCTCCAATAATCATTGTAGACGACAGAGGAGAGACATCAAACCCTTCTCCAGTTTTATCAGCAGCCAGGGAGGAGACGATCTCCAAAGCCGCCCTTGATGACTACATAGCTCAACAAATACGAGCTCATCAGGTAAGCGAAGCGGCTGGCTAAGTCGTCAGAACTGGGCGACCTTATTTAGGCTGGTACGATCAAATTAAGTACCCGCCGGGATATACGATCCCTAAGTTCCATGTGTAAAAGGGGACGGGCAATCCACACCAGTACGTTGCTTAATTCAGGGCTTTGTGTAATAATACCGGGGGCGATGACAAACTTCTTCTTCGCCAATTCGTCGGCAGCTTGGCGGAGACAACATTTGAATGGTATTTCGAGCTCCCAAATGATTCTATCAAAACATTCACGGAGATGGAATTATTATTCACACAACGGTTCGCGAGCGCAAGTGAGCGTACCCTGATCACGGCATTAATCAATGCCAGAGTAAAGCCAGGAGAGACCTGGGTTCAATACGCAATTCGATGGCATAACCTATGGTCAAAATGCGAACAACACATAGAAGAAGCGCCTGCCGTGGGCATGTTCGTGGGAACTTTTGATCCCCAGGAAACTATATCCCAGTTTATGATGTTCTTCAAGCCGACTACCTTCCAGGCCTTGATCGACAAACTGTCCCAAATGGACCAGATGGGTCTTAGGCCGTCCCTTTCAAAGACAGATCTTCGGAATGAAAAGGGAAAGCAACTTTTGTCGCCAACGCTCAACAACAACCGAATAACCCGAAACCGGTAGCTCGCCAAAACAACAAACCATGATCCCTCGAAAAAAAGTTGAGACGTCCTTACTCGTTCCCCCGGGATAAAACGAAGCGACTATTCGAACTGGCGGTATGCAACAGGCTCATCACTCTGCCAGATCCGAGACGCCTACTACAATCGGGTGACGTCAACAATCCCAATAACTGCCCATACCACTGAATAGTGGGCCACCCAATCGAAGATTGCTACGTCTTTAAAAACTGGGTCAAAGACCAGTACCAACAGGGCAAGTTCGCGCTGTCCGAAAACTGGAAGGTGAACCCGCCGCAGCAGCACGCTCCTAAGAAGATGGACACGCCGGGGGAATCATGTTCATTTATAGAAGAAGCCCCGTGGGAAGTGGTCATTTCAGCTAAAACTAAAAGAATGCTGAAGGATCTTCAAGCATGTCCGGCGATTAGGTGGAAAAGCCTGCTGAAGCCTGAAATTATTGACGGAATGCTAAAACCGTGCCCAACGCCAAAAGTTGGTAACGATGGACAAAACCTCCAGGCCAAGCCTCCGAAGTCTTCAAAGAAAAGAAGAAGGCCAAGAAGCACGTGCAGCTCGACGGCAATCGTACGGGTCTGCAGAAATACATCGATGCATTGGAGGAATACAACCAAGAGGCACGGACCCCAGTCACACTGGAAGAGTTCTTCAAACTTGTTCTTTAGGATGGAAACGGTGATATCGATGAAGGAAACGGTGATATCGATGAACCCGAGGATTACATAGCGAGTTGCCACATGATCTCTCACTCATCAATGAACGTCAAAGAGGCTTCTGACGTAGAGAAAATTGGGGCAGATCAAGAACCAAAACCCATGGAACCGTCGAATGACCTCATTGACAAGCTGCTGAACGAAGCTCTTCAAAAGAGCAAAGCTAATCGAGAACGTGAAGCGGCCATTTACGAAAAGGACAAGCGTCGGTGTCAGGCCGAAAAAGCTCCGGTGATGAGAAGCCATAAAGTATCTCAACCAGATCAAAATGCCCTTGCCACCATCAGGAGCAGAATCAAGATAAGGAAGCAGTTCACCAAAGCTCTGTCAATGGGAATGAAGCTGCCACCTTCCAAGGAAAATACTTCCTGGAATACGTGCCCTGACGAACCAGATGTCCATCCGAAATACTGCTTGTATCATCAGAGGGTTGCACACCCTACCAAAGAGTGCAATGCCTTCAATAAGTGGTGGCAGGGATACGTTGCCCATCGACAACAATTTAAGCGAATGAAGCGCAAAGCCCGTTGGGAATAGAGAAGCGTTACAAACGAACGTGAAGGAACAGCCGGTAACTGTCATATGGTCGATGCCATCCTGACAAGAGCAAAATCTCAAGTTCTTACCTTCGGGAGCGATTCTGACGAAGGAATAGCCTTCGGCCCTCTCTTCAAGGAATCCACCTCTGAAAAAGAAGAGGAGATGAAGAACTGTGAGAATATTCAGCTGCGTAACCGTACGTTGCCTGAAAAGAATCTCGGACCTTCAAACAAAGGTTCGGGCAAAAGGGACAAAGGAAAGGAAAAATTCCCTGAGGAGATTGCTTTCGATGATAGATGTCACGCCCCGCTTCCCAGAGTACGCTAGATTGGGCACGTGACATAGCCAACCATGCTACCTGTGGGTAGGAAGTATCCATCCACAGTCACATTACGGCTGTAGAGATATCAAGAACAAGATAAAACTATCTAAAACATGTCCATAATCCAGAATAACAGGAGTCAATAATAAATAAATACGGAAGCAAATGATCCAATACAAATAACAGAAATGTATGTCCCATAATGCGGGCTCACATCAGGAAATAAATGCAGGAAATAAAACTAACTACTACTGAACTCACAGCTCAGCCTGTTGGCTGAAGTACTCCTGCTTGGACTGCAACAGCGGTACGGAATCTGGGCCATGCAAAACCCAGACGTCAGCGCGTCGTGTCATCAAGTAATATAATATAAACAGGGTAACAGGCAATGCAATATAACATGAACAAAACAAGGGTAACGATAATATGAATCAAAGCAGTGCAGGGTAGTGTGCAGTGGGTAAACTAACTGTTCTATCGGGTTTTCTATTCTAAAGTCTTTGAAATCAATTAATGAATCGTCGATGTA
The DNA here is from genome assembly GCA_030015575.1 of Agapanthus africanus. Lineage (NCBI taxonomy): Eukaryota > Viridiplantae > Streptophyta > Magnoliopsida > Asparagales > Amaryllidaceae > Agapanthus > Agapanthus africanus. The sequence continues at coordinate 748,129,569 of CM057341.1, read as the reverse complement.
ACTCAATAGTATCCCGTGCGTGCCCGGGACCACGGTCAAGATTCTCGGGGCTGAATCCGAGACGTGCCGCTAGGCAGTAACAGGTAGCAGGATGGGCGAGTGATGTCAGCATCATCACTCCGGGGCTGGCCTAGTCCGTAAGACTGATCAGAACAGGTATCGAACTGTTGAGTTACAAGTCAGGTTTCACCTTTGATTTCCCCATACCCCCAAGTTATGTATGTCGAGTCAGGTATCCAGTAATCAAGAACTAATGCCAACACAGGATCAGGTAAAAGCAGGTTTGTCTGGATAGACAACAGGAACGGTCCATGAGGACTACATGTCAGGTTTGTTGGCATTAGACACAAGATCAGGTAACGGGTCGGGTCATGGTACATCAGGTCAAGTCAACACTATACGGTACCATGTCAGGTATATCAATATATACCGGTATAGCAATGTCAGGTCAAGATGCAAACAATATCGTGGGTGTGCTCACAATCAGATATATAATCAAACATGGGTATTAACAACATGAAATAAGCAATGAATTACATAATAAGCAGTTTCATTCAAATTACAAGAGTGCAGTAAAACGATATAGCCATTTAGTCATGTTAATAGGTTTAAGCACCCTTAGCGGTGCAATAATTTATGTAACGGTTCAATACAGTTATTTCAGGTTAAATGCATACGAGTGTCCGAATGTAACAGAACTACAGGGATAAATGCTACCAGCTATTTTAACAGTAAAATGATATAATGCAGTATTGTAACTGAAAATGGGAAACGATTGTACCAAGTTAAATTTTTCAGGTTTAGGGTGTCAATACATATATAAATATATTGTATATCATGTAGCAAAGGGTACTTGCCTCGACGGGTCGCGAACCGGGAAAACGGAACGATAAATGTCGGCGGGGAAACTCGCGACGGGCGCACGGTTCACGGAATGAACCCAAACAACGAACAATGGAACCACACGGGTCGGGGTACCTCGGATGATTCGTGGGACGGGTGGTGATGGTCGACCTCGTCGACGGAGCTCCGGCGGTGGCCTACGACGGCAGCGACAGAACCTGCCAATCCTTCCCGAAACCATTGTTGAAGTGTTCCATCAGATAGAGTTGATTTCATACTGTCCCCATATGTAATATGAGAATCTGAAACAAGAGCTCTTAGGTGTTCAGCCGCATTCCTGCATGCCCCAGAAATGTCTGCCGACCTCAACTGCACCATTAGAGACAGCCAATGGTGAAGGCACTTGACATGGGATAGCCAAAGCAGTACCTTTGCTGTCTGATAATTGCTTTTCCCGGCCCTTTGACTTTGCTTCCGCCATAGCTTTTTCACCGGCAAGCACCGAATGTATTATTAGATTCCCATTTATCTCAACATGCTTCCCATTTTTCGGTACAAAAAGAAATGCCGGTAGACTCTCACTAGAGTCATTGACACCACAATGATTACTCCCCATTTTCCACTACACAGTCCAGATTCCTGAGTATTATTTAAACTACGACTGCGACCATTACCATTAACACTCAAAACTATACCATTACCCTTCTCCCTGCTTCCTCCAAATCAAAAATTCATCACACCTGCAAACAACATCATAACAAGTAGCACCCCAAAAGGCTCACGCTTGCAATCTTCTTCGTCCTACTCTTCTTATTCTCAGGATTCTTCACCTTGGGAGAAGCCGCAGGCTGCTGAGGCTTCAACCTCGGTATGAGGAGATAAGAAACCGGTGCCCCACTAGACCTCATAGGATAAGGAACCCATGGGAAATGATACGGAGGCGGCGGCAAATAAACAAGACTACCATTAACATTGTTGTCGTTGCCGTTTCCACTGCTCCCATTCAATTGTTGCTGCAATCTCGCATTCTCAGCCATGTAAAAAAGTGATCTTTCCATTCAAATTGGCCATGGTAGAGCTCATAGCCTTTACCTTTTCTACCAGCTCCTCGACATAATGCTTCTTCCGCTGCCGCGACAGCTGGGCGCTCTCTCTGTTCCTCATCAGCCTCGCCTTCCACTTCTCGCCCTTTTCTGCTGCCACACTAATCGTGCGGGACGAGTTCACTTCATCGGATCGTCTCTTGCGATTCACAGAGCTAGGGTTAGGGCTAGGGTTTCCAATTCTATCATTCTCATCGTCCATTTTCCTCTTGAGCTGTTGATGCGTGTTGACTCCCGAAACGAACGAGGAGTTGCCAGATTCAGGCGATCCCCGATTGGAATTCGAATCGGTGATAAGGTTTGAATCGGAATTAGGATTAAAATGGGGATTTGGGGATGATCCATTTGGATTCTCTTCAGATTGAGGAAGAAAGAGATCATTGATAGAGAAATCGAGATCGACGTCGATATCGTCGAGATTGGGATCGGAACCGAAGCACTCAGACATGGGGAAATCGCCATCGGGGAGGAGATTGGGATCGGAGAAGGAAAGATCAGATTGATCGAATTGAGGGGGGAAAAGGAGGTTAGGGAAAAGATTTTAATTAACAGATTTAGTATAGAAAAATCTTATAAGTTTAAGAAAATATATTCGATGGTTTGAATATTAAAATTTTGGAATTTTGGCGTAAACTAAAACATTTCCAAATCGCGCCCGGGTCGGGTCCAAAAATTCGAAATTGAAATAATAGAATTTTAAGCGGGATCCAAAATTTAAAATGAAGTGTTTTATGATCAAAAAGCATACCCCCAAAACGGACACACGTACGTGCACGCAGCCACCCAAACTCGCCCGTTTCACTGAACGGGACGAGAACACGACGCACGGTCGCTACCACAAGGCTAGGGGTGTCAAGTAGGCCAAGATGAATATTTTTAATTTTATTTTAGATGCCAAAATTTGTTATATGCAGAAATTAATTTCCGGGTAGAATTTACAATAATTAACCATCAAGCAAGATAAATGAAATAAGTGCCACACTACGTTCGAACGGTAACTGAAATTAGTAGCATTGGGCTCGGGTGTTACATTATACCCAACTACAAAAAGAATTTCGTCCTCGAAATTCTAAGAATACAAAGATAGATAACTACAAGAAAAGGTGAGGAAACTTCTGCCGGATTTCATCTTCTCGTTCCCAAGTAGACTCTCCATGCGAGTGATTACCCCAAGAAACAAGCACAAGAGGGATTACCTTGTTCTTAAGAACCTTTTCCCTTCGATCCACGATTCCAATCGGTCGCTCCTCAAAACTCAAGTCTTCTCGTACTGTTGGCTCTGAATGATCCAATACGTGTGTTTCATCTCGAACATACCTACGGAGTTGAGATACGTGAAACACATCGTGCACATTCGCCAAGGACTGCGGTAACTCCAAACGGTACGCTATCTCTCCAACACGCTCCAATATCTCAAAGGGTCCAACGAATCGAGGACTAAGCTTTCCTCGACTCCCAAAACGAATCACCCCTCTAGTCGGTGATATCTTCAAGAATACCAAATCACCCACGGCGAACTCTAGAGGTCTTCTTGACGTGTCTGCCCAACTCTTCTGTCGGTCCTGTGCTGCCTTCATATGATTTCTGATAGTGTTAACCTTCTCAACTGTCTGCACAACCAAATCTGGTCCCAACAATCTTCGTTCACCGACATCATCCCAACAAACAGGTGAACGACATTTACGACCATACAAAGCTTTAAACGGAGCCATCTGGATAGTTGCTTGAAAACTGTTGTTGTAAGAAAACTCCACCAAGTGTAGGTGATCCTCCCACGAACCCTTGAAGTCCAACATGCATGCTCTCAACATATCTTCAAGAATTTGGATCGTTCTCTCCGACTGGCCATCAGTTTGAGGATGATAAGCTGTGCTAAACTTCAATCGAGTCCCCAAACTTTCCTGTAAACTCCTCCAGAAGTGTGATAAGAACTGAGTGTCCCAATCGGACATGATGCTTACCGGTACTCCATGCAATCTTACAATCTCCTGCATGTACCGCTCTGCTAAAGTCTCTGTTGATTGACCAACCCGGAAAGGAATAAAGTGAGCAGCCTTGGTCAACCGATCAACAATCACCCATACTGCATTGTTGCCTTTTGGACTCCGCGGTAAAGCCATCACGAAATCCATGGTTATATGTTCCCACTTCCACTGAGGAATCGGAAGTGGTTGCAATAAACCAGCAACCCTTTGATGTTCAGCCTTAACTTGCTGACACACCAGGCACTTAGCCACAAAGCGAGCAATCTCCAGATTCATGCCTTCCCACCAGAAATGCTGTCGAATATCTCGGTACATCTTTGTGCCTCCGGGATGTACAGAATAAGCTGAACTGTGTGCCTCCTTCTTAAGCTCTTCACGAATATCTCCCTTTGGAACACACAAACGGCTACCGTACCTCAACGAACCATCTTCGTGGATCAGTAAATCTGTTCGTAGCCCCGTTTCAACCTGCTCTCGAAACTTTTACAGTCTAAGATCCTGCGATTGTGCTGCTTTAATATTCTCGATCAATGATGACTGTACTTGCAGTTGCATCAACTGTCCCGTAGAATACGATAGCACAACCTCCAAGTCAAATCTTCGAAAATCTTCAACGATCTCCTTTTGCGTAGTTAACACCTGAATTGCTGGTAACCGACTAAGCGCATCCGGCACGACGTTAACCTTCCCCGGATGGTACTTAAGATCAAGATCGTAGTCAGCCATCAGCTCCAACCATCTACGCTGTCTCATATTAAGCTCCTTCTGTGTGAACACCTACTTCAAGCTCTTGTGATCAGTAAAAAAACTTCGACCCTTTCGCCCAATAGGTAGTGTCTCCAAATCTTCAAAGCGAAAATCACAGCCGCAAGCTCCAAGTCATGAGTTGGGTAATTCTTCTCCTGGGTCTTTAACTGTCTTGATGCGTACGCTACAACCTTACTATGCTGCATCAAAACACATCCCAATCCTTTCCCAGATGCGTCGCTGTGAATCATCAATCCTCCGGAATTGTCTGGCACGGTCAGAATAGGGGCGGTTATCAACTTCTGCTTCAACGTCTCAAAAGCTAACGCGCATTTGTCCGTCCACACAAACGGTACCTCCTTGCGCGTAAGCTTGGTCAACAGCTCTGCCAGACGAGCAAAGTTCTCCATAAATCTCCTGTAATATCCGGCGAGTCCAAGAAAACTTCTTATCTCCGCAACATTCTTTGGAATCGGCCAATCTCGAACTGCTGCAATCTTTTCTGGATCGACGGCAATTCCATTGCCAGACACAACATGCCCCAAAAACTTTACTTCCTCCAGCCAAAACTCGCACTTACTCATCTTCGCATACAACTTCTCTTGTCTCAACGTTTGCAGTGCGATCTTCAAATGCTCAGCATGCTCCTCAAAACTCTTCGAGTAAACCAGAATATCGTCGATGCATACCACAATAAACTGGTCCAAGAACGGTAAAAGATTCGGTTCATCAAGTCCATGAATACTGGAGGCACGTTCGTTACTCCGAAGGGCATCACTAAGTACTCGTAATGTCCATACCGAGTTCGGAATGCCGTCTTGCAAATATCTTCTGCTTTCACTCGGACCTGATGATATCCGAATCGCAAATCCAGCTTCGAGAATACCCTCGCGGCACTAAGCTGCTCGAAAAGTTCGCCAATGCGAGGGATTGGGTACTTGTTCTTAATAGTCATCCGGTTTAATTCTCGATAGTCGATGCACATCCTTCTTGTGCCATCTTTCTTCTTTACTAGAAGAACTGGAGCTCCCCAAGGCGAGTTACTGCTCCGGATCCAACCCTTTTCAAGCAATTCAGCAACCTGTTTCTTGACTTCTTCCAACTCTACTAGTGCCATTGGATAATACGCTTTGGATACTGGCGCTGCACCAGGAATAAGATCAATTGCGAACTCCACGTCTCACTTCGGCGGTAATCCCGATATATCTTCAAACACGTCCATAAAATAACGAACAACAGCCAGCTCTTCACTTTCATCACTTCCATTGATGCAAGAATATTGTTCGTCGGCCTAGCCCTAAACTTGACTGGCCCAACAGAACTGCTTCCTTACCGCAACTGCTGTATGCTGCAAACTCCCTTTCATCCCAGATAAACTCTGCTGCTCTTGGGCTGCCGCAAATACTTGCGAGAAAGTGGTCAAACCCAGGGAGACAATCTGCCTCTGGATGTCCACGTCTAAACTGCGCATGAACCTCCGTGCCCTGTCTGCATCGTTGGCAACTAAAGGTCCAGCGAATCTGCTGAGTCTCGTCCATTCTGCTTTAGCCCGATGCATTTCTCTTCCATTCCCTCCCGTGCCGTCCGCGGGAAGAACTTCTCCAGGAAACTCTTTGAAAAAAAATCCGCCCACTTGATCGGCTTGGACAAGCGGTTCTCTTCCACAAGCCACCATTCACGGGCGTAGTCTACTAACTGAATGCGCACCACATCTACTCTTTTCTCATCTGGAATCTGTGCCGCAATAAGTAAGTTCTCCATATCAACCAGCCACTGCTCCGCTGGCAACGGCTCCTCCAAACCAGTAAATACAGACGGACCCAAACGCCTGAAATTTGCTACGGTCCCTACTCGATCAACTGGTTTAGCTTCAACATTGTTCACGGACTGCTGAACGATCTGCAAACCTTCCTGAAACGATTCCGCTTGCTGCTGGATCGGCTCGGTCTATTTCTTTTGATTCTCCAGCATTCCCCTTATCACTCCACGCATGGCGGCTTTGTCCACACGTCCTTGGTACGTCTTCAAATTCTTACCGGCCATATTCCTGAACTCAAAACACCCAACATTAGCATGATGATAGATTCAAAATGTAGATCAAGACTAGAACTCCAAGTTACTTAAATAGAGTGCCGCATTGTAACTATGCCGCGGTATCATAGCCACAATTACTTAACTCTACCCAAGTCGCCTAAGTCCTAGAGATAGCAAGGAATCAGGTTTTCCGAGTCGATATGCAAAGGAAGTTTGCATATCGTAAAAGATATAATCAGGAAGAATGTGATTCAAGAATGGTAAACGGCAAGGTGGCAGGACAAGTTTCCTAACACGGGTATTCTGATTCATGTATTGGGTACAATACCCAACTACAAAAGAATCAACCCAACTAACCTATGGCTCTGATACCAAAAGAACCATGTCACGCCCCGCTTCCCAGAGTACGCTAGATTGGGCACGTGACATAGCCAACCATGCTACCTGTGGGTAGGAAGTATCCATCCACAGTCACATTACGGCTGTAGAGATATCAAGAACAAGATAAAACTATCTAAAATATGTCCATAATCCAGAATAACAGGAGTCAATAATAAATAAATGCGGAAGCAAATGATCCAATACAAATAACAGAAATGTATGTCCCATAATGCGGGCTCACATCAGGAAATAAATGCAGGAAATAAAACTAACTACTACCGAACTCACAGCTCAGCCTGTTGGCTGAAGTACTCCTGCTTGGACTGCAACAGCGGTACGGAATCTGAGCCATGCAAAACCCAGACGTCAGCGCGTCGTGTCATCAAGTAATATAATATAAACAGGGTAACAGGCAATGCAATATAACATGAACAAAACAAGGGTAACAATAATATGAATCAAAGCAGTGCAGGGTAGTGTGCAGTGGGTAAACTAACTGTTCTATCAGGTTTTCTATTCTAAAGTCTTTGAAATCAATTAATGAATCGTCGATGTAACTCAATAGTATCCCGTGCGTGCCCGGGACCACGGTCAAGATTCTCGGGGCTGAATCCGAGACGTGCCGCTAGGCAGTAACAGGTAGCAGGATGGGCGAGTGATGTCAGCATCATCACTCCGGGGCTGGCCTAGCCCGTAAGACTGATCAGAACAGGTATCGAACTGTTGAGTTACAAGTCAGGTTTCACCTTTGATTTCCCCATACCCCCAAGTTATGTATGTCGAGTCAGGTATTCAGTAATCAAGAACTAATGCCAACACAGGATCAGGTAAAAGCAGGTTTGTCTGGATAGACAACAGGAACGGTCCATGAGGACTACATGTCAGGTTTGTTGGCATTAGACACAAGATCAGGTAACGGGTCGGGTCATGGTACATCAGGTCAAGTCAACACTATACGGTACCATGTCAGGTATATCAATATATACCGGTATAGCAATGTCAGGTCAAGATGCAAACAATATCGTGGGTGTGCTCACAATCAGAATTATAATCAAACATGGGTATTAACAACATGAGATAAGCAATGAATTACATAATAAGCAGTTTCATTCAAATTACAAGAGTGCAGTAAAACGATATAGCCGTTTAGTCATGTTAATAGGTTTAAGCACCCTTAGCGGTGCAATAATTTATGTAACGGTTCAATACAGTTATTTCAGGTTAAATGCATACGAGTGTCCGAATGTAACAGAACTACAGGGATAAATGCTACCAGCTATTTTAACAGTAAAATGATATAATGCAGTATTGTAACTGAAAATGGGAAACGATTGTACCAAGTTAAATTTTTCAGGTTTAGGGTGTCAATACATATATAAATATATTGTATAGCATGTAGCAAAGGGTACTTGCCTCGACGGGTCGCGAACCGGGAAAACGGAACGATAAATGTCGGCGGGGAAACTCGCGACGGGCGCACGGTTCACGGAATGAACCCAAACAACGAACAATGGAACCACACGGGTCGGGGTACCTCGGATGATTCGTGGGACGGGTGGTGATGGTCGACCTCGTCGACGGAGCTCCGGCGGTGGCCTACGACGGCAGCGACAGAACCTGCCAATCCTTCCCGAAACCATTGTTGAAGTGTTCCATCAGATAGAGTTGATTTCATACTGTCCCCATATGTAATATGAGAATCTGAAACAAGAGCTCTTAGGTGTTCAGCCGCATTCCTGCATGCCCCAGAAATGTCTGCCGACCTCAACTGCACCATTAGAGACAGCCAATGGTGAAGGCACTTGACATGGGATAGCCAAAGCAGTACCTTTGCTGTCTGATAATTGCTTTTCCCGGCCCTTTGACTTTGCTTCCGCCATAGCTTTTTCACCGGCAAGCAACGAATGTATTATTAGATTCCCATTTATCTCAACATGCTTCCCATTTTTCGGTACAAAAAGAAATGCCGGTAGACTCTCACTAGAGTCATTGACACCACAATGATTACTCCCCATTTTCCACTACACAGTCCAGATTCCTAAGTATTATTTAAACTACGACTGCGACCATTACCATTAACACTCAAAACTATACCATTACCCTTCTCCCTGCTTCCTCCAAATCAAAAATTCATCACACCTGCAAACAACATCATAACAAGTAGCACCCCAAAAGGCTCACGCTTGCAATCTTCTTCGTCCTACTCTTCTTATTCTCAGGATTCTTCACCTTGGGAGAAGCCGCAGCTGCTGAGGCTTCAACCTCGGTATGAGGAGATAAGGAACCGGTGCCCCACTAGACCTCATAGGATAAGGAACCCATGGGAAATGATACGGAGGCGGCGGCAAATAAACAAGACTACCATTAACATTGTTGTCGTTGCCGTTTCCACTGCTCCCATTCAATTGTTGCTGCAATCTCGCATTCTCAGCCATGTAAAAAAGAGATCTTTCCATTCAAATTGGCCATGGTAGAGCTCATAGCCTTTACCTTTTCTACCAGCTCCTCGACATAATGCTTCTTCCGCTGCCGCGACAGCTGGGCGCTCTCTTTGTTCCTCATCAGCCTCGCCTTCCACTTCTCGCCTTTTTCTGCTGCCACACTAATCGTGCGGGACGAGTTCACTTCATCGGATCGTCTCTTGCGATTCACAGAGCTAGGGTTAGGGCTAGGGTTTCCAATTCTATCATTCTCATCGTCCATTTTCCTCTTGAGCTGTTGATGCGTGTTGACTCCCGAAACGAACGAGGAGTTGCCAGATTCAGGCGATCCCCGATTGGAATTCGAATCGGTGATAAGGTTTGAATCGGAATTGGGATTAAAATGGGGATTTGGGGATGATCCATTTGGATTCTCTTCAGATTGAGGAAGAAAGAGATCATTGATAGAGAAATCGAGATCGACGTCGATATCGTTGAGATTGGGATCGGAACCGAAGCACTCAGACATGGGGAAATCGCCATCGGGGAGGAGATTGGGATCGGAGAAGGAATGATCGGATTGATCGAATTGAGGGGGGGAAAGGAGGTTAGGGAAAAGATTTTAATTAACAGATTTAGTATAGAAAAATCTTATAAGTTTAAGAAAATATATTCGATGGTTTGAATATTAGAATTTTGGAATTTTGGCGTAAACTAAAACATTTCCAAATCGCGCCCGGGTCGGGTCCAAAAATTCGAAATTGAAATAATAGAATTTTAAGCGGGATCCAAAATTTAAAATGAAGTGTTTTATGATCAAAAAGCATACCCCCAAAACGGACACACGTACGTGCACGTAGCCACCCAAACTCGCCCGTTTCACTGAACGGGACGAGAACACGACGCACGGTCGCTACCACAAGGCTAGGGGTGTCAAGTAGGCCAAGTTGAATATTTTTAATTTTATTTTAGATGCCAAAATTTGTTATATGCAGAAATTAATTTCCGGGTAGAATTTATAATAATTAACCATCAAGCAAGATAAATGAAATAAGTGCCACACTACGTTCGAACGGTAACTGAAATTAGTAGCATTGGGCTCGGGTGTTACAATAGAGTTGTCGAAGAGCTCACAGCTAAGGACCTGCTCAAGAAGAACAAGGTGGATTACAATATCCTGGCGCATCTGAGAAAGATACCCTTATAATTGAGTATCTTGGATGCCCTTCTCCTGTCTAAAGAAGCACGAGATTCCCTGATCAAGGCGTTACAAGAGCCCGACCAGTTTCAAGCCTTCCTGGCAGAAGAAAAGATGAATGATGAGCTAGAAGAAGTCCACAAGGCTGATATCACCTTCAGTGATGAAGACCTCCTTCTCGGAACGTGCGAGCACAACCGTCCGCTGTATGTAACAGGGTATTGTCACGACATCAAAATAGGGAAGATCCTAGTCGACAACGGGTCCTCCGTCAACCTTCTTAATATAAGAGTGTTGAAGGAGATTTGCATGAACGTTCAGCACTTGGCTCGGGACAAAATTACTATCTCTGGGTTCGACTCGCAGTCATCACGGACGCTTGGATCTGTCATACTGACATTACGATTCGGGATGCTCATCACTAACATCAAGTTCCATGTTATTGACGCCAAAACTTGCTACAACACTTTGCTCGGCAGTCCTTGGTTACATGAGTACAACATCATCCTTTCTACACAACATCAGTGTGTGAAGTGCTTCAACGATGGTCTCGAGTACACAGTTACAGGGGAGCTGAACCCATTCTCCATAAATGAGGTCCGCATATGAAGACGCCAAATACTTCTTACCAGACTTTGAAGACATGGAAAGATGTCGCAAACCGGAGAATAAACAAAAAGCCATCGCCACTATCCCGATATTCGAGAGCGATACCGAAGAAGATGAAGAGATGGTCTGCTCGGGACAACCCCAAGGCAATAGGCCAGGACCATCTACTCCTATGCTGGTCTTTGGCAGTGACTCTGAGGATGAGGCCAACGCAGTTTTCTCCGTCCGCCCACCAATGCAGACCTTTGCTAGAGCTGACCAGAGTTTACAGTTTACCCTGGTCCCGCAACGGCATTATAAAGAACTTGATGCACTTGATATGTACATCGTGCAAGAACTGCAGACCTTCTACGTCCCTCCTAAGAAAAAAGGTGAGAAGGCGATCCTTTTATACCAATCCACGGAGACTAAAATGGAGAAAGAAGTATGGCACGGTGCCGAACCTGCGCTCGACAGGCTTCAACCAAGCCGTCTACCCAGATACTACGCAGAGAGACTGAAAAGGCTATTGAGATGCCAAGGCGTACCCTTCAAACATACTACTCGACGAGCTCGATTCTATAACAAGATTTGGGAGGTTCCCGGGACTCAGTGGAAAATGCCCAACGAAAGAATGGAGACGACTGGCCCTGGATACGTTCGGTCCAATAAAAGGGAGCGATTCCATGGCTGCCATGTCATAAATAATTCCGGTGGAGAAACAAATGCGTTTCCAGATGGCGTTGATGTCGAACTAGAGCGAGATCCCGCCGTGAAAATACCAAGCCCGTCATTCGAAGAACAGATTGATAAGTTAATAAGAGAAGCGGGTCAAAAGGTTCGGGATGACCATAGCCGTGAAATGGCTATTTACGAGAAAGCCAGGACGCAATGTATCATCCAGCAGGCTACGGAGGATGACGATCCCCTTCACCCTCAACCCGCGGTGCGCTCTTGTGGCAAAAAGAAAGCCTGACGTAGAAGCAAAAATAAGGTAAAGAACATGGACGGTGTTCAAAAACAGCGAAGCGGATCCAAGAAACCGCGTGAGCGAGAAAAAGTCAGCTGGAACCCGTCTCTAATGAAAAAGATGGGTCGAGAATACTCTTTTCCTCAAGACAAAACAAAGAAGATATTCAACCTTGTCATGAAGCATCAAATGATGACTCTCCCGGAGTCTCAATACCCTAAGCAGATGAACGAGGCTCATCACCCGGATTATTGCTCCTACCACCGAGTAGTGGGATATCCTCTTGAAAACTGCTTCACCTTCAAAGACTGGGTTGAAGATCAGTATCAGCAAGGCAGGTTTTCTCTATCCGACAGTTGGAAGGTAGCCCCGCCACGAAAGCATAAGCCGAGAGCAACCTACACTGCGAAGGAAAGTCTAGGTCAGCATCGAGCTTGGAAACGAGCTCGTACCTGCCATATGATAACATTCTTAAAGGAAGGAGAGCACGAGAATACAAACGACCTCCCCCAGTGCTTCTCAAATGAAGATGAGAACAAGGTGATCTTAGAATTTCCACCGGCTCCAAAAGAGCTGGAAGATGGGATACACACCACAGCAGACAACCTGAGAAAAATCGACTTAGGGATGGCAAACGAGCCAAGGCCAACGTTCGGCAGTGAGCTGCTGTCTGAGAAACATGTAGCCACGTTAAAAGACATGCTTATGCAGTATAAAGACTGTTTCGCATGGAACTATTCCGAGATGCCAGGAATAGATCTAGAGATAGCTGTGCATACACTGGCGATATCGCCGGACGTCAAGCCAGTCAAACAGGTGCCAAGAAGAATGCGGCTCGAGCTTGAGATGAGTATCGATGCCGAAGTCAAGAAGCTAATCGACTCTAGCTTCATCCAAGAAGTTCAATACCCTGACTGGATCGCCAATATCGTTCCGGTAATGAAGAAAAATGGGACAGTACTCATCTGCGTAGATTTTCGGGATCTCAACAAAGCTTGTCTAAAATATGACTTCCCAGTGCATGTTACCGAGCTGATGATCGATAACACATTCACCCATGAAGTCTTCTCCTTAATGGACGGATCCTCAGGGTACAACCAAATCAAGATGAATCCTAAAGACCAAAAGCACAATGCTTTCCGTACTCTGCTGGGCATATTCTGCTACAAAGTGATGCCCTTTGGTCTGAAGAACGCTGGCGCCACCTATCAGAGAGCCATGACAAAGATCTTCATTGACCTTGTACATGAGATTATTGAATGTTATATCGACGACCTCGTGGTGAAGAGCAAATCATACGAGGAACACTGGGAGCATTTGAAAATAGTGTTCTAGTATCTTCGGAAATATAATCTGAAGTTGAACCCTCTGAAATGTGCATTTAGAGTTTCCTCAGGCAAATTCCTAGGATTCATCGTACGACACCGGGGCATTGAAATAGACCCGTCAAAGATCAAGGCGATTATGGAAATGCATCCACCAAGAACTCTCAAGCAACTGCGGTCTCTCCAAGGAAAGCTTGCGTATATCCGACGGTTCATAGCTAACCTCTCCGGCAAATGCCGTCCCTACAATCATCTAATGAAGAAGGGGACCCCGTTCGTTTGGGATCGTAAATGCCAAAACGCACTGGACGAAATCAAGCAATATTTGCAAAACCCGCCGGTACTGACCGCTCCGGTCAAGGGAAAGCCCCTCATCCTGTACACAACAGCCCTTGAAGATTCTTTAGGCGCGCTATGGGCACAAGAGAATGACCAGGGGAAGGAGAGAGCTCTCTACTATTTGAGTCGAGTCCTCCTGTGAGCAGAAAATAACTACTCCCGCATCAAAAAGCATTGCCTGGCGCTGATCTTCGCGGTAACGAAGTTTCGACATTATGCATTGGCACATGAGGTCCAACTCATATCAAAGGTGGATCCTCTCAAATATTTGATGTCAAGAGCCATGCTAACGGGAAGGCTTGCCAAATGGGCTCTCCTCTTGATGGAGTTCTCGATAGTATATCGACCCCTCAAGGCAATAAAAGGCCAGGCCATCGCCGACTTTCTCGCTGAACATTCGATACCAGCCGACTCTCCCTTAAACTGCGAGTTACTGGACGAACACGCGTTTGACGCAATTGATGGGGAGAAAGAAGGGAATGATACCCGATGGGAACTCTATTTCGATGGAGCGTCCTCTTTGAAGAAGCGAAAGCAAAACACCCCCATGATTAAAGCCGGGGTGGGCCTTATCTTTGTGACTCCACAAGGAGGGATAATGTGTTTTTCCCTATCTTTAACAGAGCCAAGAACAAACAATGAGGCTGAGTATGAAGCTTTGATAATAGGTCTTGAGATTGCTGTCGACATGGGCGTCGAAAACCTCCTCATATATGGAGACTCCCAGCTGGTCGTTAGCCAAGTAAAAGGCGACTACCAGACGTGCAAACCAGAACTGATCAGGTATGGTGAAAGAGTGCAGCAACTGCTAACGCAAATCCCCTCCTACACCCTGGAAAGCATACCGCGTGCGGAAAATAGCAAGGAGGATGCATTAGCCAAGCTCGCTAAAGAACTGGCCGACGAAAACCTCGATGACGTAAGGATCGCTGTGCAAAGCCGTCGGATTCTCGCGCCAGCAGAGATATCTCCGAAGACGTCTGAAGGAGGAGAAGCGACCAAACAAGCGTCTTTCCAAGTAAAGGATGGAGAAAAGGCTGAGGATTGGAGAGAAGTCTCCATAGACTACTTCAAATCCCATCAAACGCCCAATAATGCATCGTCGAGACATCAGTTCAAGAAGCGAGCTCTGTCCTTCGCCTTCGTCAATGATACTTTATACAAGAGATCGTTCGATTGTTTGTGGTTAAGGTGTCTGGGGCCATACGAAGCAAGGAGAGTCGTCCAAGAAACTCACGACGGACTCTGCGGTTCCCATCAAGCTGGGCCAAAAATGAAGCCGAAAATCAAAAGAATGGGCTACTATTGGCCCACAATGATTCAGGACTCCCTCGAATATGCGAAGCAGTGTCACTCGTGCCAAATTCACGGGGACTTCATCCACCAGCATCCGAATCTGCTACACCCAACACTGGCTAGCTGGCTATTCGAAATGTGGGGAACCGATGTAATCGGGCCCATAGAGCCAGCATCATTCAAGGGACATCGGTTCATACTAGCAACCACCGATTACTTCTCCAAGTTGGCAGAAGCGATACCGTTAAGAGAGGTGAAGATGGAGAACATCCTCCATTTCTTCAAGACACATGTCATCTACCGGTTCGACACTGCGCGACGGATTATCTCGGATAATGGGCCGGCCTACAGAAGCCATAAAATCAGCCGCTTCGCATAGCAGCTTAAAATAGATTGGAGATACTCTTCGGTCTATAATCCCCGAGCTAACGGTTTAGCTGAGGCTTTCAATAAGACCTTAACAAAGATCAAAAATAAAATGGTGTCCAGGAATAAAAAAGACTGGCACGAGAGATTGCATGAAGCTCTCTGGGCCTATCGGACTACGTTCAAGGCGGCCACGAACACAACGCCATTTGCGTTAGTATTCGGCACGGAAGCGGTACTTCCCTTGGAGATAGAGCCACCCTCTCTACGATTGGCGGTTTGGCACGAACTAACAGATGAAGAAAATGCCCATCTTCAACTTGAGGAGCTAGACGCCCTCGATGAAACTCGTCTCATGGCGCAGCAAAACCTAGAAGCTTAAAAAGCAAGGATGACACGCTCATACGAAAGACTGACTAGGACGAGAACATTTCGCCAGGACGAGAACATTTCGCCAAGGCGAACTCGTGTTAGTCGTAAAAAGACCTATGATCCCCAACCGAGCCAAACGGGGGAAATTCGAGCCAAACTATGTGGGCCCATATATCATAGACAAGGTCTACCAAGGTGGGGCCTACTTACTCATGGATATGCATGGCGAAAGACCTTTCCGGCCAATAAATGGCCAGTTCCTTAAGAAATACCACGCTTGAAAAGTCACGGCTCGGTTAATGATGTAATTCTACGGTAGCGTCCCGGCCGTCTATCAGACGCCAAATGCGGAACAAAAACTTTTATAACTGGCGCTATCGTATACTATATCCCAGGATCTGCCATTAACGCTAAACTAACATACTGTAAAGTGGGTAGAAATGTTATACCGAACGATCCGAGTCCTTCAGTCTTTAACCATCATCCCACGCTTTGTTGCGGCTGCTCCGATCGCGCTCGATCTCCGGTCTCCTCGTCCAGGTGGCACCACATCTACGGATCATTAAACGGGCTCTCGCTTCAGAACCGAGGCAACTCGGACATGAAGTTTGCTAGCCGACATGTCCAAGATTGATGTAGAGAATGAGTAGAAAACTTTGTCTCACTTCGTCCAAAGCCATGGACGAACGGTTAATGAAGTTGCCTTTTGAATGATATGAAATGAGAAATGAGCTATGAAATTTCATGAACCAAATCACATAAACTTTTTAATCAACCATCATCCAACCCAAATGAA
Organism: Agapanthus africanus; assembly: GCA_030015575.1. Classification (NCBI taxonomy): domain Eukaryota; kingdom Viridiplantae; phylum Streptophyta; class Magnoliopsida; order Asparagales; family Amaryllidaceae; genus Agapanthus; species Agapanthus africanus. The sequence goes on along the minus strand of CM057341.1, from coordinate 748,112,806 downwards.
TGGGCTGGCCACTTATAGAATGAGGAGGGAGGTGAGTGTAGGAGCAAGGAGGGTGACCATTAGCAATCATACTTATCATGACTCATTACTACATTAATGCAAAACCATGAGTCACCTCAACACATCATCAAGTATTAAATACAACCAATGAATCATATAACACATCACTAACCTAGTCACCATATTCTAGAATCTTGTAGAAGCAATCTCATGACTCACCCTCATGAAGAAAAGATAAATCCGCATTAAACCGAATGTTTAAGACGGGTGATAGAAAACTGGCAACTTCCAAAAGCGATCCCGAAACGAATTTCAGGATAACCCCGTAACAGTATAAACATACCCGCATTTGTATTACGACCGAATACAAATGCAATTGAGACAAAGATATTATATCTACAAAGTATAATACTCGGATCCGGCTTAAACCAAAGCTCGCCAGTATTATCTGCCCGAAATATGACACGTGCGTAAACGCACGTGTATTTTCCGAACCCTGCCATAAAACCATACGGCCTCTACAACATTTCGCCCGAACTTGGGAAACTGTCTGTGGGAGACTCTAATGACTCATCACCACACTGGTACTGGGTATAACCACTAGCACGTCAGAGGTACTAGCTGTACGTAACGGTTGCCCATGTATTGATCGGAAGGGAAGCTGACGAGCGAACTCATCCAGAAACCCTACTGAGCCTGACAGTGACAATATCCATACAGTCTGGTCCGTTCGTCTATGAGCATCGCATATAGGTCCTAGGGGGCTGGTAAACGTCAGACCCCCAATAGCCGTATAAGTTGTTTCGGAGAGTAGCCTAGAACACCCTAAGATACTACTGTAATATCTACCAGTAAATCTCGATTACCCTGGCCAGGGATTTCGTGTAATGGCTCTCCTAAACACAGCGCGATCTCACCCCCAATACCGGGAGAGACGAATCCCCGACGATCTGCTCACTGCCTCCATGTGGCTCGGGACTGTACCCAAAAAATACCTGTTTGCACGACTCCTTTGAGCCGTGGTAGGGTAGAATCAAAGCACAGTGGGAACTCACACGAGACAAATGACGACCTCGGGTCGATGAACTAACCTGTACACATGTCACCAGGGAACTGCTATCTGACGCTAGGTATAATACCAACTAGCAGGTTCCCGGCGAGTCCTGTCCGGTGTACTCATAACCCAATGAGCACCTGTATACATCTTAGGTGAACCAACTAACACCAATGGCTTGTGAGACCGGCCACCGCCCCTCGTCGGGGTCTCGACTGTATACACTAGTCTACTCTGGAGTATCGATGTCCTGTCTCGAAACTCCCACGACTAGGGACACTTTAAGGATGTGCTTATAGACCCCAGCTCCCACGTATATGATCGCCATCATACTGCTGGCAGTCAAGCAAGAATCCTATGGGCTCTATCAACATGCAATAGTGAACTAAAGCATGTATACGAGGATAAAGACAAACCAGATAGCATACTATCATCTCGAGTAAGACAGTCATATCGGTATAGGTCCTCCCTCAATCATTGCAATCACGTACCTGCGATCCAATAATTGACTTTCAGGGCATTATATCCAACAATCTCCCACTTGCACTTAAGGCTAATTATTGCGATGTCGCGTACTCACAGCTCGTGTGATACCGAACATCCAAATCCTCTACTAATCAGTTTCACAAAGCTGGTTTGTAAAACTATTGTATTCGAGAAATAGCATCAGTGAGTGGATCCGCCCTGATGTTTCTTTCTATGTCTCTCTTTGTCTCAAGTTCGCTGAGAAAACTATCTCCCGAAATGAGCAACACCTGTCTTAGAATATGTCTGGATATCTGATGGGACCCAGTTCCTAAATGAACTCGAAATCCAGCAAGCTTCTTAGACTGTATCGTCAACTGAACCTAATCAGTATTCAGCACCATGCCTCCCACAGTATCCTCTTGGACTATCTGTCCATAATACTGTCCCTTGTCAGAGGAAAAACTATAACTTTGACAATCACTCTGTCATCCATGTCACCTTTGAAGCCTGGAATGATAACCGTCTTCCGAAGGAGGCTGCCGTCATCAAATCCGTAGAACATGCACTTATGTTCTATAACTGCTTCCTTATGTTTCTTCAGGATTGGATTAATATAAACTTATCGCATCTAGTGCAAAAACAACATCTGGTGTGGTACTTGATATCTCACGATTGACTCAATTGCCTAAGCAAGTGATCTGCCAATCATGCACATCCCTCTCCCCTTTAGTCTGCAAGACACCTTTAGAGAGGGTGACTCCATCACCTGTAGGTACACCACCATGCCAGAAGTCATCTATTCTAAAATACCATTAGAATACTGTCAAAGTACCCAAATTGGGAAACTACCCAATTCTAGATCTAAAACCATAGATCTTGTAACCAGAATGTCTGATATTATATCTATATCCTTTGTGGAGAAACAACTGTATGACGACCAAAGTACAACCGATCGTAGTATAGGAATTTTACTTCCTACTCTGTGTATGTTATCCAAATACCAGGACATCACACCCTACTATCTTCTTAACAGATCCATCCCCTATTCTGATGAAGTCAAAACCCATGACTGTCACATCAAAAATTAGATGATCTTATCTCCGCTATATCTGCTCAAGCCTATAAATAGACATAAGCTACTTGCCCACTATGCTTCCGCTGCTCCCACTGACTACGACAACCCTCTGGCAGAATAATATATACGTACACTTCTAAAGCTAGTTTAGAACGACGCTATACTTAACCTCCTGCCGGGTCTCATATCCTGGAACAACAGTAGTGTCAAGTCCGGGTAAACAAGAACCTCCCTGTCACCGTCCTTGAGGCTACCGGAGTACCTCTCGGATGTCTGAGGTTACCCACCATATCTGCGGAGTGGCTATTGGAATGTCAAACCTGATTGAATATATAGGTCCTATTAAATTTTCCGTAATCGTTTGCGGTTCTGGAATCACTTCCAGTTCTACCATACTCCCACTACTGTTTTCTGAAAAAATCCATTTTATTAAAACTGTGGCGAGTCAAGAACAATATCTCTATTGATCTTCCAGATGGTAGAAAGTCAACCCTCGACATAGTCCGGGCCAACCCACAAACAACCATTACAGAAACGTGCCTTGAGTTATCCAGAGTCTGGTTTTAAGCATAAGTTGGACAACTTACCGTACCTTAACATCGTTAAGATATGAACCATTCTATATCCAATATAGAAACTTTGGCACTTATTTAATTGGAACCAGATTCTAATCATGCAGCTGTCTCCAGTGCATATCAACTTAATGGAGAGAGGCTAATCAACATTACTCAACTTAGGAATACATCCAATTATGAGTAACCCGAAAGAGAAACAAGTTTCTCAAAACCATTACTATCATCTGAATACCAATCACAAGAATCTACATCTTCGATCTCTTTGAAGAATCCCGATACTTGCGACATCTGGTTCTCTACTTTATTCTTATACCCACAACTTCTCAAAACTTAGACCTTATATTTCTACGAAAGACTTGTCTAAAAACTAGAGAAGTCACAAGTAAATAGAACATAGTACGAGGGCCAACCCCTTTGTCCTGATGGACACTGGACAGCATACAATACTCTGTATAAGTCCACTGAGTTGAATAACTCAAAATTCTGTGCGTCGTAGGTTGAAAACTGTACCCAGGCGATTTCCTCAAATATCACCAATTACAACGAATTCCGATATAATGAGAATGATCACCTAATTCCCAATAACTTACTCCCACTCATCATCTGTAAAACCATACAGATGTGAGAATTATACCTGGTAAATACATACCCTGGAGTAAGGGTCTATTTGGGAAATCAGTTTTCTATTAACAATACATAGTGAAACTGAAAGATGAATATGTTTCGAAAGGGTATCCGGGTATTCATAGTAATGCCTTTTCCATTATTCAGATTCATGACTGTAACCGTATATTTCCCTGCCATCTCTCCAATTCCCTTTATTTGTCTTTACTTATTACCTTCTGTACACCCTACTTAGGCTAATTGGTTTTCTTCATTCCCTACCTTTCGGCACCTACCTATGGTTTGGAACAAGACTATCCAATAAGCGTAATAGGTGTACTCTCCTAAACTAACGAGCCCTCGCAACCTGAGAGAAGGTGATAATAAAAGACAACTGAATAAACCAATTCATTTTCTCCTGAACCTGGATCCATCCTCGAAGAAGTCCCTTCGAGTTCGTATATAACCATACGATGGATCTATCCAGTGGAAGTGGATGTCCGTAGTAATACGGGGTGTTCTGAGAAATGCAAAGGGTAAAAGAAGGAGTGGCAACGACTTATGCAATTTAGACAATCCAAAAGCCAGTATTTTAAGAAGGTTCGGTCAACTTGGTCACTGAGTCATAGTCTGGGGTCGGTCAAAGGTCCTGCCAAAGAGAGAGAGAAAAGAAACACTCTGCGTGCACTCTAACCTAGATCAGAATGGTTATCACTTTATCTAATCAGGAAACCTCCCACTGTAATCTCAAATTCTCCTCCAAACCCATGAAAGAAGAATTAGTCGGGATCACCCGAAGAGTAAACCAACTCATCAGTGAGAATCGGGATCCAACTATCATCGCACGATAACTTGATGGAAGCCACTCAAGTTATCAAACCCCAGAAGGTATGCACATGCCTGGCAAGTTTTCTGTATGTTTGAAACTCCCGATGTAATTTTAATCCCATGCTCTTATGACCTTGACGTAGGCCAACAAATCATAAGTCACATGTCAAGTTCTACCCGTCATTGTCCAGGTTAATTTGAACCCACCCGTACAAGCCTTTGACGTAGGCCAACAAGGCTATACATCTGTCCCAAACCAACGCATCTATCTATGCAACAAATGAATACCCCAGCAGCTACCAAACACTATGCCTTGACGTAGGCCAACAAACATAGCTTGAATACTACTGACCATCCATAAGAAATGACGGAGGGCTACGGCTGGTTTTTGGCGAAAAGCCTTTAACGTAATGAACTTGATCTCGTTAAAGGAACCTGATAGCTTTTTATAAAAATATAGTGGCAAAAACCTTTGCTAAAGAGGTCACTCCCAGTGAAGGGATCTCGGCTCTTTCCTCGTCGAATGAGGTGCAGGATATTCCAAACTGAATACCACGATGCAAAGCAACTTGTAATCGACTATAGTGAAGTTATTACCCTGACGCAAACTTCTGCCCAAGGGGTCACTTCCGGTGAAGGGATCTCGGCCCTTGCCTCGTCGAATGAGGTGCCGGATATTCATAACCGAATACCACTGTGCAAAACAAAAGGAAACGTCTTTATAATAACACTTTTAAAACAGTTCCAACAACATCCAAACAGGTTTGTTTACCTTTGCATTGATCAGAATCAATGCAGTCCCATCAATTAAACACACCAGAAAAATATAATGTACGTATATGCCATCCGCATTCGCCACTGGGTCCCGTCATCACCCGTTAGGTTACTTAACTAACGACAGAGCGGGGACTGGACTAGCGCGGGTGTAAAACATATACAACATCTAATAGTATATATACCAATATACAGTAATCGCTCCAAGCGTGATAATATGCAACATTACAGAAAAGTAATAAGTATCACAGAACAATACAGATAATCTGGGATCCCCGGGTTTCACAGAGCCGCTACTGAAATCCAATGTTGCCCTGATCGTGTGGATAGCCTGTGCAATGAAACCTAGACCCCTATGGGTGCGGCAAGTTACCCGCCAAAACCTGAAGCGAGGCAGCCCCTTAAAGCATAGTGAATGGACCACCCAGCACTTCACGGAATCCGGTAACTTGAGCACCCCTCCTTGGGTCAACCTGTACCCCCTATGAGTGCGGCGAATAGTCTGCCAATTCTAGAGTGAGGCCCCTCTGCCTCCCAAAGCTATGAGATGCGGACCCGTTGCCCTCTAGAACCCGGCTATCCGTGCACCCCACCGCAGGGTAATCCTAGTACAGAAAAGAAAATATATACAACGGGTACATCGACCTCATCCCAGTCGTGCCCCAAAAGAATAATATACAAACAGGCAGTGACGACAATCCACATGTCGGACGCTCACCCCGCAATATCAAATGTACAAATAAATCTAAACAGTACTAACATTGCACCAAGCTATCGACCACGACAAATCCGCAACATCACAGCACAACACAGAACATCAACGTGAATGTCACGTTCGCAAAACCCGTCTAAAAGGACTATAGCAATCAGACAAGTTTTACCGATCAAATGACATTCACGGTCACAGATAGTAATGTAAAGCACTGTAAACTAACATATTTAAAAATTTTGATCGACAAAAATTTCCGAAGTGGGCCCCACATACATCTGCTGTACAGTAACTAAAACTGGGCCCAAAAGAACAGTTTCAGAAACCACAATTTCCCATGTAGAAGCTACAGAAGAAAGATGGCCCACTGATTCACCAAGACGGCCGCGGTTCCACGGCCAAAGCATGGCTTTGGCGGCGGATCCGCGGCCGTACGGTCGGATCAGTGGATCGAATTTCTTCTGTTTTCTAAAAAATGCCTGCTCAATTTTCTGGTATGGTCAAAATGATTTTTAGACCAGATTTAAAATCAACAGAAACTTTAACACTAGAAATTGCGATTTTGAAAATTCCGCTCGATCGATGTTTTAAACGCGTTAGAACAAGTTAGTAAAGCTTAATGGCGTGTCTCTGATACCATGTAATTCTACGGTAGCGTCCCGGCCATCTATCAGACGCCAAATGCGGAACAAAAACTTTTATAACTGGCGCTATCGTATACTATATCCCAGGATCTGCCATTAACGCTAAACTAACATACTGTAAAGTGGGTAGAAATGTTATACCGAACGATCCGAATCCTTCGGTCTTTAACCATCATCCCACGCTTTGTTACGGCTGCTCCGATCACGCTCGATCTCCGGTCTCCTCGTCCAGGTGGCACTACATCTACGGATCTTTAAACGGGCTCCCGCCTCTAAACTGAGGCAACTCGGACATGAAATTTGCTAGCCGACATGTCCAAGATTGATGTAGAGAATGAGTAGAATACTTTGTCTCACTTTGTCCAAAGCCATGGACAAACGGTTAATGAAGTTGCCTTTTGAATGATATGAAATGAGAAATGAGCTATGAAATTTCATGAACCAAATTACATAAACTTTTTAATCAACCATCATCCAACCCAAATGAATGGGCCGGCCACTTATAGAATGAGGAAGGAGGTGAGTGTAGGAGCAAGGAGGGTGACCATTAGCAATCATACTTATCATGACTCATTACTACATTAATGCAAAACCATGAGTCACCTTAACACATCATCAAGCATTAAATACAACCAATGAATCATATAACACCTCACTAACCTAGTCACCATATTCTAGAATCTTCTAGAAGCAATCTCATGACTCACCCTCATGACGAAAAGATAAATCCGCATTAAACCGAATGTTTAAGACGGATGATAGAAAACTGGCAACTTCCAAAAGCGATCCCGAATCGAATTTCAGGATAACCCCGTAACAGTATAAACATACCCGCATTTGTATTACGACTGAATACAAATGCAACTGAGACAAAGATATTATATCTACAAAGTATAATACTCAGATCCGGCTTAAACCAAAGCCCACCAGTATTATCTGCCCGAAATATGACACGTGCATAAACGCACGTGCATTTTCCGAACCCTGCCATAAAACCATACGGCCTCTACAACGTTTCGCCCGAACTTGGGAAACTGTCGGTGGGGGACTCTAATGAATCATCACCACACTGGCACTGGGTATAACCACTAGCACGTCAGAGATACTAGTTGTACGTAACGGTTGCCCATGTATTGATCGGAAGGGAAGCTGACGAGCGAACTCATCCAGAAACCCTACTTAGCCTGACAGTGACAATATCCGTACAGTCCGGTCCGTTCATCTATGAGTATCGCATATAGGGCCTAGGGGGCTGGTAAACGTCAGACCCCCAATAGCCATATAAGTTGTTTCGGAGAGTAGCCTAGAACACCCTGAGATACTACTGGAATGTCTACCAGTAAATCTCGATTACCCTGGCCAGGGATTTCGTGTAATGGCTCTCCTAAACACAGTGCGATCTCACCCCCAATACCGGGAGAGACGAATCCCCGACGATCTGCTTACTGCCTCCATGTGGCTCGGGACTGTACCCAAAAAATACCTGTTTGCACGACTCCTTTGAGCCGTGGTAGGGTAGAATCAAAGCACAGTGGGAACTCACACGAGACAAATGACGACCTCGGGTCGATGAACTAACCTGTACACATGTCACCAGGGAACTGCTATCTGACGCTAGGTATAATACCAACTAGCAGGTTCCCGGCGAGTCCTGTCCGGTGTACTCATAACCCAATGAGCACCTGTATACATCTTAGGTGAACCAACTAACACCAATGGCTTGTGAGACCGGCCACCGCCCCTCGTCGGGGTCTCGACTGTATACACTAGTCTACTCTGGAGTATCGATACCCTGTCTCGAAACTCCCACGACTAAGGACACTTTAAGGATGTGCTTATAGACCCCAGCTCCCACGTATATGATCGCCATCATACTGCTGGCAGTCAAGCAAGAATCCTATGGGTTCTATCAACATGCAATAGTGAACTAAAGCATGTATACGTGGATAAAGACAAACCAGATAGCATACTATCATCTCGAGTAAGACAGTCATATCGGTATAGGTCCTCCCTCAATCAATGCAATCACGTGCCTGCGATCCAATAATTGACTTTGAGGGCACTATATCCAACAAATGATGGATGATGATGCTCGTGTCCGCTCGCTATCTCCCTAAGTCCAAATTCTATAAGTAGTATTCAGCGAAACCTCGCCTCAAAAGTACCACGGACCGCAACGTCCTTAAATTAGCTGTGGACCGAGATATCCTTAAACTAACATTGGACTGAGATGTCTTTAAACTAACAACGGACCGAGAAATCCCTAAACTAACAATGTTGCCTCAAACACGGTGATAGTGGAGTGCAAGTCCGCAAGTCCCAGCGGTGAGGACTGCGACTCAAATCCCACCGGCGAACACATAGGCCATATACGGCGAAATTATTCTCAAGAGTTTCCTCGCCAAAAAAAAGGGTACGTCCACAAGCGAAATGGGCATGGATGAAAACCCGAAAGGGCGCCATGAGTAAAAACAGCAGGACTACCGGCGAGTTTGTGAAAACCCGAAAGGGCGCACCTCGTTAAAATAAAGACACCTGCAATGTCCCACTCGACCTTGTGAGGAGAAAATACCTGTGTGAGATCCTTACGACTCACAAGGGAGCAACACAGTTAGGGATCCCCACGATTCCTAAGAAGAAATTGCACTTACGAGATCCTCACGACCCGTAAGGAGAATCCCCCATTTGAGACCCTCATGGCTCGTAGGATTCAAAAATCCTTAAGCTACAGGGATCTGAACCTGTTCTTAAGCCATCACACTCCCCAAGTTGCTCTACAAACGGTTTAATATCGGCCCTTGTATACAATCCACGGGCACAAATAAACGTTTCCCCAACCGAGTTCCACCAATGGCGTGAAATTTCCCCATTTGGCGAACGACACTTGTAAGTTCTCTCGACTTATAAGGAGAAAACACTCTTGTAAGATCCTTACGACTTATAAGAGAACATACATTTAGGAATCCTCACGACTCCTAAGGAGAAAACACACCTACGAGATCCTCACGACTCGTAGGGAGAAACATCTTTATGAGACCCTTACGGCTCATGAAGTCAAAAGCCTTAGTCGACAGGATCCTAACCTTGTTTGCTAAGCCACCTTTGTTCGAACCGACAAAGGTAAATGATGATTCGCTCCTGGCAATGTCCCAGTGGTAGCGATGCTGATGCCTAAATTGGTATCAAATTCCAAGTCCTTTCATGGCAAATGATGATTCGCTCTTGGCAATATTCCAGTCGCAGCGATACTGATACTAAGATTGGTATCAGGTCCTGAGTCCATACTCGCAGCAAAAAATCAGCGAGCCAAAAATGCATATGAAATAGCCGAAATGATAGGGCAATTTGCAACAAAAACCAGCAAGTAAAATATATGCATATAAAAATAGCCGAAATGATTGGGCAATTCGCAATAAAAAATGACGAGTAAAGAAAAAGAAAATAGCCGAAATGATTGGGCACCGCGAAAAATAGCTGAAATGATTGGGCGATCGCGACTTTCGCGATATAAAAAGCTGAAATGATAGAGCATCGTGGAAAGAAACAAAAAAAATGAAACTTTGCCCTGCATGTGAGATCATATTGACCCCTGTATACAATACATAGGCACAAACAGAAAGGGAACCATATCATCCCACCAGGCTTCGTCAAAGGGAAGCCAGATCTCGATGGCTACACTTACAGCCTAGAAATCAATAACGGCGTTCCTTCTCGTTCCAACTAGAAGCAGATACGACGTCGGCAAAACGGAGTCATGGCAAAGTCCCCTATTTCCAAATCTCGACGGTTCACAGACAACCTAGAGACTAGCTCGGAGCCACGGCAAAGTCCCCTAGTTCCAAATCTCGACGGTTCACAGACAGCCTAGAGACTACCTCGGAGCCATGGCAAAGTCCCCTAGTTCCAAATCTCGACGGTTCACAGACAGCCTAGAGACTACCTCGGAGCCACGGCAAAATCCCCTAGTTCCAAATCTCGACGGTTCACAGATAACCTAGAGACTACCTCGGAGCCACGGCAAAGTCCCCTAGTTCCAAATATCGACGGTTCACAGACAGCCTAGAAACTACCTCGGAGCCACGGCAGAGTCCCTAGTTCCAAGTCTCGACGGCAGCACCCACAGCCTGGAGATCAACAACATCGTTCTTCCTCCCTCCAGTAGGATACAGACGCGACATCACCAAACGGAGCCATGGCAAAGTCCCCTAGTTCCAAATCTCGACGGTTCACAGACAACCCAAAGACAACCTCGACATTCGTCGCAATATTGCAGACATAATGTCAACCAACGAAGCAAAGGAAGATCCCTAGCTTCAGGGTCCTGACGGCAACTCAAATGAGACCTGAAAGACTATCGGAGACCATCCCACTCCAGCGCGGAGTGGTCATGACTCATCGGGGCTCCCAAACTGAGCCTAACCTCAAGTAAAAAGTGACATGGAATATCCCTAACGCTTGCTATTTCAACGGTAATATTACCTAGAAGATTACTTGAAGACGTCTTGTACAGCCCCCGAAGGGATCAGAGACACGACAGTTGCGGGGTTACCCGAACAACAAGATTGCATATCGGGTAATACATCGGCCAACGCGACGGTGCGACGGGTAAAAACCCTAGTACCACAGACCCTAACGGACTTCTATTAGCAGGAGTTAACTGTGACGTTAGGACACCCTTCCGAGAACTTCTCGATTCGTCTCAACTTGTAAGGAAATTAGTGTCCTTGCAAGAACTTCTCAATTCGTCTCGACATGTAGGGAAAAGCCTTAAGCAATGGGGATAAGGACCTGTTTCCTGAGCACTGGGGCCCTGCAAGTCGGTCTAAGATGGACTATTGCATACTATTCACGGGCCACACTCTATAAAGTCGAATATCGACAAGAAGGGAAAAAACCACTTATGGGTCCTCTCGACTTGTAAGGGAAAAATTCTCTTGTGAGATCCTTACGACTCTCAAGAGAAAACGCACTTAGGAGTCCTCACGACTCCTAAGGAGAAAATACACCTAAGGGATCCTCTCGACTCGTAGGGAGAAAAGCCTTTATGAGACCCTCACGGCTCATAAAGTTGAAAAGCCTTAAGTGGCAGATCTGAACCTGTTTCCTAAACCATCGCTGCCTTACCAGGAGGTCAAGATAAACTATCCACTGGCAACATTTGACAAAGTTATATGCTAATGAAATAAATAAGCTACTTACGGAAAAATACCCGAGTGAGATCCTTACGACTTACGGAGGCGATGAACACTTAGAAATCCTCACGATTTCTAGGAAGAATATGCACCTATGAGATCCTCTTGACTTGTAGGGAGAAATAATCTTCTTGAGACCCTTACGGCTCATGAAGACGAAAAAAGTCTTACGCTACAAGGACCCTAAACTTGTCTCCTAAGCCATCAATTCCATGGCCATGCATAACTCTGCACTACTTCACCCACGTATATACTTACGTAGGCAAAGTAGTGGGGGGCATTTGTTCCCGCCAAAATATTCGGCCATGAGCTATTTGTTCCTGTTTACACCGGTTTAAGTTTCGTTTATAAATATGTGTGAAATCGAGCTCATTCATATACGCACATGCACACATCAAAGGAAGAATATGAGTTGGAAAGGAAGCACTTGGTGGTCAACGACAAAAGAAAGTATTTAATTGAACATTCTATTCTACAGGAAATAGATCACCAAACATGGGATCGAAAGTACATGGATTCACAAAACTATGGATAAAATTCTCTAACTCCCTCTCCGCCTTCTCCACCATGTCAAAGCGGCGATCTTCACGAGGAGTCGCTTCCCATCCGTCAGCGTCGTGCCCATCAGCGAAGGCAGACATGATGGCCCGCTAAGCCCGTATCCGGCTTAGCAGCTGAACAGAGTGATCCCTTAGAGCCGTGGTGATCAAAACCGCCTCATGAAAGCACTCAATCTTGTCCTCCGCTGCGTCGAGTATCGCCGGAGTCATCTCCGCTGGATGAGGGGGAATGTCATCGAGCATGGACAAGAAGACCATCCGAAGCCAAATGGAGCCGTTGGGGAGAGGAGATCCTCTACGAGTCAATAGCTCGTACAACACCGTATCGCATTGGTCATCCGTAAGAGCATGGTTCACCAGACGGGCAGCAAAACGAGGAAAAATCTCCTCAATAGGCACCTCCCATGGCTGCCGGCGAGCATGCAGACGATTACAAGCCATAGCTCTTCTCTGTTAAAATAATTCTCTGAAAATGAAAGAGAAGAGAAGCATTGTTTCAGATTATGAAGTCAGACATTTATGTCTAGGCACAGAAACTGTTGTGCATGATGGAACTATTTCTAAGCATTTGACTCAGGAAAAGCAAAGAAAGAAGACGAAAAGACACCTTCAGTAATGAGGCAGCGCCTCACGTGCCTTGCATGAGGGTGCCCGCGCCGAGGTTAAAAACTCTGAGGTAGCGCCTCACGTGGCTTGCACGAAGGCGCCAGTGCCCAAGAGTAATGCTCTGAGGCAGCGCCTCATGTGCCTTGCACGAGGGCGCCAGCGCCCAAGAGTTAATACTCTGAGGCAACGCCTCACGTGCCTTGCACGAGGGCGCCAGCGCCAGAACTAAAAGTTCTCTGCTGTTGGATCAAAGATCCAAAGGAGATGATAAATCATCAAAACACAGAATTAAATTCTGTTGAAGAAATATTCCTCAAATCTTCCTGAACGAGAAAGATTACTCTCTGTAAAACAGAGCACCGTTGGATTAAAAATCCAATGGTGATTAAAAAAATCACCAAGCTACAGAATAAGCTCTGTAGGGGAAAATATTTTCCCCAATCTTTCTAGACAAGAAAGATTATGCTCTATAAAACATAACACCGTTGGATTAAAGATCCAACGGTGATTAAAAATTACCAAGCTACAGAATAAGCTCTGTATGGGAAAATATTTTCTCCAATCTATCTAAACAAGAAAGATTACGCTCTGTAAAACAGAGCACCGTTGGATTAAAGATCCAATGATGATTAAAAATCACCAAGCTACAGAATAAGCTCTGTATGGAAAATATTTTCCCAATCTTGTTAAAAACAAGAAAATATCATCTGTAAAACAGAAGTCCTTGGATCAAAGATCCAACGGTGAATAAAATCCCCAAATCAATTAAGGATCTCTCAATGAGAGATTTCTTTAACTAAATCAACAAACTTGCATCCACTATATAAAGGCCCCAAGACTTCAAGTCTTGCACAGAGGAACCCCCCCTAAACTTCAAGTTCAAAAAGAAGAGCAAGCAAAAAAACAGAGCTTTAAGAGAGAAGAAGGAATAAAAAATTTCTTCAAGGTAAATAAAGATAATAGAGATCAGAGCATCTCATCTGCATATCTAAGGGTTTAACCCTCATAAAAGAACATAGTTCTTTCCCTGGATCTGAGATCCATGAGACAAGTCTCCCACAAATGAGAATTTAATTCTCGTGGGGATGAATTTGTTCTTGGGGTTCGAAGATCCAGGGGAGAACAAAGAATCGAACTCTTTAGAAAAATGTACAAAGAAAGAAACAGCGTCGAGCGCTTCACGTGCCCCTCACATGGGCGCTTCTTAATAAAGAGTGCTTAGTACTCAGTGGTTGGCGCCCAGCGCCAAGCGCCCCATGTGCCCCTTACGTGGGCGCTGCTTAATAAAGTGCGCTTAGCACTCAGTGGTTGGCGCCCAACGCCAAGCGCCCCACGTGTCCCTCACGTGGGCGCTGCTTAATAAAGAGTGTTTAGCATTCAGTGGTTGGCTCCCAGCGTCAAGCGCCCCACATGCCCATCATGTGGGCGCTGCTCAATAAGTAGTGCCTAGCACTCAGTGGTTGGCGCTCAGCGTCAAGCGCCTTACGTGTCCCTCACGTGGGCGCCATAAAGAGTGTTTAACACTCTATAAAAAACAAAAAAAAGGTGAGCATCAGAGCCCATATCAATGATAAGCACTGTTTGCACAGAAAAGGGACCGAGCCCAAACAAGTGTTTAACACTTTATTCAAAGACTGAATGGGCTGGGTCCAAGTTGACCAAAAGTCCCTAATTCAGATCAACCGAGCCCATATGCTCACGATTTTTCCAAATTGGTCTTAGTCCCAAACACGACTATTGATCTTCCAACGGACATCGGTTCAAGGGTACATCTCCTCACACCTCTGATAAATGTCGTTGTAATTCTTCAGCGTCTTCAGAGAGGCGGTGGGTCCCGATAACCAACAACTCTTTAGTGTACTCTCAAATGGACAGACACATCCCAATACAGACCGTAATGTCCTTAAACTATCTGTGGACCGTAATGTCCTTAAACTAGCTGTGGACCGCAACGTCCTTAAACTAAAATGATAGAGCTCAAATGCTCTTTCATTGGATCAAAAATGATCCCGAACTTCCGTTAAGTAGATCTTAGTCCAATATCGGATTAACGTATCCTTAACAAATATTTAAGTCGATCTTAATCTCAAAAAAGGTTAACGATCCTTAAATCAAACCAAACCCAAATCTAAGAAAATACGGATTTAGACTAATCCACGCCCTACGGACGACAACACAAATTAGTCTCCGTATACGATCCACGGGCAACCAAAAATAAAACAAACACACAAGACATGAAGTGACCTTCTGGAGCAGGAGAAAGTGGTTATCGCTACGCGGTAATATAATTAAATGCAGAGGCTTGCGCCTACAGGGAAGAGCGTCCCCACAATCAAAAACCCCACACAACGAGGGAGAATCTGACGAAGTCTGTTACAACGGCCGCGTCTCTCTAAAACTTCGATACACGGGGCCATAAATCAACTTGGCATCTTCGAAGAGGTAGACAGATAAAACCCAATAGCATCTGCCCTCAAATTCAGGCAAGACGACCTGCGTGGTTTCGTCTCTGTTTTCGGCGGTAAACACATGCTAAACTCAGCCTCGTATTCATCCACAGACTTGACCCACATCGAGCCTTGTTGTAGATAAATGAACTGCTGCTCCATGTCGAAACGGGCAGTCTCAGGGAAGTACTTCACATCGAACAGATCACGAAATGTCTTCCATTCGATCGGTTGGGCCAGCCGGCTTTCTTCAGCCTTCCACCAAACTCTGGCGTTGTTTGTTAGTCGCAGCTTCGCAACTCTCACCCAAGCAATATCTGGCACTTGAGCTACCGCCAGATCATCTTCGATAGACTTAACCCATTCTTCTACTTCCAGTGGGCTCTCTTTTCCTGAGAAGTGCTTTGGATGCAGTGCCCGGAATTTCTTGACTCCTGGTGCCTCGACTTCAGGGCGGTGCATCAGGATAGCAGTCTGCTGCTGCTGACCCTCCAGGAGGCTCTTGATTGCCTAAAGCAGTACCGTTTGCTCGTTGATGGGAGCCGCAACGGTAGGTGGTGGTAAGGAAGGCGGTGGAGTGTTTCATTGACGTTCGTGCTTGTGTTGTTGGGAGAATTCATGACCTTGATAGATAAAGAAAGGTTATGATAGATTCAAGGAATTTGAAATGTAAGGAATGTATAGTTGCTGATTCTTATAATTCTTGTGATATATATTGCTTAAGACTTCATGCAGAACTGACCTGCATGGGGCACCAACAAAACCTGTCACGCCCCGCTTCCCAGTATATGGAATCGGTGACGTCACGGGCCGCAACGTATTTACTAAGAAATAAATACGTTAAGCGTAATTAAGCAATATATGTAAAATGCATAAGCATTACAAGAGACACAAAAATTATAAACAGCAACTTTTATTTACATTCACTTTACATACAACTGTTTGAAAATGAAAAGATACAATGATATAAATAATGCCTAAGCAATGGAATACAAACTGAAAGTAAATACAAGAAGAGCTAGAAGTCCAGCTGGGCAGTGAGCTGGTCCAAGTCTTCTTGGCTAGGCTCGATTTCCTGAGAGTCCGGTCCTCCTGACGAACATTCCAAAGAAAGATCCGTCGATCTATTCAATGCGGGAATTCGACCCGCTATTAATGTAGGTATTTCTGTTTCCAAAAGACAGGAATGTCGCCAGCGAACTATCGCTCGGTAAGTCCCAAAAGAAGAAATGGAATATAGAAAGTAAAGAGAATTGAACTGGTAAGTTGCATAAGGTATTTGTGTATACGAGAGGAGTCTATCTTACCCCGTGGACTATGGTAACATGTAGTACAAGACCCCGTCAAAACCCATGGGACAATGGCACGAAAGTTCATGTAGGTGTCTTTTAAGTGACCATCTCGTGCCACGCTATACGTTCCGTACCAATCTACTCCGTTATCCCCACGTAATGTATTGTATAGAGTATATTTACAAGTCTTGCCGAAACCAAGGATACAAATGTTCAAATAGTCAGGTTCATGATATAATCAAGTAGTCAAGTAGTCAAGTCAAGTTATAATCCTGGTTCGGTCAAGTCAGGTCAAGTATACATGTTTGATATTGTTGTTGGAATCAAGTATTCATGTTCATGTTCAAGTGTTCATATTGATATTGTATTCAGGTTTGAATTAGCTTCAGGTTTGTGTTAGACTCAGACTGAGTCAGACACTTGTAAACTGATTTGGATATTTGAATTAGGTTCGGGAGTTATCGGTAACTGTTGCACATGGACGACAGGATTTGTGTCTTTTTCCAAGACAATTACCATTGATAACTCCGTTATGTTTTCTACCTTAAATAGGCAAGCACTCACTTTCTCCGGCTTGCTGGGGCTCAAGAGAATTGATCCCGCTTAAACCTATATTTACTAAAATCCTTAAATATTTTGTTTTATATAAGTCGAGGGGGTTTTATGAAAAATATTATAATAAAATTTCAAAATAAATCTCGAGTATTTATTTATATTATTTAGGGTTTTCATGGATATGAATTTTAAGGATTTCAGGTATTTTAGTGATAATTGCTGAGCTTGGAAAGTTCATGGTATTTTATTGTAAAACTTGTCTTTTGTTGGTATCTTGATGGTATTTTAGTGAAACCTATAATTCTTTCATTTAAAAAATGTAAGTTTATTATATTTTGAAAATATATGGATTTGTAATTTTTATATAATTATTAAAAATTAACTTTATTTAATTAGACAAATTCGTTTTTCTTAAAAACCGTATTTAAAACCTTTCGAGACCGAATGCACCGTGAGGTGGTCTGCATTTTGCTCTACTAGCCCAATGATGTGCGATAATCCGCATCATCTAATAGCGGGTCCCCTAAAGAGGGTTGTAGAGGAATGATCGCAAAGGAATTAAAAATACAATTTAAAAGAAATCTGGTTTTTATAGTAATTGGTATTTTATTGTAATAATATTTTCGCAACGAAAAATACATTCAAAGAGTATCGTGCTATGAAACCAAGTGTGTATGTGAGAGGTAAGTCGTTACCTCATGAAGTTTTCCTAAAGGTATGTTTGTAATAAAAACTAAAAGAGGTGATATTTAAAGTTCATGGTATTTAAAAGAAAAGGTTAAATTAAAGTTATTTTACATGAGAATTTTAATGAAAGTTTGATTCTAAATATTAGGGTTTAAGGTTACAACTATTGTTTAAAAATTTATTTGACCAAAGATAAAAGGAATTGAAGTTATAGGATTTGGAAAAAGTGATATCGGTATTAACTCCATTTTTACCGATATACGTTTTAAAATAAATTTTTAAAGAAAAGAAATGAAGATTATAAGGGACTTACAAGGTAGGAGGATTAAAGAAAGGTTGAAGAAGGGGGGATGAGTTTCTTAGCGTCACGGGAGTGCCGAAATAGCTTCGATTCTTCGCCGGAAATTGACCATTTGCTAACTCCTCTTTACTCCACTTGTACTTAGAGAATTTTTGAGATTTTTGGCTAGAAATTTCGGAATGATGCCGAGCCAAAGTGTGGGGTGGTATTTATAGTGGAGAACTAGGGTTTTGGAATTAAAATTTTGGATTAAAAAGTATTAAAATTTGGTTTAATGGTGAAATGAAGGGTCTCTATTTAATTGGAGGGAATTCAAACAGTGCAGAGGAGTTAGGGGTAGGGGATGAGTCAAGTGTGCAGAGCCCGAGGATAATTGGGCTTAGATCAACCATCCACGTCGGCCCTACCATGCATTTGGCCGGTAGATTTGATGCATTTGGCTTTGAGATTCGTGCCACCAGATAAGATTAGGGTTTACTCCATTTTTCACATGTTTTATTTTTCTGACTTTTCATTTTTCTGTGTATTGCGCGTGCAAACTTTTGGGCTTCTAAAAAGTTAAAAAGAAAAATTAGAAAAAAATAATGTGTCTGATGGGGATCGAACACAGGGGCTACGTCACAGCAGTGCAAGGACTTTACCAGTGAACTACAAGTTATTTCTTGCTGTTATCTAACAAAATTTACTTATAACTCAAACTCGGATTGTATAACTCATTTTCTGTTTATTAAACTTGAAAATTCCGTACAGTAAATTCTGAGTCGTTACATATTTAAAACCGCCCAATGATTAGGTGTTAAGTGCTTAAACTGGAGTCAAAGCACACGAGTTAGTTGAAGGCGGTGGTCTAATAGTTCTACCAGAAGAAAATTGTTCAACATACAAATCAAACACTTAATCTAAATTCCTTCTAACGATACTAACATAAGCATCAATATCTACACCAGGTCCCAGGGCCGTGTGGAACCCGCTTAAAAGAGCCTCTAAACCTTCTAATTTGATTTTAGGGTCCATTACCGAACATAAACAGTAATTAATTGAAACTTCAGAGCAATATTTAGAATTCTTAACTAGCATGGTAAGTATCGGATGGTGAAGTACTGGATTTTCGACGTGACAAGCAAAAACAATTAGCTATATTATACAATTCAGAGACAAGAATATGAGAAGTGGGGGTATAAATAGCAGAAAATCGTTCGGTTGTTATTTTAAAAGTCATAAGAAAATCTTTAAATAGATCTGCAACCGCTCAATGATCGGGTGTTAAGTGGTTTTTTACATGCATTTGTTCATTCCACATGTTACTAATAATTTCGGCGGTTTTTAATGCTGTACGATGCATATCATATGTACTATTCCATCTAGTGGCCACATATTTTTTTAGAGACGGCCTTACATCTGCAACCAGGTTTCTAGTTTTGTATTCGGCTTTTCTTTTTCCAGAACTTTTAATAAACCTGCATGCATTTTTAATTGTTTGAATATTTGTATTACATACGGTATATGCATCATATACAGTAAGGTTAAGTATATGACATGCGAAGCGAATATAAAAAAACGACCACGGCAAATTGGTTTGCATAGCCTAATAAGTTCAGCAATAGCAGAATTATTATTGCTAAGATTATCGAAAGAAATAGAAAAAAAATTATTTACACAATGATATTCTTCTAAAATAGATCAAATTTCAGAAGTTATATGAAAAACATTATCCGAGTAAGGAAATTGTCTAAAAGAAATTATTCATTTTTGCAAAAACCAGTTAGAATCTATCCAATGTATAGTAACACAAATTTAGTGAAGTCCCCTTCTATCCGTCTAAATATTAAGCAAGAGTAGCAATTAATACCTATTTATCGTCGTTGTAGAGGCTAAAACAACGATCTTTAAGTGTAGTCCTCGGAACCTGTAACACCCTAGTTTATTTATACCATGATTTATTTGGGTTTTTCTAATCTTGTGATTATTTCTTGATTATTATTTACTTTGGGTGCGGATAGCGCATTTGGTATCGGTGGATTGTATCTGACCCAACCCGCATGCTTGAAACCCGTCTTGGTTCAAAATTATGACATATTCTTGCTAGTACAGAGGATCCGTGCACATATATATGTTCTATATACTTGTATCATATTTTAGTATCCGCATATATTTTCAAATAATACAAATTATAACATGATAATATATTTTAATATCTAGCTTGACCTGTATCATACGCCATATCCTGTGGCTGCATCCCGACATCGTGTTCATGTCCCGTTTAATGAAACGGACTCGTTTGGATCGCTGCGTGTTTTTACGTGTATCCGTTCTTGGAGGTATGCATTTTATTTAACCGGACATCGCATTATGGTTTTGGTTGATACGTATATTATCCGTATTTTCAAACTAGATTTTTAGACAGGACCCGGGTATTTTTCGGAGTATTTTTGTATTAACTATAAAATCCTAAATTAGATATTAAAATATAACTCAAAACCTTAACATTTAATATATATATATATATATATATAACTAATAATATATTCCATCACCAGCCTCCATCTCTCTCTAACACTCCGTCTCCCTCTCTTCTATATATATATATAATTATATATTATTCTAATCCCATAATTTCACAACACCTCTCTCTCTCCCCTCAATATATTCTCTTCCTCCCTCACCGTGAGAAACCCACGCCCTAACCCTAGCCTCACCTCACGTCACCGACCTCCCCACGACCAACCTCGTCACCACCACCTCCGTCATCACCTCAACCTCTGTTAGTGATATGTATGCCCTAGAGGCCATTATTGTATGATATAGTGGATGCTTGGACATATATATGGAGGACTTTCTTGCTCGACATGATAGTATGCTATCCGGTTTCCTTTATCTTAACATGTTCACTGGTATTATTATAATGTCTCTCATATACATGTTGATAAAGCCCTTAGGATGTTGGCTTTACTTCCAGGACTATGACGCAGATCATACTATTGGGACCTGGGTAGTCCATAAGCACATCCTTCAATTGTTCATAGTCGAGGGAATATCGAGACATGGCATCGATATTCCAGAGTAGACTAGTGTGTACGTTTCTTGACCCTATATGGGGCGATGGTTGATCCCATATCCATTGGTGTTTAACATCAAAGACTGTACATAGGTGCTCATTAGAGAATGGGTACACCGAACAGAACTCGCCGAGAACTCCTAGATGGTACTATACCTATCGTCAGATAGCAGTTCTCTGGTGACACTGGTACAGGTTAGTCTGTGGACCCGAGATCGTCATAGAGTCTTGTGTGGCTCCCACTGTGCTTTGATTTCCTCCCTACCACGGCTCAAAGGAGTCGTGCAAACAGGTGGATTTTGAGTACAGTCTCGAGTCACATGGAGGCAATGAGCGATAGGAGGGGTTTCGTCTCTCCCGGTATTGGGAGTTGATGTTGCGCTATACTCGATTGGCTATAACAGTAAGTCCCTGGCCAGGGCTGTTGATGAGATTTACTGTTAAGTGTTATCAGTAGTTTCTCATACCGTTATAGGCCTTATATCGGCATGACTTATCAAATTATTGGGGTCTGACGATTCCACTCCCAGACTCGATATGTGACATATCAGACGAAGAGACCGGACTGTACGGTAAGTGTTACCTATAGGCTTCATGGGAGTTTAGACAAGCTTGCTTGTTGATCTTCTAATCGCTCAATACCTGGTTAGCCGTTACGTTTAGCTAGTACCGTTGACAGCTTGTGGGTGACCGATGTGATCTTCACCTACTGCTGGCGTATTGGCGAGTCTTTAGAGTCCCACACAGAAGTTTTCTGGTTCAAGCGAAACAAAGTAGGGCATATATGCTGATATGTGCGTGGGCCTGATTAAATACGACTATGTGATACCGTATTGTAATATGGCAGTTATCTGTTATCAAGTTAGGTTATATGTGATATAACCGGATTATCGAATCAAGTGTTGATTTGAAAATGTGATATACAGATAAATGATATTAGTCGGTTATATGTGATATAACTGAATTATTAAATCAAATGTTGATTTAATAATGTGATATATATATTATATTTGATATAATTATATCTTAACTAATATTATTGCTCACTAATTCTTTACTTAATATATATTAATATATATATGTATGTATGTATGTATGTATATGTGTATATATATATAAAGCATGGTGTAATTTCTATTTTTGGAAAATAGAATAAATAAGATGGAAAATGGAAGCATGGGTGTAGCATGGCTTTTATTATTTCTTTATTTATCTTGACTCACTATTCAAGCATGGTTGCAATTGATTATTGGAATTTATTCCATGCTTGAATAAGTGAGCTCAAGTATGAACCATTCTACACTTGCTTTTCTTGCTTGAGCTCATTCTTGATTTGCTCTCTTGCTTATATCTTCTTCACCTCACTTCTCCAAGCTCAAATCCCTCACATGTGTTGTGAAACCTTGAGCTTGTGAGATCTCTAGTGAGCAAACACAACCCCTACTTCCTACACTTGATTAGCAATCAAGTGTAGCGTGTTTCCTTCACTAAAGTGTTTAGTGAAGAGGTATCTTGGATTAGCGGACTTCGGGTGGATCATCTTCGCCACGAAGGTCATCGGAGGAAGCTCGATCAAATTCCAAGTGGAGTCTAGTGGAGTCGCTTGGACTACAACCCGGAGCTTGTGAAGTGAAGGACCCGATCTACGAGAGTATAATCTCTTTCACTTCTTATAATTTAGTTGATATCAAGTTAAACCCTAAATCATCTAGTTAAAGATCTCGTTATGGTTCGTTAGCAACCCCAAAAATTTTAAATTAACATGCTTGATGAAAACCCAGTGGTGGTGCTAACATGCAGTTTATCAAAGACAAAGCTAGAAGATTAGACGGTGTTTGTAAACGTACGAAACCGAAAAAACTCCGAAACATGAAACCTGAAACCTGTTCTCTGTCGATTTTTTAAATGACTTCAGAATTTTTTTTAAACATATGCAAAATGCTACTTATGAAGTATCTTGAACACCAGAAAAATTTGAGGAACATAACCAAAAGTTTGGTCGGCGAAAAAGCTCAAAAAACTGGCCTGGCCGATTTTGTGGGGGTGTTCGACTTCAAATTTTTCTTGGTGTTCCACTATGTTGGTTTAGGGTTTCATGTCATTGTTTGATTAGCCCAAAATTGCATATGATGTTAATTTAGTTAAGGGGCTAATTCGGAGGGTTTCGTATTCGTAATTTAACGTCGTTTCGGGTTTAGATTGATATGCCATACAGTTGTTGGAATCCGCATTCAATTAGTTTTATGAAAACTAATTGCTAATTGTAAATCTAGTGTTTTAGTCTCGGATAATCGGTTGCCACGGAGTTTTGATTTGGATCAAAACTCCGTCTCAATCGCGTATTGTACGCGAACACTCGCCAGGTAACTCTAATAGACAGCCACGCCCCATAGCCTCGACCAAGTGACTGTAGGAGAATCCCGTTGCCAAAAGCACCCACTTGGGTGCTTGCGGCTACGGTGTTCCTCCTTAGTGCACTTCGTCGACGACATCGGGGGTGTGGCCATCTACTAAAGTTTCCGACGAGTATTCGATAATGTAGTCGGGAATCTTGTTGAATCCCCGGCTAAGTAATTGAAAAGTGTTTTCAATTTGAGACTAAAATACAAGATTTATTTGGTTAGGAATAAAATCCGGAATATGAGATATTCCGGGTTTATGATGTCTAAAGATATGGCAGATTCTAATTATTGTAGTTTTTCATTTCTATTCTGCGACCATAAGTGTAATATGTGGGGTATCCCGATCTCATTTCTATATGTCAACGAAATTCGGGATACGCATATTTACTTACGTTGATGACATGAGATGTTATGTGTTACTGTGATATGTTTATTGGATCGTCGTGAATGAATAGCCGGGGGTTTTTATGTGAGATGGGAGTTTTATAATTTTCATTCATGTAAAATTTGTATGTAATATTCTTTTATTGGGACACTTCCGGGTTGAGGATGATGTCACCATTGATTTATATTATTTACTTTTCCGTATTAGGATAGACCCAAGGCGTGGAGCATAAGTGACCGGGTTCTGGAGTCCAGTGGAAGACCATCTCGAGGAGTTGAGACCGGGTCTCCTAACTCTAGAATTGGAAGGGTTGCTTGCCGCTCTCGTAGGGGTCTAGGGATGTGGGTTTGGCTATTCATCACGACTATGGAATCCGTGTTTTACATTACTGGCTGAATTTAAAACACGGACCTCCTAGTATATCCAATATTTCATATGTTGCTTCTGCTGCTTGTTTCTGTGATGTGATCATATAACTACGTGAGACGAATGTTATATTATATATATGATATATAATAAACGTTGCTTCTGTTTTGCACCCGCGCTAGTCCAGCCCCTACTCTGCCGTTAGTTAAGTAACCTAACGGTGCATGACGGGGCCTCGTGGCGAATGCGGATGGCATAAGCGTACGTTCTATTTTCGTTTCATTTTCTGTGATATTTATGGAAACATTAAATGATGGGACTTCATTAATGAGATTAATGAAAAGAAAAAAAAATCTAAAAATGTTGTAGAATCAAAAGTTTTTAAAAAGGTAGCTCTAGTTCTTGCTTTGCATAGTGGTATTCCTTGATGAGTATCCAACACCTCATTCGATGAGGAAAGAGCCGAGATCCCTTCACCGGGAGTGATCTCTTTAGCAAAATTAGCAAATGGTACAACCAACTCGGTTTATCATCATAGCTTCTGTAGTTCTTGCTTTGCACAGTGGTATTCCTTGATGGATATCCAGCACCTCATTCGATGGGGAAAGAGCCGAGATCCCTTCACCGAGAGTGACCGCTTTAGCAAAAACGAGTAAAAGCTATTCGGTTTGTTTTTGAAAACTTCTAGATTTTAAAAGAGGAGCTTAAACCACTCCTTTTCAAATCACTAGATTCTACAACGATATCAAGTTCATTACGCTAAAGGTTTTCTTAAAAACCAACGTATCCCTTCGTCATTTCAGATAAGTGCTATTTAGTATTCGTGCTACGTTTGTTGGCCTCCGTTAAGACGTAGTGTGCGGTAGCTGATTAGTGCTTATCTGCAGTATGTGATGCGATTGGATTAAGGCAGTCGTGCGACTTTGTTGGCCTCCATCAAGGGTCGTGTGGGTGGGTTTAATTCAATCAAGAAATGAACGGGTTGAACTTGTCTAGCGGCCTATGGTTTGTTGGCCTCCGTCATGGTCATAGGAAGCTAGGGGTAAAAAAAATATTGGGAATTTCAAGTGTTGAAATTTGCAATGAGATTCCATACCTTTTATATGATAGTTGGATCCCGATACCCACTGCGAGTAAGAGTTACTCCTGAGAGAGTTTTGCACTTTACAATTAGCCGATCCATTAGGTGTCTAAGAAATGTGTTAACGGGATGATGCCCCTGCGGAAACAAGGTTATTTAATTAGTTCCATGCGAAAGCATGGGGAGACTCCCTCGGAGTACCAATACCTGCCTGGCCGAACGATTAGTGAACTTGTAAGGTGTAATTAATCCTGGCTAATCTTACCTTTTAAGGTATGAAGGAAGATTTGATAAAAAAAGTAAAAGCCATCCTGATTAGATAAAATAATAACCAATCTAATCTTGCAAAGAGCGCATGTGTAACCCTTCGAAAATCGTTTAGGCAGTTTTTCGGTAATCGGCTAATTTTTCGGCTTTTTTCGTAAAAAGTCAAAATAGGTATTTTTCATTGTAGACCTAATTATACAAAATTTAGATAAGATATTACTATAATTTTGTCACTAAAATGTCACTTATAATTTTCTAGTTAAATAAAAAAAATTCGTAATTAATTATTTTTTTTATTATTTTAAGCCTTTTTAAATACATTAAATTAGGGATAAATACAAATTTAATTAGGTAAATTTCATAATTAGGAATCTTTATAAGCTAAAATATGGTGTTAATAAAATTGTATCATGGCTTGCAAATTTTTGGTTTTAGGGTTGGAAATTTTATGAAAAAATGAATTAAAATGAGGCTTTTTGTGAAAATATTGATGTGAAAGCATTAAATGATAACATATGATGTTTTATTGACCTAGAAACTTCTCCAAAAATCCCACACCTCCTCCTCAAGCTGCTGGCTGAGCCTCCCTTGCTGAAATCCCTCATCTTCTCACTTCATTCTTGCTTCTAAAATCATGATAAAATCAAGAAAAATCCACAAAATTGCACCATTTTCTTCATAGATTCAAACCAAAACCTTAATCCCTCCATTCCCTAACCCTAATTAGTTAGAGAAGTGGAGAAAGGAGGCCACTTTGGAGGCTTAGTGCAAGTTGGGGTTCACTTGGGACGTATAATTCCTAAACTAGTTGTTAATTTGTAGTTTAATAAAGCTAGTTTAGTATTTTAAAGTGATTAATTTCATTGTAATGGTTAGTTTTGAAATTTCAAGAAAGGGATGATGTTCTAGATTAGGGTTTGTAGCATGGTGGTTGGATTTAAGTTAGGGTTTGGTTATCTAATTGATTGGAGTGGTTAATTGTGTAGTGTTATGCTCGCTAAATCGACAAAATTGCGATGTTTGTATCGAATCGGTAAGCAAATTGCTTACTAGATTTTTTAAAAAATTAGAATGCGATCAAATTGTGTTATGTTAGCGATATAATTAGCTTCGTATAGGACTATTAGAGTGCGTGAACGCGGGGTTTCGTCTAGTCGGGTTTTAGTTTTGTCGATTTCCCCGAAATGACGATTCTAGTTAAAGGTTAGCGATTTTCGTGCGTTTTCCCGCGCACCGAGTGCATGCTATGTTTAATTCGAGAGCGTCGATAATTATATATTGTGACTTGCATCGTTTTAGGTTTTGTAATCTTATGCTTGGTATGGTGCAAATATAGGATCGGTCGGGGAAACATCGGACACGGCGCGTAAAGGCAAGGCGGTGGTCGGATCGGATTAGCAAGGCATTCAGGTGAGTAGATGTATTCATCTATGGGGGAATCGTCTGAATGGCGCGAGGCGCCCCCTAGTTAGGATTACCCTACTTTTTGCAAGATTTATTTTGTTAGCTAGCTTATCCATTCATGTACACTGCATACCCTTATAGCGAACAGTATATTAAATTGCATGGACATTCATCTATACTTATGCGATATCATTTCGTAGGACACGAACACCTTACCATTGGCATCTGTTGCACGCGCACTATTCATATGACACACACGCCTTTGGTAATTGCCATGCCACGTGCACTATAGAACCTGTTTAACTTAGTATTGCCACTTGCATTCATACATGATATATGAAATTGCATAGCTTGCTTATACCTCGCATTATCATCATATTTACATAGATTCTATCCAAAATTCACATCATATACATTGATATCATAGACATTTATCATATTTAACTTGTGGACACTATGATTTTCCTGAGGATTTCAGTTTTTCTGTGATTTCTGGATTTTTGGGGAAAACCGCAAGAATTTAACAAAAGCTTGTATTTATCATTTTTAAAATAAAGTTGCGGTTTTCTCGTGATGTATGTGTCGTCCACCATGAGTTTTCATGTTTTCTGTTTGATTTCGAGACCCGATTCGAGGAGTGGATGAACCGTCTCGGGTACATGGTGGGCCCGGTAAGGTACCCCGGGGCAAGAAGATCGAGTTGTAGACGATGAGCCTGGCAGGGGAAGACTACCTACCGGTGATGTCTGGCGCGGCGGATATCCGGAGGATACCGACCGTTGTCGTGAGATTTATGATATGGGCCGATCCGGACTGACGGAGCCCGATATTGAGACAGATATGATTCCTATTTGGTGTCGATGCTTGACACGGGTTTTCAGATGATTTCTTGATGGTACTTAGCTATTATACAGATATTCATTTTCTAAAGTTAAGAATTCAATACCCTTAGCATTTAAAACGCTTAAAGACTTAATAATGACATTGCATACCTGTGCATGCATACTAGAGATATTATATCACATATGGACATGCATGTCGTGGTGCATTGCGTGCATTCTTACGATTGCCTTATTAGATGTTATATTTACTCACGAGCTGGCAACTCACCCCCGTTGTGCCACAGTGTCTTGCAGGTCAGACTCATCAGTCTTGTAGCAGCGGCTATCTTATTATCAGCTCCTTTTGCGCAGACTCGCGACATCGCCCGTAGGTGGGTTGCGAGCACACTTTATTTCTTTTGCTTTATCATTGTATCTAGTATTCTCCATCTACCACATTATATTGTATATGTGACCTAGTGGTGAGACTGAGAGGTTGTATATTTATGGTTTTTTTTGGGTCGAGCTCACTTGAGCCGGCGATGTGGTTTCTGATATTTTGCGTTTCTTTTATGCTCTTTTCTTGATATGCTATTATATTGCATGTGGTTGTGATCCGCCTTGGGCGAAGAGCTAGCTCCCGCTTGGGGATGCCATTTTTATGATTACAGGTTTATTATCTTGTTGTACCCATTTTGGGAGATAGAAAATACAGGGGAGACTCTGCCGAAATTTTCGGAAATTTTTGATGTTTTTTTTTTTGGGATTCTATGCAACTTATTTGATTTAAAAACCGTTTTCATTTAAGGTTTTTCCTTCACTCTCTTTTGATTTTGGTTTAGATTTTTCTGGGCTTTGGCTGACTTAGGTTACGGTACGCCTTTAAACGTCTCGTAATCTAAGTGCCAGTCGCGTTCCGTACTTTCGGGTCGTGACAAAGTTGGTATCAGAGCGTAGGTTTTACCTTTCTGAGTGTAGGACGACCTTGGTAGATGGAGAAGGTGACTTAAGCAAAGTGGCGTAGCGTGGGTATGATCCGCGGCATACTTACGATACGGTACTCCGCCTAAGTGACCATAGGACATAATTGCTTGTATTTCCTTTCTTGATTCCTTGCATTCCTTGATCCAATTGCGATGTTCTTATCAGTCCTGTTTCTTATTCCAGCTTCGATGCCTCCAAAGACTACGAGAGCTCAGCGGGCTGCCGCTAGGGATGAGATTCGGGCGGGCCCGTCTGAGGCGAGGATCGAGCGGGAGGATACGCCTACCCCTCAGGGTCATACTGATCCGCCTTATCCTGACCGTATTGCCATATTAGAGGCCGGCATGCAAGAGTTGCGGCAGATGATGGGATCTTTAGTTGAGTCCAGCCGGGCACAGAGATCCGAGGACGTTCCTTCCACCGCACAGACCACGATCGTACCTGCTGCACAGATGGTCACTCCTGCTGCTACTACGGAGACTATCCCTGTTTCACTACAGGAGTTCATGAGATTGAGACCTCCAGCTTTTACCGGTACAGATGCGACAGAGGACCCACAGGCATTTCTTGATAGGATGGCTCGGATTTGCCGTTCGTTGAGGTGTTCTGATGATAGATTGGTGGAGTTTGCGAGTTTTCGTCTGGAGGGTCTTGCCCAGACATGGTATGACTCAGTAGAGAGAGGCCGAGCTGCAGGTCTGCCTTCTATGACCTGGGATGAGTTTACATCTGCATTTCTTGCCCGTTTTCTTCCGGAGAGTGTCCGAGATGCTCGAGCCCGTAACTTTGAGTCTTTGCGCAAGACTCCTGGGATGACGGTGTCGGAGTATGATATACAGTTTACCCAGTTGTCTCGATATGCTCCGTACCTAGTAGACACAGAAGAGAAGAGAATAAAGAGGTTTGTGCGAGGGCTTGATACACAGCTATTCCTTGCCATCGGCACCCAGCACTTTGATACATACGCAGCCGCGATGGATGCAGCCTTACTTTTGGAGGAGCGTTTTCTGAGACTCCGGTCGTTTCTGGGCCGAAAAGGATCTGTACTGATACGCCAGCTCAGCGGCAGATGGGCAGACATCGCGATAGATTATTTCCGGGAGATGGTGGAGGCAGAGGATTGAGACGAGGTCAGTTATTTGGTTCATATCCACAGACCCAGCAGCCGTCTCCAGGATGTTTTCAGTGTGGGGGTCAATACCACCGTGTCAGAGACTGTACCATGGGACGCCAGGGCGCTGCGACAATCCCGCATGTGACTTTACCACCCTCACCACCTTCTCAGAGAGCTTTACTTCCTACTCCTGATGATGCTCCACGTCAGTCAGATGCTTCTAGAGGCCGTGGGCATGGCGGTCCAGTTCCGAGAGGACGAGACGACAGAGGCAGAGGCAGAGGCCGAGGTAGAGGCAGAGGACAGCCAGCTATTAGTGGTGGACAGGCCCGAGTGTTCGCGTTGACTCCTCAGGATGCACAGGCATCCAATGCCGTCGTGACAGGTACTCTGCCAGTATGTTCTTTTGATGCACGGGTATTATTTGATCCAGGCTCCACACATTCCTATGTTTCCACGTATTTTGCACCGAGGTTGGGCGGAGAGTTTTCTCCTTTAGATCAGCCGCTTGTCGTTATTACCCCGGTAGGCGAGTCTTTTGTTGCCCGTTTTGTGTACCGATCGTGTTCCGTTCGTATCGGGGAGAGAGATTCTTCAGTTGATTTGATTCTCCTCGATATGCTTGACTTTGACATTCTTCTTGGTATGGACTGGCTAGCCACCTGTTATGCATCCGTGGACTGCCGTGAAAAGGTAGTCAGATTCAGTTTTCCTGGTGAGCCGGTTCTTATTATTCAGGGAGATCGTAGCGCTACCCTTCCCAGCTTGATTTCTTCTCTTCGCGCTGGTCAGCTCTTAAGGAAAGGGTGTCAGGGATTCTTAGCCTATATTTGTGATACTAGCTCTACAGAGGTTCCGTTGGACCAGGTCCCTGTTGTGAGAGAGTTTCCTGATGTATTTCCTGACGAGCTGCCTGGTCTGCCACCAGAGCGCGAGATTGAGTTCTGTATTGACTTGATCCCTGGCACGGGGCCTATCTCTATACCGCCTTATCGGATGGCCCCGGCGGAGCTGAGAGAGCTAAAGGATCAGTTACAGGACTTGCTGGACAAAGGGCTTATCCGACCGAGTGTGTCACCTTGGGGTGCTCCCGTCCTGTTTGTTAAGAAGAAGGACGGAAGTATGCGTTTATGCATTGATTATCGTCAGCTGAACCGGATTACTGTGCGGAACAGATATCCCCTACCCCGCATTGACGACTTATTTGATCAGCTCCAGGGTGCAAGGTTTTTCTCGAAAGTTGATTTACGGTCAGGTTATCACCAGTTGCGGGTTCGGAAGGAGGATATTCCGAAGACCGCTTTCCGTACTCGATATGGTCACTATGAGTTCTTGGTGATGTCATTCGGGCTCACCAATGCCCCGGCAGCATTTATGGATTTGATGAACCACGTATTCAGGCCGTATCTCGATCAGTTCATCATTGTGTTCATTGACGACATCTTGGTTTATTCTCGAAGCCGGGAGGAATATGAGCAGCACTTACGTATCACACTGCAGACTTTGAGGGAGCATCAGCTGTTCGCCAAATTCTCCAAGTGCGCATTCTGGCTAGACAGTGTCGACTTCTTGGGTCATGTGGTGACGAGAGACGGTATTTGTGTGGACCCGAAGAAGATCGAGGTAGTTCAGCGTTGGCCTAGACCAGTATCAGTTACAGAGGTTCGCAGTTTTCTAGGTCTGGCCGGCTATTATCGACGTTTCGTCCAGGATTTCTCCCGCATTGCTGCACCATTGACCGGGTTGACCCGGAAGGGGGTTCCTTTTGATTGGACCCAGGCATGTGAGGATAGTTTCCAGCAGTTGAGGACTCGTCTGACTACTGCACCAGTGTTAGCTTTGCCTTCAGGATCAGGCGGATTCGTGGTATATTGTAATGCTTCTAGAGTGGGGCTGGGATGTGTATTGATGCGGCACGACAGAGTTATCGCGTATGCTTCTCGACAGCTGAGGAAACACGAATAGAACTACCCCACCCATGATTAGAGATGGCTGCAGTGGTATTTGCACTTAAGATCTGGAGACATTACCTATACGGTGAGTCGTGCCAAATATTCGCTGACCACAAGAGTTTGAAGTATATTTTCTGTTAGTTATATGTATGCCCTAGAGGCCATTACTGTACATTGGATGTATATTGTAGTGGATGCTGGGACATATATAGGTAGGACTTTCTTGCTCGACATGATAGTACGCTATCTGGTTGCACTTTATCTTAACATGTATACTTTCTGTCTCTCTGATTACATGTTGATAAAGCCCATAGGATGTGTACTCGACTTCCAGGACTATGATGTAGATCATACTAGCGGGGCCTGGGTAGTCCATGAGTACATCCTTGAAATGTTCCTAGTCGAGGGAATATCGAGACGGGGCATCGATATTCCAGAGTAGACTAGCGTATATCTTCTCGACCCATGCGATGGGCGATGGATGATCCCATATCCATTGGTGTTTGACATCGGAGATGGTATGCGGGTGCTCAGCGGAGACTGGGTACACTGAACGGAATCGCCGAGAACTCTCAGATGGTATTATACCTCACGTCAGATGGCAGTTCTCTGGTGACACTGGTACAGCTTAGTCTGTTGACCCGAGATCATCATAGAGTCTTGTGTGTCTCCCACTGTGCTTTGATTTCCACCCTACCACGGCTCTACTGAGTCGTGCAAACAGGTGGTTTTTGGGTACAGTTCCGATTCATATGGAGGCAATGAGCGATAGGAGGGGATTCGTCTCTCCCGGTATTGGGGGTTGATGTTGTGCTATGCTCGACTGGCCATAACAGGAAATCCCTGGCCAGGGTTGCAGTGATATACTGGTAAGTGTTATCAGTAGTTTCACGAATGTTATGGACCCTACGTCGGCATGACTTATCGAGCTATTCGGGTCTGACGTTTACCACCCCTAGGCGAGATATGCGACATATCAGACGAACAGACCGGACTGTACGGTAAGTGTTACTGGTTGGATTCGCAGGAGTGTGAGCGGGCTTGCTCGTCGATCTTCTGATCGCTCAATACCCGGGTGGCCGTTACGTTTAGCAGACCGCTTGCGGCTTGTGGATGTTTGATATGATCATCATCCGCTGCCGGCGTATTGACGAGTCTTTAGAGTCCTACACAGAGGTTTCCTGGCTCAAGCGAAACGAAATAGGAGCGCATATGAGATATGTGCGGGACCGAGGATAATGCGTGTATGTGATACCGTATTTCATTCTCGCGATGAATGTGTCGAATGGTTGTATGCGATATAACCTAGTTATCGAATCAAGGATTGATTCGATAAGCCGATACATTGGATACTAGCCGGTTATATGCGATATGACCGGATCATTGGATCAAGTGTTGATTTAATGATTTAATGTATAATTATATATTTGATATATTACTTTGCATTAACTAGTATTGGTTCACTTTAAATGGATTTACTCACTTAGTTTGTGCACACTGTATATGTGATATATTTTGTGCACATGATTGTATCATGTTTGATGATACATGCAAGCTAGGGTTAGTGTAAAGAATTAGACCATGGTTAAGATTATGATTAGGGTTTTCTTTTTCCTTATTTATGTATTTATTTATTTTGGAAAAAGATGAGAAAAGAATGGTGGCTATTTTTGTTTGCTAGTTGAAGATTCTTGAAGCTTTGAATTAGTCCACCATCCTTATCTTATACTAAACCCTAACTATTCTAGTTAACCATGGTCCATTCTCTACAACTAACCAAGGGTTAGTAAATGATAAGTATTGATTTATTTATCATTTACAAAATACTTGTCATATCTTTTTCATCTTCTTCTTCAAGAGCTAGAAAAAGAAAAGCTTTCTAGTTCAATGGCAACTAGCTAAATCAAGTGAGAAATCCAAATCTAAAGTCTACCCATTTCCTATTTCTTCATCCTCTACTACTTGCCATGTAGTAGAGTGTGTTGTCTTCACAAGTTTCTTGACTTGGCGAAGGCGGAGCTCGAGTTTTGTGATGCCTCGACGTAGATCATCTTCGGCATCAAACCGACGATCAAGCCCGCCTATTTCTTCGACGAAGCCGATACTTGAGTTCGGGGTTCGATTTGGACAGCGGAGGGAGATCATCGTGGAGCTTAGGAATTGGCGGACCGGATCTACAAAGGTTGTAGCCCCTTTCCTTTAGATATATTTCCGTTTACTTGCATGCTTCGCCTAGATATCTAATAAATGATCCGTATTAGGGTTTGTAGGCACCCGTAAAATTTGATTCGTGCATGTTTGATCACTTGTGAGACCTCACTAGGGTGCCTAGGAAACCTACAGTGGTATCAGAGCCTGGCTAGAGCCTTAGGCGAAGTCTAGACGGATTTTGAAGTCCGAACGACCCGAAACCCCAAACCTAGAAATGCTCTCTGGACAATTTTTAAAATCGTGGTTTTCTCCAGATTAAAAATATTCAGAAATATCAGCAGGAAGATCTAAGGATAACTGCAAAATTCGAGCGCCTAATTCCTTAATCTCGCTGCGGATCCGCGGCATGAGCAAGCTCATGCGGCGGTTCCGCGGCCACTTTGTCGTTTTGCGCATCGAAATTTGCACCTTAATTCTTAATATTCAGTGTTGGTTTTCCTGGGAATTTTTAATATATTTTCAAGAGTTGAATTTTCTGGGATTGTTTTGGGTATTCGGTGTTTCGATCGGATTATCAAATTTTGTCTGTGTGGCTTTCCGGATAAATTTTAGAATATGTTAAAAAGTTCGACCGGATATAAATACCCAATTTTTCCCCTGTCGGGAAATTTCCAAGTGTTGGATTTTTCCGTAGTTTAACGACGTTCTAAGTAGTGCAAGCAACGCGATGAACCCTCTAGAAGACAACAAACCTTAACTCGATTATGTGACCGTCTTGAACCACCCTTTGAACCTTCGGGTTTGGGACAGTACGGCGTGCCACATGTGAGGCGTTGGCTTGACCCTTCTACGGCTGGACCGTTGGTACTGAGGCACGAACTGAATGTTGTTAGACTTATTTCATGTGTTGAGCTGTATCGGGAAAACATGGGTGTTCGATTGTTCGATCGAAAAGTTTAGCATTTTCTATTTATCCGAAATTTGATACAATAATTGGAATTCACAAATAGTTATGAGATAACGGAATGAATATTATAAACATAACAGTTTAGTCTCACTTGATCGGTTGCCACGGAATTTTGATGTGATCAAAAGTCCGTCGCAATCACGTAGCGTACGCGGATACTCACCGGGTAAACTTAATAGACAGCCTCACTCCATAGCCCCGACCAAGTGACTGTAGGAGAACCCCGTCGCCGAAAGCATCCGTTCGGGTGCTCGCGGTAGTGGTGTTCCGTCTTGGTGCACTTCGTCGACGGTATCAGGGGTGCGGCCGCCTACTAAAGTTTGCGACGGGCATTCGATCAGTTTTTCGGGAATCTTGTTGAATTGCCCGACTTGATATTGAAAAGTGTTTTCGATAATGAGACTAAAATGCGGGGTTTATAATTGTTAGGCATGCGATGTCTAAGTAATTCATTTGGTCAGGCATGCGATGTCTGAGGAGGTTGCGGATTCCAACTGTTGTAGTTTTACACTTTCTTTTCTGTGACCGTAAGTGTAATATGTGATATCGCCGGTTTCGTTGCTATATGTCAACGACAATTGGGATGCGCATATTTACTTACGTTGATGACATGTGATGTTATGTGTTGCTGGATATGTTATATTGGATCGTCGTGTTTGAATAGCCGGGGGGTTTTTTATGTGAGATGGGTGTTTTTCATTTTCATTCATGTAAAAACTTGTATGTAATATTCTTTTATTGGGGAACTTCCAGGTTGCGGAAGTCGTCGCCCGTTGTATATTATTTACTTTTCTGCACTAGGATAGACCCAAGGAGGGGAGCACAAGTAACACAGTTCTGGGGTCCAGTGGGAGACCAACTCGAGGAGTCGAGTCCGGGTCTCCTAACCCTAGAATTGGTAGGGTTGCTTGCCGCTCTCGTAGGGGTCTAGGGGTGTGGGATTGGCTATTCATCACGACCGTGGAATCCGTGTTTTATACTGGCTCGTATTGAAAACACGGACGTCCTAGTATATCCAATATTTCATATGTTTCTTCTGCTGTGATTTATCTGTGATCATATGATGTTCTGTGATAGTTATTATAGTATATATGATATATTATATAGACGTTACTTATGTTTTACACCCGCGCTAGCCCTGCCCCGTTCTGCCGTTAGTTACCTAACCTAACGGTGCACGAGGGGACATCGAGGCGAATACGGATGGCATAAGTGTACGTCATATTTATCTGTGTTGGTTAGGTGGACTTAAATGATGGGATATTCATTAATGAGATTAATGAAAGAAAATAAACCTAATTGATGTTGTGGAATCGAATTTCAAAATAAAACAGGTAGCTACAGTTCTTGCTTTGCATCGCGGTGTTCATTATAGAACATCCTGCACCTTATTCGATGAGGAAAGGACCGAGATCCCTTCACCGGGAGTGACTCCTTTAGCAATAACTGGCAGATGCTACAACTCTCGGTTTGTCTTTGATCGCTTCTATAGTTTCCGCTTTGCACAGTGATATATATGATATATCCTGCACCTCATTCGACGAGGAAAGGGCCGACGATCCCTTCACCGGGAGTGACCCCTTTAGCAAAACTAGAAAAGCCTCGAAAACATTCCATTTAAAAACCATTTGATTCCGCAACGAGATCAAGTTCAAAGCGTTAAAGGTTTTCACAAAAACCATTCGCAACCCTCCGTCATTTTAGGAAGTAGAGTACTTAGTATTCGTGCTGTGTTTGTTGACCATAGTCAAGGCACAGTGTACGGTAGCTAAGTGATGTCTTCCTACACCGCATATGATGCGATTAGTTAGGACAGTCGCGTGACTTTGTTGACCTTAGTTAAGGGTCATGTGGGTGGGTCTAATTAATCACGAAATGACGGGTAGAACTTGACTAGTACTTATGATTTGTTGACCATAGTTAAGGTCATAAGTGTTAGGGGTAAAAACCTTTATCGGGAGTTTCAAGTGTTGAAATTTGCAATGAGATTGCATACCTTCTATGTGATAGTTGGATCCCGATACCTACTGCGAGTAATTGTTACTCCTGGGAGAGTTTTGCACTTTGCAATTAGCCGATCAAGTAGGTGTCTAGAAAGGTGTCAACGGGGTTACGCCTCTGGGAAAACGAGGTTTACAGTAATTAGGTCCGTGCGAAAGCACGGGGAACCTCCCTCAAAGTACCGACACTGGCCTGGCTGAAAGATTGGCGAACTTGTAGAGTGTAATTAATCCCGGCTAGTCTTTCATTTTAGGGTTTGAAGGAAGATTTGATAAAAACAGTGGGAGACATTTTGATTAGATAAAATACATAACCAATCTAATCTTGCAAGAGCGCACGCAGAGTGTTTTCTTCTCTCTCTCTCCTGGTAGCGACCATATCACGCCTTAATCAAGATAATAATATGGATGTATTGACCGAACCCGCTTGTTATACTAAGCTGGGGAACGTTGGTCCCGCTCCAACTTATAATTGTTATAAGACAGAGCAGGAAATTAGGGAATACCAGAATTCCTATGCCGCCCAAACGAAGACAGTGCATATGATGCATCTCCTTCGGGTGTGTTCATTACAAAGAACTGTTTCTCAGTATCCTCTGAATCCTGGGTATATGATACCGGATCAGGATCCCAGATATGTAATCTGTTACATAGGGCTACAAAAAGGTAGAAAAAATGAGAACGGGTGATAAGTTTCATGAGGCAGAAAACGGAGCAAGTGTTGCAGCCAAGTCTGTTGGTCACTGTCACCCTGTATTACGAATACTTTGATTCTGAACAAATGCCATTAGATACCGAACCTGATATACAAAATCATATCAGTCTCTTTATTAGTAAAGAAATGATATAATTTTGTATTGATGGATAATGTTTTGAACATTTCCTATATCAAAAGTTGATCGGTTCAGGCACGTTATCTAAAAGCATTGACGTTCTAAATCAAACTACAGTTCCTCGTATATTGAACACACACAAGAGGAAGAGTTCAGAAATGAACAAATTCTTCTTGAGGCATTGTAGACTAGGTCATATCAATGCGACCCGACTGGCTGAAGTTACATTTAGATGTATATTTAATCAGTTTGAATTTATATCTTGTGAATACTTGCCAGTCATGTCACAAAGATAAGATGACCATACCTCTGTTTAAAGGAAACAGAGAAAGAGTTAGTGAACTCTTGGGATGATACATGTTGATGTATGTAGGTCCCCAGTCTACACATGCCAGGACTGGTTCTTTATACTTCATTATATTCTCTGATAATCTCTCAAGATTCAGTCGTATGTTCCTGTTGAAACATAAGTCTGAAGCTTTTGAGGTATTCACAGAATATAAGTTGGAAGTAGAGAACCAAAATACGGGTATAAGTATTATGTCCTTTGATGTGATCGAGGAGGAGAATACTTGTGCATGGCATTCCTGGACTATTCTAAAAGAAAATGAGATTCTCTCTCAGTGTTACTCCTCTGAATACACCACAGCACAGAGGTGTATCAGGGCGGAGCAATTGCACAATATTAGATATGGTGTGCTCTATGATGAGTATTACTGAGTTACCTATTTCCTTTTGGGAGTTATGCACTTGAGAAGCTGCATACCTATTGAATTAGGCTTGAATCAAATCAGTGCCTACCACTCCATATGAGATATGGTATGGGAAGAACCCATCTCTTAAGCGAGTTAAGATTTGGGGTTGTCCGGCCTATGTTTAAAGCAAAATCCGGACAAGATCGAGGCAGGATCAGTTCTGTAGAACTAGAAAGGTTCCAGCTATACAAAACTGCTAATGATTTGACAGAACCAAAGGATTCAATAGTTTCCAACGAACCTCAGCCTCTCCGCCGATCTAGTAGGGTTCCTCACCCACCTGAGAGATACCTCGGTTTCTCGATGACAGTAGGAGCGAGGATTGCATCATGAGATGATGACCTAACTAGATTCGGGCAGGCCATCAAGAGTAGGGACTCTGTAAGAATGGCTGGATGCTTAGCCATCTGAGATGGAATCCATATACACCAACAAAGTATGGACTTTGGTTGCTATATCTGAAGGGTTAAATCCCCATCAGGAGCAAGTATATCTTGAGAAGATTACTTGGTGTAGATGGAAAAGTTGAGACTTTCAAAGCTAGATTTGTTAAAGGTTTTCGTCATCGACCAGGCGTGGATAATGATGAAACCTTTTTCCAGTAGCTATGCTTAAGTCTGTCCAGATCCTACTTACCACGGCTACATACCATGACTACGATATCTGGCGGTTGGGTGCCATGACTGCTTTTCTAAATACTGATTTAGAAGAGAACGTCTATAAAAACACAGCCAGAGGTCCTCGTAAACAGTGGGAGCAGCGGAAACGTGTGCAAGTTGCTTTACATAATGAAGCAGGCATCGCGGAGTTGGAATGTCTGTTTTGATGTGATAGTCAAAGTGTTTGACTTCATCAAAATGGTAGACGAACCTTGTATATACAAAAGGGTAGTAGAGAGTAAAGTGGTCATCTTCGTATTGTACGTAGACAACATACTCTTGATAGGAAAAGAGTTTCCTATACTACGATCGATCAATCTCCTATTATCAATAGGATTCCCCAAATAGGATCAAAGTGATACCTCCTAAATCCTGAGTTTTCATCTATGAGATAGATGTAATTGGATGCTAGGATTCTCACTAAATGTAGTGAGATGGTATCAATCGATCCTGGGGTGAATCACTGGAAGAGTTCCAGGGTGATAAAGACGACTGAATGTCAGTCACAGGCACTGTCTTTACCCTCAGTAAAGGGGCGGTATGTTGGAAGAGTTCCAAGCTAGATACTGTGGCAAACTAGACGATAAAGGCTGGTAACATCGCTTTTGAAGATGCTACCAAAAAGGAAGTTTGGGTGTATATTGGTTCATAAGATGAACAAGGTTCCTGCCATTGTATGACAATAGAAGTGTGGCTTTGGCCCTGGAACCCTGGTCCCATCAGTGACCCAGACAAATTCTGGGGAAGCAACACCTGATCATGGAGATAGTTGATCTCCAGGGTGATCGAGGTTAGGAGAGTAGACTCAGAGGACAACACGGCGGATCCACACACGAAGGCCTTTTCCCAAAGAGAGACCTTTAGGGGATGGTTGAGTATGTGATACTGCAACCACTGCTACAGATGGCCCTAGTGCAAGTGGGAGATTGTTAGTTATATGTATGCCCTAGAGGCCATTACTGTACATTGGATGTATATTGTAGTGGATGCTGGGACATATATAGGTAGGACTTTCTTGCTCGACATGATAGTACGCTATCTGGTTGCACTTTATCTTAACATGTATACTTTCTGTCTCTCTGATTACATGTTGATAAAGCCCATAGGATGTGTACTCGACTTCCAGGACTATGATGTAGATCATACTAGTGGGGCCTGGGTAGTCCATGAGTACATCCGTGAAATGTTCCTAGTCGAGGGAATATCGAGACGGGGCATCGATATTCCAGAGTAGACTAGCGTATATCTTCTCGACCCATGCGATGGGCGATGGATGATCCCATATCCATTGGTGTTTGACATCGGAGATGGTATGCGGGTGCTCAGCGGAGACTGGGTACACTGAACGGACTCGCCGAGAACTCCCAGATGGTATTATACCTCACGTCAGATGGCAGTTCTCTGGTGACACTGGTACAGCTTAGTCTGTTGACCCGAGATCGTCATAGAGTCTTGTGTGTCTCCCACTGTGCTTTGATTTCCACCCTACCACGGCTCTACTGAGTCGTGCAAACAGGTGGTTTTTGGGTACAGTCCCGATTCACATGGAGGCAATGAGCGATAGGAGGGGATTCGTCTCTCCCGGTATTGGGGGTTGATGTTGTGCTATGCTCGACTGGCCATAACAGGAAATCCCTGGCCAGGGTTGCAGTGATATACTGGTAAGTGTTATCAGTAGTTTCACGAATGTTATGGACCCTACGTCGGCATGACTTATCGAGCTATTGGGGTCTGACGTTTACCACCCCTAGGCGAGATATGCGACATATCAGACGAACAGACCGGACTGTACGGTAAGTGTTACTGGTTGGATTCGCAGGAGTGTGAGCGGGCTTGCTCGTCGATCTTCTGATCGCTCAATACCCGGGTGGCCGTTACGTTTAGCAGACCGCTTGCGGCTTGTGGATGTTTGATATGATCATCATCCGCTGCCGGCGTATTGACGAGTCTTTAGAGTCCTACACAGAGGTTTCCTGGCTCAAGCGAAACGAAATAGGAGCGCATATGAGATATGTGCGGGACCGAGGATAATGCGTGTATGTGATACCGTATTTCATTCTCGCGATGAATGTGTCGAATGGTTGTATGCGATATAACCTAGTTATCGAATCAAGGATTGATTCGATAAGCCGATACATTGGATACTAGCCGGTTATATGCGATATGACCGGATCATTGGATCAAGTGTTGATTTAATGATTTAATGTATAATTATATATTTGATATATTACTTTGCATTAACTAGTATTGGTTCACTTTAAATGGATTTACTCACTTAGTTTGTGCACACTGTATATGTGATATATTTTGTGCACATGATTGTATCATGTTTGATGATACATGCAAGCTAGGGTTAGTGTAAAGAATTAGACCATGGTTAAGATTATGATTAGGGTTTTCTTTTTCCTTATTTATGTATTTATTTATTTTGGAAAAAGATGAGAAAAGAATGGTGGCTATTTTTGTTTGCTAGTTGAAGATTCTTGAAGCTTTGAATTAGTCCACCATCCTTATCTTATACTAAACCCTAACTATTCTAGTTAACCATGGTCCATTCTCTACAACTAACCAAGGGTTAGTAAATGATAAGTATTGATTTATTTATCATTTACAAAATACTTGTCATATCTTTTTCATCTTCTTCTTCAAGAGCTAGAAAAAGAAAAGCTTTCTAGTTCAATGGCAACTAGCTAAATCAAGTGAGAAATCCAAATCTAAAGTCTACCCATTTCCTATTTCTTCATCCTCTACTACTTGCCATGTAGTAGAGTGTGTTGTCTTCACAAGTTTCTTGACTTGGCGAAGGCGGAGCTCGAGTTTTGTGATGCCTCGACGTAGATCATCTTCGGCATCGAACCGACGATCAAGCCCGCCTATTTCTTCGACGAAGCCGATACTTAAGTTCGGGGTTCGATTTGGACAGCGGAGGGAGATCATCGTGGAGCTTAGGAATTGGCGGACCGGATCTACAAAGGTTGTAGCCCCTTTCCTTTAGATATATTTCCGTTTACTTGCATGCTTCGCCTAGATATCTAGTAAACGATCCGTATTAGGGTTTGTAGGCACCCGTAAAATTTGATTTGTGCATGTTTGATCACTTGTGAGACC
Organism: Agapanthus africanus; assembly: GCA_030015575.1. NCBI lineage: Eukaryota > Viridiplantae > Streptophyta > Magnoliopsida > Asparagales > Amaryllidaceae > Agapanthus > Agapanthus africanus. The sequence goes on along the minus strand of CM057341.1, from coordinate 748,070,132 downwards.
TCACTAGGGTGCCTAGGAAACCTACATTTTCCAGCAGCGAGATCTGAACCTGAGACAGCGCCGATGGATGGAGTTGGTGAAAGATTATGACTGCGAGATTTTATACCATCCGGGCAAGGCGAATGTGGTGGCAGATGCTTTGAGTAGGAGGCCCGGAGGTAGCTTATCTTGTTTGAGCGCAGTACATATGCAGTCGACGGCGGATTGGCAGGTTTTATGTGATAGCAGAGTGCAGTTTGAGTTTACTCCTACAGGGGGACAGCTAGCCCATTTCAGAGCACGCCCACAGTTACTTGACCGTATCCACGAGGCACAGTCCGGCGATGCCCGTACATTAGAGATTATTGAGCAGATTCGGCAGGGCAGAGTTTCCGAGTTCGTGATTGATGATCAGGGGATACTTCGATTTGGGACTCGACTGTGCGTGCCAGATTCAGAGGGACTGAGGCGTGATATCCTCAAGGAGGCACATAGATCAGTATATAGTGTGCATCCAGGTTCCACCAAGATGTACCGTGATTTGAGAGAGGTTTACTGGTGGGACGGGATGAAGAAGGATATTACAGACTTTGTGTCGAGATGCCTGACTTGTCAGCAAGTCAAGGCCGAGCACCAGAGGCCAGCCGGCGAGTTACAGCCTTTGCCCATCCCTGAGTGGAAGTGGGAGCAGGTCTCCATGGACTTCATTATGGGTCTACCCAGGACTAGTCGAGGGTATGACTCTATTTGGGTGATTGTGGATCGACTGACGAAAGCGGCTCACTTCCTGCCAGTGAAGACCACTTTTGGATTTTCTCAGTACGCCCAGGTTTATATTGATGAGATAGTGCGACTGCATGGTGTTCCGACTTGCATCGTGTCCGACCGTGGCACCCAGTTTACCAGCCGATTGTGGCAGAAACTCCAGGAAGCTTTGGGCACCCGATTGAGTTTTAGCACAGCCTTCCATCCGCAGACTGACGGTCAGTCGGAGCGTACAATTCAGACTCTTGAGGACATGCTCAGAGCTTGTGTTTTAGATTTCGGTGGTAGCCGGGATCGTCATTTGCCTTTGATCGAGTTTTCCTACAATAATAGCTTTCAGGAGACGATTCAGATGACACCTTTCGAGGCTTTATATGGGAGGAGATGTCGATCTCCTGTATGTTGGACAGAGCTTAGGGAGAGCAGTATTTTGGGGCTGCAGATCGTACAGGAGATGACCGAGAAGATACAGCTGATTCGGGACAGGATGAGAGCGGCACAGAGCAGGCAGAAATCATATGCTAACAGGCGCCGTCGCCGACTCGAGTTCGTTGTTGGCGATCATGTTTTCCTGAAGGTCTCTCCGCTGAAGGGTGTGATGAGATTTGGGCGGAAAGGGAAACTGAGTCCTAGATATGTTGGTCCTTTCGAGATCCTAGAGCGTGTTGGTCCAGTCGCTTATCGGTTAGCTCTTCCGTCTAGCTTCCCCGATGTTCACCCCGTATTCCATGTCTCGATGCTCCGCAAGTACCTTCATGATCCTTTCCAGGCAATTCAGCACCAGACGATCCAGCTAGAGCATGATCTTTCTTTCACCGAGCAGCTGGTGGTCATTTTGGATCGGCAGGTGAAGAAATTGAGGTCGAAGGTTATACCGTCCGTCAAGGTCCTTTGGCGTGGCCCGAACAGCGAGGAGGTCACCTGGGAGACCGAGGTCGAGATGAGGAAGAGATATCCCCATCTTTTTGAAGGTACACGTAGTTAAATTCTAAATTCGGGGACCGAATTTCTTTAAGGGGGGAAGATTGTAACCCTTCGAAAATCGTTTAGGCAGTTTTTCGGTAATCGGCTAATTTTTCGGCTTTTTTCGTAAAAAGTCAAAATAGGTATTTTTCATTGTAGACCTAATTATACAAAATTTAGATAAGATATTACTATAATTTTGTCACTAAAATGTCACTTATAATTTTCTAGTTAAATAAAAAAAATTTCGTAATTAATTATTTTTTTATTATTTTAAGCCTTTTTAAATACATTAAATTAGGGATAAATACAAATTTAATTAGGTAAATTTCATAATTAGGAATCTTTATAAGCTAAAATATGGTGTTAATAAAATTGTATCATGGCTTGCAAATTTTTGGTTTTAGGGTTGGAAATTTTATGAAAAAATGAATTAAAATGAGGCTTTTTGTGAAAATATTGATGTGAAAGCATTAAATGATAACATATGATGTTTTATTGATCTAGAAACTTCTCCAAAAATCCCACACCTCCTCCTCAAGCTGATGGCTGAGCCTCCCTTGCTGAAATCCCTCATCTTCTCACTTCATTCTTGCTTCTAAAATCATGATAAAATCAAGAAAAATCCATAAAATTACACCATTTTCTTTATAGATTCAAACCAAAACCGTAATCCCTCCATTCCCTAACCCTAATTAGTTAGAGAAGTGGAGAAAGGAGGCCACTTTGGAGGCTTAGTGCAAGTTGGGGTTCACTTGGGAGGTATAATTCCTAAACTAGTTGTTAATTTGTAGTTTAATAAAGCTAGTTTAGTATTTTAAAGTGATTAATTTCATTGTAATGGTTAGTTTTGAAATTTCAAGAAAGGGATGATGTTCTAGATTAGGGTTTGTAGCATGGTGGTTGGATTTAAGTTAGGGTTTGGTTATCTAATTGATTGGAGTGGTTAATTGTGTAGTGTTATGCTCGCTAAATCGACAAAATTGCGATGTTTGTATCGAATCGGTAAGCAAATTGCTTACTAGATTTTTTAAAAAATTAGAATGCGATCAAATTGTGTTATGTTAGCGATATAATTAGCTTCGTATAGGACTATTAGAGTGCGCGAACGCGGGGTTTCGTCTAGTCGGGTTTTAGTTTTGTCGATTTCCCCGAAATGACGATTCTAGTTAAAGGTTAGCGATTTTCGTGCGTTTTCCCGCGCACCGAGTTCATGCTATGTTTAATTCGAGAGCGTCGATAATTATATATTGTGACTTGCATCGTTTTAGGTTTTGTAATCTTATGCTTGGTATGGTGCAAATATAGGATCGGTCGGGGAAACATCGGACATGGCGCGTAAAGGCAAGGCGGTGGTCGGATCGGATTAGCAAGGCATTCAGGTGAGTAGATGTATTCATCTATGGGGGAATCGTCTGAATGGCGCGAGGCGCCCCCTAGTTAGGATTACCCTACTTTTTGCAAGATTTATTTTGTTAGCTAGCTTATCCATTCATGTACACTGCATACCCTTATAGCGAACAGTATATTAAATTGCATGGACATTCATCTATACTTATGCGATATCATTTCGTAGGACACGAACACCTTACCATTGGCATCTGTTGCACGCGCACTATTCATGTGACACACACGCTTTTGGTAATTGCCATTCCACGTGCACTATAGAACCTGTTTAACTTAGTATCGCCACTTGCATTCATACATGATATATGAAATTGCATAGCTTGCTTATACCTCGCATTATCATCATATTTACATAGATTCTATCCAAAATTCACATCATATACATTGATATCATAGACATTTATCATATTTAACTTGTGGACACTATGATTTTCTTGAGGATTTCAGTTTTTCTGTGATTTCTGGATTTTTGGGGAAAACCGCAAGAATTTAACAAAAGCTTGTATTTATCATTTTTAAAACAAAGTTGCGGTTTTCTCGTGATGTATGTGTCGTCCACCATGAGTTTTCATGTTTTCTGTTGGATTTCGAGACCCGATTCGAGGAGTGGATGAACCGTCTCGGGTACATGGTGGGCCCGGTATGGTACCCCGGGGCAAGAAGATCGAGTTGTAGACGATGAGCCTGGCAGGGGAAGACTACCTACCGGTGATGTCTGGCCCGGCGGATATCCGGAGGATACCGACCGTTGTCGTGAGATTTATGATATGGGCCGATCCAGACTGACGGAGCCCGATATTGAGACAGATATGATTCCTATTTGGTGTCGATGCTTGACACGGGTTTTCAGATGATTTCTTGATGGTACTTAGCTATTATACAGATATTCATTTTCTAAAGTTAAGAATTCAATACCCTTAGCATTTAAAACACTTAAAGACTTAAAAATGATATTGCATACCTGTGCATGCATACTAGAGATATTATATCACATATGGACATGCATGTCGTGGTGCATTGCGTGCATTCTTACGATTGCCTTATTAGATGTTATGTTTACTCACGAGCTGGCAACTCACCCCCGTTGTGCCACAGTGTCTTGCAGGTCGGACTCATCAGTCTTGTAGCAGCGGTTATCTTATTATCTGCTCCTTTTGCGCAGACTCGCGACATCGCCCGTAGGTGGGTTGCGAGCACACTTTATTTCTTTTACTTTATCATTGTATCTAGTATTCTCCATCTACCACATTATATTGTATATGTGACCTAGTGGTGAGACTGAGAGGTTGTATATTTGTGGTTTTTTTTGGGTCGAGCTCACTTGAGCCGGCGATGTGGTTTCTGATATTTTGCGTTTCTTTTATGCTCTTTTCCTGATATGCTATTATATGCATGTGGTTGTGATCCGCCTTAGGCGAAGAGCTAGCTCCCGCTTGGGGATGCCATTTTTATGATTACAGGTTTATTATCTTGTTGTACCCATTTTGGGGGATAGAAAATACAGGGGAGACTCTGCCGAAATTTTCGAAAATTTTTGATATTTTTTTTTTTGGGATTCTATGCAACTTATTTGATTTAAAAACCGTTTTCATTTAAGATTTTTCCTTCACTCTCTTTTGATTTTGGTTTAGATTTTTCTGGGCTTTGGCTGACTTAGGTTACGGTACGCCTTTAGACGTTTCGTAATCTAAGTGTCAGTCGCGTTCCGTACTTTCGGGTCGTGACAGCATGCAAAGTGATTATCCTTCTCTCTCTCCTGGTAGCGACCAATGACACGCCTTAATCAAGATAATAATATGGATGTATTGACTGAACCCGCTTATTATATTGTGCTAGGTTCCGCTTTTTCTTATGATTGTCATAAGTCTGAGCAAGGAATAGAGGAATATCAGGTTTCCTATGCCACCCAAACGAAGAATAAGCATGTTGATGCATCGTTTTCGGGTGTGTTCGTTACCAAGAACTGTTTCTCATTTTACTCTATGCCCTGGGTATTGGATATAGGATCAGGATCCCATGTATGTAATTTGTTACATGGGCTAAAAAGCGGTAGGGAACTGGGAAAGGGTGATAAGTCTCTAGAAGTAGGGAATGATGCAATTGTTGCAGCCAAATTAGTTGGCGAATACCACCTTGTATTACAAAGTTGTAATATAATGATTCTGAGCGACTGTTATTTCGTACCAAAAATATTGTGAATATTTTCCTAAATCAAGTGTTGATTATGGTATGGTACGTAGTGTAACGGTAAATACGTTCTAAAATCACAACACAGTTCTAAGTATGACAGAACACACACAAGAAGAACAGTTCAGAAATGAACGAAAACTTCTTGTGGCATTGTAGACTAGGTCATATCAATGCGACAAGACTGGTTGAGTTGCATAAGAATGCATATTTGAATCCATTCGAATTTACATCTTATGAAACTTGCCAGTCATGTCTCAAAGGCTAGATGACCAAATCTCCGTTTACTGGACACGGAGAAAGAGCTACTGAACTCTTGTGACATATACATAGTGATGTATGTGGTCCTATGTCTACACATGCCAGGAATGGTTTCTCGTACTTTATTACATTCATCGATGATCTCTAAATATACGGACATGTGTTCCTATTGAAACACAAATATGAATCTTTTGAGAAATTCAAGGAATGTAAGTACAAAGTTGAGAACCAGACGGGTAAAAGTATTAAAATCTTTCTATCTGATCGAGGAGGTGAATACTTGAGCACATAATTAAGGGATTATTTAAAAGAGAATGAGATTCTCTCTCAGTTTACTCCTTCGTATACACCACAGCATAACGGAGTATCAGAGCGGATGAATCGCACCCTATTAGATATGGTGCGCTCTATGATGAGTGTTACTGAGTTACCTATTTCCTTTTGGGGTTATGCACTTGAGATAGCTGCATACCTATTGAATAGAGTTCCGACCAAATCCGTTGCCTACCACTCCATATGTAATATGGAATGGGAAGAGACCATCTCTTAAACGAGTTAAGATATAGGGTTGTCCGTCCTATGTTAAAAAGCAAAATCCGGACAAGCTCAAGCCAAGGTCAGTTCTGTGCAAGTTTATAGGATATCCTAAATATTCGTGAGGTTATATCTTCTACCACACCGAGGAACAAAATGTGTTTGTTTCTCAACATGCCACATTCTTAGACAAGGAATTTTTTTGTAAGAAATTAGTGGCAATGAGGTAGAACTGGAAGAAGTTCCAGCTACACAAACTATAATTGACGATTTGGTGGAACCGGAGGATTCAATAGCCTCCGACGAACCTCAGCCACTCCGCAGATCTAGTTGGGTTCCTCATCCACTTGAGAGATACTGCGGTTTTCTCATAGACGGTGGAAGCGAGGATTGCATCATGGAAGATGATGACCCAACTAGTTTCGAGCAGGCCATCAGAAGTGGAGACTGTGTGAAATGTAACAACTCCAATTTCAGTGTACATAAAATTCATTTAAAGTTAATGTACACTTGGGGTATTTGCAATCCTGTGAATGCTATAAGTATTTGTTTTAATTTAGAACATCAAGAAAGCACTTGTAGCTCACTGGTAAAGCCTTGCACTGCTGTTACAAAGCACCAGAGTTCAAATCCCATCAGCCACATTATTTTTTAGTTAAATTTCTTTTAATCTTTTTAGAAGCCCAAGGGTCTACACGTGCACAACACATAAACTGAAGAGTTACAAATTATTTAAACATGTGCACTGAGGAAGCCAAAGCGACAACGACACGTGGCCTAAACCCTAGCCCCATCCGTCGGTAATGGGCAGGCGAAACTCCCTAAATCCCCGATACCGCCGGTCTCCCCCGTCCCTAATGCTCCCATATTTAAATCCCTGCAACCTTTCAGCTACCCCACTCCTTTCACACTGCTTGATTTATCCGCATTCATACAGAGAACATTGAATCACCCATTTAATCCAATTTTAATGCAAATTTTAATGCATTTCTTTCACCCCCTAAACCCTAATTTTTCCCTCTAAATACCCACTCCATTTTACACCCCTCTCACTCAGAATTCTATTACAAAAACTATACAAAATTCTCAAGTCCTTTAGTGTACAAGTGGAGTTAGCGAAGAACGAAGCTCCGACGAAATTCCGAGGAGCTTCCGGCGACGAAACGACGCCCCGAAGTCTTCTTTAGGACCCCCTCTCTCTCCTCTAGTCCAACAAGCCAGTAAGTCCCCTCTCCCCTCTCTTCTTCTTCTATAAAAATATTCATTTCTAAAACCCAACGGAAGCGGAGTTAATCCGACGTCTGATTCGGTTTTTCTTCAAAACTCAACTTTTCTTAATCCAGAACATACCATGCTCTCACATATTGTTTAAAAAATATTAATAAATCTATTAAAACAAGTTTCACCTTAAAAGAATCATTTTTGTAACTTTTATCGCACTTTTTCAGAAAAATACCATATACTTACATTCCGACATAATAACTTTATTCCCTGCTATACCTTTAGATAGTTCACGAGGTAATGACCTATCTCATCACAACACACATCTCTATCATAGCACGATGAAGTTTGGGACAATAGAATATGGGAAAATACGACTTTACAAATAAATACCCTAAACTTATAAAACCATTTCTATAAAAAGATGTATTAAACATTTCCATGCAATTGCGCCTCTACAACCCATTTTGGGAACCCCGTTCGGGATGGTGCGAGTTATCGCACATCCTCGGGCTTAGTAGAGCGAGATGCAGACCTCCGAAAGGAGCATTCGATCTCGATGGAATTTTTATGCATTTTTCTTTAGAAAATGAGATTTCTACAAGAAAATAAATAAATTATTTTCATTAAATATATATATATATATATTATCAAAATATCTATTTTAATTATATAAATATTCCAAGTTTTCTAAATCAAAGGAATCACTATTACATGAAAATACCATCCAAACATAAAAGCAATTCCATTATTTCAAGAAAATACCATACATTATGAAATTAGGTTTTTACTCACTTGAAAATTCACATTTATAAAATATACATCTATGAAAACTCTAAAGACGATAATTAAATTCTTGAGGTGTATTTTGAAATTATGCCAAACTATTTTTACATAAAACCCCCTCAAGTTATATTAAATTACAATAAGGACTCTTAGTAAACATAGGTTTAAGCGGGACCAGTCTCTTGAGCCTCAGGGAGCCGGAGATATGGGTGCTTGTCTATTTAAGGTAAATAATCTGACAAACGGTGTTATCAACACGGTAATTGTCTTGGAAAAAGACACAAATCCTGTCGTCCATGTGCAGCAGTTACCGATAATATCAAACCTAATTCAGGACTTCAATTTCTTTTCAAAGCGTCTGACTCAGACCGAGTCTCAATCTAATCAATCTGACTTGAATGCGATTCAAGTATAAACTTACAATACAACGATTCAATATGAATCCGTCTGTACAATCTATTTCAATATACAATTTGACCGAACCGAACCATGGATATATTCCGTCTACATGACTCTCCATTTATATCCATTCCATTTACGGATATCATGGTTTCGGCAAGTCATCCATCTATATAACAAACAATAAAATACAATCAAGACATCGCGGGGTTTATAAGGGGTAGATTGGTACGGAAGGTGTTAAAAGTGGCATGAGACTGTAACCATAATACACCTAACATGAATCTCCATTGTCGTTGTACCGTGGCTGAACGGTTCCTTGTGCTCCGTATACCTTAGTCTCCGGAATAGTGGGACTCCTCTCGTATACACTGGCATTTTATGTACCAAGCTACAAACAACAGCGTTAACAATAAAATACAACTTTAAAAGTTACATTCTCTTTCTGTCTATTCTGTCTCTACTTACATTTGGGACTTACCGAGCAATTGTTCGTTGACGACATTCCTTTTCTTCTTTCTTTGGAATGTTGTCAGGTGGATCGGACCTTCTGGAGACAGAGCCCACCGGCAAAGACTTGGATCAGATAGCCTTCGACCCAGAGATCTAGTTTACTTGTACATATTTACATTTCTGTTATTCCATTGTTTAGGCATTGCTTTCATTCCATGTATTTACCTTTCAGATGTATTGTAAAAAGAATGTTGAATAAATAAAGTTGCTGTTCATTTACATCTTGTCTCTTGTGTACTTTTAGTTTATATTGCTTAGATACGCTTAGCGTGTTTACTTCTGAGTAAATACGTCGCGTGACCCGTCGCGTCCTCTGCCCGTACATTGAGAAGTGGGGCGTGACATGAAATGGCTGTATGCTATGTGATCTGAGATGGAATCCATGTACACCAACAAAGTATGGACTTTGAAAGTTGCTCCTAAAGGGATAAAACCCATCGGGAACAAGTGGATCTTGAGAAGATAATTAGTGTAGATGGAAAAGTTGAGACTTTCAAAGCTAGACTTGTAGCAAAAGGTTTTCGTCAACGACCTGGTGTCGATTATGATGAAACATTTTCTCCTGTCGCTATGCTTTAGTCCATCAGGATCCTACTTGCTATCGCCGCATACCATGACTACGAAATCTGGCAGATGGACGTCAAGACTGCTTTTCTATATAGTGATTTAGAAGAGAGCGTGTACATGACACAGCCAAAGGGCTCCGTATATAGTGGGAGCAGCGGAAGCGTGTGCAAGCTGCTTAAATCAATCTACGGATTAAAGCAGGCATCGCGGAGAAGGAACATCTGTTTTGGTGAAAGTATCAAAGAGTTCGACTTCATCAAAAATGTAGATGAACCATGTATATGTAAGAAGGTAGTAGAGAGTAAGGCTGTCTTCCTCGTATTGTACGTGGATAACATATTCTTGATAAGAAATGATGTTCCTATGCTACACTTGGTCAAGCTCTTCTTATCACAAAAGTTCTCCATGAAAGATCTAACTGATACCTCCTACATCCTGAGGATATAGATCTATAAATCTAGAAGGATGTTGGGATTGTCCTAATCCAGATACATTGACACCATACTAAAGAGATTTAGTATGGAAGATTCTAAGCATGGTAATGTACCCGCTTGTTCAGGAATCACTCTCTCCAAAGAGAAGTCTCCCAAGACTGATTTGGAGAGGGCTCGCATGTAAGGGATATACCCTATGCTTCAGCAGTCGAGTCAATCATGTATGTAAGTCCAAGTTACCTACCCCGGTTCTTACGGGGAGGCGGAATAGGTAAAAAACGATTTTTGACGCAAGGTAACATGGACTAGAAAAGGAGGATCTTTGCTAAACAAAAACCTAGCAAACTAACTACAAGTTTAGCTACTCGGTTAGAAGGTTATACCTAGGTCTTGAACTCCTTCTCTTCTTGCTCCTTGGAGTGGTTTGAACGGCTCCTCGTCGTCGTCTTCTCTTTGCCGAAGAAGGATCCACCCGAAGGCCTCTACCTTGAGCTCCTACCTCAACTTAGAGGTAACTAAAGTGCTTGGCTTGCTAAACCTAGAACTCTAGAATGAGTAGAGTGAAGTCTTGAAGGTTTTATCTCAAGAGCTCATGGTTCTCAACACATGAGAGATGAGAGCTTTGAGAGAGGAAGAGGATGAACTAATGGATGAGAGAGAATGAGCAAGTAAGAATGAGCTAGCTTTTTTACAACCATGCTCTCAAAATAAGAATAATGATAATAATAATAATTAAGAAATTGTGATGGTGAGTTTATGAATGACCATTATCATTTCATCATTTAATGCATTTGCAAGAAACAAGAAAGCATCTTGCAAGTGAAATGATGATGGTCAATTGGTCAACAATAGTCAACCGGTCAACCGAAGTCAAAAAGTCAAAAAAAGTCAAAAGGTCAACTCAACCATGGCACAATAATCCTTAATTAATATTATTAATCATATTTCTCATTCTCATTAGGGTTTAGAAAAAGTCAACGGTCAACAACCCTAATGAGATTATTGTGCCTCTGTCAACTGTGCATACACACCCGCATCTGTGTTTCGAGGAACACGAATACAATGAGATAAAACCAATCCCAAAACATATACTAGGATCTGGCTTAAACCAAAGCCCGCTAGTAATAACTGCCCGGACACCAAACGTGCACAAGTGCGCGGATGTGAACGAGCCCCGTCGCAAAACCATGCGACCTCTACTATATTTTGCCCAAAGGCGAACAGCCCTCTGTGTGGGACTCTAAAGTCTCGACACTACGCTGGCGGTGAGTTTAACCACAGGCCGCAAGCGGTACTAGCTGTACGTAACGGTCCCCAGGTAGATGCCGATAAGAAGACTGATGAGGAGAACCCATCCGAACTCCTACTGAGCCTGAATGTGACAATCTCCGTACAGTCCGGTCTGTTCGTCTGAGAGTGTCGCATGTCGGGCCTAGGGGGCGGTAAACATCAGTCCCCTAATAGCGGTACAAGTCGTGTCGGAGTGTAGCCCAGAACACCCTGAGATAACACTGGAAACGCTACCGGTATATCTCGCTTGCCCTGGCCAGGGACTTTGTGTAATGGCTCTCCTAGACACAGCGCGATATCAATCCCCAATACCGGGAGAGACGAATCCTGTCTAACCGTCACTGCCTCCAAGTGCTTCGGGACTGCACCCAACTACTACCTTTTGAACGACTCATTTAAGCCGTGGTAGGGTAGTAATCTAAGAACAGTGGGAACACACTCGAGGCGAAGTGACAGTGTCAAGTCAACGGACTATGCTGTACTCATGTCACCTGGGAACTGATAACTGACGATAGGTATAATACCAAACCAACAGTTCCCAGCGAGTCATGTCCAGTGTACTCGTAACCTAACGAGCACCTGCATACTATCTCCAGTATGACGTACTGATGGCTGTGGGACAGACCATCTCCCCTCCTGGGATGAGAAGCGTATACACCAGTCTACTCTGGAGTATCGATACCCTGTCTCGATAATCCTACGACTAGGGACCTGTATAAGGATGTGCTTGTAGGCTACCCAGCCCCCACTAGTGTGACTGCCATCACAACGCTGGTAATCAAGCAAAGATTCTAAGGGCTCCACTAATATGTATAAGCTATATGCTAAAAGAAACATACGCACATATTGAACTAGAAACAAACCATGTAGCATACTACCATTTTGAGCAAGATTGTCTATACAACTGTGAATATCTCAAGCTTCCATTAAGTAATATACACACTAGTATGATACAGTATTGGCCTCTAGGACATATACACTAACAATCTCCCGCTTGCACTAAGGCCATGTGCTGGCGTATCGAAGACCTATCATCTTGATCAGCCGCTCGAACTGAGTCTGGGGTATGGCCTTTGTGAATAGATCTGCAGTGTTGTCTTCTGTATCAACCCTCCGAACCTCGATTTCCCGGCGATCCACGATCTCCCTGATCAGGTGATACCGCCTCAAGATGTGTCTGGACTTCTGATGGGACCTGGGTTCCTTCGCTAAAGCTATAGCCCCGTTGTTGTCACAATACAGAGGTATTGGATCAACAATGGACGGAACCACCTGAAGTTCTGTCAAGAACTTCCTCATCTAGACGGCTTCTTTTGCGGCATCAGATGCAGCGATATATTCCGCTTCCATCGTCGAGTCAGCAACGGTTTCTTGTTTGGAACTCTTCCAACACACCGCCCCTCCATTGAAGGTAAAAACATAACCTGACATGAATTTGGAGTCATCCTTGTCACTCTGGAAGCTGGAGTCAGCAAAGGCCTCCATCTGGAGGGCTTTTCCGTCGTAAACCAAAAACATATCCTTAGTCCTTCTCAGGTACTTCAGAATGTTCTTTATCGCTATCCAGTGTTTCTCCCCAGGGTTTGACTGATACCGGCTTACCACACTCAGTGCATAAACTACATCTGGTCTGGTTCACAACATTGCATACATTATAGAGCCTACCGCAGATGCGTAGGGTATAATAGACATGCGATCCCTTTCCAAATCAGTCTTGGGAGACATCTCTTTGGAGAGGGTGATCCCGTGACAAGCCGGTAAATTACCGCGCTTGGAATCTTCCATACTGAATCTTTTCAGTATGGTGTCGATGTACCTGGACTGTGAAAGTCCTAATATCCTCTTGGATCTATCACGATGGATCCGGATCCCCAGAATGTTAGAGGCATTACCCAGGTCTTTCATGGAGAACCTGTGTGACAAGAACTCTTAGACAGATTGTAGCATAGGAATGCCATTTCTTATCAAGAGAATGTCATCCATATATAAAACGAGGAATACGACAGTTCGTGCTACAACTTTACTATAAATGCATGGTTCATCTAGATTTTTGATAAAGCCAAATTCTTTGACCGTCTCATCAAAACAGATGTTCCAACTTCGCGATGCCTGCTTTAGTCTATAAATGGACTTAAGCAACTTGCACACTTTCCCGCTGCTCCCACTCCGAATGAAACCCTCTGGCTGGTCCATATAGACACACTCCTCCAAATTTCCATTTAGAAAAGCGGTCTTTACGTCCATCTGCCAAATCTCATAATCGTGGAAGGCAGCAATAGCAAGAAGGATCCGAATGGATTTGAGCATAGCCACTGGAGAAAAGGTTTCGTCATAGTCCAAACCAGGTCTTTGACGAAAACCCTTTGCAACAAGTCTAGCCTTATAGGTTTCAACCTGTCCATCTACACCAATCTTCCTTTTGAAGATCCATCTGCAGCCTACGGGTTTTACCCCTTCTGGAGCAACGTCCAAAGTCCATACTTTGTTGGTGTACATGGACTCCATCTCGGTCCACATTGCATCCAGCCATTTTACCGAGCCAGTGCTCTGAATGGCCTGCTGGAAGCTAGTCGGCTCATCATTATCAATGATGCAATCCTCTCCATCTCCGTCTATGAGAAAACCGTAGTATCTCTCGGGCGGATGAGACTGCCTACTACTCCTGCGGAGCGGCGCAGGAATGTCCTGTTCTTTCGAACCTTCTGGTTCTTCTAAGCTTTCAGTAATAGCTTGTGGTTTTGGAATTTCCTCTAGTTCTATTACACTCCCCCTTATTTCCTTTTCTAAGAACCGATGTTCTAGAAAGTGGGCATGACGAGAGACAAAAAACTTTTTGTTCTTCTGCGTAATAGAAAAGATACCCCGTGGAGTTCTTTGGGTATCCCACAAACTTGCACTGTACTGAGCGTGACTCGAGTTTGTCCGCATGCTGCTTTTTGACAAAAGCTGGACATCCCCAAATCTTCAGATATTGAAAATAGGGTTTCTTCCCACTCTACATCTGATATGGTGTGGTAGGCACAGTCTTAGTTGGAACTCGGTTCAAAAGATATGCAGCTGATTCTAGTGCATATCCCCAGAAAGATCGTGGTAACTCAGCGTTACTCATCATGGAGCGTACCATATCCAATAGGGTTCGGTTCCGTCTCTCCGATACACAGTTATGTTGTGGATGGAGGAGTAAGCTGAGAGAGAATTCCATTCTCTTTTAGGTAATCCAGGAACTCGGCACTCAAGTATTCACCACCTCGATTAGATCTCAGTGTCTTGATACTTTTGCCTGTTTGTTTTTCTACTTCATTTTTGTATTCCTGGAATTTTTCAAAGGCTTCAAATTTATGCTTCATTAAGAAGACATGCCCGAACCTTGAAAAATCATCCGTAAAAGTAATGAAGTAAGAATAACCATTTCACGCATGTGTAGACATTGGACCGCATACATCATTGTGTATGAGTCCCAAGAGCTCGCTCGCTCTTACTCCATGTCCAGTGAACGGAGTCTTTGTCATCTTTCCTTTGAGACATGATTGACAAGTTGCATATGATTGATATTCGAACGGATCCAAATATCCTTCTTTATGTAACTTAGTCAACCTTCTCTCATTGATGTGACCCAATCTACAATACCACAAGAAAGCATGATATATTTCTGGAGACTTTCTTTTGTGTGTATTCTGGACATTGAAAATCTGTGGTTGGTTCAATACGTATATAAGGTTGCTTAATGTACCCGACCCAATCAGAACATGATTAAGGTGAATGTTTACAACATTGCTTACAAATGCAAAATCATAACCTTCTTTAGACATTAAAGATACAGATATGATATTACAAGTCGCACTGGGTACAAAATAACAATCACGCAAAACCAAAACATGTCCATCTGACAATCCCAAGTGATAGTCCCCCACGGACTCAGCATCCATGCCAGCTCCGTTTGCAACTCTGAGGGTCATATCACCTGCCTTCAAAACCTTATGCTTTTTCAGTGCCTGTAAAGAATTACAGATATGAGATCTTGATCCGGTATCCAATACCCAGGAAGTAGAGTTTATTGATAAACAGTTTTCAAGAACATACACACCTGAAGCCGAAGCCACAACTTGCTTCGGGTCCTGGTTCTTGGCCTTCCAAGCCGTGCAATCTTTCTTCCAGTATCCTTTCTTATGACAATAAAAGCACTCTTCTTTCCCCACAAGCTGTCCCGCTACCTTTGCCACCTTTGCCTTTCCCTTAGTTTCCACTTTACTAACACCGCCCCTTGGTTTGGTGGGGGCTTTCTTCTTCTTTCCTTTGGCTTTCGTCTTGGACCTAGAAGAAGAAGGTCCTCCAACAGACAAAGCGGGTGTTTCCCTTACTTTCTTCAGGGTTCCCTCTGCACTCCTCAACATGTTGAGGAGTTCCGGAAGTTCAATTTCTTTTCCTTGCATATTGAAGTTCAGGATAAACTGGGCATAAGTGGAAGGAAGGGACTGGAGAATCAAGTTAGTGTAGAGCTCGTTCTCTAACGTGGTCCTGAGGTACATGAGCTCTTCAATGTAGCCAATCATCTGAAGCACGTGTTCCGCTACAGATGATCCGACTGTCAATCTCGCCGAAAACAACTTTTTCGAGACTTCGTATCTGGTGATACGGGATTGCTCTCCATACAGATCCTTTGTATGGAGAAATATGGATTCTAGGTCCATATCCTCGTGCCTCCTCTGATGTTCATTGTCCATAGAGGCAAGCACGATACACTTGGCCCTCGCGCAATCAATCTCCCAGGTCTTACGGATTTCCTTATCCGCAACGCTGGATTGAGGACCTGGGACAGGGGGAGCTTTGGTGGTAAGAAGATACCCTAATTTGTCATAAGTGATTGCCATTTTGACATTCCTGAGCCAATCTTTGTAGTTTGGCCATGTCAGTATGTTTTAATCTAGTAGTAACTTAAGGCCGGTCATGATGTTTGGTCGCTGCAATTAGGAGAGAGAGAAGAAACACTTTAGCATGATACTCTTGCAAGTTTAGAGAGGTTTTTAATTTGTCTAAACAGGATGGCTCCCACTGTTTCTCGAATCCTTCCTCAAACCATAAAAAAAGAATTAGTCGGGATCAATCTCACCGTACAATACTTGCTTAACCGTTCAGCCAGGCCAGTGTTGGTACTTCGAGGGAGGTTTTACGATACTTTCGCGAAGTTCCTTAATTAAATAGCCTCTTTTCCCTGTGGGCGTAGCCCCGCTAACACCTTTCTAGACACCTACTTGGTTTATAGCATTGATCGTTAAGTGAGAAAGTTTCCCGAGGAGTAGCATATACTCACAGTAGGATCGGGATCCAAATATCAACGTATGATAAAGCTGAAGGAATCCTACCAGAATCATCACACTCCAAATGGTATGCAGCACTAGCAAGCTTCAGTTTCTTTAGAAACTCCCGATGTGGATTTTTGCCCCATGCTCTTATGACCTTGACGTAGGCCAAAATATCATAAGTCACATGTCAAGTTCTACCCATCACTTACCAGGTTAATTTGAACTCACCCGTACATACCCTTGACGTAGGCCAAAATGGCAGTACGACTGTCTCAAACCAACGCATCTATCTATGCAACAGATAAATATCCGGCAGCTACCAATCACTATGCCTTGGCGTATGTCAAAATACATAGCTTGAATACTACCGAATATTAACTGAAATGATGGAGGGCTAAGAATGGTTTTGGCGAAACCGTGAACGTAGTGAACTTGATATAATCGAAGGAACCTGATAGCTTTTAAAAGAAGTGGTTTAAGCTCCGCGTTTAAAAGTTGTTTTGAAAAGAAACCGAGTGGTTTTGAAATTGTTCCAACGATTTTAACTTTGGTTTATTTTCTTGCATTAATTTAATGCGTCCCATAAATTAATCCTACCATTGCAAAAAACAACGAAAATATGACGTACGCTTATGCCATCCGCATTCGCCACAGGGCCCCGTCATTACCCGTTAGGTTACTTAACTAACGACAGAGCGGGGGCCGGACTAGCGCGGATGCAAAATATAAGCAACGCATACTAGATATCATATATAGATATATACATTCGTCAGATGCAATGATAGCCATTCCAGATCACAGATGAACACATTGGATATGCTAGGAATCCGTGTTTCGTTCGAGCTTGCAACGAAAGACGGATTACACGGTCGCGATGAATAGCCAAACCCCACCCTAGACTCCTACGGGTGCGGCAAACTACCCGCCAAGTACCCGAAGTGAAGCAACCTCTCTCAACAACGTGAGTAGGCCACTCGGCACTTCAAAGTACCCGGTAGTTTGTGCACCCCACCTTGGATCTATCCTAGGAGCAAAAACAGTAAAAGAAATAATATACAATGGCGGCTACAACCTCATCCCGGATGTGCGGCCATAAAATAATATTACATCAATTTACATATTATATCAAATGAAAGATAAAGAAAACTCTCATCTCTAAATCCCCGGCTATTCATCCGCGACAATCCAACAAGTTCATATACACAATCCGACAATATTACAAATCACAGATATGCACAACCCCCACTAATCGATGTATAGCGATTAGTCGACGTTCAGTGCATATATCACATTACAGATATAACCATTTAGCAAAAGTTTGTAGAACTTCGAACAAAATACCAATTTGTAACTACCCCAAACACAACATTGTTCTCTGGATAATCTGGGCAGAAACAAAATATCTCAAAAATCCCAAAACATCATACTGAAGAAACTGCAGCAAACCCGAGTCGCGGCCGAGTCAACTCGGCCGTGGATCCGCGGCGAAACGCGTGGCTTCGCCGCGGTTCCGCGGCGCGTTGACCGAGTCGTGGGCTCGTTTTTGCAGCATGTTCCTAAAAAACCCTGCACCGATTTTTAAGATATGTGGAATTATTTTTGGAGTAGTTTTTAAAATCGGCAGAAAGTGTGAATTTTTGACATGTTTCGCGATTTTTTTCGGATCGAAGTTCCAAACACTTTGCTAACATGCTAGTTGTTGTTTAGCTAGGCTCTGATACCACTGTAAGTCTACGTTACCCATCCCGGTTCTTACGGGGAGGCGGAATAGGTAAAAAAACGATTTTTGACGCAAGGTAACATGGACTAGAAAAGGAGGATCTTTGCTAAACAAAAACCTAGCAAACTAACTACAAGTTTAGCTACTCGGTTAGAAGGTTATACCTAGGTCTTGAACTCCTTCTCTTCTTGCTCCTTGGAGTGGTTTGAACGGCTCCTCCCCGTCGTCTTCTCTTTGCCGAAGAAGGATCCACCCGAAGGCCTCTACCTTGAGCTCCTACCTCAACCTAGAGGTAACTAAAGTGCTTGGCTTGCTAAACCTAGAACTCTAGAATGAGTAGAGTGAAGTCTTGAAGGTTTTATCTCAAGAACTCATGGTTCTCAACACATGAGAGATGAGAGCTTTGAGAGAGGAAGAGGATGAGCTAATGAATGGGAGAGAATGAGCAAGTAAGAATGAGCTAGCTTTTTTACAACCATGCTCTCAAAATAAGAATAATGATAATAATAATAATAATTAAGAAATTATGATGGTGAGTTTATGAATGACCATTATCATTTCATCATTTAATGCATTTGCAAGAAACAAGAAAGCATCTTGCAAGAGAAATGATGATGGTCAATTGGTCAACAATAGTCAACCGGTCAAACGAAGTCAAAAAGTCAACAAAAGTCAAAAGGTCAACTCAACCATGGCACAATAATCCTTAATTATTATTATTAATCATATTTCTCATTCTCATTAGGGTTTAGAAAAAGTCAACGGTCAACAACCCTAATGAGATTCCTCTGCCTCTGTCAACTGTGCATACACACCCGCATCCGTGTTCCGAGGAACACGAATACAATGAGATAAAACCAATCCTAAAACATCTACTAGGATCTGGATTAAACCAAAGCCCGCTAGTAATAACTTCCCGGACACCAAACGTGCACAAGTGCGCGGATGTGAACGAGCCCCGTCGCAAAACCATGCGACCTCTACTCTGTTTTGCCCAAAGGCGAACAGCCCTCTGTGTGGGACTCTAAAGACTCGACACTACGCTGGCGGTGAGTTTAACCACAGGCCGCAAGCGGTACTAGCTGTACGTAACGGTCCCCAGGTAGATGCCGATAAGAAGACTGATGAGGCGAACCCATCCGAACTCCTACTGAGCCTGAATGTGACAATCTCCGTACAGTCCGGTCTGTTCGTCTGAGAGTATCGCATGTCGGGCCTAGGGGGCGGTAAACGTCAGTCCCCTAATAGCGGTACAAGTCGTGTCGGAGTGTAGCCCAGAACACCCTGAGATAATACTAGAAACGCTACCAGTATATCTCGCTTGTCCTGGCCAGGGACTTTGTGTAATGGCTCTCTTAGATACAGCGCGATATCAACCCCCAATACCGGGAGAGACGAATCAGGTCTAACCGTCACTGCCTCCAAGTGCTTCGGGACTGCACCCAACTACTACCTGTTTGCACGACTCATTTGAGCCATGGTAGGGTAGTAATCTAAGAACAGTGGGAACACACTCGAGGCGAAGTGACAGTGTCAAGTCAACGGACTATGCTGTACGCATATCACCTGGGAACTGATAACTGACGATAGGTATAATACCAAACCAACAGTTCCCAGCGAGTCCTGTCCAGTGTACTCGTAACCTAACGAGCACCTGCATACTATCTCCAGTACGACGTACTGATGGCTGTGGGACAGACCATCTCCCCTCCTGGGATGAGAAGCGTATACACCAGTCTACTCTGGAGTATCGATGCCCTGTCTCGATAATCCTACTACTAGGGACCTGTATAAAGATGTGCTTGTAGATTACCCAGCCCCCATTAGTGTGACTGCCATCACAACGCTGGTAATCAAGCAAAGATTCTAAGGGCTCCACTAATATGTATAAGCTATATGCTAAAAGAAACATACGCACATATTGAAGTAGAAACAAACCAAGTAGCATACTATCATTTTGAGCAAGATTGTCTATACAACTGTGAATATCTCAAGCTTCCATTAAGTAATATACATACTAGTATGATATAGTAATGGCCTCTAGGGCTTATGCACTAACAATGTATGCGATGTTATGTACCAGACCAGATGTAGCTTACTCACTAGGTGTAGTGAGTAGGTATCAATTAGATCCAGGGGAGAAATACTGGACACTTGTGAAGAACATTCTTAAGTACTTGAACATGACTAAAGAGATGTTCTTGGTGTATGGTAACGGTGAACTCCAGGTGGAGTCCTTTACCGATTCGAGCTTCCAGAGTGATAAGGACGACAGTAATTCGGTCTCGTGTTTTGACTTCACCCTCAGTGGAGGGACGGTATGTTGGAAGAGTTCCAAGCTAGATACCATAGCAGATTCGACGATGAAGGCTGAATACATCGCTATCAACGATGCTGCCATAGAGGTTGTCTGGATGAAGAAGTTCATGAGATGAACTTGGTGAGGTTCCATCCATTGAGCATCCAATACTTTTGTATTGTGATAACAATGAAGCTGTGGTTTTGGCCAAGGAACCCCGGTCCCATCAATGATCCAGACATATTCTTAGGCGGTAGCACCTGATCAGGGAGATAGTAGATCTCGGGAGATCGATGTTAGGAGAGTTGACATTGAGGATAACACAGCGGATCCACTCACCAAGGCCCTCCCCCAGATGCTAATCGAGAAACTTTCTGGGATATTGGGTATGAGATACTATAATAACTGGTCTTAGTGCAAGTGGGAGATTGTTAGTGATATGTATGCCCTAGAGGCCATTATTGTATGATATAGTGGATGCTTGGACATATATATGGAGGAATTTCTTGCTCGACATGATAGTATGCTATCTGGTTTCCTTTATCTTAACATGTTCAATGGTATTATTATACTGTCTCTCATATATATGTTGATAAAGCCCTTAGTATGTTGGCTTGACTACCAGGACTATGATGCGGATCATACTACTGGGACCTGGGTAGTCCATAAGCACATCCTTCAATTGTTCATAGTCGAGGGAATATCGAGACAGGGCATCGATATTCTAGAGTAGACTAGTGTGTACGTTTCTTGACCCTGTATGGGGCGATGATTGATCCCATATCCATTGGTGTTTGACATCAAAGATTGTACACAGGTGCTCATTAGAGAATGGGTACACCGAATAGGACTCTCCGAGAACTCCTAGATGGTACTATATCTATCGTCAGATAGCAGTTCTCTGGTGACACTGGTACAGGTTAGTCTGTGGACCCGAGATCTTCATAGAGTCTTGTGTGGCTCCTACCGTGCTTTGATTTTCTCCCTACCACGGCTCAAAGGAGTCGTACAAATAGGTGGATTTTGGGTACAGTCCCGAGTCACATGGAGGCAATGAGCGATAGGAGGGGTTTCGTCTCTCCCAATATTGGGAGTTGATGTTGCGCTATGCTCAATTGGCTATAACAGTAAGTCCCTGGCCGGAGTTGTTGATGAGATTTATTGGTAAGTGTTATCAGTAGTTTCTCATACCGTTATAGGACTTACATCGGCATGACTTATCAAGTTATTGGGGTCTGACGATTCCACCCCTAGACTCGATATGCGACATATCAGACGAAGAGACCGGATTGTACGGTAAGTGTTACCTATAGGCTTCATGAGAGTTTGGACAAGCTTGCTTGTTGATTTTCTAATCGCTCAATACCTAGATAGCCGTTACGTCCAGATAGTACCGCTGACGGCTTGTGGGTGACTGATGTAATTATCACCTACTGCTGGCATATTGACGAGTCTTTAGAGCCCCACACAGAAGTTTTCTGGTTCAAGCGAAACGAAATAAGGCACATATGCTGATATGTGTGTGGGCCTGATTAAATACGAGTATATGATACTGTATTATAATCTGACAGTTATTTGTTATCAAGTTAGATTATATGTGATATAACTGGATTATCGAATCAAGCGTTGATTTGATAATGTGATATACAGATAAATGATATTAGTCGGTTATATGTGATATAACCAGATTATTAAATCAAGTGTTGATTTAATAATATGATATATATATATATATATATTTGATATAATTATATCTTAACTAATATTATTGCTCACTAATTCTTTACTTAATATATATTAATATATATATATATATATATATATATATATATATATATATTTGATATGTGTGTGTGTGTGTGTATTAAAATGAAGCATGGTGTAATTTCTATTTTTGGAAAATAGAATAAATAAGGTGGAAAATGGAAGCATGGGTGTAGCATGACTTTTATTTATCTTGACTCACTATTCAAGCGTGGTTGCAATTGATTATTGCAATTTATTCCATGTATGAATAAGTGAGCTCAAGTATGAACCTTTCTACACTTGCTTTTCTTTCTTGAGCTCATTCTTGAGTTGCTCTCTAGCTTCCATCTTCTTTTCCTTCACTAAAGTGTTTAATGAAAAGGTAGCTTGGATTGGCGGATTTCGGGTGGATCATCTTCGGCACGAAGGTCATCGGAGGAAGCTCGATCAAATTCCAAGTGGAGCCTAGTGGAGTCGCGTGGACTACAACACGGAGCTTGTAAAGTGAAGGACTCGATCTATGAGGGTATAATCTTTTTCACTTCTTATAGTTTAGTTGATATCAAGTTAAACCCTAAATCATCTAGTTAAAGATCTTGTTAGTGTTTGTTAGCAACCCCAAAAATTTTAAATTGGCATGCTTAATGCTAGGAAAACCCAGTGGTGGTGCTAACGTACACTTTCAACCTCCTCATCCTTCTGTCTTCTCCCGACCGCCCAACACCACCACCAACCTTCTGCAAACAGATTACCCGCAACCCAGAGAACCTAAACCCTTATCGTCGCTGACCACCAAACCCTCGTATTCATCACCTTCTCGCCCTCGTCCTCATCTCCTCAACCACACCCTCACCTCTCTCCAACCCCGACGACACCCTGCATACCACGACCCAGCAACCAAACCCCGAGCACCAAGAACCCAACGCCAGAACTCCCTCGCATCCACCTCCGATCACCTCACCACCTCGTCGTCGTCACACTTCACCTCACCGCCACCTTCTCTCCTCTCCGTTTCCCCTACCACTAACCCCTGCAACCCAGAACCCGACCCCTGCAAACCCGACACCCACAACCCAAGAATCCCGCTACCCTCGCCGTTACCCATCGTCGACTGTAGCCTCCGCCGTCGTCGTCACCTCTCCTCTGTCCCCAGACACTCAGAGCAATCACAAACCCAATCCCTCCATCTCTTTCTTCTCTTTTCTTTCTTTTCTTTTCTCGGTTTCTTGATTCTTGGTCGTCGCCGGAGCCGCGCACGTCACCGGCGATACAGACGACCCAGTCGTCGTCCTCATCCAGCGTGGTCACGTCTTGGATTGGCCAAGTCCAGTCTTGTACGCCGTGTGTGCATCGCGACGTTTACCCGACGTCGAACGCGAGGTACGTACCCGACGTGAGATCCGATCAGGCAAGTTTATCTTGCTACATGCTATGCTACTATATTTATACCTATATGAATAAAAATAATACATGTATTTTCATTGTGCATCTGAAGTTATAATTTTACCGTTTTTCGATATCCGTTCATATCCGTACTGTCTATTGCATATCTAGTTGCATGTCGAAAGCTCATTATATCATATTACTTCTATATTAGTGCAACATGCTATCTAGTTGCATCATACGTAGTTATGGATACGTATACAGGTTATTACAGATAGACACATATGCATCCTGACATCAGCACTATTTACCATGATCCCGATATCATTTACAATTTCACATTTGGTATCCACTTGATACACATGCATCACATGACATGTCCTGACACACTACTTGACTTGATACTTTGATCTTGTTACTAATACCGACAATCCTGACTTGTTGTCCCGATGGACGTAACCTGTTGTCTATATAGACAAACCCATACCTGCTTGATCCTATGTTGGCATTAGACTTACATTATCAATACCTGACTTGAACACATAACCTTGGGGGTAAGGGGAAATCAATAATGAAATCTGATTTGTAACTCAACAGTTCAATACTTATACCGATCAGTCTTTACGGGCTAGGCCAGCCCCGGGATGATGCTGCTGACATCATTCGTCTGTACATGTTACCTGTTTACTGCCTAGCGGCACATCTCGGATTCAGCCCGAGAGTCTTGACCGTGGTCCCGGGCATGGACGGGATACTATTGAGTTACATCGACGATTCCATTAAATTGATTTCAAAGACTTTAGAGTAGATAACCTAGTAGCATAGTTTAGGTTACTCATCGCACTTCATATACCTATACATACCTCACCGTTCATATCCGTGTTATTCTTTATATTCATGTTTACCTATATCGTTACATCCTGGTTATTTCTATTATTTTGATTTTATGACGCATTGATGTCTGGGTTTTGCATAGCCCAGTTCCTCTATCTTTATCGCAGGCTGAACAGGAGTACTTTAGCTGTCAAGTTGAGTAGTGCGGAATTGATTATGTGTGGTTTAGAGATGTTTAGCTTTTAGACTCTTAGCTTACTTTTTCTGCAGCTTTTATTTCTTGATGTGAGCCCATATTGGGACGTATTTCCAGATGTTGTTTATTGGATATTATTTCATTTTCGCTTATATATTTTCTTGACTCTTTTATTTGGCAAATGGACATGTACTAGCTAGTTTTTATATTTTATTGTTCTTGATATTTGATTGACAGCCGTAATATGACTATGGAAGGATCTTTCCTCGCCATAAGTAACATGGTTGGCTCTGTCACGTGCCGTGTTTACGTATTTTGGGAAGCGGGGCGTGACAAAATTTGTTTGGTATCAGAGCCATAAGATTTAGGATTAATCGGGTTTGGTTCTTTTGTAGTTGGGTATTAAACCCAATACACTAATCAGAAAACCCGTAATTAGGAACATGTCCTGCCATATTACTACCCTGCAATTCTTGAATCTATAACCATCTTATTTATTGAATCTTATTTATCGTTGCTAATCCTCTTCAGTATCTTGGCTTCAGAATGGCGGATAGAGATTTGCGATCGTACCAGAGACATGTTGATAACGCCGCATTGCTTGGAGTTATACGTGGGATACTGGAAAACCAGAAGCGGCAAACCGATCTGAATTAGCGGCAAGCCGAGGCTTTCTAGGAGGGTTTGCGGACAGTCCAGCAGTCCGTAGACGCAGTAGCAGCCAAGCCAGCACAGCGTGAGGGCACCGTGGTGGATTTCAGGAGGCTTGGTCCGTCCACATTTACTAGATTGGAGGAGCCATTTCGAGTGGAGCAGTAGCTAGTTGACACGAAGAATCTGCTCGTCGCCGCGCAGATTCCAAATGACAAGAGGGTGGATGTAGTACGCATCCAACTGGTGGATTACGCTCGCAAATGGTAGCACGTGGAGGAGACCCGTTTTCCTAAGCTGATCAGTTGGGCAACGTTTTTGCGGAGTTTCTTGGAGAAGTTCTTTCCGCAAACTGCTCGAGAAGAAATGGAAGAAAAGTTTATTAGTTTGAAGCAGAATGGCGAATCCGTTGATGTGCATGTGGCTGAGTGGACTCGGCTCAGTCGATTTACGGGACCTTTGGTTGCCGATGAGGAAGATAGGGCACGAAGGTTCATGCGTATCTTAGATGTGGAGATCCAGAGACACATCATATCTCTGAGATTGACCACCTTTTTCCAAGTTCTCAAGGCCGCCAGGGAGCAGCAGAGCTTATCGGCAAAAGCGAAGGGTGCTCAACAGCAAGCCGTCGTAGTGCGGAAGCCGGTGTTTACGCTAAACCGAGCTCCTGTACGCAGAGGCATCCCGGTGAACAGGCGAGGCATTGTACCTATGAAGAAGCCTATTGTATCCGATCAGAAAAGAAGTGTGATTTGTGACTTTTGCCATCTACCGGGACACTTACAGAAGGAATGTCGAAGGAGGCTTGGACTCTGTCTTGTTTGCGGATCAGCTGACCATACCATCAATACTTGTCCTTCAAAGCTACGATTAAGGGATGATACTCAGAAGCTACCGCAGAAGCATATTCAGGGGCAGAAGCAGATTACTCAGGGGCCTAATCAAGCACAGGCCTTTACTTTGACGGCTGTGGAGGCCAAAGCTTCAGATGAAGTCGTTTCAGGTATCCTACTCGTTCATAATTTTCCCGCATTGGTATTATTCGATTCAGGTGCATCCCATTGTTTTATGTTGTCCAAGTTTATTACTGCACACTTGATTCCATACGCGGCCTTGTCTAGTTGCTGGGACATACACACTGGGAATGGGAAAATTATATCTAGTAGTGAGTACAAGGATTGTCCGATTGCTATCTGCGGATGAGAGTTATTCGTGGATTTCTTGGTGATCGACAGGGAAGTTATGATGTCGTCTTGGGAATGGACTTTCTCGGCACTTTCAATGATCACATCGATTGTAGGGCAAAGAAAGTGATCTTCCAGATTCCCGGACATCCAGAGTTTATATTTTCAGGACGTAGCAGATCTGTCGGGACAGTTAAATTTAGGGCTAGGCCGACAAGCACCGTTCTTTCGTCGATGGAAGCAAATAAGGAGGAAGCGCCAGTAGTAGTTTGAGAGTTTATGGATATGTTCGAGTACATCTCGGGTTTACCGCCAAAACTAGATGTGGAGGTCGCGATCGATCTTGTTCCGGGAGCAACACCGATTTCAAAGGCGTATTATCCGATGGCACCGGTGGATCTAGAAGAAGTCAAGAAATAGGTCACCGAATTATTAGAGAAGGGTTGTTCGCAGCAGCAATTCATCTTGGGGAGCTCCAGTTCTTCTAGTCAAGAAGAAAGATGGCACGCGGAGGATGTGAATCGACTATCGAGAAT
Organism: Agapanthus africanus; assembly: GCA_030015575.1. NCBI lineage: Eukaryota > Viridiplantae > Streptophyta > Magnoliopsida > Asparagales > Amaryllidaceae > Agapanthus > Agapanthus africanus. The sequence continues at coordinate 748,042,977 of CM057341.1, read as the reverse complement.
TAAATCGGGTGACTATTAAGAACAAGTACTCGATCCCTCGCATCGGCGAATTATTCGATCAACTCATTGGCGCGAAGGTATTCTCGAAGCTGGACTTACGATCCAGATATCATCAAGTTCGAGTAAAATCGGAAGGCGTTTGCAAGACAGCGTTGCAAACTCGATATGGGCATTATGAGTACTTAGTGATGCCATTCGGAGTCACGAACGCACCGGCGATATTTATGGACTTGATGAACCTAATCTTTTCACCGTATTTGGACCAGTTTATAGTAGTGTTTATTGACGACATTCTGGTCTATTTAAGGAGCCAAGAAGAGCATGCTGAACACATGAAGATCGCACTGCAAACGTTGAGGCAAGAGAGGTTATATGCTAAGATGAGCAAGTGCGAGTTTTGGCTCGAAGAAGTAAAGTTCTTGGGTCATGTCGTATCCGAAGATGGAATTGTTGTGCATCCTGAAAAGACTGCAGCAGTTCATGATTGGCCAATTCCAAGGAACGTAGCAGAGATTAGAAGTTTTCTTGGGCTCGCTGGATACTATAGAAGGTTCGTGGAGAATTTCGCTCGAATAGCTGAACCATTGACCAAGCTAACACAAAAGGAGGTACCGTTCGTATGGACGGATAAATGTGCGTCAGCTTTTGAAACGTTGAAGCAAAGATTGACCACCGCTCCTATTTTGACAATGCCAGACAGTTCCGGAGGGTTAGTTATTCACTGCGACGCATCTGGGAAAGGCTTGGGATGTGTTCTAATGCAGAATGGGAAGGTTATAGCCTACGCATCAAGACAATTGAAAACTCACGAGAAGAACTACCCAATTCATGATTTGGAGCTAGCAGCAGTGATTTTTATGTTGAAGATTTGGAGACACTACTTATTAGGCGAAAGGGTAGAAGTATTTACCTATCACAAAAACCTAAAGTATGTGTTCATGCAGAAAGAGCTCAACATGAGACAGCGTAGATGGTTGGAGCTGATGGCTGACTATGATCTCAATCTAAAATACCATCCGGGGAAAGTTAATATAGTGCCGGATGCGCTAAGTCGGTTGCCAGCAATACGGATGTTGACTGCACAGAAGGAGATCATAGACGAGTTTCAGAGTATACGGGCAGGGGACACGACGAGGCCGCTACGTATTTACTCAAAAGTAAATACGCTAAGCGTAACTAAGCACTATAAAAGAAATGTACACAAGAGACAAATGTAATGAAACATCAACTTTATTTATTAACATTCTTTTGTACAATGCATGGAAAAGTAAATACATCTGAATGAAAGCAATGCCTAAACAATGGCATAACAGAAAAGGAAAGTACTGAAATGAAATGTGTACAAGTGTAACTACAGCTCGGGATCTTCAATAAACTGGTCCAAGTCTTCAGTGCTAGGCTCGATCTCTGAAAGGTCCGAATCACCTGACGACATTCAAAAAAGAAGAAAGAGAATGTCGTTAGCGAACAAATCGCTCGGTAAGTCCCAAAGATAAAGGAGAAGAAGAATAGACAGAGAGTAAGAGAGAGTGTAGTTTTTAAAGTTGTATTTAGTATTAACGCTCTTGTTTGTACCTTGGCACAGATGGATACCAGTGTATACGAGAGGAGTCTCTATATGCCAGAGACTAAAGGCAAATGGAAGTATAAGGTTCCGTTAGAATGCACGGAACAACGGCGATTGTATTCAGGTTAGGTGTCTTAAATCTTGCAGTCTCGTGCCACGTCTAACACCTTCCGTACTAATCTACCCCTTAAACTCAGCGATGTATTGTTTGTATTGTTTGTATTGTATTGCAACTTGTATTGTCTTGTAATATAGATTGTACAATTGGATGACTTGCCGAAACCATAATATCAGTGAATGGATGTAACTGGAGAATTATGGATGTAACTGGAGAATCATGTAAATAGACGTATATCCATGGTTCAGTTCAGTCAATACAGATTGAATATATTGAATATATGGATTCATGGATTCATATTGAATTGTAGTATTGTAGATTTTTCTTGAATCATATTCAATCAGATTATTATAATGAAACTCAGTCTGAGTCAGAACAATTAGAAAAGAAATTGAAGTCCTGAATTAGGTTTTGATGTTATCGGTAACTGCTGCACATGGACGGCAAGATTTGTGTCTTTTTCAAAGACGATTACCATGTTGATAACACCGTTTGTTAAGTTGTCTATCTTAAATAGGCAAGCACCCACTTCTCCGGCTCCCTGAGGCTCAAGAGATTGGTCCCGCTTAAACCTATATTTACTAGGGTCCTTATTGTAATTTATAGAACTTGAGGGGGTTATATCTAAAAATATTTTTGTATAATTTTCAAAATACACCCCAAGTATTTAATTATAGTCTTTAGAGTTTTCTTAGATATAGATTTTATATATGTGACATTTTTAGTGATTAAAATCTATTTTTCATAATATAAGGTATTTAATTGTAATATTGAACTTGTATGGAATTTCATGGTATTCTCATGTAAAGTAATTCTTGTGATTTAGAAAACTTGGAATATTTATATTATCACAAAAATAAATATTTTGATGATACATACATATATATATATATATATATATATATATATATTTATATAAAAATAATTTTAATATATCATATTTCTAGAAATCTCATTTTCTTAAGATATTTGTATTTTTAAATCTCTCGAAACCAAATGCTCCTTGCGGAGGTCTGCATCTCGCACTACTATGCCCGAGGATGTGCGATAATCTGCACCATCCCGAATGGGTTCCCCAAATGGGTTGTAGCGGCGCTTTGCAAAGATTTATAAAAATACGTAATCTTGTAGAAAACGGTTTTAATAGTAAAAGGTAGTTTTGTGTAAAACGGTATTTTCCGAATCTATATTTCCAAAATGGTATTGTGCTATATTACATATGAGTGTTGTGAAGAGGTAGGTCATTACCTCGTGATCTATCTAATGGTATAGCAAGATTTATGATATTTTAAAGTCGAAACTAAACTACATGGTATTTTACTGAAAAGAGCGGTAAAAGTTACAAAATGAAATGTTTTGCTATGAAACTTGTTCAACATGTTTTGTTAATGATTAATAATCAAGATGTAAGAGTTTAATATGGCTGTGTTAAGAAAAATTGAACTTTATAAAGAAAACTGAATCAGAAGTCGGATTTAACTCCGCTTCCGTCGGGTTTTAGTAGAAGAAATTTTAAGAATTGATTAGAGAAGAGAGAGGTGGGACTTACAGGTTTAGAGTCAAGAGAAGAGAGAGAGGAAGCGGTAGGAGGCGTCGATGCGTCGTTTCGTTGCCGGGAGCTCCTAGAGTCGTCGTCGGAAGATCGGCGGAGTTTCGCCCTTCGCTAACTCCACTTGTACACAAAAGTTCTAGGGATTTTCTTGAAAGATTGGACAGAATTTATGAGTGAGGGGGTGCGTTTAGGGGTGGTATTTATAGGGTAATGCTAGGGTTTAGGGTAGGTGAAAGGCTGTAAGAAAATTGTATTAAATTTTTGCATTAAAAAGAGTTTTAATTTGATTTTTAATTCTCTGTAATAATGCAGGGTTTTTAAAGTATGCAGGGTTTCAAGAAGCCAAAAAGACACAACTCCCAAGAAGAAGACTCGGCGATCCCACTCGGTTCGGCCGGCGGCGCCGGCCGAGTTGGCCGCTCCGCCAGCCCGAGTCGGCCGAGTCGGGCCGGGTCGCCGTCTCTACGTGTCCACCGTCTCATGGTTAGTCTCCTGAGTCGGTTTGTTTTTAGTGTGACTTTTGGTTTTACGGGTTTAGCACATGTAGACTCTTGGGATTCTAAAAATTTAAAAAGAAATCAATATTAAAAATAATGTGGGGGATGGGATTTGAACTCTGGTGCTTTGGTTTAGCAGTGCAAGGTCTTACCAATGAGCTACAAGCTCCTTCTTTCTATTAAAAAGCAAAACAAATTTATAACTTGTGCTCAGGCAAAATTACCCCTTTCAGTATTTTTGAAAAAATTTATACAGAAAATTTAGGGTTGTTACAACCGCATTCTTCGGGGCAGTTGATGCAGTTGTAAGTACAGTCATCCCTGATCGATAATATTAAAGCAGCGCAGTCGCACGATCCAAGATTGCAGAAGTTTCGAGAACAGGTAGAAGCGGGACTTCGAACGGACTTGTTGATTCATGAAGATGGTTCGTTACAATATGAGAGCCGCTTATGTGTGCCGAAAGGAGATATTCATGAAGAAGTTATATAGGAGGCTCATAGTTCCGTATATTCCGTACATCCGGGAGGCACTAAGATGTACCGAGATCTACGACAACATTTCTGGTGGGAAGGCATGAAAAGGGAGATTGCTCGCTTTGTATCGAAATGTTTGTGTGTCAGCAAGTCAAGGCCGAATATCGAAGGGTAGCTGGTTTATTGCAACCATTTCTGATTCCTTAGTGGAAGTGGGAACATATAACCATGGACTTCGTGACACCATTACCACGAAGTCCAAAGGGCAATAATGCAGTTTGGGTGATTGTTGATCGATTGACCAATGCAACTCATTTCATACCGTTTCGAGTTGGTCAGTCGACGGAAGCGTTAGCAAAACGGTACATGCGAGATTGTTAGATTGCATAGAGTACCTGTGAGCATCATTTCCGATCGTGATACCCGATTTTTATCGCACCGTTGGAGGAGTTTACAGGAAAGTTTGGGGACTCGATTGAAGTTAGCACCGCTTATCATCCCCAGACAGATGGCCAGTTAGAAAGAACGATCCAAACTCTTGAAGATATGTTGAGAGCATGCATATTAGAATTCAAGAGTTCATGGGAGGATCATCTACACTTGGTGGAGTTTTTGTATAATAACAGTTTTCAGGTGACTATTCAGATAGCTCCATTCGAAGCATTATATGGTCACAAGTGTCGCTCGCCCGTCTGTCACGCCCCGCTTCCCAGAGTACGCTAGATTGGGCACGTGACATAGCCAACCATGCTACCTGTGGGAAGGAAGTATCCATCCACAGTCACATTACGGCTGTAGAGATATAAAGAACAAGATAAAACTATCTAAAACATGTCCATAATCCAGAATAACAGGAATCAATAATAAATAAATGCGGAAGCAAATGATCCAATACAAATAACTGAAAAGTGTGTCCCATAATGCGGGCTCACATCAGGAAATAAATGCAGGAAATAAAACTAACTACCATGAACTCACAGCTCAGCCTGCTGGCTGAAGTACTCCTGCTCGGACTGCAACAGCGGTACGGAATCTGGGCCATGCAAAACCCAGACGTCAGCGCGTCATGTCATCAAGTAATATAATATGAACAGTATAGCAGGCAATGTAATATAAACATGAATACAGCAAGAATAACAATAATATGAATCATACCAGTACAGGGTAGCGTGCAGTGGGTAAACTAAACTGTTCTATCAGGTTTTCTATTCTAAAGTCTTTGAAATCAATTGATGAATCATCGATGTAACTCAATAGTATCCCGTGCATGCCCGGGACCACGGTCAAGACCCTCGGGGCTGAATCCGAGACGTGCCGCTAGGCAGTAACAGGTAGCAGGATGGGGAGTGATGTCAGCATCATCACTCTGGGGCTGGCCTAGCCCATAAGACTGATCAGAACAAGTATCGAACTGTTGAGTTACAAGTCATGTTTCACCTTTGATTTCCCCATATCCCCAAGTTATGTATGTCAAGTCAGGTATTCAGTAGTCAAGAACTAATGCCAACACAGGATCAGGTAAAAGCAGGTTTGTCTGGATAGACAACAGGAATGGTCCATGAGGACTATATGTTATGTTTGTTGGCATTAGACACAAGATCAGGTAACAGGTAAAGCCATGGTACATCAGGTCCAGCCAGGTAATGTATAAAAGTGTCATGTCATGTCAAGAGTGTACGGTACCATGTCATGTCAAGTAGGAAGTGTAACATGTCATGTCAGGAAGCACAAGATGTCATGTGGGTGCTCATAATCAAACTAACATAAGCATGTGTATAAATAAACAAGCATGAGTACTATCAGAACAATAAACTGGAACATGTAATATGATATGCAAATAGATATAATTTCAAGGATATGGATGCACAGTTATCGATTAGGGTTACATTTATAGTTCCAATACTAATTAGGATACAATTTATTAAACATGGAGTGTTAATATCACATTATTATGTAGTAATGTGATCTATGGATACAATTATATGTATCTTAAATGCGATGGATGCAAACGGGTATCCGAAAAGTTATAAAACTATAAAATGGTAATGTGGGATGTACAACTAAGCAATATGTGATATAAATATTGATATAATAATATTAATATGGATAGCATATTCAAAGCGATTAATAATTATAAAAGTGGTATTGATTAACCATGCACAAGAAAGTTCCATTCAGAAATTCAGCGTCACCCTAATTTGTAAAATAGCTTAAAAATAACAAACGTTCTCCAAAAGAGACGTGTCTTATACCAAAACAAAGATAATTCAATAAGGTTTTCAGTTTTACAAGTATAAGTATCTCAGGTTGTCCCTACAAAAAGTTATGAACATTCGAAATTGAAAGTTTGCTGCTGGAATTTCCCTAGACAGCAGTTTGGAGACATTTTCATTTTCATTTTATATTATTTAAACAATTTATTTTGCAAGTAAATATTTCATAGAGTTATAGTATTCTGAGTTAGCTTCGTAACGAACTAAAGAACGTATACTAATGATTTTTTAATGATTTATAATGAATTTTATACGGTAAGGTGTACAGTAAATTTCAGATTTGTCGTATCCGCTTTTTCAACGATGTTTCATATGTAAACTATAATATTTTAAATATATAATATCATAAAATGCAGATTATAAACTAATTAAAGATAATAATAAGAAATATTACGACGATGCATATTTTAATTGATATGGATGCAGTATAATGTAATCTAGTATGTCACAAGATAAGTTTTCATGATCTAGATTTAATATGATATAAACGGATGCAAACGGAACATCGAAACGTTATAAAATTAAATATGGGGCACTAGATTTAAACTATAGGTATGGTATTTATTTAAGTAGGTATAAAATGAATTATATAGCATGTAGCAAGATTAACTTGCCTCGATGGGTCGCGAATCGGGAAAACGGAACGTTAACCGTCGGCGGGAAAAACTCGCGACGGGCGCACGGTTCACGGAATGAACCCAAACGACGAACAAAGGAACCACACGGGTCGGGGTACCTCGCTGGAACGTCGAGAAGCATCACCGGCACGACGGAATTCCGGCAACATAAGAACAGTTAAGAAAAAGGAGAAATGAGACATGAAGCAATAAGAGAAAGAATGATAAAGAGAAGTACGAGAGAATATATGAGAGAGAGAGAAGTGAAAGCAAGAGAGAGAGAGAGTTGTAGGTGGGGCCCACGGGGTTAAAGGGGAGGTTGCGATTGGCTGAGAGAATAAATTGAGAAGGATATAAAAGATTGTAAAAATATTATATAGTTAACTAAATTATATATGATGGTTTAAATATATTAAAATCTGGGATTTTGGCGCAAAGTAAAACATTTCCAAATCGCGCCCGGGTCGGGTCCAAAAATTTGAAATTGAAATAATAGAATTTTAGGCGGGATCCAAAATTTAAAATGAAGTGTTTTATGATCAAAAAGCATACCCCCAAAACGGACACACGTACGTGCACGTAGCCGTCCAAACTCGCCCGTTTCACTGAACGGGACGAGAACACGATGCACGGACGCTACAACAGAGTTAGGGGTGTCAAGCAGGCCAAGATGAATATTTTTAATTTTATTTTAGATGCCAAAAATTGTTATATGCAGAAATTAATTTCCGGGTAGAATTTACAATAATTAACCATCAAGCAAGATAAATGAAATAAGTGCCACACTACGTTCGAACGGTAACTGAAAATAGTAGCATTGGGCTCAGGTGTTACATTATACCCAACTACAAAAGAATTTCGTTCTCGAAATTCCAAGAATACAAAGATAGATAACTACAAGAAAAGGTGAGGAAACTTCTGCCAGATTTCATCTTCTCGTTCCCAAGTAGACTCTCCATGTGAGCGATTACCCCAAGAAACTAGCACAAGGGGGATAATCTTATTCTTAAGAACCTTTTCCCTTCGATCCACGATTTCAATCGGTCGCTCCTCAAAAGTCAAGTCTTCTTATACTGTTAGCTCCGAATGATCCAAAACGTGTGTTTCATCTCGAACATACTTACGGAGTTGAGATATGTGAAACACATCGCACATTTGCCAAGGACTGCGGTAACGCCAAACGATACGCTACCTCACCAACACGCTCCACGATCTCAAGGGTCCAACGAATCGAGGACTAAGCTTTCCTCGACTTCCAAAACGAATCACCCCTCTAGTCGGTGATATCTTCAAGAATACCAAATCACCCACGGTGAACTCTAGAGGTCTTCTTGACGTATCTGCCCAACTCTTCTGTCGGTCCTGTGCTGCCTTCATACGATTTCTGATAGGGTTAACCTTCTCAACTGTCTGTACAACCAAATCTGGTCCCAATAATCTTCGTTCTCCGACATCGTCCCAACAAACAAGTGAACGGCATTTACGACCATACAAAGCTTCAAATGGAGCCATCTGAATAGTTGCCTGAAAACTGTTGTTGTAAGACAACTCCACCAAAAGTAGATGATCCTCCCAAGACCCCTTGAAGTCCAACATGCATGCTCACAACATATCCTCAAGAGTTTGGATCGTTCTCTCCGACTGACCATCAGTTTGAGGATGATAAGCTGTGCTAAACTTCAATCGAGTCCCCAAACTTTCCTGTAAACTCCTCCAGAAGTGTGATAAGAACCGAGTGTCCCGATCAGACACGATGCTCACCGGTACTCCATGCAATCTTACAATCTCCTGCATGTACCGCTCTGCCAAAGTCTCTGTTGATTGACCAACCCGAAAAGGAATAAAGTGAGCTGCCTTGGTCAATCGGTCAACAATTACCCATACTGCATTGTTGCCTTTTGGACTCCGCGGTAAAGCCGTCACGAAATCCAAGGTTATATGTTCCCACTTCCACTGAGGAATCGGAAGTGGTTGCAATAAACCAGCAACCCTTTGATGTTCAGCCTTAACTTGCTAACACACCAAGCACTTCGCCACAAAGCGAGCAATCTCCTGCTTCATGCCCTCCCATCAGAAATGTTGTCGAATAACTCGGTACATCTTTGTGCCTCCTGGATGTACAGAATAAGCTGAACCATGTGCCTCCTTCATAAGCTCTTCATGAACATCACCCTTTGGCACACACAAACGGCTACCATACCTCAACGAACCATCTTCGTGGATCAATAAATCTGTTCGTAGCCCGGCTTCAACCTGTCCTCGAAACTTTTGCAGTCTAGGGTCCTGCGATTGTGCTGTTTTAATATTCTCGATCAATGATGACTGTACCTGCAGCTGCATCAACTGTCCCGTAGAATGCGATAGCACAACCTCCAAGTCAAATCTTCGAAAATCTGCGACGATCTCCTTCTGCGTAGTTAACACCTGAATTACTGGTAACCGACTAAGCGCATCCGACACAACATTAACCTTCCCCGGATGGTACTTAAGATCAAGATCGTAGTCAGCCATCAGCTCCAACCATCTACGCTGCCTCATGTTAAGCTCCTTCTGTGTGAACACATACTTCAAGCTCTTATGATCAGTAAAAACTTCGACTCTTTCGCCCAAAAGGTAGTGTCTCCAAATCTTCAAAGCGAAAATCACAGCCGCAAGCTCCAAGTCATGAGTTGGATAATTCTTCTCATGGGTCTTCAACTGTCTCGATGCGTATGCTACAACCTTCCCATGCTGCATCAAAACACATCTCAATCCTTTCCCAGATGCGTCGCTGTGAATCACCAATCCTCCAGAATTGTCTGGCACGGTCAGAATAGGGGCGGTTATCAACTTCTGCTTCAACATCTCGAAAGCTAACGCACACTTATCCACCCATACAAAAGGTACCTCCTTGCGCGTAAGCTTGGTCAACGGCTCTGCCAGACGAGCAAAGTTTTCCACAAATCTCCTGTAGTATCCGGCTAATCCAAGGAAACTTCTTATCTCAGCAACATTCTTTGGAATAGGCCAATCTCGAACTGCTGCAATCTTTTCTGGATCGACGGCAATGCCATCGCCAGACACAACATGCCCCAAAAACCTTACTTCCTCCAGCCAAAACTCGCACTTACTCATCTTCGCATACAATTTCTCCTGTCTCAACGTCTGCAGTGCGATCATCAAATGCTCAGCATGCTCTTTAAAACTCTTCGAGTAAACCAGAATATCGTCAATGAATACCACAATGAACTGATCCAAGAACGGTGAAAAGATTCGGTTCATCAAGTCCATGAATACTGCCGGCGCATTCGTTACTCCGAAGGGCATCAATAAGTACTCGTAGTGTCCATACCGAGTTTGGAACGCCGTCTTGCAAATATCTTCTGTTTTCACTCGGACCTGATGATATCCAGATCGTAAATCCAATTTCGAGAATACTCTCGCGCCACTAAGCTGCTCAAAAAGTTCTCCAATGCGAGGGATCGGGTACTTGTTCTTGATAGCCACCCGGTTTAATTCTCGATAGTCGATGCACATCCTTCTTGTGCCATCCTTCTTCTTTACTAGAAGAACTGGAGCTCCCCAAGGCGAGTTACTGCTTCGAATCCAACCCTTTTCAAGCAATTCAGCAACCTGTTTCTTTACTTCTTCCAACTCTACTGGCGACATTGGATAATACGCTTTAGATACTGGCACTGCACCAGGAATAAGATCAATTGCGAACTACATGTCTCGCTTTGGCGGTAAACCCGATATATCTTCAAACACGTCCATAAAATCACGAACAACAGCCGGCTCTTCACTTTCATCACTTGCATTGATGCAAGAATATTATTTGTCGGCCTAGCCCTAAACTCGACTGGCCCGACAGAAAAACTCCCCTTCATCCCAGATAAACTCTGCTGCTCTCGGCTGCCGCAAGTACTTGTGAGAAAGTGGTCAAACTCAGGGAGACAATCTGCCTCTGGATGTCCACGTCCAGTCTGCGCATGAACCTCCGTGCCCTGTCTGCATCGTTGGCAACTAAAGGTCCAGCGAAACTACTGAGTCTCGTCCATTCTGCTACATGCACATCTACGGGTGCTCCCTTCTCCTTTAGTCCGATGAACTTCTCTTCCATTTTCTCCCGTGTAGTCCGCGGGAAGAACTTCTCCAGGAAACTTTTAGAAAAATCCGCCCACTTGATCGGCTTGGGCAAGCGGGTCTCCTCAACAAGCCACCATTCTCGGGCGTAGTCCACTAGCTGAATGCGTACCACAACAAGTTTTTGTCATCTGGAATCTGTGCCGCAAAAAGCAAGTTCTCTGTGTCAACTAGCCACTGCTCCACTGGCAACGGCTCCTTTAAACCAGTAAATGTAGACGGACCCAACCGCCTGAAATCTGCTACGGTCCCTACTCGGTCAACTGGTCTAGCTCCAACATTGTTCACAGACTGCTGAACGATCTGCAAACCTTCCCGAAACGAGTCCGCTTGCTGCTGGATCAGCTCGGTCTGTTTCTTTGATTCTCCAGCATTCCTCTTATCACTCCAAGCATGGCGGCTTCGTCCACACGCCTTGGTACGTTTTCAAATTCTTACCGGCCATATTCCTGAACTCAAAACACCCAACAATAGCATGATGATAGATTCTGAATATAGATCAAGGCTAGAACTCCAAGATACTTAAATAGAGTACCGCATGGTAACTATGCCGCGGTATTATAGCCACAATTACATAACTCCATCCAAGTCTCCTAAGTCCTAGAGATAACAAGGAATTAGGTTTTCGAATCAATATGCAAAGGAAGTTTGCACATCGTAAAAGATATAATCAGGAAGAATGTGATTCAAGAATGGTAAAACGGTCAAGGTGGCAGGACATGTTTCCTAAACACGGGTATTCTGATTCGTGTATTCGGTACAATACCCAACTACAAAAGAATCAACCCGACTATCATATGGCTCTGATACCAAAAGAACCATGTCACGCCCCGCTTCCCAGAGTACGCTAGATTGGGCATGTGACATAGCCAACCATGCTACCTGTGGGTAGGAAGTATCCATCCACAGTCACATTATGGCTGTAGAGATATCAAGAACAAGATAAAACTATCTAAAACATGTCCATAATCCAGAATAACAGGAGTCAATAATAAATAAATGCGGAAGCAAATGATCCAATACAAATAACTGAAAAGTGTGTCCCATAATGCGGGCTCACATCAGGAAATAAATGCAGGAAATAAAACTAACTACCATGAACTCACAGCTCAGCCTGCTGGCTGAAGTACTCCTGCACGGACTGCAACAGCGGTACGGAATCTGGGCCATGCAAAACCCAGACGTCAGCACGTCATGTCATCAAGTAATATAATATGAACAGTGTAGCAGGCAATGTAATATAAACATGAATACAGCAAGAATAACAATAATATGAATCATACCAGTACAGGGTAGCGTGCAGTGGGTAAACTAAACTGTTTATCAGGTTTTCTATTCTAAAGTCTTTGAAATCAATTGATGAATCATCGATGTAACTCAATAGTATCCCGTGCATGCCCGGGACCACGGTCAAGACCCTCGGGGCTGAATCCGAGACGTGCCGCTAGGCAGTAACAGGTAGCAGGATGGGCGAGTGATGTCAGCATCATCACTCCGGGGCTGGCCTAGCCCGTAAGATTGATCAGAACAAGTATCGAACTGTTGAGTTACAAGTCAGGTTTAACCTTTGATTTCCCCATACCCCCAACTTATGTATGTCAAGTCAGGTATTCAGTAGTCAAGAACTAATGCCAACGCAGGATCAGGTAAAAGCAGGTTTGTCTGGATAGATAACAGGAATGGTCCATGAGGACTATATGTTATGTTTGTTGGCATTAGACACAAGATCAGGTAACAGGTAAAGCCATGGTACATCAGGTCCAGCCAGGTAATGTATAAAAGTGTCATGTCATGTCAAGAGTGTACGGTACCATGTCATGTCAAGTAGGAAGTGTAACAGGTCATGTCAGGAAGCACAAGATGTCATGTGGGTGCTCATAATCAAACTAACATAAGCATGTGTATAAATAAACAAGCATGAGTACTATCAGAACAATAAACTGGAACATGTAATATGATATGCAAATAGATATAATTTCAAGGATATGGATGCACAGTTATCGATTAGGGTTACATTTATAGTTCTAATACTAATTAGGATGCAATTTATTAAACATGGAGTGTTAATATCACATTATTATATAGTAATGTGATTTATGGATGCAATTATATGTATCTTAAATGCGATGGATGCAAACGGGTATCCGAAAAGTTATAAAACTATAAAATGGTAATGTGGGATGAACAACTAAGCAATATGTGATATAAATATTGATATAATAATACTAATATGGATAGCATATTCAAAGCGATTAATAACTATAAAAGTGGTATTGATTAACCATGCACAAGAAAGTTCCGTTCAGAAATTCAGCGTCACCCTAATTTGTAAAATAGCTTAAAAATAACAAACGTTCTCCAAAAGAGACGTGTCTTATACCAAAACAAAGATAATTCAATAAGGTTTTCAGTTTTACAAGTATAAGTATCTCAGGTTATCCCTACAAAAAGTTATGAACATTCGAAATTGAAAGTTTGCTGCTGGAATTTCCCTGGAAAGCAGTTTGGAGACATTTTCATTTTCATTTTACGTTATTTAAACAATTTATTTTGCAAGTAAATATTTCATAGAGTTATAGCATTCTGAGTTATCTTCGTAACGAACTAAAGAACATATACTAATGATTTTTCTATGATTTATAATGAATTTTATACGGTAAGGTGTACAGTAAATTTCAGATTTGTCGTATCCGCTTTTTCAACGACGTTTCATGTGTAAACTATAATATTTTAAATATATAATATCATAAAATGAAGATTATAAACTAATTAAAGATAATAATAAGAAATATTACGACGATGTATATTTTAATTGATATGGATGCAGTATAATGTAATCTAGTATGTCACAAGATAAGTTTTCATGATCTAGATTTAATATGATATAAACGGATGCAAACGGAACATCGAAACGTTATAAAATTAAATATGGGGCACTAGATTTAAACTATAGGTATGGTATTTATTTAAGTAGGTATAAAATGAATTATATAGCATGTAGCAAGATTAACTTGCCTCGATGGGTCGCGAATCGGGAAAACAGAACGTTAACCGTCGGCGGGGAAAACTCGTGACGGGCGTACGGTTCACGGAATGAACCCAAACGATGAACAAAGGAACCACACGGGTCGGAGTACCTCGCTGGAACGTCGAGAAGCGTCACCGGCACGACGGAATTCCGGCAACAAAAGAACAGTTAAAAAAATGAGAAACGAGACATGAAGCATGAAGAGAAAGAATGATAAAGAGAAGTACGAGAGAATATATGAGAGAGGGAGAGAAAAAGTGGAGAGAGAGAGAGAGAGAGAGAGAGAGAGGTGAAAGCAAGAGAGAGAGAGAGAGCTGTAGGTGGGGCCTACGGGGTTAAAGGGGAGGTTGCGATTGGCTGAGAGAATAAATTGAGAAGGATATAAAAGATTGTAAAAATATTATATGGTTAACTAAATTATATATGATGGTTTAAATATATTAAAATCTGGGATTTTGGCGCAATGTAAAACATTTCCAAATCGCGCCCAGGTCGGGTCCAAAAATTTGAAATTGAAATAATAGAATTTTAGACGGGATCCAAAATTTAAAATGAAGTGTTTTATGATCAAAAAGAATACACCCAAAACGGACACACGTACGTGTACGTAGCCGTCCAAACTCACCCGTTTCACTGAACGGGACGAGAACACGATGCACGGACGCTAAAACAGGGTTAGGGGTGTCAAGCAGGCCAAGATGAATATTTTTAATTTTATTTTAGATGCCAAAAATTGTTATATGCAAAAATTAATTTCCGGGTAGAATTTACAATAATTAACCATCAAGCAAGATAAATGAAATAAGTGCCACACTACGTTCGAACGGTAACTGAAAATAGTAGCATTGGGCTCGGGTGTTACACCGTCTGTTGGGACGATATTGGAGAACGAAGATTATTGGGACCGGATCTTATTGTGCAAACCGTGGAGAAAGTCAACGTGATCCAAAATCATATGAACGTGGCACATGATCGACATAAAAGTTGGGCTGATATAGGACGAAGACCTCTAGAGTTCGCAGTTGGTGATCTTGTATTCTTGAAAATATCACCGACCAGAGGAGTGATTCGATTTGGCAGTCGAGACAAGCTTAGTCTTCGATTCGTGGGGCCTTTCAGTATTATCGAGCGCGTTGTAGAAGTAGCTTATCGACTGGCTTTACCACCATCCTTGGCGAGTGTTCACGACGTGTTTCATGTATCTCAACTCCGCAAGTATGTTCGAGATGAGACGCACGTTCTAGATCACTCGGAGCTGACAGTAAGGGAAGACTTGATGAACGACCGATGGCGATTGTAGATCGAAAAGGAAAGGTTCTCAAGAACAAGGTTATCCCTCTAGTACTTGTTTCATGGGAGAATCGTTCGCATAGATAATCAACTTGGGAATGAGAAGACGAGATTCGACAGAAGTTTCCACACCTCTTTTCTTAGATTCATATTTTCTTGTCTTTTCTTATTCCAGAAATTTCGAGGATGAAATTCTTTTGTAGTTGGGTATAATGTAACACCCTAGTTCATTTATACCATGATTTATTTGGATTTTTCTAATCTTGTGGCTATTTCTTGATTATTATTTACTTTAAGTGCGGATAATGCATTTGGTATCTGTGGATAGTATCCGAACCGAACCGTATACTTGAAACCCGTCTTGGTTCTAGATTTAGACATATCCTTACTAGTACAGAGCATCCGTGCACACATATATATTCTATATACTTGTATCGTATTTTAGTATCCGCATATATTTTCAAATAATACAAATTATAACCTGATAATATATTTTAATATCTAGCCTGACCTGTATCATACCCCATATCCTATGGTTGCATTCTGATATCGTGTTCATGTCGCGTTTAATGAAACGGACTCGTTTGGATCGCTGCGTGTTTTTACGTGTATCCGTTCTTGGGGGTATGCATTTTATTTAACTGGATATCGCATTATGGTTTTGGTTGATACGTATATTATCCGTATTTTCAAACTAGATTTTTAGACAGGACCCGGGTATTTTTCGGAGTATTTTTGTATTAGCTATAAAATCCTAGATTATATATTAAAATATTTCTAAAACCCTTAACAGTTAATATTTATATAATATATATATATTTTTTAAATAACTAATAATATATTTCCTCACCAGTCTCTATCTCTCTCAACACTCCGTCTCTCTCTCTCTCTTCTCTCTCTCTCTATATAATTATATATTATTCTAATCCCATAATTTCACAATACCTCTCTCTCTCTCCTCGATATATTCTCTTCCTCCCACACCGTGAGAAACCTACGCACTAACCCTAGCCTCACCTCATGTTGCCGACCTCCTCACGACCAACCTCGTCACCACCACCTCCGTCATCACTACAACCTCCTCATCCCTCTTTTCTCCCGACTTCCCAACACCACCACCAACCCTCTACAAACCGATTACCCGCAACCCCGAGAACCCAAATCCTCGTCGTTGCCGATCACCAAACCCTCGTCTCACCTCCTCGCCCTTGTCCTCATCTCCTCAACCTCACCCTCACCTCTCTCCAACCCCGACGACACCCTGCACACCATGACCCTGCAACCAAACCCCGAGCACCAAGAACCCAATGCCAGAACTCCCTCGCCTCCACCGCCAATCACCTCACCTCCTCGTCGCCGTCATACATCACCTCACCGCCACCTCCTATCATCTCCGTTTCCCCGACCACAAACCCCTGCAACCCAGAACCCGACCCCTGCAAACCCAACACCCACAACCCAAGAATCCCGCTGCCCTCACTGTTACCCATCATCGACGGTAGCCATCATCGTCGTTGTCGTCGCCTCTCCTCTGTCCCTAGAAACTCAAACCAACCACAACCCCAATCCCTCCATCGGTTTCTTCTCTTTTCTTTTCTCGGTTTCTTGATTCTTGGCCATCGCCGGAATCGCACACGTTGCCAGCGATCCGAGCGACCCAGTCGTCGTCCTCATCCAGAGTGGTCACGTCTTGGATTAGCCAGGTCCAGTCTTGCACGCGCGTGTGTGCATCGCGACATTTACCCAACGTCGAACGCGACGTACGTACCCGACGTGAGATTCGATCAGGCAAGTTTATCTTACTACATGCTATGCTATTATATTTATATGAATAAAAATAATACATGTATTTTCATTGTGCATCCGATGTTATAGTTTTACCGTTTTTCGATATCCGTTCGTATCCGTACTGTCTATTGCATATCTAATTGCATGCCGGAAGCTCATTATATCATATTACTTTTATATTAGTGCAACATGCTGTCTAGTTGCATCATACGTGAAAATCGACCTTAGCACCACCATGAGGTTCTAGAGGCATCAAGCATGCTGAATTCAAATTTTTATTAGGTGCTAAGCTAGACTAACAAGATCTTTACTAAATTATTAGGGTTTGCCTTTGTGATGTGATGAACTTAAGAGAAGAAAAGAGCATACAACCTTTGTAGTTCAAGTCCTTCTCTTCAATAGCTCCGGGTTGAAGTCCACGCGACTCTACTAGGCTCCTCTTCGAGTTGAACGAACCTCCTTCGTGATCTTCGCGCCAAAGACGATCCACCTGAAGTCCACAAGCTCAAGCTAACCCTTCACTAATCTCATTAGTGAAGGCAACACTCCACATCAAATTGCTAATCTAATGTGTGATGGTGAAGTAGGGGTTTAATTTGCTCACTAGTTTGTGTTCAAGCTTCATGATTCACATCTCATGTGAGGGTTGAAGCTTGAACAATGGCATTTGAGGAAGAAGAAGAAGGTAGAGAGCAACCATGGGAGCAACTAAAGAAAAATGGCTACGTGTTGAGAATGAGCTAAGAATGAATGGCAACTCTTGATCCCGACTCATTCAAGCATGGAATTTTGCAATATAAAATTGCAACCATGCTTGAATAGTGAGTCAAGATGAATAAACAAAAATAACTCCCATGCTTGCAATCATGCTCTCAATTTACACCCTATTTCTATTTTTCTCAAAAATAGAAAATCAAGCCATGCTTCATTATTATTATTATTATTATTATTATTATATATATATATAATGAAGAATAATTAGTGAGCTAATGATATTAGTTAAGATATAATTATATCACATATAATGTATATCACATTATTAAATTAACACTTGATTTAATAATCCGGTTATATCACATATGACCGACTAATATCATTTATCTGTATATCACATTATCAAATCAACACTTGATTCGACAATCTGGTTATATCACATATAACCGAACCGATAACAGATAACTGCCAGATTACAATACGATATCACATACACGTATTTAATCAGGCCCACACACATATCACATATATGTCCTACTTCGTTTCGCTCGAACCAAGAAACTTCTGTGTGGGGCTCTAAACACTCGTCAATACGCAAGTAGTAGGTGATGATCACATCAGTCACCTACAAGCCGTCAGTGGTACTAGTTGGACGTAACGGCTACCCGGGTATTGAGCGATATGAAGATCAACAAGCAAGCTCGTCCATACTCTCCATGAAGCCTATCAGTAATACTACCGTACAGTCCGGTCTCTTCGTACGATATGTCGCATATCATGTCTAGGGGTGGTAAATGTCAGACCCTAGTAACGTGATAAATCATGCTAATGTCTGGCCTATAACGGTTTGAGAAACTACTGATAACACTTATTAGTAAATCTCATAAGCAGCCCAGGCCAGGGACTTCCAGTTATATCCAATCGAGCATAGCGCAACATCAACCCCCAATACCGGGAGAGACGAAACCCCTCCTATCGCTCATGGCCTCCATGTGACTCAGGACTGTACCCAAATTCCACTTGTTTGCACGACTCCTTTGAGCAGTGGTAGGGAGGAAATCAAAGCCCAGTAGGAGCCGCACAAGACTCTGTGATGATCTCGGGTCTACAGACTAACCTGTACCAGTGTCACCAGAGGACTGCTATATGACGATAGGTATACTACCACATAGGAGTCCTCGGCGAGTCCTGTTCGGTGTACCCATTCTCCAATGAACACCTGTGTACAATCTTTGATGTCACACACCAATGGTTGTGGGATCAACCATCGTCCTCTAAGTGACAAGAAACGTACACACCAGTCTACTCTAGAATATCGATGTCCTAGTCTCAATATTCCCTCGACTAGGAACTGATTAAAGGATGTACTTTTGGACCACCCTGGCCCTACTAGTATGATCTCATTATAGTCCTGGCAGTCAAGTACATATCCTAAGGGCTTTATCAATATGTGAGAGCAAGACAGTAAAAAATACCAGTCAACATGTTAAGATAAAGAGTAACCAGATAGTATACAATCATGTCGAGCAAGAAAGTCATCTATATATATGTCCAAGCATCCGCTATAATATACATCACATGTACAATAATGGCCTCTAGGGCATATATATTCCTAACAATCTCCCACTTGCATTAAGGCCAGTTGTTGTAGTATCTTATACCCAACGTCCCAAAAGTCTCTCGAATAGCATTTGGGGGATGGCCTCGGTGAGTGGATCTGCTGTGTTATCCTCTGTGTCAACTCTCCTAATCTCGATCTCCCGGAGATCAACTAACTCCCTGATCAGGTGATACTGTCTAAGAATATGTCTTTATCGCTAACGGGACCGGGGTTCCTAGGCCAAAGCTACAGCTCCATTGTCATCACAATACACAGGTATTGGATGCCCAATGGTAGGAACCTAGTTCATCTCATGAACTGTATTCATCCAGACAACCTCTTTCGCAGTATCGTTGGTAGCGATGTAATTAGCCTCTATCAACGAGTCTACTACTAGATATAGCTTGGAACCCTTCCAACATACCGTCCCTCCACTGAGGGTGAAGAAAAAACCCGAGACCGAATTTCAGTCGTCCTTATCACTCTGGAAGCTCGAATCGGTAAATGACTCCATCTGGAGTTCACCGTTACCATACACCAAGAACATTTCTTTAGTCCTTCTCAAGCACTTAAGAATGTTCTTCAGCTGTCCAGTGGTTTTCCCAAAGATCTTTTCGATACTTATTCACTACACCTAGTGAGTAAGCTACATCTGGTCTGACACATAACATCGCATACATGATTAACCCATTTGCCAAAGCATAGGGTATCCCTTGTATGCGAGCCCTCTCCAAATCAGTCTCGATAGACATCTCTTTGGAGAGAGTGATTCCTGAATAAGCGGGTACATTACTCCGCTTAGAATCATCCATACTAAACCCCTTTAGCATGGTGTCTATGTACCTGAATTGTGACAGTCCCAAATCCATTTAGATCTATCTCTATAGATCTATATCCCCAGGATGTAGGAGACATCAGTTAGATCTTTCATGGAGAACCTCTGTGATAAATGGTGCTTGACCAAGTATAGCATAGGAACACCCTTTCCTATCAAGAGTATGTCATCCGCGTACAATACGAGGAAGACAACTATACTCTCTACAACCTTCTTATTTATACATGGCTCATCTACTTTTTTGATGAAGTCAAACTCTTTGACAGCTTCATTAAAATAGATGTTCCATCTTCACGATGCCTGCTTTAACCCCATAGATGGATTTAAGCAGCTTGCACATGCTTCCGCTGCTCCCACTGTCTACAAAGCCCCCTGGCAGTGTCATATACACGCTCTCTTCTAAATCACCATTTAGAAAAGCGGTTTTTAGGTGCAGTCTGCCATATATCGTAGCCATGGTATGTAGCAATGGCAAGTAGGATCCTGATGGACTTATGCTTAGCGACATGTCTAGCTTTGAAAGTCTCAACTTTTCCATCTACACCAAATTATCTTTCTCAAAGATCCCCTTGCTCCCGATGGGTTTTACCCCTTCAGGAGCAACATGCAAAGTCAACACTTTGTTGGTGTACATGGATTCCATCTCAGATCGCATAGCATCCAGCCATTTTACATAGTCTCCACTTGTGATGGCCTGCTTGAAACTAGTTGGGTCATCATCTCCATGATGCAATCCTCGCTCTCACCGTCTATGAGAAAACCGTAGTATCTCTCAGGTGGATGAGAAACCCAACTAGATCTGCGGAGCGGCTGCGGTTCGTCGGGGACTATTGAATCCTCCGGTTCTAACAAATCGTCAGTTATAGTTTGTGTTTGCTGGAACTACTTCCAGTTCTACCTCATCACCACTAATTTCTTCCACAAGAAATTCCTTTTCTTCAAAGGTGGCATGTCGAGAAACGAAACATCTTTTGTTTCTCGGTGTGGTAGAAGATATTCCCTCGCGAATGTTTGGGATATCCTACAAAATTGCACAGAACTGACCTTGCCTCAAGCTTGTCCGGATTTTGCTTTTCAACATAGACCGGACAACCCCATATCTTAACTCGTTTAAGAGATGGCCTCTTCCCATTCCATATCTCATTTGGAGTGGTAGGCAACAGATTTGATCGGAACTCTATTCAATAGGTATGCATCTTCTCAAGTGCATGTCCCTGAAAGGAAATAGGTAACTCAGCGGTACTCATCATAGAGCGCACCATATCTCATAGGGTGCGATTCCTCCACCTCGATATACCGTTGTGCTGTGGTTTATACGGAGGAGTAAATTGAGAGAGAATCTCATTCTCTTTTAAATAGTCTCGGAATTCCGTGCTCCAGTATTCTTCTCCCCGATCATATCGATGGATTTGAATACCTTTACCCATCTGGTTCTCATCTTCGTACTTATATTCCTTGAAATTCTCAAAAGACTCAGATTTGTGTTTCAACAAGAACACATGTCCGTATCTTGAGAGAACATCGATGAATGTAATAAAGTACGCGGAACCATCCCTAACATATGTAGACATAGGACCGCATACATCACTATGTATTTGTCCAAGAGTTCAGTAGCTCTTTCTCCGTTTCCTGTAAATGGAGATTTGGTCACCTAGTCTTTGAGACATGACTGGTAAGTTTCATAAGATATAAATTCGAACGGATTCAAATATGCATCCTTATGGAACTTCATCTAGTCTTGTTTTATCGATATGACCCAGTCTACAAAGCCACAAGAAGACTTCGTTCATTTCTGAACTGTTCCTCTTGTGTGTGTTCTGTACGTTAGAACTGTGTTTTGATTCAGAACGTGTACACTGTTATACAACATATCTTACCCAATTAACACTTGATTTAGGAAAATATTCACAATATTTATTGGTACGAAATAACAGTCGCTGAGAATCAATGTATTACCAGTTGGTAACACCAGGTGATATCTGCCAACTGCTTTGGCTGCAACAATTGCACCATTCTCTGCTTCTAGAGACATATCACCCTTTCCCAATTCTCCACCTATCTATAGCCCATGTAACAAATTACATGTGTGGGATCCTGATCCGGTATCCTATACCCAGGATGTAGAGGTAACTGAGAAACAGTTCTTGGTTACGGACACACCCGAAGACAATGCATCAACATGCTTATTCTTCGTTTGGGTGGCGTGGGTATTCTTATATTTCCCTATTCCTTGCTCAGACTTATGACAATCATAAGGTAGAGCGGAACCTAGCCTAGTATAATAAGTAGGTTCGGTCAATACATCCATATTATTATCTTGATTAAGGCATTTTATTGGTCGTTACCAGGAGAGAGAGAAGGGTAATCACTTTGCGTGCACTCTTTGCAAGATTAGATTGGTTTTTATATTATCTAATCATGATGGCTCCCACTGTTTTTATCAAATCTTCCTTCAAACCCTAAAAGGTAAGATTAGCCGGGATTAATTACACCTTACAGGTTCGCCAATCGTTCGGCCAGGCATGTGTCGGTACTCCGAGGGAGGTTCTCCGTGCTTTTGCATAGACCTAATTAAAATAAACCTCGTTTCCCTAGAGGCATAACCCCGTTGACACCTTTCTAGACACCTACTGGATTAGCTAATTGTAAAGTGCGAAACTCTTCCAGGAGTAACTCTTACTCGCAGTTGGTATCGGGATCCAACTATCATATAGAAAGTATGCAATCTCATTGCAAATTTCAACACTTGAAATTCCCAATAATGGTTTTTACCCCTAGCGTCCTATGACCTTGACGCAGGCCAAACAACCCATAGGGCGCTAGTCAAGTTAACCCGTTCATTTCTTGATTGAATTAAACCCACCCGTACGACCCTTGATGCAGACCAAACAACGCCGTACGACTACCCTAATCCAATCGCCTCACATGCTAGCAGATAAACACTAATCAGCTACCATACACTACGCCTTGACGCAGGCCAACAAATATAGCACGAATACTAAAATAGTACTTATCTGAAATGACGGAGGGCTATGCAGATTTTTAAGAAAACCATGAGCGTAATGAACTTGAAATCGTTGTAGAATCTAATGATTTTGAAAAGGTGTGTTTTTTAGGCTTTTGCTAGTTTCGCTAAAGAGGTCACTCCCGGTGAAGGGATCTCGGCTCTTTCTTCATCGAATGAGGTACAGGATATTCAGGAATGCCACTATGCAAAGAAAGAACTAGAGAAGCTATCAAAAACAAAACCAAGTGGGTTGTAGCATTTGCTAGTTTCGCTAAAGAGGTCACTCCCGGTGAAGAGATCTCGACTCTTTCCTCATCGAATGAGATGCTGGATATTCATCAAGGAATGCCACTATGCAAAGCAAAAACTAGAGCTATCCTTTTTAAAAGTTTGATTCCACAACATCTTTAGGTTTCTTTCTTTTCATTAATCTCATTAATGAAGTCCCATCAATTAATGTTTCCTAAACATTACAGAAAGGTGAAACGAAAATAGAACGTACGCTTATGCCATTCGCATTCGCCACTGGGCCCCGTCATACACCGTTAGGTTAGTTAACTACCGGCAGAGCGGAGGCTGGACTAGCGCGGGTGCAAAACATAAGCAACGTTTATTATATATCATATATATAATATTACATTCATCTCACGCAGTTATATGATCAACATCACAAAAACAAGCAGCAGAAGCAACATATGAAATATTGGATATACTAGGATGTCCGTGTTTTAAATTTAGCTAGTAATGTAAAACACGGATTCCAAGGTCGTGATGAATAGCTAAACCCACATCCCTAGACCCCTACGAGAGCGGCAAGTAACCCTGCCAATTCTAGAGTTAGGAGACCCGGTCTCAACTCCTTGAGATGGTCTCCCACTGGACTCTAGAACCCGGTTACTTGTGCTCCCCGTCTTGGGTCTATCCTAATGCGGAAAAGTAAATAATATACAACAATGATGACATCATCCTCAACCCGGAAGTGCCCCAATAAAAGAATATTACATACAAATTTTATATGAATGAAAATAAAAACTCTCATCTCACATAGAACCCCCCGGCTATTCTTTCACGACGATCCAATAAATCATATCAATAACAACACATGATATCACATATCATCAACGTAAGCAAATATGTGTATCCCTAAAACTTGTTGACATATAGCAACGAGATTGGGATACACCACATATTACACTTACGGTCGCAGAAAAGAAAACAGAAAACTACAATAATTAGAATCCGTAATATCCTTAAACATCATAAACCCGGAATATCTCATATTCTGGATTTCATGCCTAACTTATAAAACTTGCATTTTAGTCTCAAATTGAAAACACTTTTCAATTGGTTGTCGGATAATTCAACAAGATTCCCAGCTTAGTGATCACGTACAATACGCAATTGCGACGGAGTTTTGATCCAAATCAAAACTTCGTGGCAATCGATCAATTGAGACTAAACTGCTAGCTTTACAATATACTAACTAGTTTTCATAAAACTAATTAATCCGGATTCTAATAATTGTATCACACACATTAAAAAGCTTGTAAAGTAATCGCGATATTAGAATTCCGCACGCAATTAGCAAACTTAACCAATTTTTCCAAGACTTGAAAAATCCAGTGAGCTAAAGTTCCAAAACCGATCGTTTTAAGTCCATCCGGGAGTCGAAACGAACTCGAAACCCGCCCGAATCTTCATGGGGGTGAAGATCCCAAAATTAACTATCGAATGGGGGGTTTAGAAGGGGTACCCACCCCCGAGGCCACCACGAGGTGGCCAGGGTGTGAGGTAGACCCGAAACTGCCTAAGGTGGGCCAGTTTCGGGTCCCCACCGCCAAGACCACTTTGTGGTGGTCTTGGGGAGTGGGCCCAGCCATTCGGTTCCCCCCGGGGTGTCCCCGGGGTGTGCACGCTCCACCTCACGGCTTCTCGGTTCAAACCGTGAGCCCGCGGGGTGTGCAAACAACTCAAAACATCATTTTTGAAACTGTTTTTATCGGCAATTTTTACGCGACAAAAACGGTGGATTTCCAACGTCGCTACAATTTACTCTAATGTTCTAGCTTGGCTCTGATACCATGAAAGTCGACCTTAGCACCACCATGAGGTTCTAGAGGCATCAAGCATGCCAAATTCAAATTTTTATTAGGTGCTAAGCTAGACTAACAAGATCTTTACTAGATTATTAGGGTTTGCCTTTATGATGTGATGAACTTAAGAGAAGAAAAGAGCATACAACCTTTGTAGTTCAAGTCCTTCTCTTCAATAGCTCTAGGTTGAAGTCCACGCGACTCTGCTAGGCTCCTCCTCGAGTTGAACGGACCTCCTTCGTGATCTTCGCACCAAAGACGATCCACCCGAAGTCCACAAGCTCAAGCTAACCCTCCACTAGTCTCATTAGTGAAGGCAACACTCCATATCAAATTGTTAATCCAATGTGTGATGGTGAAGTAGGGGTTTAATTTGCTCACTAGTTTGTGTTCAAGCTTTATGATTCACATCTCATGTGAGGGTTAAAGCTTGAACAATGGCATTTGAGGAAGAAGAAGAAGCTAGAGAGCAACTATGGGAGCAACTAAAGAAAAATGGCTAAGTGTTGAGAATGAACTAAGAATGAATGGCAACTCTTGATCCCCACTCATTCAAGCATTGAATTTTGCAATATGAAATTGCAACCATGCTTGAATAGTGAGTCAAGATGAATAAACAAAAATAACTCACATGCTTGCAACCATGCTCTCAATTTACACCTCATTTCTATTTTTCTCAAAAATAGAAAATCAAGCCATTCTTCATTATTATTATATATATATATATAATGAAGAATAATTAGTGAGCTAATGATATTAGTTAAGATATAATTATATCACATATAATGTATATCACATTATTAAATCAACACTTGATTTAATAATCCGGTTATATCACATATGAGCGACAAATATCATTTATTTGTATATCACATTATCAAATCAACACTTGATTCGACAATCTGGTTATATCACATATAACCTAACCGATAACAGATAACTGCCAGATTACAATACGGTATCACATACACGCATTTAATCAGGCCCACAAACATATCACATATATGTCCTACTTCGTTTCGCTCAAACTAGGAAACTTCTGTGTGGGACTCTATGTCACGCCCTGCTTCCCAAAATACGGAATACGAGGGGTTGACAAGGCCAGCCATGCTTCTACGGTTAAGAAAATATCCTGCCGTAGTCACACTTCGGCTTCTAGCTTTACATGGTAATCAGTAATCAATGCACAGGTAATGAGATATGCAGTCACTAAATCAAAAGAAATACCAAAAGAACTAACCAGATGGAGATCAAGAGAGAATAACTCTGGGTCACTGATCAAGATATCCACGATATCCTCGAAGTCCGTCAGGTCCTGGTCCAGGCTAGATCCACTTCTCATTCTGAGTATGCATACTCAGGTCGTCAGTGCGACACGATAGCAATATATATATATATATATATATATATATATATATATATTGATACAAATGGTAACTCGTGCAATAATAATGAACATGGAACCGTAATCATGGAATAAAGACGTGAACATGAAGTAGGCAATGCAGGTAGCTAGTAGAGCAGGCAAACAGTGAAGCAGTAAACAGTATGGCAGGTATGTTGAATCAGTAAGCAATACATGTCAATGTCGCTAACCCTATCAGTCTCTAAGTCTCACTGTACAGGTCGCTAAGCCTATCGTCAGTCCAAGTGTGAGAGTCAACCACGCAGGAGTATCCCCCACCTAGGGGTAAGACCCAAGGGCAAGGGAACACGGGCCCGAAACACGCACGATAATAATCAGTAACTCCATCCATACAACTCCCAAAATCACGATATAAGCCGGCAATGGGACTCCCGAGATTCTGTTGAACTCACACTCAAACTACCCCACACCCCGTGGTCTACATCAAACGCCAACCATAAACTCAAATACCAGCCGGTCCATGACAAGTCTACGCGAGAACTGAAGACATGGTCTCCATCAAGCATGTCTCGACTGATACCCAAGATAAATGGACAGTGTTTGGTGCCTTACCTGTGACACCCATACAAGTGCTTCCATAATTGTCCCATACCAATTATAGTCACACTTATACACGTCCCACAGACGTCGACAATGCAATAGATCAATAGGGTCCACTGATTGTGTACAAGTACGTGTCACTTCACTTATCCATTCATGCTTAAACACTAACGTACTTGCCACAATCAAACACTAATACCTAACACTGGGTAATGCACATGATCACTAAGTTACCAATGCAATGACATCTATATAATGTAATGAGAATACAGTAATTAAGGCATGATTAAGATATCATCAGTCGGTGTCCTACCACTTGCATAGTTTATCATAAATCATACATGCAAAATTTAGTGAAACAATGAAAAGGGGGTAAGCAGTATGTTTAATTGTCTATCCATCAAAATTAGTTCCACGTTAATCAGGTTTCAGGATCACTAGATATGGCCATTTCATTTTAAGCGTTCACTGCTGGAAATCCGGTTTCAGAATCGGAAGTCCGTTTCGTAACGCATTTTAATCCCAGTTGGGATCGTATTTAGGTGACGCTATAGTGAACCATATTTAGGGCCATCGGTTAGGTTTTCACCGCAATTGACGGATCAGTGATATCTTGTATCAACAGGGAGTTATAGACAGATTATATTCGATGTATAAAATCTGCCTCTGCAGAATTCAGCACAACGTATCAACATTATAAAATGAGTTAAAAATATCAAACGGTTGAGGAATCCAGTGAGACTAGTGGAGGAAGAAAGCTAATTCAATTTCCTACGTAACGATATAGGGTTCTGTGCATCCTCATAATTGAACAGGAAAATATGGTTTAGAAACAGGGGTTAACTGGGATTTCCGCTCTGAACTACAATCCAGAATCGTAATCCTCCACAGTTTTCTCTATCGTAACTATTTCAACTTTAAATATCAATTATAGGGTTCTATATCTTATTCCGTTGGCTCCGATATAAGCCACGGAACGCCAAAATCCGACTTGTAGAAGATTTAACATGAATTTAACGGTCTAGCATGTTCAAGAAAGTTCTAGTTTCACACTGACTATCGGGAGCGGCATTACTTATATGAAGCGACTGTGGTTTTCAACCGAATTACCACAGCACATCAGTAAACAGTAGAAGGGTCCGGTGTGCAGGCGATGGGTAGGGGAGCTAGGCGAATAGAGGAGGAGGTCAAGGCGAAGTCGGCGGTGAGGGGACGGCGACGGTGGGGACCGATGAGGTGGGGAGAGAGGGGTGTGCTCGTGGCGTCGCTGGCGAGGGGCGTGCATGGGGTATCTCGGTGGCTAGGCGGGGTTTTGGGTAGTGGTTGAAGAGGGGCGAAGGTGGTACGGCGAGGTGGTTAGCGGTGAGGAGCTGGTCGTCGTCGTGGGGCTCAGAGGGGCGTTCGTCGGCGATGGGGTAGGGGCTCGAGGGTGCAGGCGAAGGCGCTCGGGGGTAAGTGATGGAGGCAGAGTTGGGTTCGAAGAGAGTGAGTTTTGCCGGAGGAGATGATCGGCGTCGCTGGGGAGAGCTGGGAGGGAAAGTTGTGAGGGGGAAAGTTGGGCAGGCGAGGGAGATCGGGAAAATGATGGGTG
This sequence comes from Agapanthus africanus, assembly GCA_030015575.1. NCBI lineage: Eukaryota > Viridiplantae > Streptophyta > Magnoliopsida > Asparagales > Amaryllidaceae > Agapanthus > Agapanthus africanus. The sequence goes on along the minus strand of CM057341.1, from coordinate 748,013,843 downwards.
AGGAAGAAGAAGAGGGTGAGCGTGAAGGGAGAGAGGGCCGTTGAGTGAGGAGTGGGTCACGGGGGTCAGTTGGCGTGGGTCGTGGACGCGTGTGAGAAACGACCGTGAGGGTGTGGGTGCGGGGACATGGCCGCGGCGATGTGGGGAGAGAATGAGAGGGAGCGGGAAATGAAACGAAGTGGAGAAGAAGGGTCACGCGGGTCGAGTTGGGGGAAATTGGGCCGGGCTCGGGGAGGGGATGGGCTTGGTATAAAATAAAAGAAATTGGAAATTAAAGGGGAGATGGGCCGGGAAAAAGGAATTAAAATTAATTGGGAAGTAATTAAATAGAAATAGAGAAGTGGGCCAGGCTTGGGAATAAAATGGAAAATGAGATAAGGAGTGGGCTGGGTTTTGGGAAAAATAAAAAGGGAGAAAATAAAAAGGGTTTGGATAAATTAGGGTTAGGGTTTTTAAAATACTAAAAATAATAATTATAAAATAAATAAATTTTAAGAGTAACAAAAATACGGATATTGGTATACAAAAGGACTGGGTATTACACTCTAAAGACTCGTCAATACACCAGTAGTAGGTGATGATCACATCAGTCACCTACAAGCCGTCAGCGGTACTAGTTGGACGTAACGGCTACCCGGGTATTGAGCGATATGAAGATCAACAAGCAAGCTCGTCCATACTCTCCATGAAGCCTATCAGTAATACTACCGTACAGTCCGGTCTCTTCGTACGATATGTCGCATATCATGTCTATGGGTGGTAAACGTCAGACCCCAGTAACGTGATAAATCATGCCAATGTCTGGCCTATAACGGTTTGAGAAACTACTGATAACACTTATTAGTAAATCTCATAAGCAGCCCAGGCCAGGGACTTCCAGTTATATCCAATCGAGCATAGCGCAACATCAACTCCCAATACTGGGAGAGACGAAACCCCTCCTATCTCTCATTGCCTCCATGTGACTCGGGACTGTACCCAAAATCCACTAATTTGCATGACTCCTTTGATCCGTGGTAGGGAGGAAATCAAAGCACAGTGGGAGCCACACAATACTCTAAGACGATTTCGGGTCTACAGACTAACCTGCACCAGTGTCACTAGAGGACTGCTATATGACGATAGGTATACTACCACATAGGAGTCCTCGGCGAGTCCTGTTCGGTGTACCCATTCTCCAATGAGCACCTGTATACAATCTTTGATGTCACACACCAATGGTTGTGGGATCAACCATCTCTCTCTAAGGGACAAGAAACGTATACACTAGTCTACCCCGAAATATCGATGCCCTAGTCTCGATATTCCCTCGACTAGAAACTGATTAAAGGATATACTTTTGGACCACTCTGGTCTCACTAGTATGATCTCATCATAGTCCTGGTAGTCAAGTACATATCCTAAGGGCTTTATCAACATGTGAGAGTAAGGCAGTAAAGAATACCGGTTAACATGTTAAGATAAAGAGTAACCAGATAGCATAATATCATGTCGAGCAAGAAAGTCCTCTATATATATGTCCAAGCATCCACTATAATATAAATCACATGTACAATAATGGCCTCTAGGGCATACATAGTCCTAACAATACGTAGTCATGGATACGTATACAGGTTATTACAGATAGACACATATGCATCCTGACATCAGCACTATTTACCGTGATCCCGATATCATTTAGAATTTCACATTTGGTATCCACTTGATACACATGCTGTTAGTTATATGTATGCTCTAGAGGCCATTATTATACATAGGATGTATACTGTAGTGGATGCTTGGACATATATAGGGAGGACTTTCTTGCTCAACATGATAGTATGCTATCTGGTTGCTCTTTACCTTAACGTGTACACTGATTGTCTCTCTGTTACATGTTGGTAAAGCCCTTAGGATGTGTACTTGACTACCTGGACTATGATGCGGATCATACTAGTGGAGACATGGTAGTCCATAAGTACATCCTTCAAGGTCCCTAGTCGTGGGTGTATCGAGACGGGGCATCGATATACCAGAGTAGACTAGCGTATACCTTCTCGATCCATACAGATGGGCGATGGATGATCCCATATCCATTGGTGTTTGACATCGGAGATGATATACGGGTGCTCAGTGGAGACTGGGTACACTGGACGGACTCGCCGAGAACTCCCAGATGGTATTATACCTTACGTCAGATGGCAGTTCTCTGGTGACACTGGTACAGAGTAGTCTGTTGACCCGAGATCGTCATAGAGTCTTGTGTGGTTCCCACTGTGCTTTGATTTCCACCTTACCACGTCCAAGAGGGCGTGCAAAACGGTGGTTTTTGGGTACAGTCCCGAATCACATGGAGGCAATGAGCGATAGGAGGGGATTCGTCTCTCCCGGTATAGGGAGTTGATGTTGCACTGTGTTCGATTGGCTATAACCGGAAATCCCTGTCCAGGGTTGCTGAGACTTACTGGTAAGTGTTACCAGTAGTTTCTCGAACTGTTATAGACCTCATATCGACACGACTTATCGAGCTATTGGGGTCTGACGTTTACCACCCCTAGGCAAGATATGCGACGTATCAGACGACGAGACCGGACTGTACGGTAAGTGTTATTGGTTGGATTCACAGGAGTGTGAGCGGGCTTGCTCATCGATCTTCTGATCGCTCAATACCCGGGTGGCCGTTACGTTTAGCAGACCGCTTGCGGCTTGTGGGTGTTTGATATGATCATCACCTGCTGCCGGCGTATTGACGAGTCTTTAGAGTCCTACACAGAGGTTTCCTGGCTCAAGCGAAACGAAATAGGAGCGCATATGAGATATGTGCGGGACCGAGAATAATGCGTGTATGTGATACCGTATTCTATTCTCGCGATGAATGTATCGAATGGTTGTATGTGATATAACCTCGTTATCGAATCAAGGATTGATTCGATAAGCCGATACATTGGATATTAGTCGGTTATATGCGATATGACCGGATCGTTAAATCAAGTGTTGATTTAATGATTTAATGTATAATTATATATTTGATATATTACTTTACATTAACTAGTATTGGTTCACTCAAGATGGATTTTCTCACTTGATGTGCACATTGTATATGTGATATATTTTTGTGCACTTGTTTGTATTATGTTTGATGATATATGCAAACTTGGATTTGTGTAAAGGCTTAAACCATGTTTAGTGAATGGTTAGGGTTTCATTTCACTTATTTATTTATCTTTTCATTTTTGGTTAAAAGATAAAAGAAAAACAAAATGGTTGCTTTCAAAGATGAAGCTTGTTGAAGCTTCATGAAGCTTTGACCAAGTGACCATTTTGTCTTCTTCTCCTAACCCTAACCATTCATCTAAACTCTAGTTAATTCTCTACACAAAACCATGGTTAAAAATATGATAAGAATCATTTTTATTTTCTATTTTAAAAGGACTTATCATATTCTTTTCTTCTTCTTCTTCTTCTTCTTGAACAAAAGAAGAAAACCTTGCCTCCATCAATGGCAACTTGAGAAAAAGAGTGAGAAATCCAATTCTAAAGTGAACCAACTTCCTATTTCTTCATTCTCTACCACTTGCCAAGTAGTATAGGGTGTTTTCTTCACAAGTTTCATGGCTTGGTGAAGTTGGAGCTTGATCTTGTGTTGCCTCGACGTAGATCATCTTCGGCATCGAAGTCGACGACCTAGCCCGCCCATTTCTCCGATGAAGCCGACGCTAGAGCCCGGGATCCGATGATCGTAGCGAGGGGACTTCATCACGGAGCTATGGAGGTGGAGGACCGGATCTACAAAGGTTGTATTTTCCGTTTACTCTTAGTTAAGTTGTTAACTAGTTATCGGTTTCGCCTAAACTCTAGTTAACGATCCGTATTAGGGTTTGTAGGCACAAGAAAAATTTGAATTTAGCATGGTTGATGTCTTGTGAGACCTCGAGTGTGTGCCTAGGAACCCTACAGTGGTGTCAGAGCCTAGCTATAGCTTTAGACGATGTATTAACGAAGTTAAAACTCCGAACGAACCCGAAACGTCCAAGTTTACCCCTTCTCTGTACATTTTTTCAAAACTCAATATTTTCTGAATTAAAAATACCTTAAAAATAGAGCAGGGAAATATAAGAATTATGGTGCAAAACGAGCACCTAACTCTTCCAAACTGCCGCGGAACCGCGGCCATAGCATGCTTGGGCCGCGGATCTGCGGCCAAAATGAGAGATTGGGAAGTTATGTTTGCACAGTAATTCCTATATATAAAATTGCTATTTTATGGGTATTGTTAATCTGATTCAAGGGTTGAGTGTTCTGGGGTTTATTTGGTAATCGTCGATTCGATCGGGAATTTTAAATTCGTTATTGTTTTTCCGGGTAAATTTTAGAACATGTTAAAAAGTTCAACCGGATATAAATACCCACCTTTTCCCCTGTCGGGAAATTTCCAAGTGTTGGATCTTTCCGTGGTTTAATAACGTTCTAAGTAGTGCAAGTAACGCGATGGTCCCTCTAGAAGACAACAAACCTTAACTCGATTATGTGACCGTCTTGAACTGCCCTTTGAACCTTAGGGTTTGGGGTAGTACGGCGTGCCACATGTGAGGCGTTGGCTTGACCCTTCTACGGCTGGACCGTTGGTACTGAGGCATGAACTGGATGTTTTTTTAACTTGTTTCATGTGTTGATCTATTTCGGGAAAACTTGGGTGTTTGATTGTTCGATCGGAAAGTTTAACATTTTCTATTTATCTGGAATGGGATACAATAATTGGAATTCACAAGTTGTTATGAGATAACTGAATGAATGTTATAAACATAGCAGTTTAGTCTCACTTGATCGGTTGCCACGGAATTTTGATGTGATCAAAAGTCCGTCGCAATCACGTAGCGTACGCGGATACTCGCCGGGTAAACTGAATAGACAGCCTCACTCTATAGCCCCGACCAAGTGATTGTAGGAGAACCCCGTCGCCGAAAGCATCCGTTCGGGTGCTCGCGGCAGCGGTGTTCCGCCTTGGCGCACTTCGTCGGCGGCATCGGGGGTGCAACCGTCTACTGAAGTTTGCGATGAGCATCCAATCAAAATGTCGGGAATCTTGTTGAATTTTCCGACATGATATTGAAAAGTGTTTTTGATAATGAGACTGAAATGCGGGGTTTATAATTGTTAGGCATGCGATGTCTAAGGAATTCATTTGATTAGGCATGCGATGTCTATGCAGGTTGCGGATTCCAACTGTTGTAGTTTTACACTTACTTTTCTGTGATCGTAAGTGTAATATGTGATATCGCCGGTTTCGTTGCTATATGTCAACGACAATTGGGATGCGCATATTTACTTACGTTGATGACATGTGATGTTATGTGTTGCTGGATATGTTATATTGGATCGTCGGTTTTGAATAGCCGGGTTTTTTTTTATGTGAGATGAGTGTTTTTCATTTTCATTCATGTAAAAACTTGTATGTAATATTCTTTTATTGGGGTGCTTCCAGGTTGCGGAAGATGTCACATTTTGTATATTATTTACTTTTCCGCATTAGGATAGACCCAAGGAGGGGAGCACAAGTAACCAGGTTCTGGGGTCCAGTGGGAGACCAACTCGAGGAGTCGAGTCCGGGTCTCCTAACCCTAGAATTGGTAGGGTTGCTTGCCGCTCTCGTAGGGGTCTAGGAATGTGGGATTGGCTATTCATCACGACCGTGGAATCCGTGTTTTATACTGGCTCGTATTGAAAACACGGACGTCCTAGTATATCCAATATTTCATATGATATTTTCTGCTGCGTTATCTGTGATATGATCATGTGATGTGTTCAGATAGATATTACATATAGTATATATGATATATTATATATAGACGTTACTTATGTTTTACATCCGCGCTAGCCCTGCCCCGCTCTGTCGTTAGTTACCTAACCTGACGGTGCACGAGGGGACATCGAGGAGAATGCGGATGGCATAAGTGTACGTCGTGTTTATCTGTGATGTTTAGGTGATTAAATGATGGGACTTCATTAATATGATTAATGAAAGTAAAAGAAACCTAAAGATGTTGTAGAATCGAATTTCAAAAATAAAACAGGTAGCTACAGTTCTTGCTTTGCACAGAGGTATATATGATATATCCCGCACCTCATTCGATGAGGAAAGGACCGAGATCCCTTCACCGGGAGTGACTCCTTTAGCAATAACTGACAGATGCTATAACTCTCGGTTTGTTTTTTGATTGCTTCTATAGTTTCTGCGATGCACAGTGATATATATGATATATCCCGCACCTCATTCGACGAGGAAAGGACCGACGATCCCTTCATCGGGAGTGACTCCTTTAGCAAAACTAGAAAAGCCTAAAAAACACTCCATTTTAAAATCATTTGATTCTATAACGATATCAAGTTCATTACGCAATAGGTTTTCAGAAAAACCTGTCGTAGCCCTCCGTCATTTCAGATAAGTTGTATGTAGTACTCGTGCTACATTTGTTGGCTTTCGTCAAGGTGTAGTGTGCGGTAGCTATATGCTGCTTATCTGCTGCATACGATGCGATTGGATTAGGGTAGTCGTGCGGCTTTGTTGGCTTTCGTCAAGGGTCGTGCGGGTGGGTTTAATTCAATCAAGAAATGTACGGGTTGAACTTGACTAGCGGGCTATGGTTTGTTGGCTTTCGTCAAGGTCATAGCACGTTAGGGGAAAAATATTATCGGGAATTTCAAGTGTTGAAATTTGCAATGTGATTGCATACCTTCTATGAGATAGTTGGATCCCGATACCCGCTGTGAGTAAGAGTTACTCCTGGGAGAGTTTTTACACATTACAATTAGCCGATCAAGTAGGTGTCTAGAAAAGTGTCAAAGGGGTTACGCCTCTGGGAAAATGAGGTTTACATTAATTAGGTTCGTGCGAAAGCACGGGGGACCTCCCTCAAAGTACCGACACTGGCCTGGCTGAAAGATTGGCGAACTTGTAGTGTGTAATTAATCCCGGCTAGTCTTTCCTTTTAGGGTTTGAAGGAAGATTTGATAAAAACAGTGGAAGCCATCCTGATTAGATAAAATAATAACCAATCTATTCTTGCAAAAGCGCACGCTGAGTGTTTTCTTCTCTCTCTCTCCAGGTAGCGACCATATCATGCCTTAATCAAGATAATAATACGGATATTTGACCGAACCCGCTTTTTATACTGAGCTGGAGAACGTTGGTCCCGCTCCAACTTATAATTGTTATAAGACAGAGCAGGAATTGGGGAATACCAGATTTCCCGTGCCGCCCAAACGAAGAAAGTGCATGTTGATGCATCATCTTCGGGTGTGTTCGTTACAAAGAATTGTTTCTCTGTATCCTCTACGTCCTGGGTATTTGATACCGGATCAGGATCCCAGATATGTAATCTGCTACATAGGGCTACAGAAAGGTAGAGAACTGAGAACGGGTGATAAGTTTCATGAGGAAGAAAACGGGGCAAGAGTTGCAGCCAAGTCTGTTGGTCACTGTCACCCTGTATTACCAATACATTGATTCTGAATGAATGTTATTAGATACCGAACCTGATATACAAAATCATATCAGTCTCTTTATACGTAAAGAAATGATAAAATTTGTATTGTTAGATAATGTTTTGAACATTTCCTATATCAAAAGTTGATCGGTTCTGGCACGTGATCTAAAAGCATTGATGTTCTAAATCAAACTACAGTTCTTAGTATATAGAACACACACAAGAGGAAGAGTTCAGAAATGAACGAATCCTTCTTGAAGTATTGTAGACTAGGTCATATCAATGCGACCCGACTGGCTGAAGTTATATTTAGATGCATATTTAAATTAGTTTGAATTTACATCTTGTGAAACTTGCCAGTCATGTCACAGAGATAAGATGACCATAGCTCTGTTTACTGGAAACAGAGAAAGAGTTAGTGAACTCTTGGGATGATACATGTTGATGTATAAAGGTCCCCAGTCTACACATGCCAAGATCGGTTCTTTGTACTTCATTACATTCTTTGATGATCTCTCAAGATTCAGACATATGTTCCTGTTGAAACACAAGTCCGAACCTTTTGAGACATTCACGGAATATAAGTTGGAAGTAGAGAACCAAAATGAGGGTATAAGTATTATGTCCTTTGATGCGATCAGGGAGGAGAATACCTGTGCATGGAATTCCTGAACTATTCTAAAGGAGAATGAGATTCTCTCTCAGCATTACTCCTCCGAATACACCACAGCACAACGTTGTATCGGGGCGGAGCAATCGCACCCCATTCGATATGGTGCGCTCTATGATGAGTAATACTGAGTTACCGGTTTCCTTTTGGGAGTTATGCGCTTGAGAAGCTGCATACCTATTGAATAGGGTTTGAATCATATCACAGTCTACCACTCCATATGAGATATGGTATGGGAAGAGCCCATGTCTTAAGCTAGTTAAGATTTGGGGTTGTCCGGCCTATGTCTAAAAGCAAAATCCAGACAAGCTCGAGGCAAGGTTAGTTATGTAGAACTGGAAAGGTTCCAGCTATGCAAACTACAGCAGATGATTTGGTACAACCAAAGGATTCAGTAGATACCAACGAACCTCAGCCTCTCCGCCGATCTAGTAGGGTTTCTCACCCACCTGAGAGATACTTCAGTTTCTCTATGACAGTGGGAGCGAGATTGCATTATAAGATGATGACCCAACTAGTTTCGAGCTGGCCATCAGGAGTGAGACTCTGTAAGAATAGCTGGATGCTTAGCGATCCGAGATGGAATCCATGTACACCAACAAAGTATGGACTTTGGTTGCTATATCTGAAGGGTTAAATCCCCATCAGGAGCAAGTATATCTTGAGAAGATTACTTGGTGTAGATAGAAAAGTTGAGACTTTCAAAACTAGACTTGTTAAAGGTTTTCGTCATCAACTAGGCGTGGATAACGATGAAACCTTTTCTAGGGCCTATGCTTAAGTCCATCCAGATCCTACTTGCCACGGCTACATACCATGACTACGATATCTGGTGGTTGGGTGTCATGACTGCTTTTCTAAATAATATTTTAGAAGAGAGAGTTTATAAGTACACAGTCAGAGGGCTTCGTAGACAGTGGGAGCAGCGGTAACGTGTGCAAGATGTTTTATGTGATAAAGCAGGCATCGCGAAGTTGGAACATCTGTTTTGATGGGTTAGTCAAAGAGTTTGACATCATCAAAATTGTAGATGAACCTTGTATATACAAAAAGGTAGTAGGGAGTATGGTGGCGATCCTCGTAGAGTACGTGGATGACATACTCTTGATAAGAAAGGAGTTTCCTATGCTACGCTCGCTCAATCTCCGCTTATCACAAGGTTTCTCCGTATAGGATCAAAGTGATACCTCCTAAATCCTGAGTTTTGATCTATGAGATAGAAGTAACTGGATGTTAGGATTCTCACTAGTTGTAGTGAGATAGTATTAATCGATCTTGGGGAAAATCACTGGAAAGGTTCCAGAGTGATAAAGATGACTGAATGTCAGTCACAGACATTGTCTTTACCCTTAGTAAAGGGACGGTATGTTGGAAGAGTTCCAAGCTAGATACCGTGGCATACTAGACGATAAAGGCTGGATACATCGCTACTTAAGATGCTACCAAAGAGGCAGTCTGGGTGTATATTTGTTCATGAGATGAACTTCGTTCCTACCATTGTGAGACAATGGAGTTGTGGGTTTTGCCAAGGAACGTCCGTCCCATCAGTGATCCAGACATATTCTAAGGCAGTGTCACCTGATCATGGAGATGGTTGATCTCCAGGGTGATCGAGGTAAGGAGAGTTGACTCAGAGGACAACACGGCGGATACACTCACAAAGGTTTTTTCCCAGAGAGAGACTTTTATAGGATGGTTGAGTATGAGATACTACAACCACTGCAATCAGATGGCCCTAGTGCAAGTGGGAGATTGTTAGTTATATGTATGCTCTAGAGGCCATTATTATACATAGGATGTATACTGTAGTGGATGCTTGGACATATATAGGGAGGACTTTCTTGCTCGACATGATAGTATGCTATCTGGTTGCTCTTTACCTTAACGTGTACACTGATTGTCTCTCTGTTACATGTTGGTAAAGCCCTTAGGATGTGTACTTGACTACCTGGACTATGATGCGGATCATACTAGTGGGGACATGGTAGTCCATAAGTACATCCTTCAAGGTCCCTAGTCGTGGGTGTATCGAGACGGGGCATCGATATACCAGAGTAGACTAGCGTATACCTTCTCGACCCATACAGATGGGCGATGGATGATCCCATATCCATTGGTGTTTGACATCGGAGATGATATACGGGTGCTCAGTGGAGACTGGGTACACTGGACGGACTCGCCGAGAACTCCCAGATGGTATTATACCTTACGTCAGATGGCAGTTCTCTGGTGACACTGGTACAGAGTAGTCTGTTGACCCGAGATCGTCATAGAGTCTTGTGTGGTTCCCACTGTGCTTTGATTTCCACCTTACTACGTCCAAGAGGGCGTGCAAAACGGTGGTTTTTGGGTACAGTCCCGAATCACATGGAGGCAATGAGCGATAGGAGGGGATTCGTCTCTCCCGGTATAGGGAGTTGATGTTGCACTGTGTTCGATTGGCTATAACCGGAAATCCCTGGCCAGGGTTGCTGAGACTTACTGGTAAGTGTTACCAGTAGTTTCTCGAACTATTATAGACCTCATATCGACACGACTTATCGAGCGATTGGGGTCTGACGTTTACCACCCCTAGGCAAGATATGCGACGTATCAGACGACGAGACCGGACTGTACGGTAAGTGTTACTGGTTGGATTCACAGGAGTGTGAGCGGGCTTGCTCGTCGATCTTCTGATCGCTCAATACCCGGGTGGCCGTTACGTTTAGCAGACCGCTTGCGGCTTGTGGGTGTTTGATATGATCATCACCTGCTGCCGGCGTATTGACGAGTCTTTAGAGTCCTACACAGAGGTTTCCTGGCTCAAGCGAAACGAAATAGGAGCGCATATGAGATATGCGCGGGACCGAGAATAATGCGTGTATGTGATACCGTATTCTATTCTCGCGATGAATGTATCGAATGGTTGTATGTGATATAACCTCGTTATCGAATCAAGGATTGATTCGATAAGCCGATACATTGGATATTAGTCGGTTATATGCGATATGACCGGATCGTTAAATCAAGTGTTGATTTAATGATTTAATGTATAATTATATATTTGATATATTACTTTGCATTAACTAGTATTGGTTCACTCAAGATGGATTTTCTCACTTGATGTGCACATTGTATATGTGATATATTTTTGTGCACTTGTTTATATCATGTTTGATGATGTATGCAAACTTGGATTTGTGTAAAGGCTTAAACCATGTTTAGTGAATGGTTAGGGTTTCATTTCACTTATTTATTTATCTTTTCATTTTTGGTTAAAAGATAAAAGAAAAACAAAATGGTTGCTTTCAAACATGAAGCTTGTTGAAGCTTCATGAAACTTTGACCAAGTGACCATTTTGTCTTCTTCTCCTAACCCTAACCATTCATCTAAACTCTAGTTAGTTCTCTACACAAAACCATGGTTAAAAATATGATAAGAATCATTTTTATTTTCTATTTTAAAAGGACTTATCATATTCTTTTCTTATTCTTCTTCTTCTTGAACAAAAGAAGAAAACCTTACCTCCATCAATGGCAACTTGAGAAAAAGAGTGAGAAATCCAATTCTAAAGTGAACCCACTTCCTATTTCTTTATCCTCTACCACTTGCCAAGTAGTATAGGGTGTTTTCTTCACAAGTTTCATGGCTTGGTGAAGTTGGAGCTTGATCTTATGTTGCCTCGACGTAGATCATTTTCGGCATCGAAGTCGACGACCTAGCCCGCCCATTTCTCCGATGAAGCCGACGCTAGAGCCCGGGATCCGATGATCGCAGCGAGGGGACTTCATCACGGAGCTATGGAGGTGGAGGACCGGATCTACAAAGGTTGTATTTTCCGTTTACTCTTAGTTAAGTTGTTAACTAATTATCGGTTTCGCCTAAACTCTAGTTAACGATCCGTATTAGGGTTTGTAGGCACAAGAAAAATTTGAATTTAGCATGGTTGATGCCTTGTGAGACCTCTAGTCTGTGCCTAGGAACCCTACACATGCATCACATGACATGTCCTGACACACTACTTGACTTGATACTTTGATCTTGTTACTAATACCGACAATCCTGACTTGTTTTCCCGATGGACGTAACCTGTTGTCTACATAGACAAACCCATACCTGCTTGATCCTATGTTGGCATTAGACTTACATTATCAATACATGACTTGAACATACAACCTTGGGGGTAAGGGGAATTCAATAATGAAATCTGATTTGTAACTCAACAGTTTGATACTTATACCGATCAGTCTTTACAGGCTAGGCCATCCCCGGGATGCTGCTGCTAACATCATTTGTCTGTACATGTTACCTGTTTACTGCCTAGCGGCACGTCTTGGATTCAGCCCGAGAGTCTTGACTGTGATCCCAGACACGCACGGGATACTATTGAGTTAGATCGACGATTCCATTAAATTGATTTCAAAGACTTTATAGTAGATAACCTAGTAGCACAATTTAGATTACTCATCTCACTTCACATCCACATATATACCTTACCGTTCATATCCGTGTTATTCTTTATATTCATGTTTACCTATATCATTACATCCTGATTATTACTATTGTTTTGATGTTATGACACACTGACGTCTCGGTTTTATATGGCCCAATTCTTCTGTCTTTATCGCAGGCTGAACATGAGTAATTTAGCCGTCAAGCCGAGCAGTGAGGAATTGATTATGTGTGGTTTAGAAATGTTTAGATTTTAGACTCTCAGCTAACTTTATCCGCAGCTTTTATTTCTTGATGTGAGCTCATATCGGGACGTATTTCCATATGTTGTTTATTGGATATTATTTCGTTTCCGCTTATACATTTTCTTAACTCTTTTATTTGGCAAATGGACATGCAGTAGCTAGTTTTTATATTTTACTGCTCTTGATATCCAATTGACAGCCGTAATGTGACTATGGAAGGATCTTTCCTCGCCATAGGGAGCATGGTTGGCTCTGTCACATATCGTGTTTACGTATTTTGGGAAGCGGGGCGTGACAAAACCCTTTTGAATGCCGGTTGCAATATCGTTTGAACGTACCGCTCAGAAGCCACGCTTTCTCCGAATCTGAGAACCTGTTCATTTGCTATAACATATCTTGCCATTTCTGAAACATTTAAATCATGATTATATTGAAAAAGAGCTTAACCGGCGAAACCAATTTGTATCTGTGTAGTGGAGGAACCGGCGGGGGCTTCTAAATGTTTATTTGCATGTTTATTCAAACCACCGGTGCCGACACTATCCTTATATTTATATGCATTGCCACAATATTTGCAAACAGCGTATCTAACACTGTCCATAAATTCAATTTTATAGTGATCCCAAACATTATTAGCAGTCGCACGTTTTTAGCTTCTTTAGATATATGAGTGGGTCCTTCCATTTGTTGTTCGGGATAATAAATTTGGGTTTGATGTGTATCGGTTGAATCCTCCATATCAATATTTTAACTAATTAAAAAAAAGAGTGTCAGAATAGAAATAATAAATTAAAAACAAGAAATAAGAAAGATAGAAGAATGGGTCGGTCGGAGGCTCGGAGTTGGACTGTCGGAGGATCGGATCGGAGGTTCTACTCTTTAGAAAGATGGAAATTGCCACAATAGTATTAGAAATTTAGAGTAAATTGTTTTAAAGAGATGGGAAATATTTTTTTGGGAGGGGGGGGGGGGGGTTTATTTATAGGTTTTTGAATTTTTTACCCGTTTATAGTCGTTGCGAGGCAAATCATCTCGAAATTCGCCTCGTAGATCCGACTGTTTATAGCCGTTGGATATGAATTCTAAGACGAGGCGAAGCAATTCGTTGAGTAGGTGGCCGTTTATGACCATTGGGCGACGAGTTCGAGACGAATCGATCAACGAGAAGAGGCGGATCAGCGAGTCTTGCCGATTCCCGAGGCGAAGCGAGGTGACCTACGATGAAGCACTGCAGGAAAATTAAGGGAACATCACTCCGAAGTGAAGCGAATCGATTCGCTTCATTAGTCGGGCCTACCTATTACCATACTTTGCTGAAAGAACTCATTTTCTCTTATTTTTAGGTTTGTGACGAACCCAATCGACGGAACCAAAATTTCCTTTAGTAAGATACTTAGGACATCTCCAAAATTCTCGACCATGGTTTTTTTCCAAGTGGGAGATTGCAACCTTAGGCCCGAGTCTGCACTTGTAGATTAGGACTTGATCCGAGCACTCCATGGTCGTCATGGCTTCTTCGATATGAGCTTTTCGTAGATTGGATTATGGAACTGGGGAAGAAGAAGAAAATGAGTTCCCTTCCCAATAAAGGACCGGGAGCGGTATTTTTGGCATTTCGAATTTGTTTTGACTGATGTGATAAGCAGTTGACTGGTTGACTAACCGTGTTGACGTGTCAGCATTAACTTTGATAGTTTTTTTGATAATTTCATAGATATTGACAGTTTTGTGATTTGGCCTAAATATAGTTTTCAGTAAAGCTCGTTTGGTTCAAGAATTCTTGGGGATTAGTGACTGTTTGGATTTAAGAATCAAAAAAAAAAGTGCGGATGTAAGTTTCTTGTTTGGTTGTAGGATTTTGATGGTTTTGGATTTACTTGGTTTTTTTTGCCGCCCACCATTTCTCAGGATTCATGAATCTCCAAGAAAAACCATGGACTCATAAAAGATTAACATGGTTAGTGGGGCCCACTATATATTAACTCCTCTCTCTCACCGTGTCCCCATTCAAACGTTTACGAAAAAATCCCTACTCGATTTCAAAACCCCGGCTGTTCCCAAACGCGCTTTTTCCACACCCTCTTCATCTTCCCCTTCTCTTCAACAAATCTCAAAATCCCAAACCCTAACCACAAAAACACCATCAATTTCCTTCTAAAGATGATGTTTTTAAATCTGGGCTTCGCTTTGTTTCTCCTCTTCTTCTCTCCATCTCAATCCCAAGCTCAGCCCCAAGCTCCATCTCTGGGCTGCAATGGCGTCGAGCTCAGCTACACCCTCACCTCCCGCCAAAAGATCCGCCCTTTTCTCTCGGACCCC
Source organism: Agapanthus africanus (assembly GCA_030015575.1). Taxonomy (NCBI): domain Eukaryota; kingdom Viridiplantae; phylum Streptophyta; class Magnoliopsida; order Asparagales; family Amaryllidaceae; genus Agapanthus; species Agapanthus africanus. Next base: position 747,998,714 of record CM057341.1, on the reverse strand, counting down.
AGATCCCAGCCCTTCTCCTTCAAGTCCACCGCCACCATCCTCAACTCCGGCGTCAGGGACCTCGATTCCTGGTCCCTCCTCATCGAGTTCCAGCACCAGGAGCTCATCGTCTCGGCCTCCAACTCGGTCCTCAACAACAACTCCCCTTTCCCCTTCAACACCTCCTCGGATCCAACATCCCCCGCCTCCTTCTCCGGCTTCCCCAACCCCGACCTCAAGACCCCCATCGAGACCGCCAACGACCCCACCCAAATCCAGGCCCAGATCGATTTTATCGGCACCTTGTTCGGCTCCCCGCCGCCCTCCGTCCCGATGCCCAGATCGATCTCGCTAGACGACCCTCTCTACCTCTGCCCGCCCGCGAGGGTCAACTCCTCGGCGTCCTCCATGACGACCTGCTGCACCCTGAACCCCAACCCGAAGGTCAACGACACCGCCGCGGATAACTCTACCGAGTTCTTGGCCAGGCGGGACGGGGATCTTAGCATCTTTTACGACGTGGTTCAGGCTTACGGATCGAGCTACCTCGCGCAGGTGACAATTAGCAATGGGAGCCCTTTGGGCCGGCTCGATAACTGGAGGCTGTCGTGGGAGTGGATGCGAGGGGAGTTCATTTATTCGATCAAGGGGGCCTATTCGAGCTTGGTCGATCCATCCTCTTGTATCATGGGAGCGCAAGGGCAGTACTACAAGGATTTTGATTTCAGCAAGGTGGTGACTTGTGTTAAGAAGCCGGAGATTTTGGATCTTCCTTTGTCGAGGTTTAATGATACGGATGTAGGCAGGATCCCGTTTTGTTGCCGGAATGGGACGATCCTGCCGGCGGAGATGGATCCGTCTCAGACGAAATCGGCCTTTCAGATGCAGGTTTTCAAGATGCCCCCCGATCTTAATAGGACTAAAGCGCTTCCTCCGCAGAACTGGAAGATTGTTGGTGGGGCTTTGAACCCGAATTATCAATGTGGGCAACCGATCCGGGTGAGTCCGACTCTGTTCCCCGATCCGAGCGGTTTGTCGTCGAGCGTCTCGGCTATCGCGACATGGCAAGTAGCTTGCAACATTACGAGACCAAAAGGGTCTAGCCCGAAATGCTGCGTTTCCTTCTCCGCGTTTTACAACGACTCGGTCGTTCCTTGCAAAACCTGTGCTTGCGGTTGCCCGGTGAATAATTTAAGGAAAACTTGCAACGCAAGCGCCCCGGCGATTTTGCAACCTCCACAAGCGCTTCTTGTTCCGTTCGAGAATCGTACCGCGATGACGAAATACTTCGCTTCAATGAAGCATTACAATGTGCCTAATCCAATGCCGTGTGGCGACTTTTGCGGCGTTAGCATCAATTGGCATATAAATTCGGATTATAGAACGGGGTGGAGTGCGAGGATCACTTTGTTCAATTGGGAAGAAGTAAATTTTGCGGATTGGTTCGTTGCAGTTGATATGGGTAAGGCTTATGATGGATACGAAGATACATATTCTTTTAATGGGACGGCAATGGGGAACAATACTATATTTTTGCAAGGATTGCCGGATTTGAATTATTTGTTGGGGGAAGTCGATGGAGCTAACCCGTTAACCGATCCGAGAGTCCCAGGGAAGCAGCAATCTGTGATCTCGTTTACTAAGAAAAATATACCGGGGATTGATGTTGTCACAGGTGATGGATTTCCTAAAAAGGTGATATTCAATGGGGAGGAATGCTCTTTGCCCGATATTATTCTTACGAGCCGAGGGATGAGAAGTGCATTTGTTGGTAGTTTGGGATTGATTTTGGTTTTGCTTGTTTCTGCTCTTGTGATGTTGGAGCCATAGATTGATGCTTGCTGGTGATGATTCTTTGATTCTTTCTATGGTTCGAATCGATAGCGCTTGCGCCAAACTCTTTGTTTGGGAATTTTGTGAAGACAAGGGGCTGCTTGTATGAACTCAGTAATGTATGATATATACTCTTCTGATGATGTTGTTTTCTTATACTCAGAGAAAGTATGTTATCTCTTAATTTGATATGTTCTTATACTCTTTTACTTATGTTTGTTTACCACTTTGCCTACACTAGATTTGTCTTTAGATGTTTATATTTCAATTTGGATTATGATGTTGCATGTAATTGCCATTTGGAGATAAAAGATATACTGGCCTATTTGTCTTTAGGATGCTTTTAGAGCTTGCTGGCACATTCATTTCATTTCTAGATATAATTGGATTTATACATAGGATACCTATAAGATAACCTACATACAATTAGACCTTCTTTTTGTAGGGTGTTTTTCGTCACCCCATTGAGATGAGAATACGCGCGCGCTTGTCAGGCGCATTACAGATTCTCCCTGCATAGGGCAGGCTGGGGTTTATTGATTGTGGGGATCCGAATCTCCGGCAGCCGCGGACTAAGCTGCCGTTAATTACCCTTCGCCCTTGGAGCGAGAGAACATCCGATTGACGGGTCAAACAGGTCATGCGAACTCAATATGCAGTATTGTGTTTTGAAGGGGTTTTGGATATATCGGGGGCCCTGCAGAGTTTTTACGGGGGTCCCACTACCCGGATAGCGGGCTGGGGGTCAAAAGACTAGCAGCCCTCTTACGGGGTGCGGGGCAGCGGCCCATTAGAAAAATTTTCCTAGCGGGGGACGTGTTTTGAGTGTAGAGTGTGTAAAATGAGGGAAAAATGGCGTCCAAAGGACGCGTGGATGCCAGCGCCTCGCGTGCCTAGCACGCAGGCGCTGGGCATCGACGCCCCACGTGCTCGGCACGCGGGCGCCGGGTGCCAGCAACAAGATGGACTTGGTCCTTGCACTGGGAGCTGTGCTCCTGGAAGGAAATATTTATTATTTTGTGTGTGTGTGTATATATTTGAGGAGTTGAACTCCTAAGATATTTTGGAGCTGATGAAAGGGGCTTTTCCCTTGAGCCCTGGATCTTCCCCAAAGTGGGGGTTCTTGGAAGTGGGTCTCCTTCTTCTTCATCTGTTGGCCGGATCTTGGAGAAAAGGGGATGGGATTTAAAAATCTCCCATTTTTGAGATCTAATGGAAGATCTGAGCTACCCTTTGTGGGTTTTGTGGTGAAAACTATTTATTTTTGGAAGAAGAAGAGTAAAACTCTTGATTTAATTCAAAAGGGGAAGAAGGTTTTAGAATCTTGAGAAAGGAGAAGGAGGTACAAAAACCCTAGAATTTGAGAGAATAGATTGTTTTTTTTATTCATCATCATGTTGCCTTATATATGCTTACACATTTACATATAGCCTCTTGGGCTTTACAAAATGGCATTTTGCCCATCCCATGTCTCATGTGCTCATTTCTTTTGTACATAAGCCATGAGCTTTACAAAAATTTGGCTTTATGCTCATTTTACTTACATTCATGCATAAAAAATTATATCAAAATTATTTATTACATGATTTTTTATTTCAGCATGGGGGAGGCCGGCCGCTTCATGTTCGGGCTCGATTTGGGCATGCGCCCACTTGACCTGGGCTTGGGCCCACCTGGCTTGAGGTTGATTTTGATTTTGACTTGGTCAACCGAGGTACAATTTTCGACCCCAACAAAGTGCCCCCATCAATAAATGCACACCATATATATGGGTCGTGTACATGAAATTGATGGATCTTCTTTCGCGTGAAGGCGACTTGCTTTGGTTCCTACTTTTTGGGATGCACTGCCCTTTTAACGACATGGACGGTCGACGCTTGACACGTCTCCGAGACGGAGTGTCCGTAGTAGACGTTTCCTTAGCCCGGAGTGATTTGGTTCCCGCTTTGTAGGAAGCCTGCATTGCCCTTTTTACGATATGGACGGTCGACGCTTGACGTGTCTCCGAGACGGAGTGTCCGTGGTAGACGTTTTCCTGGCCCGGAGAATTTGGTTCCCGCTTTGTAGGAAGTCTGCACTGCCCTTTTTACGACATGGACAGTCGACGCTTGACGTGTCTCTGAGATGGAGTGTCGGTGGTTGACGTGTCCCCGAGGCGAAGTGTCTGTTTGACGTGTGTAGAATGTTTTTCATCACCCCCTTGAGATGGGAATACGCGCGGGCTTGTCAGGCGCATTATATATTCCCCCTGTCTAGGATAGACGGGGCTTTATTGATTGTGGGGATCCGAATCTCCGGCAGTCGCGGACTAAGTTGCTGTTAATTACCCCTCGCATTTGGAGCGAGAGAACCTCCGATTGACGGGTCAACTATTCATGCGAACACAATATGCAGTGTGCGTGTTTTGAAGAGGTTTTGGATATATCGGGGGCCCCGCAGAGTTTTTACGGGGGTCCCGCTACCTGGATAGCGGGCTGGGGGTCAAGGAGGCTAGCAGCCCCTTTGCGGGGTACGGGGCAGCGCCCCGTTAGAAATTTTTTCTAACGGGGGACAGTGTTGTATAGTATGTGTGTATATGCATATATATATACACACACACACACAAAAAGGGAAATGGTATCCAAAGGATGCGTGGGAGGAAGCGCCAGCGCCTCACGTGTGCGGCACGTGGGCGCCAGCGCTTTAGGCGTCTGCGCTTTGGGCGCCTGCGCCTCACGTGCCAGCCACGTGGGCGCTCGGGCGTTAGCGCTTTGAGCACTTGGGCGCTAGCGCTTTTGGACGCTAGCGCCACACGTGCCAGGCACGTGGGCGCTCAGGCGCTGGCACTTTGGGCGCTAGCGTCTCACGTGCCAAGCACGTGGGCACTCGAGCGCTCACGTTTTGGACGCTCGCGCTTTGGGCTCTTGGGTGCTAGCGCCACACATGCCAGGCACGTGGGGCTCGGACGCTAGCGCCACACGTGCCAGGCACGTGGGGCTCGGGCGCTAGCGCCACACGTGCCAGGCACGTGGGCGCTAGCGGCTTTGGGCGCTAGCGCCTCACATGCCAGGCACGTGGGCGCTCTGGCGCTCGCGCTTTAAGGGACTTGGTCCTTGCACTGAGAGTTGTACTCCCAGAAAGAAATACTTATTATTTTGTATATATATATATATATATATATTTGAGGAGTTAAACTCCTAAGATATTTTTGAAGCTGATGAAGGGGCTTCTCCCCTTGGCCCCGGATCTTTCCCTAAATGGGGTCTTTGAAGATGGGTCTCCTTCTTGTCGGTTGGACGGATCTTGGAGAAAGGGGGTGAGATTTAAAAATCTCCCCTTTTTGAGATCTAATGGAAGATCTGAGCTCCTCTTTGTGGGTTTTGTGGTGAAAAACTATTTAGTTTTGTAAAAGAAAAATTGAAACTCTTGATTTAATTCAAAAGAAAGAAGAAGATTTAGAATCTTGAGAAAGGAGAAGGAGCCACAAAAACCCTTGAGTTTTTAGGGAATGAAAAGTTTATATTTTATTCATCATCATGTTGCCTTATATAGGCTTACATATTTACATATAGCCTCTTGGGCTTTACAAAATGACATTTTGTCCATCTCATGGCTCATGTGCCATTTTTTTTTGCACATAAGCCATGAGCTTTACAAAAATTTGGCTTTATGCCAATTCATGCATAAAAATTTACATAAAAATTATTTATTACATGATTTTCTCTTGGCATGGGGGAGCCGACGGCTTTATATTCGGGCTCGACTTGGGCATTGGCCCATTTGACTTGGGCTTGGGCCCACTTGGCTTGGGGTTGACTTTGACTTTGACTTGGTCAACCGGGGTATAATTTTCGACCCCAACAAAGTGCCTCCCATAAATAAATGCACACCACATATGTGGGTCGTGTGCATGAAATTGATGGATCTTCTTTCGCGTGGAGGTGACTTGGTTTGGTTCCCACTTTTTGGGATGCACTGCTCTTTCTACGCCATGGACGGTCGACGTTTTACACGTCTCCGAGACGAGTGCCCGTGGTAGACGTTTTCCTGGCCCGGAGTGATTTAGTAGACGTGCCCCCGGCACGGAGTGTCGCTGGTCGACGTTTCCCCGAGACAGAGTGTCTGTAGTCGACGTACCCCCAGCACGGAGTGTCTGCTTGACGTTTCCCCGAGGCGGAGTATCGGCTGGTTGACGTGTCCCCGAGACGGAGTGTCTGCTTGACGTTTCCCCGTTACGGAGTGTCACTGTTGGACGTTTCCCCGGTACAGAGTGTCGCTGGTCGACGTTTCCTCGAGGCGGAGTGTCGCTGGTCGACGTTTCCTCAAGGCGGAGTATCGCTGGTTGACGTGTCCCCGGCACGGAGTGTCTGTTTATGACGTTTCCCCGGGATGGAGTGTCTGTATGTGACGTTTCTCCGGCACAGATTGTCGCTGGTCGACGTTTTCCCGAGACGGAGTGTCTATAGTCGACGTGCCCCCGGCACGGAGTGTCTGCTTGACGTTTTCCCGAGGCAGAGTGTTGGCTGGTTGACGTGTCCCCAAGACGGAGTGTCTGCTTGACGTGTCCCCGAGACGGAGAGTCTGCTGGTTGACGTGTCCCCGCCACCGAGTGTCTGCTTGACGTTTCCCCGTTACGGAGTGTCGTTGGACGTTTCCCCGATGCAGAGTGTCGCTGGTCGACGTTTCCCCGGCATGGAGTGTCTGTGTTGGACGTTTCCCCGAGATGGAGTGTCGCTGGTCGACGTTTCCCCGGCATGGAGTGTCTGTGTTGGACGTTTCCCCGAGACGGAGTGTCGCTGGTTGACGTGTCCCCGGCACGGAGTGTCTGCTTGACGTTTCTCCGTTACGGAGTGTCGCTGTTGGACGTTTCTCCCGTACGGAGTGTCGCTGGTCGACGTTTCCCCGAGACGGAGTGTCTGTTGTTTGACGCAGAGGTCGATGTTGGAATTGGTTGGTTTGATTTGTTCGATTTGGGTTGATATCAGCATCGCTACACTGGAATATGGTACCAGGAGCGAATCATCATCTGTCTTTGAGAGGATTTGGGGATTGGTTTTTGGGTCGGCATCAACACCGCTACACTGGAATATGGTACCAGGAGCGAATCATCATTTGCCTTGAGTAGATTTGAGGATTTCGGTTTTTGTTTGGCATATGCATTGCTGAACTGGAATAATGCCAGGAGCAACTCATCATTTGCCCCGAGAGGATTTGGGAATTGGTGGCTTAGGGAGGCAGGTTTAGATCCCCATCACCTAAGGCTTTTCAATTTTATGGGCCGTAAGGGTCCCATAAAAGCATTTTCTCCCTACGAATCGAAAGGATCTCGCAGGTGTATTTTCTCCTTAGGAGTCGTGGGGACTCCTAAGTGTGTTGCTCCTTTGTGGGTCGTAAGGGTCTCACGCGGGAATTTTCTCCTCACAAAGTCGAGAGGACTTTGCGAGTACATTTCATCTCTTTTTCACGAGTTTGCGCCCTTTCGGGTTTTCACAAACTCGCCGGCAGTCCTGCTGTTTTTACTCACGGAGCTCTTTCGGGTTTTCATCCGTGCCCGTTTTGCTTGTGGACATACCGTATTATTAATTTTTTTTGTCGCTGGTGGGACTTTAAAAGTAGTATCACCGGCAGGACTTGGGAGAGATAGGGGTCGTTTACGCCCGTGGATTGTATACGGTTTTGCAGGATGTATGATCCAAACCGTAGGGCCGGAAGAATTTTGGGACTTTGTTGGCGTCTACATCGCTGTACTGGAATATGGTACCAGGAGCGACTCATCATTCGCCGTTGGGGTATGGGATTTGGAATTTGGTTGACGTCTGCATCACTGCACTGGAATATGGTACCAGGAGCGACTCATCATTCGCCATTGGGGTATGCGATTTGGAATTTGGTTGGCGTCTGCATCGCTGCACAGGAATATGGTATCAGGAGCGACTCATCATTCGCCACTTGAGGATATTTGGATTCTGGTCGGCGTCTGCATCGCTGCATTGGAATATGGTACTAGGAGCGACTCATCATTCGCCATTGCCTATTGGGAAGTGATGGCTTAGGAGACAGGTTTAGATCCGTATCACCTAAGACTTTTCAATTTTATAGGCCGTAAGGGTCCTATAAATCATTTTCTTCCTACGAGTCGTAAGGATCTCATAGGTGTACTTTCTCCTTAGAAGTCGTGGGGACTCCCAAGTGTTTTTTCTTTGTGAGTCGTAAGGATCCCACGAAGGTTTGTTCTCCTCATGTATCGTGAGGACACATGAATGGGTCTTCCCAATGGACCATAATTCCAAGGGCGGAGACCGGCCGCTGGACTGGTGATTGCGGTGGGGTATGAGTATGATGAGAATTATTTGAGTCCGTGGATTGTATACGGTAGTCAACTTGGGGACCAACCGTAGGGCTGGAAGAATTTTGGTTAATTGGATTTTGGTTGGTGTCTGCATCGCTGCACTGGAATATGATACCAGGAACGACTCGTCATTCGCCGTTTTTTTACCGCGGTTGCTCTATCATTTCAGCTTTTATTCTCGCGAAGGTCGCGATTGCCCTATCATTTCGGCTATTTATTCGTGGTTGCCCCATCGTTTCGGCTTTATTTTCATCTTTATTTTTACTCGCTGATTTTTATTGCGAGTTGCCCCATCATTTCGGCTTTTTATTTATTTATTTATTTTTATTTATTTTGTTTTATTTACACATTTTTACATCTCCAGTTTAACGACTTATGGGTCGACTGTTCCCAGTTTAACGACGTGGTGGTCGTTTATTCCCAGTTTAAAGACTTGGTGGTCTGTTGTGCCCAGTTTAACGACTTAGAGGTCATCTGTTTCCAGTTTAATAACTTAGAGGTCATCTGTTTCCAGTTTAAAGACGTGGAGGTCTGCTGTTTCCAGTTTAACGACTTAGTGGTCATCTGTTTCCAGTTTAACAACTTAGAGGTCATCTGTTTCCAGTTTAAAGACGTGGAGGTCTGCTGTTTCCAGTTTAACGACTTAGTGGTCATCTGTTTCCAGTTTAATGACGTGGTGGTCGTCTGTTTCCAGTTTAACGAATTAGAGGTCATCTGTTCCCAGTTTAACGACTTAGAGGTCATCTGTTTCCAGTTTAAAGACGCGGAGGTCTGCTGTTTCCAGTTTAACGATTTAGTGGTCATCTGTTTCCAGTTTAACGACGTGGTGGTCATCTGTTTCCAGTTTAACGACTTAGAGGTCATCTGTTTCCAGTTTAACGACGTAGAGGTCATCTGTTTCCAGTTTAACAACTTAGTGGTCATCTGTTTCCAGTTTAACGACGTGGTGGTCATCTGTTTCCAGTTTAACGACTTAGAGGTCATCTGTTTCCAGTTTAACGACTTAGAGGTCATCTATTCCCAGTTTAAGGACTTAGGGGTCTATTGTGCCCAGTTTAACGACTTATGGGTCATCTGTTTCCAGTTTAACGACTTAAAGGTCATCTGTTCCCAGTTTAAAGACATAGGGGCCTATTGTGCCCAGTTTAACGATTTAGAGGTCATCTGTTTCCAGTTTAACGACTTAGAGGTCAATTATCCCCAGTTTAATGACATGGTGGTCAGCTGACGGGGAGCTTACCGAAGATACCCGATTGAGCGGTTGTCAGGGGAACCGCTGGAGCTTGCCCGAGATGCCTTATTACTTTGTCGGTGTCGATGGCCTTGCCCTCCAGCTGGGGCCAAGGAAAGTCGTTCAAGTACCGACTTGCGTTCGAAGATGACAATTGAAAACTGTTAACCTGCACAAAGAAGCATGATTTCAGTACAGGCAATCGATATGTATATTGACTGAGTTCACATGAACGTTTAACCCGAAATATGGGAGGAGAGAAAGGTCCCACCGGACGTGCCAGAATTTGTAGGGTGTTTTTCCTCATCCTATTGAGATGGGAATCCGCGCGCGCTTGCCAGGCGCATTACAGATTCCCCCTGCCTAGGGTAGGCGGGAGTTTATTGATTGTGGGGATCCGAATCTCCGGCAACCGCGGACTAAGCTGCCGTTAATTATCTCTCGCCTTTGGAGTGAGAGAACCTCCGATTGACAGGCCAACTATTCATGCGAACTCAATATGCAGTGTGCGTGTTTTGAAAGGGTTTTGGATATATCGGGGGCCCCGCAGAGTTTTTACGGGGGTTCCGCTACTCGGATAGCGGGCTGGGGGTCAAGGGGGCTAGCAGCCCCTTTGCGGGGTGCGGGGCAGCGCCCCGTTAGAAATTTTTTCTAACGGGGGATAGTGTTGTAGAGTATGTGTGTGTGTATATATATACAACAAGGGAAATGGCATCCAAAGGATGCGTGGGAGGAAGCGCCGGTGCCTCACGTGCGCGGCACGTGGACGCTCGGGCGCTAGCGCCTCACGTGCCAGGCACGTGGGCGCTCGCGCTTTGGGCGCTAGCGCTCTTGGGCGCTAGCGCCACACGTGCTAGGCACGTGGGTGCTAGCGCCTCACGTGCCAACCACGTGGACGCTCGGGCGCTCGCGCTTTGGGCGTTTGGGCGCTAGCGCCACACGTGCCAGGCACGTGGGCGCTCGGGTGCTAGCGCTTTGGACGCTAGCGCCTCACGTGCCAGGCACGTGGGCGCTCGCGCTTTAAGGGACTTGGTCCCTGCACTGGGAGTTGTACTCTCAGAAAGAAATACTTATTATTTTGTATATATATATATATATATATTTAAGAAGTTAAACTTCTAAGATATTTTTGAAGCTGATGAAGGGGCTTCTCCCCTTGAGCCCTGGATCTTCCTCTAAGTGGGGTCTTTGAAGATGGGTCTCCTTCTTCTTCTTGTCGGTTGGACGGATCTTGGAGAAAGGGGGTGAGATTTAAAAATCTCCCCCTTTTGAGATCTAATGAAAGATCTGAGCTCCCCTTTGTGGGTTTTGTGGTGAAAAACTATTTAGTTTTGGCAAAGGGAAAGTGAAACTCTTGATTTAATTCAAAAGAAAGGAGAAGGTTTAGAACCTTGAGAAAGGAGAAGGAACAACAAAAACCCTAGAGTTTTTGGGGAATGAAAAGTGTATATTTTATTCATCATCATGTTGCCTTATATAGGCTTACATATTTACATATAGCCCCTTGGGCTTTACAAAATGACATTTTGCCCATCCCATGGCTCATGTGCTATTTCTTTTTGCTTATAAGCCATGGGCTTTACAAAAATTTGGCTTTATGCCCATTCATGCATAAAAAATTATATAAAAATTATTTATTACATGATTTCCTCTTGGTATGGGGGAGCCGGCGGCTTCATATTCGGGCTCGACTTGGGCATTGCCCCATTTGACTTGGGCTTGGGGTTGACTTTGACTTGGTCAATCGGTGTACAATTTTCGACCCCAACAACGTGTCCCCGGCACGGAGTGTCTGTTTGACGTTTCCCTGAGACGGAGTGTCACTGGTCGACTTTTCCCCGGCACGGAGTGTCGCTGTTCGACGTTTCCCCGGCACGGAGTGTCGCTGGTCGACTTGTCCCCGGCACGGAGTGTCGCTGGTTGTTCGACTTGTCCCCGGCACGGAGTGTCGCTGGTTGACTTGATTTCGAGACGGAGCATAATTCCAGCAGGGGAGGTAGATATCCCGAGGCGAAGCATTATTTCGACACGGGGTAAATTCTGGGATGAAGCATGATTCCGCCGCAGAAGTTGTTGGTTTGATTTGATTTGAGTTGACATCAGTATCGTTATACTGGAATCATCATCTGTCATGAGAGGATTTGGTTTTGATTTGGCATCTGAATTGCTACACTGGAATAATGCCAGGAGCAACTTATTATTTGCTCCGGGAGGATTTGGGAATTGGTTTTTTTGTTGGCATTTGCATTGCTGCACTGAAATATGGTACCAGGAGCGAATCATCATTTGCCTTTCCCTGTTGGGAAGCGATGGCTTAGGAGACAGGTTTAAATCCCTATCACCTAAGGCTTTTCAATTTTATGAGCTGTAAGGGTCCCATAAAAGTATTCTCCCTACGAATCGAAAGGATCCCGTAGGTGTATTTTTTCTTTAGGAGCCATGAGGACCCCCAAGTGTGTTTTTCCTTTGTGAGTCGTAAGGATCCCACGAAGGCGTTTTCTTACGAGTCGTAAGGATCCCGCAAGTTTTGTTCTTTCCATGCATCGTGAGGACACATGAGTGAGTCTTTTCAGATGGAGCATAATTCCGAGGGCGGAGACCGGCCGCTGGACCGGTGATTGCAGCGGGGTATGGGTATGATGAGAATTATTTGAGCCCGTGGATTGTATACTGTAGTCAACTTGGGGACCAACCGTAGGGCTGGGAGAATTTTGCGAAATTGGATTTTGGTTGGCGTCTGCATCGCTGCACTGGAATATGGTACCAGGAGCGACTCATCATTCGCCGTTGGGATATTCGGGGATTTGAGTTTGGTTGGCGTCTGTATCGCTGCACTGGAATATGGTACCAGGAGCGACTCATCATGCGCCCTTGGGGATTTGAGTTTTGGACGGCTTCCGCATCGCTGCACTGGAATATGGTACCGGGAGCGACTTATCATTCGCCTTTTTTTTGTCTTTTTTGTTTTTGTTTTTTTTGTTTTACCGCGATTGCTCTATCATTTCAGCTTTTCTTATCGCGAAGGTCATGATTGCCATATCTTTTCGGCCATTTATTCGCGGTTGCTCCATCATTTCGGCTTTATTTTCATCTTTATTTTTACTCGTTGATTTTTATTGCGAGTTGTCCCATCATTTCGACTTTATATATATATATATATTTTAATTATTTTTTTGTTTTATTTACACATTTTTACATCCCCAGTTTAACGACTTAGAGGTCGACGGTTCCCAGTTTAACGACGTGATGGTCGGCGGTTCCCAGTTTAAAAACTTAGAGGTTTACTGTTTCCAGTTTAACGACTTAGAGGTCATCTGCTTCCAGTTTAAAAACCTGGAGGTCCATTGTTTCCAGTTTAACGACTTAGTGGTCATCTGTTTCCAGTTTAAAGACTTAAAGGTCTACTGTTTCCAGTTTAACGACTTAGAGATCATCTGTTTCCAGTTTAACGACTTAGAGATCATCTGTTTCCGGTTTAACGACGTGGTGGTCATCTGGTTTCAGTTTAACGACTTAGAGGTCATCTGTTTCCAGTTGAACGACTTGGTGGTCATCTGTTTCCAGTTGAACGACTTGGTGGTCATCTGTTTCCAGTTTAAAGACTTAGAGGTCTACTGTTTCCAGTTTAACGACTTAGAGGTCATCTGTTTCCAGTTTAACGACTTAAAGGTCATCTGACGGGGAGCTTAGAGAAGATACCCGATTGAGCAGTTGTCAGGGGCACCGCTGGAGCTTGCCCGAGTTGTCTTATTACTTTGTCGGTGTTGATGGCCTTGCCCCCAGCCGGGGCCAGGAAAGTCGTTCAAATACCGACTTGCATTCGAAGATGGCAATTGAAAATTGTTAACCCCTGCAAATAGAAACACGATTTCAGTACAAGCAATCGATATGTATATTGATTGAGCCCGCATGAAAGTTTAACTCGAGATATGGGAGGAGAGAAAGGTCCCACCGAACATGCCAGAAACTGTAGGGTGATTTTCGTCACCCCATTGAGATGGGAATAGGCGCGCGCTTGTCAGGTGCATTACAGATTCCCCTTGCCTAGGGCAGGCTGGGGTTAATTGATTGTGGAGATCCGAATCTCCGGCAGCCGCGGACTAAGCTGCCGTTAATTACCCCTCGCCCTTAGAGCGAGAGAACCTTCGATTGACTGATCAAACAGATCATGCGAACTCAATGTGCAGTGCTGTGTTTTGGATATATCGGGAGCCCCGTAGAGATTTTACGGGGGTCCCACTACCTGGATAGCGGGCTGAGGGGTTAAGGGGGCTAGCAGCCCCCTTGCGGGGTGCGGGGCAGTGCCCCGTTAGAAAAATTTTCCTAGCGGGGGACGTGTTTTGAGTGTAGAGTGTGTAAAATGAGGGAAAAATGGTGCCAGCGCCTCGCGTGCTTAGCACGCCGGCGTTGGACACTGGCGCCCTACGTGCTCGGCACGCGGGCGCTGAGCGCTGGCGCCCCACGTGCTCGGCACGCGGGCGCTGTGCGTCAGAGCGCTAGCGCCCCACGTGCTCGGCACGCGGGGGCTGTGCGCCAGCAGCAAGAGGGACTTGGTCCCTGCACTGGAAGCTGTGCTCCTGAAAGGAAATATTTATTATTTTGTATATATATATATATATATTTGAGGAGTTGAACTCCTAAGATATTTTGGAGCTGATGAAATGGGCTTCTCCCTTGAGCCCTGGATCTTCCCTAAAGTGGGGGGTTTCTTGGAAGTGGGTCTCCTTCTTCCTCCTCTGTTGCCGGATCTTGGAGAAAAAAGGATGAGATTTAAAAATCTCCCCCTTTTGAGATCTAATGGAAGATCTGAGCTCCCCTTTGTGGGTTTTGTGGTGAAAAACTATTTATTTTTGGAAGAAGAGGAGTAAAACTCTTGATTTAATTCAAAAGGGGAAGAAGGTTTTAAAACCTTGAGGAAGGAGAAGGAGACACAAAAACCCTAGAATTTAAGAGAATGGATTGTTTTTTTATTCATCATCATGTTGTCTTATATAGGCTTACACATTTACATATAGCCCCTTGGGCTTTACAAAATGGCATTTTGCCCATCCAATACCTCATGTGCTCATTTCTTTTGCACATAAGCCATGAGCTTTACAAAAATTTGGCTTTATGCCCATTTTGCTTACATTCATGCATAAACAATTACATCAAAATTATTTATTACATGATTTTTTATTTCAGTATGAGGGAGGCCGACCGCTTCATGTTCGGGCTCGACTTGGGCATGGGCCCACTTGACCTGGACTTGGGCCTACCTGGATTGGGGTTGACTTTGACTTGGTCAACCGGGATACAATTTTCGACCCCAACCCTTTTGTTCACATATCATTTGATGGCTACTTCGTTTGCATTTTACCATTTCAAACCTTATGCACTTGGAATTATTAAAAAACATATTATTATTATTATTATTATTTTGACTATTTCAACTATATGTTTCTAGGTGTGGGTAACTGATTGATTTCTATTTTAGAGTGTGTAGTAACCGTAATCAATAACGGTGTCGCGTGGAGCTAGCCGAGATGAGTACGGATCGTCCTCAGGGATATGTGAAATCTTTTAATCTTTACTTTAGACATGTTGAAAAAGAGGAAGAATAGAAGAATAAAAAATAGTGGAGAATAGTTTCTAGATCTACGTTAAATACGGATGTAGAAAATAGATCTAGTTTAAATACGGATGTAGATTTTATATCAGAAGAAGGCTTGTCGGGTTCGTTAGGATTTAATAGCCATGGATTACTAATAAAGATGACTCATTTTATCTATTGATAGATTTAAAACTAGATAGATAATGATGAATGAGAATTAGGGTTTTTGGAAGAAACTAGGGTTTCCAAACTTTTGACCCTTGTCCTTTCATTGATCTCTATTCATGTCTAGCCCTTAACAAAACAATTGTTAATCTGATTTCAAATCTCGGTCGAGACTAGCAATAAATTGGTAGCACGTCCGATTAGGATGTTAACGATTCTTTTGCTAAAGTTTATAAACTTCATAAGACTTAAAAGAAGTTAAAGTATTTTCTCATCTATTGTTCTACCATAATCTTACGAATCCTATCAAGCGGAGAATTACTCGCGCATGATGGAGATAGAAGAAAAATGGATAGATATCATGATATAATTACAGAAAATAAATGCAAACTAATTAATCTAATGATCTACCTTTATTAATCAACTTCACAAGTACAATGCCTTCAAATTTAGATTACAAATGGAAGAAGAAGTTGCTCTCGATCTCTGCCTTGTAGAAAGTAGATGCTCCGTCGAATCTCACGTCGCCTTATCACGTCGAATCGCGGACCTGTCGTGGATCACTTGTTCTTTGACGGTGATTGGCTTCGTGTAAAAGGTTGATGATCTCTAGCTTAGCCATCGGTCCTTTATATAGCCCCAAAACCAGATACTATAGATCCCCAGTATTAGGGTTTGCTGTGAAGATCCTTCACAGAAAATCCCACATTCCAACTCTCCCATATAGCCGCGGATCCGCCGCCAGAAGTAGGGTTTGGCCGCGGAAGGGCCGCACTTTGGTGGGGTCAGGAGATGAAATTTTCTGTGGTCTCTGGTATTGACACTTGGAGATAGTTGTGATATCTGAAATCTTCATATCTTCTCTTAGTCTCTGCCAGTATTGATTCTTCGATTTTATCTAATTTCATAGGCAGATTTTTGATTCCCGACATCTCGATATCCCCATCTCTTGACCTGAGCTAAAGCTTGTACCATATCTCAATAAATAATGTTAGTAATATTTGGTATTTTTGAGATATTATCCTAACCATTTGATATGATATTATATTTTAAGATTATTGATTAAAGATATTTGATATGATATGCATATTTAACTTATCAAAATATTATATAAATATTATATGCATACATTTTCCTTCATAATGTTAATTATAATATATAAATATATGACAATAGATATTTTTACAGATAAGCTCTCATATGTATCATATTTATAATAAATACCTTTAGATATTTAAGAAAAGTAAGGAAAATATCATATCAAAAGTACGATATTTTCGACTGAACAAATACCCCCAAACTTAATTTTGATCGTCCCGAGCAAACTTATTTATTCCAGAGAGGGAGAAAAAGAAAGAAAAATCTAAGAGCACACTTTCGTAGGCAACACGATTGCACTGAGCATGTGCAACAAGCTGTTAAACTTTTAGGTGTCCCTAGTAGGAGGAGTGTTGTCTACTGAGGGTTTTCAGCGGATTACATCCACAAAATTCTATAATAAAAGAAAGAAAATGAAAGTTACATATAAAAATAAGAACTATAAAAGAAAGAACTTGAAAATAAGAGTTTCTAACTATACTAGTTTTTCAGTTGTCATGAGCCCTATCCTAATGGTCATGAAAAATGTTAGAAATCACATCATCCCTCAATAAAACATCGTCTTTATTTTTCCTCCCTATCTTTCATCCAAACATCGATCATATACCCATATGTGTATGTAAAAGACATCCCTACACTTAGAAAATTCAATTCAAGCTATCATACTCTTGTCCATCTTCTTTAGTACTTTATAGTCGGTGAATATTTTTGATAAAATTGCTCACACATCTTTCATGCGACCGTTAATACTTCTTGAGGTACTAATCGACCGATTACCAAATGTGCTCGTGCATTTAGACGTAATTCCTCGTCTTGCAATACCTAAGGTTTAGCAGTGGCTCCCAAACCAGTTGGTTTAAGACACTAGGTGATAAAGCACCCTCGCTATATTTTTTTTATGCTGCCTTAAGTACTTACAAAACCAGTGTTCATTTTTTTCTTCACCACTTATATATTTTATTTATTTCATACTAAGGCTTTTAGACAAGAGCATTTCAAGATATCCTCTACTATCCTAAGTTTCAAGTTGTGTACAAGTGCGTATAGTAGGGTATCAACGTTCAAATGTTTGGACTCAAGAATAGAGACTATTTTTTAGACTTATTTTTATCCTCAGATTAGTAATTTCCTTTATCTTACCAACCCTTGGGATAACGGCTCATAACTACTCATTACTAGCTTCGTTTAAGAAAATATCTAGCTTTTTTGCTTTTCTTAAACTATTCCTTATCTTTCATATGTAAATTTTCACTTTCAAACTTTCATTATCAATTTTTTTTTGTATTTATGTTTATGATAATGCAAAATAATGCGTGAATAAGCACAAACCTCCCCCAAACCTGTTTGCAGCGGTGTCCTCACCGATATCATCTGTTAAGCTTAAAAAACCTGTAGACTTGGGAGGAAAAGTTAGTAACGTGGCAAGGAATAATGACAGTGAGATTCTCCCCCAAACTTATTTTTTGCTCACAATTTTATAAATTTTTTCTTTCAAGAGCCAAAATATTCCCCCCGAACTTGAGTAAAATAGTATTAAGCATTTAAAATGAGGGGGGATAAAGTTATTGGTCAATATAAAGCTTTACAAAAACCAAAGTTCATCACCAACCATTCAAATATTTTATCGATGTAACGCACTGGTTGGTGGAAAATCAGAGATTTGAAGAAGTGGGAAGATAGGTGACGGTATGGTTTACGTCTCGGTTGATAGAGACGAAACAATAATGGTGAACGGAAACGAGAATGTGAATGATCAGGAATGGAAAGAATAGTCACATTCTCGTATGGGATAAGAAGAAATGGTGGTGGTTCAATTTCTTCAAGTGGAGGTTGATTAATCACAAAATCCGTGTCGTTTAGGAATGCTTGTTCGTCGGCGAAAATATTTTCGAAACTTTCATCGATTATTCGATTGAATGTTTCAATATCAATAAGCGTCGCGCCAGAATTCAACACACTTGATTTGTCAAAAATTATGGATGTAGGAGACTCGAAAAGCTCATCTACCTCATTCTCAAAAGAGTCTAAATCAAGTTGTCTTTCTAGAATTATCGAACTCGAAATATCGGATTGTGATTCATCAACACTCGTTAAAATTAAAGGAAGAATAGAAGAAGAACCAGAAAAAGTGGGTGATGAAATGGGTAAACAAATTGGTGTGTCGAGTATTGCTGAACCAGATATGGGAAATGGAGGCCGAATTTCATTCTGCTTTTCTGTCATACATTTATTATCAATTTCAAGATGCATATGGGGTTCGGGAAGAATAGTTAAAGGTTTGGGATGATGTCCACACGGAAGTGAAATTACCTGATGAGTTGGTGGGACAAATTCATCCAAAATTTCGTGTTCATCATCCAATATATCCCCACGTCAATCTCCTCAATCAAGTGAAAATTAAAATTCTCAGACACCTTATCAAAACCATGGTTTTCAATTAATTTTGGTTTTAGAGTGGAGGTGTAGAGATCACAAGGATTGTGTGTGGTTTCACTTGAAATGGACCCTTCACAATCGAGTAAATCAAACACTACAAAGTTATACAACTCATCAGACATTCTATCTTCAATTGGTGAATCATTTGGTGTACTCAATTGATCTGTGAAACTGGAGTTGTGGATTTCAATTTGGGATAGGGAGGTTTGATTTGGAAGGGTGTACCGCTTTCTCTCACTATCCGAATTCTCGATTTGTCCTATGGCCGTATCATATGTTGAAAAATTTTGAGTTGGTTCGAAACTAGTTGCTCGTTCGTTTTGTTTATTGAGGACGGCCATGCACCCATTCAATTCCTCTATGGCCCAGCGCGACACTACCGGATATTCTTCCATGGTCTGTTCAAGACTAGACATGGGTCGGTAAGGGGTTTCAGCATAAGATTGAAATTCTTGTGGATAAGTAAAACTCCCAAATGACTGATTAGAAGGAATGTCTAGAGAAGGTGTAAAAGTCGGGTAGGATTGATAGGAATCGAATGGTTGTGAAAATTGGGCAGGAGTAGGATCAATATTGTGATAAGAAGAATATTGATATTGGTTGGTGGGTTGGCGATTGTCAATAGATATCATATATGCCACAAACCGAGTAGTAAAATCTTCTTTAGAAAGTGGTGGTGTTTGTTGTCCTAACGGTTTGACCGGATTGAAACTTTGGCCGTTAGTCCTCGCTATATACTCAGCGATGGACATGCGTTTAGGAGTTCCCTCGCACGCGTTAGATGGAGTATCAATATAAGAAGATGTAAAATTTTGATGCGGTTGATAGGACCTGGAGTGAGGGGGCTAACTGTTTCTTTCCGCTTGCTCTATCCGATCTCTTAAAAACATGGTAGAGTTGGATTATATACCGAAGCGATTAAGATAACAAGAAATATCCGGTTCTGGATAGCAAAGCTCGGCAAGAGTTCTTCAATTTGGGTTACCCATTATAAGGTGAAAAGAGGAAGGAGGGTGAAAAGATTTAAGCTCTAGTTGGATTGCTTTGCTTTGAAAGTGGGACTTGAGAGCTGTCTCAACAAATCACAAAATGCATAAGCAACCCTAAAACTAAGGTTACCTAGGTCAAGTCACTGGACTGTTCCTAGACTTCCAAAGGACAAGCCGCAAGATCAATTATCTACCACCTCTTTATCGCTTTTGTGGCCAGGTAAGTACCAGGTAAGTGGGAGGTATCCGCTATACGAATCACCAAAAATAGCGGGCCTAATTAAGTAACCACTTGCCTAGACACACTCCCTAGACACCACAAAAGAAATGCGGATAAGTGATAGATTACCCACGACCTTCCTCTGTCCTATTTGAGCGCGACGGTCCTTAGAGTCTTGCTCTAGATATTTTTTAATTAATGTAGGATGATGCAGATGCACGTTTAGTAATTGTGGGGCCTAGGAAGGATGATGAAATCCTTACCTAATCTTAATTGTGGTCTTACCCTTTAAAATCCGTATTAAAATATGCAAAAACAACCCGCAAAACAAAACACGCAAAAAGATTTTTGAGTGGCGATATTTTGCAAAGAATCCTGCAGAAAACTATATTATAAGATTTTCAGAGGAGAGAGAAAGAGATAGGAAAGTTACCAGAGAAGTTTGGAACCCTAAGTCCCCAACTTCACCGCGGTTCCGCCGCAAATGTGGTGTTCTTGCCGTGCTTCCGCCGCAGAGTTGAGAGCTCGCTTAAAATTATTTGTTGCGGTGGCCTTTCTTGCTCCTCTGGGTCTTGATGAATGTTTCTGAATCTTGATTTCCTTGTTCTTATGTCTTCAGATTTCCTCGCAAAAATCGCACACTAATCGTTAAATATGCAAGATGCGGTTTTGTTTTTTTATGATATAGATCGAATAAGAATTTAACACGAATAGTAAGAATAAAAAATTACGCATGTATCCCCGGCAACGGTGCCATTTGATTGATGATCTAAAGATGTGTAGTAAGTAACCGCAATCAATAACGGTATCGCGTGTAGCTAGCCGAGACGAGTACGGGTCGTCTTCATGGATATGTGAAATCTTTTAATCTTACTTTAGACGTGTTGAAAAAGAGGAAGAATAGAAGAATAAAGAATAGTGGAGAACAGTTTCTAGATCTACGTTAAACACAGATGTAGAAAATAGATCTAGTTTAAATACGGATGTAGATTTTATATCAGAAGAAGGCTTGTAGGGAACGTTAGGATTTAGTAGTCATGGACGACTAATAAAAATGACTCCTTTTATCTATTGATAGATTTAAAACTAGATAGATAATGATGAATGAGGATTAGGCTTCTTGGAAGAACTAATGTTTCCACACTATTGACCATTGTCTTTTCATTGATCTCTATTCATGTCTCGCCCTTAACAAAACAATTGTTAATCTGATCTCAAATCGCGGTCGAGACTAGCAATAAATTGGTAGCACGCCCGATTAGAATGTTAACGATTCTTTTGCTAAAGTTTATAAACTTCATAAACTTAAAAGAAGTTAAAGTATTTTCTCATCCATTGTTCTTCCCTAATCCTACGAACCCTATCGAGCGGAGAATTACTCGCGCATGATGGAGATAGAAGAAGAATGGATATAGATCATGATGTAATTATAGAAAATAAATGCAAACTAATTAATCTAATGATCTGCCTTTATTAATCAACTTCACAAGTACAATGCTTTCAAGTTTAGATTACAAGAGGAAGAAGAAGTTGCTCTCGATTTCTGCCTTGTAGGAAGTAGATGCTCCATTGAATCTCACGTCTCCTTATCAAGTTGAATCGCGGACCTGTCGTGGATCACTTGTTCTTTGACGGTGATTGGTTTCGTGTAAAAGGTTGATGATCTCTAGTTTTAGCCATCGGTCCTTTATATAGTCCCAAAACCAGATACTATAGATCCCCAGTATTAGGGTTTGTTGTGAAGATCCTCCACAGAAAATCCCACATCCCAACTCTCCCATATAGCCGCGGATCCGCCGCCAGAAGGGGGTTTGGCTGCGGAAGGGCCGCACTTTGGTGGGGTAAGGGGATGAAATTTTCTGTGGTCTCTGGTGTTGACACTTGGAGATAGTTGTGATATCTGGAATCTTCATATCTTCTCTTAGTCTCTGCCAGTATTGATTTTTCGATTTTATCTAACTTCATAGGCAGATTTTTGATTCCCGACATCTCGATCTCCTGACCTGAGCTAAAGCTTGCACCATATCTCAATAAATAATGTTAGTAATATTTGGTATTTTTGAGATATTATCCTAACCATTTGATATGATATTATATTTTAAGAATATTGATTAAGGATATTTGATATGATATGCATATTTAAATTATCAAAATATTATATAAATATTATATGCATACATTTTCCTTCATAATATTAATTATAATATATAAACATATGACAATAGATATTTTTACGGATAAACTCTCGTATGTTTCATATTTATAATAAACACCTTTAGATATTTAAGAAAAGTAAGGAAAATGTCATATCAAAAGTGCGATATTTTCGACTGAACAGTAACCCACTAAATGCTACTTGTTTTTAGGTGAAGATGTTATTTTATATATTATACATGGTCCATTGTTCTTTCTTTGCTGTATTTGTTATGACGTGAGTGTCTTATGCATGTAGAAGAAGTTTAAGCAAGCAAGATTACATATAAACTTGGTTGAATTTATCAATATTACTATAATTGTTTAGATTGTGACATTTATAAATAATTGATGAATTCAGGGTCTATTGCTTTTGTTGTATATCAACAAACATTTTAGACTTGTTAAGCACATTTTCTCCGTTTCTTGTTTCTTTAATTATTTATTTCTTAATAGAAGTTGATTATCATAAAAGAGGGATTATATGTAAAATTTTAATGTACCTTCATGAAGTTTAGTTTACTTAGCTGATCATCTTCTTTGTGTGCTCAACTGAGAGCATAAACATATCTTTTTTTGGCATCATTTCTCTAATTGGAGGGTCCGAGAATCATTAGCACGTTGTGAGTTTCACAATCCTCCCTTTTATCTATATGACATTATAAATTCCATCAAATTGAGGATATCAAGTAAGAATTCAATCGAAATACTCATTTGTATAGTGTCTGTAAATATTGTTTGACATGTTTGGAATTGGAAGATACAAAACTATAGTATTAGTAGAGCTCATTGTAGCCTAAAGAGATTGTTCTTCGATACTTCAATTAGGACGGCCAAATTCTTTGGTTATGGATCTTGGTAGTAGACCAATTGCGACCAATTGGATTGCTTTACCTTCCTGTCTAAAATTTCGGTCTTGAGCTATGGTCTTGTAACAGTCTTGATCTTGGTACTTTTCATTAATTTTATTTAATGTTGGAGCCATAGATGTTTCATGATTGTTGGTGACAATTCTTTGATTCTCTGAATCGATGTTCTTCGCCATGCTTTTTGTTTGGGAATTTTGTGGAAGAAGAGGTACACTCTTTTCATAATGTTGTTTCTTTATTACTCAAAGACTATAACTTGGATGTATCAGTTTCTTACAACTATGTGTAACCCCCCCAATGACTAATACTATGTTTTTAGTTTATTTTGGCAGATAACAAATGTATCAACCGCAACTTGGCCTATCTACCTTTGCCGTATTTGGGATTGCCTCTGGCAGCTGGAAATTACATAAATCAGATTGGCAGGGGTCGATTGATAAATTTGCTAATAGGTTGTCAGATTGGAAAGGTAAGCTGCTATCAACTGGATGCTTGTTAATTCAGTTTTATTTGCTCTTCAACAACAACAACAATAACAACAACTACTGAGCCTTTTATCCCAAGCATATGGGGTAGGCTACATAAACCAACATGAGAATCACGCCGGGTCCAGCACATGAATCCTCCGTCTCCACTCACTCCTATCGAACAATATACTTTCATTGAGGCCTTTGGCAACCATATCGTTTCGTATCAGCTCCATCCATGTTTTCTTCGGTCTCCCTTTTGCCCTTTTGTCATTGCCCATATCGAGAGTATCTATTCGTCGAATCGGTGCTTCCATAGGTCTGCGTTGCACATGACCAAACCATCTTAACTGGTTTTCCCGTATCTTCTCCTCCACAGGTGCTATACCAACTTTTGCACGAATATCCTCATTTCGCATCTTATCTTTTCTAGTGTTACCGCACATCCAACGAAGCATGCGCATCTCCGCTACATGCATCTTCTGTGTATGATGCTTTTTAGGAGCCCAGCATTCTGTACCATATAATAAGGCAGGCCGAATAGCGCTTCGATAAAACTTCCCTTTCAATTTTAACGGAAAGTTACGATCACACAAATTTCCTGTTGCACTCCTTCATTTCAACCAACTAGTTTGGATCCTTTGATTAACATCACTATCGATCTCCCCATTCTTTTGGATGATAAAACCTAGATATCTAAATTGATCGTTCGGTGATATCTCTTGCCCTTCCAATGTTATACCAATATGGTTTTGACTTCTCTGTTTACTAAATTTGCAATGCATATATGCTGTCTTGGACCTGCTCAATCTGAACCTCCGAGATTCCAATGTTTGCCTCTATAATTCCAATTTGGTATTAACCCCTACTTTCGTCTCATTTACTAGAACAATATCATCAGCGAATAGCATACACCAAGGTATCTCATCTTGGATAGTTCTAGTAAGCTCATCCATCATGATGGTAAACAGAAATGGATTTAATGCAGATCCTTGATGTAAACCAATTATAATCGGAAAATCACTCATTAGACCGCCGCAAGTTCTGACATTTGCCACTACTCCATCGTACATATCCTTGATTATGTCAATATACTTGACGGGGACCCCCTTCTTCATCATTGTCCCCCATAGTACCTCTCTAGGTATCTTGTCGTACGCTTTTTCTAAATCAATAAATATCATATGCAAATCTCTTCTTCTCTCTCGAAAACGCTCGACAAGTTGACGAAGCAAATGAATAGCCTCTGTCATCGATCGTCCAGGCATGAACCCAAACTGGTTCTCTGTTATCTCAATATCCTTTCTTAGCCTGTGTTCAATCACTCTCTTCCAAAGTTTCATGGTGTGACACATAAGTTTTATTTCACGGTAGTTTGAGCAATTTTGAATGTCACCCTTGTTCTTGTAGATAGGTACAAAGATACTTTTCCTCCATTCATTTGGCATTTTTTTTGTCTGCCAAATCTTATTAAACAGATCTGTCAGCCATTTAACGCCTATTTCACCTAAGTATCTCCAAATCTCGATAGGAATTCCGTCAGGACCAACCGCTTTTCTTAAACTCATTCTGTTCAAAGCTTCTTTAATCTTAGGTAGTCTTATTTTACGAATGAAATCATGGTTTATATCTTGAGATTGAATGGCAAGTCCATCCAAATTCTTAGTAAAGCTCTCATTGAACATTTGTCAAAATAATCTCTCCATTTTTCCTTGATATCCTCATCTCGAACTAAAACCTTCTGATTTTCATTTTTGACATACTTCACCGCACATAAGTCTCTAGTCTTCCTTTCCCGCATCCGAGCAATCCGGTATATATCATTTTCAGCCTCTTTAGTGTATAATTTCTCGTACACCTTCTTGTAGACCTTAGATTTAGCTTCCCGAACAGCTTTCTTAACTTCCTTTTTAGCCATTTTATACTTCTTAAATCTCTCAACGTCTCTACTTTTCTTCAAATCTTTATAAGAATCCATTTTAATTTTAATAGCAGTCTTTACTTCTTCATTCCATCATGATGTGTCCTTAGATGGTGGAGCACCACCTCTCGACTCACCAAGTAGATCTCTAGCCACTCTCTTGATACAACTAGCCATTTTGTTCCATGTTCTGTCCGAATCATCTTCCTTTATATTTATTTCTTTTTTATTTTTTTGAAAAAAAAGAATCCCAGCTTAGGTGTGATAGAAAATTGATGTTATCAGGTCAAGGTTTTTCTGGAAAGGGAAAGTTGATTTTTCTGTTAGAACTAATCAAAATATGAGTTCGTATAGGGCTTATAAGTCTAAGAAAGAAGGTGGTCTGTGTGTTCTTAACGTGGATGATTTTAGTAAATCACTATTATGCAGGTGGTTGTGGAGAATTCAATTTGGGCATGCTTCTACTTCTTTCCTCTTGCCTTGGGATTTTGTTTCTAAAAATATGAAAGTATGTTATCTCTTAATATGATCTGTTCTTAGCTAAAAACTTAAATCTTGTTATACTCTTCTTTTTTTGTTTGTTTACCAATTTGTTTTAGGATTATTGTTCTTCAAACACTAAATTTGTCTGTAGATGTTTCGATTACAATTTACATGTAATTGCTGTTTATGAGCACACTCATTTCATGCCAAGATATAATTGAACCTGCATATAAGATGCCTTTAAGATAACCTACATATAATTGGACCTCCTTTGTTCACATCTCACTTGATGGCTACCTTGTTTACATTTTACCATTTGAAACCTCGTGCATTTGGAATTATAAAAAAATAATAATTATTGTTTCATTGCTGGTGCTGAGCACAGGGAATGGTGATGTTTTAGTATTTGATGTTTCGATGGCCTGGTTGAAGTGGAAAATCAATGATTGTCACCCTGGGTGAGTTTCTTATTCCATCCTTAACATGATATAGTCCTTAGTGTTGACACTTTTTAATTGGTCGACATGAGTGATAATGGGAATTAGATGGGTATTATGGCAACAACTAGATGATTTACATGGAATTGAGAGTTAGTTGTACACGGTTAAATAGCTTCGATCTTTTTGGGCTTTCATGTCAACTTGAAGGTTGTCAACCTCCATAAGGGGCAATTTCCTGATATAGTGGTCGAAAACTCTTAATTTTTCGGGTGATCCACACCATCCATCTCAACTTGCAATTCAACAGCGCTTAAACATTAGATACAAAAAAGTGTGGTACGCTTTCTTACTTATTGGACATTTTCAAGTTAACAGTATTTTAATTATAGAATTTCCAGCTTCAGAACCATAATCATAGAGTATTAAATTCATATGAGGTTTGGTGTATCTATGTTGTAGGCAATGAAGATCAAGGCGGATGAGGTCGGCCAACCATAAAAACAAGAAAGTGACCGTCATAGAATGCAGTTTCCTCATATGGCACCAACCTTCCCCCCCTTTCTCTTAACACGTGCGCGCGCACACACGCATGCGCATACGCACATACAATGATACAAATGAGGAAACTAAGTATGAAGTGTTCTACTTCAGTGACAGGACACATAACTCTGCCATGTGATATCAGTATGGATTCTCGTATGTGATGTCAATAATGATTGTCCCATGTGTTACTTTAATTCATTTTCTGCGTGATATAAATACGGTGCCTTCATGTGTTCTGCCATTATCTGGAATTTACTCTACAGAAATTAGATCTAGAGAATTATCAGTTATCATAATATCATCATAAGTCACAAGTGTACCATGTATAAACCGCCAGTAAATGCTCTTAACCAGGAGAAGCGGCAAAATTGCAGTTAATGGTGCAACTAGCATTACGGGTAGAACTACACGAACATGGATAGAGATAGAAGATCTGTTACCTACGAATTTAACCTAGGAAACAACCTTTAATAGAGCAGAATGGAAAAAAAGAATGCGTATGGCCAACCCTAAAGTTTGGGGATAAAGGCTTGTCATTGTTGTTGTATCATAATTGTAACATAACAGCTTCTTTCTCTTTTGACTGTATATATTGTGCTTGCTTTCTTGAATTTTCTCACGCAGAACAATCAAATTAGAGAAATTTCTCTTCATATTGCTTTCAGGCACACATGGTTACTGATCAAATTGTATTCGTGTAATTATTTTTTCAGTATCTTTGATAAATGTTTCTTAATGGGCTGCAGTATAAGTTCAATTGTTATTTCCTGATATGAAATACTCATTTTGTATCTTTTGTCTCTATCTGAATTAACTACAAATATTTGCTTGTGCAGGGGTGTAACTGCCATTTCTTATTCCGAGCACGATTTATGTGTATACACAGCAGGCGGGGATGGTACGATTTACCAAGTTGATTCCTCAGCTGGGAGTTAATTGGCAAATTAAAAGTACCTTCAAAAGCTGTATCTTCTGTGTCTATTTCTGCAGGTATCAGAATGTTCGCGCATAAGTTTGCACATTGTTGAATTTTTAAAATAAGCAATAAATTATTTTGATTTTTTGTATATAAGCTTTTATTATATCCATCTCTTATTTTCAAGTTAATAGGAAAGCATGAAATTAAGCAGAGCTTCCTCTTTTGAGCCCTAATAGGATCGTGTTTTGATATTAGTTAACTTAAAATTTGACAAGTTATGGGTATCCTACTATGCTGGTTCAATAAAATGTTGGTGAGATCTGACTGTTCATATATATTAATCTACTTGCAGTTGAAGTTACAGTCGAAGTTACAGTCTTAAATATCACACAATGACTACACTATTTCATGTCCAAGTAGTGTTATAGGTTCTTGGCAGTTTTTATGCTTTAAATACTTGACCACAAAAGCAATTGGTTGCTTGTAATGAAATTTGTAGCAATTTAAAAAAAAAATTCAGATCGAAAGCTACTGGCCGCAGCTTCTGCACAGTTGAAAATCTTTAACTCCTCTAATAATAAAAAGACGCAGGAGTTCTCTGGGTATCCTGTGGGTAAAATTTAAAAAAATGTGGCATTAGTTTTGTTTCCACACATAAGTTCAGTTTCCCCTCCATATTTAGTCTCTTTCTCTCTCATTGAATATAGTTCTATCGTGTTAGTTGGGAATAGGCTGCATGATCTTCAGTGAAGATGGGAACTATATCCTATCATCTGCGGTTGGTGAGAGGTTCGTCGCCATTTGGAGCATCCTGCTATTGTTGCAGATGTCAGAGGCTCTGATACTGAAGGTTTATATGTTATGGCCGTGTTTGTAGTGGGAATCTGCTAGTTTTGGTATAGAAGTAGCATTAAAGCACTGCAGGCCGTTGTTATGAATATATAATTTCTTATTATATATTAGTTATGAGTATAATTGGTTATTGTGTTAGCTAGTTATTTGATTTGTTGAGATTGAGATATGATCTATAACTCTCTATATATAGATTGTATGAACTCTTAATCTAATTAAGCCAATAAGATTATTCTTCTCCCAATTTATTTCATGGTATCAGAGCTCTAATAATTGGGAAAGAAACAAAAAACTAATCTCCAGCCGCCACAACTCCTTCACCATCTATCCCTTCCCTGCACCCTCGTCCGCCTTCGACCCCTTCCCTGCTCCCTTGCCTGACCTCGAATCCCCCCTGCACCCTCGCCCTCCCTCGACCCTCTTCCCTGCTCCCTCGCCTGACCCCGATCCTCCCACCTGCACCACCATCCGACCTCGTCTCCCTTCCCAGGTCCCTCGGCCGACCTCGATTCCCCCTTGCACCCTCATCTGACTTCGTCTGACTTCCCAGATCCCACGCCCGAACTCGAACCCCCCTTACAAACCATCATCTATGTTGTCACTCATAACTTTTGCGGATACTGATTTTGTTGGATCCGTTGATGATTGGCGTTCCACGAGTGGCTATTGTGTCTTCTTGAGAGGAAATTTGGTTACATGGAAAAATAAGAAGCAAAATGTAGTTGCTCGTTCTTCTGCAGAGGCTGAGTATAAATTTATGACATATACAATTGCTGAGTTGGTATGAATTATCTCTCTTTTGACAGATCTTGGAGTTCCTTCTTCTTTTCCGACTACGCTCTTCTGTGATAACAAGGCTGCCATTCACATTACCGAGAATCCAGTTTTTCATGAGCGGACAAAATATATCGAGATAGATTGTCACTTCATTCGTGACAAAGTGACACATAAGGTGGTTACATTCCAGCGTGTTTCCTCTGCGAGTCAACTAGTAGATATTCTTACCAAAACTCTTTCTCGACCGGTTTTCACCCGTCTTCTATCCAAACTTGACGTAATTGATATCTATGCTCTAACTTGTGGGGGAGTGCTATGAATATATAATTTGTTATTATATATTAGTTATGAGTATAATTGGTTATTGTGTTAGTTAGTTATTTGATTTGTTGAGATAGAGAGATGATCTATAACTCTGAATATATATAGATTGTATGAACTCTTATTCTAATTAATCCAATAAGATTATTCTTCTCCCAATTTATTTCAGCCGTTAAACCTACGAAGATTTCCCTGTCCATTTACTCTTCTCTTTCAAGGAGTAACAAGGGGTTCTCAATAGTTGCGCTAAATTCCATCATATTATCATCCCTGCCTCGATGAAAATGCTTGTTGAGTATGGTACCTTGGTAAAGCCATCATTTGAGAAACTTACATTAGAGTATGGAAAAGACGTAGTCTTAAATGCATCTCAAGATGGGGTTCCATTACCAATTGGTCAGCCTAACATCTCACATAAGAGCCTGCTGTCTCAAACTAGAGGTATGCTATTGTCGTCAGACATCAGGATTAGTGATTTTTGAGGCATTTGGATTTCGTTATGTGGTAGAGTTCACCGAAAACTTTAACAGTGCTAAGGCAACACCAGAACCATAAATAGTATTCGATGAAAGATCTACTCTAATTTCTGAAACAGTTGATCCATATTCATGATCTTGTTGTCGTCTCGTCTCACTATTTTCTTGGTGTAATTTTCTATGTGATACTAAATTTACTTTATATTGGTTTAATAGTCATCGACTCATCTCGCTTGATTGTGCAAATGCTCTAGATGCTATTATCCTGCTTCCAAAACTCTATGCTCATGAAAAGAAGAGAAAGCATAATACTTCTCCTTCGACTCCAGATATCAAGAAGGTGGCTGATCCTGATGTTACAATGAATAAAACTCTGCCTGCACGTGCTATAGGTAGTTATGGATCCCCTTTTCCTATTCTGATATATCTTGAAGTGCCCTCAGATTCCCATCCTCTTTAAAAACTTTGAAGTTGACATCCATCCTTAAAAATTTCTATAATGCAGATTTTTAGTGTTTACCTGTTTATTTTCCTTCTCTTTCTGTATGTACTATATAAGGCTTACAAGCAAAATGCGTTCTCTATAATGCCAAATACTGTAAAAGGCCTTATGGATAATTGCTGTGTTTTAACTCTGATACCATTTGCAAATTTTTTTTGCTGCAATGCACAGTTGACCTGCACAAATTGGAAGTTCTTGACCTGCACAAATAGGTTGAGCCGAGACTTAGAGAAGCAGGAATCCTGGGTGCCAAGGACAATCCCATTGTCAAGAGCGATCCCGCTATCCTATCTGATCTTGCTATTGATGCCACTATCACCAATGGTGCCTGTTTCACATTTGATGCTAATATGGCAATAAAGAAGGTTTGTCCTTTGCCCTTACCCTTAGTATACATATATAAACATAAACTTATAGAGAATTTTAATATGGGAAGCTGAGAAGAAAATGTAAAGGTCACCAAGTTTTTTTGTTTGGTTTCATTGGTGGCTACCACCATCCCTACTACTTTTGACCATGTTATTTAATTTGACACATTTCCATTTTTACCAGCGATTATTACTTTCTTCTTGATGCTTATGTAATACAAAACATTGTAGTTCTTGCTTAGGTTCCATTTTCCTCGGCGACTTTTCGTGGCAACTAAACGCTGTTATGTGCTACGGACTATTTTTAGTAGTCTATAATACAAATATAATTATCACCGATTTTATTTTATCCTTTATACTAGATAAGGAGCCATATCTCTTCCATGTGCCCCAATGATGCTTACAAAGTTCTTAGAAAGCTTGTTTAGTTCCTGAATGGCAAGGTTAGTTATTTCCTTCTACATCTCAATGTATAGGTTTTACTCTTGATTACACTTCTTAACAGCTTGACTGATGACATTGATGTGCCTCTTGTATTAAAAAATATCACTGTAATAAGATGTCGGGACACCATGTTTCATTTTAGTATGATTCAACTGGATCAGGTAATAGGATGTTGGTATTGTTAACTGAAACTATGATAAAACTGGTGATAATTTCTAATATATTGACGAAAACTTGAAAATGATTGTTTTTAACATTTCAAACCTTGTGCACTTGAAACTGAAAATAATTTCCAACATCCGATGCTGTTGTTTTCTTATACTCAGAGAAACTATGTTATCTCTTAGTTTGATCTGTTCTTAGTTATAAACTTGAATGTTCTTACACGGTTCAATTTATGTTTGTTTACCACTTTGTTATTTAATTGTTCCTCGACCACTGAACTTGTATATAGATGTTCGAATTCAATTTATATTATGATGTGCCAAGATATGATTGAACCTATACATAAGATACCTTTAAGGTAGCCTACATATAATTGGATCTCCTTTATTCACATCTCATTTGATGGCTACCTTGATTACATCTTACCATTTCAAACCTTGTGCACTTGGAATTATTATTATTATTATTATTATTATTTTTATTGTTATTATTCGACTATTTCAGCTATATGTTTCTAGGTGTGGGTAACCCGCAAAATTCTACTTGTTTTTAGGTGAAGATGCCATTATTTTTATATTATTTGTGGTTATTCTTTGTTAGCTTTATTTGTTATGACATTCGTGTCTTACGCATTTAGCAGAAGTTTAAGCAAGGAAAATTACAATAACCTTGGTTGAATTTATCAATTTAACTTCGAGAAATATTTTCCTACACACATTTCATTTGGAGAAATTCCCATAGAGCCAAATTAATAGTGTAGCGTTGGGATCTTTGCCTAGAGGATGCTGAGTATCAATTTATATCTTTATTAGAAGAACCCAAGCATCAAATTGATGGCGAGCCGAAAGATAAATATGATCAAACAATTTTGGATAAATATGATCAAACAATTTTGCTTAGCAAAATCACCATTAGCTCCACTGTGGTTGATGAATTAAGGTAGCGATTTTGTGTTCATTGTGTTGGAGATTTCTCTCATCCCTCGGCTAGTTAAACCATATATTTGTGCTCGATATAGATAATGAGAGAAGAGAACAGAGCGGATTTGCAAAGATCTCCATATAGGTAATGACAACTGCTAAATTCTTTTTCTTTTTCGGAAAAAAATAATTCCAGCAAATCTTTCTTTGGAAGTTAATTTTAGAATTTAATTAAATTTGGAACAAAATTGAAATTTACTAATCTCTCAGTTTTGCTTTAATTTGGAAGAAAATTAAAGTATGCTCATCTTCTTGAAATATTTTAGCGAAAATTAAAGTATGCTCATCTTCTTGAAATATTTTAGCATAAATAAAATATTTTATGCTTATATATATATGTTAGTGTTACGAAATGAGACGTCGCCTTAAAATTTGATTATTCACCCATTTTGAGAATGATCGGCACCGTTCATCTTGTTCTCCATGGTATAAAACATGGGCATACTAAGTTTCATACGATTTCAATAATATTTGCTCATTCATTTAGGTTTGTCAAATGTTATATTATCGGAAAACCGTTAATTATGCACCCACCCCATGCGAAGGTAAACGTTATCGAAAATATATGAAATTTGGTATATCTATGATCTAGATCATGAAGATCAAGTTGAACGGCGTCGATCATTGAAAAACATGGTGTAAAGTAAAATTTTAAGGTGACGTCTCATTTCTTAGAATAAAGTGCTACCTCATAATACTTTCCTCTTATATATATATATATATATATATATATTACTTTAACAACACTTTTTAATGATATTTTTAATTTGATTGGAACATATGAATGAGTTCAAGATATCCACAGGTGGTATACCAAATTCGAGCTCTTTTGATGATTATAGATACTTGTATATTGACGAGCGGGTCAATCGCCCGACTTATTTACAGGTTCCATGTAAACAAGTCAAAACTAAAAACTTCATTGATCAATGAGTAAGTTAATAATTAGTGATCATTTCAGATGTCTTAAATGTTAAGAGTTGGGTCTCTTGTCAGATTTTGAGTATCATTTAGTTTTGGTTGTCAGATGATTTGTGATGGGATAGATGCTCAAGAAATAAGTTTTTAATTGATAATATTTTGTAAAATATAGAAGAATAATTTTTTGTACTATTTTCTTATACAAGAGCGAAAGAGAGAGGAGGCATCAAAAGCCGAACTATAAAGATGCAACACCACCTATTGTTTCAATTATAAAGTCGACCGAAACAAAATATATCGAAACTAGGATTTATGTGTTGCGTGGTTGGATATAAATATATCGAGGAGAGACATTGGATGTTATAGAAAGCTAAAAGTTGTAACGTGTATTCGATAATGTTGGATTTAAATTTTACCTTTATAATTATTGTTCATGTTAATTAATTGAAATGTAAATGTCAGATCTACAATATAGAGATTCTAACAAGATAAATCAGGTGAGATTTTGAAAGATTTTAGGAGATCATAAACATGCCTTGTGTCTTTAATATATGTTTCATCTCGCATAAAATCTACAATTATTTATGCGATAATTTTCTTCAACACAAAATTTTAGTTAAGTATAATAATCCTCAACAATGTAAACAAAGAAAATGTTTAAACTAATTGTTTTCTAAGAACCGTTCCACACATTATGCGTGGGACAACTCGCTAGTGGTATTTTATAACAAATATTAATACATCTCAGTATTTATTTATAGAAGGTTCCTTGATATTATAGCTATTTGTTATTTATATGAGGCTCTATGGCAATAAATCTTCAGTTTTAATCTAAAAACCATTGTCTTACTTCAAACCATCAATAATTATAGATTAATGTATGTTTTACCCATAAATGGCCCACACCCCATCAAACATGTGTTTATAAATAGATTCAATGACTTATTATGTATAACAATTATTATGAAAGCTTTCTATTCAACAATTATTGATTTCAAGAATATTTTACAATGTCAACAAGTTTAGAACGCATAGTTTCTCTAGCCTCTACTATAAATCAACTCTTCAACCTATAAACCCAATCTTTCATTCAATTCTTTTTAATCCTAATTATAATATTTGAGTTGGACTTGCTTGTTATAATAGAAAATAAGGACGATAAAATAGGAACTCCAATTTGAACGCCGGTGAAGTTCCAAACATGGCTAAGAATGCAGGAGATCCTGTAACTCAGTCCGTGAAAGTAGTTTTTTTAAAAGCGGTAAAATAAATGAGGGCGACCAGAGTGCCTATCCGGTTAAGCGCTTAAGCTTTCGTTTCGGCCGCGCGTATTTTAGCTTTATCTTATTTTGGTTTGATTATGTTATTTCTTTTCTTGTACTTTGTTTATTAAACATTGCTTCTGATAGTTGTTATAACTATTTTTAAGGTTTTAAGCTTCTCTTGAGTCGATATTCAAAGTCAAATTCTATCCTAATGTGGAAAATCGAAATTTAAAGTGGAAATTAAACAATGGTCAAAATTGAAGCTGCTCGCAAGCCATGGTTGCAAGTCAACCGACATTGAAATTGGAGTTACTATTTGGTCTTTCTTAATTTCTATTATAACAAAACATGTCCAACTCAAATATTATAATTAGGATAAAAAAAGAATTGAGTGAATGATCGAGTTTGTGGGTTGAAGAATTGATTTATAGTAGATGCTAGAGCAGCTATACGTTTTAAAAATGTTAATTTGTAAATGTTTTAGGAATCAATAATTATTGTTGAGTAGGAAGTTTTCAAATAATTGTTGCTTAATGAGTCATTGAATCTACGTATAAACACATGCTTGATGGTATGTAGGTAGTTCCTATACTAATCTATAACTATTGAGAGTATCAATGGTTATTGGATCAAGCCTGAAAATTTATTACCATAGAACCTTCTATAAATAACGAAGAGCTACAGTACTATATAACTTTCTATAAATAAGTACTGAGATGCATTAATATCAAGGTTCAAGGTTTCGGCCGAAACCACTGATACGTGGTGGTTTCGTATCGGTTTCGGTGGAGACCGATATGAAACCAGCCGACACCGATACGAACCCAACCATACAATATCGTTTCGGCCAAAACCTTTAAAAACTTATTTTTAATACCATTTTTACTGTTATTGTGATCGTTGTAGTCCTTCGTTGCTAGAAAACCGCAAACAAGTGAACTCAAACTCTATATTAATACTTATCTAAATACACTTTTCAATATATTTTGTATCATGACTGGATTTTTAAATACTAGGATCATTGTCTTGTAATATAAAGCATAAATTTAAGTATTTAATATATCTACATTTATGTATGTTGTATTACCGTCGAAACCGAAACCCAAACCGAGATTAGCGAAAACTAGGCGAAACCTAGAGAAACTAATAAAATTATGAGACCGAAACCGAAACCGAGTTCTCGAACCTTGATTAATATTGTTATAGCTATTGATACTACTAGCAAGTTCTCCCACACATAATGCGTGAGATACTTAGAAAACAATTAGTTCAAACATTTTTTCTGTTTACGTTGATGATTATTATGCTTAATTAAAATTTTAGGTTAAAAAAAATTATTGCATAAATATTTATAGATTTTATGCTAACAGACAAAACATAGTTTAAATACATACGGCATATTAAAGATTAAAGACGTATCTTTCAAAATATCTCACATGAAATGTCCAGTTCGAATCTTTATATCATATATCATAGAACTTTCAACAATGGCTAAGAATGTCGGAGATTCTATAACTCAGGCCGTGAAAGATTGTTTTAAAAGTTGTAAAATAAACCGGAGTGCCTATCTGCCTTAGCGTTCGCTTTGGCCACTCGGATTTAGCTTTGTCGTATTTTGGTTTGATTTTGCTATTTTTTTTCTTGTATTTTTTATTATTAAACATTGATTCTTATAGTTGTTTTAACTATTTCTAAAGTTTTAACCTTCTCTCGAGTCAAGTTCCAAAGTCAAATTTGATACCAATTGAAGTGAATAAAAAATTCCTAGTGGAAGTTGGTCAATGCTTTAAGTTAAAGCTGCTCGAAAGCCCTAACTTTAAAATCAAAACTTAAAACCCCTGAATGCTCGATTCCTTTCTTAGAAATAAAATCTGAATCTCTCCAAACTCGTCGTCAAAATATCTAAGTTGAAAACCCTAACGGCTTGATACCGAAGCCCTTAAGTCGAAAACCTAACCGCTCAAAGTGGAAGACTTGAATTCTCCAAGTCAAAGTCAAAGTGTCGAACTCGAAGTCAAAGCCTCCAAGTCGAAGTCGAAGTTTCAAAATACAACCATAGAGAAAAAGGAAACATGAAACGAGTAAGGATATGGGGTTAATTTAGATGTTATTATCACACAAAATGCAATACATATTACTCATTATTAGATTTTAGAAGGGTGTAAACATCTTTAAGTGCTAAAACCATACCTATGAATCTTTAAATGCACCCCAATAAAAAGAAATGGAATATTTACTTTATTAGTGGGGTGAGGATATTTCCACATGTAAGCGGTTAAAAACGAAGCAGCAGAGAGTGCTCCGCTACTTAAGCGGTCACTTTTTAAAACACCGCGTGAAAGATCATTAGTGGGTGGCGATGGAAAGGTGGTGAATTGAGAGGGTATTGAGTTTTCTAAC
The DNA here is from genome assembly GCA_030015575.1 of Agapanthus africanus. Classification (NCBI taxonomy): domain Eukaryota; kingdom Viridiplantae; phylum Streptophyta; class Magnoliopsida; order Asparagales; family Amaryllidaceae; genus Agapanthus; species Agapanthus africanus. The sequence continues at coordinate 747,961,536 of CM057341.1, read as the reverse complement.
TTGGCAGCAAAGCACAAAAACCTTATATTTTAATAAGAGATGAGGTTACTTTGTATTGAGAATAGAGTAAGGGAGGCACAATCCTCATGCTCACTAGATGTTTACCACCCTCATATGGAATTGTTCTTTTGATAATTAGCATCCATAGAATTTATCCACATTGTTATGGTGAATAGAATCAATAAAAAAGAGTTTTGATTTGACACTCTTGCTATTATGCTATCACGCGCGATATATTTAATAAAGATGTTATTTGGATTATTGGCTTATTTTCAGTTTATTAGTCAGAGAACATTATTGGGCATGTTTTGGATTTTGCTATATAATTTAAGTGTTTATATCAACAATTTAGTCAAGAACACCTGAATATTTTTGCAAGAACTTACTACGAAAGTACACTAACTCAAGGATACGAACTGTTATCATTCTTTCTGTTTCCCCACTTCTTTTTTTTGATTGTTTAATTGTGAAGGGTGAGGAGATTGGGACTCAAAACGGTTATGCTCAGATCTCGCAAGTAAGAGGCTATTTTATTTCTGATATTGATTATCAAAAGCACTATATGTAGGATTAATTTAGAAACATATATATGGTAATGCTTATCTACGATATTTACTTGAAATGCTAAATGGTTGATTGTACCATTTAATGTATGGTTAACTTTGTGGAATTCTAGGCTTGGTTTTTGGGGTGTGTGTGTGTGTGAGAGAGAGAATAACGAAGAAAAGAGGCCTTAGGAGTGAGTCTCTTTTCTACCTTTTTTTTTAACGATCGGCGTCAAAAATCTATATCCTCCACCATTTTTTTCGACGATCGGCATTCATCATCTTCATTTTTACCATCTAAGATGTAGGTATACCAAATTTACTGGGACATGTTTTAATTTATTTTTGTATACTTTATATCTTTATGTAATAAAATTAGTTACAAACACCTGATTAATATTATTTATGCAAGGAGTTAATATGGAAGTAAACTAACACAACGTCTGGATCAGTATTCAAATTTACAACTAGAGGTCAGTTCTAATACCCAAATTTAAGAAGTAAGTAGCTTCTTATATATTACAAAATGTTTTGTATGGAATCTAACTTGGAATGACAGAATATGGGACTATAAGTCTATAATTTTGTTTGTGGCGTGCGCACGTGTGTGTGTGTATATATATATAGAGAGAGAGATTTTGTGTTTTCAAATTTATGAAATTTTTGTGCGACGTCCGATCGATGATCTGTTTTAATCAAGTTGATGAACACATCATAAATAGCGTATGGTTACAAAATCATGTTAGTTGGATATGCATATATGTACATAAACATGCATACTTATTTCAGCCGTAGAAATTTTGCAACTTAAAAACTTGCTGTAGCATATGTAAAGCACTTCTAGAAAACGTGATTTTGTAACCATATATTATCTAAGGCGTGCTGATCAACTTGATCGGAACGGACCGTCGATTGGACATCCCACAAAAAATTTCGTGAATTTGAAAAAAAACATGAACCCGCCCAAACGGATCTACTCTCTCTCTCTCTCTCTATATATATATATATAGAGAGAGAGAGAGGCCTTAGAATGCATTTTCGTCATGCGGCATAAAAAAGTACACCTCTCCATCACGTTATTCGACGATTGGCACCTTCTATCTTGATCTTCATCGTCTAATATGTCGATACACCAAATTTCATTTGATTCTAACATCTTTTCACCATTGACTTAGCAATGTAAAAGATTCTATTGTCGGTAAACCGTTAATTTTGCACCCACTTAATGAACGATGAAAAGGTATTAGAATCACATGAAAGTTGGTGTATCGACATAATAGACGATGAAGATCAAGATAACCGGTGCCGATCGTCGAATAAAATGGAGGGTGTACTTTTTGACGTCAACCTCTCTCTCTGTCTCTCTCTATATATATATTCTCTTGGCTTTACATATTTCCGAGATTAAAAGAGTTAGCGTCCGACAAAACAATATTTAAAGCAACACATGTCTCTCTAATTATGGTGACCAGGGGAAGGAGAGAACAATCTTCCCTTGATAGATTTCACCAATAAAGGCTTATTACTAGCTGTCTAAGAGTTTTTTATGTACGAAACAACAACCGATATAATCAATAACTTGCAAGGAATAAAATGCTCAAGAACATTGCATAAGTGAACCATTATTCATTGTCAGTTGCCCGCTAAGAAACCAATATTTTACATTCGAATTATAGGCTTCGGTTATAAACACAGTGACCATTTCACACTTATCTTTTAAATACAAGTCCGTTAGGCCACAATTGCAGGGCACACATACATTGCAACATCCATATATCGGCCCAAAGGCCTTTTTTTTGCATTCAAGCACAAATTACATCGACAAGATACATCGGATTGTATTCTGAATTAGACGTTTTAGCTCCACATAGGGAGTTATGCCACATATATGACGTATGGGCATAACTACAAGCCGCCGATGCTTGTAGGCTGAAGTGTTGATGAGGGTGATGGGATGTCAGCGATAGGGTGTTGGCCGAGACTTGAGAGTGTCAACCGACATGGAGTTACACAATTGCAAGGATTTGCACTTTACAGGGGTCGACTTGCAAATGTTCGCAATGTACATGCCAAACGTGAGCGCTCAAGTCTTAGCATCATCCTCATCACTTCAGCCGAACCTTCATTGCAGGGTTTCCTACTTTATACCTATGACCTGGCCTTAGAGAAAATTTGCATACTATTGTCGGACGAAGCCCCACTGGCGAGGGATTTGCACCTACTCTAGTGAAGACTCCACCTACCGCCGCCGCCATCAAGATGGCAGGAGTTACTTGACGGCGAGGGATTCGGTTCTATTTTGACAGGGCCTCTGATAACACAATCTTCTAAACTAATCTCAGGATAAATTTAGGCATGATGAGTATGAAATTGTCGTGTTTGATCTGAGAGGGTTCTTGAATTGTCTGAGCCTTCTCATATTTATAGCCTTTTATAAGAAGTTCGTTATCACTACTAGAATATTGCTGAGCACCTATGGCTACTTGGTGCAATGTAAAAGATGCACAATAGTTGAAATCATGGGTGCATCTCACATATATTTACACCAATGGTTGCAACCATTAGTCCGACTCAATTTTATATTTTAAAAAGTTAAAAATTAAATACAAATACATGTGTACTGCACAATGGTTAAAACCATTGGTGCAATTTGATTTTATAATTTAAACTATAAAGGAATTAAAATATAATATATTTATCCAAATTTGAAAAAAATTATAACTTGTTGATTGCACGTGGATCAACTTTGATGATTAAATTGATATTGTTTCTTCCCTTTAAACTTCTAACCTTTCTCTTTCCTTCCCTCTAAATTTTGAAATCTTTCTCTTGGCTCCTTCCAAATTTCTAACTCTATTTCTTCAAATCTTGAATTATATAAACTAAATATATATAATATTCGCTATGATTATGATATTGTGTGCCACATAAATTATTTGATTTGTAATATTGATTCGTGTATATTGCTACAACTTGAACCAAGCTAACTAAGCCCAATTTACTATGAGAAACATCTACAGTGTAAATAATAAATCCGAATGTATTTCATGTTGAGTGTTAGATCAAGATGGACCCAGTATGAGCGTAAAATATCTACCACATCGGGCATTACAACGTGGCCATGGATTAACAAACCTAACAAAATAGGTCATGTTTGTTTTGAACCTAGTTCATACATGTTATTTGACTAAGCCTACAAATGGGTCGAATGTGGATCCAACATACGATCGCGCCATGTATTAAACTCTTTGATTCTAGTTACTGCACCTTTGTTTAATATCATCATTCTTTGATCTTTGATCTTCTAGCTTAATACAGTTCAATTATTTTAAATCGGTAATTGAATGCTTCCATTTTTCCTTAAAATTTGAGATAGTTAGAGATGGTGTTTCTCTTGAGAAAAAAATGGCTCCTTGGAGCATTTCATGACTGTTAAATTTGGTAGGTTTACTATTGTTATTATGGGTTATTAATTTATTCTTATATATATATATATATATATATATATATATATATATATATATATTTTCTTAGTTGGTTTGCTGTGTTGTTTCAAACTGTCATATTTACGGTCTTTACATATTTAGAGAATACCAGTTAACTATATAACAACTTTGGGGTGAGGCTTGCAAAGAGAGACATCATTTTAAATCATGTATGCGGCGGATTGTGAATATGCAAACAAACTGGAATACGGGAACGATCGATTTTTGGCTTCAGAAATGGGATTTAATGAATATGTTAGAAATCCATCAATTTACTCATTTAAAAATTTTGGGCAAACTTCATATCTGATATTAATTTGCCTGTATAAAATATAGCTAAAAGAGTTAGGTATCCTGTATGGGTCCTTGCAACAAAATACTACTGGTTAAAGGTGAGATGTATTGGGGTGACCTTAGCTATAGGGGTTAAGTTTCTCTTTCATGTTGCATGGCTTGATTGCCCAACTTCGGCCTTATCGACGCCATCGCGTGTCACTCCGCTCCCGGTTAAGCGGGACAAAGCAAGGTTGCCGAAATATCCCACTCGAAACGGAAACTAGTTATGCTCCCTGACGGAACAGGCACTTTACCTCAAAAAGTACTGATCAAATCACCGCCCCTCTTAAGACATCGATTACCTACCACCACCTAAAAGTGCTTAACACGGATGGAGGCACCCGCAGGCTTTTATCCTATCAGGACCCCCCGGGGTCTCCGTGCTCGGTCTTGCGAGTAAAATCGCTTAATGTCCCAACGAGGAATTGGTCAACAACTTTTAGGTCACCGACAGTAAGCGAAATCGACTTTCGATGATTATTATATGATGCATGTGAGCAGTGTATTCAGGTTCCGGTTCCGGCAAGAGAGCGAAGCGAACGATCCTTTGACGGACCGAGTGGCGCATAGGCCCCGCCGCTTGAGGGTGCAGCGAGACCCCGGCGATTGAGGGCGCACCTCGTCAAGTCAGTGAAGCGAAGCGGAACGGCGAGGCAAGTGAACTCAACTCGCCGCGCTCGGCCCTGAGGGGTTGTGCTCCAGGGTCGGTTCCCAAAAGGATCGTTCACTTCGCTCTCTTACCGGAACCGGAAACTGAATACACTGGTCACATGCATCATATAATGATCATCGAAAGTCGATTTGCCTTTGACAAGTCAAAGTCAAAGTCCAAGTTTTAAGAAGGAGGGTGATTGGTCCCATTCAGCCTTCCGATATAGAGATTGAGTTTGGGATCGTCGGGGCAAGCAAGAGCCTTAAGTAGGTTCAGACTCAAAATTCGGGTGTCGCCTTGCATGGGCAGCCCGATTCCGGACTGAAATAGTCTTTGTGCATTCCGACAGACTGAGCAAGGATTCGGACAGTTTTTTGGGCCGTTTCACTTCTCCGATCGACGCTGGCTCCATACCGATACAACTACCGTAGGGCACACCGGGTTTTCCCTGTAGCTAGGAAGTCCTGTTATTGGACTTCCCCGGGCCTACTAGCAGCAAGAGACGTTTGTGCTTGTCTACTGGGCAACCACTCACTGTTCGAGCTCACCGGCCGAGCTCACCGGACAGGGATTTTCCACAGAGGAGCTCGCCCTCAGTCGACGGGGCCTCACATCCACCTGTTCCGTTCCGCTGCGCTCCATTTCTTCAACAGAAGCTCCTATCGTTCGTGGTCGCCCAAGGCAACCACTTGTCTTTTCGCTTGTCTGGTTTGAGTCCTCAAGACTCGATACCGTATCGGGAGGTGAAGAAGAGAGAGTCAAGTCCCCCCCTCTCTCTCGCGCGGGATTAAGGATTAATCTTTAAATGCGCGCATGTGCACGCAAGTATACACTTGTGTGAGTGATAAAAACTATCTAACACCCTACTTAAAAACTAGCTCAGAAGCCTTAAATCTTAACGATAACTTGTTTTAAGATTTATCAATTTAAGACCGCAGATTGAGCTCGTAGAGACAAGCTCAACTCATTAACTCAATCGTGAGACCTCAATACGAGGAGTTTCAAGAACCCGCTGTATTGTATGCATTGTATCGGCAAACTGTTCTCTTCCGCTCCGCCTCCACTCGTTCGACTGAACAGCCTATCTGCTCGTGTTTGCCTACTGGGCAACCACTCACTGCTCCGGGCTCACTGAGCTCACCGGGCCCACCGGGCCCATCGGACAGGGTTGTTTAACGAAGGAGCTCCCCCTCAGTCGGCGGGGCTTCACATCTGCGCCTTCTATCGTTCCGCTCCGTCAGTTCCTTTCTTCGCTTCGCTTGCCCTAGTCTCCGTTCCACTCGTTCGACTGACTGTCTATCTGTTCCACTTCGCTTCACTGGCTTGACGAGGTGCGCTCTCAATCGCCGGGGGCTCGCAGCATGCGCCACCCGGTCCGTCAAAGGATCGTTCGCTTCGCTCTCTTGGCGGAACCGGGCACTTGACTACACCGGTCAATTGCATTGTATATAATGATCGAAAGTCGATTTGCCTTTGAAAAGTCAAAGGCAAAGTCGACATCTTGATGTCCATTTTAAAAGGTCGGTCGTGTGATACCGAACACCCAACTCCTCTACTAGTCAGTCTCACAAAGCTCGTTTGCGAAACTATTGCGTTCGAGGAATAGCCTCAGTGAATATGCGACATCGCAATAATTAGCCTTGAGTGCAAGTGGGAGATTGTTGGAGATAGTGCCCTCAGAGTCAATTATTAGGTCACAGGTACGTGATTGTAATGATTGAGGGAGGACCTATCCCGGTAGGACAGTCTTACTCGAGATGATAGTATGCTATCTGGTTTACCTTTATCATCGTGTACTGCTTTAGGTGACCTGACACGTCGCTATTACACGTTGATAGAGCCCCTAGGATTCTTGCTTGACCACCAGCAGTATGAGGGCGATCATATAAGTGGGAGCTGGGGGTCTATAAGCTTATCCTTAAAAGGTCCCTAGTCGTGGGAGTTTCGAGACTGGGCATCGATACTCCATTAGTAGACTAGTGTATACAGTCGAGACCCCGACGAGGGGCGGTGGCCGGTCTCACAAGCCACTGGTGTCAGTTGGATCACCTAAGATGTATACAGGTGCTCATTGGGTTATGAGTACACCGGACAAGACTCGCCGGGAACATGCTAGTTGGTCATATACCAGACGTCAGATGGCAGTTCCCTGGTGACATGTGTGCAGGTTAGTTCATCGACCTGGGGATCGTCATTTGTCTCGTGTGAGTTCCCACTGTACTTTGATTACTACCCTACCACGGCTCAAAGGAGTCGTGCAAACAGGTTTTAGTTGGGTACAGTCCCGAGCCACATGGAGGCAGTGAGCGTATCTTCAGGGGTTCGTCTCTCCCGGTATTGGGGGTGAGGTCGTGCTGTGTCTAGGAGAGCCATTACACAAAGTCCTTGGCCAAGGCAAGGAGATTTACTGGTAGGTATTCCAGTAGTATCTCAGGGTGTTCTGGGCTACACTCCGACACGACTTGTACCGCTTTTGGGGGTCTGACTTTTACCAACCCCCTAGGCCCGCCATGCGATACTCATAGACGAACGGACCGGACTGTACGGATATTGTCACTGACAGGCTCAGTAGGGTGTCAGGCTGAGTTCGCTCACGGACGTCCCTTTTAGTCAATACCTGGTAGCCCGTTATGTATTGGCTTATACCTCTAACGTGCTAGTGGTTAAATCCACAACCAAGGTGTTGATGAGTCTTTAGAGTCCCCCACATTTCAGTTACTCAGCTTTCGGGCGAAAGGTTGTAGAGGCCGTATGGAGATATGGCAAGGTCCGATCAGATACGTGCGGTATTGCACGGATCAGGATCGGACAGTCTGTACTATAGGCCGTATGGATATATGGCAGGGTTCGATCAGATACGTGCGGTATTGCACGGATCAGGATCGAACAGATATTACTAGCCGGCTTTGGTATAAGCCGGATCCTAGTATAGTACAGTGTAGACTTTGTCTCATTGCATTTGTATTTCGGTCTGAATACAAATGCGGGTGTGTATGCACAGTATCGGGGTTTTCCTGTAATTTATTACGGGACCAGTTTTCTGGAGTTGCCAGTTTGCTTTCCGTTTCGGCCAATTTCCTTTGTTCCGTTCATTGGCCGAAGTTTGGTGGAGGAGGGTTTATTTGCATTGTTGCAAATTAGTTTTTGTGGAGGGGGTCTTTGCTTTTTGTAGCATCATGATAGTCTTCATGATGGTGCACCATCCATTGACTTGCTTGACTTCATACTTCATGATGGCTTGACTTTGTTAGCATCATGGTTGTTGATGATGGTTGTGTGGAGTGTTGGCATTGCTTTGTGATCATGGTTGATTATGATAGCCATTTCTCTTTCTCTCTCTTGCATGATAGAGTTTTTCCCACTCATTCTTTTGGCTTTTATCTCATTCTCTCCATTCCTCTAGTGCATGGCCGGCCAAGAATTTTTGGGTGGGCTGTCCAAATTTTTGGGAGGTATTTTTGTTCATATCATGCTCCAAAATACCCCAAGCTCCTCCACATTTTTTCTTGTTTCATCCCTCCACCAAATGGCACCTCCATGAACCCCAAATGAGACACAATCCTCTACTATATATTCTACAGCGAACCTTGGGCACGTCGAGTAGCCGGCTTCGTGCCCGAGTTGCCTCGGCATTGAGGTGGGAGCCCGTAAACGATGTAGGCGATGTGGTGCACTTCCGGCGACGAGGAGGAGACGGGACATTCCGCAGGAGATCCGGACGATGATGAGAAGACCGGAGGACTTGGATCGTCGGTATATCTCTTTCTCATCTTATTGTTAGCTAGGACTAATTAATGGTTCGATCCGGGTTATAGTGCGCGGTGGTGCCGGTTTGCTAAGTTCGCAAAATTTAAGTTTTTCACCGCTTCCGCAATTGGCCGTCGGATTGACGGCCGGGGCGCCGCCGTGCACTTACAGTGGTATCAGAGCCTCGCCATTAACTTAGTCTAGCTTGGTTTAATGTGTTTGCATTTCCGATCGATCAAAAAGTTCCAAAACCATGTTTTTCATTGTGACAGTTTTCTGTTGGAATTTTTTAGTCTCCAAAAATTTTTCAGGTTGTATAAAATTGATTTACTGGAGATTACAAGGATACTGTAAAAATTCGACAGGTTCAGTCGACAGTGCAGGCGCGGAACCGCGGCCAAAACCCCCTTTGGGCCGCGTTTCCGCCGCGCACTGTTGAGATCTCTGCGCCTAATTTCTACAGTGTCTTTGTGGGCTTAAAATATGGGTTTTGGAATATTAATATTGGGCCTATTATTTCTGTGAGTACTACAGTTTTGCTTGGGGGCCCACTTGTTAATTTTTTGATCGATCGGATATTTTAAACACATTTTTCACAGTATTTACATTATATCTGCGACCGTGAATGTCACTTGATCGGTAAATCCGGTCTAACTGCTATAGCCCAGTTAGACGGATTTGCGAACGTGACTTTCACGTTGATGTTCTGTTTTTGCTGTGATGTTGCGGATCGGTCGTGGGGATAGCCTGGATGCAATGCTAGTACAGTTGTGGTTGTATTATGTACATTTGATATTGCGGGGCGAGCGTCCGACTTGTGGACTGCCGTCACTGCCAGTTTGTATTATTATTTTGGGGCACGACCTGGTTGCGGTCGATGTACCCGTTGTATGTATATTTTACTTTCTGTACTAGGATTACCCCGCGGAGGGGTGCACGGATAGCCGGATTCTGGAGGGCAACAAGCCCGCATCTTATGGCATTGAGACGGAAGGGGCTTCACTCTAGGATTGGCGGGATATTCGCCGCACTCGTAGGGGGTACAGGTTGACCCAGGAGGGGTGCCCAAGTTACCGGATTCCGTGAAGTGCTGGGTGGTCCATTCACGTTGCTGAAGGGGGCTGCCTCGCTTCAGGTTTTGGCGGGTAACTTGCCGCGCCCGTAGGGGTCTAGGATTTCATTGCACAGGCTATCCACACGACCAGGGGAACGTCGGGTTTCAGTAGTGGCTCTGTGAAACCCGGGGATCCCAGATATCTGTATTGTTTCTGTGATGCTGTACATTTCTGTGATGTTGCATTTTATTCACGCCTTGAGCGAAATACTATATATTGGTATATATATTAGTAGATGTCGTATATGTTTTGCATCCGCGCTAGTCCAGTCCCCGCTCTGTCGTTAGTAAGCTAACCTAACGGGTAATGACGGGACCCAGTGGCGAATGCGGATGGCATATACGTACATCAGTATATTTTCGTTCTTTTTGGTGTGATCAATTGATGGGACTGCATTGATTCGGATCAATGCAACTTAAAACAAACCTAATCTGATGTTGTTGGAACACTTTTCAAAAAGCTGTTATTGCAAGGACGTTTACTTTTGTTTTGCATCGTGGTATTCAGTTGGAATATCCTGCTCCTCAGTCGACGAGGCAAGGGCCGAGATCCCTTCACCGGGAGTGACCCCTTGGACAAAAGTTTGCGTCAGGGCATTAACTTCACTATAGCCGATTACTTTTGCTTTGCACCGTGGTATTCAGTTGGAATATCCTGCACCCCATTCTACGGGGAAAGAGCGTGAGATCCCTTCACCGGGAGTGACCTCTTTAGCGGAAGTTGTCGTCACTATATTTCTAAAAAGCTATCTGTTCCTTCGACGATATCAAGTTCATTACGTTAAAGGTTTTCGCCAGAAACCATTCGTAGCCCTCCGTCATTTCAGTTAAATATTCGGTAGTATTCAAGCTATGTATTTTGACCTCACGCCAAGGCATAGTGATTGGTAGCTGTCGGGTATTTATCTGTTGCATAGATAGATGCGTTGGTTTGGGACAGTCGTACTACTATTTTGGCCTACGTCAAGGGTATGTACGGGTGGGTTCAGATTAACCTGGATAATGACGGGCAGAACTTGACATGTGACTTATGATATTTTGACCTCACGCCAAGGTCATAAGAGCATGGGGCAGAAATCACATCGGGAGTTTCAAAAGAACTGAAACTTGCCAGATATGCGCATACCATCTGGAGTATGATGATGTGAGCGGATTCCGTCACGTTATCATGCGATGATAGTTGGATCCCGATTCCCACTGATGAGTTAGTTTACTCCTCGGGTGACCCCGACTAATTCTTCTTTCAGGTTTGGAGGAGAATTTGAGGTACAGTGGGAGGTTTCCAGATTAGATAAATTGGTAACCATTCTGATCTAGGTTAGAGTGCACGCTGAGTGTTTCTTTTCTCTCTCTCTTTGGCAGCGACCATTGACCCGACCCTAAGACTATGACTCAGTGACCAAGTTGATCGAACCTTCTTAAACACTGGCTTTTGGATTGTCAGAGTTGCAGACCTCATTGCCACTCCTACTTTTACCCTTTTCTCCAGGACACCCCGTATTACTACGAACGTCCACTTCCATTGGACAAAACCATCGTATGGTTAGATACGAACTCGAAGGGATTTATTCGAGGATGGTTTCCGGTTCTGGAGAAAACGGATAGGATTATTCAGTTGTCTTTTCCTTTTACCTTCTCTCAGGTTACGAGTTCTCCTTGGTTTAGGAGATAGTACACCTATTACGCAAATTGGATAGTCTTCTTCCAAACCTTAGGCTGGTGCCGAACGGTAGGGAATGAAGAAAACCAATTAGCGTAACGATGGTGTACAGAAGGTATTAAGTTCAGACAAAGTAAGGGATTAGTAAGAGGGCAAAGTAAATTGCAACAGATATTCACGACCAAACCAAGTATTCCTTCGCCAATCCTAAATCACCTTTGTATTTCTCCAGGACACTCCGTATCACTACGAAGATCCACAGTTTATTTGGATACTCCATCGTATGGTTATATACGAACTCGAAAGGAACTTGTTCCAGTTCGGGGATGGATTCTGGTTCAGGAGAAATAGGAATAAGGTTTATTCGGTTGTCTTTTATCTTCACCTTCTCTCGCATTACAAGTGTTCCTAGGATTGGGACAGTACACCCATTATGCTTATTGGATAGTCTTCTTCCAAACCATAGGCTGGTGCCGAACGGTGGGGAAGGAAGAAAACCATTTGGCCTAAAGGGGTGTGCAGAAGGTAAAGACTAAAGACATATGAAGGGATTTGGAGAGGTGGCAAAGAATTATACGGTTACAGTCGTGAATCTGGAAGAGGCATTACTAGGAATACCAGGATACCCCATCGAAACATTTCAATGTTTCAGTTTCACTGTGTACAGTTAAAGAAAAACTGATTTCCCGATTAGACACTTGCTCCAGGGTATGTATTTACCAGGTAAGATTCTCACATCTGTATGGTTTTACAGATGATGAGTGGGAGTAAGTTATTGGGAATTGGGTGATCATCCTCATTATATCGGGATTCGTTGTAATCGGTGATATTTGAGGAAATCACCTGGGCTGTTTGCCGGTCGGCAAATATTTGGTTTTGAATATCCGCTTTTTTGCACCAATTTCAAATTGATATATCTGTACGTCTATTTTCATAGAGTGAGATATACCTTTCTGAAATTATGTCTACGACATTTACCTATATCAGTGGATGATTAGGTAAGGAGCATTAAACAGCGGTGTAATTCTTCTTAACCATAAGTACAGTTTTCAACCTACGACACACAGTGAATGAGTTATCAGACTCAAGGGACTTATACAGAGTATTGTATGTTGTCCAGGGTCCATCAGGACAGAGGGGTTGGTCCTCGTACTATATTCGGTTTACTTATGACTTCTCTAGTTTTTAGACAAGTGTTTCGTGGAAAACACAGGGTCCGAATTTGGAGAAGTTATAGGTATTTGAATAGAGTAGAGAACCAGGTATAGCAAGTATCGGGATTCTTCAAAAAGATCGAAGATGTAGATACTTGTGTATGGTATTCAGTTGATAGTAGTGATTAAGAGAACTTGCTTCTCTTTCAGGTTACTCATAATTGAAGCATTCCTAAGTTGAGTAACGCTGATCGGCCTCCTTCCATTAAGTTGACATGCACTGGAGACAGCTGCATGATTTGAATCTGGTTCAATTAAATCAGTGCCTCTGTTTCTATATTGGATATAGAACAGTTCATATCTTAACGTTGTTAAGGTACGGGGAGTTGTCCGGTTTATGATTAAAACCAGACACTGGACAACTCAAGGCACGTTTCTGTAATGGCTGTTTGTGGGTTGACCCAGGCTATGACGAAGGTTGACTTTCTACCATCTGGATGAACAATAGCAATATTGTTCCAGACTCGCCACAGTTTTATTAAAAATGGATTTTTTCAGAAAACAGTAGTGGGAGTATGGTAGAACTGGAAGTGATTCCAGAACCACAAACGATTACTGAAGATTTGATAAGGAACCTAAAGATTCAATCCGGTTTGACATTCCATTGGCCACTCCGCAGATAAGGTGGGTAACTTCAGGCACCCGAGAGGTACTCCGGTAGCCTCAAGGACGGTGACAAGGAAGTTCTTGTTTACCCACACTTGCCATTGCTGTTGTTCCAGACTGTGAGACCCGGCAGGAGGATGAGTATAGCGTCGTTCTGAACTCTCTTTAGAAGTGTATGTCTATATGACTCTGCCAGAGGGTTGTCGTAGTCAGTGGGAGCAGCGGAAGCATTGGTGGAATGGTAGCTTATGTCTATTTATAGACTGAAGCACCAGTAGCGGAGATAGATCATCTATTTCTGACGTGATAGTCATGGGTTTGACTTCATCAGAATAGGGGATGGATCTGTTGAGAAGGTAGTAGGGTGTGATATCCTGGTATTTGGATGATATACACAGAGTAGGAAAAGAAACTCCTACACTACGATCGGTTATACTTTGGTCGTCACACAGTTGTTTCTCCACAAAGGAAATGGATATTATATCAGACATACTGGTTACTAGATCTATGGTCTTAGATCTAGATTTGGGTGGTTTCCCAATCAGGGTACTTGACAGCATTCTAAGAGTATTTAGGATGGACGACTCCTGGCACGGTAATGTACCTGCAGGTAATGGAGTCACCCTCTCCAAAGGTGTCTTACAGACTAAAGGGGAGAGGGACGGGCATGATTGGCAGATCACTTGCTCAGGCAATTGAGTCAATCGTGAGATGTCAAGTACCACACCAGATGTTGTTCTTGCACTAGATGCAATAAGTTGACATTAATCCAATCCTGGAGAAACAGTCGGAAGCAGTTTTAGAACATAAGTGGATGTTCTAGGGAGATGATAACGACAGCCTCATTCAGGAGACAGTTATCATTCCAGGCTTCCAAGGTGACATGGACGACAAGGAGGTTGTCAGAGTTATAGTTTTCCTTCTGATGAGGGGCAGTATTTTGGACAGGTGGTCCAAGGCAATACTGAGGGAGGCATGGCGCGCAGGATACTGATTAAGTTCAGTTGACGATACAGTCTAAGAAGTTTGGATTTGGAGTTCATTTATGAGCTATGTCCCATCAGACATCCAGACACATTCTAAGACAGGTATTGCTCATTTCGGGAGATGGGTTTCTCCGCGAACTTGAGATATAGAGAGACATTGAAAGAGACATCAAAGCGGATCCACTCACTGAGGCTATTCCTCGAACGCAATAGTTTCACAAACGAGCTTTGTGAGACTGACTAGTAGAGGAGTTGGGTGTTCGGTATCACACGGGCTGTGAGTATGCGACATCGCAATAATTAGCCTTGAGTGCAAGTGGGAGATTGTTGGAGATAGTGCCCTCAGAGTCAATTATTAGGTCACAGGTACGTGATTGTAATGATTGAGGGAGGACCTATCCCGGTAGGACAGTCTTACTCGAGATGATAGTATGCTATCTGGTTTACCTTTATCATCGTGTACTGCTTTAGGTGACCTGACACGTCGCTATTACACGTTGATAGAGCCCCTAGGATTCTTGCTTGACCACCAGCAGTATGAGGGCGATCATATAAGTGGGAGCTGGGGGTCTATAAGCTTATCCTTAAAAGGTCCCTAGTCGTGGGAGTTTCGAGACTGGGCATCGATACTCCATTAGTAGACTAGTGTATACAGTCGAGACCCCGACGAGGGGCGGTGGCCGGTCTCACAAGCCACTGGTGTCAGTTGGATCACCTAAGATGTATACAGGTGCTCATTGGGTTATGAGTACACCGGACAGGACTCGCCGGGAACATGCTAGTCGGTCATATACCAGACGTCAGATGGCAGTTCCCTGGTGACATGTGTGCAGGTTAGTTCATCGACCTGGGGATCGTCATTTGTCTCGTTTGAGTTCCCACTGTACTTTGATTACTACCCTACCACGGCTCAAAGGAGTCGTGCAAACAGGTTTTAGTTGGGTACAGTCCCGAGCCACATGGAGGCAGTGAGCGTATCTTCAGGGGTTCGTCTCTCCCGGTATTGGGGGTGAGGTCGTGCTGTGTCTAGGAGAGCCATTACACAAAGTCCTTGGCCAAGACAAGGAGATTTACTGGTAGGTATTCCAGTAGTATCTCAGGGTGTTCTGGGCTACACTCCGACACGACTTGTACCGCTTTTGGGGGTCTGACTTTTACCAACCCCCTAGGCCCGCCATGCGATACTCATAGACGAACGGACCGGACTGTACGGATATTGTCACTGACAGGCTCAGTAGGGTGTCAGGCTGAGTTCGCTCACGGACGTCCCTTTTAGTCAATACCTGGTAGCCCGTTATGTATTGGCTTATACCTCTAACGTGCTAGTGGTTAAATCCACAACCAAGGTGTTGATGAGTCTTTAGAGTCCCCCACATTTCAGTTACTCAGCTTTCGGGCGAAAGGTTGTAGAGGCCGTATGGAGATATGGCAAGGTCCGATCAGATACGTGCGGTATTGCACGGATCAGGATCGGACAGTCTGTACTATAGGCCGTATGGATATATGGCAGGGTTCGATCAGATACGTGCGGTATTGCACGGATCAGGATCGAACAGATATTACTAGCCGGCTTTGGTATAAGCCGGATCCTAGTATAGTACAGTGTAGACTTTGTCTCATTGCATTTGTATTTCGGTCTGAATACAAATGCGGGTGTGTATGCACAGTATCGGGGTTTTCCTGTAATTTATTACGGGACCAGTTTTCTGGAGTTGCCAGTTTGCTTTCCGTTTCGGCCAATTTCCTTTGTTCCGTTCATTGGCCGAAGTTTGGTGGAGGAGGGTTTATTTGCATTGTTGCAAATTAGTTTTTGTGGAGGGGGTCTTTGCTTTTTGTAGCATCATGATAGTCTTCATGATGGTGCACCATCCATTGACTTGCTTGACTTCATACTTCATGATGGCTTGACTTTGTTAGCATCATGGTTGTTGATGATGGTTGTGTGGAGTGTTGGCATTGCTTTGTGATCATGGTTGATTATGATAGCCATTTCTCTTTCTCTCTCTTGCAGATAGAGTTTTTCCCACTCATTCTTTTGGCTTTTATCTCATTCTCTCCATTCCTCTAGTGCATGGCCGGCCAAGAATTTTTGGGTGGGCTGTCCAAATTTTTGGGAGGTATTTTTGTTCATATCATGCTCCAAAATACCCCAAGCTCCTCCACATTTTTTCTTGTTTCATCGCTCCACCAAATGACACCTCCATGAACCCCAAATGAGACACAATCCTCTACTATATATTCTACAGCGAACCTTGGGCACGTCGAGTAGCCGGCTTCGTGCCCGAGTTGCCTCGGCATTGAGGTGGGAGCCCGTAAACGATGTAGGCGATGTGGTGCACTTCCGGCGATGAGGAGGAGACGGGACATTCCGCAGGAGATCCGGACGATGATGAGAAGATCGGAGGACTTGGATCGTCGGTATATCTCTTTCTCATCTTATTGTTAGCTATGACTAATTAATGGTTCGATCCGGGTTATAGTGCGCGGTGGTGCCGGTTTGCTAAGTTCGCAAAATTTAAGTATTTCACCGCTTCCGCAATTGGCCGTCGGATTGACGGCCGGGGCGCCGCCGTGCACTTACAATAATGGCTTATAAATTCATGTCTGAATTTTAAAGCAAAAGAGATAAATACAAAGGAAACAGAATTTGGATCTTTTTCTATGTGGTGGCCATGATATCCCATGGGCTGCACCTTCTGTATCCTATACATCATAGGGGCTGAAAGGCCTTGCACCGTATGTTTCTTGTATAGCAAGGGACCTCCATTTTTAATCAACATATCGTTTAGATACCTAGAGACAAACTTGCCAGTTACAAAGTAGATATTTGTAATTTGAATATGTTCCATTTCACTGTTGGCTATATCCGTGCCTTCAAGCTTGAACATAATTCCATAAGCATGTCACCTTTTTTCCTTCTCTTGGACTTCTGCGTGGTCTATGAGAATTTAGAGGATGCCAATTTGATGCAGCCCTAACCTACATGGAGCGGCTCGACCGTTTCAAAACAAGTCGGGTCTAGTTCAAGCCGAGAACCCGGACTGCCAAATCTTGTCCGACTTGCGCATTTGACCAGCCAAATTGAAGATCTCGCAAAATTGTCTAGGTCAATGGATATGCCACATGAATCATCGACGTATCCCGGAATCATGAAATTCCATCGTTTAGGGTTCCGAAATCGCGGTCAAAGATTTGTAACGAATTTTGACTTTCGATTTAGGAATGAAATCATTGGCCGGATCGGTTGGGATTTGACAGACAGTATTGGGAATCAATTCTGAACACAATCAAATAATTAGTTTCGATTTTTAACAACTTTTTATTTTTAGCAGTTATCTATTTTAGGCAGTTTTTTTGTTGGTAAATTAGTTATGATTTTTGATTTTGTATGGCTCTATTTAGGAGACTCATTTGCAATTGTAATAGGCAGATTTCGATTAATAAAACCCTAGTTTGACAAATTGCCATTGTTATTATTTGATTCCTTTAACGTCCTCTAAATTCAGCCTAAAAGTGCAGCATCCCAAATCAGGGCTGCACCAAGTGGTATCAGAGCGCAACGTTCGATACTCGTTCGAGACTCGTCGACAACATCCAGTGACCACACGTGGAAATCGTAGGGGTCGTAGAGGATGTGGTGGTTGTGAGGGTCAGAGAGATGTGATGTCAGAAGATAGATGCATTTTTCGCGAATGAGAACTGTGGGACGTCATAGTAGATGACCTGTAAAGGCAGAACGCAGAGTTGAGGCATATCGAGGCATTGAGGATAGAACAAGCACGTCCTCAGAGGCGACTACCGATTCGGATCATGATGACGAATCAGGATCCGAAACGAGTTATCAGGCAAGGTGTGGCTTTCGAGAGGCTATGAACGACCCTGGGATGACGTGAAGGTGGATCTCCCGGATTATACAGACGGCTCCCAATCCGAAGTGTTCCTTGATTAGCTCAATACGGTGGAACACGTCTTTGAATATAAAGATGTTACCTCCGCAAAGAAGGTGAATTGGTCGCCCTCAAACTTAAAGGTCGAACTTCGGCATGATGGGAACAAGTGAGTCGCGTCCGAGAGAGACGAGGCAAACCTAAGATCACGAGTTGAGAGAAGATGAAAGAGAAACTGAAAAGGAGTTCCTTCTGTTCAACTACACCCAAATTATGTACCAGCGACTACAACAATTGCGGCATGGGACTCGATCTGTTGACGCCTTCACAAAAGAGTTCCATCTGTTGATTGCTTGCAACGATCTGGCAGAGGCCGAGGGGCAACGGGTAACCCGCTACCTCGAGGGACTTCGTCAGTCGATCCAGGACGAGCTGATCCTTCATCCGCTGTTCAAGCTCTCCGAGGCATGTCAGTATGCCTTACTTGCTGAGAAGAAACAGTCCCAAGATGGGAGTAGAACATATTCCTAAGGAGATGTGAGTAACTGCTCCACAGCTCCAATAGCAACCACGCCAACGACAGCAGGTCTGAACACGGGCTCTACAGTCGCAAAGTCCAACTTTCATTGTTTTGTTTGTGGGGCACCGTGCTGCAAACTGTCCCAAACGGTTGAACAAAGATAAGCAGTTGATGGTCGGTGCTGAAGATGAGAGAGAACCCGATCAGGATCAAGCTGGCGAGGACGAAGACAAAGGCCAAGAGGAGTTCTCGTTGGACGGTGATGGAACCACACCGTCTTTGTCATTCAAAGGACCCTTCTCATACCTAGACAAGAGGAGAAAGAGGATTGGTTGTGGCCAACGTCTTCCACACCACATGTACTATCAAAGAAAAAGTCTTCAAGGTCGTCATCGATGGAGGAAGTTATGAGAACCTCATCTCTAAGGAGGTGGTCAAGAGGCTCGGCCTAGTTACTCAGAAACATTCTCGTCCGTATAAACTTCTCTGGCTCAAGAAATGTAGTGAAGTGATTGTAAATTCGCGTTGCTTGGTTTCATTCTCTATAGGAAATAAGTATTTTGATGAAGCCTGGTGTGATGTCACGACCATAGACGCATGCCATCTACTCATAAGGCGGTCGTGGCAGTATGATCGGAAGACAGTGCATGATGGGCAGCGAAATACATATACTTTTTTGAAAGATGGCCAGAAATTTATGCTTCGGCCCATGAGAGAAGAGGCTGGGCCTAAACCCGCATCGGAGGAGGGAAGCGGTCTTTTTACTAAGGCAACGCTTACAAATAAGGCGCGTCCGTTTGAGGAGGCACAAGAAACTGGGGTTATCTATGCCCTGGTGAGCGCAAAAGCACGTGCAGAATCTGAACTCTCAGAAGTTCCTGATATGGTCAAGCCATTGCTGCGGGATTACGCAGACGTATTCCCAAACGAGCTGTCCAACAACCTCACACCAATGAGAAACATACAACACTGCATCGAACTTATTCCTGGTGCAAGTCTTCCCAACAAACTAGCATACCGCATGAATCCGATAGAACACCAGAAGCTAAGGAGGCAGGTGGAGGAGTTACTAGAGAAAGGATTTATGAGACCCAGTATGAGTCCTTGTGCCGTGCTAGCTCTTTTAACTCTTAAGAAGGATGGCTCATGGTGTATGTGTATCGACAGTCGTAGTATCAACAAAATCACTGTGAAGTATCGCTTCTCGATACCACGACTCGACGACATGCTCGACCAACTTGCGGGGGCTAAAGTCTTTTCGAAAATAGACCTGAAGAATGGGTATCACTAAATCTGCATCCGACCGGGAGACGAGTGGAAGACCGCGTTCAAGATACAGGATGGACTTTATGAATGGCTGGTGATGCCGGTTGGTCCATCCAATGCACCAAGCACATTCATGAGGGTCATGAACCATCTTCTACAGGCATTCTTTGAAAGGCGCGTGGTCGTATATTTTGATAACACTCTTATTTATAGCCCTTCTCGTGAGACTCACTTGCAGGATCTGAGAAATGTTCTCGAGGTGTTAAGGCAGCAACAACTCTATGCCCATCCGAAGAAGTGTCACTTCATGGTAGATCAAGTCATGTTTTTGGGTTTCATCGTCTCCAGTGAGGGGGTGCGTGCAAACCCATCCAAAGTACAAGCAATTCGAGACTGGCCCGTGCCGAGGAACATTCATGAAGCCCGGAGTTTCCATGGGCTCGCTTCCTTCTACCGTTGTTTTGTACCAAATTTCAGTGGGGTAATGGTTCCAATCACAGACTGTCTCAAGTCGCGGGTACCTTTCCATTAGAGCGAAGTATAACAAGCATTCGACTCCATCAAAGAGAAACTAATTACTACCCCTGTGCTGGTTTTGCCAAATTTGACAAAATATTCGAGGTGGCATGTGATGCATCGAGGGTGGGTATTAGTGGCGTACTCAGTCAAGAAAAGCGACCAATGACCTTCAACGAGAAACTAAATGGCGTTAAGGCCAAGTACAATACCTACGACACCGAGTTCTATGCCATCGTCCAAGCCTTGCGACATTAGGAACACTATTTATGCAGCGCGAGTTCATCCTTCATTCTGATCAAGAAGCGCTCAAGTACATAATGGGTTGCATAAGTTGAATCGTCGATATAGTCAATGGGTTGAATATATCCAACAATTCATCTTCTCCTTGAAGCACATCGCGGGGTCGATAATCGAATGGCTGATACTTTGAGCAGAAGAGCAACCTTACGCTCCATAATGTAAGCTCGAGTTGTGGGGTTCGATACCTTTCGCGAACTATACCCTGCGGACCCGTTCTTCGGTCCTATTCACAGAGCATTGAAGTAATCTCAACATGGACCTGAGCAACATAAGTCAGGCTATTGACTGATGGACGACCGTCTTTTTCGGGGGCTGCAACTCTGCATTCATGAGTGTTCGCCGCGAGAAAAGATCGTGAAGGAACTTCATAACAAGGGCTATTTTAGGCGCGACAAACTCCTGGCCTTTATCTCTCATGACTACTACTGGCCTAACATGAAACGAGATGTGATGCGTTTCGGAGAGCGTTGCCGTATTTTCCAGTGTCCAAGGGGATGGCCACAAACGCGAGTTTGTACATCCCGCTCCTGGTTCCAGCAGTACCATAGGAAGACGTCAGCATGGACTGTCGTAGGCCTACTCCGTACTCAAAGAAGCACGGATTCAGTCTGTGTCGTGGTCAATCGATTCTCCAAGATGACACATTTTCTGGCCTGCAAGAAAACTATGGACGCATCTCGGATCGATGACCTGTACTTCAAAGAAATGGTGTGCTTTCATGGGGTACCTAAATCCATCACATCGGATAAGAACACCAAGTTCATGAGCCATTTTTGGAAGACATTATGGAGGAACCTGGGCACTAAACTGTGTTTTAGCAGCGCTTATCACCCACAAACAGATGAACAAACTGACGTGGTCAGAAGCCTCGGTAATCTCTTCCGTAGCTTAGTTGGAGACAACCCAAGGAAGTGGGATCTCGCATTCGCACCAGTTGAGTTCGCTTACAACCGTTTTATTAACCGCACGACAAAAAGGAGTTCATTTGAGATCGTGTATGAAAGTAACTTCACCGGCGTCCTCGACTTGGCGCCAATTCTCCATATAGGGCGTTCCAATGTTAAAGCTGAAGACATGACCGAGCACCTAAAAAACATTCATGATCAAGTTCAACAGCAGATTGACGCTGCCAATTCTAAATATGAAGCTTCTGCGAACAAGCATCGTTGTTGCGTGGTGTTCAAAGAAGATGACTTTGTTTGGGCCATCCTCACCTACCGCTACCCGGTAGGGTGAGTAATAATTTGAGCAACAGGAAGGTGAGTCCTTGTGAGATTCTTAAGAAGATAAGCAACAACGCGTATGAATTGAAGTTGTCTAGTCATCTGAAGATCTCGGACATATTCAACGTCAAACACTTGATTCCATATGCGGGGGGATGGGAGCTCTTCCGAGAAAGACGGTCTGAGCTTGAGGTCGAGCTCTTTTTACGACGGGATGGATGATGCAGCCCTAGCCTGTATAGAGTGTCTCGACCGTTCCAAAACAAACAGTGTCTAGTTTAAGCCGAGAACCTGAACTGCCAAATCTTGTCCGATTCGTGCGTTTGATCAGCCAAATTGAAGATCTCGAAAAATCGTCTTGGTTAATCAATTTGCCATAGGCATTATTGACTATCTCGGAATCGCGAAATTCCATCGTTAAGGGCCCCGAAATCGCGGTCAAAGATTTGTTACGAACTTTGACTTTCGATTTAGGAATGAAATCAACGCCCGGATTGGCTGGGATTTGACAGGCAGTATCGGGAATCAATTCTGAACGCAATCAAATAATTAGTTTCGATTTTTAGTAACTTTCTATTTTTATCAGTTATCTATTTTAGGCAGCTTTTATTTTGTTGGTAAATTAGTTGTGATTTTTGATTTTATATGGGTCTATTTAACCGGCTCCTTTGCAATTGCAATAGGCAGATTTCGATAAATAAAACCATAGTTTGGCAAATTTCTATTGTTATTGTTTGATTCCTTCAACAATCTCTAAATTCAGCCTAAAAATATAGCATTCCAAATCAGGGATGCACCACATTTGATCATCTAGGGCCATGATAAGCCCCTTTATTGTTATAATGTTATAGACTAGGAATTTGGCACTTATTTGGGAAGTCAACGTTGGTGTCAGGTCAACGTCCGGTCGTAAAACTTTGTTAAATATTTACCGAAGCTTTACTTCACAGCGACCCCGTTTGGAGGGGAAAGACTTAGATGACGAAGATGATATTTGTAATTTGAAAATAGTTTGATGGTGGAGCTTTTGAGAAGCTATGTTAGTGAATATTGACCCTTTGTAAAGAAATTGTTCCTTTGATGATTAGCAGCAGTAGAATTTCTACATTGTTATAGTAGATAAAAACAATGAAGAGTTTTGATTTCATGCTGTTGATTTTCTGTCATAGTTCCTCTTCAATGTGTTGTTTTCTGGGTCCTAGAAGAGAAACTTGTACTTTTTCTACAACATTTACAAGCATGTTTATTTGTTTCCCTATACGCATTATGCCATTATATGGATTATGTTGTTTAAAAAAAAACTCCTGATTTTTTTTTTCTTTTGGCTAAATTTCATGTACAGGTGCCAACACACAAGTGTTGCCTCCCACCTTATTATTATCTGAATCGGTTTTAAATTTACAACTAGAGGTAAGTTCTAATGCTCAAATTTAAGATGCATAGCTTCTTATATATTCACTTCAAAATAATTTGTTATGGCATCTCACTTCCAAGTTCCAAGTCTAACAACAAAATATGGCCCTATATATAATGCCAGTGTCAAGTCAATTCATCATATATTTGTGCATTTATGATGAATGAAGGTGGGGTTCCATTGGAAATATGGACAAGTTATAGAATCAATGTTAAGTATTTCATTTAATATTTAGTCGTCCTAATCAGCATTTTTCCACAATTGAAGAATCTAAGAATCTAGCACTCATAGCTTTCTTGTTGTTTTGTTCCAATCAAACTCTGTGGCCATGGCTTGAATCAGTTTCAATCTTCTTATCATTGTTTCCCTTGCTTCCAGCCTTGTGCTTGTCTCCATTATCATTTGGTGAACAACTTCTTATTCTTCTTGTGTGTTTATTTGTATGTGCACGTGCACATGCAAGCGCAGAGGAAAGAAAGACCGTAATTCAAACCCTAGATTTCATCGGTGTGGTATAGATACACTGGCTTTGACCTGGTTCCATTGTTCGGAATATCGGTCACATCAACCGGTATATCGGATCGAGACATCTTGCGATACGATAAAACCGGCATTCTTTGTCGATGTCGATATATCGCACGATATTTTTGAATATCAGTGATATCAGCCGATATAGCGATTGTATATGCTATAAGGAACACCTATATGATACTATTCCAATATCCACCAATATCTGATATATAAAAAATCTTGTGATATCAGTATGGTTAAACCTTAAACTTCAGTTATAATTATTCGCTCTCGCACAACAACATGAGTTGCAATATACGGGATTCAAGAGATGGATGCAGAAATCAATGATAGGGCACAGTTCACTCTGTTTAAGTTGATTTTACATTATTTAGAATGGGTAACAATAAAAAATCAAATATTTTTCTTACCCAAGCAGCAATTAGGCGTATTGAACAATCAAAATGTTAGAATATAAAAATATTTCACTCAACCCTCATCTTAATTCTGGAGTTTTGGTGCTGGAGCAGTGATTCAGGAGATGGATGCTGAAATCAATGATAGGCACAATTCACTCTGTTTAAGTTGATTTTACATTATTTAGAATGGGTAACAATAAAAAATCAAATATTTTTCTTACCCAAGCAAGCAATCAGGCACGTATTGAACAGTCAAAATGTTAGAATGTAAAAATATTTCACTCAGCCCTCATCTTAACTTCACATTTTTGGTGCTAGAGCAGTGACATAAAATTGGTATCAGAGAAATACAGATTCAAATCCCGCCATACGTGCATTTAAATACGAATTAAATAAAATATCACTCGACAAAACTTCAGGTTTAAGCTGGCGCACAACCTGTAGGCCGTATAAGTATATAAAAGTATATATAGCTCAGCCCTTATCATAACTTTAGAGTTTTAATGTAGTGACATGAAAATTCGGACAAATAGCAATTGCAAAGATTATAAATGACAGACCATGATCAAACACTGATTTTTAAACTTTGATATGATCATATCAATTAACCTATTAGACTTTTATTTCTATCATTAATTGAATCTAAATATATAGGTTTCTGGAAGCAACTGCTTACAACTACTTACAGAAAGTTGCAATCTATCTAACACTTTCAGAATCAAAAAAAAATGTGGCCTAAAATGCTAAAACTAAGCAAATACTCCAAATCAATGTTAAATGTTTGGACCAACAAAAACTTTGTCGGCAACATTGGGGCCACATTTATGTATTTGTGTTATAATTGTTTTTTGGTTGAAACCATGCATGTGGGTGTGTTCTTTAGCTGTAAAAAGCTTTTATTCTTCTCCACATGTGATGTATCTTTTTCTCTTATCTCTGCTTCTCTTTTGTTACACTCATTTCTCTAATGTCCTTGAGAGTACACACAGATATAAATGGCTGCCTCCTTTCATTTATCATGCAGGTGCTTTGAAGACACAGGTTATCACTCATCATAAAAAGATGCAGGCTTCAAGAATCCTTGAGAGCATCCAATGCTGCAAAACTGCAAATATATTAACAGGAGATGCTGGAAAATATTTTCCGTGTGCCGGTGATATATGCCCGATCATGTAAGAGAAAGAAAGATATACAACCAGGGGTCTTGCCAGCTGTATGAAGGTTGTCCAAAAATTTCATGCCCGGATGCATTGCACCCGGTATACCAAATAATTTCTCAAGAAGGTTAGGATGAAGCACTAATTTAAAATGATTGTTTTTTCGAAGCCAGAATTATTAATGCTGGTTTTTTCACCTCCAGAAATTTATGTGATTCTGACTTCTGAAGTCTTGAGAATTGAGTATCTCTCTGTAATTTCTTTACACATTTAATAAGGAAGACTGTTATTTGAAGCCAGAAGTATTAATTCTTTTCGACTTTTAACTTCAATAATTATTGTCATTCTGAGATTTTCTATTTTATTTTATATTGGGGTCTTGAACTGAGAATTTCTCTATTTCTTTCTTTTTTATATAAATAATTTGTCTGTTTTTCCTGTAGGTGGTGTGGGTATTTACTTTTTCTTTTTGGGGATGCGATTAATTCGGAATTCAACTGGTGACCTCTCAATTTGAAAAGAATGGATGGTATGTTCTTAATTATTAGATTGTGTCATTTCCTTTTGCATTTCCATAGATTACGTTAAATTGTATCCTACGGTTAAAATTTTGTTATTTTGTTCATTTATTCCCCGTCGATGATGTAGGTCGTAGGTCTTTACTTGTTCATATGAAAGTTGAATCAATCATTGATTCTTCTCACATTGTCACCATTTCACCAAATTCTTAGATTAGATGCATGGCTACTCGCTTTTACCTTATTTTATGCTCATCTGACTCATGTTTATGAATCATGTTTAAGTTTACAGGAAAAAATCATTTAAGGAATTGACTAGAAGTTGTCATAAATTTGTCACATATTTCAGTCCAAGTTTTGTTTGAGAGTAATTATGCATCATTTGATGAGGGCAAGGTATAACTTGTTAATCATCTGATAGAGAAGTACTTTCCAATCTATTTTAAATTTTAAAATCTCTTCTTATTTTCATAAAATGTTAACATCAAACTGAAAAAAGCTTTTAAAAAATTTATAATGTTTTATTTGTTTCATATGCATGCCTATCTGCGCACACACCTACTCACATGCTGACACACAGTCATTTAACCCACCATATCGGTTATTATAAACGAAAATAATTAATTTAAATTATCACGGTTAAGTATGGATCAAGTCTCATCTCTCTTACATAATTAGTCATGAGGCAGTTATTTTTCTTTAATCCAAAGTAAAATGTCATTTGCTTTGATCATGAATTACGATTACATGATTGTGGGAAGCTATGGCCATCAATGTTTAATATATATTGTACCAATAGCCTCAAAAATAAAGAAAAGGTCACAACTTATTGGCATGTTCCTCTTTGTTACTTCAAATTCACTAATATGTTTGCTAAGAAACATAAGTATTAGAGATGGAGCGGAAAAAATGGTGGGATTACATTGTGGAAAATAAAAAAGAAACAACTGTTTATTGATAAAAGAAAAAACTACAATGATATTATATTATAAGAGGAGAACAACTCTGACCCTCTATTTATAATAAACTCTTAAGATTTAATACTTAACTACCAAGTAACCCTAACTTGATTCCTAAGTAAATCATAATCTAATCAAATCAAAATCTTACCAATCTCTTAAACATATCAAATCATCTCTCTCACAAATATATATCTTATTCTTAACACTCTCCCTCAACCTGAAGGACACATATTATGTGCTCTCAGCTTATTACAAAGCTAATTTCTCACTCTAAAAATAAAATTTGCAACTTCAACGAATATTCTTGCGTCTTCTGTATTGTCTTGAAAATTTGACTTTCATAATGTTTTGAAATCTTTCTTCAATAATTCATCTTGAAACTTGCGATTTGATTTGGTCTTGAAATCTTTTATCAGTAATTCATCTTAGAAACTTGCAATTTAATTTGAGCGGAGACAATCTTGGAAATTCATGAATTGTCGTTAACAGCTTCTTCACACTTTCATAAGTATGCCATATCGCAAAACATTTTCGTGAACTGTCGTTGATAACTCCTTCAAAACAACTAGCTTAATAACTTAGAGGTCGATACCGCAAGTTTAATGACTTTGAGATCAATCAACAAATTTAAGGACTTTGAGATCAACACCGCAAGTTTAACTACTTTGAGGTCAATCAACAACTTGAATGACTTTGAGGCCAGCACCGCAAGTTTAATGATTTTAAGGTCAATCAGCAAGTTTAATGATTTTGAAGTTTATACCGAAAGTTTAATGATTTTGAGGTCAATTAGCAAGTTTAACGACTTTGAGGTCAATACCGCAAGTTTAATGACTTTAAGGTCAATTAAGAAGGAACTTCAATTAACAAATTCTACCAACAACTTCAACAACTTTCAATAAATATTTTCAATTTCAACTTCCAACAAATTCAACCAACCAACAAACTTCATTAACTTCAAATCTCAACTTCAACATTTTCTATCTTAACTTCATTTTTAACTTTAAATCTTCAATCTCAACTTCATTTTTAACTTCAATATCTTCAATCTCAACTTCATTTTCAATGGGTATTTTACCCGTACACCCTATATCTCCCCAGCACGTGGATGTTTGAAAGAATATCCATGTGGAATTTTTTTTTATTCTTGTTCGTGTTAGGTGCTCGTGCCGCGGAAGCTGCGGCCAAGACGGAAGCGATAACAAAAATTCTATGTAAGCACCAAACGCGCATACCCTAGGATTCGATCCAAACACATAAAACTAGTAAACATAAATAAGCAAGGGTATGGAAATACAACTTTTGACGTGTGCCTACCTAATTGTGGAAGACCCCTCTAAGCTCGTAGACGCCGGTAACGCGCTTGAAAGACGACCACCCTCACCAATGAAGATCCACCTCGAGAAAAAGCGAAAAAGGTTTCGACCGACGATCCAAACTTGCTTAGCATGGATTATGGATGATGTAGGAATTTTCCCACTAATATTTTCTCTCTATAACCATGCTCAAGAGAGCAAGAAGAAGAAGGAGAAGTGGTGAGGAAAATGGCTAAGTCTTGAGCCATAAAGCAACTCAAGAATGTAGAATGAAAAAAATATCAAGTGTATAAAATTGAATGGCTTTGCCTTTTCAACTATGGTTCAAATAGTGCAACCATAATGATTTTATCAATATAAAATCTAAAGCCATATCTTTCTATATATTCACAACCATGTTTCATGCCTCCTCATTTTCCACCTCATTTCCATTTATTTTTCTAAATAGAAAAATAAATAAGAGGTATTCTTTTTCTAGAAGCATTCCTGTATAAACACGGAATGTTTCACCCGGTATACGTATCGCTATATAGAAGCGTATTCGTATAAAAATACGGATAGCACCAAAAGAGAAAATGAATAGTGAACAATAATACTAATATATATATATATATATATATATATATATATATATAAATTATTAAATCAAAAGCTGATTTAATAATCCGGCTTAATCCTAAACCGGCTAGTATTATCAACCGTCCAATTAAAGTCCGTGTATCCTGTACATGTATTTAATCGGACCTCTGCACGTACTAACGTACGATTCCTACATCTCTGGCCTGAACCGGGAAAACCCTCTGTGTGGGATTCTAAAGACTCGACAATACGTTGGCAGTGGGTTTAACCACAAGCACATCAGCGGTACTAGCTGTACGTAATGGCTATGCAGGTACTTGCCGAAAGGGGGGTCGACAATCAAGTACGTCCTTACCCTACCGAGCTTGAATGTGACAATCTCCGTACAGTCAGGTCTCTTCATTTAAGAGTATCGCATATCGGGTCTAGGGGGTGGATAACGTCATACCCTACTAACCCAATAAGTCGTGTCTGTGTCAAGCTCATCACTGACAAAGATACTACTGATTAATTATCAGTAAACCTCATCCACCGTGGCCATGGATTTCCAGTGATAGCCAACTGAATACAGCGTGACATCGACTCCTAATATTAGGAGAGACGAATCCTTGACAATCGACCATTGCCTCCATGTGGCTCGGGACTGTACCCAACTAAACCTGTTTGCACGACTCCTTTGAGCCGTGGTAGGGTAGTAATCAAAGTACAGTGGAAACTCATACGCGACAAATGACAATCTCAGGTTAAAGGACTAACTTGTACTCATGCCACCTGAGAACTTCTATCTGACGATAGATATAATACCATATAGAAGTTCTCGGCGAGTCTGTCCGGTGTATTCACCTCTAGTGAGCACCTGTATGCTATCTTAGGTGACACAACACCAATGACTTATGAGACCGTCCACCCCCTCGTTGGGGTCTAGAAACGTATACACTAGTCTATTCCGGAATATCGATATCTAGTCTTGATATTCACACGACTAGGGACATTTAAAGATGTGTTTATGGACAATCCAGCTCCCACATATATGATCGCCATCATAATGCTTGTTGTCAAGCAACAATCCTACGGGCTTCATCAATGATGAGGACAAACCAGATAGCATACTATCATCTCAAGTAAGACCGTTATACCTGTATAGGTCCTCATTCAATTATCATAATTGCCTACATGCAATCACAATAATTGCCTTGAGGGCACTATATCCAACAATCTCCTACTTGCTCTTAAGATTAATTATTGCGGTATCGCGTATCCACAGCTCATGTGCTACCGAATACCTAACTTCTCTATTAATCAGTTTTACAAACCATATTTGTGAAACTTAATGTGTTCGAGAAATAGCCTCAGTGAGGGGATCCGCTACAATGTTCCAACTTCATCTCTTTATTTCTCAACCTTGCGGAGATCAACAGTCCCCCAAACTGAGCGATACCCCATCTCAAGAATTTGTTCGGATACTTGATGGGACCAAGTTCATTAATGAACAACTCCATCCAACAAAATTCTTGGGTTGTAACCTCTGTTGAGTCATAACTAGCATCTTGCATCATGATTATCTCAGTATCTCTATTGGAACACTATCTAATATACTGATATTCAGAAGAGGCTAAAATCAAAAGTCTGACAGCATCTTTCTCATTCATGCCACCTTGGAAGCTTGAACCGATAACCGCCTCCCGGAGGAGACTACTGTTACCTTATATCAAGATCATCTACTTATGTTCATAATAGCTTCTCTTTGTTTCTCTAGGATTGGATTAATATCAGCTTATTGCAACTATTGCAAAAGCAATATCTGGTGCTGTACAAGACATTGCATGATTGACTTAATCATCTAAGCAAATGATATGTTATTCATGCCAGTCCTTCTTCTCATCAGTCTAGAAGACATCCTTTTTAGAGAGGGTGACTCCATCATTTGCGGATACACCACCACATCAGGAGTCATCCATTCTAAAATACTTTTAGAATGCTGTCCAAGTACCCGGATTGTGAAACTTCCCAAATCTAGATCTAATACCATAGATCTAGTCACCAGAATTCCTGATATATTATCCATATCCAACGTGGAGAAAATACTATGTGAAAACCAAAGTTTGACCGATTGTCGTATAGAAACACCACTTCTTATCTGGAGTATATCATCCAAATCCCAGGATAGTACTCCTTATATCCTTCTTACTAGGTTCATCTATTATTTTGATGAGGTCAATCACCTTGACTGTCACATCAAAACAGATGATCCTTCTCCACTATCCATGCCTTAGTCTACGAATAAACATAAGCAACATGCACACCTTCTGCTGCTCCCACTGGCTATAATAACCCTCTGGCAAAGTTATATACACGTCCACTTCCAAATACCCATTCGGAATGATGTTATAGTCATCTATTTGCCAGATATCATATGTAAAAACAACATCAGCTCCAAGTCATATCTATATGGACTTCAGCGTAGACACTGAAGTAAAAATCACATCACAATCCACAACGGGTACTTGATGAAAATTCTTTACAACAAGTCTAGTTTTATTAGATTAGTACCTTTTCACTTGCACGGATCTCGAAAGATCTACTTACTCCTAATGGGTTGTACCCCTTCAGGAGCACCCAACAAAGTCCAAAATCCATGACTTGCTGAAATGCATGGAGTTCATCTTAGGTATGAAATATTTGGTCACCTGAAAATTACTACTTCTAATGACCTGCTGATAATTAGTAGGGTGAACATCAGTGTCAAGTCATATCCGTATGGGCTTCAGCATAGACGCTGAGGTAAAAGTGTCATCACAATCCATAACGGGTATTTGATGAAAACTCTTTACAACAAGTCCAGCCTTATTAGATTATCACCTTTCTACCTGCACAGATCTCGTAAGATCTACTTGCTCCTAATGAGTTTCACCCCTTAAGGAGAATCCAGCAAAGTCCAAAATCCATAATTTGCTGAAGTGCGTGGAGTCCATCTTGGATATGAAGTATCTGGTCATCTGGACGTTACCACTTCCTATGACCTGCTGATAACTAGTAGGGTCATCATTACCATGATATTGACCTTCCTGTCACCGTCTATGAGAAAACCGAAATATCTCTCGGGTTTCTGAGGTCACCTACTAAAATCTGTAGAGTCGCTAATGATTTGTCAAGTCCAATTGAATTCTTAGGTTCTATTAAGTTTTCGGAAACTGTTTGTGGTCCTGAAATCACTTCCGATTCTACCATACCCCCACTAGTTTCTTTCGCAAAAAGATTCCCTTTTATGAAAAGATGGAAAATCAAGAGCAATGCAATTATTGATCTTGAAATGGTAGAAGCTAAATCCTAGCGAATGCTTGGGATAATCCACAAACCGCTATTACCGAAGCGTGCCTTGAGTTTGTCTGGATTCTACTTTTAAACAGAAAACGAATAATTCTATATCTCAACAACTTCAAGATATACAATCATTCTATGTCCAAATAGAAACAAGGCACTAATTTAGATAGAACCAGATTCAAATGTCATGCAGCTATTTCCAGTATATATCACCTAATAGAAAAAGGCCAATATATCATTACTCATCAGGGAGTGCACTCACGGATGAGAAACCTATGAGAGAAACTTGGACCTTGAGCGCACTCGAGATATACTTTATTCTTATACCTATAAACTTCTCAAAATCTTGGACCTTGCATTACAACGAATGCGTGTCTAAAACCAGAGAACTCATAGGCAAACCTGAATGAAGTAAGAATGCCAACCCCTTGTCCTGAAGGACATTGGACAACATAAATTTTCACGTATAAGTCTGTAACAACCCCAAATTTCCTGTACAACTTTCTCTGCAAATTTTTCAAAATTTAAAGAAAGGGGTACTTTTTCCTTAGCACAAGTTAAATATTTGTTTTGCTAATTAATAGCAAGAAAGAGCTTGTGGCTCATTGGTAATCCTTGCACTGCTAAACCAAGCCACCAGAGTTCAAATCTCATAACCCACATTATTTTTAATATTGTTTTATTTTGGATTTTTAGAATACCAAGAGTTTACACGTGCATATCTCACAAAAACCCTACTACACCCTGAAAAGTAACAGTACCAGAGGCCTAATGAACCGACGAGGAGTGCTCCGACCACCTGACTCGGCCGGACTCGGCCGAATTGGCCGGCGGACTCGGCCGGACCGCCGAGTCCCCAACATGAAACTTCTGTCTTTTCACATCCCCATCCCTTCTGCACACTTCAATTCTTTGGATCTGTTCCAGAGTCACTTTAAAACACCAATTACTCCATTTTATTACATTTTAATACAATTTATCACATTTTTCATTTTAACTTTTCATCTACCCTAACCCTAGCCTAATCTTATAAATACAACCCCTAAAAACTACCCCTCACCCCAAAATTTTGAGAAAACTCTCAAGAAATTCCTAGAAACCCTAGTGTGCATTTGAAGTGAACAAAGAGGCGAAGCTCCGGCGAATTTTCCGGCGACAACCCTAGAAGTTCCGGGCGACGAAACGGCACACCGGAAACTACGTCCACTCCCTCTCCCTCTCCTCTTTGAGCTAAACCCGTAAGTCCCACCTTCCCCCTTCTCTACTCTTTATGAAAATACGAAATTCTAAAAACTGACGGAATCGGAACAAATCCGATTTCTGATTCGGTTCTTCCTAAAATCTCACTTTTCCTTCAATACAATCTTGTTAAACCATTACATATTGACTATTAAACACTAACTAATCATATTGAACAAGTTCCATATCAAAAGAAATTGCTATTTCCATTTTACTGTACTTTTTCATTAAAATACCATATAGTTTCATTTTCGACATTTGAGCATCACAAACTTGCTATACCTTTAAGTAGATCACGAGGTAATGACCTACCTCCTCACAACACTCATATGCAACATAGCACAATACCTTTCGGGAATATAGAATACGGGAAAACGAAACATTTCAAATAAATACCATTACTATTAAAACCGTTTTCTAAAAGATTAGTATTTTACACAAATCTTTGCAAAGTGCCGCTACAACCCATTTTGGGGAACCCGACTTGGATGGTGCGGATTATCGCACATCCCTGGGCTTAGTAGTGCGAGATACAGACCTCCACAAGGAGCATTCGGTCTCGAGAGATTTAAAATACGATATCTTAAGAAAATGAGATTTCTAGAAATATAAAATATATATTAAAATTATTTTTAAATATATGTATAAGTAACATTAAAATATCTATTTTGAAATAATATAAATATTCCAACTCTTTCAAAAATCACAAGAATCACTTTACATTAATATACCATGAATTCCATACAAGTCAATATTACAAATAAATACCCTTTATCATGAATTTAGGATATTTTCATTAGAAATATCACAATTATAAAATATACATTCATGATAACTCTAAAGACAATAAATAAATACTTGGGGAGTATTTTGAAAAGTATATAAAAGTATTTTTACATAAAACCCCCTCAAGTTCTATAAATTACCCTAAGGACTCTAGTAAACATAGGTTTAAGCGGGACCAATCTCTGGAGCCTCAGGGAGCCGGAGAAGTGGGTGCTTGCCTATCTAAGGCAGACAACTTAACAACGATGTTATCAATACGGTAATCGTTTTTGAAAAAGACACAAATCCTGCCGCCCATGTGCAGCGGTTACCGATAATTTCAAAACCATCAGGACTTCAATTTACTTTTCTAATTGTCTGACTCAGACTGAGTCTCATTAATAAACTGACTTGAATATGATTCAAGTACAATCTACAATCTACAATCTGCAATCTGCAATTTACAATATTACAATTCAACATGAATCCATTCAAATCTATATTGACCGAACCGAACCATGGATATACTTCCATTTACATGATTCTCCAGGTACATCCATAATTCTACAGTTACATCCATTTACTGATATCATGGTTTCGGTAAGTCATCCAATTATATAATCTATACAGTTTATAATACAAGACAATACAATATAACTATACAAACGAGACATCTCGGGGATTAAGGGGTAGATTGGTACGGAAGGTGTTAGAAGTGGCACGAGACTGTAAGATTAAGACGTAATTACATCCATGCCATTGTTCCGTGGTATTATCGACGGATCCTTGTACTTCCATTTGCCCTAGTCTCTAGCATATAGAGACTCCTCTCGTATACACTGGCATCCTTCTGTACCAAGCTACAAACAACAGCGTTAACATCACTTTATAACAATATAATACAACTTTAAAAGCTACATTCTTATTCTGTTTATTCTATTTCTCCCTTATCTTTGGGACTTACCGAGCGATCTGTTCGCTGACGACATTCTGTTTCTTTTGTGAATGTCGTCAGGTGACTTGGACACGTCAGAGATCGAGCCCAGCACTGAAGACTTGGACCATTTCGTTGAAGACCCAGAGCTTTAGTTCATTGTACACATTTCATTTCATTACTTTCCATTTCTGTTATTCCACTGTTTAGGCATTGCTTTCATTCAGATGTATTTACTTTTCCATGCATTGTACAGAAGAATGTTAATAAATAAAGTTGATGTTCAGTTATATTTACTGTTTTTGTCTCTTGTGCATTTTTATTTATATTGCTTAGATACGCTTAGTGTATTTATTTCAGAGTAAATAATAGCGGCCTCGTCGCGTCCTATGCCCGTATACTGGGAAGCGGGGCGTGACAGGTTTTGTTGGTGGCCCATGCAGGTCAGAGCTGTATGAAACACTACCATGCAGTTCTGTTCTGCGTGAACAACCTAAGCAATATAACACAAGAACCAGCAACTAAAACATTCTTTACAATCCATATTCCTTGAATCTTACAATTTCATATTACTTGAATCATATACTTTGAGTTTGTCCTAACCTAAATTTTTCATTCAAGGTTATGAATTCCCCAAACAACACCAGTACCAATGTCAACAACACTCCACCTCCACTACCAATCACACCTGCCGTTCCTGCTTCACCCAACGAGCAAACGGTTCTGCTTGAGGCAATCGAAGCCTCCTGGTTGGACTGCAGCAGAAGACTGCTATATTAGTGAACCGATCAGAAGCAGAAGCAACCGGTATAAAGTGCTCTGCCACCCAGATGGCAGGAGAAGCCTCGTCAAGGCCACCTTTTGTGCCAAGGCGACCCGGAGTACTTAACAACCGTCCCAGCCCAGCTTTTTGTAACTACTGCAGGAGAAAGGGACACTTGTGGAAGGACTGTAGGTGCGCAAAAGGCCTGTGCCTAGTTTGTGGCGCATTCGATCATAGAATTGTAAACTGTCCCTATAGACGCAACTTAGCTCACATACCCACCAACTATCTGCAGCGGCCAGCTATTCAGGCTCCTGCAACTCGTCTTGCATCCCCAGCACCACCTACACATGGACCACCTCTATCCATTCAGGCATCGATGTACCGGCATACACAGAAAAATATACCGAGACGCCAAGCCTCCACCTTAGCAGCCGTAGAAGCCAAGACAGTTGACCAAGGTAACACCAGTAAGTCTCTTTCATATTTTAAAACCCTTGTACCACTTTGTTATTTTTCATACACCATCAGTACTTCAGTTACCAAACTTTCCTTGAATCTGTTACACCTTCCTTTTACAAATTTCGAGGACGAAATTTTTTTAAGGAGGGTAGAATGTAACAATCCCAAATTTCTTGTATAACTTTCTGTACAAATTTTTCAAAATTTAAAGAAAGGGGTATTTTTTCCTGAGCACAACTTAAATATTTGTTTTGCTAATTGATAGCAAGAAGGAGCTTGTGGCTCATTGGTAATACCTTGCACTGCTGAACCAAGCCACCAGAGTTCAAATCCTATACCGCACATTATTTTTAATATTGTTTTATTTTGGATTTTTAGAATACCAAGAGTTTATATGTGCATATCTCACAAAACCCCACTACACCCTGAAAAGTAACAGTACCAGAGGCCTAATGAACCAACGAGGAGTGCTTCGACCACCTGACTTGGCCGGACTCGGCCGAATCGGCCGGCGGACTGGCCGACTGGGCCCGCCGCCGCCGGCCGGACTCGGCCGGACCGCCGAGTCCCCAACTTGAAACTTCTGTCTTTTCACATCCCCCTCCCTCCTGCACACTTCAATTCTTTGAATCTGTTCCAGAGACACTTTAAAACACCAATTACTCCATTTTATTACATTTTAATACAATTTATCACATTTTTTCATTTTAACTTTTCATCTACCCTAACCCTAGCCTAACCCTATAAATACAACCCCTAAACACCACCCCCTCACCCCAAAATCCTGAGCAAACTCTCAAGAAATTCCTAGAAACCCTAATGTGCATTTGAAGTGAACAAAGAGGCGAAGCTCCGACGAATTTTCCGGCGACAACCCTAGGAGTTCCTGGCGACGAAACAGCACACCGGAAACTACGTCCACTCCCTCTCCCTAAAAGCTGTTATTGCAAGGACGTTCTCTTTTGTTTTGCACAGAGGTATTCGGTTATGAATACCCAGCACCTCATTCGACGAGGCAAGGGCCGAGATCCCTTCATTGGGAGTGATCCCTTGGACAGAAGTTTGCGTCAGGGTAATAACTTCACTATAGTTGATTATTCTTGCTTTGCATCGAGGTATTCAGTATGGAATATCCTGCACCTCATTCGACGAGGAAAGAGCCGAGATCCCTTCACAGGAGTGACCTCTTTAGCAAAAGTTTTCGCAACTATATTTTTAAAAAAGGCAATCAGGTTCCTTCAACGATATCAAGTTCATTACGTTAACGGGTTTTTCGCCAAAAACCCAGCCGTAGCCCTCCGTCATTTCGGATTGGTATTATTTAGTATTCGTGCTGTGTTTGTTGACCTAGTCAAGGCGTAGTGAACGGTAGCTAAGTGATATTTTTCTGTGCATTGCAAATGTGATTGGTTAGGACAGTCGTGCAGCCTTGTTGACCTAGTCAAGGGCACGTACGGATGGGTTTAATGCAATCAAGATAATGATGGGTAGAACTTGACTAGCGGTTTATGATTTGTTGACCTAGTCAAGGTCATAAACCGTTAGGGGTAAAAATCACATCGGGAGTTTCAAACATACAGGAAACTTGCAGATTTAGCATACATTCTGGAGTGTGGTGACTAGAGTGGATTCCATCTAGGCTATCACACAATGATAGTTGGATACCGATCCCACTGATGAGTTGGATTACTCTCGGGAGATTATTTCACTTAACAATCAATGCTATAAACCAAGTAGGTGTCTAGAATGGTGTTAGCGGGGCTACGCCTCCAGGGAAAAGAGGTTATGTAATTAAGGAACTTCGCGAAAGCGTTGGAAAACCTCTCTCGAAGTACCAACACTAGCCTGGCTGAAAGGTTAAGCAAGTATTGTGATGTGCGATTAATCCTGACTAGTTCTTCTTTTAAAGGTTTGAAGAAGAATTTGAGGAAACACTGGGAGCCATCCTGGTTAGATAAATTAATAAACCAATCTAATCTTTCAAGAGCGCACGCTGAGTTGTTTCTTTTCTCTCTCTCCAGGTAGCAACCATTTCACGCCCTTATCAAGATAATAAAATTTATCGCTTGACCGATCCGAATTCTTATTCGGGGCTGGGGAACGTCGGTTCGGCTCTAACTTGTGACAACAGTCATAAGTATGAGTAAGGGAAAGAGGATTGTATGGATTCCAAGGAGACCCAATTGAAAAAGAAGCATAGTTTTGCATCTACTTCAGGTGTTCTTGTAATTGAGAACAGCTTTTCGGTCAGCCCTACCTCCTGGGTACT
Organism: Agapanthus africanus; assembly: GCA_030015575.1. Lineage (NCBI taxonomy): Eukaryota > Viridiplantae > Streptophyta > Magnoliopsida > Asparagales > Amaryllidaceae > Agapanthus > Agapanthus africanus. The sequence goes on along the minus strand of CM057341.1, from coordinate 747,922,848 downwards.
TGATACCGGATTAGGATCTCATATCTGTAATTTATTGCAGGGACTGAGAAAAAATAGGAAAGTTGCACCTGGTGATATGTCCCTCAGGGTAGGGAACGGAGCACAAGTTAATGCTGCAGCCGTCGGTGAATATCACCTAGTGTTGCCAAATGGCAATACTATGATTTTGAACAATTGCTACTATGTACCTTCCATGGTTTGCAACATTATATCAGTTTCTTTACTCGATAAAGATGGATATAATTTTGTTCTTGATAGAAATATCATGAACATTTACCTTCATAAGGTACTGGTTGCAGAAGGTACATTGTGTAATGGTATCTATATTCTAAATCAGAATACAGTTCTCAATATACAAAACATACGCAAGAGGAAGAGTTCAGATACGAACGAATCCTACTTATGGCATTGTAGACTTGGTCATATCGGAGAGAAAAGACTAAGTAAGTTGCATAAAGATGGACACTTGGATACGTTCGAGTTTTCATCTTATGAAACTTGTCAGTCTTGTCTCAAAGGAAAGATGACCAATCTCCGTTCACCGGACATGGAGAAAGAGCAACAGAGCTCTTAGGACTCATACACAGTGATGTATGTGGTCCAATGTCTATACATGCAAGGGGTGGGTTCTCATACTTCATCACATTCACTGACGATCTCTCTAGGTTCGGATATGTGTATCTGATGAAACAAAAATCTGAAGCTTTTGAGAAATTCAGAGAATTCAGAAACGAAGTGGAGAACCAGATAGGCAAAAGTATCAAGATCCTCCGGTCTGATAGAGGAGGGGAGTACTTAAGCACGGAATTCCTAGATTACTTAAAAGAGAATGGTATTCTCCCTCAGCTTACTCCTCCGTACACACCACAGCATAATGGTGTATCGGAGCGGAGGAACCGTACCCTGTTGGATATGGTTCGCTCCATGATGAGTAGTGCTGAGTTACCTCTTTCATTTTGGGGACATGCGCTTTTGACAATGACATATCTATTGAATGATGTTCCGTCTAAATCAGTGCCTAAGACTCTATTCGAGATATGGAATGGAAAAAGGCCATATCTTAAAAGATTTAAGATATGGGGTTGTCCGGCTTATATTAAAAATCATAAACCAGATAAACTAGAGGCGCGGTCAGTTTTATGTAAGTTTGTGGGATATCCAAAGAATGGTTATGGATATCTGTTCTACCACACCGAGGAACAGAAGGTGTTTGTTGCTCAGCATGCCGTTTTCTTAGAAACGGAGTTTCTTGCAAAAGAAATAAGTGGGAGCACGGTAGAACTGGAAGAGATTCAGCGACCACAGACTGAAACTGAAGATTTGACAGAACCTCAGGATTCGATAACCCCAGACGGACCCCAGCCACTCCGCAGATCTGGTAGGATTTCTCATCCGCCCGAGAGATACTACGGTTTTCTCATAGACGGGGATCGAGAGGATTGCATTTTGGAAGAAGATGACCCTACCAGTTTCAGGCAGGCCATTATCAGTAGGGACTCTGATAAGTGGCTGGATGCTATGCGATCCGAAATGGAGTCCATGTACACCAATAAAGTGTGGATCTTGGATATTGCTCCACCTGGGGTAAAACCCGTTGGATGCAAATGGATCTACAAAAGGAAACTTTGTGTAGATGGGCAGGTGGAAACCTATAAGGCTAAACTCGTTGCAAAAGGTTTTCGTCAAAGACCTGGTATGGACTATGACGAAACTTTTTCTCCAGTGGCTATGCTCAAATCCATTCGGATCCTACTTTCCATTGCTGCCTTCCATGACTATGAAATCTGGCAGATGGACGTAAAAACGGCTTTTCTAAACGGCTGTTTGGAAGAGTGCGTTTACATGGATCAGCCAAAGGGTTTTGTAGACAGTGGGAGCAGCGGGAAGGTGTGCAAGTTGCTTAAATCTATTTATGGATTAAAGCAGGCATCGCGGAGCTGGAACATCTGTTTTGATGAGGCAATCAAGGAATTTGATTTCATCAAGAACGAAGATGAACCTTGTATCTATAAGAAGATTGTAGGACGAACTGTCGTGTTCCTAGTCTTGTATGTAGACGACATTCTTTTGATAGAAAATAACATTCCTATGCTACAATCGGTCAAGCTATTCTTATCACAAAGGTTCTCCATGAAAGACCTGGGTGATTCCTCATACATTCTGCGGATCAAGATCTACAGAGATAGATCCAAGAGATTACTGGGACTTTCGCAGTCCAGGTACATAGAGATCGTACTAAAGAGATTTAGTATGGAAGATTCCAAGCGCGGTAATATACCCGCATTGCACGGAATCACCCTCTCCAAGAAGATGTCTCCCAAGATTGACGAAGAGAGGGTTCGCATGAGCACTATACCCTACGCTTCGGCGGTAGGATCTATAATGTATGCGATGCTATGTACAAGGCCAGATGTAGCTTACACGCTAAGCGTGGTGATCCGGTATCAGTCAGACCCAGGTGAGAATCACTGGACGGCAGCGAAGAACATTCTCAAGTGCCTGAGAAGGACTAAGGAGATGTTCCTGGTTTACGGTAATGGAGACCTCAGGGTCGAGTCCTTTACCGATTCAAGCTTCCAGAGTGACAAGGATGACAGCAAGTCTGTCTCGGGTTTTGTGTTTACCCTCAACGGAGGGGCGATGTGTTGGAGGAGTTCCAAACAGGATACCGTCGCAGACTCGATGATGGAGGCTGAATACATTGCTGCAAACGATGCCGCAAAAGAGGCGGTCTGGATGAAGAAGTTCATTAGTGAACTTCTGGTGGTTCCGTCCATTGTTGACCCAATACCTTTGTATTGCGATAACAATGGGGCTATAGTTTTAGCGAAGGAACCAAGGTCCCATCAGAAGTCCAGACACATCTTAAGGCGGTATCACCTGATCAGGGAGATCATTGATCGCCAGGAGATCGAGGTACGGAGAGTGGACACTAAAGACAACACGGCGGATCCATTCACAAAGGCCTTCCCTCAAACACAGTTCGAGCGACTTTTTGAGCTATTGGGTATGCGGTACGCCAGCAGCTGGTCTTAGTGCAGACGTTGGGTATGCGGTACACCAATTACTGGCCTTTAGTGCAAGTGGGAGATTGTTGGATATGTATGCCATAGAGGCCATTATTGTATAGTACTAGTTTGTATAATACATTTTGGAAGCTTGGGATATATACACGGATTTACGACAGTCTTGCTCGATATAGTAGTATGCTACTTGGTTTGTTTCTATCTTAATATGTGTATATGATTTTTTTAACATATCGCTAATACATATTGATGGAGCCCTTAGGATCTTTGTGTTGGATATATGTATGCCCTAGAGGCCATTATATGATAGTGGATGTATTTATACATGTATATATATATATATATATTCAGTGTACATTCTTGCTCGACATGATAGTATGCTATCTGGTTCTTCTTTATCTGACATGTTGATTTGATCATGCTTTTATTCATTCATACATGCTGATAAAGCCCCGAGGATATCGGCTTGACTACTGTGATTATGATAGAGATCATACTAGTGGGACATCTGTAGTTTATAAGCATATCCTGAAATGTCCCTAGTCGTAGGTGTATCGAGACGGGGCATCGATATACCAGAGTAGACTAGCGTACATGATACTAGACCCATATGATGGGCGATGGATGTTCCCACATTCATCGATGTTTGACATCAAGATCATATACGGGTGCTCAGTGGTGACTGGGTACACTGGACGAACTCACCGAGAACTCCTATATGGAATTATATCTATCGTCGGATAGCAGTTCTCAGGTGACACTGGTACATGTTAGTCTGTAGACCCGAGATCGTCATAGAGTCTTGTGTGCTCTCCTACTGTACTTTGATTACCACCCTACCACGGCTCTACTGAGTCGTGCAAACAGGTGGCCGTTGGGTACAGTCCCGAGACACACGAAGGCGATGAGCGATAGGAGGGGTTTCGTCTCTCTCGGTATTGGGAGTTGATGCTGTGCTGTGCTCGACTGGTTATATCAGTAAGTCCCTGGCCAGGGCTGCTGAGAGTTACTGATAAGTGTTATCAGTAGTTTCTCGATCTGTTATAGACCATTCATCGGCACGACTTATTGAGTTATTGGGGTCGACGTGACCATCCCTAGGCTCGATATGCAGCATATCTGACGAAGAGACCGGACTGTACGGTAGTGTTGCCGGTTGGCTTGACGGGAGTTGTAGCAGGTTCGCTTGTTTTCTTCTGATCGCTCAATACCCGGGTGGCCGTTACGTTTAGCTGACCGCTTGCGGCTTGGGGGTGTTTGATATGATCATCACCCACTGCCGGCGTATTGACGAGTCTTAGAGTCCCACAAAGGAGTTACCTAGTCCAGGCGAAATGTTATGGTGCGCGTATGCGATATGCGCATGGACCCGGTTAAAATGCGCGTATGAGATACCGTATGTTAATCGGGTGGCTTGCTTTGGGTTAGGTCGTATGTGATATGGACGGATTGATAAATCAAGTGTTGATTTATCATTTAACCATTAGCTTCTCACTAGAAATCCTTTCTTGTTCTTTTTGGATGTATGCATGCATGTATGCATTCATTCTTGTTCATGCACATATGGATGTGCATGCACACATGCATACATACATCATTCTATCATGGTTGTTTATACATAGAAAATGGTGGTAATATAAGACTCACACCTTGGTTATTTATATGGATAATTATTTCTATTTTGTGTTAAAACAAAATGAAAAAGGAAAGGATAATTTATGGTTTATTTCTACATTCTTCTTTGACCTAACCATGCTCATCTACTTTTAACCATGGATTAAACTTTCCTTTTATGTTTTAACTCAAATTAAATAATATCTTTATCATTTAACCATAGTTTGAGATGAGAAGAGGAAAATATATATACATATATTTTCTATTTTTCTTTCATGAGATTATCTTTTCTCTTCTTCTTAAAAAGCCATCATCTTCTTCAACCTTGCTCTTTTGATCTCTAGATCTTTCAAGTGAGCAAAATACTCAACAAGATAGGATTTTGAAGTGAGAAAAAGAACCACAACACCATTCTACACAAGTCTTGCCCACTTGTTTAGAGTGTTAGCTTCATTTCTTTCTCTTGATAAAGTGAAGTTGTTAGCTTGGACAAAGGAGCTTCGGGTGGATCGTCGTGGACATTAGAAGACCTCAAGCAAACCCTTTTCCAACCCTCAAGTGGCCAAGGAGTCTAGCGCAGGGAGCTACAAAGGTTGTACTCTCAAAACCCTAGTCTTTGTTACTTGTAAAGTTATGAAATCCTAATTTTCTAGGATTGATTCTTTATGTGTTCACTTAGCACTCTAAAAATTTGATTTTTATGACATGTGATGCTTCCAAACCTCTCATAGGGTGCTAGGTAAACCTAACATTGGTATCAGAGCCGACCTAGAACATTAGGCGACACTTTAGCGAAGTAAAAACTCCGATCGAACCGAAATACGGGTTTTTGGAACCCTCTCTGGACATTTTTTCAAACCTGGTTATTTTCAGAATTAAAAATATGTAAAAAATTCAGCAGGCAAATCTAAGAAACACTGTAAAAAACGATGCAGTGAACAGTCATTTCCGCCCCGGAAACGCGGCCAAAGCTTGCTTGGGCCGCGATTCCGCGGCCGTACAGGTGAGTCAATGCATGGTTTTTATACAGTAATACCTATAACTGCTTGTTGATATTTTTGGGTATTTTTAATCTGTTTTCAGTGATGAATGTTCTGGGGATGGTTTTGAGTTCAATGATTCGATCGAAATTTTAACTTCATGTTTTTTCCGGGTAATTTAGAAAGTGTTAAAGTGTTCGAACGAATATCATTAACTCACTCTTTCACGGGGTTTAAATCTTTCGGAAATATGTGCAGGTTTTTTTGTGGTGGACCCTCTAAAAAACAACAAACCTTAACTCGATTATGTGACCGTCTTGAACTGCCTTTTGAACCTTAGGGTTTGGGGCAGTACGGCGTGCCACATGTGAGGCGTTTGCTTGACCCTTCTACGGTTGGACCGCTACTACTGTGGCACGTTCCGAAGTTTTTGAACTCCGCTCAAGTGTTGAGCTTTGGAAAATTTTGGGTATTTGATCATTTGTTCGAAAAGTTTAATACTGTCTATTTATCTGGAATGTGATGCAATATGTGGAATTCATATCGTTAGGCATGAAATACGAAGTATGTGATATTTCGCATTTACGATGTCTAAAGAGAATGTAAATTCCAAATATTGTAGTTTTACACTTTCTTTTCTGTGACCGTAAGTGTAGTATGTCGATATCGCCGGTTTCGTTGCTATACATCAACGACAATCGGGGTACGCATACTTACTTACGTTGATGATATATGATATTATGTGTTGCTGAGATATGATGTGTAGGACTGTCGCGATCGAATAGCCGGGGGTTTTTATGTGAGATGAGAGTTTTATTTTTCATTCATGTAAATTTAAATGTAATGTAATATTCTTTTATTTGGGGCACTTCCGGGTTGAGATTGATGCCACCAGTGTTGTATATTATTTACTTTTCCGCATTAGGATGGACCCAAGGAGGGGAGCACAGGTGACCGGGTTCTGGGGTTCAGTGGGAGGCCATCTCGAGGAGTCGAGACCGGGTCTCCTAAACTCCAGAATTGGTAAGGTCGCTTGCCGCTCTCGTAGGGGTCCAGGGTGTGGGCTTGGCTATTCATCGCGACTGTGGAATCCGTATTTTCTATTATTGGCTAAATACTAAATACGGACGTCCTAGTATATCCCACATTATATCTATGTTTCTGCTGCCTGTGTTCTGTGATATCTGAGACGAATGACATATTATATATATGATATATAGTAGACGTTGCTTATGTTTTACACCCGCGCTAGTCCCGTCCCGGTATGCCGTTAGTTAAGTAACCTAACGGTGCATAACGGAACATTGCGGCGAATGCGGATGGCATAAGCGTACGTGTTATTTTCGTTTCTTTTCTGTGATTGGCTTTAGGACTTAAATGATGGGACTACATTAATATGATTAATGTAAAGAAAATAAACCTAAAAAGATGTTATAGAATCGGATTTAAAAACCACTCGGCTCTTTATGAAAAAGCTATTTTTCAAAACTGCGGAGCTTAAGCCACTCCTTTTTGAAAACCATTTGATTCTACAACGATATCAAGTTCAAAGCGTTAAAGATTTTCTTAAAAATCATCCGTAACCCTTCGTCATTTTAGGAAGTAGAGTACTTAGTATTCGTGCTACGTTTGTTGACTTTAGTTAAGGCGTAGTGTACGGTAGCTAAGTGATGTCTTCCTACACTGCATATGATGCAGATTAATTAGGACATTCATACGATTTTGTTGACCATAGTTAAGGGTCATATGGGTGGGTCTAATTAATCAAGAAATGACGGGTAGAACTTGACTGGTGCTTATGATTTGTTGACCATAGTTAAGGTCATAAGTGCTAGGGGTAAAAACCACATCGGGAATTTCAAGTGTTGAGATTTGCAATGAGATTGCATACCTTCCATGTGATGGTTGGATCCCGATCCCACTGTGGGCAATAGTTGCTCCTAGGAGAGTTTTACAGTTTACAATTAGCTAACTCATCAGGTGTCTAGAAAGGTGTTAACGGGGCTACGCCTCTGGGAAAACGAGGTTTACTTTAATTAGGTCCGTGCGAAAGCACGGGGAACCTTTCTCAAGTACCGACACTGGCCTGGCTGAACGGTTAGCGAAGTTGTAGACTGTAATTAATCCTGGTTAGTTTTCTTTTTAATCGATTAAAGCAGTGGGAAATATCGATTAGACAAGATAATAACCAATCTGATCTATGCAAGAGCTTTCGCTGAGTGTATTCTTTTCTCTCTCTTAATGGCAGATACCCATGACTGGACTCAAGCTTCTACTAGATAAAAACAAACTGAATGGGACCAATTATAAAGACTGGCTGAGGAATCTGAAAATAGCCTTGACTTATGATAAAGTATTATATGTCCTCACGGCTTCAGCTCCGCCCGTCCCGGGTCCAAAATCCTTAGTTGCGGACAAAGAAGTCCGCTAGACATGGGACGCTGATTGTGCCACGGCCAAATGCCTCACGCTTGCATCGATGGACAATACACATCAAAAGCAGCACGAGAATATGGACATTCAAACCATATTGCTCCATACAAAGGAGTTGTATAGAGAGCAATCCCGTGTATTAAGATACGAAGCATCAAAGAAATTGTTTCAGATGCGAATGGCCCCTGGCACACCAGTAGGAGACCATGTTCTGAAGATGATAGCTCTTATAGAAGAGCTTGAGGACCTTGGATGGACGATGGACAATGAACAATATACGGATATTATTCTGCAGTCCCTCCCCTCCACCTTTGTTCAATTCATAGTGAACTTCAACATGCATAACATGGAGAAGGAACTACCTGAACTCCTTAATATGTTAAGGAGTGCAGAGAGCACTATGAAATCAGTAAAAACTCCCGTTATGACTGTTGGACAGTCTTCCTCTTCTCGCCTAAAAGCTAAGGCCAAGGGAAAGAAAAAGAAGAAGCCCACCAATCCTAAGGGTGGAGTTAAAAAGGTGAAGGGAAAGGAAAAGTCCAAAGCTGGAGACTCGGGGAAAGGGGAATGTTTTCATTGCCACAAGACAGGACATTGAAAGCGCAACTGCACGGAGTACTTAAATCTCAAGAAGAAGCATGGGGATGCTTCTACTTCAGGTGCGTTTGTGACAGAAAACTGTTTTTCAATAAACTCTGCTTCCTGGGTATTGGATACCGGTTCAGGTTCTCACATTTGCAATTCTATGCAGTGGCTGAGAAATAGCAAGGTTTTGAAGATAGGTGACTATACTCTCCGCGTTGGAAATGGTTCCAATGTACATACAGTTGCAGTGGGAGAGTATCACTTGGGGTTGCCATCTGGATGTATATTGGTTTTGAATCCATGTTATTTTGTACCAAGTATGCTTTGTAATATAATATCTGTTTCTTTGTTAGACAATGAAGGATATAATTTTGTATTGCAGAACAATGTTATGAACATTCACCTAAATCAAATGTTGGTTGGGTATGGTACACTTAATAACGGGATATACGTCCTAAATCAACACACAATTTTCAGTATACAACACACTAAGAAAAGAAAACTTTCAGAAATAAATGAAGCTTTTTTTTGGCACTGTAGACTTGGTCATATTAACGAAACAAGACTAAACAAGTTACACAAAGATGGATATTTAAACCCTTTTGAATATAAATCTTATGCGACTTTCCAGTCTTGTATCAAGGGTAAAATGACCAAAACTCCATTTACCGGACACGGAGAAAGAGCTACTGAGCTCCTGGGCCTCATACATAGTGATGTATGCGGGCCAATGTCTACACAGGCTAGAGGCGGTTTTTCATACTTCATTACGTTCACTGACGATTTCTCAAGATTCGGTCATGTATTTTTATTAAAGCACAAGTCCGAAGCTTTCGAGAAATTCATTGAATATAAACAAGAAGTAGAAAAACAAACCGGCTTGAGTATCAAGATGCTTCGATCAGATCGAGGTGGAGAGTATCTCAGTACGGAATTTGCAAACTTCCTAAAAGAGAATGGGATTCTCTCTCAGCTCACTCCTCCTTACACACCACAGCACAACGGTGTGTCAGAACGACGGAATCGGACCCTATTAGATACGGTCCGTTCCATGATGAGTGATGCTGAGTTACCCGTCTCATTTTGGGGGCATGCATTGGAGACTGCAGCGTTTCTACTGAACAGGGTTCCAACCAAAGCCGTATCTACCACGTCATATGGGATAAGGCATGGGAAGAGACCATCTCTTAAGAGAATTAAGATTTGGGGTTGCCCGGCCTATGTTAAAAAGCAGAATCCGGACAAACTCGAGACGCGGTCAGTCATGTGTAACTTTGTAGGATATCCAAAGAACTCTTATGGATATCTATTCTACCACAAGGAGGAACAAAAGGTGTTTTTTTCTCAGTATGCCACATTCTTAGAAAAAGAGTTTTTCACAGATAAAGATGATGGCAAAGTGGTAGATCTAGAAGAGGTTCTAGAGACACAAACTACAAATGACGATTTGGTTGAACCGGTTGTTGCAATAGAAACTGAGGAACCTCGGCCACTCCGTAGGTCTGGTAGGACTTCTCGCCCACCGGAGAGGTACTACGGTTTCCTCATTGATGGTAACGGAGAAGACTGCATCATGGATGATGATGATCCTACCAGTTTTCAGCAAGCTATCACGAGTGGAGACTCTGTGAAGTTGCTGGATGCCATGAGATCCGAAATGGAGTCTATGTACACCAACAAAGTATGGACTTTGGACGTTGTACCCCCTGGGGTAAAACCTGTGGGGTGCAAATGGATCTTTAAAAAAAAGATTGGTATAGATGGGCAAGTGGAGACCTATAAGGCAAGACTTGTGGCGAAGGATTTTCGTCAAAGACCAGGTTTGGACTATGACGAGACTTTTTCTCCCGTAGCCATGCTTAAATCCATTCGGATCCTACTTGCTATTGCTGCTCACTACGACTATGAAATCTGGCAGATGGACGTTAAAACAGCATTTCTAAATGGAAATTTAGAAGAATGCGTTTATATGGATCAACCAGAGGGCTTCATTGACAGTGGGAGCAGCGGGAAAGCATGTAAATTGCTTAAATCCATATATGGGTTAAAGCAGGCATCACGGAGTTGGAACATCTGTTTTGATGATGTCATCAAGGAGTTTGATTTCATCAAAAACCCAGATGAACCTTGTGTTTATAAGAAGGCTGTAGGGAGAGCTGTCACATTCCTCGTATTGTACGTGGACATTCTTCTGATAGGAAATGATATTCCTATGCTACAGTCGGTCAAATCTTTCTTATCACTAAGGTTCTCCATGAAGGACCTGGGTGATGCCACATACATTCTGGGCATAAGGATCTATAGGGATAGATCCAAGAGGTTATTGGGATTGTCTCAAACCAGGTACATCAACACCTTCCTAAAAAGGTTTAGTATGGAAGACTCCAAGCGGGGTGCCTTACCCGCTTGCCATGGGGTCACTCTCTCCAAGGACTCTTGCCCAAAGACCGATGAAGAGTGAGCTCGCATGAGCATTATACCCTATGCTTCGGCAGTAGGATCTATAATGTATGCGATGTTATGTACACGCCCAGATGTAGCTTATGCACTTAGTGTTGTAAGCAGGTATCAATCCAACCCAGGGGAGAACCACTGGACAGCTGTGAAGAACATTCTTAAGTACTTACGAAGGACTAAAGAATTGTTCTTGGTGTATGGTAATGGAGATCTCCAAATGGAGGCCTTTACCGATTCGAGCTTCCAGAGCGATAAGGATGACAGCAAATCTATCTCTGGGTTTGTATTTACCCTCAATGGAGGGGCAGTAAGTTGGAAGAGTTCCAAACAGGATACCGTTGCAGACTCTACGATGGAAGCTGAGTACATTGCTGCGAATGATGCCGCCAAGGAAGCCGTCTGGATGAAGAAGTTCATCTCGGAGCTAGGAGTAGTTCCAACCATTATTGATCCAATACCTTTGTATTGTGACAATAATGGGGCTATGGCGTTAGCCAAGGAGCCCAAGTCCCATCAGCGGTCCAGACACATCCTGAGGCGCTATCATTTGATCCGGGAGATAGTAAATCGCCGCGAGATCGAGATTAAGAGAGTAGACACAAAGAATAACGCCGCGGATCCATTCACCAAGGCCCTCCCTCAGCCGCAGCATGAGCAACTTTTTGAGATGTTGGGTATGAGATACGCCAATAACTGGCCTTAGTGCAAGTGGGAGATTGTTGGATATATGTATGCCCTAGAGGCCATTATATGATAGTGGATGTATTTATACATGTATATATATATATATATATATATATATATATTCAGTGTACATTCTTGCTCGACATGATAGTATGCTATCTGGTTCTTCTTTATCTAACATGTTGATTTGATCATGCTTTTATTCATTCATACATGCTGATAAAGCCTGAGGATATCGGCTTGACTACTGTGATTATGATAGAGATCATACTAGTGGGACATCTGTAGTTTATAAGTATATCCTGAAATGTCCCTAGTCGTAGGTGTATCGAGACGGGGCATCGATATATCAGAGTAGACTAGCGTACATGATACTAAACCCATATGATGGGCGATGGATGTTCCCACATTCATCGATGTTTGACATCAAGATCATATACGGGTGCTCAGTAGTGACTGGGTACACTGGACGGACCCACCGAGAACTCCTATATGGAATTATATCTATCGTCGGATAGCAGTTCTCAGGTGACACTGGTACAGGTTAGTCTGTAAACCCGAGATCGTCATAGAGTCTTGTGTGCTCTCCCACTGTACTTTGATTACCACCCTACCACGGCTCTACTGAGTCGTGCAAACAGGTGGCCGTTGGGTACAGTCCCGAGACACACGAAGGCGATGAGCGATAGGAGAGGTTTCGTCTCTCCCGGTATTGGGAGTTGATGCTGTGCTGTGCTCGACTGGTTATATCAGTAAGTCCCTGGCCAGGGCTGCTGAGATTTACTGATAAGTGTTATCAATAGAATCTCGATCTGTTATAGGCCATTCATCGGCACGACTTATTGAGTTATTGGGGTCGACGTGACCAGCCCTAGGCTCGATATGCAGCATATCTGACGAAGAGACCGGACTGTACGGTAGTGTTGCCGGTTGGCTTGACGGGAGTTGTAGCAGGTTCGCTTGTTTTCTTCTGATCGCTCAATACCCGGGTGGCCGTTACGTTTAGCTGACCGCTTGCGGCTTGGGGGTGTTTGATATGATCATCACCCACTGCCGGCGTATTGACGAGTCTTAGAGTCCCACAAAGGAGTTACCCAGTCCAGGCGAAATGTTGTGGTGCGCGTATGTGATATGCGCATGGACCCGGTTAAAATGCGCGTATGAGATACCGTATATTAATCGGGCGGCTTGCTTTTGGTTAGGTCGTATGTGATATGGCCGGATTGATAAATCAAGTGTTGATTTATCATTTAACCATTAGCTTCTCACTAGAAATCCTTTCTTGTTCTTTTTGGATGTATGCATGCATGTATGCATTCATTCTTGTTCATGCACATATGGATGTGCATGCACACATGCATACATACATCATTCTATCATGGTTGTTTATACATAGAAAATGGTGGCAATATAAGACTCACACCTTGGTTATTTATATGTATAATTATTTCTATTTTGTGTTAAAACAAAATGAAAAAGGAAAGGATTATTCATGCTTTGTTTCTACACTCTTCTTTGACCTAACCATGCTCACCTACTTTTAACCATGGATTAAACTTTCCTTTTATGTTTTAACTCAAATTAAATAATATTTTTATCATTTAACCATGGTTTGAGATGAGAAGAGGAAAATATATATACATATATTTTCTATTTTTCTTTCATGAGATTATCTTTTCTCTTCTTCTTAAAAGGCCATCATCTTCTTCAACCTTGCTTTTTTGCTCTCTAGATCTTTCAAGTGAGCAAAATACTCAACAAGATAGGATTTTGAAGTGAGAAAAAGAACCACAACACCATTCTACACAAGTCTTGCCCACTTGTTTAGAGCGTTAGCTTCATTTCTTTCTCTTGATAAAGTGAAGTTGTTAGCTTGGACAAAGGAGCTTCGGGTGGATCGCCGTGGACATTAGAAGACCTCAAGCAAACCCTTTTCCAACCCTCAAGTGGCCAAAGAGTCTAGCATAGGAAGCTACAAGGGTTGTACTCTCAAAACCCTAGTCTTTGTTACTTGTAAAGTTATGAAACCCTAATTTTCTAGGATTGATTCTTTGTGTGTTCACTTAGCACTCTAAAAATTTGATCTTTGTGACATGTGATGCTTCCAAACCTCTCATAGGGTGCTAGGTAAACCTAACACTTTGCTTGACTACCGACGTTGTGATGGCAATCACACTAGTGGGGGCTGGGTAGTCTATAAGCACATCCTTATTTTGGTCCCTAGTCGTAGGATTATTGAGACAGGGCATCGATACTCCAGAGTGGACTGGTGCATACGCTTCTCGTCCCAGCAGGGGAGATGGTCTGTCCCACAGCCATCAGTACGTCGTACTGGAGATAGTATGCAGGTGCTCGTTAGGTTACGAGTACACTGGACATGACTCGTCGGGAACTGTTGGTTGGTATTATACTTATCGTCAGTTAACAGTTCCCAGGTGACATGAGTACAGCTTAGTCCGTTGACTTAACACTGTCACTTCGCCTCGAGTGTGTTCCCACTGTTCTTAGATTACTACCCTACCACGGCTGTATTGAGTCGTGCAAACAGGTAGTAGTTGGGTGCAGTCCCGAAGCACTTGGAGGCAGTGACGGTTAGATAGGATTCGTCTCTCCCGGTATTGGGAGTTGATATCACGCTGTGTCTAGGAGAGCCATTACACATAGTCGTCCCTGGCCAGGGCAAGCGAGATTTACTGGTAGTGTTTCCAGTAGTTTCTCAGGGTGTTCTAGGGTACACTCCGACACGACTTGTACCGCTATTAGGGGTCTGACGTTTACCACCCCCTAGGCCCGACATGCGATACTCTTAGACGAACATACCGGACTGTATGGAGATTGTCACATTCAGTCTCAGTAGGAGTTCGGATGGGTTCACCTCATCGGTCTTCTTATAGGCATCTGCCTGGGGACCGTTACGTACAGCTAGTACCGTTTGCGGCCTGTGGTTAAACCCAATGCCAGCGTAGTGTCGAGTCTTTAGAGTCCCACACAGAGGGTTGTTCGCCTTTGGGTAAAACAGAGTAGAGGTCGCATGGTTTTGCGACGGGGTTCGTTCACATCCGCGCACTTGTGCACGTTTGGTGTCCGGGCAGTTATTACTAGCGGGCTTTGGTTTAAGCCAGATCCTAATATTTGTTTTGGGATTGGTTTTGTCTCATTGTATTCTTGTTCTTCGGAACACGGATGCGGGTGTGTATGCACAGTTGACCGAGGCAGAGGAATCTCATTAGGGTTTTTGACAGTTGACTTTTTCTAAACCCTAATGAGAATGAGAAATATGATTAATAATACTAATTAAGGATAATTGTGCCATGGTTGGGTTGACCATTTGACTTTGGTTGACCATTTGACATTTGTTGACCATTTGACCATGATCATTTCTTTTGCAAGATGCTTCTTGAT
Source organism: Agapanthus africanus (assembly GCA_030015575.1). Lineage (NCBI taxonomy): Eukaryota > Viridiplantae > Streptophyta > Magnoliopsida > Asparagales > Amaryllidaceae > Agapanthus > Agapanthus africanus. Next base: position 747,907,667 of record CM057341.1, on the reverse strand, counting down.
TCTTGCAAATTGCATTAAATGTGAAATGATAATGGCCATTTCAACTAACCATCACAATTATCTTTAGTTATTATTATTATTCTCATATTTTCTCATATGAGAGCAAGGTTGGGATTTATCCTCTCATTCTCTCTTGCTCTTTCTCTCTCATGCTTAGCTCTTCATCTTCCTCTCTCAAAGCTCTCATCTTTCATGTGTTGAAAAACATGAGCTTTGTGAGATAAAACTATCAAGACAACTCTCTACTCATTCAAGGGTTCTTAGTCTAGCAAGCCAAGCACTCTAGTTACCTTTTGGTTAAGGTAGGAGCTCAAGATAGAGGCCTTCGGGTGGATCTTTCTTCGGCAAAGAGAAGACGACGAGGAGGAGCCGTCTACACCACTCCAAGGAGCAAGCAAGAAGGAGGACCACAACAAGAAAAGAAGGAGTTCAAGATCTAGGTATAACCATCTAACCTAGTAGCTAAAACTTGTAGTTACTTTGTTAGTTTTTGTTTAGCAAAGATCCATCATGGTTGGTCTATATTTCCTTATGAGAAAATTTTGATTTTTACATATTCCGCCTCCCCGGAAGAACCGGGGTGGGTAACATAGACCTTTCAGTTTCGGTAAGTCATCTAATTATACAATCTATACAGTTTACAATACAAGACAATACAATACAACTATATAAACAAGACATCTCGGGGTTTAAGGGGTAGATTGGTACGGAAGGTGTTAGAAGTGGCATGAGACTGCAAGATTAAGACGTAATTACATCCATGCCATTGTTCCGTGGTATTATCGACGGAGCCTTGTACTTCCATTTGCCCTAGTTTCTAGCATATAGAGACTCCTCTCGTATACACTGGCATCCTTCTGTACCAAGCTACAAACAACAGCGTTAACACCACTTTATAACAATATAATACAACTTTAAAAGTTACCTTCTTATTCTGTTTATTCTATTTCTTCCTTATCTTTGGGACTCACCGAGCGATCTGTTCGCTGACGACATTCTCTTTCTTTCTTCTGTGAATGTTGTCAGGTGACCTGGACACGTCAGAGATTGAGCCCAGCGCTGAAGACTTGGACCATTTCGTTGAAGACCCAGAGCTTTAGTTCATTGTACACATTACATTTCAGTACTTTCCATTTCTGTTATGCCGCTGTTTAGGCATTACTTTCATTCAGATGTATTTACTTTTCCATGCATTGTACAGATTAATGTTAATAAATAAAATTGTTGTTCAGTTATATCTACTGTTTTTGTCTCTTGTGCATTTTTATTTATATTGCTTAGATACGCTTAGCATATTTACTTCAGAGTAAATACGTAGCGGCCTCGTCTCGTCCTATGCCCGTATACTGGGAAGCGGGGAGTGACAAAGTCCCAAGAGTATACTAACTCAAATTCTGTGTTATCTAAACTGAAAACTGTATCTTGGTTAAGAATGTCTTACACCGTTATTCAGTGCACCTTACCTTATATTCAATTGATAATGGTAAATGTTTATAACACAATTTTCAAAATGTATATCTCACTTTATAAAATAAAGATACAAATATTTCATTTTAAAATTTGGTGCATAATAACGGTTATTCGAAACCAAATATTTGCCATTAAGCAAAGCCAGGCGATTTAATCCAATATCACCAATTGCAACGAATTCCGATATTGAGGATCAAATCGCCCATTTTCCAATATTCAACTCCTACTCAGCATTTGTAACACCGTATAGATGTAAGATCCAAATTCGATAAATATATACCCTGGAGTCAGAATTGATTGGGAAAACAGTTCTCTTTTACAAGTACACAGAAGTACTGAAACATGAAAAAGTTTCATAGGGGGCGGCCATGTATTCCTAGCAATGCCTTTTCCATTATCCAGATTCATGACAATAGTCGCAATTTCCTTTGCCCTCACTTCAATCTCTTTATATGTCTCTATATCTTACCTTCTGCACACCGCACTATGGCTAATTGATTTTCTTCTTTTCCTACCTTTCGGCATCAACCTAAGATTTGGAAGAAAACTATCCAATAAGCGTAATAGGTGTACTCTGCTAATACAAGAAGCTCTCGCAGCCTGAGAGAAGGTAAAGGGAAGATACAACTGAATAATCCTATTCAATTTCTCCAGAACCTGTGGCCATTCTTGACTGAAGCAACTTCTTCGAGTTCGTATGTAACTATACGATGGCCGTTCCAAGCAATATGGGTCATCGTAGTGATACGAAGTGTTCTAAAGAAATGCAAAAGGGAAATTAGGAGCAGCAAAGACATATGCGATTTTGTCGCGAATCAAGACAAGCCAAAACCAAAGTCTATAAAAAGGTTCGGTCAACTAGATTCATGAGTTTTTATGGGTAAGTCATGGGTCGCTGTACTAGAGAGAGAGAAAAGAAATACTCAGCGTGCACTCTATCAAGATTAGTGATTGATTTGAAAAAGTGTCTATGAGTGTTCTAATTACCGCAATCAATAACGGTGTCGCAATATGTACCCGATAGTGAGCACGGGTCATCCACAGGGAAATGATGAACTATTTATCTTGTTTTAGATGAGTTGACAAATAAATGTGGGATTTTTATCGTTTTATATTAAGAAGATTTGAAAATTTTATCAAAAAAGGGCTTGTAGGATTTATAGGATTTAGTAGTTAATAGTTGGAATTTTAAAAATAATTCTTTTTCACATTTAATTATTTAATACTATAGAAATAGCGATGAATGTGGATTAGGGTTCTTGGAGAGAATTAGGGTTTCCCTCTACTGAACCTTGTTCTTCTATTGATCCCTATTTATCTCAAGCCCTCAACAAAGTAAGTATTAATGAACCTCAAATTGTGGTCGTACCTATCATGAATTGATAACACGCCCGATAAGAGAGTTATTTATTTTGCTAAAGTTTATAAAAATTAAAACTTAAAAAGAAGTTAAAGATTTTGTTCATCCATTATACTACTCTATCCAACAAACCCTAACAAGCGAAAATTTACTCTCATTAGGATAAATGAAATAAAAGAAAGGTTGAGGATGAATGAACTCATAAGAAAATACAGAAATTAAAATTGAGGAAAATAAATGCAGAAATTGAAATGCGGAAAGTAATGCAACAAGATAAAAAAAAAATCTACTTTTTATTTAATAACTTTATTGCATTACAGAAGTTGCTCGCTGAAAAAAGTAAATTACAACCCTAATTTTCTCTAGATTGGTTGATCGGTAGATCAGTCGATAAATAGTTCGATAGATAGATGATTCTAATTGCTCTTGGTCCTTTTTATAGGCTCTGGAACTTGAAATCCTAGACGTCATATTGAAGTGTGTGCAAAGACGTTCAAGCTCCTGAAGTTTCATATCCAATGGCCACAGAACGACCGCAGTTTAGCCATCCAATACCCCCTATGGCCGTGGATCCGCTTCCCCCCGGTGCCGTTGCGAGATTCTTCAATTTTCTCTTATCATTCGACAGATTTGGTTTGGTAATTCAATTTGATGTAGATCTCCTACTTATATTTCAGACCTGAATTGATTATAATACTTGCACAATATTTCAAATCATCTTATTAGTAGCATTTGTTTTATTTGAGATAATATTCCAACCAATTAAATGATATGATATCTTAATAATATTGGTTAAGATTATTCGATATGATATGCATATTTTAATAATAAATAATCTCATGAATATTTTATTTAAATATGATATGTATATATTCCCTAATTATATTAATTATAAATTAAGAAATATATAACAATAATCTTTTTACAAATAAACCCACATATGTTTTTAATTTACAAATAACACATTTTAGTAACTAATAATAATAGGGAAAATGACCGTACAAATGCGCAATAAATATGACTGATCAATTAGATTGGTTATCACTTTATCTAATCAGGATGACTCCCACTGTTTTCTCGAATTCTCCTTCAAACCCTAAAAGAAGAACTAGTCGGGATTGTAAGGTATTTTTCGTCACCCCATTGAGATGGGAATACACGTCGCTTATCGGGCGCATTACAGATTTCCCTTGCCTAGGGTAAGCTGGGGTTTATTGATTGTGAGGATCTGAATCTCCGACAGCCACGAACTAAGCTGCCGTTAATTACCCTTCGCCTTTGGAGCGAGGGAACCTCCGATTGACGGGTCAAACTGTTCATGCGAACTCAATGTGTAGTGTACGTATATGTGTCTTGAGGGGTTTTGGATATATCGGGGGCCTCACAAAGTTTACGGGGGTCCCGCTACCCGGATGCGGGCTGGGGGTCAAAAGGGCTAGCAGCCCCCTTGCGGGGTGCAGGGCAGCGCCCTGTAAGAATTTTTTTCTAACAGGAGAAGTGTTGTGGAGTGTGTATGTATATAAAAAAAGGGAAAATAGCGTCCAAAGGACGCGTAAGCGCCAGTGCCTCATGTGCCTAACACGCAGGCGCTGGACGCTGGTGCCTCACGCCGGCGTGCTTGGCACGCGGGCGCTGGGGGCTGGTGCCCACGCGCTTGGCACGCGGGCGCTGGGGGTCGGTGCCCACGTGCTTGGCACGCGGGCGATGGGAGCCAGCGCCCCACGTGCTTGGCACGCGGGCGCTAGGCGTTAGCAGGAAAAGGGGCTTAGCCTCTACACTGGGAGTTGTACTCCCGATTGACTTTTGGAGTTGAACTCCTTACAAAGAGGACAAAGGGGCTTAGCCCCTGCACTGGGAGTTGTACTCCCAAAAAGAAAGATTTATTATATATAATATATATATATATATATATATATATTATTTTTTATTTTTTGAGGAGTTTAACTCCTAGGATATTTTTGGAGTTGATGAAAGGGGACTCCTTTCATCTCCCTTGAGCCCTGGATCTTCCCCAAAGTGGGATTTTTGGAGGCGGGTCTCCTTCTTTCTCCTATCTATTGGCTAGATGTTGTAGAAAAGAGGGTGAGATTTTAAAAATCTCCTATTTTGGCGATTTGATGGAAGATCCGCGTTCCCCTTCAAGGGTTTTGTGGTGAAAACCTATTTCTTTTTGGAAAAGGGAGAATGGAACTCTTGATTTAATTCAAAAAAAAGGAAGAAGGTTTAGAACCTTGAGCAAGGAGATGGAGGCACAGAAACTTTAATTTTTGGGGAGAATTAATTGTATGCTTTATTTCATTATCGTGTTGCCTTATATAGGCTTACAAATTTACATATAGCCCCTTGTGCTTTACAAAATGACATTTTGCCCATTCCATACCTCATGTGCTCATTTCTTTTGCACATGAGCCATGGGCTTTACAAAAATTTGGCTTTATGCCTATTTTTTTTACATTCCTGTATGAAAATTACATCAAAATTATTTATTACATAGTTTTTATTTTGGCATGAGGGAGGCTGGCCGCGGGACTCGAGTTAAGGCATGGGCCCACTTGACCTGGGTTTGGGCCCACCTGGCTTGTGGTTGACTTTGACTTGGTCAACCGTGGTGTAATTTTTGACCCCAACAAAGTGCCTCCATCAATAAATGCACATTGCACATGTGGGTCGTGTGGATGAAATTGATGGATCTTCTTTCACGTGGAGGCGACTTGATTTGGTTCTCGCTTTTTGGGAAGTCGGCACTGCCCTTTTTATTACATGGACGGTCGATACTTGACGTGTCTTTGAGACGGAGTGTCAGTGTATGACGTATCTCCAAGACGAAGTGTCGCTGGTCGACGTGCCCTCGGCACGGAGTGTCGCTGGTCGACTTTTCCCCTGCACGGAGTGTCGCTGGTTGACCTGATTCCGAGGTAGAGTATAATTCCGACAGGGAGGTCGGTGCTGCCCTTTTAGTGACGTGGACGGTCGGTGCTGCCCTTTTAGCGACGTGGACGGTCGATCCTGCCCTTTTAGCGACGTGGACAGTCGGTGCTGCCCTTTTACCGACATGGACGGTCGATACTTGATTTGACTTGCTCTGCTTCTTGTGGTGTCAAAATTCAATTTGACTTGCTCCGCTTTCCGCGGTGTCGGGATTTGGCTTGTTTCCGAGGTGGAGCTTGATTCCGCCAGCGAGGTCGTTGGTTGTCTTGCTGACTTGATATAATTTGGGTTGACATTAGCATTGCTACACTGGAATATGGTACCAGGAGCGAATCATCGTCTGCCATGAGAGGATTTAGGGATTTTGGTTTTGGTTTGGCATCAGTATCGCTACACTGGAATATGGTATCAGGAGCGAATCATCATTTGCCATGAGGAGATTTCCCTCGTTCCCAGTTTAACGACTTAGGGGCCATCTGTTTCCAGTTTAACGATTTAGAGGTCATCTGTTCCCAGTTTAAAGACTTAGGGGTCTATTGGATCGGAAGTTTGGAATTTTAGGGTAGGGGTCGGCATCAGCGTTGCTAACATTGGAGCATTAGTACCAGGAGCAATTCATCATTTTCCTTTACCCGTTGAGGAACGATGGCTTATGAGACAGGTTTAGGTCCCTATCATCTAAGGCTTCAATTTTATGAGCCATAAGGATCTTATAAAAGCATTTTCTCCCTACGAGTTGAAAGGATCTCGTAGGTGCGTTTTCTCCTTAGGAGTCGTGGGGACTCCCAAGTGTGTTTTTCCTTTGTGAGTCGTAAGGATCCTACAAAGGTGTTTTCTTATGAGTCGAGAGGATCTCGTAAGTTTTGTTCGCCTCATGTATCGTGAGGACACATGAGTGGGTCTTCCCAAATGGAGCATAATTCTAAGGGCGGAGACCCGCCGCATGACTGGTGATTGCGGTGGGGTATGGGTGTGATGAGGATTATTTGAGCCCGTGGATTGTATATGGTAGTCAACTTGGGGATCAACCGTAGGGCTGGAAGAATTTTGGGAATTTGAATTTTGGTTGGCGTTTGTATCGCTGCACTGGAATATGGTATCAGGAGCGACTCAACATTCGCCATTGGGACATTCAGAGATTTGAAATTTTGGTTGGCGTCTGCATCGCTGCACTGGAATATGGTACCAGGAGCACCTCATCATTCGCCATTTTTTTACCGCGATTGCTCTATCATTTCAGTTTTTCTCATCGCAAAGGTCGCGATTACCCTATCATTTCGGCTATTTATTCGCGATTGCCCCATCATTTCGTCTTTTCTTTTTTTTCTCTTTTATTTACATACACATTTATTTTTACATTCCCAGTTTAACGACTTAAGGTTCGTTTGCTCCCAGTTTAACGACGTGGTGGTCATCTATTCCCAGTTTAACGGCGTGGTGGTCATCTGTTGGAGCCTGGGCTCGATTCTGCAGGAACCACGGGCTCCTTTGGCCTAATTGCATAAGCGGGCTCTTCATCATCTAGACCGAACTGGTGTTCGATGGCAACAACCACATCATCGTCATGGCTATAGCGCGTAGGAAGACTTGTTCTTCTGGGCTCCATCATGTAGACCGTATGGGTTGTGTACTGATCGCACGCTTTTGGCGTGTCGGGGTTCAATGTTCTAAAGTTATAACCGCAATCAGGACGGTGTCGCTTTGCGGTTATCCGGTTGAGCACGGGTCGATCCGCAGGGAGATGGTTGTATTTCTGTTCGAATTTTAGACGAGTCAATAAAGAATGTGTATATATTTGTTCAGTTCTATCCTAAGTGTTCGTATTTATGTTCAAGTAAGCTTGTTAAGGTTAAGGTCGGTTAGTAGAGTTAGGATTAGTCTTGTATTTTTCTTTTGCCATTCTTAAAACGATGTTGGGATAATCGAAAGTAGCGAGGATTAGGAGGACATAGAAATGGGATTTGCGAGTTTAAGCGAGCTTTCCAACGCTAAATCCATTCCTAGTGCCTCTTGTCCGTCTGCTAAATACACTTATTACCAACCCTCGGCCAAACACCCGCAACCATGTACCCAATTAAGTCACAACTACATGTCACGTTGTAGTGCGCTTAAAAGGACTTTTCGACTTAGGTCGCGGCTATATGTCACGTATAGCGCGCCTAAGTGAGGGGGTTGCATTTTTTTGATCGGGGTTCGTTTCAAGATGTTTGGCGAAGAGAAGCACAAGGAATTTTTCCGTCCATCATACCACCTTCGTTAGCCTTAACAAGTGTGGAATTATTCACACATGGTAAATGAAAATAAAACAAAACAAGAAGGAAGAAAAGAGAGAAAAGGAAAATACGGTTTTACAAATGGTGCAAGCTAACTCTTGGGTTCTCACCTTAGTAAGGAACTCCGTCGAGTATCATCGCTTGAAAATAATACAGAAAAGAGGAAAAGGAAAATAACACAAGCAAAAAAATAACAACTACTTATCAACAATAAATAAAATTAAAATACAAGATAATAAAATTACAAGACAAGAAATAAAAGAGACAAGATAATAAAAACCCTCATCTTCATTGATCTTCTACTCAAAAAGCTCTCACTACAATTTTCATGGAGGAAAGAATGAAGAAGAAGAAGCTAAACTAAACTACACTAAAACCTAACCAAAAATGAACATAAGAATGAGACCTTTTGCTTGGCACAAAACTGGGCTATTTATAGGCTGGGTGTTGAAACCCTAGGGCAATATTCTCTGCCCAAATGAAGTTACCAAACTACCCCAAAAATCCGAGTTGACACTGAGTCAACTCGGCCGTGGATCCGACTTCGAGTCGACACTTAGGCCGCGGATCCGCGGCTCTTTGGTGGAGTTGGCATGTCGTTTTTCTGGGGTTTCTTGTGTTGCTAAGTTCAGTTGTTCTACGTGTTCCAAATTGCAAATTGCTTCCACAATTTCTTCAGATCTGCAACAGTCCAAAATAGCTTCAAAAACAATTCTTTTGACCTCATCTCCCTCGAGCTCCGCGCACCCATTGAGTTTTGTGCTGCCCCTCTCATGCTCTGTGCTTGTCCGAGACACGAATGACCATCGTCATATGTCTTGTCTCTAGAACTGGTATGCGGCACTGGATGGATACGGATGACCAGAACCCGGCTTTTATCTGTTGACAACAGATGTTCTGTATTTTGGCGTAACAGTGGAGATTTTATACCATTTGCTTTATTTTGGACTAGGAACCTGTAGCCTGTAAATATGTAGCAAATATAGATTAAAAGCACCTACCTATAAACAAACGAGCATAAGAATGGGCGGCATTAAATGCAATATTCTGGTATGAACTAATACCCCCAAACTTAACTTTTGCTCGTCCCGAGCAAAACCAATTATTCACAAAAAGTCCTAACCTCACTTTCCCAGGGAATACGATTGCACTGAGCTCGTGCAACAAGCCGTTAAACCTCTAGGTGTCCCTAGTAGGAGGAGTGTTGTCTCCTGAGAGTTTTCAGCGGATACTACCCACAAAATCCCGTCAAGCTAGTTTCATAAGTTAACGTCGATTTTACTCCTACAGTTCAGTATCTAGGTTAGAAATTCTATTATCCTAAGTTAGAAATATTCAACCTTTATGTTTCACGCCTCCTATTTGTTCAACCCCAGATCCTATATGTTTTACAGTTTAAAAAGATCTCGGTCTCTCCTGAGTTTTCCTTCTAAAGTGCAGTCTCCAATCCGGAATTTTTATCATCTTTAAAGAAAACATAAGTCTTATTCTTTATTCCTATCTTTTCTCCAAATATTGATCGTATACCCCTACGTGTGTGAAAAATTTCACCCCTACACTTAAGAATTCAATTCAAGCTATAATACCCTTGCCTTCATACCTAATACTACTTCTTTTCATTAATAATGGACGGTGTTGCTCACATACCTTTCATGCGACTATTAATACTTCTTGAGGCACTAACAGCCGATTACTGAATGTGTGAGCTTAAAGCGTAAATAGCAGTTTTCAGGTCTTGACTTTATTTATTTATTTTTCTTTTCTTTATCTTTTTCTTTTTCAAGACCGGATATATTTTTTCAATGATGCTCTTTAGGTGGTTAGCTTTAAATACCGTTTTTTCTTTCATACTAGGTTTTCAGGAAAGAGTATTTCTAGGTATCCTCTACTATCCCAAGTTTCAAGGTGCGTGTATGTGCAGTTTGTAGGGTATATAATTTCTAAATTTGAACTCAAGAATAGGAACTATTTTTCAGATTTATCTTTCAGTAAAAATTCAATACTTTCCCTTCATTTTGACTTAACTCAAGAACTGAACTCAGGATTACCTACTTCTATAAAAAAAACTGCAAGGACGTATAATTACCAAGGTTAAACAGAATGAGGGTTATTTTTAGGGTTTTCAATTCCTAAACCTAGGATTTAGTTATTTCTAACGTATCAACTAAATTTTCGGAATAAAAAATCTAAGTTACCCTATTAGCTAACTTGACGACAAAGTTTTTATATTTTTATAAAATTTTTCGATTTTTATGGGTTTTAAAATAAGTATGCAAATGCAAAATATACAAATGAATGCGAAGGAAGAAAGCTTACCGAGCACACCCCCAAACTTAAACTTGATAGTGCCCTCACTGTCAGGCTACACCAAGAGGGTCAAAATTGTCGACGCTCCTCTAAAAGAAATATATACAAAGCAAACCAAAAAAATATATACACACAAAAAGATCCCTCTAAACTTATCTGAAACAGTGTTTCCACCGTTAAGCGTTGAAGTTCAAGTTAGGGGGAGAAAACAGTATCAATCTATACAAGGCCTTACACAGGCCAAAAGTGAGCACCAACCATTCAAAATTTTTATCTCTGTAGTGTGCTGGTTGGTGAAAGAATGCGGAGAGGAAATAAGTGGAAAAACGCGGGACCGGATGCGGATATAAGTGGTATACGGTCCCGGTATATGAGAAGAATGGCAGAAGGAAGAAAGAAGTGGAATACGAACTTGAGGGTGGAAATGGATTGAATAAATTAGTACAATCTGTAATGATCGATATGAAAAGATGGATTGTACTAATCTATCAATATGTCGAGAGATGGGGTCAAATCCCTTAAGATTCGTGAGAAAACGTAGGTACGCCGAACTTGGTAAATCAGACATAAGAAATGAAAGTGATACGGTGTCTTGCAAGGTCGGAACGATGGAAAGGATGGAGGGAAGTGATCGAGGAGGGGTATCAGGTAAAGGTTCAGGAGGGTGTACACAGTCAATGGAAGGGACATGATGAATTGGAAAATCCGACTCATCAATTAAAACTGTTTCATCCTAAAAAATTTCCTCAATATTTTCCTCAAAAATTAGCTCTTCCATGCACTTATCATCTATTTCCAGACGCATATGGGGTTCGGGAAAAACAGTTAATAACTCGGGATGATGAATTGGATAGAAAAACTCATCCAAATCAGTGGGTTCATCATCCAAAATGTACCTAGCGTCTATATCCTCAATCAAGTGAAAATCAATATTCTCAGACACCTCATCAAAAGCATAGAGTTCAATCAATTGTGGTTCTAAGATGGAGGTGTAGAGGTCAAAAGGATTAGGTGCGGTTTCACTTGATAGGGTCCCTTCACAATCTGGTAAATCAAACACTACAAAATCGCACAACTCATTAATCCTTCTATCTTCAATTAGTGAATTGTTTGGAACATTAGATAGACATTCAAAACCGGAGCTGTGGGATTCAATTTGGAATAGATAGGTTTGATTTGGAAGGGTGTACTGCTCACTCTCTCCACTCAAATTCTCAACATGTCCTACTGCCTCATCATACATTGGAAAATATGGAGCTAGTTGGGAACTAGCTACCGGGTCACTAGGTTGTATGAGGGCGGCCCTGGACGCATTCAAATCCATCATCTGTTGGTATGACGCTACCCGAAAGTCTTCTAACGACCGTTCCAGACTAGACATGGGTTGTGTGTGTGTGGGGGGGGGGGGTTCAGCAAAAGATTCAATGTTGTTTTGATACTAGAAACTCCCAAATGGCTGTTCAGAAGCAATGTTTAGGGAAGGTGTAAGAGTTGGGTAAGACTGGTAAATTGAATGGTTGGACAGGGTTATGATCAACATTTGGATAAGAAGGTGAATGGAATTGTTGATCAAAAGAATTGGCAGTGGTGAAAGGAGTGAAAGATCGGCTACGGGATTGTTCAATATGTTCAGCAAGAGACATAGGTCTTAGAGTTATAACTGAACTCTCAAAAGGGGTATCAACATAAGAATGTGGTGAAGGTTGAAATGGTTGATACAAGGTGGATTGCGGAGTCAATTGGTTGTCCTAGACGCGTCTATCCGATCTTTCAAAGAAATTTTTGGCATGGATGGATCGTTCGAAATTCGACCAAAGCAAGAACCGTAGGAAGTAATGTCTAGTTGTGGGTACCAAAGTTCGGCAAGAGTTTTGCGAGGTGGGGTACCCATGTTAGAAGAGTGAAAAGGTAGGGAGGGAAAGAAGTGGTTTTTTTTAATTATTTTTATTATTTTTTTAAAAAAATGTTTGTTTTTGGAGTTTAGAAATTGTTTGTTTATGAAAAAATACGGAATTATGGGACTAACTTTTTACAAGCACAATCACAATCACAATATGCACAAACAATACCTGGAGCTAGAGTCTTCAAAGTCCAACTAGACCGCTCCTAGACTTCTAAGCGACAAGTTGCAGGATAACCCTCGAATCGTCTCTTCACTGCCAATTGTGGCCAGGTAAGCACAATTGAGGTAAGGAGGGTTCCGCTCACGAATCACCGTGAGACGGGCCTTTTAAAATCACCTCCTCACTTGTCTAGCCTAGACACCACAAGGTCAAGCTTAGATAAACGACCGATTCCCCGCAACCTTCACTTGTCCTAAATGAGCGCGACAAGTCCTTATAGGTTTGGTCTAGATATTTTTTTATTAGCTCAAGATAATGCGTATGCAATTAGTGATTTTTAGGGTCTTAGGAAGGGTGATGAAATCCCCACCTAATCCGAATTGGTGTTATAGCCCCTTAAAGTCCGTATTATTATATGCAAAGCGTGTAAACAAACAAAATCTAAAACAACAAAAATTTATTTGGCAGCGGCGCAATTCTGTGCAAAGAAACCTGCATAAAATACAATATAGTGGAATTCACAGAGAAGATAAAAGGAAAGAGAGAAGGTGAAAAAAACTTGGGGCTCAGAAGCCTCAAAGTTTCCGCGGAACCTCCGCACAACCCAAGATTTGACCGCAGTTCCATGGTCAAACTTTGGACTTGGGGCCTGAAAATTTGTCCCTGTACTCCCCTTTCTCTCTACTCCAAAATAAAACGCTCTGTTTTCTTTTTTGATTACTGTACTTGCTCCAGATAGCCTGCACACTTGCACACAAAAAATATCAAAAATAAAAAAAAGATTTTCTTTTTATATTATATTTATAATTTTTTTATATATACAAAAAAGAATATTAACCCGAATAACAAGAAAGAATACGTTACCGTTTCCCCGGCAACGGCGCCATTTGATCGCACGTTTTTGGCGTGTCGGAGTTCAAAGTTCTAAAGTTATAACCGCGATCAGGACGGTGTCGCTTTGCCGCTAGCCGGTTGAGCACGGGTCGATCCGCAGGGAGATAGTTGTATGTCCGTTCGAGTTTTAGACGAGTCAATAAAGAATGTGTATATGTTTGTTCAGTTCTATCCTAAGTGTTCATATTTATGTTCAAGTAAGCTTGTTAAGGTTAAAGTCGGTTAGTAGAGTTAGGATTAGTCTTATGCTTTTCTTTTGCCATTCTTAAAACGATGTTGGGATAATCGAAAGTAGCGGGGATTAGGAGGACATAGGAATGTGATTTGCGAGTTTAAGCGAGCTTTCCAACGCTAAATCCATTCCTAGTGCCTCTTATCCGTCCGCTAAATACGCTTATTTCCAACCCTCGGTCAAACACCCACAACCATGAATACAATTAAGTCACAACTACATGTCACGTTGTAGTGCGCTTAAAAGGACTTCTCGACTTAGGTCCCGGCTATATGTCACGTATAGCGCGCCTAAGTGAGGGGGTTGCATTTGTTTGGTCGGGGTTCGTTTCAAGATGTTTGGCGAAGAGAAGCACAAGGAATTTTTCCGTCCCTCATAACACCTTCGTTAGCCTTAACAAGTGTGGAATTATTCACACATGGTAAATGAAAATAAAACAAAACAAGAAGTAAGAAAAGAGAGAAAAGGAAAATACGGTTTTACAAATGGTGCAAGCTAACTCTTGGTCCTCACCTTAGCAAGGAACTCCGTCGAGCATCATCGCTTGAAAATAATACGGAAAAGAGAAAAAGGAAAATAACACAAGCAAAGAAATAACAACAACTACTTAACAACAATAAATAAAATTACAATACAAGATAATAAAATTACAAGACAAGAAATAAAAGAGACAAGATAATAAAAACCCTCATCTTCATTGATCTTCCACTCAAAAAGCTCTCACTACAATTTTCATGGAGAAAAGAATGAAGAAGAAGAAGCTAAACTAAATTACACTAAAACCTAACCAAAGATGAACATAAGAATGAGACCTTTGGATTGGCACAAAACTGGGCTATTTATAGGCAGAGTGCTGAAATCCTAGGTCAATATTCTCCGCCCAAATGAAATTACCAAACTACCCCAAAAATCCGAGTTAACACTGAGTCAACTCGGCCGCGGATCCGCCGCCGAGTCGACACCTAGGCCGCAGATCAGCGGCTCTTTGGTGGAGTTGGCATGTCGTTTTTTCTGGGGTTTCTTGTGTTGCTAAGTTCAGTTGTTCTACGTGTTCCAAATTGCAAATTGCTTCCACAATTTCTTCAAATCTGTAACAGTCCAAAATGGCTTCAAAAACAATTCTTTTGATCTCATCTCCCTCGAGCTCCGCGCACCCATTGAGTTTTGTGCTGCCTTTCTCGTGCTCTATGCTTGTCTGAGACACGAATAACCACTGTCATATGTCTTGTCTCTGGAACTGGTACGCGGTATTGGACGGATACGGATGATCGGAACCCGGCTTTTATCTATTGACAACAGATGTTCTGTATTTTGGCGTAACAGTGGAGATTTTGTACCATTTGCTTTATTTTGGACTAGGAACCCGTAGCCTGTAAATATGTAGCAAACATGGATTAAAAGCACTTACCTATAAACAAACGAGCATAAGAATCGGCGGTATTAAATGCAATATTCTGGTATGAACATGTACCCATCCACCGCTTCTTCATTGGTAATATTGCTCGTTTGGCTCTTAGCTTGTTACCTCGGTCCGCTCCTTTCATGGAAAGGCAGATGTTTGAGAGAATCAATTTCTTGAATGACTTCGGTCTCTATTTGTATGAAATTGGCGGTCGCAGCTTGACTGTTTGTCAACACACCTTTAGACAGGTCTATCTCTCCTGCCTTGTATTGTTTTTCTACCAAATCTTTGAAGACGAAACAGTCCTCAATGGCATGACTTATCACTCTGTGATAGGGGCAATATTTGGGGTCGTCGGTCATATTCGCTTCTTGCGGTCTTTATGATTCTGGCAATTGTAAACCGTTTCTTAGGGCATCTTTGAATAGTTTATGGACTTTGTCCTTTCTGAAGGAATAGACTTTATCCAGCCTCTCTTTCAGTAGAGATTTTCCTCCCTCTCTGAACACTGGCTTCCGAAGCCGGTTGGTATTAGGACCGCTCATCCCTTGCTTCTTTCGGTTAACCGATGTGTTAAAAGATTCAGTATCGTCGGAATTTCCGTCTTTGCGATTATCGTCCTTTTGGTTTCTCTAGGACCTATTGTTATTTTGGGAATCAGAGGAGGACTCCTGCTTTGAGCGCTCTAACATTTGGACTTTCTTAGTCAGCTCTTGGAATGTTTTGAGACCCGCGGTGCATAGAAACGGGGCCATCCAATTGTTGAGATTTCCGACGAGGAGGCTGACAGATTGGTCCTGCTCTATCGGCCGTTCACATTTGACGGAGAGATTGCACCATCGGGTTATAAAATCCATACTGCTTTCGTTGTTCTTTGGCTCGGTCCTTACAAGGTCGATGATGGCGATCTTATCGCTGACACTCATGAACCTTTGTCGAAACAAAGATTCCATTTGGACAAAAGTAGTAACGGAGCCATCGGCATGCTAGCATACCAGTCGAAAGCGACATCGGTTAAGCTATTAATGAACTGGCGGAGGAGAAGCGCATCATTGCTCCCAGTATTCCCGCATGAGGCTTTAAAGTGGACGATGTGCTGATTCGCATTTCCCGTCCCATCAAATCTTCCGAATTTAGGGATGACATAGCCGCTAGGAAATTCTCCCAGATCATACTGAGCAGGATATGGTCTCCCACTACTACTGATATCTTTTTGCGCTTCGGCTTCGGCTACCAAGGTTTTGACTTTGTTGGCAACCAAATCCATGATTTGATCTTGAGTTAGCGGGCTACTGTCATCGGTAGCCAAGACATTTCCTGAGATAGGATGCGACTGACTTTCATGCGGTCCGCCCACCTTCGGATTTGAGGGAATAGGCGTCGGCTGTCTCGGGACACCGTTTCCCGGTTCATGAGCAGAACCCTGTGCTTGATTGGATGGCTGAGAGACAACTTGGGCCGTGAGCTGCATCACGACATTCGTCAAGTCGTCAATTTTGGAGTAAAGTTTGGCCATCTCCTTGTCTTTACTTCTGAGCTATTTTCAGAGCTCTTGGAGAAGTTGCTGTTCTGCGTTCTTGGGACGGAAGATTGGCTCCTTTTCGCTTTCCGAGCCCGACTCCTCATGAACCGAGGGATCTCTCTGCTTATCAGCCTCACTGGAAGAGTTTTCATTACCTCCCAGAGGAGGCTGGTCTTGAGAAGTGGCAGCCACATTCACACCAGATTGGATTTGAGATGTGGTGGTCCCATCCTTGCTCTTGCTGCGTGTGCCCACCGTGTAGACAGTGTGGACCACATATCCAGCTATCTCTTTATCTTTGGCGGGGTAAACCTGTTCTTGGAACCACATGAAGTTCAGCCTAGCATGAGTCCTAGCCCTTTTGTTGGCTCTATATCTAAGCCTTTTCTGCCTTAGCTTCTTGATTTTGAGGGCTTGATGGGCATCCGTCATGCAGGAAGCCATCATGAGTCGATTGATTGGGAGCTTAGAGAAGATACCCGATTGAGCAGTTGTCAGGGACGCCGCTGGAGCTTGCTCGAGATGCCTTGTTGCTTTATTGGTGTTGATGGCCTTGCCCCCAACTGGGGCTAAGAAAAGTCGTTCAAACATCGACTTGTGTTTGGGTAGTAGTGCCCTCGAGATCACCAAATTTGGTCTCCTGCCTTTCGAGGCCGGTCTGTCTGTTACTGGAGCTTGAGAGGCTAGGATGACGCTAGCTGGCACGAACAAAATAGAGCCAAATGGTAGCAGCGGCTCCTCCCACTGTCGCCCGAGACTGGCTGGGAGGACCGTCCTAGCGTCCATCTTCATTGTGTAGGAGATAGGAGCCATGTTGAGAGCTGAGCTTGTCCTTGGAGACATTTTTGCTGCGTCCGAAGATTGCAATTGAAAATTGTTAACCTGTACAAAGAAGCATGATTTCAGTACAGGCAATCAATGTGTATGTTGATTGAGTTCGCATGAACGTTTAACTTGAAATATGAGAGGAGGGATTAGTCCCACCGGGCGTGCCAGAATCTGTAGGGTGTTTTTCGTCATCCTATTGAGATGGGAATACGCGTCGCTTGTCAGGCGCATTACAGATCCCCCCTGCTTAGGGTAGGATGGGGTTTATTGATTATGGGGATCCGAATCTTCGACAGTCGCGGACTAAGCTGCCGTTAATTACTCCTCGCCTTTGGAGCGAGAGAACCTCCGATTGACGAGTCAAACTGGTCATGCGAACTTAATGTGCAGTGTACGTATATGTGTCTTGAGCGGTTTTGGATATATCGGGGGCCTCGCAGAGTTTATGGGGGTCCCACTACCCGAATAGCGGGCTGGGGGTCAAGGGGGCTAGCAGCCCCCTTGCGGGGTGCAGGGCAGCGTCCCGTTAGAATTTATTTTCTAACGGGAGAAGTGTTGTGGAGTGTGTATGTATATAAAAAAGGGGAAATAGCGTCCGAAGGACGCGTGAGCGCCGGCGCCCGTGCACTAGGCGTCAGCAGGAAAATGGGCTTAGCCCCTACACTAGGAGTTGTACTCCCGATTGACTTTTGGAGTTGAACTCCTTACAAAGAGGATAAATGGGCTTAGCCCCTGCAGTGGGAGTTGTACTAAAAAAAAAGATTTATTATTATATATATATATATATATATATATATATATATATTGAGGAGTTAAACTCCTAGGATATTTTTGGAGCTGATGAAAGGGGACCCCTTTGTTCTCCCTTGAGCCCTGAATCTTTGGAGGTGGGTCTCCTTCTTCCTTCTCTCTATTGGCTGGATCTTGGAGAAGAGAGGGTGAGATTTTAAAAATCTCCCCTTTTGGTGATTTGATGGAAGATCCGCGTTCCCCTTCAAGGGTTTTGTGGTGAAAAACTATTTCTTTTTGGAAAAGGAAGAGTGGAACTCTTGATTTAATTTAAAAAAGGAAGAAGATTTAGAACCTTGAGTAAGGAGAAGGAGGCACAAAAACCTTAATTTTTGGGGAGAATCAATTGTATGCTTTATTTCATTATCATGTTGCCTTATATAGGCTTACAAATTTACATATAGCCCCTTGGGCTTTACAAAATGGCATTTTGCCTATCTTATGCCTCATGTGCTCATTTCTTTTGCGCATGCGCCATGAGCTTTACAAAAATTTGGTTTTATGCCCATTTTTCTTACATTCATGTATGAAAATTACATCAAAATTATTTATTACATAATTTTCATTTTGGTATGGGGGAGGCTGGCCGCGGGGCTCGACTTGGGGCATGGGCCCACTTGACCTGGGCTTGGACCCACCTGGCTTGGGGTTGACTTTGACTTTGACTTGGTCAACCGGGGTGTAATTTTTGACCCCAACAGGGATCATATACACTTTACAATTCACTAACTGTCCAGCCAGGCCAGTTTTAGGTACTTCGAGGGAGATTCTCCATGCTTTCGTACGAACCTAATTAATAACCTCGTTTTCGTAGAGGCGTAATCTCGTTAACACTTTCTAGATACCTAATAGGTTAGCTAATTGTGAAGTGACAATCTCCCGAGGAGTAATACATACTCATCAGTGAGAATCGGAACCCAACTATCATCATGTGATAACCTGACGGAATCCACTCAAGTCACCACACTGCAGAAGGTATGCGTATGCCTGACAAGTTTCCCGTATGTTTGAAACCTCCGATATGGTTTTTGCCCCAAGCAACTTATGATCTTGGAAAAGGTCAAAAAATCATAAGTCACAAGTCAAGCTCAACTCGTAATTATCCAACTTAGCCTTCAAGAGCTCCAGATCGTACCTGCAAGCCGGTCCTCCTTTTCCGAAGATGATCCACCCGAGGGAACCTTGTTCAAGCTCTAGCTTCACACCATAAACCTTAGTAAAGCAACTAAAGACTATAACTTGCTAGGGAGTAGTGCTTAGGGATGTAGTGAGGTATTCTAGTATTTTTGTATCTTTATTTCCTTTGATTTTAACTCATGAGAGGGTAAGGAAATGAAGGAGGGGGATGGAGCTCAAGTGAGGAGAGAGAAGCAAATGGTGAGAATGAGAATGAAGTTAGAAAACAAGCATAACATTTTTAGTTTTGTGAAAAAGGTGTAATGATCCTGAAATCCCTGTACAATTGTAACACAGTCAATATATAGAAAGGTGTATTTCAGCCCGACTAGAAGTTATAAGTTAAATTTGTTCAATAAAAGAAAGAAACATTTTATAGCCCATTAGTTAAGACTCTCCACTGCTGTTCCTTAGCTCGGGTGTTCGAATCCCATAAGCCCCAATTATTTTTAATATTTTTCTTTTCAACTTTTTGGAAGCCCAAGAGCTGCACGTGCATTAAATGGAGAAATGAAAAAGATTTAGAGAAATCAAATTGGATAAATAAGGAGTTAAGACCAATTAAAACACATGACCTAAGCCTCGAGATAGGTGGCCGCAATCGGACAGCCAATTGGCTGCTACCGGTTGTTTGGATAGCCCAAAAATTTCCGTGCTTCGCCCGTATGACCTTTTGACTCCCCGCTACCCCCTTTTCCTATTTGTTTTGCCTGAATTTATCTAGAGAACTCACAACCCTTCATATACCCATTAACACTCTCTTTAAACCAATTTTTAATCCTTTTTAAATTCACCATATACCTATGTTTTACCCTATAAATACCATCCCATCTCTTAGCTCTCCCCTATTCTGAAATCTACACCAAAATTCTCAAAAAATCATCTCTCAAATCAAGTGGAGTTAGCTCGATTGAAGTTCGTTCTTTCGAAGACCGGAGCCGTTCTTTGATACTCGACGCTTCCACTATTCTACGAAGACCTCCTCTCCTCCTCTTCTTCTTCTCTTTTCGAAGCTTGAAAAACCATAAGTCCCTTCTTTTTTCCCTCCTCTCTCGATTCGATTCGATTCATCTCCAACATTCTTAAAAAACGATATCGGTAAAAAGTAGAGATATCTTATTCACGACCTCTTTAAAATAATTTTTACTACCCTTATCATGCTAGATAAACCATGATAAACCTTTAACTACAACCTTAAAATAGTGTTCATTTAATTATCTTTGTACGTGTTTAGAATTTCTTATTAAATAGAATGTAAATTGAATATTATACAAAACTACCATGAACTTTACATATATCCTTTTAACGTTATCATGACCTATAACTCTAGAAAATTCATGGGGTACGATTTACCCCACTCACATACACAATGATTTCATAGCACGATATCTTGGTTACGTATTTATTCTAAAAGATAGCAATTTTCAAGAAAATTACCCTCGCTTTATAAAAATACGTTTTAATTGCTATTTTTAAAACCTTTGCAATTATGCCTCTACAACTCTCATTAGGGGACCCATTTTTGGATGGTGCGGGTTATCGTATTTTCTTGGGATAGTAAAGCGAGATCTAGAACTTCTCACGGAGAATTCGGTCTCGAAAGGAATAAAAATACGATTTTAAAGAAATATGACTTTTTAAAAAATTAAATCATTGGAAATTATATAAATTATAAATCCGTATATTTTATGAAAACAAAATTTGAAAACTATATCTTTAAAATGAAAGATTAAGATTACACTAAAATACCATCAAGTTTCCAAAAGAGATAGTTTTCATTAAAATACCATAAATTTAAAAATTAAATTTTTTACACTAAAACAACACAAAATATAAAATATGTTTTTATAAAAAAAATTGACATTTTAAACAATATATTTTTTATTAAAAACTTATTCGAGATTTTAGGACGAATTAAAAATCCTCGAGCTTTTTAAATGACTTTTTATAAAAATACCCTAGAAATCAAAATACTAGTCTAACTTATGTATTTTAGATTGCAGAGTGGTTTGAGTGGCATCTTCTCTTGTCAGTTGTCTCGGGATTGCCGGAGATAATGATGTATCACTTGCTTCTCTCTAAATATAGATCGTAATCTTAGGGTGGAAATTATCAAATGATAATCGTCTTTAAGAAAGACACAAATCCAGCCGTTCATGTCCAGTGGTTATTGATATTTTCCAAACACAAGAAATTCACAAGATTAAATCTATTAACAAGATATGATTATAATCTGAATACAAACTCGAACTCGAATCCAAACTCGAACCTAATCTTGAACTTGAACCCTTGAACTTGAACTTGAGCACCTAACTTGACTCGACCCAGTATTGCAACTGACATGATAGTTTTTTAAGTTTAAGTGTGGCACTGCAACAAATACGGTTTAGTCAATTTAGCTTTTGGCAGCAAACTTTTAAAGAATCCTGCAAAGATAGAATAGTGGACGTGTCGGATTTGAGGAAGAAGGTGTTAAGAAACACGTACCGATAGGTTTTTGGGTTAAGAAACCCCCGTTGAATTGAATCCGATTAGCTTGAAAAGTTCGCTTACGCGGGTCAAACTACCCGGATCTCTGGCACTGTACTTTGCTATCACCTTGGCTTTGAATGTATGCTTTGCTCTGCGCGATCGCTATTCGCAATTCCTTAAAATCGGAAAATGTCGGAATAACGGATATTTAGTGCGAAAAAGCGATATATGTGGCCAAACTCCTGCACACAAATAATTATGAAAATCAAATAATAAAAATAGGATAATAATAGAACAATGGATCCTACAGCAAAAGATTGGGGTATTTCATGAAGATTGGACCGCGGGTGGCGGGAAATTTGAGGAAACCGGCGGTTGGATTGTGGAGTTAGTGCTCCAATTTCTTCTGTGTGCTCCCTGTTCTATTAGTGTCCTAATTTTATAGTTTAATTTTTTCAATTAGCCTTATAGTTTTAGCAGGTAAAAATAACAGAGGGCAAAATGTTAGAAACGTAAATTTTTTGTTTTGGTTTTTGAAATTTTTTCGATTTTTAGTTTGTTTTTTAGAATGGTGTTAGATTTATGCACAAGATATACACAAGTTAACCCGAGATCACAAGAATAAAAAATGTTACCGTCTCCCCGGCAACAACGCCATTTAATTGGAAGAGATTTATCGTGTTGTATCTTAAGTTTTAAAGTAACCGCAATCAAGACGGTTTCGCGTGTAGCTAGCCATGATGAGTACGGGTCGTCCGCAGGGAGATGGTGCGTTTTAAGTTCTTGTTCTTATGAGTTAAGCCAAAGGTCCGAAGTGTTTGATTCTACCCTATGTGTTTGTATATGCAACGAAACGCTTGTTAGGGATAGAGATTGATTAGTTTAAATTAGGAAAATCCATACTCGTTCTTTTATGCCTTACTTGACTTATCGAAGCTATGGTAATCGGCAACAACGTGGATTAGGGTGCTTAAGCACGGCATTTTGTGAAATCCGGCTTATTGACCCTTGTCCTTCCGTTCTTGTCTCTTATCTTTCGCCTCTGACCAAACCAAACGCAATTGGTCATTGTTAGGAATCACCGCTACCGTGGTAGGGTAGGATGCCTAACGGAGTGCTTGCATGGGGTTTGGGCGGAGTTCGATTAGCAAGTAAAGCGTAAAAGAAAAGAGTAAAAGAAAACCATAACTTAAAGAAGCATTCTCTTTCCCTAACAAGATACACTATTCACAAACCATGATCAACATCAAAAGAAAATGCAAAAGAGAAGAGATTAAAGAAAATAACACAACTATTAAGTAAATTGCAAGTAAGTAAAGAGAAGAAAATACTAAGACCTAAATTGCATCAAAATGAAAGCTTTATTAAGTTCAACTCCAAGATACAAGCTATGAATTCAAATACTAAAATCTAACCTTGCAAGCTTAGTTAAGAGGTTGCAAGATTAGATAAAAGCTGAGCACTCAAGCCAACTAAATACTATGTACAAGAACTAAAACAAAATTATAGAATGAAAATTGAAAATTGGACAAAAGTCTTCTCCTTAAGCTTGCTCTTTGTTCTGGTATTTATAGGCACAAAATGAACAAAAACAAACAATATAATTGAGATGATGTGACAACTTGGAATGACCAGAAGAAAAATGAAGCACTTATGGGACCGTCGGTAGCGGGAATTTAGCCAATTCTGCCAGTTTACTGTTGAGTGGTGGGGTCCGTTTTCTTGTGGTGATCTTATATCCTCTCCATGATCTCTCCGGTATTGTTTGATTCTTTTATAAACACTTGGATATTAATCTGTAGATTTGGAGGGAAATACAACCTTTAAATATATCACACTTTTATTTCTACTCATCACCCATGCCCACTTGCTTTAACAACTTGCCCACTTGCCCAATTGGTTCATGTCATCATCATGGCAGCTGCCCACTTGATTTGCGTATCAACAGAAGTTGTGTTCACACATGGTTCATGTTGGACCACTTTGAATAAAAATGTGTAAACTCGAATTGTTTTTGCAAACTCTTGAATATTGATCGGTTTTCCGTTCCAGTTGCAGTGTTGGCTCACATATGTCGTATCCGTGCATTTGAGTGTATTTCTAGTGTTTTGACATGAATACCTGTAACCTGTACTTATTGAACTGACATGGATTAATAGTACTGATATACACAAAATTGATAATGAATGAGCGGTATTGAAATGTAGTTTTTCGTGATGAAGAGGTCATCCACAGTCAAGAATTCTATGCGGACTTCAAGGTATTGGACATACCGAAATTCGACGTGGTCTTAGGAATGGACTGGCTGGGAACTTTCTTCGCTACCATCGACTGTCGCTAAAAGAGGCTAGTGTTTGAAATACTAGATCACCCGGTATCCTATTTCAAAAGCGAAGACTAGACTTTAGAGCCTAGCATCTATCGAGCAAAACCAAAGAAAGAAGAAATTGCAGCGTTGCAAGAAGAATGATTGCAGCGTTGCAAGAAGAATGATTGCAGCTAGAGGTTATCAGAGAGTTCAAGCATGTATTCCCTGAAGATATAGCAGGTTTTCCTCCCGACCGAGCTCTAGAGTTTGGTATTGATTTACAACCCGGTTGACAACCTGTAATAAAAGGTCCATATCGTTTAAGTCCAGAAGGACTGAAGGAGCTTTGTATTTAGTTGGACGAGCTCTTAAAGAAAGGTTAGATCAGACCCAGTAGCTCAAGTTGGGGATCCCCGGTATTGCTAGTAAAGAAGAAGGAAGGTACTTACCAGATGTGTGTGGATTACCGGGCACTGAACGAAGTGACAATTATGAACAAGTATCCGCTACCTCGTATTGATGACCTTTTCGATCAACTAAATGGATTTTATGTTTTCTCCAAGTTGGATCTTCGTTCAGGCTATCATCAAGTGAAGGTCAGGGAATCCGACATTCAGAAGACGGCGCTTAGGATTCGTTATGACAATTATGAATACCTCATAATGCCATTTGGAGTGACCAATGCACCGGCTATTTTTATGAAGCCAATGAACTAAGTTTTCTGTGAGTACTTAGATATTTTTGTTGTTATCTTCATTGACGACATCCTGGTATATTCCAAGAATCGGAAAGAACATGCCGAGCACTTACGCATTGTCCTGGAGAAACTACGATAGCATCAGCTCCACGCCAAGTACAACAAGTGTGAATTTTGGCTAGACCGGGTTGGATTTCTCGGACACATCGTTTTAGGCGAAAGAATCTCTATGGATCCAGTTAAAATGTCAGCTGTTAGCGAGTGGCCGACACCAAGGTCAGTCAAAGATATAAGAAGCTTCTTGGGCTTAGCAGGATATTATAGATGCTTCTTCGAAGGATTTTCAAAGATCGCAGCACCCTTGACCAAGCTTACACGTAAAGACGAAGCATTCGTGTGGTCAGAATCATATGAGAAGGCTTTCGTAGAACTCAAGTCGAGGTTAATCTCTGCACCTATTCTTGTAATACCGGACCGATCTGGCAGATTAGATGTACATTGTGATGCGTCCGGTAAGTGATTAGGATGTGTTTTACATCGACATGAAAAGGTTGTGGTTTTTGCATCAAGACAGTTAAAGATTCATGAGCGCAACTATCCAACACATGATCTAGAATTGGCATCCACTATCTTCACACTCAAGATTTGGCATCACTATGTTTTGGGAGAGCGAGTGGTGTAGGGTTTCCTTGGCACCAAGCCTAGGGTTTGCAAGTATCAAACATGCCACAACAAAAATTTAAGGAGGTGCTAAGCAAACAACCTAGAAATCTAACTAGAAAACTAGGGTAACAAATCCTTGTAAACAACATTATACAAGAAGTGAACAAGAATGTAGACCGATCCTTCACTTCTAAAGCTTCGTGTAGAAGTCCCTTCGCTGCGATCGTTGATCTCCCGAACTCTAGTATGGGTTCCCTTGGAGAAATGAACAACCTTGCATGAAGTCTTCGAGGCCGAAGATGATCTATGTCGAGGAGACTCAAACCCAAGCTATCTCTTCACTAGGTGATGAACTTTGTGAAGAGAACACCCTAAACTAAATGGCAAGTAGTAGAGGATGATGAAGTAGGAAGTGAGCTCACTTTAGATTTTATTTTCTCACAATATTTCTTCATGTTTTATGGAGCTAGAAAGCTAGAAGAAAGAGATGAAGAAAACCACCATGAAAAATGAAGCAACTCAAGAATGAAAACTAATGAGGTGAGAATAGCAATCATGGGTGAGTTAGTGTCATATACTAACTATTGTAGAGACTAAACCATGGTTTAAGATAATGGTTTGGTTAATAAATATCTTGAATAATACAAAGTTAGTGGATTAAGTCAAATGATCTACAAGCTTCCACAAGCTTACAAACCATGACAAAATACCACTAATTTTGAATTACTAAAATAAATAAAATCATTTCCATTATCTTAATTATGGTGTAAATCACACACACACCCATGTTTGCATGTATCATCAAGCATGATACAAACTTGTACACAAGTATATATCACATATATACTCAATATATAAACAAGTGAGAAAAGCAATCTTAAGTGAGCTAATACTAGTCAATGTAAATTAATATATCAAATATATAATTATACATTAGACTATTAAATCAACACTTGATTTAACAATCCGGCTATATCACATATAACCGACTAATATCATGTGTATCAATTTATCGAATCAACACTTGATTCGATAACCCGGCTATATCGCATATAACCGACCGATGATATAAATCACGAGAATAGGATACGGTATCACATACGTGTATAAATCTCGGTCCCGCATATATCTCAGATGTGCTCCTACTCCGTTTCCCCTGAGCCAGGAAACCTCTGTGTAGGACTCTAAAGACTCGTCAATACGCCGGCAGTAGGTGATGATCATATCAAATAACCACAAGCCGCAAGAGGCGTGCTAAAGTAACGGCCACCCGGGTATTGAGCGATCAGAAGATCAACAAGCAAGCCTGCTCATACTCCTGCTGTTCCATGATAAAATATCAGGAAATTCCCCAATGGGGTATCACGTGCTCACACGTGACCAAGGGTCACGTGCTGACACGTGATAGGTTCCTGTGATCTCTACTTTATAGAATTAAATTCTAGTCAAACAAAAATATAACAAAACAGCAAGGAAATTCCCAATAGGGTATCACATGCTTACACGTGACCAAAGGTCACGTGCTGACACGAGATAGGTTCCTGTGATCTCTACTTTATAGAATTAAATTCTAGTCAAACAAAAATATAACAAAACAGTAAGGAAAAACCTCAATAAGGCGTCACGTGCTCACACGTGACCAAGGGTCACGTGCTGACACGCGATAATTCCTCAGCTCCCTAAAAACAGAATTAAATTCTGGTCACGTGTCAACACGTGATGGGCTCCTAAGCTCTTTAATCAAAAGAATTAAATTCTATTTAATAATCAAATAATGGGATCACGTGCCAATACGTGATAGACTTTTAAAAGCCTTCTGAACTAATAAAATTAAATTCTAATTAAGGAAAATCAAAGACCCTAACTGGGAAAATATTTCTTTAAATCTTTCCAAACAAAAAAGATGGTGCTCTGTAAAATAGAGCACCGTTGGATTAAAAATCCAATGGTGAATAAAAATCACCAATCTATGGAAAGATTTTATATAAGAAAAGATTTCCCTGAAATTCACCAAGAATAACAAACAGAATATCTTCTAGATTAAAAATCCAACGGTGAATAAAATTCACTGAGTGATCTAAAAGATCATGTTAGTTACAAAAACAACCAAAATTTTTCAATGAAAGATTCACTAAACAAATTGCTTTTTTTCTTTCTCCTATAAATAGGAGCCAGGAAGAGAAGAGAAGGGATCTTTTGGGAATTTTGATTTTTCAGGAGAAAAACAACAACAGAGAGGAAAAAGAGAGGAGAATTTAATTCTCAAGAGAGAAAAAAGTTCCTTTCAGAGAAAAGAAATCCTAGATGAGAAAGGGGAAAGAGATCTAACCTCCATAAAATAAAAGAGAATTTAATTCTCAAGTTTAAGAGTTTAACTCTTCTAAATAAGAACTTAGTTATTCCTTTGGTTGAAGATCTGCAGAAGCAGATCTCCCCACAAGTTGAGAATTTAATTCTCATCGGGAAGATTCTGCCATGCAGATCCAAAACTTAAAGGGAGAATTTGAGTTTAAGGAACTCATTTCCCCCAAATTCATAGGAATTTAATTCCTCTAAATAAAACTTGGGTTTAACCCTATATGAGTAATTCTCCCAAATTCATAGGAATTTAATTCCTCTAAAACAGAACTAGGGTTTAACCCTATATAAGAATTGAATTCTTCCATATACATAGGAATTTAATTCCTCTAAAATAAAATTAGGGTTTAACCCTACAGAGAATTTAATTCTTAAAACAAAGAAACTTGAAACCCTCCATGCATGAAAAGAGCTTGGTCACATGGTAACACGTGACCCCCATTCTCAATGAGCAGAAAAGAAAGAACAAAACTAGGTCACGTGCCCCCACGTGACCCCTAAAACAGATCCCTTAAAATGAGAAAGCAAAACTTGGAGGCAATGCCTCACGTGCTCACACGTGACCCTTCAAAATAAAAGGAACAAAGCCAAAGGCAGAATAGACTCTGGGCACCCTCACGTGTCCCCACGTGACCCCTAATAAACACTTTAATAATCAATACATGGATACCCATCACGTGCCAACACGTGATGGCCAGAAGATCAAAAGTGTTTAACACTTATCTACAGATTTGAGAGTTAAATAAAAGAGGTCTGGCCCCATCTTCAGGCGCCTCACGTGACCCCACGTGCCCCTTCCTTTCTAGTGTTTAACACTATTTTGAGCATTTTGTCTCCAGTGTTTAACACTGTTTTAAATACATCACGTGAGGACACGTGACCGCCATATGTCCTCTAGTGTTTAACACTATTTTAAAACCAGCTTAGCCCAAATTGGCTAAGTTTTCCAGAGGAAAATCTCCCCTTCAAACGAGCCTTAAAATCTAAAGCTATAATGCTTAGTGCTCAGCCAAAGACAAAATGTTATCAGAGCCCCCAAACTTTTGTTTAGCATTGCTAAATAATGAGGGGCTGAACCCAGACAAATGTTCAACAGTCTAGCAAAGGGCCAACATTTCAAACTTAGTTGGACTTAGCCCAAGTTGGCCATAAGTCCTCAATTCAGATTTAACTGAGCCAATGTACTCATAATCTAATTAATTGATCTTAAACCTAAATTGGACTACAGATTCCCCAATCTACTTTGGTTGAAGGGTACATCTCTTCACTCCTTTGATATTTGTTATTGTAATCCTTCAACGTCTTCAGAGAGGTGACGAGTCCCGACAACCATACATCCCATAGACTATGACGTCTTTAAACTGGACTGTGGGGTCTTTAAGCCCATGGACTATAATGTCCTTAACCTGGACTGTGGGGTCCTTAAGCCCATGGACTATGATGTCCTTAACCTTTATAGACTATGATGTCTTTAAACTGGACCGGTATGTCCTTAAACTAACAATGGACCACCATGTCCTTAAACTGGTAATTGACCGCAATGTCCCTAAACTAAACAACAGAGCCCAAATGCTCCCTTGTTGGATCTAAACGATCCCGTTAAGTTGATCTTAGTCTAAAAATTAGACTAACGTATCCTTAACAAATGTTTAAGTTGATCTTAGTTTCAAATGAGACTAACGTATCCTTAAACCCAACCCCCAAACCCAAATCTAAGAAAATACGGATTTAGACTAATTCACGCCCTACGGGAGACAGCATAAATTAGTCTCCGTATATAATCCACGGGCAACCAAAAACAAAACAAACACCCACTAAACGAAGTGACCATCAGGAGAAGGAGAAAGTGGTTACCGTGATGCGGTAGCGTAATTAACTGCAGGGGCTTGCGTCTGCAGGGAAGAGCATCCCCACAATCAAAAACCCCTCAACGAGGGGGAATTTGACGAAGTCTGCTACATCGGCCTCATCCGTTTAAACCTTCGATACATGGTGCCATAAATCAACTTGGCATCTTCGGAGAGGTGGACGGATAGCACCAATTAGCATCTGCCCTGAAATTCAGGCAAGATGGACCTACGCAGTCGCGTCTCCGTGTTTCGGCGGGGAACATATTCTGGCACGCCCGGTGGGACCTTTTCCTCTTTCCACTCCACACTTCGTGTGTCGTGTTCATGAACGAATCGCGGTTTGATATGGTTGCCCTTTGGTTCGAGGTACTAAGATTTGGTGTCTTGCTCCGTGTAGAAAACAGAAGATCAATGGCTTCAACCTGCGCTAACTGCAACTGCAACTATCGCTCCGTCCCGTCCGGAGGAATGAATTACGGGCCCCAAGCGGCCTCCATCTTCTCTATGCCGGTGGAACAGGTCACTCAGGTCACCACTGGATTGTTCTTCGGGACCATGCTCCCGCCAACGAGCTTCAGCGCTCCTGTACCAACACAAGAAGCTCAGAAGAAGTCGGTCTTTGATCGGCTTACAACTACTGCGGCCCCTCTCAACGGGTCGTCCAGATCCAACGCCTCGGTCTTTGACAAACAGGGCCAAACCTCAGTTGGGCCCATGAAGAAGCCCGCGATACCAGAAATGGTTATCCCAAAAAGGATAGCCATCCCTGCTCCCGAAGTCGTCAAGACGGCTTCTCCTGCCAAAGGGTCGGTCTTCACAAGACTAACTATTTCAGCTCATGTTCCAGGCGAAATCGTCAAGGTTGCCTCCCCTAGTCGGAAGTCTGCCTTCGATAGGTTGGCCACCCCCGCTCAGCGGACATCAGTCTTCAATAAGCTGACAACGACAACTTCTGACCAACACAGGGGACATGAGGGAGTCACCCCTACGGCTGAAACAATCCCATCCATACGACATGCTCGCCGTCGTCACTGGCACCGAGTAAGGAAGGCCGGGGGCAGCTCCACTTCTGGACTAACTCCGCCAGCTCCAATGGTGGAAATCAATGCTGCTGTTTCAACTGGGAACAGCTTTGAACCGCTTAGGAGGGTTCGCAAGAACTCTTCGACCGCCGTGCTGAAGAGATCTCCTCCACCTATGGAGATTAATACACAAAAGAAGCCAGAGCAGCCCCCTCAGCGGCTGTCCTCCAAAATTTATAAATTCTGGCGACAGGTTCAGGAATCGGTGATTGACCATGACTACTCTCGCCAGCCAAAGAAGCTTAAAGCTCGACAAGGAGAAAACCATCCTGTCAAGCCACTAAAGGCGACAGCCATCTGGGTGCCCGCTGCAATGGCTCCCTCAACGTCAACCGCTCAAAAGAGAAGGAGGCCGAAGAAAACCCCTGTGACCGCGGCGAACCACAAAAGCGCTGAATCTAAATGCCCCAAGTCTGGGGGCATGGTAATACATACCATTTATATGGCTTCCGGAAAAGAAGAAAGCCGTGCTTCTATGGGTCATCGACCGCTTACCTGATCGATAACGAAGGCTCAGGAACAACAGCAGCAGAAACTTCAGGAGATGCTGACTGCAATGGCCGCACTCACTGGGCCAAAAGAAAATCCAGAGACCTCGGAGCAGCGTCGGGAACAAGAAACTGATACTAAGTTCCTCCGAAGAATTCTCGAGAGGAAAGAAAAAGAGGCTGCTGAGCAGGCAGCCAATATAAAACGAATGGATATTTTGTTCCAAGACATGGCTGGGATGATGTTACAGCCGGAACCTCCAGCTGAAGACCCCCCGATCATCATTGAAGACGATAAAGGGGAGACATCGAACCCTCCTCAGGCTCTTTCAGCAGCCAAAGAGGAGACCATTTCCAAGGCCGCTCTGGATGATTACATTGCTCAGCAAATACGAGCTCACCAGGCAAACGAAGTGGCTGGACGGATCGTTAAGACTGGACGTCCTTATCCAAGCTGGTATGACCAAATAAGGTACCCACCGAGATATACGATCCCTAAATTTCATGTATATAAAGGGACGGGGAATCCACATCAGCATGTCGCTCAATTCAGAGCCTTGTGTGGCAAAACCGGGGGTGATGATAAACTTCTGCTCCACCAGTTTGTTGGTAGCTTGTCGGAGATGGCATTCGAGTGGTATTCTGAAATTCCAAACGACTCCGTCAAGACTTTTGCAGAGATGGAGCTATTATTCACCCAGCGTTTCGCTGGTGCTAGTGAATGCACCCCAATAACGGCATTGATCAATGCCAGGGTGAAGCCAGGTGAAACGTGAGTGCAATACGCAATACGATGGCAAAATTTATGGTCAAAATGTGAGCACCGCATCGAGGAAGTGCCGGCAGTGGGCATGTTCGTAGGCACTCTAGACCCTCAGGCAACTATTACCCAATTCATGATGTTCTTCAAGCCGACAACGTTCCAGGCCTTGATCGACAAACTGGCCTAAATGGACCAGATGGGTCATAGACCGTCTCCTTCAAAGCCGGAGCCGCGGAATGAAAAGGATAAAGGGAAAGAGACCTTCGTCGCGAATACTCAACAGCAGCCCAGTGGCCCAAAACTAATTGATTGCCTAGACGAGAGGCGGCAATTCTATAATGAGAAGATGAAGTGCTCTTATTCGTTTTCCCGGGACAAAACTAAGAGATTGTTCGAGCTAGCGGTGCGCAACAGGCTCATCAATCTGCCGAATCCAAAATGACCGTTGCAACCCGGCGAGGCTAATAGTCTCAATTATTGCCCCTACCATCAAACGGTAAGCCATCCAATTGAAGATTGCTTCGTCTTTAAAGGCTGGATCGAAGACCAATACCAACATGGCAAGTTTGCGCTGTCCGAGAATCGGAAGGTGAACCCACCACAGCCACACGCTCCTAAGAAGACGGACACACCGGGGGCATCATACTCTTTCATAGAAGAAGCTCCATGGGAGGTCGCTCTTTCAGCCAAAACTAAAAGAATGCTGAAGGATCTCCAAACATGTCCGGCGATTAGGTGGAAAAATCCACTGGAACCCGAGATCATCGAGGGAATGCTGAAGCCGCGCTCGACTCCAAAGATTAGTGGTGATAGCCAAAGCGCTCACACCCAGCCGTCAAAGTCTTCGAAGAAGAAGAAGAAGACCAAAAAGCCCGCGAAGCCTGGTGACAAGCGCACGGACCTGCAAAAATAGATTGACGCGTTGGAAGAATATAATCAAAAAGCGCGGACTCCAGTCACACTCTAAGATTTTCTCAGCCACGTCCTTGAGAACGGAGATGATGACAATGGAGAAGACTCGTCGGATGAATCTGAGGATTATGTAGCAAGTTGTCATGTGATCTCTCACGCATTAATAGACGATGAAGAAGCTCCTTACGCAGAGAAACTGGGGGCAGATCCTGAGCCAGAACTTCCAGGAACATCAGACGAAATGATTGATGCATTCCTGGACGAAGCTCTTCTTAAAAGCAAAGCTGCTCGAGAGCGTGAGATGGCCATATTTGAAAAGGCCAAACGTAGGCGACTGGACGAAAGGGTTAAAGCACTCCCAGTAGATCAAAATACATCCCCCACAAATAAAAGCAGGTTCAAGATGAGGAAGAGGCTCGCCAAAGCCATATCAATGGGAATGAAGCTGCCACCCTCCGAAGGAAACACTCCTGGTGAAGCGGAAATACATCCTAGCTACTGCTTATATCATCGAAAGATTGCGCACCCCACCGAAGAGTGCAACGCTTTTAAAAGATGGTGGCAGGGATATGTTGCTCACCGGCAACATTTCAAGCGGATGAAACACAAAACTCGTCGGGAGCAAAGAAATACGACCGAGGAGCGTAAAAGAACTACCAGCAACTGTTACATGGTCGACGTTGTGGGATCACAAGTTTTCACCTTCGGGAGCGACACTGGCGAAGAAATGACTCTTGGCCCTCTCTTTAAAGAATCCACCTCGGGAAAAGAAGAAGAACCGAAGACCTGTGAAAATATTCAGCTGCGCAATCGTACGCTGCCCGAAAAGAATCTTGGGCCTTCGAACAATGGGTCAAATATAAGAGGTAAGGGGAAAAAAAGGTCCCTGAGGATATCATCCTTGATGACCAAGCCGTCGAAGAGCTGACAGCCAAAGAGCCGCCAAAAAAAAGTAAGGTGGACTACAACATTCTGGCACACCTGAGAAAACTACCTTCGCAGCTAAGCATTCTCGACACCCTTCTGCTATCCAAAGAAGCGAGAGATTCTTTGATTAAGGCACTACAAGAGCCCGAGCAATTTCAAGCTTTCTTTGTCGAAGAAAAGATGAAAGACGAGCTGGAAGAAGTGCACACGGCCGATATCACTTTTGGCGATGAAGATCTCCTCCTCGGAACGTGTGAGCATAACCGTCCCCTTTATGTCTCCGGATACCGTCATGATATCAAGATAGGAAAAATCCTGGTTGACAATGGGTCCTCCGTCAATCTCCTCAATGTGAGAGTGTTGAAGGAAATCTGCATGAGCGTTCAGCACCTCGCTCGCTATAAAATCACCATCTCCGGGTTTGACTCCCAGTCATCACGGACGCTTGGGTCTGTAATATTGACACTATGCTTTGGGCTGCTTGTCACGGATATTAAGTTTCATGTCATTGACGCCAAGACATGCTACAATGCTTTGCTCGGCAGGCCTTGGTTACACGAGTACAACATTGTCCCTTCTACACAACATCAGTGTATGAAGTATTTCAAGGATGGTCTCGAGTATACCGCCCACGATGATCCAAGACTGCCTCAAATATGCGAAGCAGTGCCACTCGTGCCAGATTCACGGGGACTTTATCCACCAACATCCGAATCCACTACATCCAACGGTGGCTAGCTGGCCATTTGAAATGTGGGGAACTGACATAATCGGCCCCATCGAACCAGCATCGTCCAGAGGACATCGATTCACTTTGGCGAGAACTGATTACTTCTCCAAGTGGGCAGAAGCAGTACCGCTGAGGGAAGTGAAGACGGAGAATATCCTCCATTTCTTCAAGACGCACGTCATTTATCCGTTTGGAACTCCGCGACGGATCATCTCCGATAACGGGCTAGCCTACAGAAGCCACAAGTTCAGCCGCTTCGCACAACAGCATAACATAGACTGGAGATACTTTTCAGTCTATAATCCTCGTGCTAACGATCTAGCTGAGGCTTTCAACAATACCTTGACGAAGATCGTGAGAAAGACGGTGTCTCGAAATAAGAAGGACTGGCACGAGAGACTGCATGAAGCTCTCTAGGCATATCGACCTATGTTCAAAACTGCCACGAACACAACACCGTACGCATTGGTATTTGGCACAGAAGCGGAACTCCCTCTCGAGATAGAGTTACCCTCTCTACGAGTGGCGGTTCACTACGAGCTAACAGACGAAGAAAATGCTCACCTTCGGCTTGAGGAGCTCGACGCCCTTGATGAAACCCGGCTCATGGCGCAACAAAATCTGGAGGCTTATAAAGCAAAGATGACGCGCTCATATGAAAGATTGACTAGGCCGAGAACATTCCGCCAAGACGAACTCGTGCTAGTGGTCAAAAGACCTATGATCCCTAATCGTGCCAAACGGGAGAAATTTGAGCCGAACTATGAAGGCCCATATATCATTGACAAAGTTTACCAGGGTGGAGCCTACCTACTTATGGATATGCATGGTGAAAGACCTTTCAGGCCAATAAACGGTCGCTTCCTAAAAAAATACTACGCCTGATGAGTCATGGCCTAGATCAATGATAGATGACGACGCCTATGTCCGCTCGCTATCTTCCTGAGCCTAAACTCTATAAGTAGTAGCCGGTTTACGGACCGAAACGTCCTTAAACTAACAATGGACCACTATGTCCTAAAACTGGCTGTTGACCGAGACATCGATAAACTACTATGAACTGCAGCATCCCAAGGCTGACACAAAAAAAATTAATAAAATAATAAAAAATATATAAAAAAAAAGAAAACGGTATGTCCATAAGCAAATAGGCACGGATGAAAACCCGAAAGGGCTTCATGAGTAAAAACAGCAGGGTTACCGGCGAGTTTTTGTGAAAACCCGAAAGGGCGCAACCTCGTTAAAAGACACTTGCAAGGTCCTCTCGACGCTGTAAGGAGAAACCACCCGCGTGAGATCCTTACGACTCACAAGGGAGCAACACACTTAGGGATCCCCACGATTCCTAAGAAGAAATTACACTTGCGAGATCCTCACGACTCGTAAGGAGAACCCTCCTATGAGACCCTCACGGCTCATAAGATTCAAAAGTCATAAGCTACAGGGATCTGAACCTGTTCTTAAGCCATCACAACCTCCAATTCTGCCCCACAAGCGTCTCGACCCTTGTATACAATCCATGGGCGCGAATAAACATTTCCCTAACAAAGTCCCATCCGTGACTAGGGATATGTTTACACAGTGAACAACCCTTGTAAGTCCTCTCGACTTATAAGGAGAAAGCACTCTTATAAGATCCTTATGACTTATAAAAGACCACATGCTTAGGAATCCTCACGATTCTTAAGGAGAAAACGCACCTACGAGATCCTCACGACTCATGGGGAGAAATACCTTTATGAGACCCTTACGGCTCATGAAGTCAAAAGCCTTAATCGACAGAATCCTAACCCTCTCTACTAAGCCACCTTTGTTCGACATCGACGAAGGCAGATGATGATTCGCTCCTGGCAATATTCCAGTTGTAGCGATGCTGATGCCGAAATCAGTGTCAAATTCCAAGCTTGCAGCAAAACACCAGCGAGCCACTTATGCATACGAAATAGTCGAAATGATGGGGTGACTTGCAACAAAATCAACAAGTAAAAATGTATGCATACAAAAATAGCCAAAATGATTGGGCAACTTGCAATAAAAAGCAGCGAGTAAAAGTGAAACAAATAGCCGAAATGTTTGGGCACCGCGAAAAAATAGCCGAAATGATTGGGCAATCGCGACTTTCGCGATATAAAAGCTGAAATGATAAAGCATCGCGGAAAGAAATAAAAAATTCTGAAAGAATGAAACTTTTGCCCTACAGGTGATATCACATCAATCTCTGTATATAATCCGGGGCGCAAACAAAGAAGGAATCACACCTTCCCTCCCCAGGCTCCATCAGAAGAAGAAGCCAAATCTCAACGGTTCACAGACAACCTGGAGATCATCTCAACATTCGACGCAACATCAAGCAAAGCGGAACCACGGAAATCCCCAGTTCCATGACTCAGCAGTGCACAGAAGACCGAGAGTCAAACCCCGACTCCATGAAATACGGATAAAGTCAACCCTTCCTGGTTACGTGGAACATGGCCTATGTCAATCCTGACCCCGTGGGAAATGTCCAGAGCGGATCCTGGCCCTCGCAGAACACGACCTATGTCAATCAAACCCCATGGGAAGCATCCAGAGCAAATTCCTGGTCACGTGGAACATGGCCTATGTCAATCCTGACCCCGTGGGAAACGTCCAGAGCAGAGCCTGGTCCTCGCAGAACACGGCTATGTCAATCAGACCCCGTGGGAAGCATCCAGAGCAAAATCCTGGTTACATGGAACACGGCCCATGTCAATCCTGACCCCGTGGGAAACGTCCAGAGCGAAGCCTGGTCCTCACAGAACACGGCTATGTCAATCAGACCCCGTGGGAAGCATCCAGAGCAAAATCCTGGTTACGTGGAACGTGACCTATGTCAATCTTGACCCCGCGGGAAACGTTCAGAGCGGATCCTAGTCCTCGCAGAACACGGCTATGTCAATCAGACCCCGTGGGAAGCATCCAAAGAAAAATCCTGGTTACGTGGAACGCGGCCTATGTCAATCCTGACCCCGTGGGAAATGTCCAGAGCGGAGCCTGGTCCTCGCAGAACACGGCTATGTCAATCAGACCCCGTGAGAAGCATCCAGAGCAAAATTCCTAGTCACGTGGAACATGACCTAAGTCAATCCTGACCCCATAGGAAACGTCCAGAGCGGAGCCTGGTCCTTGCAGAACACGGCTGTGTCAAACCGACCTCGTGGGAAGCATCCAAAGCAAATTCCTAGTCACGTGGAACACGGCCTATGTCAATCCTGACCCCGTGGGAAACGTCCAGAGCGGATTCTGGTCCTCGCAGAACACGGCTATGTCAAACCGACCCCGTGGGAAGCATCCATAGCAAATTCCTGGTCACGTGGAATACGGCCTATGTCAATCCTAACCCCATGGGAAACGTCCAGAGCGGAGCCTTGACCTCGCAGAACACGGCTATGTCAATCAGACCCCGTGAGAAGCATCCAGAGCAAAATTCCTGGTCACGTGAAACACGGCCTATGTCAATCCTGACTCCGTGGGAAACGTCCAGAGCGGAGCCTGGTCTTCGCAGAACATGGCTATGTCAATCAGACCCCGTAGTAAGCATCCAGAGCAAAATCCTGGTTACGTGGAACACGGCCTATGTCAATCCTGACCCCGTGGGAAACGTCTAGAGCGGATCTTGGTCCTCGCAGAACACGGCTATGTCAATCAGACCCCGTAAGAAGCATCCATAGCAAAATTCTGGTTACGTGGAACACGGCCTATGCCAATCCTGACCCCGTGGGAAACGTCCAGAGTGGATCCTGGTCCTCACAGAACACGGTTATGTCAATCCTGACCCCGTGGGAAGCACTCAGAGCGGAGCCTGGTCCTCGCAGAACACGGCCTATGTCAATCCTGACCCTGTGGGAAGCATCCAGAGTAAATCCTGGTCCTATAGAACACGGCTAAAGTCAATCTTGACCCCGTGGGAAATGTCCAAAGCAACCTTTGACTCCGTGAAATGCGGATAATGTCAATCTTGTCCATCACTTACAGGTCCTCATGACTTGTAAGGGGGAAAACTCTTTTGTGAGATCCTTACGACTCTCAGAAGAAAACGCACTTAGGAATTCTCACGATTCCTAAGGAGAAATTACACCTACGGGATCCTCTCGACCTGTAGGGAGAAAATTCTTTATGAGACCCTCACGGCTCATAAAGTTGAAAAGTCTTAGGAGGCAGATCTTAACCCTGATCCTAAGCCATCGCTGTCCTACAGAGAAATCAAAATAGATTATCCACAAAATGCATTTACTAAAAGGGACACACCATCATGAAGCAAAATATGTCTTTTATTCATGATTCAAAATGAATACAAAATACAATTTATGAAAGAATAAAAGAAAATATACTCTCATTCAGGAGTATGTACAAAAGAAGAATAAAAAAAATATATACAATTCTTTAAGCCGGCGGACGATTCAGTAGATTTGCCAGTTCACCCCTTTTCCGCTGGGCCTCGGCTTCATGATTCATTATCGTCAAAAGACGGGCCTCCGCTTGAGCCTGTTGGGCCTGGTATGAGGCAAGCCGGCCTTCAAGCTCTTTTTCAGTAACCTTATGGGCTTCAACCATTTCACGAGTATGGCTACCACCTCCTTGATAGCCTCTTGAAGCACTCGCTAAAGTTCATATGCCCTAGTGGTCTTGGCCGTAAGA
Source organism: Agapanthus africanus (assembly GCA_030015575.1). Lineage (NCBI taxonomy): Eukaryota > Viridiplantae > Streptophyta > Magnoliopsida > Asparagales > Amaryllidaceae > Agapanthus > Agapanthus africanus. The sequence goes on along the minus strand of CM057341.1, from coordinate 747,868,517 downwards.
TTGGCTTGAAGCTCCCTCAGCGCTTTGGAAGCCAGCTCCCTCTCCGAAAACTTGCGGCTGAGCCTCTTCTCGCATGATATCATGTTCGCAGCGCACCGCTCAATCAGCCCATATAAGCTCGCCTTCGCGGCCACAACCTCTGAAGGAAGGCATGTGCATTCAAAAATATACAAGCAAGCCTCCACCTACCGACAAAACTCAACCCAGACTTGTTCGAATGTTTTACTATGGTAGGTGGCAAGAAAGGGAAGAGAACCATTGGATTCAGCGGCAAACGCTTCGGCCGTGATCAGACTGCCAGCACGAAGGTCTTCAATTAGGGCTGACAAAGAGTGGAGGCTCAGCTTTGCCATCCGTTCCGAGGTACGTAGAGCGTAGGAGCTGGGTGGCATGACGATGCGAGATTCCAGCGTGGTAAGAACTGGCAAAGCTGTTAAGATTTATAAATAGTCAGCGAGAATTGTAAGCAAAGAGCAGATGGAACAACGTTGAGACTTTACTTACCCACGGTCATGCAAGAAGGGTCTGAAGGCTCCCCAGGCCCGTCAAGAATCTCAACCTCGTCATTATATCGGCTTCCAGAACTGTAGAAGACATCAATGTCATTATATGAAATAATGATAATGCTGTGAGGAGAGGGAAAACGACACTAACCTTGCCCGGAAGAGAGGACGATGCATTGAGGAGATATCGCCTGCGGAGCGGCCATCTCCAACAGGCGCTGAAAAGACTTCCTGGGAGACAGATCAGCAATAGATGCTGCCAATCCGCGCAATTCTGAAAAGACAGAAAGGTTCAGATAATGGAGAAATTATTAATATAAAATATAGAAAGCTACCTTCGATGCTTCTCCCATTCTGGACTGGAGGGATAGCAGCTTCGGCGGCCTCCTCCATGCCCCCAGGCACATCATCGGGGACGTAGGCCGGTATAACAACTTCCGAGCGAGGAGCAATGGCCGCCACTTCAGGCTCCAGTGAAAGGACGGTAGCCTCGACTACCTGCCCCCTAATCTCCAGGCCATCCCCAGGAAGATCCCTTGAATCGGCGACCAACGAAGATGCCTCTTCCGAGGGAGCAAGCACTTGGGGAGCGAGAATCACCAAGAGAAGCTCCATCACAGGGGCAACAGTTGCATCGACCCCCTCCACACTGATTAGTGTTTCATTGGGGATATTGGCGAAGTCTATAGCCAAAGCACGACTCGAACTCAGATCCTCCACCATCGCCGAAGTCCCTGCAAAGTTTGTACGAGGATAAGGATATGTATATATATACAAGCAGTGCAAAATACTACAAAAGGATATATGAGTATACCGATGCGCAAAGGAGCTTCTAGTATGGCTTGTTCAAACCGATGCTCCTTCCTGAGGAGTTATGCTCACCGAGGTTCGGGAGTAGACTCGTGGCCACCGGTCCACAATGAAAGTGCATCTTCGGCGTCGACTGAAACAGCCCGCTTAAGGGCCCTCTCGCCCCATTCTTCCAAAGGGCCTATGAATAGCCGCCGTATCGATGGAGAGTCTTCGTAAAAAATGACGGCAGGATAAGGCCTTTTCGGGATCCTTACATTCTTGGATTCATCTTGTGAGTGTCTTATAGCCTCAGTCAATTGTGCGGCTTCCTCGGCACATGAACCCGAGAAAAGTAGACCACCATCCGATTCTTGCATGGCGAGTAGTTCATCTTAAAGAATAGGCTCGGATTCCACTAAAGAGTCGAGCAGATTAGTGTCCGTCTTCCTCCGCCTCTTGGGTCCAGAACTAACCGCCGAAGAAGATCTCTTCCTTCCCCTTGGTGCTTTGGTACGGCGTTGACCCACTTCGCCTTCAATGTCCTCGCTCGGCGGTGCTACCGATGACGACACGGCCATTGCTGACGTCACAGCTGATGACACTGCTACTGGCGCCCTATTGGCCCTTGACTGAGCTCTAGTACGCAGTAGCATACCAGCTGTGGGAGTTAAACCCACTTCCGCCGCCTCCGGAATAAGCACGACGCTAGTATCTCTCAAGGGAGGGCGAACCGCTACACGCGGTCGCGGCGGAACTCCCATGGCTTGGATCGGAGTGGGAGCCCTATATCCGAGGAGCACCCTCCTCTCCTCGGCAATAATTGGACTGACTCGGTGGAGGTAACGGCCCGTGAAAGACCCTACACATCGAGGAATATGATCAGCTTCAGGAATTACAAAGCGAGAGTTGGTGTTCAGCCGCATGAAGTGATGAGCGGCGTCACGAACAACTTCTGACGACGGGCTAGGCTCCAATATAAATGCCTCAAAGGGGACGCCCTGGTCATATCCGAGTTGCCGAGCAAAGCGGTGTGGGTTGTACCGCATAAAAAGGGCCGCACCGTTCTGACGAAATACCAGATAACCTGGTCTGATCGAATATAGGTGCATGGCTTCCCGGGGCTTCAGAGAAGGTACTCCCTCTTTCGACGAGTCGCAGAGCTATTGAATCGGTCCTGAGGGAGCAGAGAGGACTCGATCGTTGAATACCATCCCACCCGTATTGGTATAGGGATTAATCAGCACACGAATAGCTCCGAATAGAGTCGGGTCAGGGGCAGAAGCGTCCACCAGCCGCATGAGTCGCGGAAAAGTGTAAGCGTCATAAAAGATGGGTCTTTGGTGCGCAGCAAATGCCCCCAGCACATGCATCTCAATCCAGGACGTAAAGTAATGAAGAGAGAAATTTACCACATCTACGCCTGGGGTTGAGGTATTAGCCGCAGCACTTAGCCCATGATACAGATGCGCCAGCCCCGCAATACCCACAACTAGTCGCGTCCCCTCGGCAATGCAATGAGCGGGGTAAATAACTGAGGCTCTCATGAAACGACGGTGCATAAGAATGGCGAACCAACTGAGCCAAACACTGATGAAGCCCACGAAGAAAGTATCCTCATCCATACCAGGAGCTACGATCGACTCAAAAGACATGGCCGACATGATGGGAATGTAGAACTGCGGCAAGTCCTCCTCTTTAGCAGGCCGCTTATTTAAACCAAACCCAAAGGGGTCGTTGATGTTTGCGAACTTCGAAGCCGTCTTTGATAGAACGTCTTCGCGAAGGAAGCAAGCGATAAAGCATTTGAAAGTGACTCTATGCTCCTCTGACTCTGTCAATAGCTTCTCAAAAATGCTCAGAGTCTTGATCAAACTTGCGCGCTTGTGGCGGACGACATTCTCGGTCGACAGGCCGTCAAGCATGGCAGGCTCGGTTTCGAAGACATACTCATCGGGAGGCAGTAGTTCTTCATAGAGTGTCCCCCTGCCCGGCAACCCTGAGATTTCACGAAACTCTTCCAGAGAAATTGAAACTTCGCGGTCCCCTAGAAAGAAGGTGTTGGTGGGAAGATTCCATTAGTTTAAGAAGGCCTTAACCTACCAGACATGGGGAGACTGATAGTGGAAAAGAGACGCATATACCGCCTGATAGAGTCCGACCCTCTGCAGTCGCGCATGATGGGCGGACAGGATATAACAGGCCCAGAGAAGGTAGCTCGTGGGATGTCGAGGGGTAAGCCCTATCTTGTAAATCTGTCCCCATGGCTGGGCTTCGCCATGGCAAATGCGGCGCCCTAAAATGTCTATAGCCGACACAGGATGGTTCGGAATACTAGTTGTTGATGGCTCAAGCCGTCCCATAGGGGTCCAATTCAGCATTTCCACAGCAAAGGCGGTCCGTGGATGATCCATCGGCAGAAATGGATAGGTAGGCTCTGTCGGTATCTCGCAAAGAAAACTGCGGCGACCGCGGATGATATGACCGTACCAGGTCCCCCATAAAAGTAGGTTGGTGCAATTAGGGTCGTGATCTCTAATCATCGCCATCACCTCTTCATCAGACGGTGACTGAGGAAGGGCAGCCTCCGAGCGGGTGAAAGGGAAGTACGATAGAGAAGCCATTGTTCCTGAAACAAAGGAAAGGAAGCTGTTAATGAAGCCCGCACATGTGTGTGTGTGTGTGTATACATACATACATACATACATACATACACACATATATATATATATAAGACAGTGAGAGAAAACGACAAATGACTTATTTTATGGGACCATTGGTTACAAAATACATGCGCCCCACAAAATCAAGATGGCGGCTCACTAATAATGAGGCCAAGTAATCATCATGAGAATAAAGGGAAGATTCTCAATGAATTCAAATAACTCTACACATTCCCCCAAAGGGAAACCCATCTTGGACTCTGCGAAAATCAAGTAAAATCTCTACTGCAATTTTTTTTTTTGCAAAGAACAACTTAGGAGGAAAAATCCCAAGAAGTCTTGTTTTAAAAAGAATTAAGTTCTTTAGAGGAATTAAATTCCTTTTGAACAGGGGAATTAAATTCCCAAAAGACATTTTTCAGAGCCAAGATTCTTTGGAATGAATTAAATTCCAGATAAAGGTTAAGTATTGTCATCGATCTCTGAGATCAAAGGAGCCATAAAAAAAGGGATTTATGATTTAAAGATTGAGCAGTTTTCTTTTTAAAGAACTTGAAAAAAAATGGGTTCTTGTTAAAGGGAAAAACCCTTGGTATGGATTTAAAATCCAACGAAGATTTCTACAAAAAGTTCTTCGGCCGTTCAAGATTCTTACCTGAAAAAGGAAATCTTTTATTGACAGAGTTAAACTCTGAAAATTTTTGAATCAGAAAACTAAGCTATGGAAAAGAGAATTAAATTCTCAGAGGAAAAACAAGCAAGGAAGAAAATGGAAAAAAGTGGGGACGCTTCTGAAGGGACTCCTGCATTTATAGGATGTGATGGGGAACGGTTCATCTCCCCTGTTTCCTAGACAGATCCAACGGTCACAAAGGTGACAGCGTTGCACTCACATGCAAACACGTGAGAACAACGCTGTAGGGGCATTTGTTCCCTGATAAAATATCAGGAAATTTCCCAATGGGGTATCACGTGCTCACACGTGACCAAGGATCACGTGCTCACACGTGACCAAGGGTCACGTGTTGACACGTGATAGATTCCTATGATCTCTACTTTATAGAATTAAATTCTAGTCAAACAAAAATATAACAAATCAGCAAGGAAATTCCCTAATGGGGTATCATGTGCTCACACATGACCAAGGGTCACGTGCTCACACGTGACCAAGGGTCACGTGCTGAAACGTGATAGGTTCCTGTGATCTCTACTTTATAGAATTAAAATCTAGTCAAACAAAAATGTAACAAAACAGCAAGGAAAAACCTCAATGAGGCGTCACGTGCTCACACGTGACCAAGGCTCATGTGCTGACACGTGATGATTCCTCAGCTCCCTAAAAACATAATTAAATTCTGGTCACGTGTCAACACGTGATGGACTCCTAAGCTCTTTAATCAAAAGAATTAAATTCTATTTAATAATCAAATAATAGGATCACGTGCCAACACGTGATAGACTTTTAAAACCCTTCTGAACTAATAAAATTAAATTCTAATTAAGGGAAATCAAAGACCCTAACTAGGAAAATATTTCTTTAAATCTTTCCAAACAAAAAAGATGGTGCTCTGTAAAATATAGAACCGTTGGATTAAAAATTCAATGGTGATTAAAAATCACCAATTTATGGAAAGATTTTATACAAGGAAAGATTTCCCTAAAATTCACCAAGAATAACAAAGAGAATATCTTCTAGATTAAAAATGCAATGGTGAATAAAATTCACCAAGTGATCTAAACGATCATGTTAGTTACAAAAACAACCAAAATCTTTTAATGAAAGATTCACTAAACAAATTGCTTCTTTTTTCTCTCCTATAAATAGGAGCCAAGAAGAAAAGAGAAGGGATCTTTTGGGAATTTTGATTTTTCTTGAGAAAAACAACAACAGAGAGGAAAATGAGAGGAGAATTTAATTCTCAAGAGAGAAAAGAAGTTGCTTTCAGAGAAAAGAAACCCTAGGTGAGAAAGGGAAAAGAGATCTAAGCTCCATAAAATAAAAGGGAATTTAATTCTCAAGTTTAAGAGTTTAACTCTTCTAAATAAGAACTTAGTTCTTTCTTTGGTTGAAGATCTGCAGAAGCAGATCTCCCCACAAGTTGAGAATTTAATTCTCATCGGGGAGATTCTGCCATGCAGATCAAAAACTTAAAGAGAGAATTTGAGTTTAAGGAATTTAATTCCCCCAAATTCATAGAAATTTAATTCCTCCAAATAAAACTAGGGTTTAACCCTATATGAGAATTTAATTCTCCAAAATTCATAGGAATTTAATTTCTCTAAAACAGAACTAGGGTTTAACCCTATATGAGAATTGAATTCTTCCATATATATAGGAATTTAATTCCTCTAAAATAAAATTAGGGTTTAACTCTACATAGAATTTAATTCTTAAAACAAAGAGACTTGAAACCCTCCATGCATGAAAAGAACTTGGTCACGTGGTAACACGTGACCCCCATTCTTAATGAGTAGAAAAGAAAGAACAAAACTAGGTCACGTGCCCCCACGTGACCCATAAAACAGATCCCTTAAAATGAGAAAACAAAACTTGGAGGCAATGCCTCGCGTGCTCACACGCGACCCTTCAAAATAAAAGGAACAAAGCCAAAGGCAGAATAGACTCTGGGCGCCCTCACGTGTCCCCACGTGACCCCTAATAAACACTTTAATAATCAATAAATGGATACCCATCACGTGCCAACACGTGATGGCCAGAAGATCAAAAGTGTTTAACACTTATCTGCAGATTTGAGAGTATAATAAAAGAGGTCTGGCCCCATCTTCAGGCGCCTCACGTGACCCCACGTGACCCCTTCCTTTCTAGTGTTTAACACTATTTTGAGCATTTTGTCTCCAGTGTTTAACACTGTTTTAAATACATCACGTGAGGACACGTGACCGCCAGATGTCCTCTAGTGTTAATACTATTTTAAAACCAGCTTAGCCCAAATTGGATAAGTTTTCCAGAGGAAAATCTCCCCTTAAAATGAGCCTTTAAATCCAGAGCTATAATGCTTAGTACTCAGTCAAAGACAAAATGTTATCAGAGCCCCCAAACTTTTGTTTAGCATTGCTAAATATAGAGGGGTTCAACCCAGATAAATGTTCAACAGTCTGGCAAAGGGCCAACATTTCAAACTTAGTTGAACTTAAGCCCAAGTTGGCTATAAGTTCTCAATTCAGATTTAACTGAGCCAATGTGCTCATAATCTAATTAATTGATCTTAGTCCTAAATTGGACTATAGATTCCCCAATCAACTTTGGTTGAAGGGTACATCTCTTCACTCCTTTGATATTTGTCGTTGTAATCCTTCAACGTCTTCAGAGAGGTGACGGGTCCCGACAACCATACATCCCATAGACTATGACGTCTTTAAACTGGACTGTGGGGTCCTTAAGCCTATGGACTATGATGTCCTTAACCTGGACTGTGGGGTCCTTAAACCCATGGACTATGATGTCCTTAACCTTTATAGACTATGATGTCTTTAAACTGGACCGGGATGTCCTTAAACTAACAATGGACCACCATGTCCTTAAACTGGTAATTGGCCGCAATGTCCCTAAACTAAACAACAGAGCCCAAATGCTCCCTTGTTGGATCTAAACGATCCCGTTAAGTTGATCTTAGTCTAAAAATTAGACCAACGTATCCTTAACAAACTTTTAAGTTGATCTTAGTTTCAAATGAGACTAACGTATCCTTAAACCCAACTCCCAAACCCAAATCTAAGAAAATACGGATTTGGACTAATCCACACCCTACGGGCGACAACATAAATTAGTCTCCGTATACAATCCACGGGCAACCAAAAACAAAACAAACACCCACGACACGAAATGACCATTTGGAGAAGGAGAAAGTGGTTACCGCGATGCGGTAGCGTAATTAACTGTAGGGGCTTGCGCCTGCAGGGAAGAGCGTCCCCACAATCAAAAACCCCTCAACGAAGGGGAATTTGACGAAGTCTGCTACATCGGCCGCATCCGTTTAAACCTTCGATACATGGTGCCATAAATCAACTTGGCAACTTCGGAGAGGTGGATGGATAGCACCAATTAGTATCTGCCCCGAAATTCAGGCAAGACGGACCTACGCAGTCGTGTCTCCGTGTTTCAGCGGGGAACACTTGCGAATCCAATCAGTAACACTACCGCACAGTCCGATCTGTTAGTCTGATATGTCGCATATCTTGCCTAGGGGTGGTAAATGTCAGACCCCAGTAGCTTGATAAGTCATGCCGATGTAAGGTCCATAATGGGCGAGAAACTACTGATAACACTTGTCAGTAAATCTTATCTACCGTGGCTAGGGATTTCAGTTATGACCAATCGAGCATAGCGCGACATCAACCCTCAATACCGGGAGAGACAAATCCCATCATATCGCTCATTGCCTCCGTGTGACTCTGGACTGTACTAAAAAACCACCTGTTTGCACGACTCAGTACAGTCATGGTAGGGTGGAAATCAAAGCACAGTGGGAGACACACAAGACTCTATGACGATCTCGGGTCAACAGACTAACCTGTACCAGTATCACCAGAGAACTGCTATCTCACGTGAGGTATAATACCATCAAGAAGTTCTCGGCGAGTCCGTTCAGTGTACCCAGTCTCCACTGAGCACCCGTATACCATCTCTGATGTCAAACACCAATGGATATAGGATCATCCATCGCCCATCACATGGGTCGAGAAGATATACGCTAGTCTACTATGGAATATCGATGCCCCGTCTCGATATTCCCATGATTAGGAACATTGAATGATGAACTCATGGACTACCCAGGCCACACTAGTATGATCCGCATCATAATCCTGGAAGTCAAGTACACATCCTAAGGGCTTTATCAACATGTAACAGAGAGACAGTAAGTGAACATGTAAAGATAAAGAGCAACCATATTGCGTACTATCATGTCGAGCAAGAAAGTCCTCCCTATATATGTCCCAGCATCCACTATAGTATACATCTCATGTACAATAATGGCCTCTAGGGCATACATACAACTAACAATCTCCCACTTGCACTAAGGCCGGTTGTTGCAGTATAGCATACCAAACGTCCTATAAAAGTCTCTCACAGGAAAGGCCTCAGTGAGTGGATCTGCCGTGTTAATCTCTGAGTCTACTCTCTTAACCTCAATCTCTTGGAGATCATCCATCTCCATAATCAGGTGATACTGTATTAGAATATGTCTGGGTCACTGATGGGACTGGGGTTCGTAGGCCAAAGCCACACCTCCATTGTCACACAATGATAGGAACTTAGTGCATCTCATGAACTGCCTATTTGGTAGTATCTTTGATAGCGATGTATCAGCCTTTATCGTCTAGTTTGCCACGGTATCTAGCTTGGAACTCTTCCAACATACCGTCCCTCCACTGAGGGTAAAGACAATGCCTGTGACTGACATTCAGTCGACCTTACCACCCTGGAAGCTATCCAGTGATTCTCCCCAAGACCGATTGATACCAACTCACTACACCTAGTGAGAATCCTAACATCCATTTAGATCTATCTCATAGATCCAGAAACCAGGATTTAGGAGGTATCACCTAGATCCTAAATGGAGAATCAATGTGATAAGAGGAGATTGACCGAGTGTAGCATAGGAAACTCCTTTCGTATCAAGAGTATGGCATCTACGTACAATACGAGGAAGACCACCTTACTCTCTACTAGCCCTTTTGTATATACAAGGTTCATCTACCGTTTTGATGAAGTCAAATGTTTTGACTACCACATCAAAACAGATGTTCCAACTCCGCGATGCCTGCTTTAAAGTAACTTGCACATGTTTCCGCTGCTCCCACTGTCTACGGAGCCCTCTGGCTGTGTACTTATAGACGCTCTCTTCTAAATCGGTATTCAGAAAAGCAGTCATGACACCCAACCGCCAGATATCGTAGTCATGGTATGTAGCAATGGCAAGTAGGATCCGGATGGACTTAAGCATAGCCACTGGAGAAAAGGTTTCATCATAATCCATACCTGGTCGATGACGAAAACCTTCTGCAACAAGAATAGCTTTGAAAGTCTCAACTTTTCGATCTACACCAAGTAATCTTCTCAAGATATACTTGCTTCTGATGGGGATTTAACCCTTCAGATATAGCAACCAAAGTCCATACTTTGTTGGTGTACATGGATTCCATCTCAGATCGCTAAGCATCCAGCCATTCTTATAGAGTCCTACTATTGATGGCCTGCTCGAAACTAGTTGGGTCATCATCTCATGATGAAATCCTCGCTCCCACTGTCATTGAGAAACCGAAGTATCTCTCAGGTGGATGAGGAACCCTACTAGATCGCCGGAGAGGCTGAGGTTCATCTGGAACTATTGAATACTCCGTTTCCACCAAAACATCAGCTGCAGTTTAAGATATTCCCTTGCGAATGCTTGCGATATCCAACAAACTTCCACAGAACTGACCTTGCCTCGATCTTGTCAGGATTTTGCTTTTAGACATAGGCCGGACAACTACAAATCTTAACTCGTTTTAGACATGGACTCTTCCCATACCATATCATATATGGAGTGGTAGGCACTGATTTTATTGGAACCTAATTAAATAGGTATGCAGTTTATCAAGTGCATAACTCCCAAAATGAAATAGGATACTCAGTAGTACTCATCATAGAGTGCACCATATCAAATAGGGTGCGATTGCTCCATCCCGATACACCATTGTGCTGTGATGTGTACGAAGGAGTAATGCTGAGAGAGAATCTCATTCTCCTATAGAATAGTCTAGGATATCAATGCTCAAGTATTCTCCTCCCTGATCTTATCATGGGACTTAAATACTTATACCCATTTTGGTTCTCGACTTTTGACTTATATTCTATGAATTTCTCAAAAGCTTCAGACTTGTGTTTCAATAGGAACATATGTCTGAATCTTGAGAGATCATCAGTGAATGTAATGAAGTACAAAAAACCAGTCCTGGTATGTGTAAACAGGGGACCATATACATCAGCATGTATCAGTCCCAAGAGTTCACTAACTCTTTCTCTGTTTTAAGTAAACGGAGCCATGGTCATTTTATCTTTGTGACATGAATGACAAGTTTCACAAGATGCAAATTCAAACAGATTTAAATATGCATCTTTATGTAACTTAGCTAGTCTGGTCGTATTGATATGACCATGTTTACAATGCCTCAAGAAGGATTTGTTCATTTCTGAACTCTTCCTCTTGTGTATGTTCTATACGTTAAGAACTGCGGTTTGATTTAGAACATATATGTCATTAGATAACGTGTCTGAATCGATCAAATCTTTGATATAGGAAATGTTCAAAACATTATCCAACAATACAAAATTATATCCTTCTTTATTAAATAAAGAGACTGATATAATGTTGCATATCAGGTTCGGTATCTAATAACATTCGTTCAGAATCTATGTATTTGGTAATACAAGGTGATATTTGCCAACTGATTTGGCTGCAACAATTGCACCAATCTCTATACTCAGAGACATATCACCCATTCCCAGTTCTCTACCTTTATGTAGCCCATGTAACAGATTACATTTGCGGGATAATACCAGGACGTAGAGGATACCGAGAAACAGTTCTCTGTAACGAATACACCCGAAGAAGATACATCATCATGCACTTTCTTCATTTGGGCGGCATGGAAATCTTGGTATTCCCCTAGTTCCTGCTCGATCTTATAACAATTATAAGTTAGAGCGGGACTAACGTTCCCCAGCTCAGTATAACAAGCGGGTTCGGTCAATGCATCCATATTATTATCTTGATTAAGACGTGACATGGTCTCTACTTGGAGAGAGAGAGAGAGAAGAAAATACTCTGCGTGCGCTCTTACAAGATTAGATTGATTATATATTTTATCTAATCAGGATGGCTCCCACTGTTTTTATCAAATCTTCCTTCAACCCCTAAAAGGAAAGACTAGTCGGGATTAATTACGCCCTACAAATTTGCCAATCTTTCAGCCAGGCCGGTGCCGGTATTTTGAGAGAGGTTCCCCGTGCTTTCACAAGGACCTAATTAAAATAAATCCATTGACACCTTTCTTGATACCTACTTGATCGGCTAATTGTAAAGTGCAAAACTCTCCCAGGAGTAACTATTACTCGCAGTGGGTCTCAGGATCCAACTATCTCATAGAAGGATGCAATCTCATTGCAAATTTCAATGCTTGAAACTCCCCATAATGGTTTTTACCCCTAGTGACTTATGACCTTAACTATGGTCAACAAATCATAAGCACTAGTCAAGTTCTACCCATCATTTCGTGATTAATTAGACCCACCCACATGACCCTTAACTATGGTCAACAAAGTCACATGACTGTCCTGACTAATCGCATCATATGCTGTGTAGGAAGACATCACTTAGCTACCGTACACTACGTCTTGACTATGGTCAACAAACGCAGCACAATACTAAGTACTCTACTTCCTAAAATGACGGAGGGTTGCGGATGGTTTTTGTGAAAACCTTTAACGCTTTGAACTTGATCTCGTCGCAGAATCAAAAGATTTAAAATGGAGTGTTTTTGAGGCTTTTGCTAGTTTCGCTAAAGAGGCCACTCCCGGTGAAGAGATCTCGGCTCTTTCCTCGTCGAATGAGGTGCAGAATATTCATAATATCACCATGCAAAGCAAGAACTAGAAAAACAATCAAAAACAAAACCGTGGGTTGTAGCATCTGCTAGTTATTGCTAAAGAGGTCACTCCCGGTGAAGGGATCTCGGCTCTTTCCTCATCGAATAAGGTGCATGATATTCTACAAGGAATACCGCTATGTAAAGCAACAACTAGAGCTACCTGTTTTTGAAAATTCGATTCCACAACATCTTTTAGGTTTATTTTCTTTTATTAATCACATTAATGAATGTCCCATCATTTAAGTTACCTAAGCATCACAGATAAATACAACGTACGCTTATGTCATCAGCATTCTCCACGAAGTCCCGTCGTGCACCGTTAGGTTAGGTAACTAACGGCAGGGCGGGGCAGGGCTAGCGCGGGTGAAAAACATAAGCAACTTCTATAATATATCATATATATTATATGTAAAGTATCTATCTCAGAATATAAAGTGATCACATCACAGAATATCAACAGTAGAAGACAACATATGAAATATTGGATATACTAGGATTTCCGGGTTTTAATTTAAGCCTGTATAAAACACGGATTCCACGGTCGTGATGAATAGCCAAACCCACATCCCTAGACCCCTACGAGAACGGCAAGCAACCCTACCAATTCTAGAGTTAGGAGACCCGGTCTCGACTCCTCGAGATGGTCTCCCACTGGACCCTAAAACCCGGTTACTTGTGTTCTCTACCTTGGGTCCATTCTAATGCAGAAAAGTAAATAATATACAATGGTGACATCATCCTCAACCCGGAAGTGCCCCAATAAAAGAATATTACAAACATTTGAATTTTACATGAATGAAAATGAAAAACTCTCATCTCACATAAAACCCCCAGCTATTCAAACACGACGATCCAATATAACATATCCAGCAACACATAACATCGCATGTCATCAACGTAAGTAAATATGCGTATCCCAATTATCGTTGACGTATAGCAACGAAACCGGCGATACATCACATATTATACTTACGGTCGCAGAAAAGAAAGTGAAAACTACAACAGTTGGAATCCACAACCAACTTAGACATCATAAATCAAATGTATCACATACTTTGAATTTCATGCCTCACAATTTGAATTCCTTAGACATCACATGCCTAACAATTATAAACCCCGCATTTTAGTCTCGATATTGAAAACACTTTTTAATAACCATTCGGGTAATTCAACAAGATTCCTGATAACCTGATCAAATGCTCGTCGGAAAGCTTTAGTAGACGGCAGCAACCCCGATGCCGTCGACGAAGTGCACTTAGGCGGAACACCGCGGTATCGAGCACCCAAACGGATGATTTAAGCAACGGGGTTCTCCTATAGTCACTTGGTCGGGGCTATGGGGTGTGGCTATCTAGTAAGTTTACCCGGCGAGTATCCGCGTACGCTACGTGATTGCGACGGACTTTTGATCCATATCAAAATTTCGTGGCAACCGATCAACTGAGACTAAAGTGCTAGATTTATAAAATTCAAACTAGTTATCTCATAACTAATTATTGTGGATTCCAAATATTGTATCACAATCAACTAGACGATATTAAACATTTTGATCGAATCAACAAATCCCGACAACCCCCAATAAATCTCAACACTTGAGCAAAGTTAAAGTACCCAAAATGTGCTACAGTACCTATGATCCAACCGTAGAAGGGCCAAACCAACGCCTCACCTATGACACCGCGGAACTACGACAAACCCTAGGGTTCGGTCGCGGGTCCGAGGGCATAGAATCGAGTTAAGGTTTTTGTTCTTCTAGAGGGTCCATAGAGTTACTTGCACGACCATTGAACACACTTAACTTAGAAAATTCCAACTCTTGGAAAATTTCAGAGGGGGTCATGGAGTGATGTTTGAAGTTCATTTCGAACTGTTAAACATAGCCAAGTCATTACATATTCATGGTTCGGGTCAAGTCGAGTCAAGTGTATCTATTGGGTTCAAGTGTTCATGGTTGAGTCGTGTCAAGATTAAGTCAATTATAGCATTTAATGGTTTAATCACAAGTTATATAGATAAAAATAGATAAGTAATCATAGAACATGATTTGAGATAAGTATATAAGAAACATCCAAAAATAATGTTGTAAATATGTGATATGTACGACTAGTTAATCAATTCTTTTGAAGTCAGAATATAAACGAAAACATAGCCTTAAGTGTTATGCACATGTGAGTTCCAGTCTCGCCTAAATACGACTACCGGTTTGGGAGATATACATGTTTTCGTATCGTCGCGCAAAATAGATCATAATCTGTTCGGCACCGTCATATATTTTTAAAACGCAGTTTGAGTTAATTTTCATCAGGTTTCAGGTTACAAAAATTATTATGAAATTGTAGGTATTTCGATGTACTTATCCAAAACACAAAGATTCATGTGATTTCGATTTCTGAAGCTCTAGTTATGATCATTTTAATATCAGCGTTTAAAACGGAAATTCAGATTTCTGGACAACAACTATATATTGTATCGAAAAGCCTATATCGGATTGTTTCATGCATTTCTACGTAATATAATATACATAAAATTATATTTTTATCAATTGTGCATCTACACATCTAATGTTTTTCACGAACGGATATCGGGATTTCGAGTTATGTCCTATTTAAAAACTGTGTGCGAATCAGGACAGATTCTGTTTAGATTCGTTGCTTAATATTGTAACGCGGCTTTCTATATTTTACATTGATTTTAAGTAAAAACTTAAAACTAAGTAAATCTAGATCATTCAATATAGATATTCAAAACATCTGAAAACACTTGATTTGGATCAACTATTACAGAGTTATGGTCTCTCGAAGAAGACTCTTATTGGCAGTTTTCTAGTTTTAAAAACAGTGAATAAAAAACTACGTAACTTCTAAACCGTTGTTCGGTTTATTTAATGAAATTTTTACTGTAGTTCTGAAATTCTATCTAGTATATAATCCGATTTTCCTAGAATATCCAGAAGTCAAGACTGATTTTCTAAAAATTATTTTGAAAGTAAAGATATTTCTTCAAGGTGGTATTTGAGATCGACAAGGTCATGGTATTTATTTGAAATCTCTTTTTATTTTAAAACTAAATATAAATAAAATAAAATAAAAGTAGCGAGCAATAAATTATGAAAGGCATACGGACAAGCATACGAATCGGGCATGATATATATACTAAAATCGATATAAAAGATTAATAAACATTCTACACAAAAATTATTAAACACTTTTTTTTTTTTTTTTGAATAAATGATCGTGTTATATGATGGTATGCAATGATACGATTCACATTTTTTCATAACCACTAAAACATGAAACAATATAATAACTACTAATTAAAAATGTATCCTATTCATGAAGGTAAATAAGTTTACAAAACAATTAACTATTAGATTATCTATTTATTTTATGTGCGTTTTCTAAACAAGAAGTTTTCATATAATGTTAGCAAGTATGATATCAATGGAGACATGACAAGATGAGAATGATTCAACAAGATGAGGAGAAGAAACGAAGGGGACTTACATACACAAGCTGGTATTATCACCGGGCTTGTCTATCCGCTGATAGCCTCGCGTTTCTAGCGAGACCTTCTTGAGAACTTTTTCATGTTCTTCTTCGAGAAATCTAGATGAAGAGGAAGATGTATGATGAAGAAAAGAAAGAAGAGTGACATATAAAAAAAGGTTTATGACCACCATAATTCTAATAAATTATAGCTCATAACCATTCTAATTATTTTGGGAGTTAAAAGGAAGATGAAATTAAAGGTCTCATTTATAGGTTATGAGAAAAATAAAAATTAATAAAAAATAATTGCAAGAATAGAGATTTGAACATGTGACCTATGAAATAACAATCCAAGGAATTAACCAATGAGCTACAAGGTTGTTCATGCACATATTTAATAAGAATTAAATATATGTTGTTGCTTGAAAAGAAAGTGGGCTTAGAAAAAGAAAAGAAAGAAATCAAATGGAATTGTCTTGGCTTGTGTTTTGGGCTTTGAAAAATTATAGAAAGGATAAATTAGATGAAGTGATAAAATAATATATTTACTAGAAAATAATATATACCAAAAATAAATAATTGTAATATTTTATTAAAGAATTGATGCGTGAAGGTATAGAAATTTTAGGGTCGTTACAGACTATCTGCACTCATGTCACCAGAGAACTGTTATCTGATGCTAGGTATATTACCATCTAGCCAGTTCTCGGCGAGTCCGTCCAGTGTACTTGTAGCGTCTTGAAAATTCGTTTTGATGTTTTCCTGAAATTCGGTGAAAATTTGGTATTTTTCCGAAAACCGTCTTTCTCGTTATTTTGCAGTTTAGGGCTAATTATACTTAAAATGGATAGTTAATTGCTTGTTTTTAGTAGCTAATGAGTTAATTATGAAATTCTGGTCGTTTAAAAATTTTCCCTAATTTTTCAATTTTTTAATATTATTTTAAGCCGGTAAGAAAATACATTAATTTAGTGATAAATACAAATTTTTCCGGGCTGATTTTAATCTTTAAAATTATGTTAATTAAAATCTAGTGGTAACATAAATTTTTAGTATTTTATTTTGATTTTTAACAAATTTTTATGATAGGAAACGAATTTATTGAATTTTAAGCTAAAACTTGCAATTTTTGACTTGTAGGGGGCCTTTTTGCATAAAATTTCTTTTGTAAAACCCCTCTCTCTTTTCCCTCAGCCCTAGGACAGCCCCACCTTGTGCAAGTCCAGAAATTTCTGGCCTCATGTTGGTTTCTTTCTTGTGTTGAAAATGGGGTTGTTTATGAATTTATTTTAAATATAGTTGATAAGGTATGGTGCATTGACTTTGGAGACTTGACCCTTGACCTTTCCCACACACCCACACCCTCCCCCTTACCTCATTTCTGGCCGAAATCTGCACCTCCCCCTCTTCATCTCTTTTCTTCTCATTTTCTTCTAAATTCTTCAAGTTTAATTCATCAAAATTGCAAATTAAAGCTTACAAATTAAACCCATCATTCATCTTTCTTTTCCTTCACCTCCCTAGCTTGGATCTTGATGCTTGAGGCCATCATTTGGAGCAAATTTATTCTTGCTAGATCTCAATTTGAGGTATAATTTCTATCAAGTTAATTTCTTTTGGCTAAATTCCTTTAAGTATATGGTTTTAGTGTTAAAAGATTAACTAATTTCTAATCTATTTTATAAAAGAGTAGTTTGTTTAAACTAGGGTTTTGAAGCCATGATAGTTAATTAACTTGTTTTGTAGTTAATCTAGTTGTTAATTAGCTAATCTATATGGTTACCTTGTTATGTAGTCTTCAAATTTATGCTAATTTAGTTAATTTTAAAAGTTTGATTTTGGTTGTAAATTGTTGTTTTAGGAATTTCAAGAGAGGGTTAGTGTATGGAAATGGGTTGTGAAGCATGATTAATGAGTTGAATTAAGGTTTAGAAACCATTATGTAGTTGATTAAATCTAAATTGTTACCTAGTTGTTTTGCTAACCTAATCTAGAAGGTTAACTTGCTAATTGAGTTATAAATTAGTGTTAATTTAAGGTTTTCATATAAAGTTTGGATTAAGAATTGCTAGGTTATATAATTCAAGCAATGGTTGTTATGGAAAATAGGTTTGAATCTTTGCTAATGTGTTGTAATTATAGTGTTTGTAGATTTCTTGTTGTGTGGTTGGATATTGTGTTGGATTGTGATATCCGTATCGCTAATTTTAGATTTTTGCACCAAATTGCTAGTTTTGTGCTTACTAGATTTTTATAAAAATTATGTGATGGATTATTTTCGACATCTTGATAATTGTGTTGGCTTATCCTATGACGTTTAGGATGCGTGTGTGCGGATTTTTGAGTAGTCGGGTTTTAGTTTTGCCGGGCGACCAAATCGGCGTTTTTTGGCAGTTTTTGCGATTTTCGCGTGTGTTCCGCGCACCCTGCGCCCGTTGTACCTAACTAGCGAACATTAGTAGTTTCGTTTGGGTTTTGCGTCGTTCTTGTTATGTAACCTTATGTTGGGTATTGATGTAAATTCCAGGTTCGGTCGCGGAGACGTCAGACGCGGCACGAAAGGGGAAAGCGGTGATCGGACACAGCTAGCCAGGGATTCCGGTGAGTAGATGTAACATCTACGGGGGACTATCGTTGGATGGCGCAAGCCGCCCGATAGTTTTAGTAACTTACAAGATACTTAGTGATGTTAGTAATTAGGGGTGAAATACTTATTTGATTATTTGCTGCATCCATACATTATATTGACATACATATACGAAACCATGTTATAGGACACCTGCACTATTGCCAGGGTTTTTATATGCAGCACGAGCACTATTCATGCTTACACACACACCCTGGTAATTGCCATGCCACCACACTAGATAACCTTTAAATTTAAACCTTTTACTAAATGATACTTAAACTTGTGCTATTGCCTTTAATTCCTTAAAATGAAACCGTACGATTGCTATTCATGTGCATGTACTTCATCATATTAATTGTTCATGCCTAATCTATTAATCACACATCGCAACTTGATTATTGATACCATATGCATTCATTATCATTGATATATGCACTTATGAGGATTTCTTGAGATTTTATGATATTTCTGGATTTCGGGAGAAAGCCGCAAAATTTCTAAACTTATTATATTTTTAAAATATGTAAATTGCGGTTTTCTAGTGATGTAAGTGTCGTCCACCATGAGTTTGCTGTGGTTTTGGAAATCCGTGTCGAGGAGTGGAGGAACTGGCACGGGTACATGGTGGGCCCGGTAAGGTACCCCGGGGCAAGAGGAATGTGGTGTTGACGTTGAGCCTGGCAGGGGACGGATTACCTACCGGTGACTGTTTGGGACGGCGGATATCCAGAGGATACCGACCGTGGCCGATAGATGATGAGATATTGATATTTGAGATGGGTCAGCCGGACGGCTGAGGCCAGAGATACATTTATGAGATTTGAGACAGCTTTTGGGTGTCGTTGCTGGACACCGGTTCTCGTCGATTCTTTGAGTATTATGCTGGCATTCTAAAAGAGTTTCAAAAACAAAAAGAGATAAATGTTTTTTATATATACCTATTGAGACCTCAGATATTCATGTTGCATACATATTCGTACATTGATGTTGTATACACACCTGCTAGTGCACCCATTCATACCTGTATTTTAGATGCTAGGATGCTGTGTGCATGCATACGATAGACCTTGTAGGTGTTATTTATTACTCACGAGTTGGCAACTCACCCCCGTTGTGCCACAGTCTTTTGCAGGTCCGCTCCGTCAGTTCAGTAGCGGCGGGCGCACTTGTTCTTTTACCTCCTTTGCCTGGACTCGAGGTTTTGCTCTTAGGTGGGTTATGTTACTATTTTTGTACCACCTTGTATATTCTTTGTATCTAGTGCACTCCATCTACTGTATCTACCAGCATTATTGTATATTGACCTAGAGATGAGACTGTGAGATTTGTAGACTTTTATGCTGTATTTTGGGGTCGAGCTCAATTGAGTCGACATGCTGTTTTCTTATGCTTCATTATGATTATTTTGCTTGTTGTCATTTTATATTGCGTGGGATTTGTGACCGCCTTGTGGCGAAGAGCTAGCTCCCGCTTGGGGATGCCCTATTTTGGTGGATTCATGTATATTTTTGTTGTACCCATTTTGGGGGCCAGTATTTACAAAGGAGACTCTGCCGAAATTTTCGGAAAAATTGGTATTGTTTTTAAAAAGGGTTTTACATGACTTATTTGATAAATTCGCTTTCAATTGATTGGGTTTTCTTCACTCTTTTGCTTAATTGGTTTTGTTTTCTGGGCTTTGGCTTACTTATTTTACGGACGTCTTTAGACGTTTCGTAAACTTAAGTGCCAGTCACGTTCCGTACCCTGCGGGTCGTGACAGTACTCACCTCCAGTGAGCACCTATATGCAATCTTAGGTGCACCATACCAATGGCTGCGGGACCATTCTATCACCCCTCGTTAGGGTCTAAATATGTATACACCAGTCTACTCTGGAGTATCGATGCCCAGTCTCGATATTCCCACGACTAGGGACATTTTAAGGATGTTCTTATCGACTACCCAACTCCCATAAGTAAGATTGCCATCACAACGCTGGTAGTCAAGCAAGGATCCTACGGGCTTTATCAACATGTATACAAGATATGAAATAGTAAGTAAAACACATCACATGTGAGGATAAAGACAAACCAAATAGCACACTATCATATCGAGCAAGATTGTCCTGTACATATATATCCCTAGCATCCTTGTAACAACTCCAATTTTGTATACCAAAAATTTGCTTTAAATATAGTGTACACTTGGAGTATTGATTTTACTGGAAACAATTTAAGTATCTATTTCCTTACAATAATTACAAGAAGGAGCTTGTAGCTCATTGGTAATACCTTGCACTGCTGAACCAAGCCACCAGAGTTCGAATCCCGTGCCCCACATAATTTTTTATATAATTTTGTTTTAATTTTTTTTGTGAAGTCAAACGGTCAAACAGCCATAACTCACAATTTATTGCGAATCATAAAAAATAAAGTATGCTAAAATCTCCCCCAGGTCAAACCCTACCCGACGGCACCTGACTCGGCCGAATCGGCCGACGGCGCCGACCGGACTCGGCTGGTCGGCCGAGTCGTCAACACGAAAAAGTTTCGTGTTGACTTGGTAAACCCCCCTGTATACTTTAATTTTCCAGTACTATTACCAATTTTCCATTAAACCTCTTTTAAGTCCAAAATTAATGAATTTTTAATGATTTTTACATTTTTTAAAATATTTTTTAATCCAAACCCTAACCCTAGCCTAGCCCTATATAAAGACCCCTATCCCCTACCTTTTCACCTCACCACTCTAAGTCCACTCTCCCAAATTCTTGAGAACTCGGTACGAAGAGCGAGAAGCGAAGCGCTGCCGAAACCGACGACGGATTCCGGCGACCGGATCAGAACCTACGCGACGTTTTCGACGAATCGACAACCACCACATCTCTTAGCTTCCTTAGCTTGTCCAAACCGTAAGTCCCATCCCTTCTATCTCTCTTTTCTATAAATGTAAAAATACGACTTTTTGGAACCCGACGGAAATCGAACAAACAGATTTCCGATTCGGTTTTTCTATAAATTTCCACTTGTCACCTAATACATAATACCTATCTATATACATGTTGACTATTAATCACCCATAAACCAATTTAAACAAACTCTTCCACATGAAATGATAGCTTCTTTGCAAAACCGTATTCTTTTCATAAAAATACCATGAAGTTCATTTTTCTTAGTTTAATCAATTACCTCACTCCTAAATATGTTTATCTTGATCACTAAACTTGTAGAACCCAATTTGAATGAAATTTCACACATGAAATGATAACGTTTTCAAATACCGCATTCTTGCGCTTTAATACCTTCAAGTTTAACATAACATGTTTAACCTCTAATCTTCATCAAAACTTAAAATAAGTCACGAGGTAATGACCTACCTCTACACACACTCAAATATAACCCTAATTGATAAATGTCAAAACATAGAATACGAAATTACAGGACTTTTCACTAAAATACCCTAATATTTATAACCTTTATTGAAAGCTTTAAGTTGTAAACATTTCTAAATAAAATCTTTTAATAAAATGAAAGCACGATTGGTCATGGACATCGATCGTTTATCTAAGCTGATTTTGTGGTGTCTAGGCTAGGCAAGTGAGCTTGGGTAACTTTAAAAGGCCCGTCTCACGATTCGTGAGCGGATCCCTCCCTCCTCACTTGTACTTACCTGGCCACAATTGGCGGTGAAGAGGCGATTTGAGGCTTCTAATGACACATCGTTTAGACCTTAGAAATAGGCTAGTTGGCTTAGGAAACCCTAACAACTAAAATACGGAAAACTATACTCTTTTGCAAATAAATACCTTATATTTATAAACCGTTTTCCTAAATGAAAAGTCTTTATAAAACCTAAGCAAAGTGCCGCTACAACCCATCTTTGGGGAACCTGTTAGGGATAGTACGGTTCATCCTGCACCCGCAGGCTAGTAGTGCGAGATTCAGACCTCCGCAAGGAGCATTCGGTCTCGAAAGGTTTAAAATACGATATTTAAGGAAAATGAATTTTTTTTTAAAATAAAATATTTATATAAAATTATTCATGTGTTAATATATATATAATTATCATTTAAACACCTATTTTATCATAATATAAAGTTTCCACTTTTTCCTAAAATTCCAAGATTAAAAGTTACATTAAAGTACCATGAATTTCAGATAAAACAATTAATACTTTTATTAGGATATATTCACTAGAATAACACAAATAAAATTCACATTCATTATAACAATAAAGATGATTATTAAATACTTGAGGTGCATTTTGAAAACTATACAAAAGTACTTTTTACATAAAACCCCCTTAAGTTTTACAAATTACAATAAGGCCCCTAACTAATGTTGAACTTCAAATTATCTTCCTTTTAGTCTGACTCGGGTTAGAGTCTGACTATTTCTGACTTGAATATGATTCAAGTCAATCTATATTCTTTTATATTCCAATACAATTTGAATACATGAAACCCTGAATCCAGTTAACAAAATATTCCTTTTAACTGAATCAAACCATGGATATTCATCCATTATCCTGATATTCCATTTACCTGATTATACAATTACAACATGTTTACTGATATCATGGTTTTGGTCAGTCACCCAAGTTACATATTCCAATACAACAATATTATTAAAACACTACGGGGTTTAAGGGGTAGATTGGTACGGAAGGTGTTAAAGGTGGCACGAGATGGTCAGATTAAGACACCTAACCTGAATCCTATTGCTGTTGTACCATGACATAACGGTTCCTTGTACTTTCCTTTTGCCCTGATCTCTAGCATATAGAGATCCCCCTCTTATACACTGGCATCCTTCTGTACCAAGCTATAAACAACTGCGTTAAACAATGTTCCATAATATTCAACAATATAATACTTTAGAAAATACTGTTACTCTATCATTCTCATTCTTCTTATTCTTTGGGACTTACCGAGCGACCTGTTCGCTGACGACATTCTATTTCTTTCTTCTTTGAATGTCGTCAGGTGCGTTGGACCAAACTGAGATCGAGCCTACCGGTGAAGTTTTGGAGCAGTTCCAAGAAGACCCAGAGCTCTAGATAATTGTACCTTGTTCTTTCCAGTATTTTCATTTCTGTTATGCCACTGTTTAGGCATTGTTTTTCATTTCAGTTGTATTTTCTTTTCATGCATTGTACAAAGAATGTTATTAATAAAAGTTGCTGTTATTTCTACATTATTCGTCTCTTGTGATTTACTTTATATTGCTTAGTTACGCTTAGCGTATGTACTTTTGAGTATATACGTAGCGGACCTTGTCGCGTCCACTTCGCTGTACACTGGGAAGCGGGGCGTGACAATCCTATACAATGAAGGTCTCTAGGGCATACATATCCAACAATGTCGTCATCATCATTTGGAGCTCCAATGTGGCTACTCAGCAGTCATCCCGATCTCAACGTAATAACGGCACTCACATTATGATTATGTTGTTCAAGAATAACAAGCGCATTATGTGGGTGACCAGGATTTGGTAAAGGTTGAGATGCGAGCTCTCCTTTCTCTCGTTCGTTCATCGCCGTGTTCAGTTGTGCAATCTGGGTCTTGATAGTTTTTATGCTCTGCCCATAAGAAGTTGTGTGTTGCACGAGCGACTGAATTGAAAATTGGATGTTTGTGGTGGATTGAGTAGATTGCTTCACAAAAGCATCAATACTCCATTCTAAAGCGAAGACCTTATCGTTACCGGACGCGGCAAAATTGTTGTTCTGAGGGAATGAATTGTTGTACAGAGCAGCATTGTTCGTCGGGTTTTGAAAAGGTTGCGAATGGAAAGGTTGCTGAAATTTTTATTGTTGTGGAGGGGCCCTCTGATAGTTATTTTGGCTTTAGAATTGGTTTTGGTTTTGATTCTAGTTCCAGGCAAAATTAGGGTGGTTCCTCCAACCAGGATTATACGTGGAAGAGTATGGATCGTTCTTTAGTCTTTGCTGAAATGCAGCATTAACCTGATCATGTTCTTGAGATGGTGGATTATAAGGACACTCTTCCGTCAAGTGTGACGGATCCAAAAAAAAGTGCAGATGGTTCGGAAGGGAGCAACAGGGCTAGGGTTAGGAGATGAAAATATGCTTTCAATCGCTTCGAGTTTCTGTGTAATTGAGGTCAGTTCGGCTTTCATCGCAATTGAAACGTCAAGGTGGTGAACTCCTGCTCTAGATTGACCGGAAGAAGATGTAGAAGATGAAGCGGCCGGTCGGGTACTTTCCCACTGCAGTGTTTACTCTGCGAGATCTTCTAAAAATGGCCATGCTTCCTCGTCGGATTTAGATAGGAGGTGTCCTTGAAAATTGGTTTCCAATAACTGTCTAGTTTCTGGAAGCAGGCCTTCGTATAAACCATGGCAAAGTTGCCATATTTCAAAACTATGGTAAGGACGCTGTACAAGAAGATCCTTGTACCGTTCAAAACACTTCCAAAATGGTTCATTAGGAAGCAGCGTGAATTGATTGATCTCAGTTCTGATGCGTACAGTTTTGTGATTTGAATAAAACTTCTTTAAAAAGGCTTTTACAAACTCATCCCAACTGGATATGGAATAAGATGCAGTGGAATAAAGCCATTTTTCCGCTAAATCGTAAAGGGTGAAAGGGATCATACTTAAGCGGATCGCATCATAAGAAAGCTGGGTGGTTTTCATCATCTGGAAAACTTGCTGAAATTTGTTGATGAAAACGTATGGGTCATCAAAATCATGCCTATGAAATTTGGGCAGGATGTTGAGAAAATAGTGTTTAATCAAAATTATCCTCATTGGTTGGTGGTACAGAAAGGCAGGTGGGAAGAGCTGTACGGATATGATAGCATCGGTCCTGTAACGCGATGTGTGGCGGTGCTCCTACGGAAGGTTGTGGATTATTCACACCAAGAGCATGTGGAATCATTCTCGGAGGAGGTAAAGTGATGTTCGGTGGAAATCCTGACATCTCGGAAGAAGATTTGTGCGGAAGTGAAGCTGAAGATGTGTGAACAGAATCACGGTTAACGTCGGAATTGACTGGCAAAGGTGAAGGTGAAGGGTGCGTGGAAGAAGTTTTGACTTCGGAATTGATTGCGTAGTCGGTAGCGACTAACGAAATGCGGACTAGACGGGCACTAGGTCCCGAGCCCAAACTGACATATACTAAATGAGTTTAGTGTTGTCAAAGCGTAGAAGGTGAGGGTAAGAAAACATCAATGGAGAAAAGGTAGGTGAAGGTGAAAATGTGGTAAAAATGGTGAATTTTTGTTTTGTTTAGGAAAAAATTGAAAATGACGGTCTCAAAACAACAATCATAATCACGCATGCACAATCAATACCTAGAGCTAGGGTCTTCAAATTCCAACTAGACCACTCCTAACTGTTCCAAAGTGACAAGTTGTGAGATAACGCTCGTATTGCCTCTTCACTGTCAATTGTGGCCAGGTAAGCACAAGTGAGGTAAGAATGGTTCCGCTCACGAATCACCATGAGACAGGCCTTTTAAAATTACCTCATCACTTATCTAGCCTAGGAACCACAAAGTCAAGTTTAGATAAACGACCGAATACCCACAACCTTAATGCGTATGCAATTAGTGATTTCCAGGGCTTAAAAGGGGCGATGGAATTCTCACCTAATCTGAATTTGGGTTTGTGCCCTTTAAAGTCCGTATTACGATGCAATCCGCAATTCAAATAAATGGGTTGCTCACAATATTAAACAATTGTTTTTATACTTTAAGCGCGGTGCTGTAACAAATACGGTTAGTTCTTCTTTGTCTATTGGCGGAGAATTGCAAAGAATCCTGCAAAGATAGAATATTGAACAAGTCGGATTTGAGAAAGAAGGAGTTAGAAAAATACGCACTGAATTTTTCAAGTTAAGAAACCCCTGTTGAGGTGATCCGCCAATGTTTGAATGTTCGCTAGCGCGGTTTAAACTATCCGGATATGTAGCACTGTAGTTTTCTATTGCCTTGATCTTAATTGTGCACTTTGCTCCGCACGATCGCTATTCGCTAATCCGTCAAAATCTGCAATTGTCGGAAAAACGGATATTTTAGAGAAAATGCAATATAGATAGCCAATATTCTGCACACATAAAATTATAAAATTTGAAGTATGAAAATGGAGTAATAATATAATAATAGAGCACAATACAAAAATTTGGAGCAAACAAAACAAGTCTGGTCGCTAATTGCGGCCAGAATGAACATATTGACGGCCTAGGAAATGGATTGGGGCTCCTACTTTCTACCATGTTCTCCGTGTTCTAAGAGTATCCCATTTTTTACACTTTAAATTTTTCTATGAATCTCAGAGTGATAGCAGATCAAAATAACAGAGAACAAATGTCAAAATGTGTTAGACTTTTGTTTTTGTTTTCTGAAATTTTTCAAGTTTTTGTTTTGTTTTCCTGAAAGTTAGTTTTATACAAAAATATACACAAATTAACCTGAGATCATAAGAAAAAACACGTTACCGTCACCCCGGCAACGACGCCATTTTATTGGTAGAGATTTATCATGTCGTACTAAGTTTTAAAATACCGCAATAAAGACGGTGTCGCACGTAGATAACCGAGATGAGCACGGGTCGTCCGCAGGGAGAAGGTATGTTTTTAGTCTTGTATTAACGAGTTAATTCCAAAAAATTCGAGTTTGGTTGTTATTCTAAGCGTTGTGAAATATGTTCAAATGAAAAACTTGTTAGGGATATGTTTAGATCAGTTTGAGCTAGGATAATGTTTACCCCTTCCTTATGAACCTCACTTGATATTGATGCTAAGGTAATCGGCAATAACGTGGATTAGGGTGCTTAACTACGTTATTTACGATTTTGTGCTAAATCCGTATGTATCGACCCTTGTCCTTCCGTTCTTATCTCTTAACCCTCGCCTCCGGTCAAACCAAACGCAGCCGGTTGCAATTAGGAATTACGGCTATCGTGGTAGGATAGAGTGCCTAATGGAGCGGATTGCGAATCGTTTGGTTGGAGTTCAAACTAAAAGTTGTCGGTTTTAAAGAAAAGGGTAAATCACTTCTCCATTTTAAACTAACCCTCTCCTAACCTAACAAGTGAGGTCACTACTCACACATCATATCAAAGACAAAGAAAACATAAAAGAGAAGAGAGATCATAGAAACCATGCAAGTGAAAAGAAAGAGTTATAAATACACTAAGAATTATTGTGCAATAGTGAGAAGTCAAGTGAGTCCTTGTTGTTATGTTCAATCAACTGAATCTAATAAACTCAATCTAAACTTGCAAGCTCAATAAAGAGCTTGTAAGATGAGAGAAAAGTAAGAGATTCAATATCTAAGTTTTAAATATCACAAACATACAATTTTGAAGCTTGAAATGAAACTTTTATTGAAATGGAAAAAAGAGATACAAACTATTGTATTCAAGAACCTAAATTTTAAGCTTGGAAGTTCAATTAAGAAGTTACAAGGTCAAGAACTCAAGATTACAAAGTGAAAATTGCAAGATAATATCTAAGAAAGTGGTATAAAACTTAGACCCTTACCTCTTCTTCTGATCTGCTATTTATAGGTAATGCAAGTCCAAAAACAAACTATAAAAATAGGATGACAAGACAGTGTAGGGGCCACAGAAGAAAAACGAGCCAAAATGGAGAGGTCCAAGCCACAAATTGCGACTATATGGAATTAATTGACGGCCAAGTTATGGCTTCTGGGTCCCATCTTCTCTATGTAGTTCCCTGTCTTCAATATCATCTCTCTGGAATTGGTATTTCTTCTAATTGTCGCCAGAGCTGGGGGATTTTGGAAGGAAAAATCTCATTTAAAAACATCACATCACAACTTTACAAATTACTCATCACTCCAAATCCACTTGCACTCCCACTTGCGCCACTTGATCAAGCGTGACATGGCTTCCCACTTGGTTCATGCACCATTTGAGTTCATACGTGTAATTTGAACATGTTGGAACATTTTATTCTTTTTGTTGTGCACACTTGTCTTGTTGCAAAAAAACTCTTGAATATTAATCGGTTCCGGTTCCCTATTCGGTTTGCAGTATCGGCTCACATATGTCGTATCCATGCACGTTGAGTGTGTTTTCAGTATTTTATCACGAATTCATGTATCCTATATTTATTGAGCAGACACGGGTTAATAACACTGATTATTCACAAAAATGATATCAAATGAGCGGTATTGAAATGCAGTTATTCGTGATGAACAACCACTCACCTTAGTGGTATATCCATTTCTTAAGCTATTCAATTGTGTTTTATATTAGCAAGTATTTGTTTAGAATTTTAATTTGAGCATATTTGTTGATAGTCTTATTCACCCCACTCTAGGACTATTTGTATAAGCTTCCGTGTTACTTTCAATTGGTATCAGAGCTTGGTGCTCTCTTGTAGGCTTAAAACCTTAGAGTAGATCCTATGACATCATCTTTACCATCTTGCTTTTATCGTGATAAATCCTCTATTCATAAGCTTCCACATCCTGATGATTCTAAATTTAATTTTTGAAAAATTATGATGCAATGTTTTCTTGAATCTCGTGGTAGGGTATATGGAAAATAGTAGATAACCAGTATTCTATTCTCTCTATTGCTAAATCTATACGAAGTGCCCGTGATAAAGATTTGTTTTGAACATTAAAGCTTTGAAAATTTTACATTGTGCTTTGAATGTTGATATTCTTAACAAGGTCTCTTCTTGAAAGACTGTCACGCCCCGATTTCCAGTAGACGGAAACGGTGACGTGGAAAACCCGCGGCATATTTATCCAGAGAAGATCATTCCCTAAATAAATATACTAAATGTTTTGAAACAATAATACACAATGCAAGAACAAATGGAGACTGTAAAATTTTTAAACAAACATCTTTATTTACATTCAACTTCTAATATTTACAAGTACATGAGTTTCAACTGGAAAGTAAATACAATAAGAAAAATGCCTAAACAAGTGGCATACATAAGCTGAATAAAAGTGAAGCTAGGCCAACCCTATGGAGCAATCCTTTTGTAGTCCTCCTCTGTAGCCTCCACTTCCTCAGTCTCGACCGTATCTGACGAACATTCCAAGAGAAGAAAAATGGGTGGAATGCCCGTCAGCGAACTAGCGCTCGGTAAGTCCTAAGAGTAAGGTAAGAGTAAAATTGACAAGTGTAGAATATATATATGACGAGTAAAAGTATATGATCATGGGTAAATATATATACTATAGGTCTCTATATGGTCACTATGTTAACGTTAAATTCCAAGTGTGAATGTCAACGCGGCCGTAGAAGTATTCACGAGCTCAAGAGTGGGGCCCCGGGAGCAAGAAAACACGGGTCTATTTCATGTGTTAGTATCGGGGCTCTGGGCTGTGGATGAGTCAACCTGACTGATATTCGAGTAAAATAAAAAAGAGGTTAATACGGAACTCCTGAAGCTCCGTTGGATTCACACAAGAAACAATCCCAAGCACCCCGAGTATAATATATTATAACTGGTTAATATACTTAATTGGTTTGATTGATTGATTAACATGTCTAGATCGAAACCATAGATTGCAAAAGGTGTAGAATGTAGTTGAGTGAGTCGAGTAATATGCGAGTCATGACAATTGCAATTTTGGTTCGAGTAGATTGGATCCGGGTTCAAGTTCGAGTTTAGATTGGAGTTAGATTAGAGTTCGAATTCGTATTCGAGTTCGAGTTCGAGTTCAAGTTTATATTCGAGTTAGGTTAGAGTTCGAATTCGTATTCGAGTTCGAGTTCAAGTTTATATTCGAGTTTAGGTCTTTTCATGTGAATTGATGTAAATTGTTAAAAATCTTATGTTCGGGAGAAATCAGCAACCGCTGCACATGAACAGCAGGATTTGTGTCTTTTTCCAAGACAATTGCCATTTGATAACTCCATTAAGTTGTCTAACCTGAATAGGCACGCATTCACTTTCTCCGGCTCTCTGAGGCTCAAGAGAATTGATCTCGCTTAAACCTATATTAATCTAGAGTCCTTAAATATTGTTTGCATATCTCGAGGGGTTTTTATGAAAAATACTTTAATAGTGTTTAAAATAAACATCGAGAGTGATTTATAATATTTAGGGTTTTCATGAAACATGTATTTTAATTGTTGTGGTATTTTGGTGATGAGATTTACCCTTTTTAAAAGTTTATAGTATTTTATTGAAAACCAGCTCTTTTGGAAACTTGATGACATTTATTAAATATTTTAATATTTCATTTTAACAAAGTATAGTTTCATAATATGTCTTTATTGAAAATATGAATTCATATTTTTATATAATTTCCAAAATTTAATATTTATTTAGAAAAACCGTATTTCTTAAAAACCGTATTTTTATTTTCTTTCGAGACCGAATACTCTGTGAGAAGTTCTGCATCTCGCTCTACTGTCCCAAAGATGTGCGATAATCCGCACCATCCATTAGCGGGTCCCCTAACGAGAGTTGTAGAGACGTAATTACCAAGAATTTCGAAATACCGATTAAAAGAAACCCGTTTTATAAAGACATGGTATTTTAATGAAAAAGTTATTCTTTAAATGAACCAGAAATCTAAAATACCGTGCTATGAAACCATGGTATGCATGTGGGGTAAGTCGTTACCCCGTGAAGTTTTCCTAAACTATCTTTTTAACAATTATTAAAAAAGGGTTATACTAAAGTTCATGATATTTTAACGAAGAAGGTTCGTTATATGTTTATTTCGTATGAAATTTTTGTTAAACTAAAAACTAAATGATGTGAATAAGGTTAAGATTAGTGTAGCATATTAGTTTGATTTAATTTGCTTATCACATGCATTACAAATATTAAAAAGAAAACTATATCGGAGATAACTCCTCTTTTGTCGATTTATTTTAAAAAGTTGTTTTGAGATGGAAAAAGATAGAGGTGAAGGGACTTACAGTTTTAGATGGTTAAAAAAGATTGAAGAAGCCCTTAGGGGTAGTGGTTTCATCGGAAAAGTTTCGGTCGTCAAGTTTGGCTTGCTACTCCACTTGGGGGGGAGGGGTTAACTCCACTTGGCACTCAGAGAGTTTGAGAGAATTTTTGCTAGAAATTTCAGAATGATGAAGAGCTGGTGCATAGGGTAGTATTTATAGTGTAGAATTAGAATTTGGGAATTAAAAATGTGGATTAAAATTCATTAAAAATGTGTTAAATGGAGAATTGAAGAGTCTCTATTTGATTGGAGGAAAATCAAACAGTGCAGAAGAGTTGAGAGGAGTCGAAGGGACAAGTGTGCAAAGCACATAGGTAAATGGGCTTATCTTAACCGTCGGCGCCGGCC
Source organism: Agapanthus africanus (assembly GCA_030015575.1). Taxonomy (NCBI): domain Eukaryota; kingdom Viridiplantae; phylum Streptophyta; class Magnoliopsida; order Asparagales; family Amaryllidaceae; genus Agapanthus; species Agapanthus africanus. The sequence continues at coordinate 747,836,537 of CM057341.1, read as the reverse complement.
ATATCGTGGGTTTGGGAGGTCGGATCTTGAGGCCTTGCCTCGAGATTCGTGTCATGTATCAAGTTGGGCGTGTACTCCTCATTGCGCCTGTTTGATTTTTCTGAAATTTTTCGTTTCTCCGTGTATTGCACGTGCAACTATTGGGCTTCCGAAAAATTAAAAAGAAAAATCTTAAAAATAATTGGGTCTAATAGGATTTGAACGCACAGGCTATGTCGCAGCAGTGTAGAGGCTTTACCAGTGAGCTACAAGTTGCTTCTTGCTTTTATTTAACAAAAATAACTTTTAACTCTTACACATGCTGTAATACCCTTTACAATGAAATACAAGAAATTTCTGTACGGTGATTTCAGAGTCGTTACATTTTACCCTCCTTATAAAAATTTCGTCCTCGATATTTACAATTACATCGGGAATAATTTTCAAAAAGGTAAGGGTATCGTGCACGCATATTTTCTTCTCTTTCCCAAGTTGATTCTCCTAGCGAATCCTTTCTCCACATCACTCGGACCAAGTTTACCTCCTTGTTCCTGTAGGGTGTTTTTCGTCACCCCATTGAGATTGGAATACGCGTGCGTTTGTCAGGCGCATTACAGATTCCCCCTACCTAGAGTAGGCTGGTGTTTATTGATTGTGGGGATCCGAATCTCCGGCAGCCGCGGACTAAGCTGCCGTTAATTACCCTTCGCCTTTAAAGCGAAGGAACCTCCGTTTGACAGGTCAACTGGTCATGCGAACTCAATGTGTAGTGTGCTCCTATACTGGGAGTTGTACTCCTAATTGACTTTTGGAGTTAAACTCCTAAAAAAGAGATTTTTTGGTTTACTTTATTATTATTATTATTATTGTGTGTAGTTAAACTCCAATAGATCTTGAATGGAGTTAAACTCCCAGAAATCTTTGGAGGTGATCAAAGGGGACCCCTTTCTCCCCCCTTATGGCCCTGGATCTTCTTTTGAATCTTTCCAAGGTAGGATTTTTGGAGATTGGTCTCCTTCTTCTTCCTCTTTGTTGGCTGGATCTTGGGGAAAAGGGGGGTGAGACTTAAAAACCTCCCCTTTTAGGGATTTGATGGCAGATCCGAGCTTCCCTTCAAGGGGTTTATGGTGAAAAACTATTTATTTTTGAAAAAAGAAGAGTTAAACTCTTGATTTAATTCAAGAAAGAGAAGAAGGTTCAGAAACTTGATGAAAGAGAAGGAGACACAAACCCTAATTTTTTTGGGAGGATGGAAAAGTTATTCTTTGATTTTTTTTATCATGTTGTCTTTATAGGCTACACACTTTACACATAGCCCCTTAGGCTTTACCAAATGGCACTTGTACCACCCCATGCCTTATGTGCTTATTTCTTTTTGCACATAAGCCATGCGGTTTACAAAATTTTGGCTTTCTGCCCATTTTACACACATTTATTTCTAAAAATTACATTTAGACTAATTTATCGCATCCTTTTTGGCATGGAGACGGCCTCTTCCATGCTTGGTCTTTTCTTGGGCTTAGGCCCACTTAGCTTGGGCTCGGACCCACTTAGCTTGGGGCTGACCATGGTTTTGACTTGGTCGATCGGGGTGAAAGTTTTGACCCCAACAAAGTGCCCCCCATCAATAAATGCACACTACATAAATGGGTCGTGTGCATGAAATTGATGGATCTTCTTTTGCATGGAGGTTGACTTGATTTATCTCCTATTTTGACGACGTGGAGGTCGATACTGCCCTTTTTGCGACGTGGACGGTCGGTACTACCATTTTTGCGACTTGGATGGTCGGTGCTGCCCTTTTTGCGACTTGGATGGTCGGTGCTGCCCTTTTTGCGACGTGTATGGTCGGTGCTGCCATTTTACAGACGTAGACGGTCGGTGCTGCCATTTTAGCGACGTGGACGGTTGGTGCTGCCATTTTAGCGACTTGGACGGTCGGTGCTTCCCTTTTAGCGACTTGGACGGTCGGTGCTGTCCTTTTAGCGACTTGGAAGGTCAGTGCTGCCCTTTTTGGGGCTTGGACGGTCGGTGCTTGATTTGACCTTCTCCGCTTTCTGCGGTGTTTCGATTTGATTTGACTTGCTCCATCTCTTGTGGTGTCAGGGTTGAAGTTGACTTACTCCGCTTCTTGCGGTGTCGGGGTTGAAGTTGACTTGCACCGCTTTCTGTGGTGTCAGGGTTGATTTTTTTGATTTGATTTATTTGGGGAGTTCTCTACCCGTCCGGCGGGACTTTGAGCTTGAAAGCGCTACCGGGTGGGACATTAATTTGATCTGTTTGATTTCTGCCTTATTTGGTGGGACTTTTGAATATGAGAGGAACTTGGAATTTGGATTTTGTTTGGCATCAGCATTGCTGCACTGAAATAATGCCAGGAGCAACTCATCATTTGCCCTTGGGAAAACTTTTTTTTTAGTCGGCATCTGCACCGCTAACTCCGAAGCGTAGTGTCAGGAGCGACTCATCATTTTCCTTTGGGAAGACTTGAGATTTAGGTTATTTTTTTTGGGTCAGCATCAGCATTGCTGCACTGGAATAATGCCAGGAGCAACTCATCATTTGCCCCGGGAGGACTTGGGATTTGGTTTTTGGGTCGGCATCAGCACCGCTAACACTGAAGCGTAGTGTCAGGAGCGACTCATCATTTTCCTTTGGGAAGACTTGGGATCTAGGTTTTGGGTCGGCATCAGCATTGCTGCACTGGAATAATGCCAGGAGCAACTCATCATTTTCCCCGGGAGGACTTGGGATTTGGTTTTTGGGTCGGCATCAACACCGCTAACACTGAAGCGTAGTGCCAGGAGCGACTCATCATTTGCCTTTGGGAAGACTTGGGATTTAGGTTTTAGGTCGGCATCAGCACCGCTAACACTGAAGAAATGCCAGGAGAGACTCATCATTTGTCGTTGCCCATTGGGGAGCGATGGCTTAGAAGACAGGTTTAGATCTCTATCACCTAAGGCTTTTAAATTTTATGAGCCATAAGGGTCTCATAAAATTATTTTCTCCCTACGAGTCGAGAGGATCTTGCAGGTGTATTTCTCTCTAGGAATCGTGGGGATTCCTAAGTGTGTTGCTCCTTTGTGAGTCGTAAGGATCTCACGTGGAGATTTTCTCCTCACATGGTCGAGAGGACTTTGCGAGTGTATTTCATCTCTTTTTTACGAGTTTGCGCCCTATCGGGTTTTCACAAACTTGCCAGCAGTCCTACTGTTTTTATTCACGGAGCCCTTTCGGGTTTTCATCCGTGCCCGTTTTGCTTGTGGACATACCCTTTTTTTTTACATTGGCTGATCTTCATTGCTGGTGGGACTTTAAATGTTGTCTCGCCGGTAGGACTTGGGAGAGATAGGGGTAGTTTATGCCTATGGATTGTATATGGTTTTACAGGATGTATGATCCAGACCGTAAGGCCGGTGTGCTCAATTCGCCTGCGACTTGGAGCATTCACGCATAGTATTTCATGAGATATCGGCCATTGATGGATGGTATGGGCCTTTCTCCCTCGGCATTTATCAGCTGGTAGGATCCTCCATCAAACACTTTCTCGATAACGTATGGTCCTTCCCAGTTAGGCTCGAATTTTCGCTTAGAATATCGATTGGGGATGATCGGTCTTTTGAGGACCAACACCAATTCGCCATTCTTGAAAGCGTGGAGATGGGTCATCTTATAATAGGCCTGTGACATTTGGGCTCAGTACAGCTCCAGATTTTGCTGTACTGTGAGCCTCTTTTCTTCGAGGGCATCGAGCTCTTCGAGCCGAAGGAGGACGTTTTCCTCCTCCGTCAACTAGTGTTGGACGACCATTCTTAGGCTTGGAACTTCGACTTCGAGCAGGAGGATTGCTTCCACTCCGAAGAGTAGTGAGTATGGAGTGGACTGAGTTGAAGTGCGTTGTATGGTACGATATGCCCACAACGCCTAGTGGAGCTTGAGATTCCAGTCTCTCTTGTTGGCTGAAGCATTTTTCCTCAGGAGCTTGCATAGAGTCTTATTGAAGGCTCCGGCTAGCCCATTGGCTCTTAGATTATAAATGGAAGAATATCTCCAGTCTATCTTGTGCTGAGTAGCGAACCTTGAGATTTTAAAGCTCTTGAAAGAAGGTCCGTTGTCAGAAATGATTCTTCTTGGTATACCGAAGCGGTATAGAATGTTTTGCTGGAAGAACGTCAGAATATCTTCTGTCTTGACTTCTTTTAGCGGGACAGCTTCATCCCATCTAGAGAAGTAGTCAGTTGCGACCAATATGAACCGGTGGCCTTTGGATGACGGAGGATCAATTGGACCAACTATGTCGGTGCCCTAAACTTCGAAAGGCCATGAAGCCACCGTAGGATGCAGCGGATTGGGATACTTATGAATGAAATTACCATGAATTTGGCAGAGATGACACCTCTTCGCATGCTCTTCTCAGTCCTTTATCATAATAGGCCAGTAATACCCGGACCGTTTAATTTAAAGCCGCATTTTAGGGCCAGATTGGTGAGCTCCACAGACGCCTGAGTGAACTTCTTTCTTGACTTTTTGGGCTTCAGCCGATGACAGACATCTGAGCCAGAGTTGGTCATATGATCTGCGGTATAGCGTATTATTTACAAACATGTATCGAAGAGCTCTCTTCTTCAGCTGAATCCTCACAGATTTTCCTTCGGGCATCTTGTCGTATCGGAGGTACCCTATGAAGGGCTCTCTCCAATCAGGCTCCTCTTGAATGATCATAACTTCTTCGGCAGGATTGCTCTTTTGTTCTGCGCTTTCCTCCTCTCGTAAAGAGACTAGGGGAAGAATTGTCGGCTCCTGACTGTTATCAGAATTTCATCCATATCGGGATCAGCCACCTCCATGGCTAAGCGAGCGAGTACGTCAGCTTTTCCATTCAACTCCCTAGGAACTCTCATCAGTTCAATGTGGTGAACCGTTTCATAAGCTCCACCACCCCGCTTCTGTATCGAGCTAACTCTGGCTTATATATCTTGTAGTCGCCGCTCACTTGGTTGACGACAAGCTGGGAGTCACCGTAAACCCATAGCCGAAGGATTCCTATTTCTATGGCGAGCTCCAGACCAGCTATCAGAGCTTCGTACTCAGCCTCGTTGTTTGTGCGAGACTCGATGAGAGAGAAAGAACATCGTAGGGTTCCTCCCGATGGCGAGATGAACACCAATCCTATCCCTGATTTTATCTGTGGGATGCTTGATTTGCTGGAGGTCCTAATTGATGAGGCTCCGTCGAAGTAAAGCTCCCAACATGGCTCGTCATCCTTGAAGTGCAACACTTGTTCGTCGAGTAATTCATAATTGAGCGGTTACCCTCCTGGTATGGGATGAGCAGCAAGGAAGTCAGTGAGGGCTTGCCCTTTTACTGCTTTTTGAAAAGTATAGATTATGTCAAATTCAAGCAGTGTGATAGCCCATCTTGCTATTCTACCGGCTATGCTTGCTTTAGTCATTAAGTGTTTGAACGGGTCGACCTTGGAGATCAGCATAACTCGATGAGCGAGAAGATAGTGTCTTAGCTTTTTCACGGCAAATATCAGGGCCAGGCACTGCTTTTCGATCAGGAAATAGTTATGTTCCGCCCCGACTAACGTTCGACTGAGGTAGTAGAAGGCATTCTCTTTTCCCTCCTCGTTGTTCTGGGCAAAGAGCGCACCGAGTGACTCATCTAACGCGGCAGTATAGAGAATCAACAGTTTATTTGGAATAGGAGCAGCAAGCACCGGAGGGTGCAACAGGTACTATTTGATATTTTTGAACGCTTCTTTACATTCGACGTCCCAGACAAAAGGAGCTCCCTTCTTCATGAGCTTTGAAAAAGGCCGACATCTCCTAGATAAGTTCAAGATGAACCTTCGTATGTAAGAGAGTTTGCCTTGAAAGGATCTTAACTGCGTCAGATTATTTGGAGAAGGCATCTCTATGATGGCTTTTATCTTTGATGGGTCAATTTCGATCCCCCAATGTCGAACTATGAAGCACAAGAATTTTCCCGACGACACGCCAAAAGCGCACTTCAGAGGATTCATCTTTAGATCGTATTCCCTCAGTTGGGTGAAAACGGTTCTGAGATCTCGGATGTGATCAGCCTTGGCTTCAGTCTTAACGACCAAATCATCAACATAACATTCGACGACTCTATGGATTAAGTCATCAAAGATTTTGGTCATTTCCCTTTGATATGTGAAGCCTGCATTCTTCAGTCCGAACGACATCACCTTGTAGCAGTATATTCCGATTGGGGTTCGGAATGCTGTGTGTTTCTCGTTCTCGGACGACATCTTTATCTGATTATATCCAGACGAGCCATCCATGAAAGTGAAAAGCTCTTAATTTGAGGTATCATCGACCATCATTTCCATGACCGGTAGCGGGAAGTCGTCTTTAGGGCATGCCTTATTGAGGTCCCTGAAATCAACGCAAACTCGTATCTGTCCATTCTTCTTTTTCACTGGTACGATGCATGCGATCCAGTCTGCATATTTCTGTTGTCTGATGAAACCAGCATCGATGAGTTTCTTGGTTTCCTCGATGACCTTTTCTTCCAGTTCCCTTCTCATTCTTCAAGGAGCTTGTTTGACCGGATTGGCATCAGGAGATATAGCCAGCTTATGCACGGCCACTTCAGGGGAAAGGACAGGCATTTCTTTGTTCGTCCACGCGAAACAGTCAGCAAACTCATGCAGCAGAGCTATTGTCTGCTCTTTCATTTCCTCTGAGAAGAGCGAGCTGATGTAGGTTGACCTTGGATTATCGGATGTTCCCAAATCAATCTCGGTTAGCTCGTCGAAGGTTGCTTGTCCGCCATCTCGAGCTCTCGAGGGGCTTCTTTTGGCTCGGCTGGCTCATCGTCATCATTTGACCTCTCGCTGGCTTCGCCAACATGGATCATGTAGCATGCTTTGGCATCAGGTTGAATGAAAACTATGCCCCGTCTATCTAGGATTCTTCCATCGATGAGTTCTCAGACCAGAGGCGGGTGCCACAGCCCCTCATAAAACATCGCTTCGGAGTCCGTTTGATATAACCGACATCCGCACTTTTTAAAATATTCCCTTATCTCGGGCACATAATATCTGGGGTTTAGGACGGCTTTTATACCTCTTTCATAGGGAAGGCACGTGACAGAAAAATCGTCCGAGTGCACGACAGAATTTGACCCATAAAACAGGATGCCCTTCTGCCCACTCTTTCTTCCGGGAACGTAGATAGTTTTCAGATGCTCCACGGTGGAGACTGACAATGCATCGAGCTCTTTGCAAATCTGCTCCGGCACCCTTGTGACGGCTAGGGACCCTTCTGCAACTTTGAAGGTCTCTCATTGCTTTGCTTGTTGCGTGGGGGCCCAATCTGTATAGCTGTTGCAAGGCAGGTTCTTTTCCTATGACTCTTCAGTGTTGTTGCTTAAACAAGGACAAATTTTCCTGTCGGATGGGCCTTCGATATCAGACTCGTTCGTATCGCTACCAAGATGAGGGCGGTTTTTATAGACGGATGGACTTCAAACGTCAGACTCATCATTGTCACTGCTGAAATGCGGACGCACTTGGAGGGTTTTCTTTTGAAAGTGACAGCCGGCTATGGTTTGCTTTCGAGTTTCGGGGTCGTTCTGTCATTGGTCAGCTGTGGCTCAGCACTTTGGAGGTTCACAAAGTACCGAGAATCTTCATATCGAACTTCATGCACACCGAACGGCTGGATGTCTCCGTCAATGCGTCTTTCTTCTCCATTTTTGGTATACTTCATGCACTGATGGAGAGTTGACGGAACAATGCCGTAATCGTGGAGCCACGGACGCTGCGGTGAGTCGGATTCATTTCTCAAGGCAGAGGGTTCAACTGTCTACTCCCAGAAGGCTTCAGCTTCTATCTGTATGAAGTTGGTGGTTACAACTTGATTGTTCACCAACACACTCTTGGACAGCTCGATCTCTCCAGTCTTGTACTGCTTCTCGACCCAGTCTTTGAAAATATAGCAATCCTCGATCGCATGTCTTACTACTCTATGGTACGGGCAGTACAGGGGATTGTCGGTCATTTTTGTTTCGTGGAGTCTCTTCGACTCCGGTAATTATAGACCATTATTCAAGGCATCTTTGAATATCTTGCGGACCTTGTCCCTTCTGAAAGAGTAAACCTTGTTCTTTTTCTCCTCTAGGGAAGGCCTTTCTCCTCCCAGCACTGGCTTTCGAGACAGGTTGGTTTTGGAACCGCCTGTGTCACGACCCGAAGGTATGGAACGTGACTGGCACTTAGATTACGAGACGTCTAAAGGCGTAACGTAAACTAAGTCAGCTAAAATCCAGAAAAAAAATCTAAACCAAAATCAAAAAGAGTGAAGGAAAACCTTTCGTGAAAACGGCTTAAAATCAATTAAGTTACACTAACTCCATTTTAAAAGCATAAAAAATTTCCGAAAATTTCGGCAGAGTCTTCTTTTTAATTCTATCCCCCAAAATGGGTACAACAAAATATATAAACCTGTAATAACAAAATGGCATCCCCAAGCGGGAGCTAGCTCTTCGCACAAGGCGGATCACAACCACACGCAATATATATATATAATATCAAGTGAATGAGCATAAAGAAATGCAAAATATAAGAAAAACACAACGTCGGCTCAAGTGAGCTCGACCCCAAAGAAATCACATATACACAAATCTCTCAGTCTCATTACTACGTCGCATATACAAATAAGAAGTGGTAGATGGAGGATACTAGATACAAAGATAGTACAAAAAGAGAAAAAAGTGTCCTCGCAACCCACCTACGAGTAATGTCGTGAGTCTGAGCAAAGGAAGCCAACAATAAGATAAGCCCGCCGCTATAAGGCTGACGGGTCCGACCTACAAGACACTGTGGCACAACAGGGGTGAGTTGCCAACTCGTGAGTAGAAAATAACATCTAATAAGGCTATCGTGAGAATGCACGCAAATGCGTCACAACATATCTATCTAGATGTGATGTAATGCCACTAGTATGTATGCACATGTATGCAACATTAATATGAAATCTTTAAGTGTTTTAAAGTACTATAAGCTCTGCATTCTTAACTTTAGAAAAAGAATATCTGTGCAATAGCTAAGTACCATCATGAAATCATCTGAAAACCATGTCAAGCATCGACACCAAATATGGAAATATATCTGTATCAATGTCTCACTGTATCAATGTCTCAATACATCGGGCTCCGTCAGTCCGGATCGGCCCATATCATCAAATCTCACGACAACGGTCGGTATCCTCCGGATATCCGCCGCGCCCGACATCACCGGTTGGTAGTCTTCCCCTGCCAGGCTCATCGTCTACAACTCGATCTTCTTGCCCCGGGGTACCATACCGGGCCCACCATATACCCGAGACGGTTCATCCACTCCTCGAATCGGTTCTCGAAATCCAACAGAAAACATGAAAACTCATGGTGGACGACAATTACATCATGAGAAAACCGCAACTTTGTTTTAAAAATGATAATAATAAGCTTTTGTTAAATTCTTGCGATTTTCTCCAAAATCCAGAAATCACAGCAATACGGAAATACTCAAGAAAATCATAATACCCAACATGTTGTATATGATAAATGCTTATGATGTCAAAAGGTATGCAATGTGATTTATAGCTAGAAACCTATATAGCATGATGATGAAGTGAGGTATATATATATATATATATATATGCTATGCAATTCGATGCATCATATACGATGCAAGTGTTGATACTGAACTAATCGGGTTCTACAGTGCTCGTGACATATCAATTACCAAAGGCGTGTGTGTCACATGAACAGTGCGCATGCAACAGGAGCCAATGGTAATGGTGTACGTGTCCTATGAAGTGATATCACACATGTTTATATGGATATCCATGCAATTCTAGCAGACGAATAGCTATAAAGGTATGCATATGAATGAGAGGGTTAGCTAACTAACAATGCATATAGTTGCAAGTAATAGTAATCCTAACTAGGGGGCCTCGCGCCATCCAGACGATTTCCCCATAGATGAATACATCTACTCACCTGAATGCCTCGCTAATCTGATCCAACCACCGCTTTGCCTTTGCGCGCCGCGTCCGATGTTTCCGCAACCGATCCTAGAATTGCATAACACACAACATAAGATTACATATTCCTGAAACGACGCAACTCACAATATGAAAAGATCGACGCTCACAAGTTAGGCACAACGTGCACTTAGTGCGCAGGAAACACACGAAAATCGCTAAGACCTTAACTAAAATCGTCGTTTCGGGGCAACCGTCAAAACTAAAACCCGACTAAACCAAACTCTACTTTCTCACACCCTAATAGTTGTATGAGATGCTATAAATATCGTCCATATATCGCAATTAGACCACCTCCTAATTTTTATAAAAACCTAGTAAGCATTAGCATACCGATTTCGATGCAAATATCGCGAATTAACGATATTGCGATCACAATCCAACTCCAACATCCAATTCAAACTACTAGATGGACACAACACAAATTTTAACCCAATTATCATACTTCAAACCCTAATCTAGAATTTCATTAAACAAGGAATTATAAACAAAATAACACTTTAAAATACTAATTTAGCTCATTTAAACTACAAATTTAACAACTAGATTAAAACTTATACCTCCCAAGTTGAGATTCCCTTGCACTAAGCCTCCAAATTGGCCTCTTTTCTCCTTGTTTTAACCCAATTTGGGCTTGAGAAGGGATGGCTTAAGGTTTTGGTTTGAATTTGTGAAGGAAAATTGTGAATTTTTGTGGATTTTTATTGATTTTTGAAGCAATTATGAAGCAAGAAAGAGAGGGGAAAATGCGGAGCTGCTGCAGTAGGTTTCGGCCAGAGGTAAGATGGGGGGAAAAGTGAGGGAAATGTGTAGAATTTTCTAGGAAGAAAGTCTCTTCAAAGGCATTAAATGCATATCACACCAATTTTACAAAAAAAACCCTTTTAAGCCATTTTTGCTTTAATTTTTAACCATAGAACTAAAATCTTGAAAAGTCTTGATACAATTTTATTAACACTAAATTTTAGTTTATAATGGTTCCTAAGTGTGTAATTTACCCATTTAAACTTGTATTTATCACTAATTAAATGTATTTTTAAAAGCTTAAAATAATATTAAAAAATAATTAATTAAGGAAAAAAATTTAATTAACTAGAAAATTTTAAGTGACAATTTAGTGACCAAATTTTAGCAATATCTTATCTAAATTTTGTTAATTAGGCCTATATTGAAAAATACTTATTTTGACTTTTTACGGAAAAGACTGCTTATTTTGCCGATTACCGAAAAACTGCCTAAACGATTTTCGAAGCGTTACAGCCTGCCTTTCGCTTGTCTTCATTGTCGGACGCATTGAAGATATTGGTATTGCTGGAATTACCACTTCTACGGTTGTTGTCTGATTTTAGAGATTTTGTGATCAAAGAATATTTTACCGCAATCAAGAACGGCATCGCTTGGTAGCTAGCCGGTGAGTACGGGTGGGTCCGCAGGGATTTTGTGTATTTTCTATTTGTTCTAACGAGTTAATTCTAAATGGAGTTGGATCGATTATCACTAAAAACTGAAATGAGTCTGATTAAAATCTTGCTAGGGTTAGGTTTAAGTTAAATTTGGAAACTCAATAAGTCTCACCGCTTTCTCTGCCCTAATTAAGATCTGTTTAGGTGTTATGGTAATAATTAATAAAGGGAATTAGCACGATCGGGAAGAAACCAGGTTTCTTCCTCTAGGTCCTTGTCCGTCCTTTCTTAACTCTTACCCTAACCTCCATGGAAAACATACACAACCGGTCTTCTAAACTACGGTATCACTGCTACCTCGTGGGATAGGGTGCCGTAGTGAGCGGTGTGTGTACGTATGTATAGAGTCCTATTAAAATATATGACGGGTAAGAAAGGGGTGAGAGATTTTCATCTCTCAAACCTCTCCTATTCCTAACCCTAACAAGTGAGGAACTACTTACTCATTAGGGAATTAAAAGATTTCATTTTTTTATGATTGTTCTTTAATAACCTAATTATCTAGTCTACGGCAGATAAATAAAATCTAAACTAGGGCAGATAAATAAAGTTATACTAGGGCAGAAAGGAAAATTAGACTAAGGCAAGAAAAGAAAACTTACTTTATTTGATGCACTCTTCATACATTACAGGAATTGAAATTCTGAATTTGATAAATAAAATGAGGCACAAGAAGAGGCATGCTCCATAAAGAGCTTTAGGGTTTCTATTTATAGATCATAGAAACCCTAGGGTTACATTCGATACATATCTGCATTTACAAATTTACCCTAAGAAGACTAGTCAACGCACCGCCACACCGTTGAATTTTGCATCAACAAGTGCTCACCATGGCCGCGGAACCGCGGCCTAAAACCATGTTTGGCCGCGGATCCGCGACCATCTAGTGGGCTCTTGGGCTTCTGTCTCTCTGGTAATTCTCATGTTGCTTTTTACTTGGCTTTTCTTTACTTGGTTCTTCAGAATGTCTTCTAGTATCTTCCAGATTTCCACAGTGCATAATGTCGTGGACTTTTACCCTTTGCTTCGTGTCGAAGTCTTGAACCTTGCGCTGCCTTTGTGCTTTGTGAAATTGTCCATTGATCTTCGTTTATTCTTCAAACTGTAGGCATGATTAAGATTCTTCCATTTGTTGGTCGTAGTCTCATTTTTGTATCGTCTTTTCATCATTTTCACTGTTTTGTTCCGAGAACCTATAACCTGCAACTATGTAGCAGACATGGATCAAAAGCACATGTTTATTTGTAAAATGAATAAGAATGGGGAATATAATAATGCAAAATTATGATATGAACAAATACCCCCAAATTTATCTTTTGCTCGTCCTCGAGCAAAACTAGTTTTATTCTCGAAAAAAACCTAACCTCACTTTCACAGGGAAACGCGATTGCACTGAGCTCGTGTAACAAGACGTTAAACCTCTAGGTGTTCCTAGTAGGAGGAGTGTTGTCTCCTGAGGGTTTTCAGCGGATACTACCCACAAAATCCTATCAATTCGGCCTATTGACTTTTATTCTCCAATTAGGTTTTCTAACAAGAAACTCTATTATCTTCGACTCAGAAATTATCAACCCGTATTTTTCACGCTTCCTTATCATTTAAGTTAAGATTGTATATGTTTTGTAATTTCACTTAGCTTTTAGCATCTTTTGAATTTTCCTTCTAAGTTTCCATCTCAACTTAGGAATTTTTATCATCTCTACTAAAGATATAAGTCATATTTTTCATTCCTATCTCTTATCTAAACCCCAATCACAAAGCCCTACGTGTGTGTATGTATCACCCCTACACTTGGAAATTCAAATCAAGCTATCATACTCTTGTCCATGTCCAAAGTACTTTTAGTTGGTGAATTTTTAGAAGAAATTGCTCACACATTCTTCATGCGACCGTTAATACTTTTTGAGGTACCAACGACCGATTACAAAATGTGTTTGCACATTAAGACGTAATTCCTAGTCTTGTAACACCTAAGGCTTTAGCAGTGACTCCCAAACCAGTTGGTCTAAGGCACTAGGTGATAAAATACCCTCGCTAAATATTTTTTTCTATTTATGCAGCCTTAAGTAATTACAAAAACCAGTGTTCATTTTTTTTTCTCTTTATTCACACTTGTATTTTTATTTTATTTTTCTTCATACTAAGAACTTTAGACAAGAGCATTTCAAGGTCTCCTATACTATTCTAAGTTTCAAGGTTCGTGTTTGTGCAAGTTGTAAGGTATATATTTTCAAAATTTAGACTTAAGCTTAGAAATTATTTTTCAGACTTATACTTTAATAAAAATATCAATACTCTTCCCTTGTTTTAACTTAGCCCAAGAAGTGAATTCAAAATTTGCCTATTTCTAAGTAAACTACAAAGACATATATTTTTCTACCGTTAAATTTTAAAAAAGGTTATTTTTAGGGTTTTTAATTTACTAAGTCTAAGATCTAGTTGTTCCAAACTAATTAACATTTTTGTCAAACTCAAGTCAATTATGGCCAAAATTGAATTTTTTTTATATATTTTTTTTAATATTTCAGTTTTTTATTTGATTTTTCTTTTTATATTTTAATTTTCATTTTTTCAATTTTTATGATTTTTTTTATATAGATGCAATGCAGAATTTAAACATGCAAAAGAAAAAAGAAAAAATATATACAAAAATTTAGAAAAGTATGCCATGCAAAAGATAACTATTTACAACCACCAACTCCCCCAAACTTATCCAAAGCAGTGCCCTCACTGCTCGGCCCCACGTCGCGCTCTCGAGCGTGAACGGGAACGCTCAGCCCTTCCCAGCAGGGTTCGAATCCCCTACTCTACCTCAGTCAACCGTCGGTCATGCTCCCTAGATATCCCCCTCAACTCCTCTATGCCCCTAACAGCTTTTCGCATCAAATTTGCATGTTCTAAAGGGGTCATTTCTCCTTCGCTTGCGGTCGAGCTGGAGCTAGGTGTGCGGGCGGGCACGTGCTCCGCCGGTTCAGTTCTAGACCACACATCCGTCAATCGTGAATAAGACGTAGAAACGCCCTCAATAAGAGGCCTGACAGGTATGCCTCCAAGCATGAAAAATTCGAACTCCTCCACGGGGAGGAAATATCGACATAGTTGTGTAACAAGCATGGGACAAGGGTAATTTGCGGCTCGTTTGCCCGCACCTATAGAGTTTAGCAAAACTGTGCACATGTCGAAACGAGGGTTTCTTGTCATGAGGGTATGCATAATATATAAGGAGGGTGTAAAAAATGTTGTGTTGTGGGAGCTTCCAAAAATATTTTTTTGTGCCCAACGGCACACAGTTAAGACATTGGCGAAAATGGTTCTCGCTTGGATCCCCTTCCGCGGCTCCCTTGCGCAATCATTGCCCATCAAGGGCATGTAATCCTCAAATTGAAATGGTTGGTCATGAGCGGGTATCCGAGAGATTAATGTGACTTCATGTATGATGTCCCTATCTATGATAATTCCCTATCACCCCACTGCAATTTTATAAAGCCGAATTGGGAAAGACACCCCTCTTCCATACACTCGTAAAAACGAGTGACTAATTCCGGAAGTGCATAAGCGTTAGGGTGATTATATATCAAAAAGTTCCAACCCCTACGCGCTATCTCGTTCGCAAAATAACTCCCATACATATCGTATGAAAAAATTTGTGAAAAGTCTCGTTCAAGTTGCATACTGTGTGTCATCAGGTAGCTACAGATTTATAAAATTAAAAACAGAGATGGGTTACAGAGATCGAACCTCCCTTGAAAAATTCAGGGGGTGAAGATCAGGAAGCGCGGCGGAAGGGCGGTGGAAAGCTGGTTCCTGCGGTGGATGCACGGCGGGAGGAGGAGCTCTCTCTGGAAAATTTCGGCGGCAGCTAGGGTTTCTGTGGAGTTTTGTGTTTAGGGTTGTGAAAACACAGAGAGGTCGGGGTTATTTATATAGGGGGAGAATGATGGATATTTGCAAATAAACCCCTCTAAAAAGAGGAAATTATTTGCAAACAAAAATTTTATTTTATTTATTTAATCTGTAAATTTATAAAAATACCCAAAAAAATTCAATTTTTTTTTATTTTTTTTGTTATTTTGTATAAAATTATACCCCCCCTCAACTTAAGTGAAACAGTGTTTCCACTGTTGAAGCATTAAAGTTCATAGATAGGGAGGAGAAAAACACAGTATCAAGCTATACAAGGCCTTACACAGGCCAAAGGTTAGCACCAACCATTCAAAAAATTTATCATTATAATGGTGTGGTTGGTGAAAGAATAGAGTGTAGAGAAAAGAAATGAGAAACACACGAGACCGTATGGGAAGAAAGGTGGAATATGGTCTCGGTATATTCGGAGAAGAATGGCGGAAGAGAGAAAGAAGTGTAGTACGAACTTGAGGGTGTAAATTGAGTGAATAAACTAGCACAAATTGTGATGACCGATGTGTTAAAAGCGATTGTGCTAATCTATCAACCCGTCGAGAAATGGGGTCAAATCCCTCAAGATTCGCGAGAAAACATGGGTACTGATTGATACGAAAAAGTGTTTGTTTGTAGTTAACCGCAATCAATAACGGTGTCGCACGTAGCTAGACCGAGATGAGTACGGGTCGTTCTCTGGGAAACGTGGAATCTTTTACTTTTACTTTAGATGTGTTGAGAAAGAGAGGAGGGATAAAGAATTTTATCGAATGGTTTCTAAATCTACGTTAAACAAGAATGTAAAATATAGATCTAGATTATTTTAAAGATGTAGTAAATATAATAAGAAGGCTTGTAGGGTTCGTTAGGATTTAGTAGTTATGAACGATTAATTAAAAGTTACCCTTTTTATCCATTAATAGATTTAGAACTAGAACGACGGTGATGCGTGTAGATTAGGGTTTCTGGAAGGAAAAGGAATCCCACTCTTAACCCTTATCTCGACACGGAACTCCGTTCATATCTAGCCTTTACCAAAACAATCATTAATCTAATCTCTAATCGCGGTCGAAACTAGCAAAGAATTTCTAGCGTGCCCGATTAGGATGTTAATGATTCTTTTGATAAAGTTCCTAAACTTTATAGGACTTAAAAAGGGTTTAATTATTTTCATCGTCCATTAGCCTACCCTAATCCTACGATCCCTAACAAGCGGAGAATTACTCGCGCATGTTGGGAGAAGAAGATGAAAAGACAGAGAGGGAAAACATAATGTAAAATGCAAAAACAATTAAATAAAATAACTACCTTTATTAATCGACTTGAACAAACTACACTTTTAATCCGTAGAAAATGATTACAAACTAGTTGCTTCTCGATCTTTCCTAAGGAGGTAGTCGAACAGTCGATGATCAGTCTGGATGCGTGAGCGTCGGGAGCTTCGTGATCTCTTCGGCTTGATGATTTTTCCAAGAGTCTCTCGGTGCCCTTTTATAGTCCAAAGCCAAAATCTTTTGCTTAAAAAGTTGGTAAAATATAGCAGAGATTTAAGCCACAAAATCTTAGCAAATGATCCCTCTAGATTGCCACGGATCCGCGGTCAAAGGGCGGGTATGGCCGCGGATCCGTGGCCATTTGATCTCATCCCTCCATCATTTTTCTGGGGCTTGGTCTTTGGGACATGTGGCAATCCTAGGCACCTTCAGAATTCAGAAATCTTCTTTCGGTTGCTTCCAGACTTGGTCTCCAAGTTTTAATTCTTAATTAGGCAAGTCTTCTTCAACAACTTGATTTGCTTGCTAAATTCTGCATAACAACTTGGAAAATTCTGCACAATAATCTCAAATAATATTTAGTAGACTTAGTTCTACTAGGATTTGGTCAATGAATTTATTTGCATACATTTTTCTACCAAATACTAATTAAAATATATTAACACATGGAAAATGGTGCCTTTACACAAAAACCCTCATATGTATAATATATCATAATAAAGTCCTTTTTAATATAAAAATGGTAGGAAAAATGTAATACGAATGTGCAGTTTTATCAACTGAACAAATACCCCCAAACTTATCTTTGATCGTCCCGAGCAAACTAGTTTATTTAAGAGGAGAAAAAGAAAGGAGAAAACTAAGCACACTTTCGTAGGCAACATGATTGCACTGAGCACGTGCAACAAGCCGTTAAACCTCTAGGTATCCCTAATAGGAGGAGTGTTGTCTCCTGAGGGTTTTCAGTGGATTACACCCACAAAATCCAATAACAAAAGAGAGATGGTGAAATTTACATATAAAGATAAGAACCATAAAAGAAAGGCCTTGAAAAGAAGAGTTTCCAACTATACTAGCTTTTCAGTTGTCATGAGCCCTATCTTAATAGTCATGAAAAAATGTTAGAGATCACATCCTCCCTCAATAAAACATCGTCTTTATTCTTCATTCCTACCTTTCATCCAAACATTGATCATATAACCCCACGTGTGTGAATTGGACATCCCTACACTCGGAGAATTCAATTCAAGCTATCATACTCTTGTCCATCTACCTCAGTACTTTTTAACTTGATAAATATTTAGATTTGCTCACACATTTTCATGCGACCGTTAATACTTCTTGAGGTACTAACCAACCGATTACTCATGTGCTTGCTAATTAGGTGATAATATTTTCCTCGTCTTGCACCACCTAAGGCTTAGCAGTGACTCCCAGACCAGTTGGCTTTAGGGTACTAGGTGAAGAGGCACCCTCGCTATATTTTTTTATTGCTGTCTTGGCGATAACAAAACCAGTGTTCATTTTTTTTTCTTTTCACCATTTTTATATTTTCTTCATTTTTTTTTCATTTCCTTCATACTTTGGCTTTTAGACAAGAGCATTTCAAGGTATCCTCTACTATCCCAAGTTTCAAGACGTGTGTAAGTGCATATAGTAGGGTATCAACATTCAAATGTTTGGCTTCCAGAATAGAAACTATTTTTCAGACATATTTTTATCCTCAGATTAGTGACTTCCTTCATTTTACTAACCCTTGGGACAACAACTCATAACTACTTATTACTAGTTCGTTTAAGAAAACTTCTAATTTTCTTGGTTTTCTTAAACTATTCCTATCTTTTGGATGTAATTTTTCACTTTCTACTCTTTTGTTATTTAAAAAAAAATTTAATGCCCAGTGTCAAAGATAATTCAGTGAATACAAACCTCCCCCCCAAACCTGTTTTCAGCAGTGTCCTCACTGATGTAGCCTTTTGAGAACAAGGACCTGTATACTAAGGGAGAGATACAAGGGGTAAAATAATAGTTAAATGAAAAATTCCCCCAAACTTATTCTTTGACACGCACAGATATTCAATCAAATCCATTTTTACTCACCTCCATTCTTAAAATGAGAAAATGTTACAAAAACATGGAGGTGAGGCGGAGGAAATTTAGTTTTGATAAAGCGACTCCTGTAAAAACAGGAGCTCTTCCGCGGGGTCAGCAGAAAAATACGGTTTTAATCTATGCCCATTTACTTTAAAAATTGAACCGTTTTTCAAATTTTCGACCTCAACTGCCCCGTGCGGGTGTACATACCGCACCACAAAAGGTCCCTTCCAACGAGATTTAAGCTTACCCGGATGAAGATGGAGACGGGAATCATAAAGAAGGACTTGTTGCCCCGATGTGAAGGTTTTTCTAAAAAGATTTTTATCGTGGAACACTTTAGTCCTATTCTTTACTATCACCGCATTATCGTAAGCTTCATCGCGGAATTCGCTTAGCTCATTCAATTGCAGCTTCCGATAGCTGCCTGCATGCTCAAGATCAAAATTAAGCTCTTTAATAGCCCACATTGCCTTATATTCAATCTCGACAGGAAGGTGGCATGCCTTCCCAAACACAAAGCGGTATGGAGACATACCAAGATCGGTCTTATAAGCGTTGCGGAATGCCCAAAGAGCATCCGTCAATTTGGTTGACCAATCTTTACGGTTCTTAGAAACCGTTTCTCCAATATCTGTTTGATCTGCCTATTTGAGATCTCAGCCTGCCCGCTTGTTTGGGGGTGATAGGGCGTAGAAAGCTTGTGAATGATTGAATATTTCCGCATCAAGGCTTCGAAAGACCTATTGCAGAAATGTGTCCCGTTGTCGCTAATTATAGCGCGAGGGTGTCCGAATCGCGAAAAGATATTTTCTTTAAGGAACTTAATGACAACTTTGTTGTCATTAGTGCGACACGGTATAGCTTCCACCCACTTCGAGACATAATCAACCGCTAACATGATATATAGATTCCTAAAGGAGTTGGGAAAATGGCCCATAAAATCAATACCCCAAACATCAAATATTTCCACAACCAATATAGGTTGGAACGGCATCTCGTTCCTTCGTGAAATCCGACCCAAATGCTGACATCGCGGACAAGTTTTGCAATGTTCAAATGCATCTTTAAATAATGTTGGCCAATAAAAACCACATTGCAAAACTTTCTCCGCCGTTTTTCGAGGTCCAAAATGGCCGCCGCATGCCTGATCATGACAAAATGATAACACGCTCTTGAATTCATCGTTAGGGACACACCTGCGAATGATTTGATCGGAACAATATTTGAATAGATATGGTTCATCCCAGTAAAAATATTTTACTTGGGATAGAAATCGAAGTTTGTCTTGTTTCGACCAATCGCTAGGTATAAGTCCCGTCGTAAGATAGTTCACGATATCCACAAACCAAGGTTCGTAGGATACATTCAAGAGCTGTTCGTCGGGAAATGAGTCATTTATCGGCACGGTCACAGTTGGTGAAGAAGTGATGCGTGAAAGATGGTCGGCTACAACGTTTTCACATCCACTCTTGTCTTTGATGACAAGATCAAATTCTTGTAACAATAGGATCCAACGTATTAGACTGGCCTTCGCATCCTTCTTCAATAGAAGATGTCGTAGGGCGGAGTGATCAGTGTAAACCACAATAGGCGAGCCAATCAAGTAGGCCTGAATTTCTCCAATGCAAAGACAACTGCCAAGAGTTCTTTCTTGGTAGTTGTGTAATTTATTTGTGCATCATTCAAGGTCTACTTGCATAGTAAATTACATGTGGCATCTTATCAATGTGTTGTCCTAAGACCGCACCAATAGCAAAATCTGATGCATCACACATAAGCTCGAACGGGTGGTTCCAATCCGGAGATGATAAAACGGGGGCTGTAGTGAGTGATTCTTTAAGCGATTCAAAAGCAGCCTCACAATCCGAATCGAAGTGAAAAGTAGTGTCCTTGGCCAATAGAAGGGTTAAGGGTCTAGCAATTTTGCTAAAGTCCTTAATAAATCTCCTATAAAATCCTGCATGACCAAGGAAGGATCGTATATCTTTGACGCAATTGGGACGAGGGAGGTTTTGAATGACATCTATTTTAGCTCTGTCAACCTCAATGCCTTTATGTGAAATTATATGTCCAAGTACAATACCTTCTTGGACCATAAAATGGCATTTTTCCTAATTCAAAGTCAAGTTCTTATCCTTACAGCGGGTAAGAACAGCGTCAAGATTACGAAGGCAGTCCTCAAAGGAGTCCCCAAAAATGGAGAAATCGTCCATAAAAATTTCCAGAAAATTTTCCACCATATCTGAAAATATCCCCATCATGCACCGCTGAAATATAGCGAGAGCGTTGCATAACCCAAAGGGCATGCGTCTATAAGCAAAAGTTCCGAAAGGACAAGTAAAAGTGGTTTTATCTTGATCCATTTCGGCGATGGGGACCTGGTTATAACCAGAGTATCCGTCCAAGAAACAGTAGTATTCGTGTCCCGCTAATCGTTTTAACATCTGGTCAATGAAAGGTAGAGGGAAATGATCTTTCCTTGTCGCGGCATTGAGTTTCCTGTAATCAATACATACGCGCCACCCAGTTTGGGTGCGTGTTTAGATTAACTCATTAGCCTCATTAGTGATGACCGTGATGCCAGATTTTTTAGGGACCACATGAATTGGACTTACCCATTAGCTACAGATATGGGGTAAATTATTCCACTATCAAGGCACTTGACGATTTCTTTCTTTACCGCCTTCTTCATAACGGGATTTAACCGTCTTTGTGGGTCTCGGGTTGGTTTGGCTTCATCCATCAGATGTATGTGATGTTCAACAATTAAGGGACTAATCCCTTTGATGTCAGCCATTGTCCAACCAAATGCTTGCCGATTCGATCTCAACACTGCCAAAAGTGCATTCTCTTGCTCTACGGCTAGAGAAGCGGATATAATTACTGGCAAAGTCTCATGCTCTCCTAAATATGCATATTTAAGATGAGAAGGTAGCGGTTTGAGATCAAGAATTGGCGGAGAGACAATAGAAGGAGGGGTAACGGAATGATATTCGGACTCCTTAAGAGGTTCAAAACTTGCATAAGATATTGACTCGGAAAGTGCTGCTGACTTTTGCAACGAGTCAACGGGTTCAATCTCAAGGTCGGACTCATTGAACATATCCTCACTGTGAAGTGGTGCAAGATCAAACGATGTCTCATTAGTGTTGTCGAGAACATCAAAGCAAAGTTCCTCATCCATGCAGCTTTCGGAAGCTATCTCGTGGATGGAACAAACATCCAGCAAATGAGCAGAAGGTTCTGATGGCTGACTTTCTAGCTTGTAAATATTAAGCTCAATTGTCATTTTCCCGAAGGATAAGTTCATAGAACCGTTACGACAATTAATTACAGCGTTAGAAGTTGCTAGGAAAGGTCGACCAAGTATCACCGGGATTTGATTGCGTGGGTTTTCCACAGGTTGTGTATCTAAAACAATATAGTCCACGGGAAATATGAATTCCCCGACTTTAATCAACACATCCTTTAGTTCGCCCCAAGGTTTGGTGATAGATCGGTCTGCCATCTGCAGAGTACAATGGATGGGTTTTAACTCTCCAATTCCTAACTGCTCGTATACTGAATACGGAAGCAAGTTGACGCTAGTGCCTAGATCGAGTAAAGCACGATTTATATTTTTACCCCCAATAGAAATAGAGATTGTAGGACAGCCGGGGTCCTTACGTTTCTTTGGTATTTGTTGGGTAAAACCTGTGCGAACATTACTCGTCATGAAAACCTTTTTAGGCACTTGAGTTTTTCTCTTCCTAGTGCACAAGTCTTTAAGGATTCTTGCATAAGATGGGACTTGTTGAATAGCATCTAGGAGAGGAATATTCACGCTAACTTGCTTAAACATTTCCACAATCTTCTCCATTTGCGAGTTAGGTCTGTTGGCCCTTAATCGGTTTGGAAATGGAGCTCGATCAATAAGTTTTAGGTCCAACGTTTGTGGAGAAGACTGTGGGGACGGATTCGATCCCAAAAGTGGAGTGGGAATCGACTTAGATAGATTTGGCGAAATGGGCGAAGGGGTCGAGTCTTGGGGAAAACGGAGAATAGGCTCGGATGAAGGTGGGGGACTGGACGAATTAGGGGAAGAAGAAGAAGAAGCTGGGGTATCAAATGTGTCACTATCATCAAATTGCTCACCCACTCGGTTATTCAGCACTCTCCCCGATCTCAACGTAGTAATGACATTCACATTATGACTTTGTGAATGGCCAGGATTCGGTGGGGATTGAGATGGGAGTTTCCCTTTCTCTCTCGCACTCATTGCGGCGTTTAACTGTGCGATTTGGTTTTCTATTGTTTTGATACTCTCCCCATGGGAGGAGGAGTTTTTCGTTAGGGTATCAATAGAAGACTTCATCTCAGCCGAAAATTGCATGGATTATTTCATGAACATATCCAAAGTTTGTGCAAGTGAAGAGTCAGTACTGGCCAATTATGGTGTAGAGGTGTTGGCCGGATTTTGGAAATTCTGTGACTGAAAGGGGGGCTGATTCTGTGGTTGTGGTTGCCGTGGAGGAGGTCTTTGATAATTACTTTGTTGGTTTTGATTCCAAGCAAAGTTAGGATGATTCCTCCATCCTTGATTGTACGTGGAAGAATAAGGGTCGTTTCTAGGTCGCTGCTAAAAAGCAGCATTAGCTTGAAACGATGCATTCATAGGACATTCTTCCGTTAAGTGTGAAGGATCCGAACAGCAACCACAGACAGTCTTGGGAAGCGTGACCTGATTTAGGGAGACTGATGAAAGTTTGTTCTCAATAGAATCGAGTTTCTTCTGCATCGCTGCCATTTCGGCTTTTACTGCGATGGAAACATCGAGCTGGTGAATACCTCCCTTAGTTGTAGGTGGTCTTACGCTTTCCCACTGCAACGTGTGTTCAGCGAGATCTTCCAGATATTTCCATGCTTCACCGTCATCTTTAGACATGAAATTGCATTGACACATTGTTTCAAGCATCTGCTTTGTCGCTGGATTAATGCCCTCATATATAATCCGACATAAATCCCATCTTTGTATTCCGTGATGGGGGCATTGGACAAGCAGATCTTTGAAACGTTCAAAGCACTTCCAAAATGGTTCATTGGGAAGCTGGGTGAACTGGTTGATCTCGCTCCTAATATGGACAGTCTTATGGTTTGGGTAAAACTTCTTCAGAAATGCTATGACGAATTCATCCCAATTAGTGATAGAGTATGCGGCAGTATTATAAAGCCATTTTTCTGCCAAGTCGCACAATGTGAATGGGAGAAGACGTAAGCGCATAGCATCTAAAGTCAATTGTGAAGTACCCATCATTGCGCATACGTTTTCGAATTTGGTGATGAAAACGTACGCGTCTTCCGACTCAAGCCCGTGAAATTTGGGCAGCAGATTGATGTAGTGGGGTTTAATTTCGAAATTATCCCCATTAGGTGGTGGAAGAGATAAACAAGTGGGAAGAGGACCACGAATAGGATAGCATCTCTCTTGGAGAGAGATGCGCGGTGGATTCTGCGCACCTACGGACGGTGGCAGCGTGGTGTTATATTCTGATGGAGTGCCGTCCATCTCGGTCGTGGTGTGTGGTGGTGGGGGAAAAGAAGATGAAGAAGTACCGACTTCGGTGTCGATAGCAGGAACGCGGACAAGACGGGCACTAGGATCCCGTGTCCAGCCAAGCATGCACTAAGCGGGTTTAGTGCAAGTGGCAGCGTGTGTGTGATTTAAAATTGGCTTGTTTTGAAAAAGTGGGACTCAAGACAAATCTCCCTAAGATGCACAAGCAACCCTAGAACTAAGGTCACCTAGGTCCAGTCTCTAGACCGCTCCTAGACTTCCAAAGGACAAGCCGCAGGATAAATCCTCTACCGCCTCCGTACTACCCTTATAGCCAGGTAAGTTCCAGGTAAGTGGGAAGGAACCACGTCGTGGGCCTAATTAAAAACCACTAGCCTTTGTCACACTTGCCTAGGCACTACAAAAGTAATGCGGATAAACGATAGATTACCCACGACCTTCCTCTGTCCTTATTGAGCGTGACAGTCCTTAGAGTCTGGTCTAGATATTTTTTAAATTAATGAAGGGTTGATCAATATGCTCGGTTTGTGATTTGTGGGGCTTAGGAAGGGTGATGAAATCCCCACCTAATCTTGATTTGGTCTTTGCCCCTTAAAGTCCATATTAAATATGCAATACAAAACCAATCACAAAACTTTTGCAAAAAGATTTTTGAGCGGCGCAATTTTGCAAAGAATCCTGCAGAAAATAGATTTTATTGGATTTGAGGAGAGAGAGAAGGAGTTAAGAAAGATACCAGAGAATTCTGTGGCCCTAACTCTTCTATCCTGCCGCGATTCCACCGCACAAAGTGCCTTTATACCGCGGTTCCGCCGCGTGGTAGAGAGAACAGTTGATGAAATTTTTTCTGTAGTCTCCTTTGCTCCTCTGGATCTCTTAAAATGTCTCTGTTTCCTGTTTTCCTCAATTCTGTGACTCCGGATCTCCTTGCAAAAATTCACGCACAAATCGTTAAATATGCAAAGCAGTTTTGTTTTAATAATGATATGACTCGTCTAAGAATTCAACACAAATAGTAAAAATAAAAAATTACGCACGTATCCCCGGCAACGGCGCCATTTGAGTGATACGAAAAAGTGTTTGTTTGTAGTTAACCGCAATCAATAACGGTGTCGCACGTAGCTAGACCGAGATGAGTACGGGTCGTCCTTTGGGAAACGTGGAACCTTTTATTTTTACTTTAGATGTGCTGAGAAAGAGAGGAGGGATAAAGAATTTTATCGAATGGTTTCTAGATCTACGTTAAACAAGAATGTAAAATATAGATCTAGATTATTTTAAAGATGTAGTAAATATAATAAGAAGGCTTGTAGGGTTCGTTAGGATTTAGTAGTTATGGACGATTAATTAAAAGTTACCCTTTTTATCCATTAATAGATTTAGAACTAGAACGACGGTGATGCGTGTAGATTAGGGTTTCTGGAGGGAAAAGGAATCCCACTCTTAACCCTTATCTCGACACGGAACTCCGTTCATATCTAGCCTTTACCAAAACAATCATTAATCTAATCTCTAATCGCGGTCGGAACTAGCAAAGAATTGCTAGCGTGCCCGATTAGGATGTTAATGATTCTTTTGATAAAGTTCCTAAACTTTATAGGACTTAAAAAGGGTTTAATTATTTTCATCGTCCATTAGCCTACCCTAATCCTACGATCCCTAACAAGCGGAGAATTACTCGTGCATGTTGGGAGAAGAAGATGAAAAGACAGAGAGGGAAAACATAATGTAAAATGCAAAAACAATTAAATAAAATAACTACCTTTATTAATCGACTTGAACAAACTACACTTTTAATCCATAGAAAATGATTACAAACTAGTTGCTTCTCGATCTTTCCTAAGGAGGTAGTCGAACAGTCGATGATCAGCCTGGATGCGTGAGCGTCGGGAGCTTCGTGATCTCTTCGGCTTGATGATTTTTCCAAGAGCCTCTCGGTGCCCTTTTATAGTCCAAAGCCACAATCTTTTGCTTGAAAAATTGGTAAAATATAGCAGAGATTTAAGCCACAAAATCTTAGCAAATGATCCCTCTAGATTGCCGCGGATCCGCGGCCAAAGGGGGGTATGGCCGCGGATCCGCGGCCATTTGATCTCATCCCTCCATCATTTTTCTGGGGCTTGGTCTTTGGGACATGTGGCAATCCTAGGCACCTTCAGAATTCAGAAATCTTCTCTCGGTTGCTTCCAGACTTAGTCTCCAAGTTTTAATTCTTAATTAGGCAAGTCTTCTTCAACAACTTGATTTGCTTGCTAAATTCTGCATAACAACTTGGAAAATTCTGCACAATAATCTCAAATAATATTTAGTAGACTTAGTTCTACTAGGATTTGGTCAATGAATTTATTTACATACATTTTTCTACCAAATACTAATTAAAATATATTAACACATGGAAAATGGTGTCTTTACACATAAACCCTTATATGTATAATATATCATAATAAAGTCCTTTTTTAATATAAAAATGGTAGGAAAAATGTAATACAAATGTGCAGTTTTATCCACTGAACAGGTACGTTGAACTTGGTAAACCAGACATTGAAAATGGAAGCGTGACGAATTCTTGCGCGGTCGAAACGATGGAAAGGACGAAGGGGAGTGATTTAGGAAGGATCTCATTCTCACCTAAGTAAGCGTATGTAAGGTGAGACGGCAACAGCTTGAGTTCGAGTTTCAGAAGTGAAACAATTGAAGGTGAAATTGGTAAAACTGTCTCGAACTCGAAGGATTCCATCAATAGTTCAAAATGACTGTAAGCAACCGAGTCTGATGGTTCAACTAACTCATCTAAAAATTCAAACGACTCAAACTCGGGCGGTGAGTCTTCAAAATCGTCCGAAAAAGTGAAACACTCGTAATCGTTATCGGTTGTGAGAACTGTGTCAGATTTAAGAAGGAACGCACTAGTGGCGTCAAAACTGCTGTGATTGAACAGAAATTTTTCAAGCTCACGGTCCTCCTGCGTGATCTCCTGCGTGGTCGGAACGATGGAAAGGATGAAGGGGGTGATTTAGGAAGTATAACAGTTAAAGGTTCAGGAGGATGAATTGGAAAATCTGACACATCAAACAAAACTGGTTCATCCTCAATAATTTCCTCAATATTATCCTCATAATTCTCCTCAAATGTTATCTCATCCATGCAATTATCATCAAAATCAAGACGCATATGAAGTTCGGGAGAAAAATTTAATGACTCCGGATGATGAATTAGAGAGAAAAATTCATTCAAATCTGCGGGTTCATCATCCAAATTATTCCCTGCGTCAATATCCTCAATCAAGTGAAAATCAATTTTTTCGGACACCTCATCAAAAAATTCAGGTTCTAGATTGGAGGTGTAGAGGTCGAAAAAATTGGTGATGGTTTCACTCGAAAGGGACCCTTCACAATCTGGAAAATCAAGCACTACAAAGTCGCACAACTCATTAAACGTTTTGTTTTCAACTGGTGAATCATTTGGGACACTTGATAGACATTCAAAACCGGAGTTGTGGGATTCAATTGGTGATGGGTAGGTTTGATTTGGAAGGGTGCACAGCTCACTCTCTCCACTCAAATTCTCAATCTGTCTAACCGCCTCATCATATATTGGAATTTTTGGAGCTAGTTGAAAACTAGCTACCGGGTCACTAGGTTGCATAAGGGCGGCAATGGACGCATCCAAATTCCTCATCTGTTGGTTTGTCGCTACAATATAAGCTTCCAACGACTGTTCTAGACTAGACATGGGTTGTGAAGGGGGTTCAGTAAAAGATTCAATGTTGTTTGGATACGTGAAACTCCCAATTGGTTGTGTAGAAGCAATATCTAGGGAAGGTGCGAAAGTCGGGTAGAACTGGTAGGAATTGAATGGTTGGACAGGAGTAGGATCAACATTTGGATAAAAAGGTGAATGGACTTGTTGATCCAAAGAATTGGGAGTGTTGAAAGGAATGAAAGATCGGTTACGAGATTTTTCAATATGTTCAGCAATAGACATGGGTTTCGGAGTTACAACAGAACTCGAAAAAGGAGTATCAACGTAAGAAGATGGTGAAGGTTGAAATGGTTGATACAAAGTGGATTGCGGAGTCGAACTGTTTCTCCTAGACGCTTCTATTCGATCTTTCAAAGAAATTTTGGGCATGGAGGGGTCTTCCGTAATTCGACCAAAACAATTCGCGTAGGAAAAAATGTTTGGATGAGGGTACCAAAGTTCAGCAAGAGTTTTGGGAGGTGGGGTACCCATGATGTAAGAAAGAAAAAGAATGTGGGGTGCAATGGATTTCTTAGCGACAAGTGGCAAGTTTTATAAAAAAAAATTCCGTTTTGTGTTTTTTTTATATAAGGAGCATTTTGCAAAAAGATTTTTCATAAGAAGCTTAGACATATGTTTAATCAATCACAATATGCACAATCAAGCGTAGATCTAGGTCACCTAGGTCAACTAGACAGCTCCTAACTGTTCCAAAGGGCAAGTTGTGAGGACCTCAAATCGCCTCTTCACCGCCAATTGTGGCCAGGTAAGCACAAGTAGAGAAAGGAGGGATCCGCTCACGAATCACCGTAAGACGGGCCTTTTAAAGTTACCTTTCCCCACTTGTCTAGCCTAGGCACCACAAAGTCTGGTTTAGATAAACATCGATGCCTACAACTATTCCTTTGACCTATTGAGCGCGACAGTCCTTAAGGCCGAGTCTAATTTTTTTTAATTTAACTCGATGGTTTATGCAATATGTTTTTTGTGATTTTTGGGGTCCTAGGAAGGGTAATGAAATCCCCACCCAATCTGGATTGGTGTTAAAGCCCCTTAAAATCAGTTTTAAAGATGCAAAGCAGTAAAACATTCAAACACTTGCCAAAATTTTTTATTTTTTATTGCGGCGCAAAGAATCCTGCACAAGATCAAGTTATTGGAGAAGGGAGAGAAGTTTTTTGCGCAAAGAACCCTGCAAGAAAATTTTTCAGAGGAGTTCAGGGGGTTACAGAGAAGAAAAGAAAGCTTACAGAGGAATTTTGGCTTGCTGACGTCAGCAAGGCGCCGCGGTTATGCGGCTAAATGTTGCCTTTGACCGCGGTTCCGCGATCAAATCATCGGTTCAGATCCCCAAATCTTTTCTGTTTTCTATTCTGATTATCCTCTGCTTGTTCAGATCTGCTGTTTGCTGTTTTGCTCTCTGGATTTTTCCAGATCTGAACCTGTTCTTCGATTCTGCACAATTTAAAAGAATACCCTTCACAAAATAACAAGATTATAACTTTTTTATAATTTTTTTTCCAGTTTTTATGAATTTTATGATTTTATATTAACCCGAAATTACAAAAAGAAAATAACTACGCCATCCCCGGCAATGGCGCCATTTGATTTTAGAGATTTTGTGATCAAAGAATATTTTACCGCAATCAAGAACGGCGTCGCTTGGTAGCTAGCCGATGAGTACGGGTCGGTCCACAAGGATTTTGTGTATTTTCTATTTGTTCTAACGAGTTAATTCCAAATGGAGTTCGATCGATTATCACGAAAAACTGAAATGAGTATGATTAAAATCTTGCTAGGGTTAGGTTTAGGTTAAGTTTGGAAACTCAATAAGTCTCACGGCTTTCTCTGCCCTAATTAAGATCTGTTTAGGTGTTATGGTAATAATTAATAAAGGGGATTAGCACGATCGGGAAGAAACTAGGTTTCTTCCTCTAGGTCCATGTCCGTCCTTTCTTAACTCTTACCCTAACCTCCATGGAAAACATACACAACCGGTCTTTTAAACTACGGTATCACCGCTACCTCATGGGATAGGGTGTCGTAGTGAGCGGTGTGTGTACGTATGCATAGAGTCCTATTAAAATATATGACGGGCAAGAAAGGGGTGAGAGATTTTCATCTCTCAAACCTCTCATATTCCTAACCCTAACAAGTGAGAAACTACTCACTCTTTAGGGAATTAAAAGATTTCATTTTTTTATGATTATTCTTTAATAACCTAATTATCTAGTCTACGGCAGATAAATAAAATCTAAACTAGGGCAGATAAGTAAAGTTATACTAGGGCAGAAAGGAAAATTAGACTAAGGCAAGAAAAGAAAACTTACTTTATTTGATGCACTCTTCATATATTACAGGAATTGAAATTCTGAATTTGATAAATAAAATGAGCACAAGAAGAGGCATACTCCAAAAAGAGCTTTAGGGTTTCTATTTATAGATCATAGAAACTCTAGGGTTACATTCGATACATATCTGTATTTACAAATTTACCCTAAGAAGACTAGTCAGCGCACCGCCACACCGTTGAATTTTGCACCGACACGTGCTCACCATGGCCGCGGAACCGTGGCCTAAAGCCATGTTTGGCCGCGGATCCGCGGCCATCTAGTGGGCTCTTGGGCTTCTGTCTCTCTGGTAATTCTCATGTTGCTTTTTACTTGGCTTTTCTTTACTTGGTTCTTCAGAATGTCTTCTAGTATCTTCCAGATTTCCACAGTGCATAATGTCGTGGACTTTTACCCTTTGCTTCGTGTCGAAGTCTTGAACCTTGCGCTGCCTTTGTGCTTTGTGAAATTGTCCATTGATCTTCGTTTATTCTTCAAACTGTAGGCATGATCAAGATTCTTCCATTTGTTGGTCGTAGTCTCACTTTTGTATCGTCTTTTCATCATTTTCACTGTTTTGTTCCGAGAACCTGTAACCTGCAACTATGTAGCAGACATGGATCAAAAGCACATGTTTATTTGTAAAATGAATAAGAATGGAGAATATAATAATGCAAAATTATGATATGAACATCGTCCCTCTTGCCCTTCGAAGTCTTGTCTCTCTAAGAGTCCGGGGTAGACTCTTACTTCGAGTGTTCCAGCATTTGGACTTTCTTGGCCAGCTCCTGAAACGTCTTGAGGCATGCTGTATACAAAAATGGGACCATCTAATTGCTGAGGTTCCCAATGAGGAGGCTGACGGACTGGTCCTGCTCTAGCGGCGTTTCGCACTTGACAGTGAGGTTGCGCCACTGGGAAATAAAGTCCGTGTTGCTTTCATTGTTTCCTGGCTTGGTTCTCACGAGGTCAGCAATGAAGATTTTATCACTAACACTCATGAATCTTTTCCAAAACAGTGACCTCATTTAGGCAAAAGTAGTGACGGACCCATCTGGTATGCTTGCATACCAGTCGAAGGCGACACCAATCAGGCTGTTGATGAATTGACGAAGAAGGAGTGCATCGTTGCCTCCTGTATTTCCGCACGATACTTTAAAGTGGGCGACGTGATGATTTAAGTTTCCCGTCCTGTCAAATCTTCCGAACTTAGGAATGACGTAGCCATTCGGGAACTCGATCAGATCGTATTGTGCGGGATATGGCCGCCCACTACTGCCAATTTCTTTCTGAGCTTCGGCTTCGGCCACCATTGTTTTAACCTTGCTGGTGACCAAATCCATTATCCGATCTTGTGTTAGAGGGATAGTGCTATCTTGGGCCAAAGCGTCCCCGGAAGCGGAATGTGGCCGGCTTTCATGCGGCTCGCCCAATTTTGGACCCAAAGGGACATGCATCTGTTGCTTCGGGTTGTCATCACCTGGCTCATGAGTAGAGACTTGTGCTTGATTGGGAGGCATCCGAGCAATTTGAGCCGTAAGCTGCATTACGACATTCGTCAAGTCGTCAATTTTGGTGTAAAGCTTGGCCATCTCTTAATCTTTCCTCCTGAGCTATTTTCGGAGCTCTTGAAGCAACTCTTGCTCTGCGGTCCTGGGGCGGAAAGTCGGCTCTTCCTCGCTATCCGAGCTTGACTCTACATGGACTGAGGGTTCTTTCTGCCTATCGGCCTCATCGAGAGGGTTTTCCTCATCCAGTGGAGGCGGCTGATCTTGGGAAGCAGAAACCACATTCAAGCCATATTGGGTTTGGGATGTGGTGGCCCCATCCTTGCTTTTGTTGTGCATGTTGTCACTGGGACGCGCGCCCGCCATATAGACCGTATGGATAACATATCCAGCCGTCTTTTTATTATTGGCAGTTGATTTCACGGATCGCTGTCGTGACCTTCCTGTTTCGGTAACGGGAAGTCGCTTGAAAGCGGCTGGCCTGACCAGATTCTTGAATGGTTCTGGCGCTTCTTTTTTGGTTTTACCCCGCTGTTTTCTCACGGCACAGAGCTCCTGATAAACTCTTGAAGAGACGGTGTCATGCTTTCTCTGTTGGGGCGGGGATACATCTCTTTGTAGCATCATTCGAACCGATGTCTTCTTGATTCTCGTGGTCATGGCGTTTTTCTGAACCCAAGGGTTCGAAGGAGTTGCTAACTTTTACGGCCGACTCAGTCATCGTTGCGGGGTAACTCTGCTCTTGGAACCTCATAAGATTCTACCTAGCCGGAGTCCTGACCCTTTTGTTGGCTCGATACTTGAGCCGCTTCTGTCTCAACCTTTCTGTTTTGAGCACATGGCAGGCTTCGGCCCTTCGGGACGACGTTGTAGACCGACTGACAGAGAGTCCAGAGAATATGCCTGCTTGCTCGATCGTCAAGGGCACCATCTGAGCTTGCTGGAGCTGCTTTGTGGCTCTATTGGTGTTGACGGCCTTGCCCCCAGTTAGAACAGTGGAGAGCCGTTTGAATACGGATTTGCATTTGGGGTAGGATGCTCTAGAAACCACGATGTTCGGCCTTCTGCCCCTCGAAGTCGGTTTGGCTGCTTGGTTTGTTAGGACCACCGCCAAATGAGCGCTTCCAGCAGGGTAGATGATGACGGAACCAAATTGACAGGGTGGCTCCTCCCATTGCTGGCTGAGACTGGCAGGGAGAACCACACGGGCATTGATCTTGACCACGTACGAGATCGGGGTCGCGTCGGAAGCTGAATTCATCTTAGGAGACATCATCGTTGAAAGTTGATTGCTGCATGGAAAAGCATTATTTCGGTACAAATATCGATATATATGTCAAATGAGTTCGCATGAACACTTGACCCGAGATATAGGAGGGGAGAAGCGTCCCACTGGGCGTGCCAGAATCTATAGGGTGTTTTTCGTCACCCCATTGAGATGAGAATACGCGTGCACTTATCAGGCGTATTACAGATTCCCCATGCCTAGGGTAGGCTGGGGTTTATTGATTGTAGGGATCCGAATCTCCGGCAGCCGTGGACTAAGCTGCCGTTAATTACCCCTCTCCTTTAAAGCGAGGGAACCTCCGATTGACGGGTCAACTAGTCATGCGAACTTAATGTGCAGTGTGCATATATTTCTCTTGAGTGGTTTTGGATATATCGGGGGCCCCGCAGAGTTTACGGGTGTCCCGCTACCAGGATAGCGGGCTGGGGGTCAAGGGGGCTGGCAGCCACCTTGGGGGTGCGGCGTAGCGCCCCGTTAGAATTTTTTTCTAATGGGGAAGGGTTTTTAGTGTGGAGTGTTTGTAAAAAAAGTGAGGGGGCATCCTAAGGACCCGTATGCGTCTGGCGCTAGCGCCTCACGTGCCTAGCGCGTGGGCGCTGGGCGCCTCACGTGCCGGGCATGTGGGCACCCCCAGAGAAAAGTGGACTTAGTCCCTGCACTGGGAGCTATCCTCCCGATTTGACTTTTGGAGTTAAACTCCTAAAAAAACGACAAAGAGGGCTTAGCCCCTACATTGGGAGTTGTACTCCTAATTGACTTTTGTAGTTAAACTCCTGAAAAAGAGATTTTTTGTTTTATTTTATTATTGTTGTTGTTGTTTTTGTGTGGAGTTAAACTCCAATAGATCTTGAATGGAGTTAAACTCCCAGAAATCTTTGGAAGTGATAAAAGGGGACCTCTTTCTCCCCCACCCCCTTTGGCCCTCAATCTTCTTTTAGGCCTTGGATCTTCCCAAGGTAGGATTTTTGGAGATGGGTCTCCTTCTTTTTCCTCTCTGTTGCCTAGATCTTGGGGAAAAGGAGGGTGAGACTTAAAAACCATCCCTTTTAGGGACTTGATGGCAGACCCGAGCTTCCCTTCAAGGGTTTTATGGTGAAAAACTATTTATTTTTGGAAAAGGAAGAGTTAAACTCTTGATTTAATTCAAGAAAGAGAAGAAGGTTCAGAATGTTGAAGAAAGAGAAGGAGACACAAACCCTAATTTTTTTGAGAGGATGGAAAAGTTATTCTTTGATTTTTTTTATCATGTTGCCTTTATAGGCTACACACTTTATATATAGCCTCTTGGGCTTTGCCAAATGGCACTTGTGCCACCCCATGCCTTATGTGCTTATTTATTTTTGCACATAAGCTTTGGAGTTTACAAAATTTTGGCTTTCTGCCCATTTTACATACATTTATTTCTAAAAATTATATTTAGACTAATTTATCGCATCCTTTTTGGCACGGAGCCGGCATCTTCCATGCTTGGTCTTGACTTGGGCTTAGGCTCGGACCCACTTAACTTGGGGTTGACCTTGATTTTGACTTGGTCGATCGAGGTGAAACTTTTGACCCCAAAAGTTCCGTAATGTTTTCACTTTTCGGTCCAGGATCTCAACTGGTTGTTGTTCACAGATTAGGTCAGTCTATACCCTAAGCTCTGAGTGATCAAGTATATGGCTGGGGTCGCTCACATATCGTCGTAGTTGGGATATGTAGAACACGTTGTGTACTTCTTCCAACGAGGGTGGTAGTGTTAAACGGTATGCTACTTCTCCAACTCGTTCGAGTATGTCGAACGGTCCTATATATCTTAGATTTAACTTACTCCTTTTGCCAAAATGTATCACTCCTCTTTTTGGGGAGATCTTCATGAATAAATGGTCTCTAGGTTGGAACTCCAGATGTCGACGCTTTGCATCTACCCAATGCTTCTGTCGGTCTTGGGCTATTCGCATCCTTTCCCTGATCGTGCGAATTACGTCGACAGTTGCCACAATCATCTCTGGTCCAAGGAGTTCACGATCTCTAATGTCGTCCTTGTTTACCTCAATCAGAGCAAAGCTCTGTTCAAATTCGAAGGCGGGAGATGAAGCAACGCTTCATCTTCCCCCAATCAGAGCAAAGCTCTGCTTTGAAAATTTAAAATTTAATAAATGAAGCAACACTTCAGATTATTTGCGCTGCGCAACACGCCACGTGTCAGGCGCAGATGCATCAGCGCAGCGCCCAAGGCAGCGCACCCAATCAGAGCAAAGCTCTATTTAAAGAAAAATTAAAGGAAGCAACGCTTCAGTTGCGCAAGCATTGCGCTGCGCGACACGTGTCAGCGCAGATGCGCTAGCGCAGTTGCGCTGCGCTGTGCGCTGCGCGACACGTGTCAGCGCAGTTGCGCTGCGCTGCGCGCTGCGCGACACGTGTCACGCGCTGGGGCATCTGCGCCAAACAGAATTAAAATTTCAAGAAATCTTTTCTGTTCTTGTTAAAACAGGAAGATTTTCTTCTGTAAAGCAGAAGCCCTTGGATCAAAGATCCAACGGTGGGGAAAATTCCCCAAATCACTCAGAGAAAGATCTCTTTAACAAATTTAACTAATTTATGGGCACTATAAAAAGGACCCCAGACCTCAATTAAAAGGAATCAACATTTTTCTAAAAAAAAAAGAGAGAGAGAACTCTGAGAAACTCCTCAAGAATAAAAAAGGTAAAAACCTTTAGAAAAGGAGAAAGTTCTCTTATGAACAGATCATAGATCTAAAAACAAGATCTATGATCTTTAATAAAAATAAAATAAAATAAAATAGTGCTTTGCACTTTTCATGAACCCTTGGTTCTCTGAGATAAGAAAAACAAGAAAAAAACTTATTTTTCTTTGATCTAAATTAGATCAAGAAATCAAATAGTGTTTTGCACTTCTGTTCTTGAATCTAAAAGATTCTTGGTGCTTTGCACTTGCAAACTGCGCTGTTGCACTCTTAAGAGAGCGCCACGTGTCAGCTATAGAACCACTTGCGCTATGCGCTCTTGAAATAGAGCTTTGCTCTCTGGAATTGGCGCAACTCACCAGAGCGCGCCACGTGTCAGCAGCGCAACAGCGCAGCGCACTGCGCTGTTGCGCTTGCGCTCACCAGAGCATGACACGTGTCCTCACCACAAGCGCTTGCGCTCAGTAATTGGCGCAAAGCGCCTGACAAATGCAATGCATTTCTTTCCTGAAAGGGCCAGGCCCAATTAAAAGTCTAAACAGGCCTAATTAAATTGATGCTCTGCATCATTTATAAACGGGCAGAGCCCAAACGAAATAATAAAGATGCTATGCATTTATAAAGGGAGCAAAGCCCAGACAAAACAGATGCCTTGCATCATTTATAAATGAGCAGAGCCCAGGATAAACTGATGCTTTGCATTTCTATGGGCAAAGCCCAAACAAAAAAAAAATGGAAGAAATGCGATGCTTAAAAATGTTGAACATTCCCAACTGGACTTAGCCCAATTCTGGCCGTAAGTCCTTAAATTAAATTGAACTGAGCACAAATGCCCCCCTCAAATCAATTTATATCCGGTTCGAGGGTACATCTCCGAACTCCTCTGACACTTCTCATTGTAATCCTTCAACGACGTTAGAGAGGTGACGGGTCCCAACGACCACACATGAATATGGACTGCGGGGTCCTTAAACTCGTGGACCGAGACGTCCTTAAACTAATATCGGACCGAGACGTCCTTAAACTAATATTGGACCGAAACGTCCTTAAACTAATATTCGTCCCTAAATGGGAATGTTGGACCGAAACGTCCTTAAACTAATGATGGACCACCACGTCCCTAAACTGGCGATGGACCGCAACGTCCCTAAACTACCTATGGACCACTACGTCCCTAAACTGGAACAATAGAGCCTCCAAATGCTCTTTTGCCGGATCTAAACTATCCCGTTTAAGTTGATCTTAGCCCCCAAACACGGCTAACGTATCCTTAAACATTCAAACGGACTTTAAAACTCCAAATCAACCTTGGTTCAAGGGTACATCTCTGAACTCCTCTGACATCTGCCGTTGTAATCCTTCAACGACGTTAGAGAGGCGACGAGTCCCGATGGCCAGATATTAAATCGATTATCATGTCAAGTTGATCTTAGTCCAAAACAGGACTAATGTATCCTTGATGAACGTTTAAGTTGATCTTAGCCGCAACGCGACTAATGTATCCTTAAACTAAAAACACCAAACCCAAATCTAAGTAAATACGGATTTGTACTAATCCATATCCTACGGGCGACAGCATTACTCAGTCTCCGTATACAATCCACGAGCAACCATAAATAAAACAAACACACACGACACGAAGTGAAATTCTGGAGAAGGAGAAAGTTGTTACCGCGATGCGGTAGCGTAATTAACTGCAGGGGCTTGCGCCTGCAGGGAAGAGCGCCCCCACAATCAAAAACCTCTCACCCCGAGGGGGAATCTGACGAAGTCTGCTACATCGGCCGCATCCGTTTAAACCTCCGATACACGATGCCATAAATCAACTTGGCATCTTCGGAGAGGTAGACGGATAAAACCATATAGCATCTGTCCCGAATCTCAGGCAAGACGCAAAGTCTAGGCCGCCGTTCGGAGGGGAACAGTCCTAACTCAACGGGGAACGACATTTCCGTCCGTAGAGTGTTGCGAATGGTGTCATCCTAATACTTTCCTGATAGCTATTATTTTATGAAAACTCCACAAGGTGTAGGTGATCTTCCCACGAACCTCCGAAGTCTAACATACAGGCTCTCAGCATGTCTTACAGAATCTGAATTGTTCGCTCGGACTGTCCATCTATTTTTGGATGATACGCCATGCTGAAATTCAGACTCGTTCCCAGGCTAGCTTGCAGACTCTGCCAGAACTGTGATCAGAATCTTGTATCACGATCGGAGACGATGCAAACATGTACTCCATGTAATATCACGATCTTCTGCATGAGTTTATGGGTATCAAGACAAGTATTATACATTTTTGAAGTTTTAAATCTTACTTGAGATTTTTACTCAACTCCATGTACTCCTTGCTAACGTCTCGGTTGACTGGCCAACTCGAAATGGAATAAAGTGAACCGACTTGATGAGTCGATCAATAACCAAAATTGCGTCGTTACCCTTCGTGCTACGAGGGAGAGCGGTCTTGAAGTCCATGGTAATGTGCTTCCATTTCCATTCTAGGATTGGTAATGACTGAAGTAGACCAGCAGTTCTGTGATGTTCAGCCTTCACTTGCTGACATACTAGACACTTTGCTATGCTTCTTACTACTTATCGCTTCATTCCATGCCACCAGTAGTGTTGTTGTAAATCCTGGTACATCTTCGTGCTACCAAGGTGTACCGAATACGGAGAGTTGTGAGTTTCTTTCATCAACTCTTCTCGAACAAGTCCGATTGGCACGCATAAACGGCTTCCATACCGTAAGGATCCATCTTCGTGGATGATAAAGTAAGTTCGTAGTCCACTTTCTACTTGTTCTCGGATCCTTTGCAGCTTGGCATCATTTGCTTGAGCTACCTTGATCTGATTGACAAGAGTGGACTGGACTTGTAAGTTCATCAAATATGAAGCGTCACCTAGCATAACTACTTCGATCTCCAATCCATGCAATTCTTGCTATAGTTTCCATTGAGCGGTGAGGTTCATTGCTAATGGCTGGCGACTACGTGCATCAGGAACTACGTTCACCTTCTCAGAATGATATTGTAGGTTGATGTCGAAGTCCGCTATGATTTCTAGCCATCTTCCCTACCGCATGTTGAGTTTCTTCTGAGTAAATACATACTTCAAACTTTTGTGATCAGTGTATATATCCACTCGTTCTCTTAAAAGATAGTGGTGCCAAATCTTGAGTGTGAAGATCATAACTGCCAATTCTAGATTATGTGTTGGATAGTTGCGTTGATGTACCTTTAACTGTCTTGATGCAAAAACCACAACTTTTCCATGTTGGTGTAGAACACATCCTAATCCTTTACCGAACGCATCGTAATGCACAACAAATCCACCATATTGATCCGGTATTACAAGGATAGGTGCAGATGTTAACCTCGACTTGAGTTCTACAAAAGCCTTTTCACATGCTTCTGACCACACGAATGCTTCGCCTTTACGTGTGAGCTTGGTCAGGGGTGCTGTGATTTTTTAGAATCCTTCGATGAATCGTCGGTAGTATCCTGCTAAGCCCAAGAAACTTTTTATATCTTTCACTGTCTTTGGTGTCCGCCGCTCGCTGACAGCTAATACCTTAACTGGATCTACAGAGATTTCTTCACCTGAAACAATTTGTCCGAGAAATTCAACTTGATCTAACCAAAATTCACACTTGTTGTACTTGGCATAGAGCTGATGTTGTCGCAATGTCTCCAGGACAATTCGTAAGCGATCGGCATGCTCTTTCCGATTATTTGAATACACCGGGATGTCGTCGATGAAAATGACAACAAACCTATCTAGGTACTCTAGGAAAACTTTGTTCATCAAGTTCATAAAGATGGCAGGTGCATTGGTCACTCCAAATGGCATTACAAGATATTCATAATGACCATAGCGGGTCCTAAACGCCGTCTTCGGAATGTCGGACTCTTTGACCTTCACCTGATGGTAACCCGAACAAAGATCTAGTTTTGAAAAGACACAAGATCCACTTAACTGATCGAAAAGGTCATCGATACGGGGTAGTGGATACTTGTTCTTAATTGTCACCTCGTTCATTGCTCAATAATCCATGCACATCTGTATGAACCTTCCTTCTTCTTCACCGGTAGCACCGAAGATCCCCAGCTTGAAGTACTGGGATGAATCCAACCTTTCTTTAGGAGTTCGTCCAACTGAATGCGGATCTCCTTCAATCCCTCCGGACTTAATCGGTACGGAGCTTTTATTACTAGTTGTGCGCCGGGTTGTAAATCGATGCTGAATTCAAGAGCTCGATCGGGAGGCAAACCTGATATATCTTCCGGAAATACATCCTCGAACTCTCGAACTACCTCTGGCTTCGATTCTTCCGCTTTCAACGCTGCAACCTCTGCCTTCTTTGGTTTTGCTCGGTAGATACTAGGCTCTAAGATTCGGTCTCCACTTTTGAAGTAGAACACTGGGAGATCTGGTATTTCGAACACTACCTTACTTTGGCGACAGTCGATGGTAGCGAAGAAAGTTCCCAGCCAGTCCATTCCCAAGACTACGTCGAAGTTCGGTATGTCCAGCACCTTGAACTTCGCATAGAATTCTCAACTGCAGACGACCACTGGACACAAATTGTATCCCAAAGTTGCTTTTAGAACACCGTTCCTTAAACTAACGTTCCAGCTGGATACGAGCGGTTTAACTGGAATCGCATATGTTCGGACGAACCGTTGCGACATAAAGCAATGTGATGCCCCAATGTCAAAGAGCGTGTAGGGAGGCTACTAAGATTGTACCTAAGTCGTGTGGGATAGTTTTAGGTATAACAGATATAAGATGACTATGAATTGAAAAGACTTGAAAGAGATTAAGGAAGAGATTTACCGGTGATAACCTGACCCGTAGTTTCGGCCACTTCGACCGACATGGTGAATGCTTGGCGTCACGGCACTTTCCTCTGTGCCTTATTAAATGCTCGGCGTTGGGGTTGAGTGGTCTGGATGCGGGAAGTTGGAGCTGGTAGAGCTAACCGGGTAGGAGGAGCTTGGATCGCCGGTCTAGCTTGAGGATTGTTGGGTCCTCGGTTCTGGGGGCATACTCCAATGGCATGAGTAGAAGACCCACAGATCAGGCATAAGTTGTTCGCCATGCGACAGTTCTTCATAAGATGTCGTGTTCTTTTGCAGTAGATGCAAAAGTATGGCCTGCTGTTGGCGAACGAAGCAACTGGTCTTCGAGATGGTCCATTAAAAGCTGGCCTGGAAGATGCCCCTCCTGTGATCTGGTGCACAGGACGTTTCACACTGGCAGTCTGCGGCCTACCCTTCTTCTTCACAACCGCCTCATAGCGTTGGGCAGCCTTCAAAGCAAGTTCATGGATTGGGAAATCCTCTGTAGCGAGTGCAGCTTGGATTTCAGGGTCCAAACTCTGCTGAAATTGTCGTTCCCGAATCTCAGCAATGGGAATAAGATGTGCGGCAAACCTGTTACGACCTTGTGTTAGCAGTGTTGTGGGTGAGATCAGAAAATCGAATTTGAGACTATATTGTTTACCGCCAAAAGATGCAACCGGGACGTTAGGACGTCCGGCCTGAATTTTGGGGGAAGATGCTATTTGGATTTATCCGTCCACCTCTCCGAAGATGCCAAGTTGATTTATGGCACCGTATATCAGAGGTTTGGGCGGATGCGGCCATTGTAGCAGACTTCGTGAGATTCCCCCTCGTTTGCGAGGGTTTTTTTTATTGTGGGGACGCTCTTCCCTGCAGGCGCAAGCCCTTGCAGTTAATTACGTTACCGCATCGTGATAACCACTTTCTCTTGCTCTGGAAGTTCACTTCGTGTCATGTGTGTTTTTGTTTGTTTGGGTTGCCCGTGGATTGTATACAGAGACTAATTTATGTCGTCGCCCGTAGGGAACGGATTAGTCCAAATCCGTATATTTTTATATTTGGGTTTGGGTTGATTTAAGGATCGTTGATCTGTTTTGAGATCAAGATCGACTTAAATATATATGAGCAGTTGGGGCTAGGTTGGTTTTTTGTTAAAGATACGTTAGTCAAATTTGAGACTAAGATCTACTTAACAAGACTTTAGGATCATTTTTGCTTCAGATCCAACAAGAGAGCATTTGGGCTCTGTTGTTTAAGTTTAGGGACGTTTCAGTCCGTTATCGCCATTTTAAAGGCGAAGTTGTAGTTTGAGAACATTTCGGTCTGTTGATCACCATTTTTTAGGTAAGGTTTTAGTTTAAGGACATTACGGTCCGTTGTTTCCATTTTGGAGGCAACGTTTAGTTTGAGAATATTTCGGTCTGTTGATCACCATTTTGGAGGTGAGGTTTTAGTTTAAGGACATTACGATCCGTTGATCACCATTTTGGAGGTGAGGTTTTAGTTTAAGGACGTTACGGTCCGTTGTTGCAATTTTGGAGGCAACGTTTAGTTTGAGAACATTTTGGTCTGTTGATCACCATTTTGGGGATGAGGTTTTAGTTTAAGGATGTTACGGTCCATTGTTGCCATTTTGGAGGCAACGTTTTAGTTTAAGAACATTACGATCTGTTATTAGTTTTGGGACATCTCGGTCCATTATCGACATTTTGGGTGACAGTTTAGTTTAAGGACGTCTCGGTCCGTTGTTAGTTTAGGGACATTTTGTTCCATTGTCGCCATTTGGGGTGACGGTTTAGTTTAAGGACGTCTCGGTCCGTTGTTAGTTTAGGGACATCTCCGTCCATTGTCGCCATTTGGGGTGACGGTTTAGTTTAAGGACGTCTCGGTCCGTTGTTAGTTTAGGGACATCTCGGTCCATTGTCCATCTTGCGTTTACGTGTATTTGTTACGTGACTGAATGAGAAACGATGATATGGGATGCATCCAGTTTGGGATGTGGTTTGATTTGGGATGTGCACGTAAGTTTGGGAAGTGCACCAAAAAGCAGTTGGTTGTCGGGACCCGCCACCTCTCTGAAGACATTGAGGAATTACAACATGTATCAGAGGTGTAGAGAGATGTACCGTTGAACCAATTCCCGTATTTGAGGGAAAAGGGATTAATAGTAAACCCAGGAATCATTTGTTGTATTTTGAGACTAAGATTTTCTCAGGAGAATGTGGGATGAATATCATTTTGGGATATCATCAATTGGAAGATCGATAGTCATATTTGGGACTAAGATCAGTTTAGGAAGTAGTGAGCACATGGGCTCGGTTGATCTGAATTAGAGAGTTTCTATTCTCAAGGGACCTAACCAATTTGGGCTTGGTCCACTCAGTTTTCTTTTTATTTGAAAAAGAATGCAAAGCACTTGTTTGGGCTCAGTCCCCTTTTTGTGCAAAATGTGCTGAGTACTTATTTAAGTTCTAACGCTCGCATATAATCATGTGGGCTTTTAGTCATGTGGATTGCCCAATAAGTGTTAAACACTTTACTCCTTTTGTCTTTATATGGAGTGCTAAGCACTCTTTATGGCGCCCACATGCGCCGCACGTGGGAAACTAGGCACTAGGCGCTGCCTAGTGGATGCCAAGCACTTTTATTCTTTAGAGCCCACGTGAGGGTCACGAGAGGCACTGGGCGCTGAGAACCGCTCAATGAGTTCTAGACACTCTTATAGCGCCCACGTGAAGGGCACGTGAGGCGCTGGGTGCTGGGCGCCACTCCCTGAGTTCTTTTTATTCTGGGGCGCCCACATGAGGGACACGTGAGACGCTTGGCGCTGGGCGCCACTCCTTGAGTTCTTTTTATTCTGTGGCGCCCACGTGAGGGGAACGTGTGGTGCTAGGCACTGGGCGCCGCTCAATGAGTGCTAGGCACTCCTTTTTTTCTGTGGCACCCACGTGAGGGACACGTGAGGTGCCAGGCGCTAGGTCTTTTCCATATATGCTTTGTTTTTTAGGAGTTCGATTTCCTAGTTCTTTTCTGAATCTTTGATACTCAAGAACAAGTTCTTCCCGATGAGAATCAAATTCTCAACTTGTAGGAGACTTGTCTTGTGGATCTCAGATCCAGAGAAAGAACTAAATTCTTTTTAAAGGGTTAAATCCTTCAGTAGGTAAATGAGATGCTTTGATCTCTTTTCTTTTTATTTACCTACGGTTTTTCTAAGAAGGGAGATCTTCTTTCTTCTTTTTTGAAGCTTTCTACTTTGTTTTCAGAAGCTTATGGGGGGTTCCTCTCTTTTTTCTCCTTTTTTTGGAAAGAAGGATCATTAGATATTGGGACCCACCACCTCTCCGATGACACTGAGAGATTAT
Organism: Agapanthus africanus; assembly: GCA_030015575.1. Lineage (NCBI taxonomy): Eukaryota > Viridiplantae > Streptophyta > Magnoliopsida > Asparagales > Amaryllidaceae > Agapanthus > Agapanthus africanus. Next base: position 747,792,448 of record CM057341.1, on the reverse strand, counting down.
AGCGCCATATATCGAAGGTGTGGAGAGATGTACCCTTTGAACCATGTCTCACTCATCAGGGGGGAAGAACAGGTTGGAGCTTAAACTCTTAACTGCTGAAAAAGGCTTCTTTGTGTTCGCGTGCGTGTGTCGTACGTGTTGGGCGCACGTAGCGGGCGCACGTGCATCGCACGTGTTGCGCACGGTGTGCATCGCACATGTTTCGCACTTGGTGGGCGCACGTGCGTTGCACATGGTGTGCACATGGCGGGCGCACGTGCGTCGCACATGGCGCTTACACATCATGGGGGCAGCTAAGGCCCTAACTTGGAGAACTAATCTCCTATAGAGAACTAAGCTCCTTTGAGGATTGAATCCTCGCACGTGCGTTGGACATGGTGCGCATGTGGAGGGCGCACGTGCATTGCACGTGGCGCACATGGCGCTTGCGCATTATGGGGGGCAGCTAAGGCCCTAACTTGGAGAACTAAGCTCCTATGGAGAACTAAGCTCCTTTGAGGATTGAATCTCTCGCACGGCGGGCGCACGTGCGTTGCACGTGGCGCAAATGGCGCTTCCGCACATGCGCATTATGGATGGCAACTAAGGCCCTAACTTGGAGAACTAATCTCCTATGGAGAACTAAGCTCTTTTGAGAATTGAATCCTATTTTTTCTAAGAAGTATCCCCTCTTATTTATATGGGAGTGGTAGAGAAGATATTTCTCTTTTTTCCTATGTGGGACTAAAAAAGTATCCCTAATGTGGTAGAGCATTACTTAGACTATACGTGCATAGCACATTTGCTCATTACTTTTGATTCCAGAAGAGTTATGTGGCCCGCAATATATCAAATCGAAGAATTTTTTGAGACAATTTCGATGCCATCATAATTTACTTGATTCACATTCGGGAGTTTAGCAAAATACAGCCTGGAAAATACTGGTTTGCATTTTCTTAAGCGTATTGTTTCTATTTGATACCTTGGGCTCTTTTGCGCAGAAATTTTTTTGACGGGAACAAATGCCCCCCACTACTTTGCCCACGTAGATATGTACGTGGGTTAAGTAGTGCAAAGTTATGCATCTCCGTAAAATTGATGGCTCAGAAGACAGGTTTAGGTCCCTGACGTCTACGACTTTTCATCTTCATGAGCCGTAAGGGTCTCAAGAAGATTTTTTCTCTATATGAGTCGTGAAGATCTCATAGGTGCGTATTCTCCCTAGAAATCATAAGGATTTCTAGGTGTCTTTCACTTTCGTGAGTCGTAAGGATCTCACATAAGTATTTTCTCTTTACGAGTCGAGTGGACCCGCAAGTGGTTTCTTCACTTTATTAGCGAATGTGGCCTGTGGATAGTGTATAAGAATCAGTTTGGATCTTCTTGTAGGGTAGCGATGGTTTAGAAAACAGGTTTAGATCTGTCGCCTAAGACTTTTCAACTTTATGAGCCGTGAGGGTCTCATAAAGACTTTTCTCCCTATGAGTCGAGAGGATCTCGTAGGTGTATTTTCTCCTTAGAAGTCATGAGGACTCCTAAGTGCATTTTCTCTTGAGAGTCGTAAGGATCTCATAAGAGAAATTTCTCCTTACGAGTCGAGAGGACTCGCAAGTGGTTTTTCCTCCTCATCGGCATGCGATTTTGGAGAATGTGGCCCGTGGATAGTATACAAGAGTCATTTTGGACCTACTTGTAAGGCCGCGATGGCTTAGGAAACAGGTTTTAGATCTGTCGCCTAAGACTTTTCAATTTTATGAGCCGTGAGGGTCTCATAAAGATGTTTCTCCCTACGAGTCGAAAGGATCTCGAAGGTGTATTTTCTCCTTAGGAGTCATGAGGGCTCCTAAGTGTGTTTTCTCTTGAGAGTCGTAAGGATCTCACAAGAGGATTTTCTCCTTACGAGTCGAGAGGACTCGCAAGTGGGTTTTCCTCCTTGTCAGTATGCGACTTTGGAGAATGTGGCCCATGGATGGTATACAAGAGTCAATTTAAACCTACTTGTAGGGCCACATTGCTTAGAAAACAGGTTGATATCCCCGTCGCCTAAGGCTTTTCACCTTCATGAGCCATGAGGGTTTCACGGAGGTGTTTTTCCCTACAAGTCGAGATAAGTCGAGAGGTTCTCGCAGGTGTATCCTAACATGAAATATAGATAACCCCTATTCTTTATGACAGGGGTTCGTTAGATTTTTGGTACTAGGGTTTTAGTCCGTGGTACCGTCGCGTTGGCTGATGTATTCCTCGATATGCAGTCTTTAAGACGTTGTTCGAGTAGCCCCGCGACTGTCGTGTCTCTGATCCCTTCGGGGGCTGGACAAGATGTCTTCAAGTAATATTCTTAGGTCATATTATCATTGAGAGAGCAAGCGTTAGGAATTTGCCATGTCGCTTTTTACTTGAGGTTAGGCTCAATTTGGAGCCCCGATGAGTCATAACCACTCCGCGCTGGTGTAGGATGATCTCCGATATTCTTTTAGGTTTTATATGAGTTGCCTTCAAGACCCTGAAGCTAGAAATATGTCATTTCTTCATTTTTGTTTGACGATGCCGTGTCGTTTCTTTGCTGAAGTAGAGTAGACATCTGTAGGACCTCCATGCTGTATGTATTGCAGTTGAATTCCGGAGCTAGGAATATGCCTTTGCTCCAATTTGATTTGGCTATTTGGAGGCTTTGTTGACATTACATCTGCTGTAACGAGAAGAATGTCGAGCTGGAGCTGGGATTTTTCCGTCACTCTTTTTTGATTTGGCTATTTGGAGACTTTGTTGATATTGCATCTGCTGTAACGAGAAGAATGTCTAGCTGGAGCTGGGATTTTGTCGTCACTCCTTTTTGATTTGTCTATTTGGAGCCTTTGTTGACAATGCGTCTGTTATAACGAGAAGAATGTCAAGATGGAGCTGGGATTTTGCCATCACTCCTTTTTGATTTGGCTATTTAAAGCCTTTGTTGACATTGCGTCTGCTGTAACGAGAAGAATGTCGAGATGGAGCTGGAATTTTGCCGTCACTCCTTTTTGATTTTGGCTATTTGGAGCCTTTTTGACATTGTGTCTACTGTAACGAGAAGAATGTCGAGCTGGAGCTGGGATTTTGCCATCACTCCTTTTTGATTTGGCTATTTGGAGACTTTGTTGACATTGTGTCCGCTGTAACGAGAAGAATATCGAGCTGGAGCTGGGATTTTGCCGTCACTACTTTTTGATTTGGATATTTAGAGCCTTTGTTGACATTGCGTCTACTGTAACGAGAAGAATGTCGAGATGGAACTGGGATTTTGCCGTCACTCTTTTTTTGATTTTGGCTATTTAGAGCCTTTTGTTGACATTGCGTCTGCTGTAACGAGAAGAATGTCGAGCTGGAGCTGGGATTTTGCCGTCACTCCTTTTTGATTTGGCTATTTAGAGCCTTTGTTGATATTGCGTCTGCTGTAATGATAAGAATGTCGAGCTGGAGCAGGGATTTTGCCGTCACTCCTTTTTGATTTTGTCTATTTAGAGCCTTGCAGACGTCACATCTGCACCTTGTCGGAATGAGAAGAACGTCGGGATGACCTCTAGGCTGTACATGTTGCTATTAAGATCTGGCTCTCCCTTTGACGGAGCCTGGTAGGAAAATATGGTACCCTTTCCTTCATTTGTGCCTATGGATTGTGTACAGGGGTCGGTGTGGACCTACCAGCTGGGCAGAAAAGTTTCATTTTCATTTTTTTTCTTTCCGCGATACTCTATCTTTTCAGCTTTTATGCCGCGGAAGTCGCGATTGCCCAATCATTTCGGCTATTTATCGCGGTGCTCAATCATTTCGGCTATATCGTTTTTTTTCTTTTACTCGCTATTTTTTATTGCGAGTTACCCAAACATCTCGGCTGTTTCATATGCATATGTTTTTTTTGCTCGTTGATTTTTATTGCGAGTTGCCCCATCATTTCGGCTATTTCATGTGCATTTTTTTTGCGACTCACTGAGTTTTATTATGAGTCAGGAACTTGAGATTCGATACCAATCTTAACATCAACATCGCTGCAACCGGAATATTGCCAGGAGCGAATCATCATTTGCCTTTGCGAGGACTTCAAATTTGATACCTATTTAGGCATCAGCATCGCTATAACTGGAATGTTGCCAGGAGCGAATCATCATTTGTCTTTGTCGATTTGAACAAAGATGGCTTAGCAAATAGGGTTAGGATCCTGTCGACTAAGGCTTTTGATTTTATGAGTCGTAAAGATCTCATAAAGGCATTTCTCCCTACAATTAGAGAGGATCTCGTGGGTGTAGGTTCTCATTAGAATTCGTGAGGACTCCTAAGTGGTATTTCCCTTGCAAGTCGTAAGGATCTTACAAGAGTGTTTTCTCCTTACAAGTCGAGAGGACTTACAAGTGCCGTTCACCATATGTGATATTTCTCACCATTGGTAGAACTTGGTAAGGGAGTATTTATTCGTGCCTATGGATTGTATACAAGGGTCAATATTGGACCGCTTGTAGGGCAATTTAGGGGATATGACGGCTTATGAACATGTTTAGATCCCTGTAGCTTAAGGCTTTTGAATCTTATGAGACGTGAGGATCTCATAAGGGGAATTCTCCTTACGAGTCGTGAGGATCCCGTAAATGTAATTTCTCTTTAGGAATCATGAGGATTGCTAAGTGTGTTGCTCCTTTGTGAGTCGTAAGGATCTCACGTAGGTATTTTCTCCTCACAAGGTCGAGAGGATTTTGCAAGTGCACATGAATTTTTTATTTTACGAGTCTGCGCTCTATTCGGGTTTTTACAAACTCGCCGGCAGTCCTGCTGTTTTTACTCACGGCGCTCTTTCGGGTTTTCATCCGTGCCCATTCTGCTTGTGGACACACCGTTTTTTTTCTTTTTTTTTAACGAGATTGTGCCCTTCCGAGTTTTCACAAGCTCGTCGGTAGCCCTACTGTTTTTACTCACGGCGCCCTTTCGGGTTTTGATCCGTGCCCATTTGCTTGTGGACATACCTTTTTTTTTTCCGGAACTCTCGGAAGTAGCTTCGTCGCAGGTGACCCATCTGTTTGCCAGTGGGATTTGAAGGTGGTTTCATCGCTGAAGTAGCTGTGTAGCCGGCAGGACTTGAGTTGCAGTCTTCTCCATTGAGGTTTGGATTGCAATATGGATCTCAATGGTGGATATCGCCGTATTTAGGGTGGCGTGCTAGTTCAAGGACGTTCCGGTCTATTATCACCATGTTTGAGGCGAATTTTTAGTTTAAGGACATCCCGGGCCGTTGTTAGTATAGAGATATCTCGTTCCGATATCGCCATGTTTGAGGCCGGTAATTAGTTTAAAGACTTCTCGGTCCTACATTCCCGTTTTTAGGACGAATATTAGTTTAAGGACGTTTCGGTCCGTTGTTAGTTTAAGGACGTTTTCGGTCCATTGATAGTTTAAGGACGTTTCGATCCATTGTCATTCGGTCGGAGAGTTGCATAACCCATCCCTTCCAACTCTTGTTTGCTGAGGCGCTGCTACATGGACACTTCACGCCTTAGACTATCTCCACCTTCTTAGACTGCTTCATCTATCATCGTACGCATCGGGTTGTCTTGCGGGAAGTACCGGGTATTTTACACGGCACCTGCCCCCTGCTTATCAATGTCGTTTTTCAATACTGATAGAGTATCTTCTTCATGTACGAAAGAACGAGATATCACGTCATTCCTTCTGCCAAGTCTTCCTCTTCCTCGGAAGAATGAATTTGACTTGGGGGGGTTTCCCCTCATCATCTGATTCGGAGTGGGACATGTATTTCACATCTCTCCCATGGTTTTTTGGTTCAAGTGGGATATTCTACTTGATTGCAACGCTTGTAGGTCCCTTGATATCCTTTCTGTTCTTTAAGAAGAAAGGGCCAACCCACGTAGAGGTTCTTCCGCCAATGAGAAATATGCCCCATGTGTATATCTCGGGGGGAGAGTACCCCACGCCGTCGCTATTTTGGCAACAGGTTGCTTCAGAGCCGCTCATTTTTTGTTGAGTATTGGCAACAAACGCCACCTTGCCTCCACTTTTCATTCATCTTTATAGGATGATGAAGGGTCTTGACCCATCTGATCCAATCGAGTCATTTTACCCATGAGCTCTTAGAAGGTCGTCGGCTTGAAAAGGTCCATAAATAGGAATACCTTTGAATTTGGGTCAAGGGTGGCTATGAATATTCCCACAGCTGCAGCTTCGTCGATGCGTTGCTCGCATTTTGACCAGAGATTTCACCATAGGGTAACATATTGAACCCAGGTTTCATTCAGTCCAACCGTTTCATTGACCGACGCCGCTATGGTAGTGTGTTTATTCTCACTAGTGAATCTCTGACAGAAGAGCATATCCATCTCATCGAAGGTCTTCACGGAATCATTTGGGAGTTCCGCATACCATTCGAAGGCGATTCCCGCTAGACTGCTGACGAACTGTCGGAGGAGGAGTATATCATTTCCTTCAGTATTGCCGCACATGGATTTAAATCGTGCAATGTGCTGGCGAGGATTCCCAGTTCCTTTGTGCATGTAGAACGTTGGAAGTGTGTACTCTGGCGGGTATCGTATTTGATCGTACCAGGCGAGATATGGTCGACCAATCTTGATTGACCTATTTGCAGCTTCACCGATATAGTGAGATTTGATTTGTTAAGCAATATATTCGTCTAGCTTTGAATTTGGAATCATTTCCTCTTCGGCCATTGATGAGACTTGCAGAAGATTTGAAATGTCACCATTGTCTTTAAGAGAGACTACCGGCGGTTCATCTACCAGTGGTTCCGATTGAACCATCATTCCAGCCATATTCTGGATTAGAAGGGAAATCTGGTTCATTTTAATGGACATTTTTGCCGCTTATTCAAGTCTCTTTTTGAGAGAGCGCTTTAGGAAGTCAATATCTGACTCCTGCTCTATTCTTTCTCCATGTGCGTCTTCGGGATTTGTCTTAGACAATGGATTAGCGAGTGCTGCCGTCTGAGCAATTATCTTCTGCAGCTTTTCACGTTGCAGTTGAGCCTTTGTCAGGGACCGAGTATGCAGTCCGTGAATAGTAGAAGAACGAACTTCGTCTTTGGAGTTCACCTTGTGGACTGTATGAACTATCATGCCCACAGGCTTGAGGTGATTGGAGTTTTGACCTTTGAAGTTTGCATCGGGCATTTGGATTTTATTAGGCGTCTCTTTTTTGTGAGAAGCCGCTTTGGTTTTGGGGGGAACCGTTGTATCAGGAACCGTCTTGGGATGAGTCCCCTTGTATTTGAAAGGGGATCTGTCAGAATTTGGCTGACGTTTAGGGGAAGTGCCACGGTTGGCGATTGAGTCCTTCACTTTCTTCCACACTTTATATATAGATGAGGAAAGTTCTTTTAAAGAGCGAACCGGTTTCTGCTCTTGTGGGATCTCCACGGGGTGCGGAGATTTCTTCAATATTGCGGTGGAAGAATTTTGTCTGACCCTTCACAGCAGTTTGAATCTGTTCCTGATTGGAACAGCAGCATTCATCATCAGAGTTGAAGCAGGTGGAGTCAACACTGATGGAGAACCGCCCCCAGCTTGTTTTGTACGATACCAATATCGACATCGACCGTTTCTTACGGCCGGAATTTGATTAGCCTTAGAAATTTTCTGAGCCAGCCTCCTGTTTTATTTGAGAGCTTGAATATTCTGCCCCCTGCATCGACCATGGCCTTTGGAAGGTACCAGTTGTTTGGAGATCGATTCCATCGGCAAAGCAGAAACTTGAGGAGCCGGCCTGTGGAAGACAGACTTCTTCTGAGATTCCTCCTTCGGTGTTGAGGTACTGAAGGTGGGAGGTGGGAGCATAAACCCAAAGAGAAGCCTATTGATTTCTTCAAGAGCCGGATTGCGGAGATTTGAGGCTGCAAGTGACCCATACTTGACTCTACCAGATGTGACAGAGCCTGAGTTGCGGTGAGTGTGTCACGCCCTGCTTCCCAGAGTGCGCTAAGATCGACATGTGACAGAGCCAACCATGCTACCTGTGGCTAGGAAGCATCCCTCCACAGTCACATTACGGCTGTCTGTGAGATATCAAGAACAGTAAAATAAAATAAACTATCTAGTACATGTTCATATGCCAGAATAACCGAGTCAAGAAATAATATGTGGAAGCAATAAATCCAAATAACAATAACATCTGGAAAGTACGTCCCAAATACGAGATCACATCAGGAAATGAAAGTATGGAAATAAAACTAAACTAACTAGATACTAACAGGATCCTCACTGCTCGGCCTGTCAGCTGAAATACTCCTGATCGGCCTGCGACAAAGGTAGAGGATCTGGTCCATGCAAAACCCAGATGTCAGTGCGTCATAATATCAACAATAATATAATCAGGAGTTAACATGATATGCAGGCATGAGTATGAACAGTAAAAAGAGTATAACAGTAACACGAATAAGGAACAGTGAAGTGTATAAGCACATGTAATGTGCAGTGAGTAATCTGAACTAAACTACTGGTTTAATTACTCTCAAGTCTTTGAAATCAATTAATATAATCCTCATCATAACCCATCGGTCTATGCCCCGTTCATTCCCTACGGGACCACGGTAACACGATTATTCCGTAACGCCCGAAAAAACGGCAAACAATATATTCCGTAACGCCCGGAAAAACGGCAAACAATATAATAGCCCTTTGAGTTACGTTCGGTTACATTCTTGATTTCCCCTTACCCCCAAGGTTATGTGTTCAAGTCAGGTATTTCCAATTGATATCTAATGCCAACACAGGATCAAGCAGGTACAGCTTTTGTCTATGCAGACAATAGTAACGTCCATCAGGACAACATGTCAGGATTGTCGGCATTAGTAACAAGATCAGGTATCAAGTTAAGCAGTGGTGTATTAGATCATGTCAGTAGTGCACAGGTATCAAACGGATGCTCATAATAAAACTATAGCAAGTACGGATGCACGATAAAAGCATGGATGCAAAAATATCTATCAGGGGTTACATCTACAGCTCCATGACTATATAGGATGCACATTATCAAGCATGGGGTGTTAATACAACAGTAACATGAAATAATATGATCTGTAGATGCAGCTACATATATGATAAATGACATGGATGCATATGGGTATCCGAAAACAGTAAAATTGTAATATGGATGCACAATGAAATAAACATGTAATATTTTTATTCATATAGATGCAATATATATATCATAGCATGTAGCAAGATAAACTTGCATGCGATTAGATATGTAAATAACGGTATGGATGCATACGGGTATCGAAAAACTGTAAAATTGTAATATGGATGCACAATGAAATAAACATGTAATATTTTTATTCATATCGATGCAATATATGTATCATAGCATGTAGCAAGATAAACTTGCCTGAACGGATCTCACGACGGGGTGTATACGCAGCGTCCGACGTCGGGTAGACATCGCAATGTACACATGCACACACGAGACAGGTCCAAGCAAAGTAAGAACACGACCACGCTGGCAGGGAACGTCCACAGGGTTGCTCGGATCATCGATTACGACACGGCTCCGGCGATCACCGGGAAACGCGAATCCAAGAAAGCAAGAGAAGAAAAGAAGAAGAAGAGGAAGAAAAAGAAAAGGAAGTGCTGGGGTTTAGTGTGGCTCTGGGGTCAGAGAAGGGTGCAAGGGGTGATGACGAGGTCGCTTGGGTTTTCCGGTAAGGTTTTACGGCAAGGGCAGCGAGGGTTTCGGGTTCTTGAAGTCAGGTGTTCTGCGAGGGGTTCTTGGGGGCTGTAGGGTGAGGGTGGTGGTGTTAAAGGTGATAAGGAAGAGGAAGAGGGGATGATGAGGGTGTGCGGTGGTCGATGGGGTCAGAGCTCTGGCGAGGCGGTGCGTGCAGGCGAGGCTTGCCATGGGTTTTGGGTTCTTAGGTTGGGTTGTAGAGGAGAAGGTGTGCTGGGTTGGAGAGAGGGGAGAGGAGAGGAAGAAGAGGTGTCTACGAGGTCAGAGAAACGTCTGCAATGTCGAGGCGACGGCGGCGACGGGTGCAGCGAGGATGGGTGCGTGGGTTCGCCGTGGGGAGGTGGTCGAGGAGGGAAGCGAGGAGGAGAGAGAAGGAGGACGAGGAGGTGAGCAAAGAGAGGGAGGAAGGCGAAGGTGATAACAGCGACGAGCAAGCGGCGTGGGCGCGGGCGCGGGTTCGAGCTCGCGACGACGAAGGAAGGAGAAAAAGGAAGGTGAGTTTTGGAAGAGGGGGTGATGGGAATCTTGTGGGGTTTAAAATAGAAGAGTGAGAGAAAGAGGAAAGAGAGAGAGAGAAACGTGGGGGGTTTGTTAGGGTAAAAATTTATATATAAAAGTATATATATAAGGAATATATTTGACAGAGAGAGAGTCTGTTTAAAAAACTTTTTTTAAAAAATATTTTAAACTAAATAAGTATACGAAAACTATTTTTTTTAACTGTAAAAATCTTGGAATAAAATATTGATTGTAATTGAGATTTTTGGGTAATACAAAAATAGTCCAAAACACGCCCGGGTCGGGTCTAAAATTATGGTTTGAAAATATGGATAATATACGTATTAACCAAAACCAAAATAGGATATCCGGGTAACGAAAATGCATACCCCCAAGAACGGATGCACGCAGTGTGCACGTAGCTATCCAAACGAGTCCGTTTCACTGAACGGGACGAGAACATGATGTACGGATGCTACCACAGGGTCAGGGGTATGATGCAGGCCATGCTAGATATTTTTAAAATATATTATTTGAATTTATATGCTATATTGAAAAAAATGCAGATGCCAGATATAATGCAGTATGCAGTATAAACAATATTAAAAGCGCACGTATCCTCGTAACTAGCCGGGATAAATCATAAACAGGAATCAAGACGGGTTTCCAGCAAGCGGGTCGGGAAGATGCAAATACAGACACCGATTATACTATTCGCACCCATAACGCAATAAATCAAGAAATAGCCATAAATAAAGAAATACCCAAATAGAACTGGTATAAATGAACTAGGGTGTTGCATTATACCCAACTACAAAAAGAATTTCGTCCTCGAAATTCCCGGAACAAGAAAAGATAAACAAACATGAATTTACAAGAAGAGATCTGGAAACTTCTATCGAATCTCATCTTCACGTTCCCAAGTCGAATCTTCGTGCGAGCGATTTCCCTAAGAAACAAGTACGAGAGGGATAACCCTGTTCTTGAGGACCTTTTCTCTTCGATTAACAATGGACATCGGTCGTTCCTCATAGGTCAAATCCTCCCTTACAGTCAGCTCCGAATGATCTAGCACGCGTGTTTCATCTCGAACATACTTACGGAGTTGAGATACATGAAACACGTCATGAACATTCGCCAAAGATGGTGGTAACACCAATCGATAAGCCACTTCTCCAACACGCTCAATAATCTCGAAAGACCCGACGAACCGAGGACTAAGCTTACCTCGACTCCCAAAACGAATCACTCCTCTAGTCGGTGATACCTTCAAGAATACCAGATCACCAACAGCGAACTTTAGAGGTCTTCTTGATGTATCGGCCCAATCTGCCGATCTTATGCTGCCTTCATGTGATTCCGGATAGTATTAACTTTCTCTACTGCTTGCATGATCAAATCTGGTCCCAACAATCTTCATTCTCCAACATTGTCCCAAAAAACAGGTGAGCAACATTTGTGACCATACAATGCTTCGAATGGAGCCATCTGAATAGTCGTCTGGAAGCTGTTATTGTATGAAAACTCCACCAAGTGTAGATGATCCTCCCATGAATCCTTAAAGTTCAACATGCAAGCTCTTAACATATCTTCAAGAGTTTGGATCGTTCTCTCCGACTGGCCATCTGTCTGAGGATGATAAGCGGTGCTAAACTTCAATCGCGTCCCCAAACTTTCCTGTAAACTCCTCCAGAAGTGTGATAAGAATCGGGTATCACGATCGGAAACGATGCTTACAGGTACTCCATGCAATCTCATAATCTCTTGCATGTACCGTTCTGCTAACGCTTCCGTCGACTGACCCACTCGAAACGGAATGAAATGAGCTGCCTTGGTCAATCGATCAACAATCACCCAAACTGCATTTTTGCCCTTTAGACTCCGCGGTAAAGCTGTCACGAAATCCATGGTTATATGTTCCCACTTCCATTGAATAATCGGAAGTGGTTGCAATAAACCAGCTACCCTTTGATGTTCAGCCTTAATTTGCTGACACACAAAACACTTCGCTACAAAACGAGCAATCTCCCTTTTCATGCCTTCCCACCAGAAATGCTGTAGTAGATCACGGTACATCTTCATGCCTCCTGAATGTACGGAATATGCGGAACTTGTTAGTGTTTATGCCCTAGAAGGCCATTACTGTATCATACTAGTTTGTATATTACTTAATGGAAGCTTGGGATATTCACATGTATATAACAGTCTTGCTAAACATGGTAGTATGCTACTTGGTTTTTCTATCTTAATATGTGAGTATACGTATTGATAGAGCTCTTAGGATCTTTCTTGACTACCAGCGTTGTGATGGCAGGCACACTAGTGGGGGCTGGGTAGTCTACAAGCACATCCTTATTCAGGTCCCTAGTCGTTGGATTATCGAGACAGGGCATCGATACTCCGGAGTAGACTAGTGTGTACGCTTCTCATCCCAGTTGGGAAGATGGTCTGTCCCACAGCCGTCAGTACGTCGTACTGGAGATAGTATGCAGGTGCTCGTTAGGTTACGGGTACACCAGACAGGACTCACGGGGAACTGTTGGTTGGTTTTATACCAGTCGTCAGTGAACAGTTCCCAGGTGACATGAGTACAGCATAGTCCGCAGACTTGACACTGCTACTTCGCCTCGAGTGTGTCCCACTGTTCTTAGATTGCTACCCTACCACGGCTCAAAGGAGTCGTGCAAACAGGTAGCAGTTGGGTGCAGTCCCGAGCACTTGGAGGCAGTGGCGGTTAGACAGGATTCGTCTCTCCCGGTATTGGGAGTTGATATCGCGCTGTGTCAGAGAGCCATTACGCAAAGTCCCTGGCCAGGGCAAGCGAGATTTGTTGGTAGGTTCCAGTAGTTTCTCAGGGTGTAATGGGCTTCCCTCCGACACGACTTATACCGCTATTAGGGGACTGACGCTTGCCGCCCCCTAGGCCCGATATGCGATAGTCTAAGACGAACGGACCGGACTGTATGGAGATTGTCACAGCAGGCTCAGTAGGAGTTCGGATGGGTTTCCTCATCGGCCTTCTTATCGACATCTACCTGGGGACCGTTACGTACAGCTAGTGCCGCTTGCGGTCTGTGGTTAAACCCACTGCCAGCGTAGTAGTCGAGTCTCTAGAGTCCCACACAGAGAGTTTCCCTACTCTAGGCGAAACGATATAGAGGTCGTATGGTTTTACGACAAGGGTTCGGACGCATACGTGTGTTTACGCACGTACGACTTTCGGACAGTTTTTACCAGTCGGCTTTGGTTTAAGCCAGTTACTGGTATCCGGTTATTGGATTTATACAGTCTAAAGTTTTTCCGTATTTTTGCGGAAAGGAGGGGCATTCTCGTAATTGCGCGAGAAGCTTCTAGAAGATGGTGACTAAGGAGGTTTAGGTGGCATATACAATGAATGTGATTAGTGAGTCATATGGATGATTCATCCATGTCATTAATGCATCATAAATGCTTAATGACTCATGGATGTGAATCATCACTAGATATTATCAAGCATGGTTGTTAAATTCATTTCTTTTCTTTTCTTGGTAAAAGAAATGCTTGATATATATTATCATAACTCATTATTCTCACTTCATTATTATCTTCACCTTCTCTCTCCTCAAGCTCTCCCTCTTCAAACCCTAATCCTCCCCTCTCATGTGTTGAGTACAAGGATTAGTTAGACTAATTAAACCATAACCCTCACTCTATATCACCTAGCTTCTTTGATTAGCACTTAAAGAAGGTTAGTTGCCTCAAGTTTAGAGGTTAAGCTTGGAGTAAAGCTCTCGGGTGGATCGTCTACTACTTCGAGAAGGCCGTGGAGGAGGAGGAGTTCGCAAAGACGAAGGACACGATTCGTTAGGTATAATCCCTAAACATAGTAGTATAGAAATTCTATGTTTCTTGTTAGTTATCGTTTAGCTTCGATTCGTGCGGTTAGTCGATATTTAAGCAAAGAACAAGATCGTTTTTCATATTTCCGCCTCCCCGCAAGTCGTGGGGTGTTGTACATCGACTTACAGTGGTATCAGAGCCTCGCTAAACAATAAATAACTTACTTACAAATTTGTATGAATTTCGAACGGAAAACCCCGAAATCACAAGTTTCTGTCGAATTTTAAATGAAGTCCAAAAATTTTTCAGGGAGGTTCAGAAAGCTTAAAAAGACAGTAGAAGAACACCCAAGAAATTTGGGCCCCTGAATCGCCTAAAGCGCCGCGGAACCGCGGCGGATCGCACCGATCCGCCGCGCTTCCGCCGCCGAGTTGGCGATTCAGGAACCCAAATTTCCTGTGTTGCTTCTCTGTGATATTTGGTATTTTCTGGAAGTTTTTATTTTTGCTCAGATTTCAGATTTACAGAGAAGTATTGGAGCAAAATTAAAAGTGTTTAATCGATCGAAATTATACAGTATTTGCTTGTTGGATTATATCTGTGTTTGTATAATGTGTTCGTAAACCTCCCCTAACTGCTAGTATGTCGGTTGGCAGGGGGTTGCACATTTCTGTAATGGTTTTTACTGTTTGTGGATATGAACTATGTTGGACTGTTGTGATGTATAGCCGGGGTTATGTGATGGGTTATTATTTAATTCATTTGATGTAAATGTAATTTGTTGTAATATTATTTTGCGGGGCACATCCAGGTTGCGGTTGTAGCCACCGTTGTATTATTTCATTTTACTGTTTTTGCTCCTATGACAGACCCAAGGTGGGGTGCACAAACTGCCGGGCGGGTAGTTTGCCGTACCCGTTGGGGTCTTGGGTGGGGTAATGGCTATTCATCACAACTGTGTAATCCGTCTTTTGTTGCAGGATCAAAACAAACACGGATTACTTGCAAATCCAATAAAGTTCATCTGTGATCTGGAATGCCTATTATTGCGTCTGACGAATGTACAATATCTATATATGATAGCTATTTAGACGTCACTTATGTTTTACACCCGCGCTAGCCCAGCCCCCGCTCTGTCGTTAGTTAAGTAACCTAACGGGTGATGACAGGACCCCGTGGCGAATGCGGATGGCATAAGAGGACGTTGTATTTTCGTTGTTTTCTGCAATGATAGGTTAATGATGGGACGCATTATTTATAATGCAAATCAAATAAACCAAAAGTTTAATCGTTGGAACAATTTAAAAGAAACCACTCGGTTAATTTTAAAAACAGATATTTTTTAAATGCGGAGCTTTAACCACTCCTTTTAAAAGCTATCAGGTTCCTTCGGTTATATCAAGTTCACTACGTTCACGGTTTCGCCAAAACCATTCGTAGCCCTCCGTCATTTCATCTGGGTATTCAGTAGTATTCAAGCTATGTATTTTGACCTAACGCCAAGGCATAGTGTTTGGTAGCTACTGGGTATTCATTTGTTGCATAAGATAGATGAGTTAGTTTGGGTCAGTCGTATTATCATTTTGGCCGAACGTCAAGGATATATACGGATGGGTTCAAATTGACAAGATAATGATGGGTAGAACTTGACATGTGACTTATGACATTTTGACCTAACGCCAAGGTCATAAGAGCATGGGGCAAAAATATATATCGGGAATTTCTAAAGAAACTGAAATTTGCAAAGAGATCCATACCATTTGGAGTTTGATGAATGTTGGTAGGATTCCTTCAACATTATCATACGATGATATTTGGATCCCGATCCTACTGTGAGTATATGCTACTTATCAGGAGATTCGTCACTTAACGATCAATGCTATAAACCAAGTAGGTGTCAAGAAAGGTGTCAGCGGGGTTACGCCCCCAGAGAAAAGAGGTTATTTAATTAAGGAACTTCGCGAAAGCGTTGGAAAACCTCCCTCGAAGTATCGACACTGGCCTGGCTGAACGGTTAAGCAAGTATTGTACGGTGAGAATAGTCCTGGCTAATTCTTCTTTTATGGTTTGAGGAAGGATTCGAGAAACAGTGGGAGCCATCCAGTTTAGATAAACTAAAAACCACTCTAAACTTGCAAGAGCATCATGCTAAAGAGTTTTCTTCTCTCTCTCCTAATTGCAGCGACCCTGAAAATGACTGGACTTAAGTTACTTTTACAGAAAAATATACTGACAGGGCCAAACTATAAAGATTGGCTGCGGAATGTCAAAATGGCTTTGACCTATGACAAATTGGGGTACGTCCTCACCGCTACGGCACCTGCTGTCCCTGGTCCCAAATCCAGCAATGCGGATAAAGAAATCCGCAAAACCTGGGATTTAGATTGCGCGAAAGCCAAGTGCATCGTGCTTGCCTCAATGAACAATGAACATCCGAGGAGGCACGAGGATATGACCCTAGATGGCATATTTCTCCATACAAAGGAACTTTATGGAGAGCAATCTCGTATAGCAAGATACGAGACCTCTAAGAACTTGTTTCGAGCGAGGTTGGCTGTCGGGTCATCGGTAGGAGAACATGTCCTAATGATGATCGGCTATATTGAAGAGCTCGCAGACCTTGGGACGACTTTGGATAATGAGCTCTATACAGACCTTATTCTCCAGTCCCTTCCTCACACCTACGCCCAGTTTATCCTGAACTTCAACCTTCAAAGAAAAGAAGTTGAACTTCCGGAACTCCTGAACATGTTAAGGAGTGCAGAGGGCACCTTGCAGAAAGTAAGGGAAACACCCGCTATGTTTGTTAGCGGTGCATCTTCTTCCGGGTCCAAGGCTAGGGCCAAAGGAAGGAAGAAGAAGGCCGCCACCAAACCTAGAGGAGGTGTTAGTAAGGTGGGAGGGAAGGGAAAGAAAAAGTTTGTGGTACCGGTAGTTGGCCAGGATGAGTGCTTCCATTGTCACAGGAAAGGGCACTGGAAGAAGGATTGCAAGGCGTGGAACGCCAAGAACCAGGAACCGAAGCAAGCTGTGGCTTCGACTTCAGGTGTGTTTGTAATTGAGAATTGTCTGTCGATCAACTCTACTTCCTGGGTATTGGATACCGGATCAGGATCTCATATTTGCAATTCATTGCAGGCACTGAGAAACCGTAGAGTGCTGAAGGAAGGTGATATGACCCTAAAGGTTGCTAACGGAGCTAGCGTGGGAGCTGCGTCCGTCGGGGATTATCACCTGGGATTGACGAGTGGACATATTTTGGTTTTACATAACTGTTTTTTTGTACCAAGCTTAACGTGTAATATCATATCTGTTTTCTTGTTATCAAATAAAGGTTATGATTTCACGTTTGTAAGAGATGTTGTTAACATCCACCTTAATCATAGTTTGATTGGGTCCGGTACACTAAATAACGGTATATATGTTTTAAACCAACTCCAAATTTTCAATGTCCAGAACACACTTAAAAGAAAGTCTCCAGATTTAAATAAAGCTTTCTTATGGCATTGTAGACTGGGTCACATCAATGAGAGAAGGTTGACTAAGTTGCATAGAGAAGGATATTTGGACTCGTTCGAATATCAAACTTATGACACTTGTCAATCTTGTCTCAAAGGAAAGATAACAAAGACTCCATTTACTGGACAAGGAGTAAGAGCGAGCGAGCTCTTAGGACTCATACACAGCGATGTATGCGGTCCAATGTCTACACATGCAAGAGGTGGTTTTTCCTATTTCATTACTTTCACGGATGATTACTCAAGGTACAGATTCATTTATCTGATGAAACATAAATCCGAGACTTTTGAGAAATTCCAAGAGTATAAGAATGAAGTAGAAAACCAAACCGGCAAAAGTATCAAGACACTTAGATCTGATCGAGGTGGTGAATACTTGAGTGCCGAGTTCCTAGGTTACCTAAAAGAGAAAGGAATTCTCTCTCAGCTTACTCCTCCATACACTCCACAGCATAACGGTGTATCGGAGAGACGGAATCGAACCCTAATGAATATGGTACGATCCATGATGAGTAATGCTGAGTTACCGCGATCTTTCTGGGGTTATGCGCTAGAATCAGCGGCATATATTTTGAACATGGTTCCTACCAAGACTGTGCCTACCACTCCATATCAGATGTGGAGCGGGAAGAAACCCCATCTACAGTATATAAAGATTTGGGGATGTCCAGCTTTTGTTAAAAGGCAGCATGTGGACAAGCTCGAGGCACGATCAGTAAAGTGTAAGTTTGTGGGATATCCAAAGAACTCCAGGGGATATCTATTCTACTACGCAGAGGAACAAAAGGTATTTGTTTCTCGTAATGCCCATTTTCTAGAACATCAGTTTTTAGAAAAGGAATCAAGTGGGAGCGAAATAGAACTGGAAGAAATTCCAGAACCACAAACTAATACTGAAAGTTTGGTAGAACCGGTAGTTCAAGAAGAACAGGACATTCCCGCACCCCTCCGCAGGAGTAGTAGGCCGTCTCATCCGCCTGAGAGATACTACGGTTTTCTCATAGATGGGGATAGAGAGGATTGCATCATAGATGATGATGAACCTACTGACTTCCAGCAGGCCATCCAGAGCGACGACTCGGTACGATGGCTAGATGCAATGCGGACCGAAATGGAGTCCATGTACACCAACAAAGTATGGACTTTGGACTTTGCTCCAGATGGGGTAAAACCCATAGGATGCAAATGGATCTTCAAGAAAAAGATTGGTGTAGATGGACAGGTGGAAACCTATAAGGCTAGACTTGTTGCAAAGGGTTTTCGTCAAAGACCTGGTTTGGACTATGACGAAACTTTTTCTCCAGTGGCTATGCTCAAATCCATTCGGGTCCTTCTTGCTATTGCTGCCTTCCATGATTATGAAATCTGGCAGATGGACGTAAAGACGGCTTTTCTGAATGGAAATTTAGAAGAGTGCGTCTATATGGATCAGCCAGAGGGTTTCAATCAGAGTGGGAGCAGCGGGAAAGTATGCAAGCTGCTTAAGTCCATTTATGGACTAAAGCAGGCATCGCGGAGTTGGAACATCTGTTTTGATGAGACAGTCAAAGAATATGACTTTATCAAAAATCCAGATGAACCGTGGATATATAGTAAAGTTGTAGCCAGAAGTGTCGTATTCCTCGTCTTGTACGTGGATGACATTCTATTGATAGGAAATGACATTCCTATGCTACAATCTGTCAAAGGATTCTTGTCACACAGGTTCTCCATGAAAGACCTGGGTGATGCCTCTTACATTCTGGGGATCCGGATCTATCGTGATAGATCCAAGAGGATGTTGGGACTTTCGCAGTCCAGGTATATCGACACTGTACTGAAAAGATTCAGTATGGAAGATTCTAAGCGCGGTAATCTACCGGCTTGTCACGGAATCACCCTCTCCAAAGAGATATCTCCCAAGACTGATTTGGAAAGGGAACGCATGTCTATTATACCCTACGCTTCTGCGGTAGGCTCTATAATGTATGCGATGTTGTGCACCAGACCAGATGTAGCTTACGCACTGAGCGTGGTAAGCCGGTATCAGTCAGACCCAGGGGAGAAGCACTGGATAGTAGTAAAGAACATTCTCAAGTACCTGAGAAGGACTAAGGAGATGTTCTTGGTTTACGGCGGAAAAGACCTCAGGTTGGAGGCCTTTGCTGATTCCGGCTTTCAGAGTGATAAGGACGATTCCAAGTCCATGTCGGGTTATGTCTTTACCCTCAATGGAGGGGCGGTGTGCTGGAAGAGCTCCAAGCAGGACACCGTTGCTGACTCAACGATGGAAGCGGAGTATATAGCTGCTTGCGATGCCGCAAAAGAAGCAGTCTGGATGAAGAAGTTCCTAACAGAACTTCAGGTGGTTCCTACCATAGTTGATCCAATACCTCTGTACTGCGACAACAACGGAGCTATAGCTTTAGCAAAGGAACCAAGGTCCCATCAGAAGTCCAGACACATCTTAAGGCGGTATCACCTGATCAGGGAGATCATTGATCGTCAGGAGATCGAGGTTCGGAGAGTTGCTTCTGAAGAGAACATTGCTGATCCATTCACAAAGGCCCTACCTCAGATTCAGTTCGAGAGGCTACTCGAGATCATCGGTCTTCGATACGCCAGTACATGGCCCTAGTGCAAGTGGGAGATTGTTAGTGTTTATGCCCTAGAAGGCCATTACTGTATCATACTAGTTTGTATATTACTTAATGGAAGCTTGGGATATTCACATGTATATAACAGTCTTGTTAAACATGGTAGTATGCTACTTGGTTTTTCTATCTTAATATGTGAGTATACGTATTGATAGAGCTCTTAGGATCTTGCTTGACTACCAGCGTTGTGATGGCAGTCACACTAGTGGGGGCTGAGTAGTCTACAAGCACATCCTTATTCAGGTCCCTAGTCGTTGGATTATCGAGACAGGGCATCGATACTCCGGAGTAGACTAGTGTGTACGCTTCTCATCCCAGTTGGGGAGATGGTCTGTCCCACAGCCGTCAGTATGTCGTACTGGAGATAGTATGCAGGTGCTCGTTAGGTTACGGGTACACCGGACAGGACTCACAGGGAACTGTTGGTTGGTTTTATACCAGTCGTCAGTGAACAGTTCCCAGGTGACATGAGTACAGCATAGTCCGCAGACTTGACACTGCTACTTCGTCTCGAGTGTGTCCCACTGTTCTTAGATTGCTACCCTACCACGGCTCAAAGGAGTCGTGCAAACAGGTAGCAATTGGGTGCAGTCCCGAGCACTTGGAGGCAGTGGCGGTTAGACAGGATTCGTCTCTCCCGGTATTGGGAGTTGATATCGCGCTGTGTCAGAGAGCCATTACGCAAAGTCCCTGGCCAGGGCAAGCGAGATTTGCTGGTAGGTTCCAGTAGTTTCTCAGGGTGTAATGGGCTTCCCTCCGACACGACTTATACCGCTATCAGGGGACTGACGCTTGCCGCCCCCCTAGGCCCGATATGCGATAGTCTAAGATGAACGGACCGGACTGTATGTAGATTGTCACAGCAGGCTCAGTAGGAGTTCGGATGGGTTTCCTCATCGGCCTTCTTATCGACATTTACCTGGGGACCGTTACGTACAGCTAGTGCCGCTTGCGGTCTGTGGTTAAACCCACTGCCAGCGTAGTAGTCGAGTCTCTAGAGTCCCACACAGAGAGTTTCCCTACTCCAGGCGAAACGATATAGAGGTCGTATGGTTTTACGACAAGGGTTCGGACGCATACGTGTGTTTACGCATGTACGACTTTCGGACAGTTTTTACCAGTCGGCTTTGGTTTAAGCCAGTTACTGGTATCCGGTTATTGGATTTATACAGTCTAAAGTTTTTCCGTATTTTTGCGGAAAGGAGGGGCGTTCTCGTAATTGCGCGAGAAGCTTCTAAAAGATGGTGACTAAGGAGGTTTAGGTGGCATATACAATGAATGTGATTAGTGAGTCATATGGATGATTCATCCATGTCATTAATGCATCATAAATGCTTAATGACTCATGGATGTGAATCATCACTAGATATTATCAAGCATGGTTGTTAAATTCATTTCTTTTCTTTTCTTGATAAAAGAAATGCTTGATATATATTATCATAACTCATTATTCTCACTTCATTATTATCTTCACCTTCTCTCTCCTCAAGCTCTCCCTCTTCAAACCCTAATCCTCCCCTCTCATGTGTTGAGTACAAGGATTAGTTAGACTAATTAAACCATAACTCTCACTCTATATCACCTAGCTTCTTTGATTAGCACTTAAAGAAGGTTAGTTGCCTCAAGTTTAGAGGCTAAGCTTGGAGTAAAGCTCTCGGGTGGATCGTCTACTACTTCGAGAAGGCCGTAGAGGAGGAGGAGTTCGCAAAGACGAAGGACACGATTCGTTAGGTATAATCCCTAAACATAGTAGTATAGAACTTCTATGTTTCTTGTTAGTTATCGTTTAGCTTCGATTCGTGCGGTTAGTCGATGTTTAGGCAAAGAACAAGATCGTTTTTCATATTTCCGCCTCCCCGCAAGTCGTGGGGTGTTGTACATCGACTTACAGAACTGTGCGCCTCAATCATCACTTCTTCGTGAATGTCTCCTTTCGGCACACATAAACGACTACCATAAAGCAACGAACCATCTTCATGAATTAACAAGTCCGTTCGAAGTCCCGCTTCTACCTGTTCTTGAAACCTCTGCAATCTTGGGTCATGCGACTGCGCTGCCTTGATATTATCGATCAATGACGACTGTACTTGCAGCTGCATCAACTGTCCTGAAGAATGCGGTAACACAATCTCCAACTCAAATCTCCGAAAATCATCGATAAGCTCTCTCCGTGCAGTCAACATCCGAATTACTGGCAACCGACTAAGCGCATCCGGCACTACATTAACTTTTCCCGGATGGTATTTTAGATCAAGATCGTAGTCAGCCATTAGCTCCAACCATCTACGCTGCCTCATGTTGAGCTCTTTCTGCGTGAACACATATTTTAAGCTTTTATGATCGGTGAATAGTTCGACCCTTTCGCCCAGTAAATAGTGTCTCCAAATCTTTAAAGCGAAAATCACTGCTGCAAGCTCCAAATCATGAGTTGGGTAATTCTTCTCATGGGTCTTCAACTGTCTCGATGCGTAGGCTATAACCTTCCCATGCTGCATCAAAACACATCCCACACCTTTCCCAGATGCGTCGCTGTGAATCACCAATCCTCCGGAACCGTCTGGTACGGTCAAAATAGGAGCGGTTATCAATCTTTGCTTCAACGCCTCAAAAGCTAATGCACAACTATCCGTCCACACGAACGGTACCTCCTTCCGTGTAAGCTTGGTCAAAGGCTCAATCAATCGAGCAAAATTCTCCACGAACCTTCTGTAATATCCGGCAAGTCCCAGAAAACTTCTGATCTCTTCTACGTTCTTCGAAATCGGCCAATCTTGAACTGCTGCAATCTTCTCAGGGTCAACGGCGATTCCATCTCCGGATACGACATGCCCCAAAAACTTCACTTCTTCAAGCCAAAACTCGCACTTGCTCATCTTTGCATATAATCTTTTTTACCTCAACGTCTGCAGTGCGATCTTCAAGTATTCTGCATGCTCTTCTAGGCTCCTCGAGTAGACCAGAATATCATCGACGAACACCACTATAAACTGGTCCAAGAACGGTGCAAAGATTTGGTTCATCAAGTCCATAAATATCGCCGGTGCATTCGTGACTCCGAATGGCATCACTAAATACTCGTAATGTCCATATCGAGTTCGGAACGCAGTCTTGCAAATATCCTCTGATTTAACTCGAACTTGATGATATCCAGATCGCAAATCCAGCTTCGAAAATACCCTCGCGCCACTAAGTTGCTCGAATAATTCGCCAATGCGAGGGATCGGGTACTTGTTCTTAATAGTCACTCGGTTTAATTCTCGATAATCGATGCACATCCTCCTTGTGCCATCTTTCTTCATGACTTGAAGAACTGGAGCTCCCCAAGGTGAATTACTGCTGCGAATCCAACCCTTCTCTAGCAATTCGGTAACCTTCTTCTTTACTTCTTCCAACTCTACTGATGCCATCGGATAGTACGCCTTTGAGATTGACGCTGTACTAGGAACAAGATCGATCGCGAACTCCACATATCGTTTTGGCGGTAAACCCGAGATGTCCTCGAACACATCCATGAACTCTCGAACTACAACTGGCGCTTCCTCCTTATCAACTTCCATTAACGAAAGAACACTGCTTGTCGGCCTAGCCCTAAACTCGACTGGCCCGACAGAACTGCTACCTCCAGCAAAAACAAATTCCGGATGTCCGGGAATCTGGAAAATCACTTTCTTTGCCCTATAATCAATGCGAGCGTGGAAAGTGCCGAGAAAGTCCATTCCCAAGACAATATCATAACTGCCGGTATCAATCACCAAGAAATCTGCAAATAACTCTCGTTCGCAAATAACAACAGAACAATCCTTGCACTCGCTACTAGATATAGTCTTCCTATTCCCAGTGTGTATGTCCCAACAATCAGACAGGGTCGTGCAAGAAATCGAGTGTACAGCAATAAACTTGGTCGACATAAAACAATGGGATGCACCAGAATCGAATAATGCTAATGCGGGAAAATCATGAACAAGTAGGATACCTGAAACAACTTCATCTGAAGCCTTGGCCTCTTCGGCCGTCAGAGTAAAGGCTCGAGCTTGATTAGGTCCCTGAGTTATCTGCTTATGCCCCTGAATCTGCCTCTGCGGTGACCTCTGAGCATCCTCCTTCAAACGAAGCTTCGATGGATAAGTATCAATGGTATGATCAGCTGATCCGCAAATGAGACAAAGTCCAAGCCTCTTACTACAATCTCTCCGAAAGTGACCCGGTCGTTGGCAGTAATAACAAAACACCCTTCCTTTCTGCTCGGGCACGACTGGCTTCTTCATCGGTACAACGCCACGCCTGTCCACTGGGATACCTCTACGTATAGGCGCTCGATTTGGCGTAAATGCCGTCCTCCATACCACAACTGCCTGTTGCTGCATACCCCCCGTCTTCATTGATAAGCTCTCTTGCTCTCTGGCTGCTTTAAGCCCTTGCGAGAAAGTGGTCAATACCAGAGATATAATGTGCCTCCGGATTTCCACATCTAAACTGTGCATAAACCTTCATGCCCTATCAGCTTCTTTGGCCACCAAAGGTCTCACGAATCGGCTGAGCCGTGTCCACTCAACCACATGCGCATCCACGGGTCCGCCATTCTACTTCAGACTGATAAATCTTTCTTCCATTTCTTCCCGTGCAGTCTGCGGAAAGAACTTCTCCAAGAAACTCTGCGAGAAAGTTGCCCAACTGATCGGCTTGGGCAAACGGGCCTCTTCCACGAGCCACCACTCGCGGGCATAGTCCACCAATTGGATGCGTACAACATCCACTCTCTGGTCCTCCGGAATCTGTGCTGCAACGAGCAGATTCTCCGTATCGACTAGTCACTACTCCGCTGGCAACGGCTCCTCCAAACCAGTGAAAATGTACGGACCAAGTCTCCTGAAATCCGCAACGGTACCCACACGCTGTACTGGTTTGGCCGCAACATTGTTTACGAACTGCTAGACGGTTCGTAAACCTTCCTGAAAAGCTTCGGTTTGCCGCTGGTTCAGCTCGGTTTGCTGCTTCTGGTTTTCCAGCATCCCACGAATTACTTCAAGCAAGGCGGCGTCATCAACACGCCTCTGGTACGATCGCAGTTCTTTATCCGCCATGATCCTGAAACCAAGACACCAAAGAGGATTAGTATGATAAACAAGATTCAAAACTTGCGATGAACATTAACTGGTACACAATGAACCCGAGAGAAGCAAGGTAAAATAATGACCATAAAACAAGGAAATGAATCAAGACTAGGACTCTAAGTTACTTAAATAGAGTACCGCATTGTAACTATGCTGCAGTTCATAATTACAATCACATAACTCCGTTCAAGTCGTCCAAATCCTAGTATCAGAATAGAGAGAAATAATAGGGAACCTGAAGGTTTCAAGTCGAGATGCAAAGTTGTTTGCATATCATCAAAACAAAAGTCAAGGTAAAGATAAGATTCAAGAATAGCAAGATAGCAATATGGCTAGACATGTTCCTAATCATGGATTTTCAGATTCGTGTATTGGGTCCAATACCCAACTACAAAAGAATCAAACCCGATTAACCTAAATCCTATGGCTCTGATACCAAACAAACCCTGTCACGCCCCGCTTCCCAGAGTGCGCTAAGATTGGCACGTGACAGAGCCAACCATGCTACTTGTGGCTAGGAAACATCCCTCCACAGTCACATTACGGCTGTCTATGAGATATCAAGAACAGTAAAATAAAATAAACTATCTAGTACATGTCCATATGCCAGAATAAACGAGTCAAGAAATAATATGCGGAAGCAATAAATCCAAATAACAATAACATCTGGAAAGTACATCCCAAATACGGGCTCACATCAGGAAATGAAAGTACGGAAATAAAACTAAACTAACTAGATACTAACAGGATCCTCACTGCTCGGCCTGTCGGCTGAAATACTCATGATCGGCCTGCGACAAAGGTAGAGGATCCGGGCCATGCAAAACCCAGACATCAGTGCGTCATAATATCAACAATAATATAATCAGGAGTTAACATGATATGCAGGCATGAGTATGAACAGTAATAAGAGTATAATAGTAACATGAATAAGGAACAGTGAAGTGTATAAGAACATATGACGTGCAGTGAGTAATCTGAACTAAACTACTGGGTTAATTACTCTCAAGTCTTTGAAATCAATTAATGTAATCCTCATCGTAACCCATCGGTCTATGCCCCGTTCATTCCCCACGGGACCACGGTAACAGGATTATTCCATAACGCCTGCAAAAACGGCAAACAATATATTCCGTAACGCCCGGAAAAACGGAAAACAATATATTCCGTAACGCCCGGAAAAACGGCAAACAATATAATAGCCCTTTGAGTTACGTTCGGTTACATTCTTGATTTCCTCTTACCCTCAAGGTTATGTGTTCAAGTCAGGTATTGCCAATTGATATCTAATGTCAATACAGGATCAAGCGGGTACAGGTTTTGTCTATGCAGACAATAGTAATGTCCATCAGGACAACAAGTCAGGATTGTCGGCATTAGTAACAAGATCAGGTATCAAGTCAAGCAGTGGTGTATTAGATCATGTCAGTAGTGCACAGGTATCAAACGGATGCTCATAATAAAACTATAGCAGGTACGGATGCACGATAAAAGCATGGATGCAAAAATATCTATCAGGGGTTACATCTACAGCTCTATGACTATGTAGGATGCACATTATCAAGCATGGGGTGTTAATACAACAGTAACATGAAATAATATGATCTGTAGATGCAGCTACATATATGATAAATGACATGGATGCATACGGGTATCCGAAAACAGTAAAATTGTAATATGGATGCACAATGAAATAAACATGTAATATTTTTATTCATATAGATGCAATATATGTATCATAGCATGTAGCAAGATAAACTTGCATGCGACTAGATATGTAAATAACGGTATGGATGCATACGGGTATCGAAAAACTGTAAAATTGTAATATAGATGCACAATGAAATAAACATGTAATATTTTTATTCATATAGATGCAACATATATATCATAGCATATAGCAATATAAACTTGCCTGAACGGATCTCATGACGGGGTGTATACGCAGCGTCCGACGTCGGGTAAACATCGCAATGTACACGCGCGCGCACGGGACAGGTCCAGGCAAAGCAAGAACACGACCACACTGGCTGGGAACGTCCACAGGGTTGCTCGGATCGTCGGTTATGGCACGGCTCCGGCGATCACAGGGAAACACGAATCCAAGAAAGCAAGAGATGAAAAGAAGAAGAAGAGGAAAAAGAAAAGGAAGTGCTGGGGTTTGGTGTGGCTCTGGGGTCAGAGAAGGGTGCGAAGGGGTGATGACGAGGTCGCTTGGGTTTTCCGGTGAGGTTTTATAGCAAGGGCAGCGAGGGTTTTGGGTTCTTGAAGTCGGGTGTTCTTCGAGGGGTTCTTGGAGGTTGTAGGGTGAGGGTGGTGGTGTTAAAGGTGATAAGGAAGAGGGGATGATGAGGGTGTGCGGTGGTCGATGGGGTCCGAGCTCCGGTGAGGCGGTGCGTGCAGGCGAGGCTTGCCGTGGGTTTTGGGTTCTTAAGTTAGGTTATAGAGGAGGTGTGCTGGGTTGGAGAGAGGGGAGAGGAGAGGAAGAAGACGTGTCTACGAGGTCGGAGACACGTCTGCGACGTCGAGGCGACAGCGGCAACGGGTGCAGCGAGGATGGGTGCGTGGGTTCGCCGTGGGGAGGTGGTCGAGGAGGAAAGCGAGGAGGAGAGAGAAGGAGGACGAGGAGGGAAGCGACGAGAGGGAGGAAGGCGAGGGTGATGACGGCGACGAGCAAGCGGCGCGGGCGTGGGCACGGGTTCGAGCTCGCGACGACGAAGGAAGGAGAAGAAGGAAGGTGAGTTTAGTGGAAGTGAGGGTGACGGGAATTTTGTGGGGTTTAAAATAGAAGAGAGAGAGAGAGAGACGTGGGGGGTTTGTTAGGGTAAAAATTTATATATAAAAATATATATAAGGAATATATTTGACAGAGAGAGAGTCTGTTTAAAAATCTTTTTTTTTAAAAATATTTTAAACTAAATAAGTATAAGAAAACTATTTTTTTTTAACAGTAAAAATCTTAGAATAAAATATTGATTGTAATTGAGATTTTTGGGTAATACAAAAATAGTCCAAAATACGTCCGGGTCGGGTCTAAAATTATGGTTTGAAAATACGGATAATATACGTGTTAACAAAACAAAAATAGGATATCCGGGTAACGAAAATGCATACCCCCAAGAACGGATGCACGCAGTGTGCACGTAGCTATCCAAATGAGTCTGTTTTACTGAACGGGACGAGAACACGATGTACGGATGCTACCACAGGGTCAGGGGTATGATGCAGGCCATACTAGATATTTTTAAAATATATTATTTGACTTTATATGTTATATTGAAAAAAATGCAAATTCCAGATATAATGCGGTATGCAGTATAAACAATGTTAAAAGCGCACGGATCCTCGTAACTAGCCGGGATAAATCATAAACAGGAATCAAGACGGGTTTCCGGTAAGCGGGTCGGGTCGAATACAAATACAGACACCAATTATACTATTCGCACCCATAACGCAATAAATCAAGAAATATCCATAAATAAAGAGATACCCAAATAGAACTGGTATAAATGAACTAGGGTGTTACATAGTGGAAGCAAACGCCGTTTTAAGGTAGAGATGAAACGCCGGCTTCAGTATCTCATCACCCAAGGGCAACTACAAACATTTATACCGCGATTGTTTAATCGTAGAAAAACACGACACACGAAGTGTGGAGTGGAAAGAAAAAGAGGTCCCAACGGACGTGCCAGAATCTGTTTACTGCCGAAAGACACGACTGGACGTTGGGACGTCCGGCCTGAATTTTGGGGGCAGATGCTATTTGGATTTATCCTTCCACCTCTCCGAAGATGCCAACTTGATTTATGGCACCGTATATCGGAGGTTTGGGAGGATGCGGCCGTTGAAGCAGACTTCGTCAGATTCCCCCTCGTTTGCGAGGGGTTTTTGATTGTGGGGACGCTCTTCCCTGCATGCGCAAGCCCCTGTAGTTAATTACATTACTGCATCGCGATAACCACTTTCTCCTGCTCCGGAAGTTCACTTCGTGTCGTGTGTGTTTTTGTTTGTTTGGGTTGCCCGTGGATTGTATACGGAGACTAATTTATGTCGTCGCCCGTAGGGCGAGGATTAGTCCAAATCTGTATATTTTTAGATTTGGGTTTGGGTTGATTTAAGGATCGTTAATTGGTTTTGAGATCAAGATCAACTTAAATATATATGAGCAGTTGGGGCTCGGTTGGTTTTCTTTTAAGGATACGTTAGTCCAATTTGAGACTAAGATCTACTTAATAAGGCTTTAGGATCATTTTTGCTTCAGATCCAATAAGAGAGCATTTAGGCTCTGTTGTTTTAGTTTAGGGACATTTCAGTCCGTTATTTCCATTTTGGAGGCGAAGTTGTAGTTTGAGAACATTTCGGTCTGTTGATCACCATTTTTGAGATGAGATTTTAGTTTAAGGACGTTACGATCCGTTGTTGCCATTTTGAAGACAACGTTTAGTTTGAGAATA
This sequence comes from Agapanthus africanus, assembly GCA_030015575.1. Classification (NCBI taxonomy): domain Eukaryota; kingdom Viridiplantae; phylum Streptophyta; class Magnoliopsida; order Asparagales; family Amaryllidaceae; genus Agapanthus; species Agapanthus africanus. The sequence goes on along the minus strand of CM057341.1, from coordinate 747,762,719 downwards.
TTTCGGTCTGTTGATCACCATTTTGGAGGTAAGATTTTAGTTTAAGGACGTTACGGTCCGTTGATCGCCATTTTGGAGGTGAGGTTTTAGTTTAAGGACGTTACGGTCCGTTGTTGCCATTTTGGAGGCAACGTTTAGTTTGAGGACATTTCGGTCTGTTGATCACCATTTTTGAGGTGAGGTTTTAGTTTAAGGACGTTACGGTCCATTGTTGCCATTTTGGAGGCAACGTTTTAGTTTAAGGATATTACGGTCTGTTGTTAGTTTTGGCACATCTCGGTCCATTGTCGCCATTTAGGGTGACGGTTTTGTTTAAGGACGTCTCGGTCCATTGTTAGTTTAGGGACATCTCGGTCCATTGTCGCCATTTGGGGTGACGGTTTAGTTTAACGACGTCTTGGTCCATTGTTAGTTTAGGGACATCTCGGTCCATTGTCGCCATTTGGGGTGACGGTTTAGTTTAAGAACGTCTTGGTCCGTTGTTAGTTTAAGGACATCTCGATCCATTGTCCATTTTACGTGCACGTGTATTTGTTACGTGACGGGATGAGCAACGATGATATGGGATGCATCCAGTTTGGGATGTGGTTTGATTTGGGATGTGCAAGTCAGTTTGAGAAGTGCACCAAAAAGCAGTTGGTTGTCGGGACCCGCCACCTCTCTGAAGACATTGAGGAATTACAACGACATGTATCAGAGGTGTAGAGAGATGTACCCTTGAACCAATTCCCGTATTTGAGGGAAAAAGGATTAATGGTAAACCCAGGAATCATTAGTCGTATTTTGAGACTAAGATTTTGTCAGGGGAATGTGGGATGAATATCGTTTTGGGATATCATCAGTTGGAAGATCGATAGTCGTGTTTAGGGCTAAGATCAGTTTAGGAAGTAGTGAGCAAATGGGTTCGGTTGATCTGAATTAGGGAGTTTCTACTCTCAAGGGACCTAACCAACTTGGGCTTGGTCCACTCAGTTTTCTTTTTATTTGAAAAGGAATGCTAAGCACTTGTTTGGGCTCAGTCCCCTTTTTGTGCAAAAAGTACTGAGCACTTATGTAAATTCTGATACTCACATATAATCATCTGGGCTTTTAGTCATGGGGATTGCCCAATAAGTGTTAAACACTTTACCCCTTTTGTCTTTATATGGAGTGATAAGCACTCTTTATGGCACCTAGTGCGAAGCATGTGGGGAACTAGGTGCTAGGCGCTGCCTAGTAGGTGCCAAGCACTTTTATTCTGTGGAGCCCATGTGAGGGTCACCTGAGGCACTGGGCGCTAAGCACCACTCAATGAGAGCTAGGCACTCCTGTAGCGCCCACGTAAGGGGCATGCGAGGCGCTAGCCGCTGGGTGCTACTCCCTGAGTTCTTTTTATTCTGTTGCATCCACGTGAAGGGCACGTGAGGCACTGGGAGCCACTCCCTGAGTTCTTTTTATTCTGTGGCATCCATGTGAGGGGCATGTGAGGCGCTAGGCACTGGGCGCTGCTCAATGAGTACTAGGCACTCCTTTTTTTCTGTGGCGCCCACGTGAGGGGCACGTGAAGCACTATGAGCTAGGTCTTTTCCTTATATGCTTTGTTTTTTAGGAGTTCGATTTCCTAGTTCTTTTCTAAATTTTTTATTCTCAAGAACAAGTTCTTCCCGATGAGAATTAAATTCTCAACTTGTAAGAGACTTGTCTTGTAGATCTCAGATCCAGAGAAAGAACTAAGTTCTTTTAAAAGGGTTAAACCCTTCAATACGTAAATGAGATACTTTGATCTCTCTTCTTTTTATTTACCTAGGTTTTTTCTGAGAAGGGAGATCTTCTTCTTTCTTCCTTTTTGAAGCTTTCTGCTTTCTTTTCAGAAGCTTATGGGGGTTCCTCTCTTTTTCCTCCTTTTTTGGAAAGAATGATCATTGGTCATTAGGACCCAACCACCTCTCCGACGACACTGAGAGATTACAGCGCCATATATCGAAGGTGTGGAGGGATGTACCCTTTGAACCATATCCCACTCATCAGGGGGGAAGAACAGGTTGGAGCTTAAACTCTTAACTATTGAAAAAGCCTTCATTGCATTTGCGTACGTGCGTCGCACGTGTTGGGAGCACGTGCGTCGCACGTGTTGTGCACGGCGTGGACGCATGAGCCTCGCATGTGTTTCACACTTAGTGGGCGCACGTGTGTTGCACATGGTGTACACATGGCGGACGCATGTGTGTCGCACGTGGCACTTGCACATTATGGGGGGCAGCTAAGGCCCTAAATTGGAGAACTAAGCTCTTTTGATGATTGAATCATCACACGTGGTGCGCGCGTAGCGGACGCACGTGCGTTGCATATGGTGCGCATGTGGAGAGCGCATGTGCATTGTACGTAGCGCACATGGCGCTTGCGCATATGCGCATCATGGGGGCAGCTAAGGCCCTAACTTGGAGAACTAAGCTCCGATGGAGAAATAAGCTCCTTTGAGGATTGAACCCTCGCACGTGGTGCCCACGTAGCAGCCGCACGTGCGTTGCACATGGTCCGCTTATGGAGGGCGCACGTACATTGCACGTAGCGCACATGGCGCTTGCACATATGCGCAACTAAGGCCCTAACTTGGAAAACTAAGCTCCTATAGATAACTAAGCTTCTTTGAGGATTGAATTCCTTGCACGGCGGGCGCACATGCGTTGCACGTGGCGCACATGGCGCTTGCGCATATGCGCAATATGGAGGGCGGCTAAGGCCTTAACTTGGAGAACTAATCTCCTATGGAGAACTAAGCTCCTTTGATGATTGAATCCTATTTTTTCTAAGAAATATCCCCTCTTATTTATATGGGAGTGGTAGATAAGGGATTTCTCTTTTTCCCGATGTGGGACTAAAAAAGTATCCCCTATATGGTAGAGCATTACTTAGACTTTACGTGCATAGCACATTTGCTCATAACTTTTGATTACGAAAGAGTTATGAGGCTCGTAATATATCAAATCGAAGGATTTTTCAAGACGCTTACGATGCCATCATAATTTAATTGATTCTCATTCAGGAGTTAGGCAAAATACAGCCCGGAAAATACTGGTTTGCATTTTCTTAAGCATATTGCTGCTATTTGATACCTTGGGCTCTTTTGCGCAGAATTTTTTTTGGCGAGAACATATTTCTTACATACCGAGCATGGTAAACTCAGTATCATATTCATCCACAGACTTGACCCACATCGAGCCTTAATGTAAGTGGATGAATCACTGCTCCATGTCAAAGCGGGCAGTCTCTGGAAAGTATTTGGCATCGAAGAGGTCTCGGAATGTTCTCCATTCTATCGGTTGTGCGAGACGGCTCTCCTCAGCCTTCCAGTAAACTCTGGCATTATCAGTCAGTTGCAACTTAGCAACTCTCACCCAAGTAATATCTGGCACTTGAGCTGCTGCCAGGTAATTCTCGATCGCTTGAGTCTATTCTTCTACCTCAAGCAGGCTCTCCTTACCTAAGAAGTTCTTTAGGTGCAGTGCCCGAAACTGCTTAACTCCGGATGCCTCGGCTTCGGGACGGTTCATCAGGATAACAGTTTGCTGCTGCTGACCCTCTAATAGGCTCTTGATAGCCTCAAGCACTACCGTTTTCTCATTGATAGGAGCTGCAACGGTAGGTGGTGGTGTAGACGGTGGAGTATTGCCGTTGATGTTGGTGCTGGTATTCTTTGGAGAGTCCATCATCTTGATATAAAAGATAGGTTACAATAGATTCAAAGAATTTGAAATGAAAGGAATGTAAAGGTTTGTTGAATTCATTAATTCTTGTAGTATATTGTATATTGTGTACAACTTCGTGTTGAACTGACGTGTATGGGCCACCAATAAAAACCTGTCACGTCCCGCTTCCCAGTAGACGAAAATGGTGACGTGGCAAGCCCATGGAATATTTATCCAGAGAAAGTCATTCTCTAAATAAATATACTAAGCGTATTGAAACAATAATACACAATTCAAGAATAAATGGAGACTATAAAAAATTTCAACAAATATCTTTATTTACATTCAACTTCCAATATTTACAAGTACATGAGTTTCAACTGGAAAATAAATACAATAAGGAAAATGTCTAAACAAGTGGCATACATAAGCTGATTAAAAGTGAAGCTAGGCTAATCCTGTGGAGCAATTCTATTGTAGTCCTCCTCTGTAGATTCCACTTCCTCCGTCTCGACCGTATCTGACGAACATTCCAAGAGAAGAAAAATGGGTAGAATGCCCCTGAGCGCACTAGCGCTGGTAAGTCCCAAGGATAAGGTAAGAGTAAAAATGACAAGTGTGGAATATATATATATATATATGACAAGTAAAAGTATATGATCCTGGATAAATATATACTATAGGTCTCTATATGGTCACTATGTTAATATTAAGTTCCAAGTATGAATGTCAACGCAGCCGTAGAAGTATTCACGAGCTCAAGAGTGGGGCCTTATGAGCAAGGAAACACGGGCCTATTTCATGTGTTAGTATCGGGGCTCTAGGCTGTGGATGAGTCAACCCGACTGATATTCGAGTAAAATAAAAAAAAAGATTAATACGGGACTCCTGAACCTCCGTTGGATTCACACAAGAAACTATCCCAAGCACCCCGAGTATAATATATTATAACTGGTTAATATACTTAATTTTTTGATTGATTGATTAATATGTCTTGATTGAAACCATAGATTGCAAAAGGTATAGAATGTAGTCCAGTGAGTCGAGTAATATGCGAGTCATGACAATTGCAATCTTGGTTCGAGTCAAGTTGGTTCAAATAGATTGGATTCGAGTTCATGTTCGAGTTAGATTAGAGTTTGAATTCGTATTCGAGTTCGAGTTCGAGTTTATGTTCGAGTTTAGATTCGAGTTTAGGTCTTTTCATGTGAATTGATGTAAATTATTAAAAATCTTATGTTCGGGAGAAATCGGCAACTGCTGCACATGGACGACAGGATTTGTGTTTTTTTCCAAGACAATTGCCATTTGATAACTCCATTAAGTTGTCTAACCTGAATAGGCAAGCACTCACTTTCTCCGGCTCGCTGGGGCTTAAGAGAATTGATCTCGCTTAAACCTATATTAATTTAGAGTCCTTAAATATTGTTTGCATATCTCGAGGGGGTTTTATGAAAAATACTTTAATAGTGTTTAAAATAAACCTCGAGGGTGATTTATAATATTTAGGATTTTCATGAAACATGTATTTTAATTGTTGTGGTATTTTAGTGATGAAAGTTAGCCTTTTTAAAAGTTTATGGTATTTTATTGAAAACCAGCTCTTTTGGAAACTTGATAGTATTTTATTAAAAAACGTAATCTTTCATTATAACAAAATATAGTTTCATAATTTGTCTTTATTGAAAATACGAATTCATATTTTTATATAATTTCCAAAATTTAATATTTATTTAGAAAAGCCGTATTTCTTAAAAACCGTACTTTTATTTCCTTTCGAGTCTGAAAACTTCGTGAGTAGTTCTGCATCTCGTTCTACTGTCCCAAGAATGTGCGATAATCCGCACCATCTATTAACGGGTCTCCTAATGAGGGTTGTAGAAGCGTAATTGCCAAGAATTTCGAAATACCGATTAAAAGAAACCTGTTTTATAAAGGTGTGGTATTTTAATGAAAAAATTATTCTTTAAATGAACCATGGATCTAGAATACCGTGCTATGAAACCATTATGTGCGTGTGGGGTAGGTCGTTATCCCGTGAAGTTTTCCTAAACTATCTTTTTAACAATTATTGAAAAGGAGTTATACTAAAGTTCATGGTATTTTAATGAAAAAAGTTCGTTATATGTTTGTTTCATATGAAATTTTTGTTAAACTAAAAACTAAATGATGTGAATAAGGTTAAAATTAGTGTAGCATGTTAGTTTGATTTAATTTGCTTATCACATGCATTACAAATATTAAAAAGAAAATTATATCGGAGATAACTCCTCTTTTATCGATTTGTTTTAAAAATGTTTTGAAATGGAAAAGGATAGAGGTGAAGGGACTTACAGTTTTAGATGGTTAATAAAAGATCGAAGAAGCCCTCGAGGGTCGTGGTTTCGTCGGAGATTCTCTGGTCGTCGAGTTTGGCTTGCTACTCCACTTGGAAGGCTTAACTCCACTCGGCACTTAGAGAGTTTGAGAGAATTTTTGCTAGAAATTTCAGAATAGTGAAGAGCTAGGGCATGGGGTGGTATTAAAGTGAAGAATTAGGGTTTGGGAATTAAAATGCATTAAAAAGGTGTTAAATGGTGAATTGAAGAGTTTTTGTTTGATTGCAGGAAAATCAAACAGTGCAGGGGAGTTAAGGGGAGTCGAAGGGGCAAGTGTGCAAAGTACGGAGGCAAATGGGCTTATCTTGACCGTCGGCGTCGGCCATATCGTGGGTTTGTACGGTCGAATTTTGAGGCCTTGCCTCGAGATTCATGCCATGTGTCAAGTTGGGTGTGTACACCTCATTGCGCCTGTTTGATTTTTCTGAAACTTTTCGTTTCTCCGCGTATTGCATGTGCAACTATTGGGCTTCCGAAAAATTAAAAAGAAAAATCTTAAAAATAATTGGGTCTGATAGGATTCGAATGTGATTAGTCTGAAATATTGCACATTTGAATGATTATTTGCCCCACTATTGTTAAGCTCTAAAATGTGTTTATTGTAATTATAGAACATATGAGGGTTTATTTGTAAAAAGTTTATTATCATATATTTATACATTATAATTAACATAATGAGGGAAAATACATGCATATAATATTTATATGAAATCTTTGTAATTAAATATGCATATCATATCAAATATTTCTAATCAATATTCTTAACACATAATATCATATAAAATGGTTATGATAATATCTCAAAAATACCAAATATTACTAACACTTTGATTTGAGATATTGTGCAAATATTAGATCAGGTCTGGAATCCAAGAGATCCGAGATGTCGGAATCAAAGCTGCCGAAATATGGAAGCAAATCATAAGATTTAGCAATGACAAAGATTCAGAGCATTATTCTCAAAATCCAGATATCGAAGAGATCTCCACATGTCAACAGAAGAAAGCATAAAAATTTCCAGAACCTAATCCTTCAAGAGAGCCGCAGTTGGGCGGCTAATGCGTGATATTCACGACGGATCCGCGACGCATCTTGGTCATAGGATCTGAGATTTTTTGGGTGTGATCGTATCAGCATATTCTAACGTCTGGCAACTAGGGTTCCTAGTTTCTGTGACTATTTAAAGGACCTGCTTCACTTTGAAAATCATCAAACCGAAGAGATCAAGAGGTCCAAAGCAATCTACGCATCCAGGTGATCATCAGCTAGTCATCTACCTCTAACAAGATAAAGAGCGAGAGAAAAAACTTGGGTTCTTGTAATCTACCTTCAATGGATTTGTAAATGCAATAGTTGATTAATAAAGATAGTGTTTTTATTAGTTTTTTTGTAAATTAATTTCCGCACTTACTTTCTGCATTTACTTTCTGTATCTTAATCATGTTTTCACCCTTCATCCTTTCTTCTAAATCTCAAACCATGAGCGAGTAATTCCTAACTTGCTAGGGTTCGTAGGTTAGGGTAGATCAATGGATGATAAAATCATTTAACCTATTTTATACATTTTAAAGTCTATAAACTTTAGCAAAATAAATGTTAACATCCTTATCGGGCGCGCTACCAATCAATTGCTAGTCACGACTACGATTCGAGATCTGTTCATCACTTGTTTTGTTAAGGGCTGGACATGAATAGAAATCAATGAAAGGACAAGGGTTGAGAATGGGGAAACCCTAGTTTCTTCCAAAAAAATCTTAATACGCATTCATCACTATCGATCTAGTTTTAAACTATTAAAAGATAAAATGGGTCATTTTTAATTAGTCATCCATTACTACTAAGTCATATGAACCCTACAAGCCTTTTCTTTATAAAATCTACATCTGTATTAAAATAGATCTACAACCAATCAACCCATCTATCAATCAACTCGTCTAAAACAAGAAAAAGGTTCACGTTTCACTGCGGACGACCCATACTCATCGCGGCTAGCTACTAGCGACACCATCCTGATTGTGATTACTTTATTTACGACACACTCTTTAAACAGATCAATCAGAACGCACAAGCTATATCACAGCAGTGTAGAGGCTTTACCAGTGAACTACAAGTTACTTCTTGCTTTTATTTAACAAAAATAACTTTTAACTCTTACACGGGCTGTAATACCCTTTACTGTGAAATACACGAAATTTCTGTACAGTAATTTCAGAGTTGTTACAAAGACGGTTCATGATATGAGGTGCTCATTGGAGCAAATATATGGAGAGAAAGCCGATTGCAATGGAAAAGAGAATGCCAAGAGAACGACTCCTATAACGACTTTGGATGTGCTTCCACAACGGTCAACTCCTATAACTAATCCTACTTATGATTTCCGCAAATTTATCCATGATCTACTATTAGATACTTTTAATACCTTGCATGATAACCATATTTTATTAGCATCTAAAAATGTTTTGTTTGAAAATCGTATTTCTATCTTAGAAAACGAGAGAAGAGATTTGATTTCATGTTATGAATCTTTTAAGAATTTGAACAAAAATTTGATTACCAGATTTAGTGCTTTAACGCGTGCTCATGATTCTCAAACCACTTTAGTTGATAAATTAATTGTTGAGAAAAATGAGTTGATTTCAAAGCTTGACTTACATTGTGCTACTAATAATACTTTGAAGCTTGATAATGAAAATTTGGTTTTATATTGTGAAAACTTAAGAATAGAAAAGGATGAGTCGATTACAAACTTTTATAATGAGATTGATCTTTTAATATCATCCATTTCATCTCAAGAATCTCTCGTTTTAAAAAATACTTCTCTCAAGATAGAAAATAAGTTTTTGGTTTTTTCTTGCAAAGTTTTGAGAAAGGAAAATCCTGGTTTGATTTTAAGCTTTAAAAACAAAATTGATTTGTTGAAATTGTCTATTATTTCTCAAGACTCGTTGATTTTTGAAAAATCTTCTCTTAAAGCCTAAAATGATGTTTTGGTTGGATCCCTTACTAAGTCTTCAAACATTGGTTCTTTAGTTAGCAAGGAAAAGAAAGTTTTAAAACGAAAAGGCGACGATCTTAAAAATTTTAAATTTCAAAAACCCTCTTTATCTAGACATGTCAAACATGCTTCTATTTTGAATAAATCTCATACGCATTCTAATGCATACCTATATAGATTTAGTTCAAGGAAAACTTTCAAGAAGCATGCGCATCATTCTCTTGCATTTTCATATGCTATTGACACTTGTAGTTTAAAGAAGAACATCTCTTTGCATGCCAATGTGAAATGGGTTCCCAAACTTAACCCTTATGGATCCAATAAAATTTGGATACCGAAATCTCCTTCCATACCTTATTTTATAGGTGTTGACCAATTGACGACTTGAGAGATTCAGGTTCATGATGAACAAGAGCAATCAGATGGAAATATTTGCTTGGATCATTAATTTGTGGGGTATCGTATTTCGTTGCAACATTCCTTTTAAAATATTGTCTACTGCATTATATTTAATGGTGATATTTTAGAAAGTATGTTTTATGTTATATACCCCATGTGATGCAGTAGTGTTAACATAGCTATCTTGTAGTGCTTGTTCATGTATGAGATGCTATTCATATGATATTTCAGTTGGTATTTATAATTAGTATCATTCTCTTGCTCATAAGTGATTCTTATGCTCATTTTCTTTAAACTTGAAATTTTTTAAACTTGAGCATAATATGGTTTGAAAACTAAATCTGGATTTGCATATCCTTTAGTTTTCTTCCTATAAACTACTCTCACTTGTTTAAAATATGTTTTTGATCTTAAAAGTGAGAGTTCGTATCCATATAATTTTAAATTGTTTAAATCCTTTTCATATGGATATAATTTGGTACATGTTTTTAACTTGAACCGATTTTCAATTAGTATCTGTACTTTGTGCCTTGTTGATGTGTGCTTATGCATAAACTTGCCTAATTGTTGCGCGCACACCTTCTTGCATGGGTAGAATTATAAATTGATATTGAATTCTGAGCTCGTCATCCCAATGACTTCTGCAGGACCCGCTTGTAGATACCGTCACTACAAGAAAATATAAGCTATTTCGTCGGCTAGGTTTATCCGTCGGCTATAAGCCAACGGATAAACTCTAAAAGCCGACGAAATAAAACAATTATTAAAAAAGTATGGCATATTGTTAATAAATTTTTGAATTGGGTTATTCCGTCGGCTAGATACCGACAGAATAATCCAATACATAAAATAGACCCTCGACTCAGATCAATCCCCTAAATTTTATCCCAAAAATAACACTAAATCCCTCTCCTTCGATCCCCTTTCCCCTTCTCCGATCCTCTCCCTCCGGTGGCCTGGTCCAGCGGCGACCGCATCCTCCGGTAAATCTTCTCTATCTGTCTCCATCTCAATCTCTGTCTATCTATCTGTCTCTCTCTCTATCTCTTTCACCGACTCTCTCTCTCTCTCTCTCTCTCTCTCTCTCTCTCTCTTGCAGGAATCCCCGACGCCGTCATCACCAACCGTCCCCCTCATCACCCACCCCGACTCTCTCATCGACGACCCCTTCCCCCTCATCGCCAAGCCCTCCCCTTCCTCTGATCCTTTTTCCCCCTCCTCCATTCCCCTCCTTTTGGTGGCGTGGTCAGGCGGCAACCGCCTCCTCTGGTAAGTCCCTATCTCTCTCTCAATTGCTGTCTTTTTCTCTCTCTCACTTTCACTAACTCTCTCTCTCTCTCGCAAGAAACCCCGACCTCCTCATCGCCGACCGTCCCTATCATCACCGCCCCCGCCCCCTCATCACCGACACAATCAACCTGCAGCCATCGCCGACCCTCCAGTCCACCGCTGATCTCCTCCGCCGAGACCTACCGCCGTCAAGACCTAGAGGTAATCGATTTTGGTTTAATTTTAATTTTTTTCAATTTTAATTTTTTTGCGATTTTCATGATGATGTTGTTGCTGTTGTTGATGGGTTAGGGATGGTTCGGGGTGGGGGTTAGGGTTAAGTGTTAGGGTTAGGGTTAAGTGTTAGGGGACGGATAATTTAGCTAATTTCTCTAGATAGTTTAGTGAAAAGTAATAATATTTAAGTGTTAAGTGTTAGTGTTAGGGTTAGGGTTAGTGATGAAACTCGATGATAACATGAAATATACTTGTTGTCATCGAGGATCTCACAATAAAAAATATCGAATCTTGAACATCAAAACAACAAGAAAATCTTATACTTAGTGGATGAAACTCGATGATAACATAAATTATACTTTTTTTCATCGAGGATCTCACAATAAAAAATATCTAAAACTCGATAATAATATGAAATATACTTGTTGTTATCGAGAATCTCACAATCAAAAATATCAAACCTTGAACATCAAAACAACAAGAAAATCTTATATTTAGTGGATGAAACTCGATGATAACATGAATTATACTTGTTTGCATCAAGGATCTCACAATAAAAAATATCTAACCTTGAACATCAAAACAACACAAAAATCTTATACTTAGTGGATGAAACTTGATGATAACATGAAATATACATGTCATCGAGAATCTCACATTCAAAAAATCGAACCTTGAGCATCAAAACAACACGAAAATCTTATATTTAGTGGATGAAACTCGATGATAACATGAAATATACTTGTTGTCATCACGTATCTCACATTCAAAAAATCGAAATGCGCCTTAGATTTTCATATTGATAGTATGATAATTTAAAAAAACGAATTCTAGAGTTCAAGTAGATCGAAAAGGCATTGTAGGGTGTTTTCCGTCACCTTATTGAGATGGGAATACATGTCGCTTATCAGGCGTACTACAGATTTCCCCTGCCCAGGGTAGACGGGGGTTTATTGATTGTGGAGATCTGAATCTCCGGCAGCCGCGGACTAAGCTGTCATTAATTACCCCTTGTCTTTGGAGCGAGGGAACCTCCGATTGACGGGTCAAACTGGTCATGCGAATTCAATGTGCAGTGTGCGTATGTGTGTCTTGAGTGGTTTTGGATATATCCGGGGCCTCGCAGAGTTAAACTCCGAATTAGGATTTAAACTTCGAAAGAGGATTTTTTATTTATGGATTTAAACTCCGAAGGATGTTGAATGGAGTTAAACTCATAAAAAAAAGGGTTTGATTTATGGAGTTAAACTCCAACAAATCTTGAATGGAGTTAAACTCCTAGAAATCTTTGGAGATGGTCGAAGGGTATCCCCTTCTTCCCCCCTTTAGCCTTGGATCTTCTTTTGAGTCTCGGATCCTCTCGGAATGGGATTTTTGGAGATGGGTCTCCTTCTTCTTCCTCTCTGTTGGCTGGATCTTGGGAAAAAAAGTTTGAGACTTAAAAATCTTCCCTTTTAGGGATTTGATGGCAGATCTGAGCTCCCCTTCAAGGGTTTTATGGTAAAAAACTATTTATTTTTTGGAAAAGTTAAACTCTTGATTTAATTTAAAAAAAGATAAGAAGGTTTAGAACCTTGAGGAAGGAGAAGGAGGCACAGAAACCCTAATTTTTTAGGGGGGATAAACTATTGTCCTTCATTTCATCATCATGTTGTCTTTTATAAGCTTACAAATTTACACATAGCCCCTAGGGCTTTACAAAATGGCATTTTGCCCATCTCATGCATCATGTGCTCATTTCTTTTGCACATCAGCCATGGGCTTTACAAAAATTTGGCTTTATGCCCATTTTTCTTATATTTATTCATAAAACTTACATCAAAATTATTTATTACATAATTTTCATTTTGGCATAGGAGAGGCTGGCCGCGGGACTCGACTTGGGCATGGGCCCACTTGACCTGGGCTTGGGCCCGTTTACTTGGGATTGACTTTGACTTTGACTTGATCAACCAGATATAATTTTTTACCCCAACAGGCATACAACTCGTTCTTTTTCCCGGGACATTCCTTAAATTTTCATATTGTGAAGGCTTGGATTATGAATGCTTGGATTGCTTAATATATAGGAATGCTTGGATTTGTAGTTGTGGATTGTCTCTTCGTATTCTCTATTCATCTTTTCGATGTGAAAAATGAGTTAACGCTAAAAAGACTAGGGTTTGGATTCATATTCCAGCATGAAATATGCAAGGTATACAAATCAATAGTTGTCATTCTCTCTTGAGGTACCGAGAGAAGAAAGTACCGGATGTAAGTTTGATAATCCTTACTTTATATACATTTTTCATATAATTATCGATAGTATTGTGTACTAATTAATACTTATGTATGGATAACACTATAGTAAAATTAAGATAATTTATCGATTCTTTCCTCATTTGCGGTGCCCGGCTTATTATGCACATCTAGCTAGTTTCTTGCCACAAATAAACCATTTACATGTAAGTATGTGTGTGTGAGAAAGAGGGAGAGTGCGCTCGCGCTCGCGTGCACGCGCATGTCTGTGTGTGTGTACACACACATACACACACAAGCACACATACACGCACACAAGTGAACAAATAATAACAGTTTAAGGCATTTTAGTGTAATTAGTAAAATTGAGCTAATTTATCGATTTCTTCCTCATTTGCATTTCCACTGGCTTATTATGCACATCTAGCTAGTAGATCTCTTGCTATAAATAAATCTAGCTAGTAGATCTCTTGCTACAAATAAACCAAGCAACCATTTCAGTCTCTCACTCTCTCTCTCTCTCTCTATCATCTCATTTTTAACATCGAAAAGATGGATAGGGAGTGAGACACAATGCACAACACTCGTCGACATTCGATGAAATATTTTTCCAAATTGGAATTGAGGTGAAAGTATGTCATTGAGTATCGTCGAGTGATATGCATTGTGTCTCATCTCTATCCATCTTTTTGATATGAAAAAGGAGTGGATAGATAGAAAGATACTGAGATGGTTGCTTATTTATTCGTGACAAGAAATCTACTAAGTAGTTTGTTTTGTAGCTTATGTCTCACTCTCTATCTAGCATTGGAAGGAACATGGAGTCTACCTGCAGTATAGGACAATTGACCAAGTAATTTTTGTTTAAAGGGTAATGTTTGCTTGATGTATACCATCTTTTGTTAATATCAATGATATCATAACCTGATTTGTACGATCTAATTTGATTTATAGGACTGTTGGTGACTCTAAAAATGCTTTTGAGAAGTTTAACTGATGCAGGCTTATTTCAAAGCTAAATTTTACTTGTGTTGGGTAAGATAATTACTACGGTTGTATAGTTATTATTTACAGAAATTTTGAGCATACAATTAAGTATGCGATGTTTTCTTTGTCAGAGTCGGATGAGGATGAAGTCGATCATTGTTGTACACAATTGTGTTCATCCAGAGCTTAACCTACCAAGAGAAAAAAGTACCGGATGTAAGTCCATGATTTTGTATATATTTGAATTGATTAAAATATTATTTCAAATTGATTTGTATATATTTGAATTGATTTGTTGTGAAATGACTTGATTGTGTGGATATTGATTTGAATTTGTCGTGAATTGAATTGAGTTCGTGGTGAATATATATCTTGTATAGCAATATATTGAATTGAATATGTATCGTTTGCATGAATTGGTGAAATGGAAATGGATTTTGAATTGGATTTAGAACTGTAATGTATAGCAGGTTTATATTTTTGTGTATTGAATTTTTTCGATGAAGCAGTTGCAGTTCAGACATTTTTTTCGCAGTTGCCAATTTATTTTGTCGGGCCATACCCGACGAAAAGGTAAATAGCCGACGGAAAAAGTTTTTAAATCTGGAAAAAATGACTTACCTTCCCAGGTTTTTTTAACTTTTTCCGTCGGGATGATGCCGACGGAAAAAAATTGCCGACGAAATAAGTTAAAGACCCAACGTAATAAACCTAATTATGTCGTACTTTTATATGTCGGGTAACGTCCGACGGAATAAAGTTATTCCGTCGGATACCAATTTAATCTATCGGGCTTATGCCGATGGAATAAATACAATTTTCTTGTGGTGTGTTAATTACAACAAATCCTACGGGTATAGCGGAGAGAATTAGAGACCCTTCACCGAGGAGTCGATACTTAAGATGAGATAGTTACTCATGTTTGCACTCACATACGGTTTTCGATTATTTTCAATTGGTATTTATTATTATGTGAGTAGGATACACATTTGAACCATCTATTGGTATCATCTTGGTTATATGTGCATATTTTAATCGATTCATAAGTTAGATCATTAAATTTTATCACTTGTATTACATCATATATTAGTTTTGAGCTTTAATGGTTTGGTATTCAGATAATTATGAGATAGGACTCATGAATCGATCGTTTGGACTTGCTTCTCGTATTTGGGAGATTCAACTATTTGGGGGAGGTAAATCTCACGCTTATGAGGTTAATTTTTCATATTTACTTTTTAATTCTTGTGCTATGCACATTTTAAAATTCCACGATTTTAGAGAAACACGCACACACTTAGTACATGCGTAATACAATTATGTTTTTTTATTGATATTCTATAGTTCATATTATGACATGTATTTTAACTCATAAGTTTCAAAACTTGTTTTACTTTTTATGAGTTAACGTATATTTTTAAAGTTTTTCGTTGAATATCTTTTTCAAAACATACTTTTGTATATGAGTTGAGCTCCGCTTTCAAAATTGTTCATTTTCAATTGGTATCAACTTATACTTGCCTCCACAAAATATTAGAACTTGTTTATATTTTGCTCATGTAGATATGTGTGCACGTATACTTGCTCTACCTTGCATATCTATTATATACATGCATTTGGATACGGGTTGAGCTTCATTTTCAAAATTTGCATTTTACTTGTGCTCATATCTATCTCCTAGTGTTCTCTTATGTATATATTTAGGGGAGTGATTCAAACATTTGATTCGCTTTAGGTGTACGGATATGTTTAGGGAGAGTACTTAAAACGTTCTAAATTTCTTAAATACCTTTTTTGTTTATGTCAAAAAGAGAGAGAATAATAAGAGTTTTTAGTATATCAATATCGAATATTTGGTTTTATTTGATATAGATATATTATTTCTTATTCATGTTTTGCAATCATCAAAAAGGAGGAGATTGATAGCTTATGGATTTTGATAATCCTTTTATTTGGTTTTGATGATTGCTTAAATATGAATAATTCATTTAGTGTCACTTGTCTCATCTTGATTATTCTATTGACACTAAACTTTTATACACTTGTTGTTTAGCTTGCTTATCCTATATCTTGTGTTTATCAAGTAATATATCAATATCGGCATGCTTTACTTGTGTTATATTCTTTGATATCGATATATTACTCACATTCATTGTTTTGATATTCACAATATGAATATGTATATACATGTGCCATATATCAGGTGTGTGTATGGCTCTCTCTCTCTCTCTCTCTCTCTATATATATATATATATATATATATATATATATATATATATATATCATGCTTTAAGTTTGAATTATATCTTGATATTGATATACTATTCATGTTTGTGATATCAGAACAATGAATGATTTATATCTTGATATTGATATAATATTCACTGTATATGATATGCTTGGTCATTTGAGATTGCATTTCAGGATATCAGACATCTCACGACACAAGAGCGTAATAGAGGATGGAGGAAAACGAGCTTAAACAATATATCTAATGGAGGTTGGAGGAATATGAACAAGAGCTTCTCAAATGGCCAATTCAAGTTTCGTGAGTTCAAGCTACGTAGTAGAGAAACAAGAGTTCAAGATTTCAAGCTACGAATAGCTAAGAAGTTAGAAGCCAAGTTCAAGTTCAAGCGTCAAAGTCAAGTCTAAGATTTGAAGATCAAAATATCGACTTCAAGACGTAAGTGAGTGGAATGGTGTGTTCAAGTTTTAAGCGTCAAGTGTCGAAACTAATTGAACATCAATCGACCAACGCAAAATTCAAGCGAAGCGCTAAATTTTCAAGAGCTCGAATCGAGACGTCAAGGATTCAAGATTTCAAAGATTTGCATATACCGGTATAGGAATCTTTATAAGTACTCGATCGAATTATAGTTATATCATTTAGAGCTCTTGAACACTCATACACGTATGTACAAATGTTTTACAAATATCGGGTTTTTCGATTTTGAAGTTTTCTATTTTATAAAAAACCTATTTTCAGTTTTTGAGCAAGTCCAGACGTTAGTCCCATTTTCCTTCAAACATATGTTCTTTTTTGTTTTTCAAAATATCAGAAATATCTGAAAAGCGGGGGTTTTGAACTTCAGACGTCTGTCCGCTACTGCCTTTTTGATCAACCCCATTTTCTTTAAGTAAAGATAATTATGCATCTTTTGAACTTCAAAAGTTTGTCAAAATGTACTTCACACGTCTGTCCGCTTACTGTTTCTTTTGTTGGATATAGGTGCCCTCAAGTCAATTATTGTAATTGAAGGAGGACCAATACGAGAGAGCAATCTTACTCGAAATAATAGTATATTATCTGATTTGTCTTTATCTTTCATGTGATGCATTTTATTTACTATCACGTATCGTTTAGATATGAGATAAAGCCCTAGGAATTTGCTTGACTAGCAGGACAATGATGGAGATCATACTAGTAGGGCCTGAGTAGCCGATAAGCACGTCCATAAATGTCACTAGTCGTAGAAGTATCGAGATTGGGCATCAGTACTCCAGTGTAGACTAGTGTGTACGTTTTCTAACCGGTTGAAGGGCGATAGCTGATCCTACAGGTATTGGTGTTTGACATCGAGGATTATATACAGGTACTCTCACCGAGAACTCCAAATTGGTAATATACCAATGTCAGGTAACAGTTCTCTTGTGACATGGGTATAGGATAGTCCCTACGACCTGAGATTTCCACAGTGTCTCATGTTTGTTCCCACTATACTTTGATTTCTACCCTACCACGGCTCAAAGGAGTCATGCAAACAGCTTTTTGTTGGGTATAGTCCCGAAGCACGTGAAGGCAGTGAGCAGTCGAAGGGATTCGTCTCTCCCTGTATAGAGAGTTGATATCGCACTGTGCAGGACATGACTACAACCATAAGTTGATAGCCATCGCAGTGGAAATAAATTGATAAGTGTTATCAGTTGTATCTCCGGTTGGTTATGAGTCCTCTGTCGCACGACTTATTGAGTTTTTGGGGTCTGACAGATTTCAAACCATAGACCCGATATTCGATACTTTTAGACAAAGAGACTAGACTGTACGGTAATGTCACTGATAGACTTTGTAGGGTTCAAATGAGCTTGCTCGTTGACCTTCTTTCGTTCAATACATGGGTAGCCGTTACGTACAGCTAGTACCGTTGACGTGCTTGTGGGTTATGGATATGATCCTAAGCTACTGCCAGCGTATTGTCGGGTCTTTATAGTCTCACACAGAGATTTCCTAGCACATGCGAAACGATGTAGGGCACGTATAGGGATACGTGCAGGAGTTCGATTAAATACGTGTATTTGATACGCGTATTTTAATCGGGTGTATATTGATATTAGCCGGTATATATATGATATAGCCGGATTATTAAATCAAGTGTTGATTTAATAATTAAATGTATATTTATATAATGATATATTTATATATTAACTAATATCATGCTCACTTAATTATTTCCTTCTCTTTAAATTAATATTTTTATTTGATATAAATAAAGAGACATGTATATTGATATGTGGATGATGAGAGTATAAGAATTATATGAAAGAAATGAGAATGAGTCATGGTTGTAGAAGTCTTGAGATGATACCTTTAATGACTCATTTTTGTTTCTAGTTCATATGTTTTTCCTGCTTATCTTATTCATCATTCTTATCTTCTTCATGCTTCTTCTTCCTACTCTTGATTTTTCTTCAAGTGAGGAATGGAAAAGAAAAGAGAAAATTAACTTGTGTTGGAGTTATCTCAAGGTGGAACATCTTCGACAAGAAGATTATCGAAAAAACTTATTCCGGGCTTCATGAAGACGAGCAGGAGTCCAAGAAGAGTTGGCTAACGCGCTACAAAGATTGTATCCCTCTAAACTTTAGTTTTTAGTTTACTAATTTAGATGCAAGTTTAGCTTTTTGGTTTGATTCTTGGTTTGGATTTGCTAATGCTCTCTAGATTTTTAAAATTACCGCTTCAACCACTCTTTAAACTCTATTATAGGTGCCTAGCTACCCAACAGTGGTATCAGAGCCATACCAAAAGACTACAACTCGTATTGGTGACATTGGAATTCATGAAATCGAAAATTTTCAAAACTAATTTTAAATATTTGCATGAAAAGCTCTTATTTTAGCTTATGCCGGAGCTACCGGATTCTTGGTTTGGACCAAGAGCTTAAAGTAGGCTCACGATAATCCGAACCCGCCCAATTTGAGCTTGATTCGGCCCTGATTCGGGGCCGAACCGAGGCCGATTCAACCCCGATTTGGGGCTGTTATGGGGCTGATTCAGCCCTGATACGGGGATGATCCCGCCCCTGATTCGGCCCCGTTTCATGGCCATATCAAGGCTCATATAGTGTGGGGGTTTTATTGGGTTATTGGGGTTCGATTTCACGCAAAAATGAGGGGATTTTTGTTGCTAGGGTGAACTTGAAATTCAGTGTTTGGAATTTCAAGTTAGCGATCTCGCGGTTTATGACTTCTAATGTCATGGTTCAAATCGACTAAATCAAAGTGTTTGATTTAGTTGGCCCGAACACGGATACAATAAGGATATGCATTGGTAAATGTCACCTAATTGCTATATGATCAATTAGACGAGATTACGCATTTGTTATTGTGATTGTTGTTGATATATGTTGATATATAGCATTGTTGGAATGTGTTGGATTGTCCCGAAATGAATAGCCCCCATGCAGAAGTGTGATATTGCGATAAGTGTTATTTTCATTCATGTTTGTAACCATCTTGTATATTCATTTGTTCGAGATAAGCTCTAACTTGTGACCGCCGTTTCCGCTATATGTATATTCTTTTTCGGGACGAGCGACCGACTTGTGGTCGTCGTCACCATGATGTATTATTATTTGTTAGGACACGATCAGGTTGTGATCATTGACGCTGTTGTATAATACAGGTTCAGGATTACCCCGTGGAGAAGCGCACGAGCAACTGAATTCTAGATTGCAGCGGGTGGTCATCTCAAGGAGTTGAGATCGGGTTGCTCGAGTCTAGGATTGGCGGGTTGCTTGCCGTACTTGTAGGGGGTATAGGATTAATCCGCGGAGGAGTGCTCAAGTCACTGGATTCAAGAAAGTTTCGAATGGCCCCTTCATGATGATGATTTTGGGTTGCCTCATTTCTTGGATTGTCTGGTAGTTTGCCACACTCGTAGGGGTCTGGTTTTAACTGTGCACGAGATGTTCACGCGGTCGGGAAATGACGCATTTCGTTTGTGGCTCGAACGAAAAGCGGGATTTCTATGTGATCCGACTATTCCTATTCTGTAATGTTCATTACTTGCTTGTGATATGTTTACATGCCTGTGATGATATTTATTGCTTAACTGTAATGATGATTATTTGCCTGCGATATTTTATATGATTATATATTGATATATATGATATATTGGATATATATATATATATATGCTATATACGTTTTGCACTCGTGCTAGCCCTGCCCCCGCCATATCGTAAGTTAAGTAACCTTACGGTGAAGATCCGAGACCCCGTGGAGAATGCGGATGGCATATATGTGCATTTTATTTTATTTTCATGCTTTTTTGTGATTGTATGAGAAGATGCTAGGTAATGTGATTATCTAAATGATGGGATTATATTGATTCGGATTAATGCAACGATAATAAACCTAAAATACGTAGAAACCAAAAATCAGATATTGTGGTGTTATAGTCAAATCTTTTACTTTACACAGAGGTATTCGGTTAGGAATATCCTGCATCTAATTCGATGAAGAAAAAGCCTAGATCTCTTTACAGGGAGTGACCACTTTGGAAAAATATTGTGTTACTATAAGTTTGCAAATTGAATAATCGTATCCCATTGCTTTGGATCGAGATATTCGGTTAGGAATATCATGCACCTCATTCAATGAAGTAAGAGCCACGATCCCTTCACGGGGAATCCGCACTTAAGCAATAGTCTACGTAACTATAAATTTGCAAAACCACTTGGTTCCTTCAATGACATCCAATTCATTACGTTAAAGGTTTTATTCAAAATCAGCCGTAGCCTTCTATCATTTCATGAAGTATAGTGCTTAGTATCCGTGCTACGTTTGTTGGTCTCTAGTCAAAGCTTAGTGTACGGTAGCTGAGTGATGCCTTCATGACAACATGAGATGCAATTCGTTAGGATAGTCGTATAACTTTTTGGCCTCTAGTCAAGGGTTTGTACGGGTGAGTCTAGATTAATCACGAAATAACGGGTTGAATTTGACTAGGACTCTTTGATTTGTTGGTCTCTAGTTAAGGTCCTAGAGTCCTAGGGGCAGAAACCATATCGGGAGTTTCAACTGTTGAAACTTGCAATGAGATTGTATATCTTTTATGGAGTGGGATAATTTGTTGATCTTTAGTCAAGGTTACCACGCCATGATAGTTGGGTTCCGATTCTCACTGTGAGTAATAGTTACTCTCGGAATATAATTCCAGCTAATTCTCCTTTTAGCGTTTTAAGGAGGATTTGACGGAACAGAAGGAGCTATCCTGATTAGATATATATACCAATCTAATCTTGATAGAGTACACAACGAGTGTTTCTTTTCTCTCTCTGGCAGCGACTCGTAAAGCTAGTTAACCGAGCTTTTTTTTTTACAATCAATGGCTTTAGAATGTCATGATTGCCCTATTTCACGATATAGTCGCATATGTCCTTACCCCTCCCACTTCCCCTTTTGCTTCCTCCAGAACACTCAGTATCTGATACAGAGATCCATATTACTTGGAAGGCCGTCGTATAGTTAGATACGAATTTGAATAAATTGTTTCAGTCGAGAGTGACTGCAGGCTCTGGAGAAAGTGAATTCTATATGATACAATTCATTTGTCTCTCCTTTCTTAAGTTTGAGAGCTTTTTAAATAAGGAGAATATATCAGTTATGCTTATTGGATAATCTTCTTCCAATACCGATGTTGGAGCTGAAAGGAAGGGAAAGAAGAAAACCGACTAGCATAAGTTCGGTATAAACAAAGTAAGAAAGAGAGACAATAACAGGGGAATAAGTGAGTGGAAAGAAAAATGCAACTACTGTTATGACCTGGAGCAATGAAAGATGCATTAATTCTATTGTATCTCCGATTGGTTATGAGTCCTCTGTCGTACGACTTATTGAATTTTTAGGGTCTGACAGATTCCAAACCCTAGACTCGATATGCAATACTCTTAGACAAAGAGACCGGATTGTACGGTAATGTCACTGATAGTTTTTGCAGGGTTCAGATGAGCCTGCTCGTTGACCTTCTTTCGTTCAATACCTGGGTAGCCGTTACGTACAGCTAGTACCGCTGACCTGCTTATGGGCTACGGATATGATCCTAAGCTACTGCCAGCGTATTGTCGATTTTTTAAAGTCCTACACAGAGGTTTCCCAACACATGCGAAACGATATAGAGCACGTATAGGGATACGTGCAGGAGTTCGATTAAACACGTGTATTTGATACGCGTATTTTAATCGGGTGTATATTGATATTAGCCGGTATATATATGATATAACCGGATTATTAAATCAAGTGTTGATTTAATAATTAAATGTATATTTATATAATGATATATTTATATATTAACTAATATCATACTCACTTAATTATTTTCTTCTCTTTAAATTAATATTTTTATTTGATATAAATAAAGAGACATGTATGTTGATACATGGATGATGGGTGTATAAGAATTATATGAAAGAAATGAGAATGAGTCATATTTGTAGAAGTCTTGAGATGATTCTTTTAATGACTCATTTTTGTTTCTAATTCATATGCTTTTCATGCTTATCTTATTCATTACTCTTATCTTCTTCATGTTTCTTCTACCTCCTCTTGATTTTTCTTCAAGTGAGAAATGGAAAAGAAAATAGAAAAATTAACTTGTGTTGGAGTTATCTTATGGTGGATCATCTTCGGCGAGAAGATCATCGAGCAAGCTTATACCGGATTTTATGGAGACTAGCCGGAGCTCAAGGAGAGATGGCTAATGCGCTACAAAAGTTGTAGCCCTCTAAACTTTAGTTTTTGGCTTATTAGTTTAGATGCAAATTTAGCTTTTTGGTTTGATTCTTGATTTGGGTTTGCTAATGCTCTCTAGATTTTTTAAATTACCGCTTCTGTCGTCCATTAAACTCTACTAGAGGTGCCTAGTTACCCAACATCTATAACAAACGTATGACTGCCAACCCCGGATTGGATTTTTTTTGTGCTTCAGACGTTTGTCGGTTTGTACTTCAGACGTTTGTCTTTTATAAGCATATGACCACTCGATTTTTAAGTAAAAATATTTTTGGGAAATTTGATTCACGACAAACGTCTGAAGAATGACTCGATAAACATCATGCAACGGTAAAAAATGACAGTTTTGATTTATAACAGTTAGTTTTTTCTTAGGGCTATATAAAGGGTTTTGGGTTGGTTTTTTGAGCTCTAATCACTCAATATTTCAGTTTGCTTTATTCCTAAGTGATCAAGAGAAAAAAAATCTCATTTCTTGTGAGAGTTGCAAAAGAGTTTTTCCATTTGATTATCAAATCACTCTCACACACAATCAAGAGCTTCATTCGATTATCCATACTTGATAGAGTATTAGTTTAAGATTGAGAGAAACTTCTTGAGAATATTGTGCTTCATTATAACTCTCTTCTTTTCTTTGTGTGAGGATCCTTGAGTGCATGGGTGCCTTTGAAAGAGAGAAGAGTGAGAGAAGTTTCTTTTTCTTTGTGTGAGAATTTTTTAGTGCAAGAGTGCCTTTGTAAGATAGAGGATCTTGTAAGAGAGAAGAGTTGCTCGTCTTGGTGGAGATGTGTTTGGTTGCGGGTACACAACGTGATTATCTCGGTGGAGATGTGTTTAGTGGAACGGGTTCATACGCCTAAAGAAAGTAGACTAGCGTATCTCCCAAACCACTCTAAACCTTGCGTGTTTGCGTTTTCCATTTCTATCTCTCTTGCTTTATATTTGTAAATTAGAAATTGCATGTTGGGTTTATTGTTTCCGCTCTATATGCTCATTACTTGATATTGCGCTTGCTTGATATTCATGTGTTCACAATTGTAGATTTCTTAGCCACTCATCTTACTGGTATATCTATTGCTTAAACTATTCGATTGAGTTTTATATTTGCAAGTGTTTGTTTAGATTTTTAATTTGAGCATATTTGTTGATAGTCATATTCACTCCCCTTTAGAACTATTTGTGTAAGCTTCCGTGTTACTTTCATCAAGAAAATGTTGAGCCGTCTCATACACACAGAGAAAGTAAGGAAATTCTCTTGACCCATGAGCCGCCTCATGATAGTCATCGGCCGTCTCATGCATCCAGAGAAAAGATAAACGTTGGGAAAGACTCCTGAGCCGTCTCTAGTACTTTTGAGCCGGCTTAGGGCTGATATTGGTACTGACATTGTATTTGTTATAACTCATGAGCAAAAATCAATTAAATACGTTCAAATACTCGTTTTATTGGTATTTCTAGATACAGGGCGTTACACAATGAGTTTCTGACGTCTGGCAAGTAACTCCAAAAATCCAGAGAGCTCGCAAACGTCTGAGTAATGAGCTTTAGACGTCTGCCAACGCTCTGATCAGACATGCTAAAGGACACAGATGTCTGACCCTATAAGGTCAAACGTCTGCCGCCGCTCTGCTTCTCGAGTAAAGGGAACGCAGACGTCTGTCCCTCATAGGGCCAGACGTTTGTCGAAGGGATAAGTGTGCATTTCTGTTCGAGATTTATCTCGAAAAATCAGTTTCCATGTGGCAATGTTGTAAATTTTGGGAACTTATTGTACCTCAGATTGTATGGGCTATAAATAGGATCTTAGAGTTAAAATTTAAGGGTATTGTTTTGATCATAAATTTTAAGAGAGATGAAACGACGGTTCCATAAGGGATCAAGACGGTCATAAGAAGAACTTGTAGAAAAAGAAGATCTCATTGGAGATCATAAGGAAAGGGTTATTGTAATCTTCTGTAAGGTATTTCTTTTTTTTAAGTTCTAAAAAAGTTCTTCCATTTTCCCCCTATCTTTTGTGTTATTCGATTTTGCGTTTGTTCAAGTTGTTATCCGTAAAAGGGGATCTTAGTTTAGATCCATAAGGATTGTTTGTCGTCGCTCTCCGCTGCGCCGCGATCCCCAACAGCCATGTGCCCGCGTTTGAAATGTTGAAAAAGTAGAGACAAGTATATACCATGGACGAGTTTTCGGTATTTTTGAACGGTGACATTTGATATATATGTTTGTAGCCGAAAAAAGCAAAAGGAGGGTAGTAATGTGTTTTACCTAACAAAAGGTTTTGAATTCAATTCTCAGAGCCTGCAATTTTTTTGGATTGTATTAAGTGAGTGAAAATTATTATGCTTTTCCTTCAAGGATAAAGTTTTTTCTATATGCTTAACTAAATTAATTTAAATCTTTTTAACCATTTTTAAATTATATATATAAAAAAAGGGACTTACTCTTATATGTATCCTCGTTGATTGAAATTCCTGCATCTGTCTTTGACGAGAGGGAAGGGTTTTTGTTTGATTAGATCGGCAAGTTAGATGTAAAACCCTTGAATAACCTTGTACTTGAATTAAATAGCCTCAGGAATCATAGTCACAAATTCGTCGTTCGGAAATAATCCGGCGAGATCGAAAATTCGGATTCGGAGAACTATTCGGAAAAAATCGGCAGGCATTCGGGAAAGATTCGGTAAGTGTTCGGGAAGGATTTCGAGCAATAAATTAATATATGAGACGCTGAGTTTTGATTTTGTGAATCATTCGTTGTTTTTTGAATTATTCGCTGTTTTTTCACATAATTCGGGAATAATTCGCGAATTATTCGTGAATAATTCGGCCAGTTCGGCAATGGACGATTAATTCGGAGATTAATTCGTCTGATCAAAAATTCGCGAATTCGGCGAATAATTCGTGAATTATGTGACTATGTAGGAATAACTGAATATGCCATTTTTGACGAAAGTACCCCAACTTGTGTCAAATACGTACCCTTCAAGAAGAGTACATTGCAATTTTAAACTTCATCGGTATAGTAACCAACATTTAGACCCAATTTACAAATATTTGTCATCATCATAAGGACCATATCAGAACATTTTTCATGTTCTACTCATGAGTCATGGTTACAAGGCTTAAAGGTATGCATATTATAAATACATCCTAACATTGACCAACCGCCGAATTCATATTTAAGCATAATAGATTAGAAATATCAGACTAAAGGCCGAATTACCTCGTTTGAGCTCTAAATAGGAAGCTATACCAAAAATTTGGCAATAAGGCACAACAATTGGCGGAAAAGATTGTCAGTCAAGGCCCGCCATAAAGTCCGCTACAGGATCCCAACATGGGTTGGCTTGAAGGGATTCACACTGTATATGCCATGCATGATTGTATAAGCCTTAAGGATGCTCCCTCATAATTGGGCCGACTCTGAATGCAACGATTTGTACCGGTACACACAAGATCCGGCTTTGGAAATAACTTTGATGCCACTATCAACCTAACACGATGCTTTATTGGTGAGAGATTCACACTTTACTACAGAAAACACTCCACACGCGGCCATCGTTATCAATTTTGGTGTGGTTAGGATATCATACAGTTCTTGATAACAACAGGAGTTACCTGACGACGAAGGATTCACACCTTACTCCTGTAGAACCTCCGACAACACAGCCTTGTAAACTACTCCTAAGATAAATTCAGGCATCATAATGATCAACATGCTAACGCATGTCTGCTCTTCAAGGATAATATGTTGCAACCAAAATCTCTTAGTAGAATAGAAACACCAATTAAACCGAAGAACGATTTTGGCATAGTTCTATTATTCAGCAATCAAACAAAACTAAAGTGTTGCTGACCTCTCGGTTATCATCTATACAACCAAAATGTGGTAAGAACAGATATGATTCATTGACAACCGGGAGTTTGAAAAAACAAAATTCAATTCCTCTGGGCCAATAAAAATCCTTTGACACTAGGTTTAAGGTCAATTATCAGCTCTCAATATGGTCAAACTGCCCATTTAATTCTTCAACGACTAACCAAATTATCCAAACTAATTATTACTGCTTCACTAACCCTAATTATCCCAACGGCTCCTTCCTCTTCGAAATCCCATTAGGCTAAAAGTTCGTTAATAAAAGAGAAACCGTCGCAATTAAAAACAGTCAACTAACCCCGTTAGCAGACCACTAACCTCCGTTATCTCGACGCAAGCGCCTGACCGCGCCACCGCTGCTGACGGCTGACGCGGTTAGTTTCGTCACAGCCCACGAGAAGCCCCTTGCTCTGATCCAATACAGTCATCGATGCACAAAAAACTCTTGATACCCACTGGTTAATCGCCACGTGTCAAGTCTAATTAATATTCCAGCCAAAATGAACGCCAGCTCTGTGCACGAGTTCTGATGCAGGCTGTTTACGAAAGGGCATCAATGCTTTGTCGGCGACGCGGTGGCTGTACGCGTGCGCGGACACGTGGGTGAATTCTGACCGTGCGATCGTCGACACACGATAGAGGAGCTCGAGGAGTGGTGCATGCCATTTGGGCCCCACAGGCGCCAGGCTGGAGAGTGCACTTGCCTCATTTGTCCACTTCACGGTGTCTCAGTCATATATGACCGGTCCTGAGAGACACACAAGCAAAAGTATCCCACCAAGCGGCTCAAAAATGTCCGAAAATCTCCATCTCTCTCCTAACCGAATGTAATATACTCGTCACACCAAATAATTTCTCCATTTGTCCACGACACGACGTCTTGCAGTTAAAATGGGCATATTCTTAATTAATTGAAATAAGGTACTAGGTAAAAAATAGTTTAATTAAAGATTTTTTTGCATAAGGTAAAGAATTTACTAAACCATGATGATCTATATTGGTGTTCAAATTTATTTATGTATGAGATTTTTAAATTAGGAAACAATGACTTACATTATATACAAATATATGCCATAAACCACAATGTACGTATTTCCTTCATAATCTTCATCTTTGTCTCTTCTGTCTCATTAACGTAAAACTTCATTGTACTCACATTCCGACCGTGTTCTCTATACGTATTTGATATTTTTGCGCTCGGCATTTCTTTTCTGTCCAACTTGTGTCAACAGATAGGTTTTGGCCGACCATGCCGATTCATGTGCAATTTCACATAAATGATATCTCAATGTTGGAGCTTACAGCTGCAACATTTATCAACTTATTAACTGGTTCTGTATGAAGCAATCCATTGCTGGCATATGGCCTGATGGTCGCACTAAAAAACATTTTACTCATTCGGTTTAATATGGAAACAGAATATCTCCTTAGAAGAAATATTCTATCCAAATTACAAAACTGCCCAAACAGAGAGCGACTAGTCAACCAAATAAACGAGGGTAGCCTCGTAATTACCAAGGATTAGACGGGTCTGATTCGTCATTTTTAGGCCAAGATGGATCCAGCTGGCATTTTGGATTTCCAATTTGGGACTCTCTAGGACAACTCCGATCCCCTGTAAAATTGAAAAAAAAAATATTAGGCACCATATCTTTTAATTCCCTCCCTTTTTTAATTCTCAAATTAATCACTGTATCAATGCAAAAATATTTTAGGAGAGAATGGTTTAAAATTGAAAAATCGGAAATAATAAAGGGCTGATAGCTACTATTCTTCTCCTAAAAGAGATTCGATCTAGAGAGAGAGAGAGAGAGAGAGAGTTTGAAGAAGACGAACAGCGAAGCAAAAGGGGAGGGAAAAGAGAGAGCGGAGGATTGCACCTCGGCGGTGAGCTCACCGCCCTCTTCCTTCTCCCGATGACGTCATCACCGTCGGCGATCGCTTCGCCATCAAGGGATTCTTGCTGAAAACCCTAACCCTAATCTGATCCCTTTCGTGCTAAAATCTGGCGGGAATCAAAGGGACGCTAGCCTATTTGTGCCTCTCCGCCTTCGCCGACCTCTTCGAGTTCAGGACTCGGAAGCGCCGGCGGCGAGTCGGCGATCGCCGGAGGAGGATGCTGTGGCTCATGAAGCTCTCGGGGCTGTTCTCCGCCGCCATGATGACGATCGTGCTGGCGCCGTCGCTGCAGTCGTTCCCCCCTGCGGAGGCCATCAGATCCTCGCATTTCGACGGCGGCTACCTTCGTCGGCATCATCCTCAGATCTTGATCGACGATTCCAGGAACCGCTTCGCGTTTCGGCAGGCGCCATTGTACACCAATGCCGCCACCTGCGACAGGATTGGCGGCGGAGCCGACGCCGGCAGATCATCGGAATCCTTGCCGGAATCCACCGTCTGCGATCGCTCCCTCGTGCACATCGCGATCACGCTCGACGTCGACTACCTCCGCGGCTCGATCGCCGCCGTGCATTCCGTCCTCAAACACGCGACATGCCCCGAGAGCGTCTTCTTCCACTTCGTCGTCTCGCAGACGAGCCTCGAATCCCTAGTTCGCTCCGCGTTCCCCAACCTCAGATTCAAGCTCTACTTCTTCGATCCCGAGCGGGTCCGGTCCCTGATCTCCTCCTCGGTGCGGCAAGCGCTGGAGCAGCCGCTGAACTACGCGCGCAACTACCTCGCCGAGATCCTCGAGCCATGCGTGCACCGCGTCATCTACCTCGACTCCGACCTCGTCGTCGTTGACGATGTCTCCAACCTCTGGCGAACCTCCCTCAACTCTCGAACCATCGGCGCGCCCGAGTACTGCCACGCGAACTTCACCAAGTACTTCACCGAGAAATTCTGGTCCGATCCTCGATTCGCCAGCGTATTCGCCGGCCGCAGGCCTTGCTACTTCAACACCGGCGTGATGGTGATCGATCTCGACCGATGGCGGCGCCTCGGATTCACCCGCAGGATTGAGCGGTGGATGGAGGTGCAGAAGGCGGCCGCCGCCGGCGAGGGGAGGATCTACGAGCTGGGGTCGCTGCCGCCGTACCTGCTGGTGTTCGCGGGGCACGTGGCGGCAATCGACCACAGGTGGAACCAGCACGGGCTCGGTGGCGACAATGTGAGGGGCAGCTGCAGGGAGCTGCACCCGGGGCCGGTGAGCCTCCTCCACTGGAGCGGCAGCGGGAAGCCGTGGGTGAGGATCGACGAGAGGCGACCGTGCCCCCTCGACTCTCTGTGGGCCCCATTCGACCTGTATGGGCCTGCCGACGCCGCCGCCGGCTGATTCCGGTAACAGATGGATTTTTTTTACATCTTCCTTTTACATTATTACCTTTTTTTACCGCGGTTATTTTTTTGGGTTTTTTTTTTTGTTTCGGGGAGGAGGCAATTTGTATTTTATAAGATTGTGGTTGGCCTCTTGAAATAAGAAAGGGATAATATTCGATTTGTTGAAATTAGGGGAATTAGTTTATTTGGGACAGTGCCAAATTGATGAGAGAATTATAATGTAGAACCTAGGGGATTTCGCATGGTGCAATGATAGTGTCCAATGTTTGGATTGAACAAAGGAAAATGTTGGTACTCCGGAGAAATTATTGGTCCGAGAGAGGACAAGATGAGAATTTTTGGCCAACTCGGCATGTATTCTTATTTTTTATTTCTTTCTCTCCCTTGAAGAACGGAATACATGGACATCACATTATAGAATTGTTTGGATACTTGGGAACCGGAATACGTTAGTTTTTGATGAATGGTGATTGCTTGGTGAGTGCCATCAGCCTAAATTTGTTGATTGTTTGCAAGTCAAATTAGTTTTTTTCTTTAAGTTTAATTTGGAATTTTATTTGTTTTGCTTGTATTCCAAGTAGGAATTTGTTGGTGTCTAAATGTCTGTGGATTGTCACTTTGTTGTCTGTTGCAATTATGCCTCATTTTCTTTATGCTTGATAAATATATATAATTTTTAAATAATAAGCCCCCTTTGCTCAACCGAAATATACTTCACTTTGCTACAGTGTCACTCCCAAAATATACCTATTCATAGTTAATCGGTATTGAGGGAATAATTATCGATTATATATGCCTGTTTTTATTTGTTGTAGCTCATAGTCAATGTTTTTCACTGCTGTCTTTCTACCGTCATTGTTAAAAAAGTTTGATTTATTTCCGTTCTTTTCCTCACTTGTATGCTCATTTCTTGTCATATCTACCAGGCATTAATAAATGCATCATTTGTTGCAACGCCCATTTTCATAGATATAAACATCACTAAAGCTTGTGCTATGGTTAACTTGGTCGCAACCACCTGTATCATATTATTTTCAATGGTATTTTACTGAAATTGAGCCTTACTTACTCCGCAATAGCGCCAAAATAATGTACAGGGCTCGTCGATTGTTCCTAAAGTTTAGATGTCACATAAAATAACTTTGTAGCTTTTGCAGCCAACCACACCACTTTCTTTGGATTTTGCTGCTAACATTAGTCCACGTAGTAATTTTACAAATATCATTAGTAATTTGTTTATAAAATAAATAAATAAAAAATTTAGAAAATGCGAATGGAGCTAATGTTGTTGTGAGCTGGCCAATGGAAGTTGTTGGTGGCTGAAGGCGTGGCGGCTTCGGTGGCAGCATCAGGATTGTTTGTGTGATCCACCGCCCAAAATTTTGGCCCCACACTCTCTTTTATGTTTACTTTTGTTGGAGATGACCTATTTTATACGCTGTGAGAAATTGCAGAGTACCAGGCCGATTATGGAAAATCAAGGGCCGGGCAAAGCTGTCCGAAGGATGCTCGAAACTTTACATCTCTTTCTCGTTTCTGCCAAGAGAATCAATATCGGTTATATCGGCTGATATACCAGCAGATATATTGTTTTGGAAACCCTAGCGATACGATAAAATCGATATAGTATCGTCCAATATATCGTCCGATATGACGATATCGACGATATTCGCTATATGAAGTATCTTTTCGATACATTTCCAATATTCAATATTTAACGATATTTAAAACCTTGCCTCTAGCCGGAGGTATTACATTCAGCATAAGAATATTATTCTCCCAAGTTGCATTGAGGACCGTCATGTGACTGATGTTCGCTATTATGTTTAATAAAATATAGTTTGAAGTTAAATTAGCACCACTAAAACGCCAATTAAACTTTTTCTACGTATCAAATGAGATAGAGATGTAATAAATAAATTTGTTTTGTAGTGTTGCACTTTAATTAGCATTACAAAGCACTCTCTTTCTTTGAGAGCGAAGTGCAAAAGAGACTGCATCTAAAAATTAAAATGGGGTCCATAATTGAATTGGCAATTGGTTAATATCGTCGGTGGATTCTAATGATGCTGACACCTCATCTGTCAACTCTTTTTCTTCACCTCAGAGTTTTGATCAAAATTTGACATTATTTGCTCTCCAATCTTTTCAACTTTTAACAAAAATTACCGCAGATGTTATATGTCTTGAAAATCGCTTCTGTTTCTCTACCCAAAAAGGCTAGATCTAAACTCGTTTAGTACATTGAAGTTCACTTGTATTTATGGGGTTAAGATCGAGAACAAAGCTCGATTTTAACAAAACTTACCGTAGATATCACATGCCATGAAGATTACTTTTCTCTATATTTACAAAAGGGCTAGATTTGAGCTTTCGTAGAACACTGAAGCTGACGTATATTTATCTTGTTACTATGTATCTCTTGGATGAAAAAAGTATGGTAGGATGGATGTGGATGAAAAGGTTATTATTTGTATATAGTTAGAATTGATAGGCATTTGTGCAAAATATCTGAAATACGAAGGTCGTAGATGAACTAGTATAGATAAATATAAAACCGAGCTTTTTTTTTCGAGTTAAAATATACGAGAGAAACAAAAACGAAGTCATTTTCCAAATTCCTGGGACGGGCTATTGAATTCGTTTCTTCCATTGTTATGTTAAGCTTCAACATATCATAATCCACCAATGAGCACTGGCTCAGTTGGTATGAGCACTTTCACTCTTGGAAAGAGTGCAAAATTCGAAACCCAAGAATCTAAGAGAACAAATTAACGTTTTCGGGGTAAATTCGCGGGTTCACTCTGTGTGTGTTGTGTGATTTGTGCGGTGTGTGTGGATGCAGCGTGTGTGTGTTGTGTGCATAGGTTAAGGTTTACGGGTCGGTGCCAAAAAAATAAAAACATATCATAATTCATTTCTTCTATTTTTATCCATTTAAAGAAACAAATTAGAGTGAGTTTTAGATAATTAAAAGGGTGACACGTGTACCCCTCAAGGAATCTACTAACGCAACACCTTCTGTGCTCGACAATCTCAACTCTAAAATAATGCTGAAATTCGATTCTAAATAAACCAAATGATTGTCTAATTTTGATCTAGAACTTGATTTTGTTGTTTAGAATTGAATTTGAGCAATTTTGAGAGTTTCGATCGATAAGCAGAGAGATGTTTGTGCCAATGAATTACTTGAGGGATGTTTGCGGTATTATTGTTAAAGACTGAAATACTATTAATAGTATTCATCTATTAGATAAGACGAGAAGTAACGGAGGATCTTAAGCCCGAATTTGCAAAGCATTCAAGCTAGCAGTCACCGATATTTGAAATACCTAATAGCACCTTTTCTTTTGCGTTTGTAATTTTTATACAATGTATCGAATATTTTTATTGTGTGATATAGAACTTATACTTTGTGATTGCATTTGTGTGAAGATAATGACAATTTTTATACAATGCAACTGCTTTTCCCCTTGAAAAAAGCAATAAATGCCACACATTCCAAATCCTTGCCTCTGTCTCTCAACGAACTTTACACATATACCAATTTTTAAACTATAAGAATTGTATTAATATGTAATCATGTGCTCTAAGTTAAGTTCCAGATTATATTAGTTGTATTCATAGGCTAACTATTATTATAGTATATGATGCAGTCAAGAATGTATGTTAGCTGGTTATTATCACGAATCATGCATGATGATTTACTTAATATAAATGCTTGATTAAAGAACAAGCAAATGTTTGCCTACTTGCTATTTTTTTTTCTTCACCTTTTTATTTATTTCTGCTCCAATTTTATATGAGATGGGGATTGGTCCCATGATGAAGTTGCACTTCAACTGTAGCAGTTGAAGCTCCAAAAAAGCCAGTTGTTTAAGGATTAATTGAAGCTGCAATCACATTCAAAATCTATGTCAAAAATATTTTACATAATTTGCTAATTTTATCTATGTGAATTCATACACATCATGTGCGTTTTTCATCGCCAGAATGAGATTGCTATGTATCAACAACTTGGTTGGCGGATAATCCGTTACCATTTTAAAATGTCAAATAATAATTGCACAACCACCACCATATCCAATATTATCGTAAACAGTTAATGAAATAATAAAAAAAGACAGGTCGAAAGCATTTGAAGGAAGATTGACGGAAATAAAAATAATAACATCGTGAAGAAAATGGAAGGGGTAAAATGCATGTTTTTATAATCAAGGGTGGTTTCCTACTAAAGGGACAAAAGCCACTGGGTGATTCATGCTATTTTCTGGTCTTTATCCATCCATTTTATTCGGTTATTCTTGCTAAAACGTTGTACGTGACGTTAAATTATTCTAAAAAACGAATTGTAAACTTTTCTTCTTCGAATTAAAATAGTAGATATGATAGATTTTAACATGATTTTCAAATGTAATTACAAAACTAGTTTGGTGGAAGCTAATTTGAATCTACTGGCACATTTTGATTAAATAGAAAATCTAGAAATTTATATAATAAAACTAAGTATTTTTTATATCAGTCTTTACTATTATAATTAGAAAACTCGGGAACATAGGAGAATGCTAATTTGAAATTTTAGATAGAAAAATACCGAAAAACATCAAAATTCCTTATTTTAGAATTTTCATAATACCGAAAAGTATATTTTATTTTATCTTATTTTAGAATTTTCATAATCTAACCCATCCTTTTACCTTCTATTAACCCAAAGTGACATTGTGCCTAATATTTGTTAATAAGGAAACCTATTGGATGAAACTCTAAATGTATTTTGGTTCTTTTTAACCAAAATTTTTATAAAAAAATAAAAGAAAGTTCATTTGCTGTGGAAACTATTGATGGTGTCATTTGACATGCCTACAAAAAATAAAAAAAGGATGAAAGAGAGATGTACATAATAAATGGGATAAATTAGCAATCACTTATCCAACATTATTTTGACCCAAGAAATAATTAAAGACAATTATATCGATTGGTTGACTCTTTTATGTAAGTTGAACTAATAGCCACAGTTAAAATTAATTATTTTTTTTTATCTATATACCTTCGAAAATAAAAATAGGATAGGTCGATTCGACTAAAAAAATGCGTTAAAACCGAAAACATAGATATTATGTTTGCTATTTATCTTTGTATTGTTCTATTGTTATAAAAGTTAAAGCTTTTAATCTAATAATTGATTTGGACTAATTATGTATATGTTTGAGTACTCGAGAGATCTATAACAAGTAGAAGTTGGAAAATCACAATCAATGTTTTTTTTTCAAAACTAATTAGACTTGTATAAGAGTGTAGATGTCATGATTAATAAATGTCAACAAAACATAATGAGGAGTCATCATGCATAGTCTCATGATTAAATGTTTAATTTGTGCAACAAACAATTCAAATATTGACTTGAAATTAAGTATTAAAGTGCAAATGTCAAATTTACGTGTCAAGTTATTGCATGGACAACTTATTTGGGGAGTCACAGTCAATAGTTTTTTAACTATTTAGAAAGTTATAAAAGAAAAGTAGAAGTTTGTTGGTTATGTAATTTAGTAATTGCGCCCCCGTAATCACTTTGTAATCAATTGGAAATATGAATCATTATTTATTATTGTCATTAAGACAATGACACAGGTTTTAAAATCTTTTTAAGGCAAAAATAGGGAAAATAACCTATTCAATATATTATAGAGAAATAGCGGCAGTAAGAGAGATAGACATGTCGCCGCGGGAGTGAGTTACGGGGCAGAATGTCAAGAGCTTTCGGAATTACAGCATTACCTTATTTAATTGTGGAAATAGCTCTTGGATAGAATCCTCCAAATGCTTTGGTTTCTTTAGCTTGGTCTATCTTGAAGCTATTATTTGTTACCGTTTGTCGAGTAGAAGGAGTCTTAGAATATTAACAACAAAGACAAATCGCTGTCTGAGATGTTGCTCAGTATCTAGTATTTCTTTAATTTGAAAGCATTTTCGACATCAAACAAAATGAAGGATAAGATAGGCATATAGTAGATCTAGTCCGTCGGATCAATTTTGGAATTTTTGACAGAGGCCTTCAACTTGCTATTTTTGTAGTTTTTTTCCCCCTTATTTCTTTCTTTCTTCATTGTATCTAGCTTATGGTTTTGATGTACTTGAATTTTATTTTTAAACATACTTCTAAGATGAGCTAGGGCTAACCTTTTCATCAATAAAGAAAAAATAATATTAAAAAGTAAAAGGAGACATAGAGTTAGCTTTAGATATATAATAATATATTGATTTATAAAGAGTGATAATATATATGTATGAAAGCATGACCTGTAAATTGAAGTAAATGGTACAAAAGTAAGACACAAAAATGCTGAAGTATTCTCCAAAATTTCTCTATCTCATGATTGAATTGTTTCTTTGTGAGTTGGTGGGGCAATATGAAAAAACTAAAATTAAATTAGATTATGGCACGTGCAAAGCCCGTAAAGATAAATTCTGGCATTTTTTCATGAAGAACAACCGTGGATTCTATTTACACTTAGTCTTGCTAATATTCTTTACACGGGAAAAGAAAGTGAGATGAAAATACATTGATGGATAATTCTGGTACGATCAGAAATGGTTCTTTTTTTTTTCTCTCCTGAAATTCAAACAAGAACCACGGTGGTTTAGCCTCAAGACTAAATTCAAAGGTTATCCGAGTATTTAGTTAATTGTTAACTTATTTTCCCTCTTCTTTACGGGGTTAAAATAAAAAAGATTTTAGAAAATTTGAATTTTATTTTATCAAAATTGTGTTTTAAAACAATTAATACACAACTATAAAAATAACCAAAATTACTTCATGTCTAGTTTTTGTCCATTTGCCAAACTAGAAATCAAAACATGTCATCTCCTCATATATATACTTCTTCTTTACTTTAGTAGGATAGTTGCATATCTAATCCCACTTATAACTTTCATATATGTATATGTGTAGACTTTGATATAGGTAACACTTGGAACACAATTAATTGAGTGTCATTAAAATAAAATAAAAAAGTTATAAGGATAAGGACTTAATTATGAGGGATATCCCTAAACTAAAACTTGGTACTCAAGAGTAGTTTACACTTCTTGATCAACATCTGCGCCCCCCTAATTAAATTGGCTTCAAGATAAACAAGTTCCTTGTTTTCTCTACTAGGACAAAAAAAATTTATGCAAAGGATTCAATAGTTGCCCTTAAGAGGAAAAATATAACTCTTGGACAATATTCAGTGCAACGTTGTGGAACCCATAATGTCATGTTATCTCTTGCTTTATGATGATCCGCATATATGATCATACATATAACTCTTTTCGTTGCAATGGAGTCAATATATTTTCCGGTTCCTCAGAAGTATATTCCATTTTTGTTCTGATCTTTCCTTAAAAATTTTGTGAAAACATATTTAAATGATAGCTGATATTCCAGGCATCAGTGGTTTTATATCCAAACAGAGTTATTTTGCTACTCCAATAAATTATTTTTTGGGTAAATTGTCCAAAAGCCCCCGACCTGCTTCAAACTTGTGTAAAAATATCTCACAAACCCATGTATACCGGTTGACTGTAATATTTAAGCAATTACCTATAATATCTAAGGACTTGCATGTAATATCTAAGCGCTTGCAATTGCATGTTATATCTAAAGCAGTTGCATG